>JACAZH010000003.1:1275000-2525000 GCA_014462675.1 Mycena sanguinolenta | reverse complement strand
GAACGTGATTGGGTGAACACAGTTGCATGGATTGTACGGGATTTGCACGGATTGTATGGGAATCGCACGTTATTGCACGGATTGCACGCTATTGCACGGGTCTTTGACCGTTTCTGGATCGACTATCAGCGAGAGTACGCCTCTCACACATGCTTGCTTGGGGAACAGCTTAATTCCCAATACTACCTGTTCTTGCTGTTTGGTTTCAAAGCCATCCATCGCCTGGATACTACTTGGATTGTTCTTTCCAGTAGTTCTGATCGGTGAAGGTCACTTTCTCTCTGAGGAGTACCTTAACCTTTCCCTTCAACCTACGTCTAGGCCCTGACCAAGGGACTGACACTCGTCTGGTCTTGTACTTCCTCGGCTGCTTGCACTCTTGCTCAGTCTTTGGCATATTCTCAGTAGCTTATTGCTATTTCTGGGAGCCTTTGATTGTTGATTTGGTTGTTTTGTTGGTTGTTTTAGTATAGGTTCAGAGCACATCGATCATCTGGAGCCCACTGCGAGGGGAGGGTTATAAATCTCTTTCTTGGAGATTTTCTTGTCGACAAAACTACTTTCGGGTTCGGGAGTTCTCGCCCGGACGTCTTGTTCGCATAGTTCGCTATTCCTCCTCGGGGTAGAGACCTTTCAGACACACCACCTAGCGGTTTCCCTGATCTTCTTAGAGGAGAAGGATCACTAAACTTTGGGACTCACCACACTACGGCACCTGTACCGAAGGAAAACAAAACAAAACCTCGTGAAACTTTGGTTTCTGTACGAGCGCAGGCAACTCTTGTTCCTCCGCTCCAAAACTTCTCGCATCGGAAGCCTCGGTCACCGTCTGGGTCTTCTTCTCGCGGTCGTGGTCGTGCTAGTACTGTTCCTGGGACGTCTCACTCTGTGGCCTCAGAAAACAACTCTCAGATTCCCTTGTCAGACAACGAAGGACCCACACCAGTTCCTGACTTGCTCATAGACCAAGGATTTTTGGGTGGTTCTCTTGCTCAGACGCTTACTCCTCAAACGACTACACAAAACACTTCTTCAAGTTCGAATACACAAATGGCGACTACTTCTGTTGCTGGTTTTAAGGTCCCTGCGCCCTACGACCAAAATCGACCCAAATTCGATGGGTCTACTCCGAATAGTCTGAAGTTGTTCCTTTGGAACACTGAAGCTATTTGCAAGAACTGTGGAATAAAGGATGAGCAGGATATGAAGGATAAATTGCTAGAGTACCTCGATCATGTTGATATCTCGGAGCAATGGCAGCGACTTCCTTTGTACGATAAGGCGAAGAAGTATGCGGATTGGAAGGAAGAAATTTTGGAGTTGTATCCTGAAATAGCGGATATGGCAGATGGTTCGATGGAGAAGTTGCAGGAGATCTGTCGTCAAGCTCAGGATATCAAGCAGGCAGAGTTAGGAAAGCTCCGGCGATTCGCTCTTGCTTTCAAGAATGAAGCTGAGAAGTTGATGGATGGTTTGGCCACAGTTGTAACTAAGCAGCTAGTGGAGTTGATTCTGGCAGTCTTGGACTCGCCATTCGCACAAGAGTTAGAGCGAGCAATGGGACAGAAAGCTATAGACGATCTCTCCAAGCAGGCAGCTAATCCACCGGCTGCTGGTGCAAAGAAGTTGAGGAGAGGAGATAGGATGCCTTATTCCACTGTGCTGGATATCGCTGACTATATTGCGGACAACTGGTCGGGTGGATCAGCTGGTCATTCTCTTCTAGGAGGGAAGTCGCGCACCGCTGGACAGGCTGGTGTAATCCCCCTGGACTTTGGGAACCTGGTGAAGCAAGAAGTCCAAGAGAAATTGGACGCCTTCTCAGGGGAACTAGCCCAGTTGAAGGATATGACGATGGTGCAGAATAAGCACATCACTGAGAACTTCAAGAAGTGGGAATCGTCGCTTGAGAATTCAGTCAAGCTGATGAATCAGTTCTTGAGGGGACCACCTCCTCACCAGATGGAAATAAGTCAGGCTGGATCGTCTAGGCAGGAAGGGAATAGTGGTCGAAACGGGGAAGGACCTTGTTTCTTCTGTGGCGGACCGCACTTGGTGAAATTCTGTTTGACCAAGGACGAGTATATTATGCTCAGCTGGATAAAGGTCGAAGATAGAATTATCAAGTTGGGGGACGGCAACTGGATTCCACGTTACCCAGAAGGGCCGATGAGGAAACAGAAGGTGGACAAGTATTGGGCGAAGAAAGGAGTTACGAAGGTGAGCGCGATGGCACAGAAGTCGAGCCTCATGGCTACCTTCTATTCTTCCGGTGGAGGACCGTCTTGGAATTACTATGAGACTGAGAACATCAGAAACCTCTATGATACTAGTGAGGACGAAGTTCGTTCTGCGAAAGTTCAGCAATTTGAAGCAAGAGCGAGACTCTCACAGTACCCTGTTGCGCAAATGATGCAGGCGCCCATGGCGCAGTACTTCTCGGGCACTCAACTGCCTCAGCAACAAGGGGGGTGTTCAACCACCCCCTCAGGTTCCTGTTTCGAGCAACTATCCAGTTGGAAATAGTGCGCCCGTCACCACGCCCGTCTGGTTCTATGGTGGATATGAATCAGTTAATTCAACTGTTCAGTGCCATGGGAAGAACCGACCAGTCAGTGGTTGACCAAATGCTGACCACGAGAAGTGGGGCAAAGTCGGATCCTCCGGCTAACCCAAATTTTTAAATGGTCCAAGGAAGGGGGCTGGGAGTAGGGCAAGGCCTAGATCTCCCATAGCAGTAAAGCCTCTGGAGGAACGCGCATCTGCTGCAGACAAGGACAACAACTGGAGGAAGAAGGGAAGCAAGGAGAACGAGCTAGATGGAAGCGGTTCGGGGCGTAAGAAAGTGGAGTTATTGCAGCCAGAAGAGGAAGAAGAGGAGCCTGAGGCTCCTAGATCGCCAAAGAGGAGGGCGACTCGGCGAATTGTCTTAGATGACAATTATTCCGATGAAGAGCCGTCTGAACTGCGGTTCGAAAGATTGGATCAGCCGAGCGGGTATGATAAGGCGGATGGGAAATTACTGAAGCCTTTGAAACCTGCAATCAAAAGCTCGAAAGAGCGCGTCTACAAGTTGGTTCCCAAGTTAGATGACCCGAACATCATCAACGACTTGGTGGATCAAACTAAGGGCAAGGTTCCAGAAGGAATAACGGTTGAGATGATGTCTGCAATGAGTGGGGAATACGCAAGGAAGCTAAGAGACATCACCTTCAGAACGAGGTGTCCATGCCGGTGATCGATGTGCTCCGAACCTATACCAAAACAACCAATCAAACACTCAAACCAACAATCCAAGGCTTCCAGAAATAGTGCAAGCCACTGGAAATAAGCCAAAGATGTAGAAAGAGTGTAGGCAGTTGAGAAAGTACAAGACCAGACGAGTGTCAGTCCCTTGGTCAGGGCCTAGACGTAGGTTGAAGGAAAAGGTTAAGGTACTCCTCAGAGAGAAAGCAACCTTCACCGACCAGAACTACTGGAAATAGCAATCCAAGTAGTATCCAAGCGATGGATATGTTGCTGCCCAAAGAAACTAGACACCAATGAGCAGAAAGAGCAAGTATAGGTGTTGGGAAATAAGCTGTCCCCGAGTGATGTGTATGAGGCTGTTCCTCAGAAGGCTGGCAATCCAGAAATAGTCCAAAGATCCATGCAATATCCGTGCAATCCATACAATCCGTGCAGCAATGTTCACTCAATCACGTTCAAAACGTTTCCAAATTCCAAGACTTCTTATTTCAAATCCAAACAGAAGGTTCCACAATGTCAAGTCCAATAACTGACTATGCACAAAGTGCCAACCCCAGAAATAAGCCCAAAATCGCAAGCGTTACGCCTACTAGTACACGGGTGATTCTGTACCCTACAAATGAAAAGTCTCTAACTATTTATACAGTGTCCACAATCAAATGAAATAAGAAACATCCTTCCAAAATAAGACATTCAAACCCTCAACCCTGGTCCTGGGCCGTTTATCCATCGGCAGATACTCCGCGTGAGTAATGCGATTGGGTAACTCATGGGAAGAGCCTTTATCTGGTCAACCCACAACCCAAGGAATTTGAAATCCTGTCCGATCGAAACTGATGCCTTATTTCCTCCTGGAATATTGTTCTCTATACACCTGTCCCCTCCTTCTAGAGCATCGGGATAGTTTCCTGAGCTCTGTAGCTTTCGAATAATACCAAATACTATGTCCTTTCCCAGACCAGTTCCCTTATTCCGTAAGGTATGCTATTCCGGTCACAGATCAATCCCATCAAGGATGACTGCTTCCTTCCTAGTAATTCGAAACCGCCAGAAATAGGTGTTCCAGGCCTTCCCCAGACATCACATGAGTTAGACGCGCATGCGCCACTACGAGAAACAAAGCCCAATAACCCCACACGTGGAAATAAGTATTCCACACTTGTTCCTCCAAGAAGGCCCAAGTACGAAATAGTCCCTCTTCAATGTTTATGGGCTACGCTTCTCCTATGTGTTTCAGAGCGAGCACCTGCCGGTTCGCTGAGTAGTTTCCCTACCCATTGTACCCGTTACTCTGCGATCATCACCCAGCCAAGCGCACAGAGACTATATGCTGACTTCAGAAAGAAGACATTGTATGAAGAAATAAGACTTAAAATGCGCAAAATACATGGCATTCAGGTATAGTCTTATTTCTTACACATCACCGGTAACGGCGGATGCTTTTGTTCAGGAAGTAGATGAGTTATTTCCAGATGAAAGAAGTCTTAGGTTGAGAATGGACGCTATTCCAATAGACGCTCTTCCACCTGTCAATTCGTTCTTTATCTCTACGGAGGAAGACATCGGATTGGCGCCAGGGTGCATAGTAGCAACGGATGTGGTGCTCACCTATTACAACACACTTGGAAATACGCAGGAACCCAAGCAGGTCTACGGATCTTTGGAGTCTGCTTCTCTCAGAGTCTTGTATGCTGTCATAGGCGGCATGGAAAGAGTGGAGAGTGTCTTAGACACCGGGTCGCAGATAGTTTCAATGGCTCTATCACTTGCAGAAAGACTAGGAATAGGGTGGGATCCCGATATCCGAATCTATATGCAGAGTGCGAATGGGCAGCTGAAGCGGTCAGCTGGCTTAGCCAGAAACGTCCCGTTCACCTTTGGAGATATGGTGATATACCTCCAAGTCAATGTCATCAATCAGCCAGCATACCAGATATTGTTGGGAAGACCCTTAGACATCTTGACAGAGTCTATTGTGCAGAATAGTCAACATGGCTCGCAGTCAATAACGTTGAGGGACTCTAACCAGCAAAGAAGGATTACGCTTCCGATTTATACTCAAGGAGCGAATATGTTCCATGGGAATAAGGACAAGTTTGGGGAAGAAATGAAGGAGAGAAAGACGAAGGTAGAACAAGGACCGGTGGATGAGAAGTCCGTGGATTTTCAGGTCTCTTTGAGGAATTGATTGACCTCGATCAAGGAGGGGAGATTGTGGTGAAATTCGGAGTGGACGAGAATGGAGAAGTTAGAATTGAGGGCTATTCGCCTCAACGGAATAGTGAGGGATTCTCGGCTGATGAGTTGAGGACTCTTTACCTCTTGGCCTCGAAAGAAAGCAAGGCCTTACAAAAAGATGAAACAGCAGCAGAACTCCTTCAGGAGGACGTTTCGCAATTTGATCTAGAAAGGGGATTCAGCTCCCCTTCAAAATGTGAAGTTTATTCTCTAGAAAGCTTATCATCTGAGCATCTGGATATTAGACGACACGAGAAAAAGGATGCAAAGAAGCAAGAAAGAAGGAAAGGGAGGCACCATGAAGCGGACCCAACTAAGGAATGCTTCCGGTGTACGATCAGTGGGTTTGACAAGCATACTCACGGCGATCATGCCGAGCCTGTCGACTCCGCTGATGCTACTCCTGAACAGGATCTTCCGGTCCTCGACGCCTTCACTGGCAAGAAATACAAGCCAGTTGCTTTGAAAACTCATCCAGTGTATACGGAAGTACCGGAAAAGTACCGGATTAAGCGGGAAATAAAGGGAGATCCATTACAAGATCTTCTGACACTTCCTACGAATTCAGGAGACTTTGTTCCTACGGGCTGTTACACTCAGGAACGGAAAGAAGGAATCGATAAGATTCATGAGGAACCTTTCCTGTGGCCTGAAAAAAGAAAGCTCATGCACTCCTTTATGAGCGCTCAAAATGAGGCATTCGCTTGGGATGACTCAGAGCGTGGAACCTGGCGTCATGACTTCTTTCCGCCTATAGAAATTCCCACAGTTGAACATAAAGTCTGGATAGAAAGATCTATTCCTATACCGCGTGGTCAATTAGAGGAGTTCTGCAAGGTGATAAAGAAGAAGATTGATGCTGGAGTGTATGAGCCTTCTAATTCCTCATATTGATCCAAGTTCTTTGGCATCTTGAAGAAAGATGGCAAGAGTATTAGATTGGTACATGCATTGGAATCACTGAATGCTGTAACTATTGCACATTCAGGTCTTCCTCCTGCGACAGATGAATTAGCAAGTCACTTTGCAGGAAGAGCCTGTGGAGCTGTCTTCGATTTGTACTCCAGTTATGATCATCGAGATATTGCAGAAAGTTCGAGGGATTACACTACCTTTCAAACACCTTTCGGTGCTTTGAGGTTGGTAAAGTTGCCCCAAGGCTGGACTAATTCTGTGCCGATATTTCACGATGATGTAACCTACATTTTGAGGGACGAGATACCTCATGTTACTATTCCTTACATCGATGATGTTCCTATCCGAGAACCGGGTACGTGTTATCAAGACAAGGATGGTAATTTTGAGACTATCCCTGAGAATGATGGAATCCGTCGCTTCGTCTGGGAGCATTTCCGGAACCTGAACAGGGTTGCTCAGAGGTTGAAATACTGTGGAGGCACTATTTCTGCGTCAAAGGTAATCTTGTGTAAGGGAGAATTTGCGGTGGTCGGTCATACTTGTTCGTTCGAAGGAAGAAAACCTTCCACTGACAGGATTGGAGTAATTTTGAGATGGCCTGCATTAGAGGACGTTTCACAAGTACGACAATTTCTGGGAACGGTTATAGGTTCGGAGCACATCGATCACCGGATGGTAGCACATTCAGGAACAGAGCGAAAATGGAATGCTCACAATCATGATACATTGCCGTTCTATGCCTTGTTCGATGCACTTCACTGTACCAAGATGGAACTCGAAGGCCTGCGATTCAACCTGGCAAGTCGATTCGCCGATTCATGAAGCAACCTAGGCAAACGTACCAATGGTGGACATTGCAGGGAGAGCGGAGACAGTCGTACGGGATAATTGTATCGCAAAAATTCAGGATCGGCGTGCGAAAGAAGAGTATCTGTACATGGAGCAATATCCGGATCTGCACTGTGGGATTGTCTGTAACTGAGAGATTTGGCCAACTCCAGTGGGAATACAAACGTAAATGGAATCCGAAACAGCAGGGTCATCAATGGTGTGATGTAGTTCAGGTATTAAATGCACCGAGTCGAGCAAGATGAGATCCGTGAGATGGTCAAGCGATGATGGTGAGGTGCGTAGCGAAGAGAAGTGGCAGCGTATTGATTCTCCTACGAGCGAGTGCGAGAGCCGTAGGATTGACTCTCGGAAGTGGGTCAGAGGGCGTAGGTGTTTGCTGCCGGTGGGGTCAAGCCATTTGGAAGTACTAAATTCTGCCCGCCCAGCGACTCATGATGAGATGGTTCCGAACAAGAGGGAATTGTGGCGGCGGGATTAACCAAACCCGTAGTGCACAAACATTCCCAAACACCGCACATGCAAATAAACATGGCACATGTGTTCAAAACCCGGCACATTCGTTCATCATGTACCGGGTCCTGGATGACACCCGGCACATTGTCTTTCTCACATATGATTCTTCATGTTTCTCACGTAGCACGCTTCCTACTGAACTGTAACCCAAAAAAGGGATTGGAACGATGTATGATAACGTCAATGGACCCAGAGCTCAAAAAACTTTGGGTCCATTGATGTCATTGTTGTTGGAGTTTTACAGTACGGCGAGGGGACCCGGTATAGTAAGAGCAACACCAGAAGGGACGTTTGGCCTATGTAGTACACAGATGGTCGTGGTACGAAGGCAAACGGATAAGAACATGAGGCAGACGCGCGTACACTACGTAAGTGTCAAGACCCACATCGTGATCCGTGAGTGCACAGCTTGCACACGTGATACAATTCCTACAATTGTTTGTAGATACAATACACGCATTGATCCCAGTGCATATTATTTGAGAACAATGACTACATAGTCTTTCAAGTACACTATCAAATATTTCGCAACACCAAGTCACTACAATGAAATTTAAAGTCAGCCGTTATAAAACCATTTCAGGTGATGCATACCTTGTCGACTTTTCTCTTCTTTTGTTCCCGAGTCAAGACATCACCTTCGGCGCTGCGTTTACGTTTTGACAGAGCTCTGGTACGTGTCGAGGTGATAATATTTGCCGGATCGACTTCAGCGCGACGGCGAGACCTCGGGGCACACGGGGCAACCGAATTAGACTGTTCCGTAATCGGTGGAGACCTCGGTGGCGTGTCCAGTGGGGGTGGGGGGGAGCATGGGAAGTGTTTCGAGGGGCGGGGAAGTTGCCAACCGCGGAAACACATCGGGGGAGGGCGTCAAAGTCACCGGGAATGTCCCAACAGCCGAACGAATTCATGAAGTTGTATAGGGGATCTGCCATGGGGACACTGAAGTCAAGTTCAAACATCGCGGGGTCAAACAGAGCTGCATCAATATCGGCTGCGGGGAATAACTCTGCAGCACTAGAGACGTCGGAATTGGAAGTATCCGTGCTGCCGAATGGCCCGCCGAGATCTAAGTCAAGCCGAGATTGGCAAAGGCGTCGACACTGAGTGGTTCTAGATGTGTCGACTCTACAACGGCGGTCGAAAGCGGGGTAACGGGCACATCTGATTGCATCGGAAGTACTGGCTTGACCTCTGTCACTGCGTTAAGCCCGGCCCGAGATGAACCAATGTCTAGGCTTGTACCTGCGGTGGCTGTACCTGTCTAGGCGCTCCTTGGCAACCAAACACGTCAAGCGTCGGCTAATCCTTGATGCCTAGACGTAGCGCCGTCTAGGCTTACACCTGCGCTCGCTTGAGCGGCTAGACATATGGCAGCTTGGCAGGTGAGTGGGTCTAGATAGCTCCATCAACTAGCTCCTCCTTGCTGTGTGTAGGCATGGCTTGCCGTAAAGGTGGGCCTGGACAATAACGTGTTTAGCCGGCTAAGCTCGGCAAGACAGTGATTACCGGCTATACGTCATCTAGATGGCTAGAAATAGCCAACTCTAGAGAGGCCTTAAACGCAGTGTGTGAGCGATATCAGCCACCTTAGCATGGGGGTCTGATATATCAGCCAACGCTAACCAGCGGAGGGCCATGATATATCAAAACCTCTGTGTCAGAGGCCCATATGATATATCAGCATAGGGTACTTACCTGCCATTAATATATTTCATTCACAATGAGCAGCATGGCGGCGACGTCGTGGCAGACAGCGAGCAAGAAGCGTACGTAAGATCAATCAAATTGGTCGTGTTTGGTCGACGACGTCCAGTATTGCTGGACGTCGTCACCGACGATGAGCACGAAAAATTCATGATAAAATCCGTAAAAATACACAAAAAAGGGGGGTACATGCAATCAACCCATTCAGCTCAAAGAATCCAAAGATCAACTACATCACGAGAACCTCGTCGACATATGCAGGTTTTACTGGTCGCGACGGCAGCGTCGATATCGGCTCGCCCTCCTCGCCACTATCCCCCTCCTCCTCGCTCTCTCCATCCTCATCCTTCCCCTTCTCCGCCTCCTCGTCCTCGTCCTTAGTGATGGACACGGGGACGGGTTCGGGGACCAAAACGTCACCCCGGACCCGTCCCCCATAAACCCGTCCCCGTTTCCTTCCCCGGACCCGCGGAAACGGGGTACCCCGCGGGTCAACCACGTGATGACACGTGACAGACGCGTCTGGAGCCAGAACGCGTCCAGAACATAAAGTAGATTTCACAAGCACAAGAAAAGCAAATAAATAAATAAATAGACTTCATAAACGATAAATAAACAGGTAAATACTTTATTGACGCGACTTTTTACTGCTACTTCCCTCCTCTTTGTCATCAATCACTGCAATCGGCCGCTTCTTGTCACCGTGTGTACCCATAGATTTGTTGATAGCCCTAGCCAACTGCTCCGTGCGAATCAGATCACGGCGGCTCCAAGCGCCAAGGCAAAGGAACTTCCGAATAGTAGCGCCAGACAGGCGGTTACGTGTGAATACGAGCAGGTGGCGTCCTTGAGAAAACAGCCGTTCAACAGAGGTGGATGCAGCTGTATCAAGGAAGTCATTAACTCAAATGACGTGTCTCCTAATTGGAAAACTCACCTGGAATGGATAAATAGTCCAGCGCCATGCGCGAGAGTCGTGGCCAGACAACGCGCTTATCCCACCACCACTTCATGACGTCGGGAATCTTGATGCGTTCGACAGGCTGGGAAAGATACTCCTCTAGCTCGTCAGGATCAACAATATTTCCTAACATGTCGTTGTCCTCCATCCAATTGGTTGTCGTATCAAAGTCAAAGTCATTTTGAGTTGATCCACGGCTGACCTGAAGGTGGGAATGATGAGTATGGGATTGTAAGCAACGAGGTTTAGGATAACATACGCCACCGTCACTAGAAGTGTCATCGGCGAGGGCAGGCGCACCCTCAACCTCAGTTGATGCATAGTTAGTCTTGAATTCGTCGCGTACTAGCTCCTCGGCAGTGGAAATCCACTCCGATTCCCATTTACGGCTCCGGAAATAATCGAGCTTGTAGTTGGGATGTAGAACTTATCAAGTTGTTCAATACTCATCAGAATGGCAAAAGAAAGAGAAAGAGAAAGGTACGTACTCATGGCTATCCGATAGACGTTTGATGAGTCCGTGTGTGAGTAGTACTTGTTGAGTGTTGATTTGGCAAGTTGGAGTGCTGACAAAATTGACGGGTGGAGAGCGCGCTTAGCGGGTCCAGACGTTCGTGATGGGCTGACAATCGTGGCTGTGATAAGATCGTCGATTCGATCCATGGTGGGAATGACTTGAGTTATTGTGCAGTGAGATTCGCTGGAGAAATAGAGTGTGGCGTCCTTGAAAACCTGAAGCATGGTATTAGTAGCCAATGGTTGATCAAGATTTGAATGCTCGTACCTTCAAAACGTGTACCATATCGCCGAGAAGAGTCCACTGCACATCAGTCAAATCGTACGCACGAAAGCCGAGTTCCCGATCGCCCATGAAGTCGTTAACAACTTTCTTGTACATGATTGCCACCACCAGCATGTCGTAAAGTGAATTCCAGCGGGTACGTACATCACGGGGAATGAGGCGACGTGTCATGCCGTGGTCTCCGCACTTCTTGAGCCATGCAGGTAACCCCTTGGTGGGAGAGTTGACAATAGCGAAAGCGAGTCCACAAATCTATTGAAATAATGATGATATTAACATAAGGATTAAGTAAAAGTCGGAGAAGGACGCGCCAAGGAAATGACGACCTTGACTGCCGAGACATCGCGCATGGGTGTAGCCTTTGCATCCTCGTCCATCTCGTCCCAAGCTGAGGTGTCCACATCATCGTATCCAGGGAGAATGTCGTCGTCCGAAACCGCGACCAAATCAGGCAAGTCATCGGCATCGTCGTCCTCCAGGACTAAAGCATCAGGCCCGTCACCATCATCATCAGCCGCTTCATCGTCACTTCCCTCTCCCTCATCCTCTGCAGCTGCTTTCTCCTTCCCCTTCTTTTTCTTCTTCTCCGGAGTGAATGGACGCAGGAAAGCTGACACAGCAAGGTTGAGAGTGTGCGCAAAGCAACGTACACGGTTGACAGATTCAAAGTCGTTGTTCGGGTTACTTGCGAGGGCCACATTCTGAGTGTCATTTGAAGTCGCGTTATCGCCCGTCCACGACAGAATCTGCGAATATTAATGATCAGAAACAGAGTTTCAAATGAAAAAGGGTGCGTACCTTGTTCCCGATGTTAAATCTGGAGAGCATATCATCAAACTCGCGCGCCAAAGTTCGGCCAGTGTGAGACTGTACCCACGAACATTAGTTCGAATAACGTGAGATTGATGGTAGATACGTACCTCTGGGACCTCATAAACGTCCAGTGGGAAGGACAGAAGTCGCCCCTCATGGTGAAGATGAACAGTCCATGCCAGGAAAGCACGGTGGTTCGGGGAGGTCCATGCATCGGTAGCGAAGTTGAGGCGGCCTTCATGCTCCTGTATTCCGGAATTAAATCAATGCAAAAGGTGGGAACAATGTGGCGCACCCTGAGAAGCTTTTCCACGAAGGCACGACCGATTCCAAATGCGACACTAAGGTCGCGCGCCACAGTTCTGCGGCCAGGAAGAGAGAATTCGGGCCGCCCTGCACCGAGAATAGACCGGAATTCGCGGTCTTCGACAATGGCCAAGGGGCGATTGCTTTCCGCGACCCAGCGAACAAGGTGCGCACTGAAGGATGAAGAAAGTAAGTACAATTATTTCGAAAATAACTGTGATAACGCACCGCAATTCCGCAGGTGTCAAGGTCCGATCACTAGGGACTGCCGGACGCTCCTCTTGACGCCAAATGCAGCGAAGATGCTGCCGTCGGTCGCTTGTGTTTCCGTACCTTTCATCCGTGCATTGATCACTTTCTCGCCCCAGCATCGCTTCGCATGCTTTGACAAAGTTGAAGTCGATGATCGGTCTTTGGCGAGTGTCTTGTCGGCGTTTGTTCGGTAACGGCGTACGCCACCAGTACCAAATTTGCAGCCACGAGGTGCGTTGCATTTGAAGAATTGGTATTCACGTTCGTCAGTGGAGATATGGGTCTCGGGAGGGTGGAAGAACTGGTAAACATTGGAACGGGGTTTCCGCGCTGCAAGAATTTGTGAGTGTATGATATAAGTCAAATAAACGTGTTACTCACTAGTTTCGGCATCGTTGGAATCTTTTGACGAAGCTTTGGACGACGCCACACCTGTTAACGATCATATCAGCAGGAGAAAAGCCACAAATAGAGGAAAGGACTTACTCTTGGCAGCGCTGACGACCTTCTTGACTCCTTTGGCAATAGTCTTCCCAATCGATTTGCCAGCGGCCTTGGCTTTCTGTGTAATAATCTTGACACTTGAGGACTTGGAAGACTTCGATCCACCACTGGAAGAGCTCATCGTGGTGTAAGACAGGAAACGGCAGAAGAATATGGGCAAACATACCTGGGCGTGAATTTATATGCAAGTCACTGAGGGGCTGCGGGTCCGAGTTCATCCGCTACTGCCGTCGAGGGGGATTCAAGACCGTCGGGCCGTCGGAGGTTTCAGCGAATACCGTCGAGGGGTAGTGAAGACGTCGAGGGGTTGGTGAGGTGTGCTGGGCAGGCAAATGGTGTGGATTGGTGCCAGGTAGTGCACACCAAAAACTGATTATTGCTCACAATGAAAGTCCTATGGCCGCTTTCCCGGAATATGAGTGACGGGGAGGGAAGCGCAGAGCACCAGAATGAGTGAAGTGTGTCGACGTGCTCAGCGATCGCTGATCGAGGGGTTGCCAAGGGGCCCAAGTATGAATTCCAGCTCAATCGGAGGAAACGAGGTGTCAAGGGATTATCGTTGCTGGCGAGCATCACCAGCGAGCATAGATGGGCCAGGATGGGTTTTCACCAGCAAGCAGGTTAGTGGTGAGAAGGATTGCGGAAGGAGAGGTAAGCGACGTTAAGCGATGTCAAATGGAGCGCCGTGATCGGCGTCTCGGGACGGAAGCAAATCCCCGCGGGAGTTCGGGCCGGGGACGGGATTTTGGCGGGTTCGGCTATCCAATGTCCCGTCCCCGCGCCCCGCACATCCCGTCCCCGAAACCCGGCGGGTCTCCCCGACCCCGTGTCCATCACTAGCGACGCATTTGAATGCAACCCTCCGAGATGCGGTCCTGACGCTTCGTCGGGACTGCATACACAATCGGTACAGGCAGGCAAAAGGAAGGGAGTGCTGTGTCCATGAAATATCAATTATCGGTACGGGCAACACCGCTAATATTTTACTCACTTGGCAGTGTAGGAAAGAACAAGCAAGGTATATAGAAGAGTTTGCGGTCAGTGATGACCAAGAAACAGATCATAAGAGAAATCCGAACAGACACGCAGCGGCTTGATGTAATGGAAGCAAAACACTGGGAACCAGAGATGCCAGAACACGAACCCAGCCAAGGCCCAAGAGATGAGAGAGAAACTTGAGAGCTGGGATCGATGGGAAGAGGAGAGGTTTGTTGCGGAAAAGTGGCCCAGGGTGGCATGAGGGTGAGAGACAAGAAAGCGAATTTGGAGCGAACTGGGTTGCTGGCAGTTGCAATTCGCTTCGGAGCAGTCCTAGTTCGGTTGCGAGTGCGACAGAAGCGAACTAGGACATCAGCAAAATTACGAGCACAGGTAGATCATCAACCGGCTTGCACGGCAAAGTCAGAAAACTAGGGGAGAGATCAGTACTTACGCAAAAACGCTGACGAAAACGTGATACTCTGCAAGTGGCTGAAGTTAGGGCTCCCTAAGAACCCGTACCTAACGGTAGCGGGAATTTCGAGTTGCACTGCTTTCTCTGCGCCTCCATCTTAGACGTTACTTCTCCGGGCTTGGAACGAATTGCACGAGCATCTCTCAAGCTCCTCGCATGCTCGCATTCACGGACTGTCTAATTCAGTGTAGTCCATTCTGCCCGGACTCAGGCGGCTATTCGGCGAATGGACTATTTCTGTCGACAACATGCGCGCTTTACGGTTCTTCCACGTGCGAAAGTGCCCGCTGTCTGCGTACCTGTGCGTGGTATTTGCCCGGCCTTACACAGCTTCCTTCGTCTTTTCCACCTCTTACACTCGAAGCCAGTACACAGACCCTTCTTGTCCCAACTGCGCCCACGTCAATTCTCAATTGCTGCATCTCATGATGAACAACTACTTTGGCGGTGCGAGGCCTGAATCCGTGAAATCGCCTTCTTTTATTGATTCTGTGTAGGGGGGACCGGAGGCGTGGGAGGACCGGGATACGGAAACGGTGTGGGCGGTTCTGGCGGCGACGGCATGGGTGCCAGCTTGAACTGTGCCTTTCACGGAGACGTCGTTATGAATAATGCATACCAACGTGGCGAAACCGGTACGTCGCACACCACCTCACACATATCGCATGAGGCTGAAGTGAAGTTAGGGATTGATATTTTGCACCGCTCTGTGGCATTGGCCGCCATTTACGACTCTATGGAGAGCTTCCCGCAGCCAAAATGCCATCCAGAAACGCGCACAAGAATCCGGAAGGGTCTGCGCAAATGGGTGCTGGGTGACATGGATGCGCAATTCGAAACCTCCTTCCACTGGCTGTTTGGGCGTAGAGAACCAGAACCGAGATGCTCGATTGTCTGGCTGTATGGCCCCGCAGGCGCTGGGAAATCTGCGGTCATGCAAACTCTCTGTGGCGACCTGGATGCTGCCGGAAGATTAGGGGGTTCATTCTTCTTCAAACGCAGTCATGCTACGCATGGCAACGCCAAGACCTTGTTCGCCACCATTGCTTACCAGCTCGCGCTCCATGTTCCGTGGCTGAGGACTCCGATTTCCGAAATCGTAGAACACGATCCCTCAATCGCTGTGCGAACACTGACAGTTCAGATGCGGAAACTGATCTTCGAGCCTTGTCGTGGGAACGAAAATGGCGAAACTGTGACAATTCTTATTGACGGTCTCGATGAATGCGATGGGATGGATGTTCAAGTCGAGATCCTGCGCATAATTCGGCACTCATCTTCGCAAGGTCCTACTCCGCTCCGCTTCATCATTGCGAGTCGCCCCGAGGCACATATTCGCGAGATGTTCGACTCGCCGATCTATGTTGGCCACCATCGCTCAGTCAATCTGGTTCAGTCATTCGATGACGTTCGGAAATATCTCCGTGATGAATTTTCGCGTATTCATCGTGAGCACCGGACCATGGCAAATATTTCATTGCCTTGGCCCTCGTGGGACATACTAGAGCAACTGGTCGATAACTCCTCCGGTCATTTCATCTATGCATCGACCATCATCAAATTCATTGACGATAAAAGCTATCGACCCACGGAGCGGCTGGCGATGGTTCAAGATACGAACAGCGCAGGCGCCGAGTCGGCATTTGGGGCACTTGACCAGCTGTACATAACGATCCTTAGTTCTGCTCCGAGGCAGTCCCAGCTCATTCAGGTCCTGTGCACTATTGTTCACTTGAGACTCAAAGTTTGTGACATAGATCAACTCTTCGGGCTTGCAGAAGGCGAAACTCGGTTAATACTGAGGGGCCTCCATTCCGTGCTCGACATACCGCAGGACGATGAACATCAAATTCTTTCGCACCATGCTTCGTTTTTGGATTTCCTAAAAAATCCCGACCGCTCTGGCGATTTCTGTGTCAGTCAGATCGATGCGGCTCGGATCCTTCTCCATTATTATGGAGGTCCGCTCCAGCGTCGCCGTCTCTGGTAAGATTATGTCTGATTTATTCTGATACATCTGACCTATCTTGTAGTCTTCTATCTAGTATGATCAACCTCATCGTTTCGTTGCCTCCTCGCGATGAGGTCGCTGAGCTGTTCCCATTGATCGGATCCATCAATCCCGACTGGATTTTCGATCCAGTGCGAAACGTATTGCGATATGACGATGTTAAAAGCATTATATCTTGGCTCCAGGTCAGTTTCGTAGCCTTCGTAGCAGATCTCTAAGTCTCACACTCACGTATCTAGAACAGCCCTTCAGTACCCACGAATGTGATACAGCTCTGGGAGGACTATGCATTCATGTTGTCCATTGACAACATGCATAGATACGGGAATATCGCCCCATTTGTCAAGCACATCGTCTCGCCCAGTCCTGAACTTCTCCGCATTCTCCTATCAATGGGATTCATCAGCTGGGGCATCTGGGAACTCCCTACCATCTTAGACTTGACGTGGACTGATCTCAGGACCACTTTGTGTAGCCTTCGGTCACAGCTTGTTGGAGATGACCATGCTCTGCCTATTCACCAGCCACAGGTAGATTATCCCTGGGTTGCTCGGGACCTAGCGTTGCACTTGATTCGCATGATGGTCAAGAACCACATCGATACCGACGGGGGAGTTGATCCGTCGGCATCTCGTGGCGCAGTGCTGCTGTACAATACCTACTCAACCGTGGGCAACCTCGAAGAAGCCTACATCATATCCCAGTCGGTGTCCATCTTCCAGAGAGATAATTTCGTTGACCATTCGCACAGGAATGGCCTCGGATGTGATATTTCACTTCTGGTCAGACTGTCCCCTCCTTGCTCGGTACTTTATCGCGAGCTTTGGTCTATCCCAACCTCCGACGTATGGTCCTCCTTGCCAAGTGGTAACGTACTTATCCATCACGTTTCCAAGTGGCTTGAGGTGAGGTACAAAAATGTTTTCGGCTACAATTCTGATGTTTTCTTTTTTCCAGTCCTTCCCAGATTCGACGAACGAACTCATCACGTCCTGGCAGCAAGCTGCGGCACAGGATGGCCACTATCGAATCACACGTGACCTCGACCAGGACGTGGAAAACTACTGGCGTTATCGTGTGGAAACCTATAATGATAAGATAGTGGGCTTACATCTCCCTGACAGCCTTAAAATCCGTTTGTAGACTCGAACTTCTTCAATAAATCTCGATGTATTCTATTCACCAGTCCTGTTTCCAGTGAACCGCACCAACCATTATAAATACGAGGTGCCGCTCGCATAGCTGCACCAAGCATTTGGCTGGATCCCAACGCAGAGTGGAATTCTGTATCTAGATATTCACTCGGTGTGCTTTTCCTGTCTGGATTCGCATGGCCAAGAGGATTACGAACTACGAAGAAAATAGTGAAATGAACCAAATGCGATTGGATGCTAGGGGTCGTGCAAGTATATGCGCGCGCGAGGCGTCAATCAGTAAGGAATAGACGTAAGGATGTACGGAGGATCGAGGCGCAGGTGCGCGGATACTGCGGAGTAAAATTGAAGTGGATATGTATATACAAGAGTAAGTGAAGCAGTAGAGGCGCAGGTAGGAGGCATGCAGCCATGTCGTTTACTGCTCGTGCTCGTGCGTGGAAGGGAAGTGTGCATCGGATGGCGACGACGGGTACCGCGCGCCGTAGGGTATGCAGAGATTTCTGTCACCGCGAGGGGCGAAAGGGAAAAGGAGAGCGCGATCATGTTGAAGTTGGGCTTCGAGCACATCGTGCTCTGCTCGTGTCCTCGGCATCCGCCATCGGCATGCTCATCGACAGATCCCTATGAATTCGGAACGCAGCTCCGCACCAACCTCCCCGCCGCGCGATAGTCCGTCACTGCGTCCCTCCCGACGCAAAGAACGCAAAAAAAGAGCACCCTCAGGAAAGAAAAGGCACGAGAACACAGCGACATGGTTGAAACCCAAGTGCATGGGTGCAGGAAGCCGCAGACGGTGAACGCCACATCCACATTGGTGCCGATGACGATGCCATGCCCATGAGGCGGAAGGAACGGCTGGGCGCGAGCGCCGAGGGCGATTGCATATTAGAGTTGGAGTCGAGCGATGCGGATTTGGGCGCAAGGTGGCGCGCGAAGGCGATGCGGTGAAGGAAGGTGTGGCAGCAGCGGAAAAACCGACGGCAGAAAAAGTGAGAACGACCACAACGAGCTACGGGACCAGAGGAGGAAGATGGCGGGGAGGAATGGTCAGTATAGGACAACATGCAAGGAAGAAAAAACCACGCACGGATACCGTTGCACTGCAGTCATGATTGCAATGCCATTCTGCCAGACAGATATGTTTCCCTCATATATTATGAGTCAAGAGAAAGAGACAGGCGATCAGAGATTGCGTGCGCGCAAGTACAATTGGCACGACTCCACCGAGAAGTCGAGAGAGGCGCTGATGGATGCGATGGAGTGCCTCAGTTCGACAGCAGAAAGATTTTGAAAGGCTGAGCGCAAGCTGAGGCGACGATGGTCTCAGAGGGAAGGCGAGAGGTCTCGGTTATTTCCAAATTCTTTAAGAAGACGTGTAGAATGACAGATGACTTGGATCGATCCCTTGCGTTGCCCAGGATCTCATTTTTGGTGTTGAACCTAGTCCGACGATGAGATCGATGAGAGCCTGATTTGTCGAGCGCGCGCACTGCGCAAAGATGTGGAAGCTCGGAGCAAGAGGGAAATGTGGCGGTGCATCATGTGTGACAGATCCGCTGATGCCGGGAGTCACTCAATTCGGCGCTTGCTCTCGACCACCAACTTGGAATCGACACATCTGGCTCTGCGTCCAACGAGTGCGAGGAGGAATGGCATCACACATGATTCAAACGAACGCTTGCTTGAACTCATTGATTTGGCTTGGCCCGCTGCTTGCGAGGCTCGATTCGGCTTGGTGCGGCGCTTCCTTGAGACTTCTCTGGCGCGGGATGTATTCTTTCGCGATCCCTAACCAGAAACTTCACACGAACCTGCTCATCTCCCTCCCTTTCCGTTGCCTCAGTCTGCCTCCGTTCCACGCCGCAGCGCATCTACGCTTATCTGCATCCCCTGCGGCCTCCGCACGAAGACCTCGGATATATCGTCACACCGAAGCTGCGCAGATCTGGCATCTGTGTGGGCTTTGGATGAAATGTAGGTTGCTGCGTCGGCGTCGGTGTGCATCATACTTTCTCTCTCTGGTTTTGGATCTGCGGTGGCTGATCGAGCCTCGTTTGCTGGTGCGTATCCAGCCCTCCGATCCGTGGCTCCCTACCCTGCGAAGCACGAGACGTGCGATTTGTATGCCACTCGTTGTGTCCTTGCATGCCTGCCCTCTCGGACCCCGCACTCGATCAACGTCACCCAATCGCCCGCTGATTCACGACGATGTTACGACCCACTGGGACCCTAGGCCTATCATCCAGTTTTTCCCCAAGCCAAAGGCGAGACTAGATCCGATGCACTTGACGGACGGACGGAGGGTGAGGTAAGCTCCTTTTCCATTATCTTGGACTCTTTATTACTTTCTGTGCGTTCTTGCTCTCAAAACCATTTTCTTCCTTCCCCTTTTCCAGTTACTCCCTTCTACTGTATCCTCTCCCTTTCTACCCCCCATCTTCGCGGCTTGCGTCCCGTCTAACACCAACTGTCTAGTCTGCTTCCGTCAGACCATACGCGATGGACCCTCCGCACCTCGTCCCATCCTGTAGTAACGCTGCCGCGCACAACTCGTGCACCTCGCCCCTCGTTCGCTGCCCGTGTGCATTTGTTGAGTGCCGCTATGGAACAGTGATTCGTCGGACCTGCATAGTGTGTACTCTATTCCTCCTTTTCGTTTCATCGCTTGATTCCGGACCAATCTATGATATGATTATATGCTGACACAGGAGACAAGCACACCTTTGCTGGGGGAAGATGTGTTCCTGTTCTAGGCTCATTTGCATTCACTCAGTCGGATAATCAAGTTAACTTTGGCTTTTGTCATTCAGGAGGATGACGGTGACAGTGACATGAATCAAAGAGATATGCACACCGCTGGAGAGCTTATTATTCACGGCTATTGGGTCATTGATATTGTTTCTGCCATTCAGTCTGTGTGGCTTGTAATCTTGGTATGTTTTGGTATTGAATTAGTTCGATTCACGGTGCCTGCCCTAAACTTTACCCACATTAATGATTTACGGAACACTAGGAGATTCACAAGGGCTGACTGAAGAAACATGCAGTTTGAAATCACACATTATTCAGCTAAATGCGAGATTACTGGTTGAGCCGTCATTGAACCTATCAATGATGGCAACAGCGTTGATGCGGGCGGTGAGGAGACAACCACGTAGACGGGGGAGTCTTGCGGTGCAATAATATTGAGAAATAAACGAAATGATTAGGGTAAGAATGTGTAGTGTAGCCGAGCGCAAGAAGGCTCATGCCCCAAGCCACGCCACACATGCCAGTTGCAGTCAATTCAAACTCTGCTAAGCAGCGCAAGCCAATTTGGCACACCACTCGGCTAACTTTGCAATCCATATAATGATAATTGTTCCTCATCAATATATCGGTTCTGTAACAGAGGCTACCTTCAATCCGAATCCTTTTACCCAAACTGCGTACTGAATCTACAAAGCCCAAAATCCATAGACGGCCCACCTTTGATAACACTCGTGTGGAATGCACCTTCGCGCCGCGTGCTTCCGAAATTGCATCGCCGCAGCATCCACGAACGCGAAGGTGAAATAAGGACTCCGGCTTTTAACTCGTTCTTTGATTTTTGTCGGTAGAAAAGTGTGGTGCATTGCATCCACTGTGTTTAGTTCCCGCAACTTTGGGGTACGGCTGTTTTACAATCCTTTGGATCAGATTCCGCCAGAGTGAAGGAAGAGACGTCGATCTCAGAGCGGAAGCGCGAAACGAAAGGGCTGCTACGCTTGAGCGGACGGCACACGGAAGGTGAAGGGTCCGTTGGTTTTTCGCTTAGCTAAATAACTGCGGCCAGCTCAATAATTACCATGAGCATCTGACGCTTTGACAGGAATGAGAGCTCGAAACGTTTGGACTCTGCTCCGCCGTCTCCGGCTATATTCCAACTGGGAAGACTTTTCACGTTGAATGTCCAATCCGTCAAGTCCTCGCTTTTGATTAGATCTAGAAGCCCTTGGAAGCAAGTCGCAGTGAATCTCTCAACAGAATTCGGTCGCTTCAATTTGCCTCGGGTCTGCTTCTGTTTACAAGAACGTGCAAAATTTCGGAATCTGCCCAATCGCCACCTCAATCTGGGAGCGCCATGTCCTCAACTCCTCCATACAGCAACTCTGCAACTGAAACATGTCGAGAGGTGGTGTACTCGGGTTGAAAACTTCATCCGGGGACGGCAGGACATGTACGCCTCTGCCCAGGCGTTGCAGGATTGTTACCAAGAGCTTTGGCCATGTGTCGCAGTGGCTTGGGTAAGATATGGAGTTGCCGACGCGCCGGGGCGAGTGGCCCACGGCAGTGCACCCAATGGGCAACGTGATAGCATGGTTTTGGTGCACAGTGGCCCACTCTTTCACGTATCGAACCTGGAATTTCGTCATGATTAACCTCACAAATGTGTTGGTGAAAGACGAACCCAGGGAAGGATCAAGTTCTGCGGCAGCATCTCCACGATTTTAACGGAATCCATGGCTATCATCATGGGCGCCACCTCCGAGACGAGATATGGGTAGTCGTGCTTCGTAGCATATACCGCCACTTCGACCGGGTGCTCGTTGACCATGTCTCTGTGCAGAGACTGTCAGCGTCCACCCAGTGCAGAAGTACTCGAACAGAAGATCGCACCTCATGCGGATATGGCAAATATTCATTGCAGGAAACACCTGATATTTTTCCGCCGCCTCCGCAAGGGGTTCCAGAACTTCGAATGGAGTGGTGTCAAGCGCGGGATGGCGATGGGGATACATGAACTGGAAGAGGATTTCCAGCGTAACCGATGCTTCGGTCAGCTCAACAACCTCGCCCTCGCTGGAGACCTCGGAAGGAGGGAAGCCTTCTGTGCAGACTTCAAGATTCTTGCGATGAACGCGAAATAGGACGCCGTCGGACGACTTGAACGTGACGTCTGCGTCGGCGAAATCGACTGCCAAAAACACATATCTGAGTGCAGCGCATTGCTATCGAGAAAGATCACCGACATCGGGAGTTCACCAGAGGCTCCATGGGCGCGTTAACGAAGGACGCTTGCAACGTGTTTCCCGCGTGGTGGTAGAAGTACATGGTGGGAAGATTGAAGTCTTTGCTTTGTATAGCTCAGTGGCTGTACTAGCGGGCATAATTACTTATTTTTTCGTTCGCATAACTTGACCATTTCAAACTCAATATCTACCGCCTCAGTAATTGTGGGCCATAGCTTTCCAAAACAGTACATCCTGACACTCTGCAAAAATTTGCGTGTCGCGGGCGCCACCCAAACATTCAAGCGATGCTCTCTGCATCCTGCACACACCGCACCGTGCAGCGCAACTGATGTACCCTATCATCGGTAGCTCACGCTTCGGGCCCCGAGGGTGCACTGGTTACAACTTTCAACTTCCCAAAATTACCCGCAACTCTTTTCAACGCCGCAGTGAGGAGTAGACCTGATATCATTGAAATTCTGGGAGAAGTGAGTGAGTGAAGTTATCGTTAAACCATACCACTTACAGTCATCACGATCGAGTCTCGGGCATGATCCGCATAAATATTGCGCGAAACGTGTATTGTAGTTGTAGTCCTTACTCCACAATGCGGGTTGAAGCGGGGTATTGGTCATCGTGGGCTTGGCCATCGTTTCGTCTACCATGACTACTTGCTGCGAATATGGGTTTTCTGCAGTTAAGCGTTGTCACTACGACGTTTGGATAGCTGCAAGTACGAAGTCAGTATCTACTTGGAAGTAGAAGGCCGACCGCGCACAGTTTTCCCGACCCCATAAACCTGTTCTGAATGAGAATGAGCAGGTATTCGAAAGCAACGCGATGGGGCAGACTGACGGGACAAAATGATAGTCTCAGCCGATCCAAAGAATCATCTCAACCATGATGGTCAGACTCGTGAGCGCACCAGTCAGGATCCTCTGACGAAACAATCGGTCGAGCATCCCGGACTTTCCAGCGAATAAGGTTCATTTTTTTTTGTCGCCAGAGCTGTGAATGCGGTGAGGTACTTCCAATGCCAGTCAACGCCTGCGTAATGAGTACATCGCACGCAGGATTTCCGATGACCCAGGCCTGTAAGACATCACTTCACCTCTTGCAACGATCATGGCAGATCTAGACATACGCTGGTTGCAGCGGAAAGCAGAAGCAATTGATGCAACGCACCAGCGTGAAATGTTGAGCTGCAGAAGATGTCAAATACCTTGCAACAAATATGTTCCAAATTGCTTGTCCTGATCGCGAACCAGTCTAATGTTGATGCAGCGCACCCTATGACGATTAATTGCATTCGAATTAATATATATCGGCACAAGGACCAGATTGGCGCTCACGCACAATCCCGAAAAGGAAATAGCTCTCCATATCACATCCATCCTAAAGCAAGAAGAGCGGAGAGGGGAGAGCAGGGGGTGGCGGTGGGAGGCTGAGCTCAAACCAGCGAGTGAGCGAGAGAATACTCGTAGTTGAAAACCAGAGAACTAATCGTATTGAGTACCGTGCAGTGCTGCTATGCGGCGTATGCGAGCGCAGTTGGGCAGATGAGAGTCCAGAGTCCAGCATCGAGTGAATGCTCTAGTAAACTCTGGGGTGGCCGTGTTGGGCGAAAATCAACCTAAGATCCAACCAAGATCTGGATGAAATTCGCCAGACCATAGGTTCATTTTCAGCGGGCATAGGTTGTTTCGAGGCAATGCCGAATTCGGTCGCCAAGTTCACCCGGCAGGATGTGAACGTTGTGAACGTCCGAGTTTGAGGACCGTCGTCAACAGGTCGTGAACAGAAACAGGGTGCTCGGGGGAGGACAGTCTCAAACATAGAAGTTCGTCAAGAGGTAAGCGGAACTAAAGTTTTGACACCTCCCAGTGCGTGTCCGTCTTTCCCTGCCCCTCTCTCTACCGCCTTTGGCGGGTTCTTCCTTCTCAACTGATTACTCCTCAGATCGATTCGGCTCTCTGTTCAAGGCAGTTACAGTCCACCATAAGCATCACGCCGCCCACTGCGCACCAACGTCGGCGCTACGCCGACCCCGGGAGCGCTCAGTCGCATCATCTGCAGCGATGCAGAGCCATGTACATGGGTATACCCCATGGTGCGTGCGATGTGTTTGCCGATTAATCCCACGTATCAATATGATGTCTATTCGTTTCGACGATTCAGTGCGGCGTGTCAGCTTTTCGTCTCTCTTGCCCAGGCGGACGGAGTGGGTTCTCTCTCGTGAGCGGCCAGCGCGAAATCTCTTCCGCACTGCAAGATTTGCTATACATTGTACAATTGCCGGGCTTCCGCTTCGCATCGTCTCGTCCGTGCACGGGTTGGTTGTCGGCTTTCCCATTCTCTTCTAGATTCTGAGAATCTTCGATTTCCGGTCTGGTGTTGCGATCTGCAATTATTCCCGCGCCGCGTTTACTATTGCTTTATTCATTCAGCATCGAATGCCACTCTTTCCTGCGCTGCCCGCAGGTGCGGTATCACCTCTCTGCTTTGCATAGTCGCGAGGACAAACCAGTCTCACGCCGCGCAACGGCCACAACCAAGTCAATTGGAGCGTGTATACAGCAAAGCAAGGGGGTCGAAAGCACGCAGGTAATGCAGTCGATTTTGAAGCAAGCAACGTCAATGTTGCAATGCCGCGGGTGTGTTGTGCCATCCAGTCCTTTCATTTATAATAAGAATAATATTAACTGAAAGCCTCGGTTTCGCCAAGCCGCCTGGCGTACCGAGAATATCGATGTGATATCCGATCTTCCATTTGACTCATGTTCTTTTTGTAATTATTATTATTATTCCACGTTTTGGGGCGCAGAACAAAATGGAGCGCATACGGAATGGTGACCGCACCTCGCCATTCATACCGCAAGCTCTCGTGCACGGACTCCACGAGCACGCTAGGCCTCGGATGCCTTCCCGAGAACGCCAGTTCTGCGCACCGACCGCTCGCCGACTCATCGCAGATCCCTCCGCTATTTTGTGGATTGCTCATGGCACTTTCGTGACTTCACGTCGCCCGCAGTCTTCTTCAAACCATGGACCACGGCTCCTACTGCGAAAGGAGTTCTTTCAGGCGTTCGATCACAAACTGCATGCAGATCTCCGTAAACTTCACTCGTGCGCTATTTGGTAGGTGCGACTTCGAACGCGGACGAGCGGAAGTGTCAAGCGCATGCAACCTCCACCGATAGCAAAATGTGTCAAAGCCGGCACAATGTACAGCTTTTGTGGGTTGGCTGTACATGGAAATGTATTTTGAGTTGCACTGCTTTATCCGCGCCTCCATCTTAGACATCACTCCTATTTCTGTCCGAGAACATGCCCGGAACGAGAAGCACCGGTCAAGTTCTGCAGTGCACCGACGCGCGAAAAGCCTGCTGTCCCAGTACTTGTGTGTGGAATACACACAGCCTTGTGTTGCTTCCCTGTTTTCCGCCCGCGGCTCTCGTTCACTCGACGCCAATACACGGACCCTCCTTGTCCCCACTTCGCATACGTCTATTGTCAAGTGCTGCTGCCCGTCCTGATGAACAATGAAGCCGCCAAGCCCATGTTTTAACAAGCCAAACCAATTGGCTGGCTTTGTTGAACGACCACCAATGATTGTTGAATAAGTATCGAAAGGATGAGAATCATTCAGAATTTCAGATTAGTAAAAAACTTGAACTTTACTTAGACGCTCGAACAATGCATCCGGATCGGCCAGGTTTTGTCCTCTGTCGGTCTAGGCCCCACAGACTATGAAGGACGTCAGCTCTAGTTAGACAGCTTGTCTCAAACTTTAACACTGTGCAATTGAAAGAGTTCCTTCAAATATTTGGCGACATCCAGCATGCTTTCAACTGAATAGTCTGAAACTACTCATATCTGTCGCATTCAAAGGCGACACCCATGGCCTCTCTATTTTGCCTTCGGGCTCGCCCACAGCGTATGTGAAGAGCCTATAGACGTCGCAGTAGCGTTTTTCTCGCAGTCAGGCTGGTCCAAGAACATTGTTTCGGGCGTTCCCCGAGACTCGAAGTCAGCAAGGCACCTTTCGTCGCAGCCTGTATCGCCCACGGGAGACGAAGAGTACCGACCCTCCTTCGGCCCAAGTGGTTTACGGCACCATTCATTTCGGGCAAGACTCGCATAGGGGCGGGGATTGAATACCGCACACCGCCCCCCTGCGCGCACAGCGCGTGATGCCAAGACGCTCATTCCCGGGGCATCTAGGATGGATAGATGAGGAAGAGCGGGATCATATGGTGCTGAAAGTGTAGGAGGCTCTTCTGGAATACACATCTATCCGCGAGCCAGAGGAGATCAGTAGTGACGATGAAGGATACGAATTGTGAAGCACCTCTTGATATACGCCCGTACCGGCAGCAAACTTGGAAGCCAATTCCGCATTTTTTGAGTGAGACATGCTTCACAAAGCCGAAATGCAGATGCAAAGAATATAATTTACTATAGTCTAGTTTTCTATTGGGGTATAAATATTCCTATCTTCCTTTTCTCTAAATTATTTGGCATTTCATTTTGTTGCCTACTGCATTCAATCTATGTTGCGGCCACATTGGAGCAAGAGGGCAGCTGCAACCAAACGTCCAGGAGTCCAATTTGTATCGCCTCAGCTGTGATATCAAGCGCCACTGCCCCTTCTTCGCGAGTCACCCGCGCAAAAGTTTGCGGTGCTCCTAGGCCGGGGGAATACAACTACGGGACCGGCGTGTGAGGCGACCAGGAGTAGATATTGACTCAAACACTCACGCAGATAGACTCGCCATCTGGTGCCCAGACAAAGGTTTTACCTTTTGCGGTCATCGTTCGGTATCTTGACAATCAAATTAGTGCGCCAGAAATTTGCCACGGAATTGAAGAGACCCACCGTTTTTCTGGGGCAAGCGCAAGCCACTGCGAGCTTTGCTGCTTGGGCACAATGTCACGTATCTCAAGCACGGGATGTTTTCGCCACTCAATGATGATCGTCGGCTGGTTGGTTGAATTCGTGATAATTGTGACCCCGGGCGTCGGGATGTCGGTACTGATACGAAAGTAAGTCTTTCCTTGAGGGCCCATGACGGTTGAGTTGAGGATGCTCGGGCTGAACGAGGTGAATCGGAAAGAAACAAACATCGGGATCGGGTTTGGGGTCGCGAAGGGCAGCGCGCCAAAGACGGAAGGCTGGGGGACTGTGTTACTGCTGGAAGATGCCCTCGGATTGGCAGAGCTCTGCCATCCGCCCTGTGTGAATGGATTACTGTACATGTAGGTTCTATTTGTATGTGTGGCCTGCAGCCAGCGCGTCCTCTTAAATAGACTGTTGAATATTCCGAAAAGTTTAATAGAACGGAGAAAAGCCCGTTCGACATAAACAAAACCGAATATGCGGAGCGACTCGTAGGAAACCAAAAACTGCGAAATGAAGTACCCGTGTGCTGGGCTGTACTATTTTTGTACATGACATGCCTCGAATTTCAGAGGCAGTGGTCTATCCCAAGTCGGAGGGGGTTATATGCGTGGTTCACACGCATGCATAGTTGAAGTGAGTCGACTCGGATTTCTGTGCGCTTCAAGTCCTGATACTAGATGAGAAAATTAGTGTATAAGGCAGACGAGTTGACTATACGTTTGTTCACCACATAGTCATTGAAATTTACATTCAGAAAATATTCCTCCTGTTTTTGACGAAAAATCATGCTTGCAATGGAAGTAAACCGGCAGAATACAACTTATCCATGTTTCAGGGCCTCGCGAACATGTAGAATGGAAAGAAGTGATACCTCCGGAATAGCTGTATGTCGTTTGGAGCAGGTTGTCGACAAAGTCGTGAAGGCTCACCCCGAAATTCTGTGTATCACGGAGGTTCGGTCTGGACGGTCTTCAAGTTGTCGGCACGGCTCGACGAGAGCTCGCAGTTCTGGTAATGTTTACGTGTCACTCTGGTTCAGTCTCGAGTTGGAGAACCATATCACCTCTGAACGTTCCTTAATTCAAAATCCGAACCCAATTAGACAGGTTGCGCAAAAGCTGCATGAGCCGCATGCCGCTTTTGGGCATTGCGCAAAGCCGCACGGGAAAAACTTTAGTCATGAGTCCCAAAGCCAATGGATTTTCATTAAAATACTGTATCTTTCCCTTCAATTCGGTGGTCACGCGTCACGCACCCCTGTGTCGATCACGAACTTTGGTTGAGGTCACGCATCACGCGGGCCTCTGTCGAACCTCCGAACTGTCACGCAGGCTTCAAAAGTATGCAAAAAGCCCAAAACAGGCGAAATTTTCGGAATTTTTCGTCCTGAATGTCGAAATTTTTTCAGGTGTCACGCAGAAATTTGGCGGCTACCGAAATGTCGAATTGCTAAAACGGGTCACGCATCACACCCCATGACGAATTGAAGGGAAAGATACAGTACATGTAATTCAAGTGTATATAACAGCCTTGGGTGGTTCTTGCATGCCCAAGGTGCATAGTCAACTAAGCGAGCATTAAATCACCACACCACAGTTGATGTCATTGCACTCCATCGTGTAATGAATGCCATAAACTTGATCGCTTCTCACGCTTGTTTGGGGACAAATTGAACCAAACTTGCAATGCTCATGTTACGGGGCATGGAATACACATGTTAGGTCCAGTAGGAACATTTGATTCATCGGGGGGAAAAAAAAGCCGCACGGCTTTGCGCAATGGCCAAAAGCCGCATGCGGCTGTTGCGCAACCTGTCTATTATACTCGACTTTGTTATGTTAATAATTATAATTTTATCTAACTGCGTGCGTTCGGGATTCGACGGCGGAAGCGAGTTATAACCCCACTTGTTGAAAGCGGCTGGAATGAGTTGCATCAAATAGCTGGAATGAAACAATCGAATCGGTTGAACTTAGCTCCTTCCGATCCAAGTAAAGGTGTCTGAGAGCGTGACATTATCCACAAAAGCGCTTTCGGTGTCCGTTGAGCTCCTACCGGAGAACGAGCAACGTCATTTCTCGTATTTATCCAAATTGCAAGACCGGTGGGACGTTGCCCGGGGGCTATGCGAAGCGGCTTGATCTGTATCACGGTTGGAACCGCAAGTATCTGCACACTATACAGCCAATCTGTGTGGTGGGCGAGACACCCCGTTGATCTGATCTTGTTCGGGAAGCTCAAGTAGAAAGTAAAACTTCAGAAACAGTGTCAGCGGTTCGCAAGCATTACTGCTGCCGACTGGCTCACCGGCCACCTTAAGTGTTTCCCGTACCCCACACAGAGAGGGTTTGACTTCATTTCATATTTGTGGTCTTGGTTTGAGTTCGACAACACACTCGTGCGGCTGAGTGGAGTCTGTAAAACTTGGTGTTCAGTCAACCAGGCAGAATTCGAGAGTCTTCGTCGTTGTTCAGCGTGGTTGAGGGCACCCGTCACCTCCAGGCTTGTGTCTTGGTCCGGCTCTTCGCTTTGCTGCATTTGCAGAGACTGAACCAGCGAACCAAGCACAAACTTGAAAGATTCCCAGCTCAATGATTATCGAAGGGCAGTGTCTAATTGTTCCGCCAGTCACAATCTCGGCCATCTGGTGCTCAATTCGCTCCGTTGTACTACCAATGAAGAGCATGGATTGAACACTACATAATTTTCGTTGCCCCGTCCACCACAAATCTTGTATGAAAACATCTAAAATTCGAAATGCGCAATAGTCTGAGTGATCTCGACGGAAGTGGGTTCAGCTAGAACTTGACAGGGCGTGGAAAATGCAAACGAGATGCACCGGATACTTGAGTGGGGAATGAAGCCATCCGCTAGAAAAAAGCGTCAATACTGTATGGGTTTCGAAATGAAAGTACAGGTTCAAGGAAAAGATACGTATACTCTTATACCGCAGGTAGACGAGTTGCTCGGTTTATTAAGGGGAGCTTAAGGCGCGTAGTAAGTGGCCAGAGTTGTGGCGACGATCAGGGAACTGTGGCGGAGTCAAATTGTGCCCTGAAATGTGTTTGAGAATTCTTTTTTCCAGGGCTGGGGTTGGGAAGAATACTGCAGATGTGTCCCAAAACCGCGCAGGTCTCATATTTGCGACGTAGCTTGGCACGGCGGCGCTGGGGTCGGCCACTCGGGTCAAGTGAACTTTTTCAAGACCCTACGCGACTTTGTCGCGTCCATATGCAAAAAAGGGAAGAAAGAAAAAAAAAAGGACTCTTGGGGTGCGAGAACGTCATGAGAAGGAACCGCCCTTGCACTTTTATGTGAATTGTGGCTTTCAGAGTTGAGTTGATGGAATAAACGGTGATGGCACGCAGAGCGTGGGACGCGTCGCGTGAGACAGAACAAGCAGGCACCGCGCAGTGAGTCGGGATATCTCTCCGACCAGCGGATCACGAACAGATTCAAGAACTTGTGACAGGGGACTCGACAGAGTAAGCGGGATCGATTGGTGGTAAGGCAGAAGCGCAGGCGCGGCTTTATTGCAGGGATTGAAAGACAGGTGTCAATGGCCCGACGTTCGTTAAACACACCAAAAAAAATGAGCTGCATTCACTGGACGGGGCCGTGACGAGATACAATGAGTACGTTCGGGGAAGTATGAGACAGACAAGAACAGAAAGTGATAAGCAACGGCGAAGGAGGAGTTACAGCTGTTTCCGAAAAGGTTGACACTGCGTGAAAATTTTGCGCACTTTCTGAGTTTTGATGGAGGGCCAAGCCTTACTGGATTTGGGGCTCGGGGCCGACGGTCCGTCGGCAAGACACATCCCGGCAACAAGTCTTGCCAAAGCCTTGCAGCGTTAAATATTTGATTTGAACATATCGGAGTGCGGGACACGTTACGAATGAGGTCTATGAATGTCCAAGAGCTATATTTACCACTGAGCAACTTCCAAGCTACACACAAGTAACTTTCGAGCGTGCTTGAAGCTGTCGTCAAGCCGTTGCCATGTGTGCCAAAATGGGCAATGCTGCCGATGGACCGTGGTCCAAAGCCTAGCCGAGCCCCAAATCCAGTAAGGCTTGGCCCTCCATCAAAACTCAGAAAGTGCGCAAAATTTTCGCGCAGTGTCAACCTTTTCGGAAACAGCTGTAAGCCCGAGTCCAACGATGCACCAGGAAGAAAGCCGCAGTTCTTCAGTACATATATTTGGCTCAAGGGCTCGGGTGCGTTTGTATGTTCGTGAGCGGAAATATTGCGAGGGATAGATGCGGAAGCGACAAAGTAGTAGCGAGCCGGGCGACGCCGCGCATCCAATGCGCGCAGAATTTCCTAGTGGGCGGAAAGTGGAGGTGCGATGCGTTGGGTGGAATCGCATTGGGGACGTTGCCGCTAGCCGCCGTGGAAAGGAAGCACATTCGGATGAACAGAAAGCAAGCGATCGAGTAGTACTGCTGTAGTAGCGAGGCGGCCGGATGGAATGTGCGGGCACCCTAGTGGGCGGACGGGAAACTAGAGCTGGGAGTCATCCAGTCCGCCTGCAGAGTGCGACGCGTTGCGCGGAGTCGCACTGGGATGTTGAACCAAACCCGATGACGGCGATGACTCGTCCAACGAATGCGGAGAGGAGAGCGAGATGGAAGTTCGGAGCAGGAGGGAAATGTGGCGGTGCATACTCTGTGACAGATCCGCTGATGCCGGGCGTCACTCGATTCGGCGCTTGCTCCCGACAACGACCACCAAACCACATCTCCTGCGTCCAGGCCGCGCGCTTCCGGGACTGCCGTCGTGATTTACCCGCCTCGTTGATTCTGCTTGGCTTGTTGCTCGCGACGCACCTCAGCGTATGGTCTCATCTGGTCGATTCGGCTTGGCGCTGCGCTGCTGCTGGTTCGCTGACGCACTGCGTAACTGGCCATGGAGGCCGTTCTTACGCGGTGCTCTAGGGTCCCTCTGTCTCTTACTCCCCGCCACTCCTTAATTCACGCTTTCTTCCTTCCGTCCCGCTCCTCAGACTCGTCGCCCGGATCTCCCAGCCTTGGATCTGCACTAGCGCCTCAGCAAGACTGAAGACTCCGCGATTCTCATGGGCCACTCCGTGTCCTCGCGCGTCTGCCGTTTCCCTTTCCTTAGTCGCTGCTGATGCCTATCCAGGTTTGTCGAGGAATTCCTTTGTGCGGCTGCGCATAGCCACCAGATGTGCAGGCACTGGACCGTCATTGTTATCATCGTACGCTTCCGATTGCAGGCGGGATCTGCGTCCGTACAGGGCGAAGCTGAAGAGAGAGCCGACCGAAGGTGAGTTTCCTCCTTACTCTCTCTCCTCCTTCCATTCCCTTCGAGCGCGGCTCCCTCTTTCCCCGCCCCACTTCCGCTCCGCTGCCTTGCTGGGTTCGCTTTCCTTCTCACTTCATCGCTGCTAAGATCCCCCCAAGGCATGGGCATACGGCATACTATATATCATGCCGCAACCTGCGCTGCGCACCCAGTAGCGCTCTGTCTCCTATTATATCCCGCATTGCTACACAAGTACATCCCGCCTTGCCAGAACGATATAACGCACGTTGCGCATTCCGATTACCCTCTCGTATTGATATTGATTCGTTTCAACGGTCCTGCGTTGTACTACCTGCAGCCAGTGTTTCGTCTCTCTTGGGCGGGGAAAGGGAGTTCTGTCTTTCGCGAGCGGCCGGCGCGGAGCTCTTCCGAATCGCAAGATCCCCACAAATAATCGGCATCGTCGTGAAGCTTTCGCCTCGCTTCCTCCCGTGTGTGCGGCTAGGCTATCGGTATCTTCACAGTGCCAATTCGTTTACTCATTCATTCAGTATTGCGTGCGCGCTTTCTCTCTTCTCTGCGCGCGGGTGCTTTCTCTCCTTCCTGTGCATGGATGCGGTATCTGCTCGCTTCGCTTCGCATAGTCGACGCGGGCCAAGCGTTGAGTCAATGAGCACATGTACGTGGAAGGCAAGGCAGGGGGTCGAAGGTACGCAAGTAGTCAAGTCGACTTTGAAGCAAGTAATGCCGTGCGTGGGTCATCCAGTCCTTTCCATTATAACAAGAATATGTTTACTGAAATGCTCGGCCTCATGGACGACGCTCCTCAAGCTGGGTCCGCCGAGGATATCGATGTGAGATGCGATCTTCCATTCGACTAATTTCTTTGCTTTTTTGCTCATTTCATGTATTTGGGCGCAGAAAAAAATGGGGGGGTTGCCACAGTACCGCACCGCCTTCTCGTTCGCGTTCGGAGAGGGACTCTACGGGGACGTTCTCGCGCGTGCACGTCTTCCCTTTCCCCAGAACCGGAGTTCTGCGAGCTAACCGCTTGCCGCTCCCCAACTCTTCTAGTGCTCTTGTGCTTACTTGTGCGGCTTCCTCACGTGCCGTCCGTAGACCTGCGTTTTCGTCAGCAGCTGCGACTTATGTTACGTGTGGGGAATCTGCCTCTTTCGCGGTGCAAGCCTCCACCGCCGACGATTCGGAAGCCGTGTGCGTCTACGCGTCCGTCGGGGTTGGGGCGCCTTTCCACGCCAATCAATCTCACTTTAACCTCGACCTTGAACTAGGCAAGGGCTATGCTAATGCCTCGATCGGGCACGACGCGAGAGCTGGAGGACAAACGGCCGGATGAGCCCACATATGCATACGCACCCGAGTTAGCCTCGTCGTTCTTCGCCTCGGTCTGTTTTCCGTGCGCGCGTTGTCTTCGTTCCCTTTCTTCCTTTTCCCGTGTGCACTGCGTTCCCTTCCCTTCGTTTTCCGCAATCCATTTCACCAACTAACATCACTCAATCAGTGATAAACCGAGCAGCTAGCGCTTTTGCTCTTTTCTGTTTCCGACTCAATATTCGGCCCGAAACTCGGATTCGCTTTGCTTTGACTTGACCGGGTGTCTCGTGCCACCACCGCGCTGCGTATCTCGTCCGTGATGGAATCATCCAGAGACGTAGATCGCACTGAGGATTCCCACTCGTTTGTCTTGTTTATTCATTTTTCAGCGATAATGATGACCGGTTTCTCGCATTTAGCCTTTCATCTCCCTCTCGCGGCATCTTTTCTCGTGCCCGCCGGCTACAGTGAGTGTGAGTCCAGTACTTTGTCAAGGTCAATGTTGGCGAGTCGTAACCGTTACGGACCTCCCCCTCGAGCCGACTTGTACGGTTACGGGGTAGGCCGTACCGTACACCGTAATGACCGTAAAGATACGGGCCGTATACGGTACTTTACGGCCGTAATTCTACCAAATATGGTTCGATTTTCGAGTTCGCTGAATCAGCCGGAGCCCGGAATAGATCATGACGCGTCCATTCTGCCGCTCATTGTCATGTGAATCTTGAGTCCTTCCCTTCCCCATCCGCAGAGATTTAGGGCGTGTCAAGACTCAGAACTTCTGTTGTATCTTGGCTGTATCACAATATGTGAATGGAAAATAGCTCAAATAACTACTCTGAGCTGCTGAACAGAGCTGCGCTAGCTCCTGAAATGCTCTTGGAGCCGGTGCTCTTCAACTGTGCATCAGGAAAAAATGCCAAGACTATGTCATGTCTGATAGCGTCAGTAACCGGCGTAACCCCGTAGACAAGTCCCCCCTTATGGTAGCTCTCCGTAGCCACAAGCATACATCTCGTAGCCTCTGGTAGCTCTCAGCGGTGACTACCGTAACATCTCGTAGCCTCTGGTAACTCTCAGCAGTGGCTACCGTAACGTCTCGTAGCCTCTGGTAGCTCTCACCAGTGCCTACCATAATGCCTCATAGCTCTTGGTATCTTTGGCACTGCAGCTGGGTAGCAGTTCATATCATCAAATAACCTGCAGTTTCCAGCCATAACATTGGAAGAAAAATGGTATAAAATTACAGTACTAAATACACACATGAACACAATACAAACATGAATACGGACGAAAACATGGCCAAATGCCGCGTTGCGATAACTTTGAATGCAAAATTAACCACTAGGGTCAAAAGTATTAACACGACTATTCAAACATATCTGGAATGAGACTCACAGACATCGAAAGAGAACAAATGAGTATTCTAGGGTGAGAAGCAGAGAGACTGCGACAAGCACCATCCGAAAGGCGAACCTAAACAACATGTGTGTTAACTCAGATGAGGATTTTCGCAATGAAGAGCGGAGAGCTCACCTATGTGTCGCACTGAAACAACAAGCTTGACATGATGGAAGCGGAAAGGCAAGAGGAAGAGGAGGGTCGTTAATTTGACTTGGTCCGGCCAAGGGACTTGCGAGCAATGGGGCTTTGAGTAGTGAATTTAATGGTGCGGAGTTGCGAGAAAGTTGAGGACAACAAGAAAAGTAGATCTGCCTTTGACTTGGTGGCGCCAACTGAAACCGAAGCCCAAGATTCAACTTCAAGGCGCTGACGACGTCGAGCTTGACAGCACGCGAGAAGCTTGATCTATATCACCAGGATTGCACTACATAAAGCAGGACGGGAGCTTGAGTATCGGGACTGCAAATCCATAAAATTTGAAGAAATTGAGGTAGGCACCAGAGGCCGGTCTGCAAATCAGTCTTGAAGTCTTGAGACACAGTCACACTCGGGAAAGGGTCGCGCGACGAGACATAGCGGAGCATGAGACCTTAAGGAATGCTTGAAGGCACAGCAGCAGGAGCTGTCGGGCAAGTTAATGAGAGGTAGCGCGGAGAGTGACGACATTATGGATGCGGATCGAGGCAGTTTGAGTGGTCGCGAGATGGGGGAAGAAGGCAAGAGGTCGACGGAAAGTGAGTCACACGAGGTCACATGACGATCAACCAACATCACGCAATCGCACGTGCTCGCGGAGTTTGAAATGGACTTAGCGCTTTCGAAACAACTCTCTATGAGTGATTGAATACAAAAATGCTTTGACTCTGGGTCGATGGTTTGGATTTGTTTCTGGTCAGCTTGACTGACTTACTCTACCAAAAAATGGGACTTTTCATTCAGCCGACGCTACTGTGACTACCCGGTAACCACGGCCATCAGCGCTACCGAACCATGGCAGACGGCAATCAGAACTATCAGATGCTACGGAGCCTTGGCATGCAGCTACGAACGGCTACCAGCGTCTACTGAGGACCAGCTAGGGACTACTGAAGCTACCTGCGCTATGAGAATTTGGCCTGTAGCGATGTACTAAAAACCTTCTTCCTGATGTGCACTCCACGCTTCTTGTCGATCACCCGACGATCGTCCATCGCCCGACCATACGAAATTCGCGTAGTAGATGCAGCATAAAAGCCAGGGCAAGGGGCCATACAGTACGAGGAGCACCATCAAGCCCCGCCGCCGCTCAATCATGTCCCTGTACGCCTGTGAGCGTGTAAAAAGAGGTAGCATGTAAAAAGAGGTAGCGTGTAAAAAGAGGTAGCGTGTAAAAAGAGGTAGCGTGTAAAAAGAGGTACGTCTCAGAAACTTCCTATTTTCATTTCGTTGAGACTTTACAAGCTCATAATGGCCGCGAGACATGTGGTGTTCTGGCCAAATCCACATCTAAATCTGTTGGGTCATCTGCGCACTACTCTCTGCTTCCTTCTTAACTGCGCCCTCGTCTTCCTGGCTCCTCTTCTAACTTATTTCCTCGCTCTCAAGGTCGCCTCAGGTGGTTTCTCCCTGCTGGTGCAATACCTTATTGTCGACCGTCAGCCCGTCTCGGCCACTGATCTCGCTTGCCTTTCTGTCTCGCTCTACTTCTATTGGACTATTGGACGCTTCTCTGTGTTTACTTGGGTTTGTTCTACTGTCTGTGTCTTTCGCTGGATCTTACCATTATAGCTTACTGGAACCGTCCTCATGCACTGAATATTGTCAAATATCAAACCTTCAATATTCCGTGGAGATTTCGACGCGATCATGTGTCCCACATGCGGCTCGACCGTTTGCGGCGGGCCTGTCAAACGACGTCGTCGGCAGGAAAGTCCTCTACAAAAAAAAGTGAGCTTTTCGCCTTGCCCAGATACGCCCGCGTTGACAGAATGTTCAAGTCCCAATCCCGGAGGAGTTGTTCACAATTTTCATTGCCATCCCAACTGCAAAAACAATCACTCTACGTATGTTCCTGCCCTTCTACGCAACGCTTGACTTAGAATATACACCAACTGTAACTTCGGCAACAACCGTTTCAGATATCCGTGCTACTATCTGTCGTTTGGGCCATGCACGTTGCTACAACCAGGAACCGATTTATCTCCTGGGTCGTTGGCGATCGCTGGAAGCTCACGAGACCATGTTCGACCTCGGAGTTCAAGGCTTGCGCCATTTCGTAATGCAATTGCGAGTCTTCGGTGGGGCACCAGGTATGTGGAACATTCCTCGCATGTTAATGAACTACTATTTTTCACCGGGTAGTCGGCCACCCTAGCTTTTCTTGCGAATTCCGGTGGACAACAGCTATCGCATCGGGGCCAGCTGGTATGGAGAATAGTGCAGGCATCCTAGGAATGGATCGAGTATATTTGCTCGTATTTACACCAAGATCTGAAGGTATAGCGAATATTTTGTTGGCCAAGGTCCCGAAATAGCCGTTGATGGGGTAGTCGGCCACCTGCTTGAATACGCGCTTGTTGCATCATATGTCAGCCGGAGTGAGTCGGATGTTGTAGGTGGGACATAAGTGATGTATTCTGGAAGCTTTGTTTGTATGTTCACGCTTGGAGGGATGTAGAAAGAAATTGATTTTGTAATCAGCCAAAGGCCGAAAACGAGCACTCTTGATTGTGCGACTGCCACGAAGCCGGAAAGGCACAGAACAGTCCAAATTTTTATACATATGGAGCAATTACAAGTAATTGAATGCATACGATGTAAGATATCCAGCCTAAAAACCTCACGTCTCCTTGAAAAAATCCATGAGTCCTGGGCTTGGATTCTGGGTGATTTTCAATGAGCGATGCGAATGCACACTGACTGTGTGAGTGAAAAATCCGATATGTAGTGCATAGTGAACCCGTACCAATACCGAGGGGCCTTTCCAAGATTCAGGCTTGAATTGTCAATGAGTCGTAAGATATTGAGGTGGCGACATTTGTGGGCCGTGAAAGAGTGGTTATCCTTCTGCGACCCCTAGCAAACTTTTCTGTGGCCCTATGGAAGCAGCAGTTGCGTGGAATAGAAGGGCCAGATAATGGAAACAGAATGAGCCACAAAACTTGCCGATTGGTGAAGATTTGGGGAAGAACGAACTGAGATAAGTCACAGCAGGTGGATGACGGCAAGGAAACGGTGTTCCCACGTCTCGGGACGGTGATCCCGACACCGTAACTTTTGATCGACATATCAGATTCTGTCCAAATTTGGTCTGGACCTGCTCTACAGGTCGTACTTCATTCCCCAATATCAACCCCATCGCGATTTCAAAGGGTGGCGCTGTATATTTGAGTGGCCGAGTACCTAGGGGTGGCCGACTACCCAGTCACATATAGTAATCTCGACCACAGAATAATTTACCACTCGAGACGATGGAGTCGTTGTTAATTCACGTGGCTGGGAACAGTGCCCAACGAATCAGGACGGAACTCTGAAGGATGCCGACGACATCGACTTTGGCAAAGATCCAGGTATGCCTCAACCAGAAACGGAAGTATCAGGTCTGTCTATCTTTTGCCTTTTGTCTTGTATTTTTCTCCGTTTCTAACTCTACTCTAGGCTCTGGTCGCCGCCCTCGTGGGAAGAATCCGCGTTACGCCGAGCTAATTGCAGCTCAGGCTGAACGGATCCCAGGTGAGAAAAAGCCAAGCACCAAGCGGAAACGCAGCACGAAGAAGGGGAAGGAAAAGGAGTCCGAATCTGGCATGGAGTCCGAATTTTCGGGCGGCTCAGAAAGCGACTCCGACAGCGATGCGGGGGCGGAAATCACCCATGAGGAAGTGAGTCTTGTTCCCAGTCCGACAAGCATGGTTGATAATGGCTACACTGTAGCTTGCGGACAGCCTTCCGACGAAAACCGTTCCAGAGGGTACCTCACGCCGCCCTCCACAGCCGAAAAACACCAAACGCCGACCGAAAAAACAAAAAACCGCCGAGCCTGGTTCGAAATCCACTACTTATTCCCTCGAATTCAACTGAACAACACGCCCCCCGCCCCGACCACAAAGGTATGCATTGCACCTGTTACATCAGAATCGTTTTCACATCGTTTTCACATTATTTCCAGGGCCGATTTAGCAATCCGATTTGGTACTTCTTCACGCCCACGCAACCCGACCCAAACCAAGAACAGGAACGTGGCAACAAGTTTTACCGCTGCCTCCACGGCAATTCTGACAGCGCCTTGAGGATGACCAAGCAGATGAAAGGCAGCGTGAACGGTGATTCGCATTCGACTCCTTGACTCTATTTCTGACGCCATCTAGGTTTAACTGGGCACTTAAAGACCCATGCGCCCGAGATGTATCAGCTTTTCCTACTCATGAATACAAAAGTTCGCAAGCCCACAAGCGAGGAGATCGATCTCGCAGAGGGTAACAAAACATTTGCTGATGAAAAACAATTCACAGAATGGCTCGAGAACTTGTCTGCCATTGGCAAAGTTCAACAGCAGTCTCTTCGCGATGCTTTTGCCCGTGCAGCTGAGAAGCGCGCGGTGAGTTTTCCACCTTTTAGACGACGAAAGAGCTGGAAATAACATATATGTAGGGTCCTTGGGATCAAGCAACATTTGAACGTCTACTTACTGAGTGGATGGTTGCTTGCGATCAGCCATTCCAGGAGGTTGAGCGGCCAGAATTCCGTAGCCTCCTCGAGTACGTTTACCATCGGGCTGAAGAATTGAATATTCCGTCTGTCAGTACGGTTTAGCGACGCGTGATGGACATGCGAAATAAGCTGAAAACCGAACTGTGCTCCTTTTTTCGGTGCGTATTCGCCACATTCGCATTCCCTCATTTTTACCGCTTTCAGTCTCTCGAGGGAAAAGTTTCAATTTCGCTGGATGCGTGGACCTCAACGAATGGTTACGCCTTCTTGGCTATTGTCGCACACTACGTCAACAATGATGGCCAGTTGGGTGCGTACATACTCTGTCTTTCATTTTGTCAATTGTTCACTCCCTATCAGAGGAGCTCTTGATCGATTTCAAGGAGCTAATTGGGGAACATTCGGGTGATAATATGGCGGAGATTGTGTGGCAAACACTGAAGGATTATGGATTGATCGGCCGTGTACGTTCCTGTTTGCACTGATCGCACCTGAACTTAACATTGACAGGTTATCGCGTTCATGATGGATAATGCCATGAATAATGATACACTATAGCTAATCGCCGCCATCAAACACAAGTGCGTGGCCCAAGGTATCCCATTCTCTGCCAAGCATTCTCTTGCGATGCATGCCACATACAATCCATCTCGCGGTCCTACAGGTACGCGGTTCGAATCAGAATTTCCTCACTTCTAATTCTGTCTTGCAGCTTCTCGAAACAATTAGAGCAGTTGAGAAGCTGACGAAGAGAAGTGGCGCCTCGCCTTACCAAGAAATTGTCACTACTCAGCCTGGCGTCGAGGATGTGGAGCTGGATAATGCCGAAGAAGCCGTCGCACTTGACGATGACGATGACGTCTCCACTGCCTCGCTTCTGGCATCAAAAGCATCAGTTCGGAAGGTCAGCGTTTGTCTGGAATCCATGAGAGATGCTCAATCAGATATAGCTTCGGAAAATCATTCGCTCCGTTCGGTCGAGTCCCCAGCGCCGTCAGCAGTGGTACAACATAATTTCACCCTCCAAGATTCAGGCTGGAGTTCATATGCTAATACTCGATGTCAAGATGCGCTGGTCTTCAACATAGTGCTGTCCATTAATATAATACGAAATAATATATTATTAATATATTAATGATAATACAGATATGATATGGCTTTGGGACGGCCTGCATAATATTGATATAGCATAATATAATACGATATGATATTGATATAATATGATATGGTGGCCACCATATTATTGTATTATTTCTATATTATAGTACACCCCAAACCTGGAGCTGCACACAGATCATGGCAATTGCCAGTGAGCTGATCCCATCGAGGCCATGAGAAAGTTATTTCGGACCTTGAAATGACCGGCAAATTCCGAACAGCGATCCAAAAAGGTAACTCACCCCTATCTGAGGTTCAACCCACATCACAACAGACATTCTTGAAATCCCAGGGTGATTACACGTGTCTGACTGGTTCCAGTGGTCATCTATACACAGCATAACAAGAGGGCAGCTGAAATAGCACTTTTCCAAGTGCCTTGACTGCACAAAACTGCTCAACATGGAACTCGAGAAATATTCTTAATATATTGTTAATATATTATAATACATATTAATACATATGCAAATAATATACTACGAATACAATATGGAGGCTGGGAGCATAATATGATACTAATATAATATGATATGGCAAAAACCATATCAATATCATATTATGGACAGCACTACTTCAACGCACCAAATGATGAGTGAGATTACCTGTTGTAATCTGTGTTCCATCTCTCACACTAGGGGCAAAGAGCAATATAATCTTAGAGTATATCGTAGTTATATTAGAATTATATTTTAAATGTTCTTCATATATACTCACAATATACAGTGTCTGTATATAGCCAGTATATTGGATATATACTTATGATATCCACATCATATACTCACAAGATACACAACCCATATATGGGTTGTGTATATTGTGAGTATACTGAAACCAAATATAGCCAAATGATGAGCCAATACTTACTATAAAGATGGAGATCTAAACTTAAATTGATGGATGATCACCATAAAAGGAAAACTCTAAAAATGGACCAAACTGAAATCATAGAACCTATAAAGATAATTCAAGATGTCTTGAGAGTTTTTGGTGCCTGATGTCTTTTTATGTCACAGGATGCAAAATACTTTTGCAAACCCATGTCCTTTTTTTTGGGTTGATAGCAAGGAAGTGGTAGTCATCCATCAATCCAAGTTGCAGAAGTACATATACCAATCTATGTTTGTCTTTTATAGTAAGTGTTGGGCTGTTCTTTTGCTATATTTGGTTCCAGTATACTCATAATATACACATCTACAAATGGTTTGACACTTTCCATATATGGGCTGTGTATATTGTGAGTATATGATGAGGATATTATAAATATATATCCAATATACTAGCTATATACAGGCACTGTTTATTGAAAGTTTATAGAGAGGACATTTAAAATATAATTCTGATATGCTTGCAATATACTCCAAGATTATATCATTCTTTGCCCCCAGTGTCAAAGTTTCGGGTTAGCTCGGGCTCTGAAGTACCGCACCGCAGTCATGGAATTCATCACCCAGAACTCCGATCTACACAATGTCGAGCTCACAATGCATGACTGGAATGGAATCAGCCTGGTTTCGGAGTGGCTGCTTCAGTTCCACAAGTCTACTTATCAGATGTTGACGATGTCGCGTCCTATGCTGTCCACTACTCACAAAATCTTTTGCATCCTTCAGGGGACTTTGAAGGAGAAACTGGTGACTCTTCCACAGGATGCATCTCCAGAACTTGTTCAGGGGTTGACAAAGGCTCATCAAAAGTTGAGCAACTATTGTTATAAGTACAAGGGGGTTGGAGGCCTTCAGCTGCCTCCCTCCCTTACGAACTGTTGGTTGACCGGCACAACATTAACACTGTTTCAAAATTCAGGTGGTAGTTGCTTGTGGGCTTGTGAATATTAATTTAGATGAAATTAAATATGTAGACAGGATTCTTCGGTGCAGTGATCCCGAAGTTCTTGATTGACACTGACGGAACACATATCGATCACCAGTGGAAGCGGAATGTTTTGGTAGGGAAACTGTTAATGAGCAGGTCCTCAAGTAGGTGTGCAAGCATGCAATGTTTTCAATTCTGGTAAATGCAAAAGAAGCCTAAAGCTGGCAAGAGGGAATGATGAGGCAACCAGAGCTGCATCTTTTACCTTCCTTTTTCGGACCAAAAAAAGAAAGGTAAAACGCAAAGATTTTATAAATAGTCTAAGAGCACCAAGTGGGCCACCACTTCATGTAAGGAAGTTGCAGCTGAGTCCAGATCCCAGAGATAAGGGTGGGCACTAAAGTTGGTGCTAAATGGCGGTGAAATGTCGGAAGTACTCCCGCCGCCATTGTCAGAGTTGGCGCCCAAGGCAGTGTCTGTCAAACCTTCTTGGAAGGGTGATGTGAGTGGCCAAGACTCTGCATTCTGGCCGAAGCGGCGGCATACTAGATTACTTGATGGCCGGTATGTAACTCAGGCAGCGGCAGTTGATGGCAGTGCCGGAGTAAGAAGCGGAGCTTAAAAAGCTTCAGATGGACGGACACACGTTATTTTATAAATAGGGTAATGATCAATCTCTGGTCTATATCTGGGCTGCCCATATGTTTGAATTTACACTCTTTAGCAGTTGCTGACGTGTTTTTCAGTGCTCGATCCTCGGTTAAATTACAAGAAGCTTCGGAGCGAATATGCCAATGAACCCGACCTTTTGCAATATCTCGAAGATCAGCAAAACAGCTGCGAGCCTATTTTGATTTGCACTACCCAGCTACCAAACCCGCAGGATCAGCACGTTCAACTGCTTCAGCGATGCCCAGATCACAGACTGCTGCTCCAATCAATATTTTCGATGGCTTGGACGACAAGGGGGACATCCATGAATTGGAAACATATTTCGATGCACCTCGAGCACCGAGGGCGGATCCTGTGGAGTGGTGGTATTCACAGAAGTCTGAATATCCTCGTCTTTATCGGTTTGCACGTGATATTATGCCCATTCCCGGTATTTTTTCACTTCGTTGCTTGTGAATAACATGCCAATGAATCGGCCCAGGTTCTGCAGTTGCGGTGGAGCGCGTGTTCTCTGGTGGGAGGGACACTATATCCCTTTGGCGGGCGCGCTTGAAGCCGGAGACCATTCGAACTTTGATGTTACTGAAACATCACCTTTGTTTGAAGCGCAAGAGGCTTGAGGACAGTCTGAACACCGTAAAGAAACTCTAGATATATTTTAATTGGTTTTAATTCAATTTCTCTATATTTCGTCCCTATTTTACAGCCGTATTCCAACCGTATACGGCCGTAAATGCCCATAAAGTGTGCCGTATTGGATGGCATAGATCTGAGACCAACCTTTACGGTTACGGTTACGGGCTCTGCCGTACCCGTAAACTACTGTAATCTTTACGGCCGTAAACGTAACAGTACGGTGGGGATCCCCAAGTTCAGATGCAGAAGCTCATCTCGGAGCCTTGTTGCACGGATGAACTTATAGTCCAGATGCAGAAACTCATCCCGGAACCTTGTCACAGGGACAGAGAAACTGTGACAATTCTCTCGATGAATGCGATGGGATGGATATTCAGGTCTAGATCCTGCGCATAATTCGGGACTCACCTTCCCAAGGTCCTACTCCCCTTCACTTCATCATTGCGAGTCACCCCAAACCACACATCCGCGAGATGTTCAACTCGCCAATTTATGTTGGCCACTATCGCTCAGTCAATCTGGTCCAGTTGTTTAATGACGTTTGAAAATATCTCCATGACAAGTTTCGTGTATTTATCGTGAGCACTACACCATGGAGAAGGTTCCTTTACCATGGCCAATGTCAAACATACTGGAGAAGCTGGTCAATAACTCCTCTGGCCATTTCATCTATGCATAAACCATCATAAAATTCATTGATAATAAAAGCTACCAACCTACAGAGCAGCTAGCAGTGGTTCAAGATCCGAGCGGGCCAGGCTCAGAGTCAGCATTTGGCACACTCAACCAGTTGTACATTACCATTCTTAGTTCTGCTCCCGGACAGTCCCAGCTCATTCCAATCCTGTCCACTTCAATTTTTGCCTGGCAGCCAGCGACACCGATAACACTTTGGGCTTGCACAAGGCAAAACTCAGTTAATACTGAGGGGCCTCCATTCCGTACTCAATGTGCCATCATATGATGGAGGCTGAATTTCTTTGCACCACACATCGTTTATAGACTTCCTCAATAATCCTGACCGCTCTGGTAATTTTGTACCATAGGCTGGTTTTGGTTTAAACTGTGGTTCAAACCAGTTTAAACCATAATGGCTTCAACCACAGCTAGTCTCCCTGGGTGGTTCAAACCAGTGGTTTAAGCCATTGACGGTTCAAACCAGTGATGGTTTAAACTGTTGACAGTTCAAACCACTGATAGTTCAAACCAAAAAGTGCATCCCACAGTTGTTGTCTTTGGGTACTGTTCAGCAACAGGCTGGTTTGAGTTTAAACCACATCGTTGCCAACGATAGGTGTGGTTCGAACTGGTGGTTTAAACCAGTGGTTCGAACCTGGTTTAAACCAGGTTTAGTGCCAGTATGAAGGGGCTTTAGCAGAAGCTTGAGCCAGTTTAAACCATGGTTCAAACCGTGGTTCAAACCAGTTTAAGCTGTGGTTCAAACCGTGGTTTAAACCGTGGTTCAAACCAGTTTAAGCCATGGTTCAAACCAAAAAGTGTATCCCATAGGTGTTGTCTTTGAATGTGTCTTGGATGGATTTCACAGCCATCAAGGCCCCCAAACAGAACCATTTGCAGTCTGATATTCAGGCTTAAAAGCATGATAGGACATATTATCATATTTGGGTGCTGCTATACACAAGTACCGCCATTCTACCTTTAAACGAAATGGAATTGTTGATCTTCCTCTGGGTGAACAGTATGCACCTTTCACCTGGTTTGAATCTGACTTATGTTCAGTTAGATATGCAAACACAGACTACGCACTTAGTGGAACTCTGCAATACTTGGCTCTCGTCAGATGGATTCTTCTGAATTATGATATTGCATGCCAGTACAACATAAACCTCATTAAGAGGTTTACAGAATATGCTGAGAAGAGCATCTCCTCGCACTCTGTCTCGCTGTGATTGAGAAACTTCAGCTGCTTGTACCAAAAATGCATCTGCAAGGACACAAGGATGACTGTTGGTATCATTGGTCATTGAACTGGACCAAAGGGATGGGTTGTACAGATGGCGAGCGAATTGAAGGAACATGGGCTGGAGCCAAACAGGCTGGTGGAATGACAAAGGAAATGAATGCTGGACATTGCCATGATACTCTCAACGATTTCTTCAATGATTGGAACTGGACCAAGGTCCAGAACTTGGGTAGGTGTAGTTCTTGTTCATGCAGTTTACTCATTTGCTCCTGTAGCTACCTCCCTGTCTCAACACTATATAAAGGCAAAAAAAAGTGCAGAAGAGTGCCATGAGCATTTCCACGGTCTATGTATTCTTCGTGGTCAGGCAATGGTGGATAAGTGGTGGAATGAGTCCTCCAAGCCACATCAAAAAGATGGTGAATGGCATAGTATATATCGGCTCAAAGAGCAAAAAGGTGAGGTTCAATTAGTTGATCATTGGGTGTTACTCAAGCATTTGATAGCCCCTAGTCAAGCAAGCATTTTGAAGGAAATGATTGCTCGTGAGCAAAAGGCTGAGGAAGGTGCCCAAGCACGTGCTACTACTCCTGTTGCTCTCTTCATCAATGTGGGATTGAATGTCATGTTCAAGCGTTCAGAGGTCGAACTCTGGCGAAGCAGAAAGGTTCAGTGGGCTCTATGGTAAGAGGCTTGAAAGAGATGGAATAAAAGACTAAAGACTACAGTTGAATAACTACTGTTTAAATACTGTACTATGAGCCATGAGAAAATATACTAGAACAATAAGACTGTGCGACTGTATGTATGGTCCGATCAAATATCGTTCCGTTAACATGTGTTCCGAATAATAACCATGCCATGACAACGCGTTTGACGTGTGTCGTTTAATTAATGTCCGAAACTCTGGCGCTGCCTCCTTGTACTCGCAAGGATAGAGCCACTGCGTGTTAAACGCCCTGGTGCCTGCCCTCTGAGGGTTTCTGACTGACTTATCCTTATTCTACATACATCAAATCCGTCTAGCGTCTATCCGTGGTATCTTGTCACGTGTTTGGCGCTTAGATAAGATGTCGCGAAAAAGGGCAAAATCGTGACATTACCCCTCTCTTAAGGATTGACGTCCTCGGCAATCTCGGTGATCCACGCTGAGGATCTTTCCGGTATTTCGACCGAAGGATAACGAATCCTGCTATCCCTTTGTTCAATAAACACACCAGTGTGCGGATCTAACAGTTTCTTTGTTGAGTATTCTTGGGACTCCTCCCGTGGTTTATATCGTTTAATTAAATAATCCCAGTATCCAGTGGGTAAAATGGGCACAGCCCTAATCTTGATATTATGTTTTTTGTTGTACTCAGACAACATTTTCTTGACATGTGTGAGATGCCGAGTAGGCTCCCACGTGCGTTCTGCCAGCGGCCAGTCCTTCCATTTGATTAAATATTGATAACCGCAGCCCTTCTTCCGATGTTTGAGAATTTCCTCTACTTCCCATTCGAGGTGTTCTCCGATCAACTTCGGGGGTGGCCGTTTCTCGTGCCTTTTCTCAGGCGGTTCCACATAAAGCGATAACTTCGCTTCGTTAAATATGTCATGTATTCCTTCTGTTTCCGGAAGTTTTAATTTATAGGCGCCTTTGCTGACTTTTTTCTATAATTTCGTACAGTCCGAGCTGTACATTTTCAAACTTCTTGGAAGGTCGATCCGTTTTGATATCTTTCCCTTCGACATAGACTTTGTCTCCGGGTTTGAATTCGGGAGCGTCCCGGTGCTTGGCATCATAATATTTTTTCATGTTTTTCTGGGCTTTATCAAGCGCCGCAGACGCTTCATCTCTAATCTTCTTCATTTTGTCGGCGAAGTCCTGTGCCGCCTCATTATGTGTCTCCACGGCATTCTCGATCCCTTTCCAAGGATGATAGCCAGTATTTAAATAGAATGGCGATGGCTTAGTCAATGATGAGACCTTGTCATTGTGTGTGAATTCGGCTAAGGCGAGCCATTCAGCCCAGTCCGATTGCCGATAGTTTACATAAATACGGAGATATTTCTCGATCTCCTGATTCATCTGTTCCGTTTGTCCATCGGTGATCGGATGATGAGCTGTCGAGGGATTCATCTCGACTCCCAATAATTTATTGAGCTCCGTCATGAAGCCCAATATATAACGCTTATCTCGGTCTGAGATAATTTTGCGAGGAATGCCATGATACCGAATTACTCGGTCACGCGTCAAGCGTGCGACTCCTTCCATGCCGATGTCAAAGCTCACAGGCTCCGCATGTATCATTTTCGTAAAGGTATCAACCCATACCTGTATGGCGTTGAACCTGTTGCTGACCAGTAGTGGACCAATCAGATCCATAGATATGATTTGCCAGGGACCTTCTGCAATGTTATGCGGATGTAATTTGCCCTGTTTGTAGCGGTGTATAGTTGTCCGCTGACACGCTTCACAAGCGTGTATATATTCCGAAATCTGGTTGCCAAGTCGAGGCCACCAATAGTTACGCTCAATCATCTCTTGCGTTCGGTTCTCTCCGGGATGACCAAGCAAGGGATTATCGTGGTGTAAACTGATAATATTATCGCAAAGCTCCTTGTTTCGCGGAACGTAAATAGCATTTTTGTAATAAATAATGCCATCATCCTTCTTTTCCCATCCGGGAAGTTTCTTTTGAAGAGTGATTTTAACAGTCTTATCGATCTTCTTTTCTGTGAGAATTTGATCCCTGATCTCCTTCTCTGGCCCTTCGAGCGTAATATCCTGCGCTCGGAAATATTCGGGTTTAAGAAGAGTGACATCCTCATTATCACTCCCCCACATATCATGATCCGCCTGGCGGGATAAAGCATCAACTTGCTTATTAAGCTTTCCAGGCTGATGCTGTAAGGTAAAGTCGTACTGAGCAAGCTCAGACAACCAATGCACTTGCTGCCGATTCAATGTCTGCGGCTGTTTAAAATATTGTAGATTCTGATGATCCATCAGAATCTCAAACGTCTGCCGAGCTCCCAAGAGCATCGGTCTCCATTCCTCCAATGCGAGCATTATCGTGAGCATCTCTTTGTCATAGATCTCGTAATTCCGCTCTGTCTCACTGAGACTGTGGGAAAGGAATGCGATAGGTCACCACTCGCCATTTTCTTGTAATTGGCTAAGGACGGCACCTGTGGCACCCTCGGAGGCGTCGGCTTCGACACGGAACTTGCCGTTGTCTGTGGGAAGTGCCAGCACTATGTCATCGGCGATTCGCTGTTTAAGCATGGCGAACACCTTGTCTTGTGTTTCTCCTCAGGAGAACCTGGCCTTGCCGGTTAATAAAGTTAACGGTTTTGCGACGTCACCAAATCCTTGGACAAATCGCCTATAAAAATTAACAAATCCCAGAAACGCTTGAACGTGTTTAACACATTTCGGGATCAGCCACTCCATGATACCCTTGATTTTCACAGGGTCCAGACACATGGAGTTGTGGGAAATAATTACTCCGAGATATTTGATTTCCATTTTCTCGAAATCGCACTTCTCAGGTTTTAAATAAAGTTTATGTTTTTGGAGTGTGTCCAACACTCGTTTGACGATTGCACGGTGCTCCTCAAGAGTCTCCGTGAAAATAAGAATATCATCCAGATAAACGATGACCCGTCCTTCGTTGATGAGATCCCTAAGGATGTCGTTCATCATGGTTTGGAACGTGGCCGGGGAATTGGTAAGGCCGAAGAACATCATGAGCGGCTCGTACAAGCCTCAATTTGTTCTGAAGGCGGCCTTCCATTCATCGCCTTCTTTGATCTGAACATTATTATAACCCCATCGAATGTCCAGCTTTGTGAAGTATTTTGCACCTCGGAGTTTATTGACCAGCTCCGAAATTAAAGGAATCGGATAACGATTTTTAATCGTCATCTCATTTAATTTACGATAATCTTGGACCGGCCTAAGTGATCCGTCTTTCTTCTTAACAAAGAAGAATGCCGAAGCCATTGGTGACTTTGATGGCCTAATACGTCCGCTTTTCAAGTTCTCATCCAGGAACTCGTCAAGCTTCTTTTGTTCATCTAGCGAGAGTGGGCATATTTTGCAATCGGTGGCTTTGGCGTCTGGTTTTAATTCGATCGCGTGGTCCCACGATCGTTTATCTGGAAGAGAATCGAAGGATTCCTTTGCAAAGACCTTGACGTAATCCCTATATTGTTCCGGGATCTTGTCTGCCGTCATTTTTTTCTTTTTCGGCGTCAGCCTGTTCCGCGAACTGCTGAGCCTGGGAACCCTTTGCACGCAATTCAATTGCAGGTGCAAAGTCAACAAATAAAATAGATTCACCCTCCTCTATAGGGTCGTTCTTTTCTGTTCCTTGAACAGTTTCATCGCCCTTCATGCCACATTCAAGTGGGCATCTACTAAATTTGATGGTCTGAGCACGCCAATCGATGTCCGGATTGTGGTGTGTTATCCAATCAAATCCAATAAATACTGTTGATTTCCCAAGTCCGGTGACAAATAATTTAATTTGTTCGGTGTGTTTGCTGATCGTCATCACCATGTCAACATAGTGAGTAATTCTGCCTTTGATATTTTCAGTACCATCGGCGTTTTTTGCCAGGATCGGTTCCGGTAACTTCTTGAATTCGAAGCCCGAAGCCTTGGCAAAATCCCGATCAATACACATCGTGGTACACCCAGTGTCCAATAACGCACGAATCTTCCAGGTCTTGCCCGTGCTGGCGTCTTGCAACAACGTAGGAACCAGCATCTCATGATGCTTATGTTGTGCTTGGAAAGTGCGCATTTCTGCTGCCAATCGTTCAGGAGTGACTCCACACGCTCGGCGTGCAAGCCACCTTGCCGTTTCCCGGGCTTTTAGTCCCACGGGTAATTTCTCCCATACGAATCGGGCCTTCCAGGGTTTGAAGCTCATGACTTCTCCTCCTTTAACCCATTCAAATTTTCTCGGATCGCCCTTGACCTGCGGGCTTTCCGTTGGTTTGGGAGAAGCTGGCTTAAACTCCCGTTTTCCGTTTGGTGCTTCCTCCTCTTCCGAGGATTGAGCCATCCCGTCATTAATGACGACCTTTTTCTTCTCAACCTTTGTTTTACCGGTGGGAGCTCCGGGGGCCGTTTTCTTCATCGTGGAATGTAATTTAGAGAGTTTATCGCAGTCCTTTAAATTATGGAAAGATGAAACAGAGGAAATCATAACTACTTCATCGTTTTTATCGTTTTCTAATACATTTTTAATACATAAGTCCGTATCTGGCATGGTAGTAAGAATGTCATATTGTCTGCGATTGTTCATAACAGGAGGGTTAGCCGGCTTGGCCTTGACCGGGACCCTCCTTAAAAACCCCGCTCGTGAAGAGCAGCTGCGACAGCCTCAAGGTCTTCGCGAGAATACTGATCGTATTGCAATGATCGAATATTAAACTTTTTCTTAGGAGGCTCCGGGCACTCCTTTTTCATGTGGCCCTCCTTGCCACAATTGTAGCATGTGATCGGGCGAGTCTTCGCCTGATCCACATCCATCGGTGCCGGATTCCCTGGTGTCACCTTCTTTGAAAGGTTCGGGGTTCCCAACAGTCCTTGTAGGCACAATACATTGTGCACTGGCCCAACCAGGGGTGCACGTTACGACGTGCAGCTTTGCTTGCCACCCCTGGTGCACAATGCATTGCGCACCTTTCCTGGCAGAATCGCATCACTTTAGGCATCTCCCCGGCATAGCGGCATCACATCGCATCACCTTTGCTACCCAACGGATCATAAGTTTGAGTTTCCCACGGTGCACATTGCATTGTGCACCATGGAGCTGCCTTGCACTCCAAAACAGATGGCCCGGAGTTTGCCGTGGTGCACATTGCAATGCGCACTACCACTAGGTATGGTAAATGTTTTGCAAAATAACATGCTTATTAACAGCTGTCACGCAGTCACAACTGCAGCAATATATGATGGTTAATCATTTTGGCAATATTGATGCTATCTATATTAGGAGCAAAATTGATTAATCTGAATATTTCCTTCCACATTGAATGTATCAACTTTTAGGCCATCCCAAAAACAGAAATGCATACTATGGCCCACCTAAAAAGGAAATGGGTCTAAAAATAGACCAAAATCAAAGTTGTAGAGCACATTTGGCTGAGTCTGACTGTACAAATGGTTTTGCTATTGAATGCTTCATTAGGCTGAAAAATGCAAAATACTTTTGCAAACACGAGTCTTTATTACCAAAAAAGGCAACTTTTTCAAAGATAGCTCCAAAATCAAAGTTGTAGCTGTCTTCAATACGAATCTAACTGTATAAGAATTTTCCATATTTGATGCTTCATTGTGTCACAAAACACAAAATACTTGAGTGAACGCGAGTCTTTGCAGCTTTCAATACATATTATATATACTATTATCAGCCCAACTGACCTTATGACCTTATTTGCTTAATATCATAAGCAACCTTACCTGACTAGCCATGAGCCTCAATGTGACTTACTATCTGTCAAGAAAATTTGTAAATTGCATCTGACTCAATATCAGTGACTGGTCAACTCAACTGATAACCAGTAAGAAAGCTACTGGCTCTGACCCAGTGTTCTCACTAACATCTTTTGTATTAGTAACAACACTCAACTTCTTGAAAATCAGTGAGCTTATTGACTGCTAGCCAGTAATCTATTGCCTGCAAGTAATGTATTGACTTTAAGTCAATATTTTCTGCAAGTCAGTGATTGATTGACTTCAGGTCAGTATTGTGTTGACTTCAAGTCAGCAGTCTATTGACTTTAAGTCAGTGGTCTATTGATTTCAGGTCACTAGTCTATTGACTTGGATTGAATTCATTGTTTTATTGACTACTTTAAGTCAGTACCATATTTATTGGCATCCAGTCAGTAATCTATTGACAACATTAGTAAATCTAGTGACCAAGTCAGTGAAAGCATTGACTCCAAGTCAGCAAGTCAGTCAGCTATTAACTTGGTCAATAGTTCACTGACTTCAAGTCAGTAAATCTAATGAAACCAGTCAGTACTTTATTGACTCAAGCCACATTAACTTCAGGTCAAGTCAGTAGAATGTTGACCTCAAGTCAAGTCGGTAATCAATTGACTTCAAGTTAACAAATTAGTAATCAATTGACTCATCAACAAATCAGTAACTGTTGACTCAGTCACTAGTCTATTGACTTTAAGTCAACAGATCAGTAACTGTTGACTCAGTTACTAATCTAGTGACTTCAGGTCAGTAACAACTTCAAGGATCGGTATTGGAGTCAATAAACTACTGATATATTCACTTTCAAGTTCAAAAGTGCCAGCTTTGAAAATTTATTTTGCATTTGCAGGCCAACCAGCCATTGGATCAAAAAATGTTGTATATGAAGCTTGTAGCCCTTGATGAGCTCTGCAAGGTGAGATCAGCCATCAGAGGCATTTCGGGCGACCTTCCTCTTTGGGACACTAACACCTCTCTTCCCAAAAAGGAAATTTCACTAAAATCTCGCTATCTTGCCCAATATTTGACTGTTTTGGATGATCTAACCACACAAGCCCAATGGTATACATCGTTTATGAATTTTAAGGGCCTTCCCTAGCCTAATACAACACTATAATGCAGTTATAAATGGTGAAAATGCTAAATAAGCAATCAACCCATAATATATTGTTCAGTATGTGAGATCTATTGCTTCCAACCACATCATATTGCTTGGAGCATTACTTAGAATAGTTCTGACACCCTAGATCAGGTCTTGAGAGCTACAACAGCACTATCTTAATAAGATCAAAAAATCCAATCTTTCCCTGATTCCATGAGATCCCAAGGTCTGATAACAGTTCTTGATGGTGTTCTAGTGTATTCTGGACTATACTAACCCTTCTAGAGTGCATGTACTGCAGGCCCTTCTCACAGACTTATGATTTACACTGATCAAATGTGAGATGTGTATTAGTGATATTCCATCTTGCTCAAGGGCACAAGGCTGTGGTCAAGTGCATGGAAACAATCTTACAGTCCATCTAAAGGATCTGAGAACAAAAGGTGAATCAATATGCCACTCTGAACCTAAGTTCTTCTGAGTGACATTTTTGGCTTGTTTGATGAATAGGAGGCCAACCAGACCAGTGAGAGTGAAATGGAGATCAGAAATGAAAAGAGGCAGGAAAATAGTACAGGATACAGCTTTGGTTGAAGTGATTTGGTGGAGATTTGACCAGTTGGTGTTTTTGAGCAGGTGTGTTCAACCACACTCTAAAGGCATATAGTATGGGCATACTCAAAATCACCAACTGACCAGATCTTGGCCAAATCACTTCAACTAAAGCTGTATCTTGTACTATTTTCTTGCCTCTTTTCATTTCTGATCTCTATTTCATCCTCACTGGTCTGGTTGGCCTCCTATTCATCAAACAAGCCAAAAAATGTCACTCAGAAGAACTTAGGTTCAGAGTGGCATATTGATTCACCTTTTGTTCTCAGATCCTTTAGATGGACTGTAAGATTGTTTCCATGCACTTGACCACAGCCTTGTGCCCTTGAGCAAGATGAAATATCACTAATACACATCTCACATTTGATCAGTGTAAATCATAAGTCTGTGAGAAGGGCCTGCAGTACATATGCTTCCAAAAAGGTTAGTATAGTCTAGAATATACTAGGACACCATCCAGAACCATTATCAGACATTGGGATTCCTTGAAATCAGGGAGAAATTGGATTTTTTGATCTTGTAAAGATAGTGCTGTTGTAGCTCTCAAGACCTGATGTAGAGTGTCATAACCGTTCTAAGTAGTGCTCCAAGCAATATAATATAGCTAGAAGCCATAGATATCATGTACTGCACAACATATTGTGTGTTGGTTGCTTATTTAGCATTTTCACCATTTATAACTGCATTAAAGTGTTGTATTAGGCTACAGAAGGCCCTTAAAATTCATAAAAGATGTAAAACATTGGACCTGTGAAGTTAGATCATCTAAAACGGCCAAATATTGAGCAAGATAGCGAGATTTTAGCATAATTTCCTTATTTGGGTGTGAAGCGTTAGTGTCCCAAAGAGGAAGACATTCGAAATCCATCTGATGCCTAACCTAATGTTGTAGAGCTCATCAAGGCCTACAAGATTCATATACAACATTTTCTGATCCAATGGCTGGTTGACCTACAAAATGCAAAATAAATTTCTAAAGCCAGTGTGTTTGAACCATGTCAGTGGTCTATTGACTTCAATACTGATTCTTGAAGTGAATAGACTACCTTTACTGAATTGAAGTCAATAGATTACTGACTGAAGTTAATACATTACTGCCTTCAAGTCAATAGTCCACTGACTTGAGTCAATGAAGTCAATAGATTACTGACTGAAGTCAATACATTGTTGTGTTGAAGTCAATAGATTGCTGAATTGAAGTCAATGAAGTCAATACACCACTGAATTGAAATCAATGAATCACTAACTGAACTCTATATATTGAAATCAATACACTACTGAATTAAAGTCAATGCAACTGAATTGAAGTCAGTGAGGTCAATACACTGGCGAATTGAATTGAAGTCAGTGGAGTTAATGGATGTCACTGACTTCAAATCAATAGACTCTGTAGATTTACTGACTATGTCAATAGACTGCTGGTTTGGAATCAATAGAGTCAATAGATAGCTGACTTGAAGTTAATAGACATTAAATTGAAGTCAATGGAGTCAGTTGATAGCTAACTTGAACTTAATAGACTGTTGAATTGGTGTCAATGAAGTCACTAGATTGAAGTAAATAGATAATAATCAATAGATTTTCATGACTGACTTGATTACTGGTTTCACTGACTAGTAACCAGAAAAGAATGGTTACTACAGATGTCAAGAGGCATCAGTGAAAAACACCAAGTCAGATTACTCTGGAGTCAATAGCTTTATACTGATTGTCAGCTGAATTTATCAGGTAAGCTTTTTGTATTGATGATTGGTCATAAGGTCAGTTGGGCTGATAATAGTATATATAATATGTATTGAAAGCTGCAAAGACTCGCGTTCGCTCAAGTATTTTTGCGTTTTGTGACACAATGAAGCATCAGATATGGAAAATTCTTATACAGTTAGATTTGTATTGAAGACGGCTACAACTTTGATTTTGGGGCTATCTTTGAAAAAGTTGCCTTTTTTGGTAATAAAGACTTGCGTTTGCAAAAGTATTTTGCATTTTTCAGCCTAATGAAGCATCCAATAGCAAAACCATTTGTACAGTCAGACTCAGCCAAATGTGCTCTACAACTTTGATTTTGGTCTATTTTTAGACCCATTTCCTTTTTAGGTGGGCCATAGTATGCATTTCTGTTTTTGGGATGGCCTAAAAGCTGATACATTCAATGTGGAAGGAAATATTTGGATTAATCAATTTTGCCCCTAATATAGATAGCATCAATATTGCCAAAATGATTAACCATCATATATTGCTGCAGTTGTGACTGCGTGACAGCTGTTAATAAGCATGTTATTTTGCAAAACATTTACCATACCTAGTGGTAGTGCGCATTGCAATGTGCACCACGGCAAACTCCGGGCCATCTGTTTTGGAGTGCAAGGCAGCTCCATGGTGCACAATGCAATGTGCACCGTGGGAAACTCAGACTTATGATCCGTTGGGTAGCAAAGGTGATGCGATGTGATGCCGCTATGCCGGAGAGATGCCTAAAGTGATGCGATTCTGCAAGGAAAGGTGCACAATGCATTGTGCACCAGGGGTGGCAAGCAAAGCTGCACATCGTAACGTGCACCCCTGGTTGGGCCAGTGCACAATGCAATGTTGGTACAGGGAGAGCTCCCCATACTCAATGGTCCTCTGTCTCCAGTTACTTTTCCAGATAGTGGCCGTGCAGACGGCCCCATCCTCTCTTCCCAGTAAGGAAAGAGCAAATGTAATCTTTTGTTTTTCGGAGGGAAACTCCGAGTCATATGCCCAAAGATAATTGGACAGCGTCTCCGACCAAGTCTTCCATTTGGTCTTGTCGTTCCCGTCGAACATCAGCAGGGTCTTGGCATAAACAATTTTCGAGGAGCCTCCACTCCTCTGTTGTTGCGGCCCATAGGCCAGTAATCCCGTTGCAAGCCGCTCCGGCATTCTGTTCCAGTCCTGCATTATCTGATCCAATGTAGGACGTGGGGGTGACGTTGGCCATTGGGGAAGGGGTCGGGCCGGCGACTGCTGCCGGGAAGCCATATGTGCCGAGACTTCGGCGAGGGAAGGGGGGCGGGCCCGAGTTTCAACATACTCGGTGTCGGTTGGGGGAAGACCATAACGGCCTTGGCGCACAGGGGATCCGGGGTAGGACATAGCGGGTATAAGATGGTGTGGAAAAAATGGAGGAAAGGAGGTTGTGAAAAGGAACCGAAGTAGTCGGTGGATGAGTATAGGCGGTGTGGAAGGTATGGTGGGAGGAGGCGGAGAGGTAAAAGTGTGAAGGTATGGACTCGCTCGATGACGAGGAGGTTTCGGAGGGGGCGCGAATATGTGTCAATGGTAAGAGTACCGCACTGAGCGGATGGTGAGGTTGCCCCGGACTGTTGCTGTCTGAATCACCCCGGGCCTTCTACGACACACCCGATGACGACACCCAGAGCCTCTCCAAGGATTAACTCTGTGGCCTTGTTGCTACCATTGTGCAGGGACGGACTCAATGTTTCCCGTAGCGCAGTGCAGTCAGATTGATCTGGTCCGACGACAAGGGTCGCTGCAATTATTTAACCTCGGTGTGGACGAGGGAGAGGTTGGGGTAATCGGAAATGGATCTTCAGGGTAAGAGCAAAGGAGTAGGAATCCAAGTAGTGGATAAAGGTAGGGAGGAAATGGAAAGGGAGTCGAGTAGGGCAGTACGAGGGTATGAAGGGTAGTCTTTTATTATGTCACGTTCAAGCGTTTAGAGGTCGAACTCTGGCGAAGCAGAAGGGTTCAGTGGGCTCTATGGTAAGAGGCTCGAAAGAGATGGAATAAAAGACTAAAGACTACAGTCGAATAACTACTGTTTAAATACTGTACTATGGGTCGTGAGAAATTATACTAGAACAATAAGACCGTGTGACTGTATGTATGGTTCGATCAAATATTGTTCCGTTAACATGTGTTCCAAATAATAACCACACCATGACAACACGTTTGATGTGTGTCATTTAATTAATGTCCGAAACTCTGGCGCTGCCTCCTTGTACTCGCAAGGATAGAGCCACCGCATGTTAAACGCCCTGTTGCCTGCCCTCTGAGGGTTTCCGACCGACTTATCCTTATTCTACATACATCAAATCCGTCTAGCGTCTATCTGTGGTATCTTGTCACGTGTTCGGCACTTAGATAAGATGTCGCGAAAAAGGGCAAAATCGTGACATTGAAACTTCAAGCAAGACAGTATGTTGTCTCACATCTTTTCTGAACATATCCACACTAATTAATGAATGAATCAGACATGCTCTACAAAACACAAAAAACCAAGATGACCTGACACAAGATAATGGAGTTGAACAGAACCATCTAGGCACAGATATCAAGAAATGGCATCAGCAACAACAACACATTTGTCCTCAGGTCATCCCATTTGTGGTTGCAGAACCCCACAAATCACCTGAATGGGAAAAGTTATTCATGCCCTCAGACTTTACTAGCTCTGAACAAACCAAACTCGGCCTAGAGTCTTTAGGAGCAGAAGAACTCAAACTATCGCAAGGTGAAGCCAATGATGCTTTACGTAGCTTGCATGAGCACATCCAACACAGTCAGGCACTCAAACAACACAAGAATGCTCGTAATAATAGAGACCTTGCGGTGAGCCACCGGTAGCCACCCGGTGGCTCCCGAGGCATGCGATACTGGTGGCACGCCAAATGATGTGTAACCCACTCAAAATGAGCCACCAGCTGCCACCGGACGAGATTGGGTCAGCCACCAGATGACATCGTCCCTGCGTAATGCCGGTGGAGCCACTTGGTACCGCATGCCTCGGGAGCCACCGGGTGGCTACCGGTGGCTCACCGCAAGGTCTCTAATGCTGTTCATGGCCAGGCAAAGAGTACATGGGCTGTGAAAAAGATTAGGGATGTCCAAACCAGGATCCAGAATTATGTTAAAAAAATATCGCCATGCTTGTACTGCAATGATTGCTCTTGGATGCAACCCAGAAGATCCCAAGTTTGGATTTCCAGAGCTAAAAGATGAGGACCTTTACACAAAGAATGTGAATGAACCCCACAATCTAGGTGATGGGAGGAGGGTTGAAGGGTGGATCTGGTGACAGGGCTATTATAGCAACATGACTGCTGAAGAAGAGGCTGACTATGTTTTGGATTGTGAGCAAATTTATCTTATAGATTGTTTCAAATCTGATTACTTTGTAGCAGCACGAGTTCAATGGCACCGAGGCCATGCAGATATGGAGTGATGGCAAGAAGAAGTTGAAATTCGGAGACAAGAGTTCCGTTGTGCCATTCAAGGATTCAACAAAATGGAGGTTGTCTGGACCTCTCTGGCCAATGACCATGAAAAAGAGCCAGGAAAAAGGGCTTGCATTAAAGATGGCAAGCATGTATTGCCAGATGGAGAACAATGCACGGCAACAATTCGCCAAGGTGGGGGGCACCTGGCCCAAGGATGGAGTCAGTCTTACCCAACATATCAAATCGGAATGCCCAGATCCAAAAATTGATTGGGCAGCTGTTGTAGTAGAGGACAACTACATATGATAAACTTCTCTGATTTGAAGCATTATTGAAAGAAACTTGATACTGCTCAAGGAGATCAGTGATTTTGGCTCAACCAAGGTCGGTTGAATAACTTTGGTTCAAACTTGATATGCACTGGTTTTAACCTTCAAACTGGGTTAAACAACCCTTACCTCTACTCACAATGGTTTGAGCTGGTTTAAACCGATGGTTTGAACCAGTCTAAACCATCTTTACCTCTACTCACAATGATTGTGGTTTGAGCTGGTTTACAGCTATTTGCGGAACATAAGGCACCAATCAAATTTTTTTGTTTTATGATCGAAAATGTGTCTCTGAGTATTTTGCTCGTATTTTGCTCAATTCTTGTCGGTTCTTCTTGAGACGTAGCGCGTTCGAATGGGGCACCCGAGGCGCATATCTCCATATATGGACTCCCAGCATTTGACTATTTTGAAAAATCATAGTTTCGGGCAGGAAACAAAGACTGACGCGAATTGCGACGCGTCTGATGCGCCCAATGAGAAGATAGAGATGCACTAGTGCTTCTGGAAGGCCATAGAACGTCTCCGAATGTTTTAGGACATAAGGAGGCCATTCTGCACCCGGACTCGGATCAATGCTTGTTTGGTTGTCCACACATCTCTTCCCTCTTAGTCTCACGGCATCACCCTCTCCTTGGATGTTCTAATGCTACAGGGAGCTCCTCTTGCTCCAATACAACGGCCCTATAGCTCATTTCTGAAGGCTCAAGTTATACACAAATACAGAATCCTCAAGCGGAAAACCACCTATTTGCAGCCACTTCAATCCGAGTCTCCATCACATGAAGCATGTCATACTCATCCACTTGGAACACGATGAGATTTGCAGTGGTCCTTCAGGCAAGAGAAGGGTTGGAAGAGTTGGTCTGATGAGAAGACCACACCAAGGTACGTGATTTCATTTTGATTTGCTTTTTTCGGGGCTCACAGGCCCTTTTTCCCAATTCCTCATTGCATAACACAATGATTCATCTTTAGGGAGGTCCCTGAGGGTTAATGCAGGGCTGGGGGACATACAGAGCCGGCATAGACACATCAAATGCATCGCCATCGACTCTATTGTGGGGTTCTCACTGAAATGTGTTGGATTTTTGAAATGCATGAATTGTCGAGAGTTGTATATGTACCTATGCGGATTGAATGCCCCATTTGAACGGTTTATGTTTTGAGGCAAACAGATATGAATTGAGCCAGATACGCACAAAATACTGAAATATTTATTTCAGATCAAAAAATGATGCACACCTCATGTTCCGCAATTAGCTGTAAACCATCAATGGTTTGAACCGCTGGTTTGAACTGATGGTTTGAACCACTGGTTTAAACCATCCCTATCTCCACTGTATACTATGGTTCAAACCGGTTTGAACCGCTGGTTTGAACCATCCCTATATCCACTGTATACTATGGTTCAAACCAGTTTAAACCAATGGCTTAAACCACTGGCTTAAACCATCCCTATATCCACTGTATACTATGGCTCAAACCGGTTTAAACCATGCCTATCATTGGCAACATTGTGGTTTAAACCAAAACCAGCCTACGGTACTACTGTTGTACAAGATGTCTAAGAGAAAGTACATGATAGATAATGCAATACAGTGACAATGAAGTGAGATGTGAGAATAAAATAGACAGTTACTCAGAGACCAGAAGTCCTCCTGGAGGACAACTGCAAATGTAAGAAACATAAGCAATGTGTTCATATTGCACTCCTCTTGCACTGCCTTTCAGTCTGTCTCCTTACCTCATTGACAAACCAACCCAATGGTTAAGCGCAAGCTAAACACCTAAAAGAGGCGGCTGCACAAGCACGGAAGGAAGGGACACAAAGACAAGTTGCTTCAACAAGCACTGATGCTGACTAAATGACCAGCAGGAATAGAGGCGAGAACTGAGCGATAACGGAGCGTAGGCGAATACGAGGGCATGGGTGAATTGATACGAAGTGTGCGTAGGCATGGGTGAGAGTGAAACAATGGGACTTGAACTGCCAAAGCTGGGGGGAAGCAGAAAAGTGTGTAATTTGAAACAGGTACAGGCTATATAGCTGGTGGTAACTAAGTGGATGAAATATAAAATGTGGAGCATCAGGATATCCAGGAACAGGGAAAATATGAAATAAGGAGAAAGAGTATAAAGATATGCAGTGGGAAAATAAATAAACTGAAAGGCATATAGAGATGTCGGGACAAGATGGAACGGAAACATCGATATGAAAGGAAACATACGGGGTCTAGGCTCCGAGAGGCTCTCCAGCAGCTGTATGAAACGATATGAACATCGGAGGGTGAAGTTGACGTGTCTGGAGGCAAGCCAGAGTGAGTGGAACAAGGAGCAAGTAGCGCAACACGTTTGTTTGTACCGGACGGTGATGCCAAAGTGATCGGTAATTGTGGGCGCTTGGCGTGCCAGCGTGCACGACATCATACTCTAAGTGAAAACAGACCTACCTCTTCTTCTGCCTCCACCACCCTGCATGGAATCCAGATGCATGTGTCACCACCATCTATATCCAGTGCCCTCCACCAACAATGGCAGCTGCTTATTTTCAGACCAGATCCAGACTAATCAATGAATGGATCAGACATGCTCTACAAATACAAAAACTGAAGGCGACCTGACACAAGACAATGCAGTTGAATGGAGCTGCGTAGGCACAGATATCAAGAAATGGTAGAGTCTTCAGAAGCAGAAAAACTCAAATTATGGAAAGGTGAAGCCAATGCTTTATGTAGCTTGTGTGAACATATCTGATGCAGTCAGGCCTTCAGACAACACAAGAATGCTCATGACAATACTGTTTGTGGTCAGGCAAAGAACACACAGGCTGTACAAAAGATCAGGGATGTTCAAACCAGGATACAGAATTTGTTAAGAAGTATTGCCATGCTCATGCTGCAACAATTGCTCTTGGATGTAACCCAGAAGATTCGAAGTCCAGATTTCCTGAGCTGAGAGATGAGAATCTTTACAAAAATAATGTGAATGAACCACACTATTATGGTGATAGAGGGAAAGTTGAAGGCTGGATTTGGTGACAGGGATATTACAGCAACTTGACTGCTGCAGAGGAGCCAAATTATGTCTTGGACTATAAGTTAATTTATCTGGTAGATTGTTTTGAATCCCGTTACTTTGCAGCAGCAAAAGTTCAGTGGCACTGAGTTCATGCAGATATGGAGCAATGGCAGGAAGAAGTTGAAATTCTGGAACAAGAGTTCTGTTGTACTATTCATTGTGTAAGGATTCAACAAAACAGCAGTGGTTTGGACTTCTTTGGTCAATGACCACAAAAACGAGCCAGGAAAAAGGGCTTATGCATCAAAGGTGGCAAGCATGTACCAGCAGATGGAGAGTGGTGGATAGCAACAGTTTGCAAAGGTGGGGGGTACTTGTCCCAGGGATGGAGTCAGTCTTGCCCAACATATCCAATCAGAACACCCAGATTCAAAAATTGATTAGGCAGCTGTTATCATAGAGGCCAATGACATATGATAAAACTCTCCCAATTGAAGCATTATTGAAAGAAACTTGACACTGCCCAGTGGATTAGAGATTTTGGATCAACCAAGGTTGTTGAATAAATTTTGTTCAAACTCAATATGCATTGATTTTGACCATCAACAGTTCAAACTTGGTGGTTTGAACTGGTTTAAACCATCAACAGCTTAAACCATCAGTGGTTTGAGCTGGTTTAAACCGAAATTCATCTAAGACACCAAGACAACAACTGTGGGATGCATTGCTTAGTTTAAGCCATCAGTGGTTTGAACCATCACTGGTTTGAACCATCAATAGTTTGAACCATCAAAGCTTTAAACCATCACTGGTTTGAACCACCCAGGGAGACTATAGCTGTGGTTTAAGCCATTATGGTTTAAACTAGTTTGAACCAAGGTTTAAATCACTGGTTTAAATCGTCCCTATCATTGGCAACATTGTGGTTTAAACTCAAACCAGCCTGTTGCTGGGATTGATTAACATCTTTGTCCAGGTTACATGCTGCACCGAAAGGTTAAGAAGGCGGTCCCTGAGATGGTGAAGACTAGATGGGCTCTAGACAACATGAAAAAGTCCTTCAGCAGGCAGAACGTGGAAGTTGTGGCGGCATGGACAAAGATTGCGGAGACGTGGGAGGAGGACATTGAGAAGCCCAACCCGTTCAAGACGTTACGCAAGGACCAACACGTCGCTCATGTGCGTGCTGAGCTCGCGGCTGAAGCAGCTTCCCGAGAGGTAGCGAGCCAAGAAGATGACAATGTCGTGAAATGCATGTCACGGAGCTGATAGCGATGGGGCTACAGCTCAAGGAGCAGCAGGGAGTATTTTTGCTGTGGACGAGAGTGATGGGCTGATAATTGTTATATAGGAGGGTTCTAGCATCCGACGTCGCAGCGACAGGCTTGCATCCCACGGGTGGCCAACACTGTGCGATGACTGAACACCCCAACAAACTCCACCACAAGATTTTGCCTGGATTGACGTCCAACATAGGTTCTTCCCCACCCTGGCCAACCCTCGAGCCTGCAAGGACGAGGCGTGCGTGCATGTCCCGGATGGGCACGCTATCCCGGGAGTTATGGTGTCCGACATATCCTTGTGACTTCCATCGGCCCTGCTAGTGGCATCTGGGAAGGTCAGGCTCGAGGCTCCAGTGCACTGCGCCATGTCCATGCACGAGTACTGGCTGCGTGTTGCCCAAGTGGCGGAGGTGTTGCACGATGTGCGCCAGCTTTTACTTGTACAGACACACCTGTACAACCTGAAGGACGTGCACGTGTGCAGGGTGCGGGCAAACATGCACTCATCGAACAAAATTTGCACTGAATGACCAGATCAAGTAGGCTGCACACATGTATGGTGCTGCATGCAAGGCACTCGTTGCTTTGGGTCTCAAGCTACATCAATCTGATTGGGAGCGTACACTGCTACCTCTTGCGGAGGACGACATTCGAGGGTTGCTGCAATCGCATTTTTACGATCCGGAGAAGGAGGCAACAGAGAAAAAGAGGAAATGGGCGAAGATCACGAAGAAGCCTCGGGAGCTGTCTTGGATTTGGGTGAGCCCCGGTGAAACGCTTGCTCTGCGTCTAGGGTGGAATATATATGTGAAATGAAGTATTCGCGAAAGGTATTCGGAACACAACACACACACTACACTACACACACAACACACAACACACTCATTTGGTTGAGTTCGGGGTTCCAGTCCAGTATAGACTGCTGCAATTTAGCTAAACTTCCGAGAGCGAAGTCCTTTTCAACTCTACAAGACAGACAAACGACTTCTGATCACTTCTAGGCGCTTACACATTTCTAGAAACAAAGGGAAGTTGTTTTAAAGGTTTTATTGATTGTATAGGTGGTTTTGGAGAAGGTAACTCTGTGCCAAGCGTTCGAGTTCGCAGTATTTCTCTCGCAATAGGCTTTCGCAAAAAGTCAAAAGACTTCAAATCTCGCTAGAACCAAGTTCTCTCATATCCAAATCCAATTCACATGCTCCGAAACCGTATTCGTTTAACTTGTTCACGCGTAAAAGAGATCTGATCACAATCCAACAATGTATTGCAAGAAAAACAACAGAAACTTTATAGTTTCTAGAGGTTTCTCCGAATGGCCTGACACAATCAGATTACCACAGAAGTTTCCAGCGAAACTTAACTGCAGCAACAAGAGGGGTCCGATCCACTGGCGTCTCTAGAGCTAATACAGGCTTTATATATGCTACAACGATTTCTATAAACGGAATATTGTACAAATAGATGCCAGAACATAAATAACTTCCTGACCATAAACACTGCTTAATAAATAGGACAAATAATGAGTAAGAGAAGAGAAATCTATAATCAGCACGCTTTCCTGCTGCGCTGCACGAGTCTATTTGGACTCGCAAATAAGTTAATGACCTTTGACGTTGCTAATCCACTAGCCGACATCAATATATGATGTGATTCTCGCTTGAGTCACGGAACTTCGGAAGCCAGGCCCCGGTAGCTAATTATAGCCCCCAAGAGGGCGCAACAGTCCTTGGCACACCCTCGGCTATCGTTCCTCATTATTCATGTATTTGTGCAGCCACCATGCTGTTTGTACACCATGACTCGGTCGATCAATGGAACCAGGTTTGACTCGAACTCTTTTGATGGCTCGGTTCATCTCATCCGGTCCAACCGGTATGTTCCTCCGGTGCTAATCACATCGGATACCCGCCTCGTAATGTTAATTCCATCATGCCCTTGGTTTATGGGACGTATGGCATACCCCAATCCGTCCGGATGGTTGAATATACCTTTCGCGAAAAGTCTCCTTTGTGTTTCTTGAAGGACTCCGACTCTTTACCAGAGCCGTCACACCTAGAATACACTGATAGAGTTCCACACTACGTTATCTCCCTTATAGCTAACTACCCAGGCCGGTAATAGCTCCCGTATTGAAACAATAAGCCATTTATGCACAACTTCATATTTAAATGGTTGTCCTTAGCTAGCAAAATGAAAAATTGCTAGGGTGGCTCAGTGCCAGGCTCATCACCGGCAAGCAGTGGAAGCATGGGGACAATGCCGCCATGAATGAAGGTATGTGTCTGTTTCGTGAATAAGTGGCCGCTCTAATGGGAGCTTTAACCAACCATTCGGATCGAGTGGGCAAAGATGTGCGCGCATGTGATGCGTTGGGCAAAGGAAGTCAATCTACTGGAGGAGGAGATGCATCGTGTCAAAGAGTTTTTACAGTGGTGGTCGAACTGGTGGACGGCCAGGGTAGATGGGTATAGAGTGTAGCACGAGTATATATTCGCGAATATGAATATTCGCCAAAACCTAGAAATTGATATTTGCATTCGTATGAATATTGATGGCGAATATTCGTTGCTTAGTCAGCGATATTCGCGAATATTCGTGAATATGAATATTCAGTGAATATATTGGAGATTCGGGGTTTAGTAGTTATTAATGAGTTGCTGAGGGCCCTTTTATGTTATCTTGTGAATTTAAACATTGTCAAAGACTCATACAAGCCCTTGTATTGCAGGTTCAACCATTTGATTGACCATCATCACACTTGCTGTCAACCTGTCAAGGAGCTGTCAAAGCGAAGATGTCTCTAAAGTGGTTGGTTTGCATGTGAATTACAGATCTAGTTGGTGTAAATGAAGTGTGTTATGGTTCCAAAGAGTGGATGTGTTAAACAGACCCAAATTTACTATACTTGATTGAAATTTTAACTGTGTATTACAGCTGCGAATATTCGCGAATATCAGCTTTTCTGAAAACTGATATTCGCATTCGTGCGAATAGCACAGCCACAGCCATTCGCGAATACAAATATTCGCTATTCACAAATGGCTTGGCACGAATATTCACGATATTTGGTATTCGTGCTACACTCTAGATGGGTAACAGCTGCTTGCTGGGCCACAGTGGGAGGGCAAAGCTGCCTATGCAACATGACAAGCCTGAATATATGCGATGATGGAGGCAGTTGCCATGCAACACAACAAGCCGAAATATATGCGACGATGGAGGCAGAATTCACAAAGGAATGGGCGGCCTTATTCAGCGGGGAGGGCGGGGGTGCTTCCAGAGGAGGACCAGAAGGAAGAGCCGATACCAAAATTGCCACAGCGGACAGTGAAGCCCACTTATGTAGACAAGGTCTTAGCTGTGTAGCTTGTTGTTAACGGAGTATGTTCATTGTGCAATGGGAATGGCCCTCCTTTTAATTCAGGATTTTATGATTTTTCTTTGGCGAAGCTTCGTGCTCATCGTTCTGGACGATGATCAACTTTAATGCATATTACGTACTCTTTTTGCTCATCATGGTCGACGACGGCGAGCCTTGATCGAATTTCGATGAATATTACGTACTTCACTGCTCATTGTGAGCGATGACGCCGGGAGCTCGAGCTCTCTGTGGAGCAATAAATTTATTGATTGCTGCCATGATATATCAGGTGAGCCTCTAAGCATCCAGTCCCAAAGGACCTTGGATTATCGGGTTGGAGGTTGGATACCAAATTTGCCCATCCAAAAAATTTTGTCCAAACTTTCTAGGCGACCAACCCACAAATTTTTGTCCGAACTCTGCATATGGAGGTCTGGCTGTCGAGATTTTGTCCGAACTTTGCTTCTGACCTCAATTTTCCGCAAAACAGCTTCAAAAATTCTCAAAAAAATCGCAAAATAGCTACGGCTATAAATTGCTCATCTATCTCTTCCTCTTCTTCCATCTCCAGAATATTTACATTTGATTTGCCCATCCATCACACTGTGTTCAAAATCGCCACTGCCTTTGCCCAAGTGTTCTTCTCTGCGACAAGCTCTGCAAAAATGTGCTGCGCCCGTTGGTCAATCTCGACATGGTTTTGAAAGCTGGCCACAGCCCTGCTGTCCTGGGAGAGTAAAAACAGGAAGGAATTTGATGGGAGATGTGCAAAGCATAGGGTACCAAGGGCAGCATAATGGCAGAGAATATCCAGAGTCAATGTAGTGTGCGGATGTGAACACAAATTACTATTATGCAGTATTGTGCATGTCTTCAAAGTGCACCGTCAAAGTGCGCCATGCAACATGGATTAATTGGGTGTACTTAGCCTGTGATTTCGAGACGAAGGAACAATACTATATACAAGTATAGTAATTGCAAGTGTGGCGAGCCATTTTCCGAACTGGTATCCAACCTCAGCCCAGGTGGGCTCTTGTCCGAATGCTGCTTCTGACCTGTTTGGCCGACCTGAGGCTTTGTCCGAACTTTGACTTGGACCTCACCAGGTCAAAACTAAAATTTTGTCCGAACCGGTGATCCGACCTACAACCCGATAATCCAAGGTCCTAGTCCCAATTGATCATGACTCTACGACAGTTAGCGACGGCTGATATATCAGCCCCCATACTAAGGTGGATTGCACCCGACGCTAGGGCGGTTGCTTATGTCCAGATACGGGATCCGGATGTCTATCATCAGGATTGACTCCATATGGGCGTGGCCTCGCAGAATCTGCTAGGCGCAGTCGAGGCAGATGCAAAAGGCTATGTGATCGCGATCAAGGAAGCTGTGCTTACGAAATTTGCCGGCAGACTCCAAATGCGGATATATCTACCAACTCCGAAACTAGAGGCCCAAGGCACTAGGCGCAATCGTTCCTTCCTCTGTCAAGCTCGTCACCCATCAAGGTACAGGATGTCCATGGGTGCTATAAAAGTCGAGAAGGGGAATCAATCGACTCCATTCAGATCCCACTCATGGAGTTTACATTAGCTGTTGCAGTCTTCTCGATTCTACTCTACGCTCTTCGCTGGAATCGTAACTGCTCCAAACTACCCTTGCCACCCGGACCGAGGAAATTGCCTCTAGTAGGGAACTTCTTTGACATGCCAACCGAGCGTCAATGGGAGACTTTCCTCAAGTGGAGCAAACAATTTAGTACGTTAGTTAGTTCTCCGTGATTGTGCTCATTGTTGAGCTGAACAGAATCGGATATCATTCATTTAAACGTCGCAGGCACATCCATCGTCGTCTTATCTTCGATTGAGGCGGTCAAAGAGCTTTTTGAGAAACGTTCTGCCCTCTATTCAGGCCGGTAGAATGGTCTGTTTCCCATGGACTCCCTTCACTAATCAACTCACCAGACCGCGAATGCCGATGGTCGTAGAACTCATGGGGTGTAACTTTCTGATAGGTTTGTATTTACCCTCAACTCAGCGGAGTCAAACTCATAACCGGACACCAGCATTCATGGAATACGGTACGCAACGGGATTTTCCTTAAGAATCTCCTGAACATGATCATAGGCAATCGATGGTTAGTCCTGTGGATCTTATGGGGATGGCCTCGCTTGCTGACTTGACAGGCGATCTCATCGAAAAATGTTCTACGAGGGTTTCAACGTTGGAGCAGTGGAACAATTCCAACCTCAGGAACTGGCAGCAGCGCATGAGCTTCTTCGCAGGCTCCTCCGAGGTTCCGCCGATGTAGTGAATGATTTCAGACAGTGAGCAGTTCAATCCACCAGTTCTAACCTGAAGTCATTCTCATCGCTCCAGCTTTACCGGAGCCGTCATTATGAACATCACGTATGGAATTGACATACGCGGTGCGGATGACAAGTATATCAAGATTGCGAAGGAAGGCATAGAACGCATCTCAACCGCTAGTATGCCAGGAGCTTTCCTTGTCGTAAGCTTGTTTTACATCCCTGAGTGTATGATACAAGGATTGAACCTAGATCTTAGGACAGTATTCCTGCATTGAAATACGTGCCGAATTGGATTCCTGGCACAGAATTCAAGCGCAAAGCAATAAACTGGAAAAAAATTGTACAAGATTCACTGCAACTTCCGTTTGCTGAAACGCAGCAAAATATCGTAAGGACTCGTCATCCACAATGTCGGAGCTACCTCATACGATATTATAGGCCACGGGCACTGCTAGAACATCTTTCACATCAATAAATTTACGGCTTGTGGAGGAGTTAACCGGTACTGAGCTGGAGGAACAAGAAGCGGTTATCAAAGCCACAGCGGCCAACATGTATCTCGGGGCTGTTGATACGACCGTTTCAGCTCTGGGTACATTTATTTTGGCCATGCTCTTGAATCCGGAGGTGCAGAAAAAGGCGCAAGCGGAAATCGACTCAGTTGTTGGGTCAGGGCAACTCCCTGGTTTCGCTGACAAGCCCACCTTGCCCTACGTGTCTGCAATTGTAAAAGAGGTTCTTCGATGGCGGAATGTCACGCCGCTCGGTTTGTATTTCACCAAATCGATGAATATCTTTCACTGATACATCATTTAGCTTTTCCCCACTATCTCGCCGCTGAGGATGAGTACCAAGGTTACAGAATTCCAGCGAATTCGATTGTCATTGGAAACGCATGGTTCGTGGCGCAAAGCTGGACAATTTCTATTTCTCATCAATAGTCCTTTTTCTTGCATGCGACAGGGCGATTCTGCACGACGAAGTCAGTCTCATAATCGCGCATCTCTTTTGAATCCTGCTTCAATGTGATGATAGGCCATATATCCTGATCCGCACTCATTCAAGCCAGAGCGCTTTCTGCTAAGTGAGGGAAAACTCAATCCGGCCATTAGAGATCCAGAGACCGTCGCATTCGGGTTCGGAAGGAGGTCAGTGGTTTGCATTCAACCTCCAGCACTTGTGAGCTGACCCGCACAGAATCTGTCCCGGGAGACACATGGCCGTGGCAGCTCTATGGATTGTCGTTGTATCCATTCTGTCTACTTTCAATATCGACAAAGCTATCGGAGAGGATGATAGAGAGATTGAGCCGAGTCACGAGTATTCTCCGGGAGTGGTACCGTGCGTCTTCGTAATACTTCAGCATAATGCATTGACAATGATGAACAGGACACCCCTCCCGTTCAAATGTTCAATCACCCCACGGTCCCCACAGGCGGTGGAGATGATTCAGGCCACTTCTTAGCGAATAGTTTCGACATTTGTCTAGACATGATCTCTATGCGCATGTATTGTCCATGTTATTTCACTCCTATGTTTTTGTTGCCATCTACCCCACATCCATCTGGCCATTGTTGGGGCCCCTCCACGTATCACCTCCGCTATGCAAACTCAAGCGCCTTAGGAACTGTGTGTGGGTCAAGGCCAAATAACGAGTTCCCTCTAGAAAGTTGCACTAGCTTTTCGACCGTCAATGTCCGTGGAAAACCGGAGACTCCTTGTTGCGCCACGAAGTCATGGTCTCCACCTCGTCTCCTCTTCTTCAGACTCTTGCAGCTGCAGAGGTCGTTCTCCAGCGCCTGCCATTTCCAACTCGGAAGACCTGACTGCTTCCTGCACCCAGGGCTCTCTCGCTCACCGGCAACACAATAGTTGTCAATGGAAGTGTCCCGGAGGCGACGATGAGCCATGCGTGGATGGACTGCGCGCATTTAAAACGGTACCGCCCGGACCTTATCGCTCAGGGCGTCGAGTTCGGAAGCGATCAAGATGTTGCCGAAATGGACAATAATGCACAACCAGTAAATCTTTCATATCTGACTGTTGGAATATTTTTTTGGGACTGAACTGCAGACAGGGTAACCTTGATGGCGTATTTCCCCTCCGCCACAGCAATTTGTATCTCGTCCTGTGATGCACCTCTTCCTGGTGAACCACTGGGATATGTTCGAATAGTCGATATGGATGAAAAGACAATACCACATCAGGTGCGTTAAATTTCATCATTTTCATCGGTTGAATTCAATAGAAATGTGCTCTTGACGAGTGCGAGAGGCCGCTGGTAAACTTCAAGAATAGCCGATTTTGCGAAGTGCATCGAAAAAGTGCAGCATCATTCCTTGTGGACTGCCGGTTCGTCATGTTGGTGCTCTTACATAGACTACCGAATAGAACATCCAATGGGAGTGCCAGTATAGCTCACGTTTCTTCCGCCTTACATTGGCCGGTGTGCGCCGCGTGATTCGTCAATAGCAGGCAGGGACTCGCCGACGGTGATCAGGTTGTGCACACCTTTAAAACCAATATACGTACTGCCTCCAAACAGTGCCATTGGCTTGCGTGTATCCTGTTGGCTGGGGTAAATGTTATCGTTCGAAAAGCCCACGACAGGTCGTAGCCATCCCCAATCGCACTTGGGAAAACCATCCCAGCTTCATTGCTTATGATGACACCTGTGATCTCCTCCGTCATATCACACAAATCAGAATGATCCATGGATCACCAGCACCAAATTCATCGTCGACGCGTGGCACTACAGTGGTCACCGCACAACCGATATGTTGTACGGTGTATGGTGTAATCCTGCCCCCAAACGAGGATTGCGTCCGATGAAGATGTCACGAGACCGCGCTTCAAACCCAGATAAGGACGGCCCTGTCACACGAAAACCGGAGATCTTGTTCCAAAAAGGCCACCAATCTCATCACCAAAGGCTACTGATCAGGATGAAATGAATTCTAACTCGGCCAGTTTGATCGGGGGAACGCAATGGGGTCCAATGCGATCCGGTGGCATGCACTGGAGAAAGATTTCGAATGAGAGCCACTGAAATGTAGTAAGGTTCGGCGGGATCTCACTGTTAGCCAGTGCCGGATAGTGCCAATCACTGCCATTTCCACTGCCGTGGATATTACTGAATCGACACCAGTTCTAAAGCCGGGGGGTGCCGATCAGCCGTCTGCGGCACATTCGGCATGACGTTTTCCACCGAAGCATCAATTTCGACTCGAAGAAAGTGAAAGCTTGTTTTTCCCTCGATTTACCATTGCGCTTGTATATTGTTGAAATACAGAAATTATCCATATCCGGTGTGGAAGAGGCTTGGGGAACAAATGCGTGTCGCGCCGTTGGATCATGCAAAATCGGAGATGGCGGGTGATAATTTGTGAGACTTCCAAGCTCATTAATGTCGCATCACGCAGGCGAAAGGCCCTCAGACACTATCCATCGCCTCCCGGATCATGGCGTCCGTGCAGTACGCTTCGGCGGCTACTGCCGAAAGAGAGGATGTCCGTGCGAAGCGTCTTGGCGGCACACATAAAATGACCACACCTTTTGCCTGCCGCTCATGGTTTTTGTGTCATATTCTAGCGGGATGCGACGCCGTAAGTTTTCTCATACTGACTGAACATTCTTGTTGCTCCCCAGATATCTTATCTTACAGACGGTCGGAGCCCTCTGTTCCTTGGTATTCGCTTTAGGCCTCTATCGGAACGTTCAAAAAACGGCCCAGATAATCCTCGACACGCATTTCGGACGGAGATTCCCTGAGTTTTGGATTATGGCGAGATTCCGGACATCGAAGCGCTGGTTAACAGAGTGCTTCGATGGAGCCCAGTCGTGCCTGTGGGCCTTGTCCACGCCGCAAGCCAATAGATTGAGTACAGAGGGTACGTGATTCCAAAGGGCACTGTCGTGATTCCCAATGTGTGGACGGTTCTTCATGACCCCAGCGTGTATGGCACACACCTAGAACAGTTTAGACCGGAGAGGTTACTCACGCCGAAGGGGACGATCAATCTAAATATGCCCGGTACGGAGTGGTGCGAAAGCCGCCGACCGTCTTGTTCCTTTTGTAAAATGATAAAGAAATGTATGGCGGTCCAAATGCACTTTTATTCCGCAACACAAACATTTGCTGATTTTCGGTGTTCCGCCACTTTTTGGGCCCTTTTGGGACTATCCCCACAAAACATCGGGAATCCTCTCGTTTGTTTGGCAGGGAAATTGGTCCTTGTAAATTTGAACACCCGCCAGTGATAAAGACGCGAACTGTTTCCGCCATTTTTGGGAGCTCGCCAAACTTTTGGTGTGATATCTGCGGCCATATTGAGAGAACCAAGTGTTTGTGTGGAGGAATGAAAGTGCGTTTGGACCCCCCTAGAGATTACTCTGTTTTCAATATGTAATTGCTGGCGAGGCTCTAGTGTTTGCGCAACTATTGTCATTAGAACCGAACGTATGTTTATCCGGGGACATATCTGAAATGAAGGCACTTTCAATTTCAAATGACTCAATGCAGAGATTGCATTAGCGGGGGGGGTTAGTGTTGAATGGCCAGATTGTTACGCTTGCGTGCAGTACTCTGGCTCCGCTGCTCTAGAGCTCAAGCCCCGGGCGTAAGAAGTGCTCCCGCAACCATAAATAGAATTGGTCGAGACAGCGTGGGCAGTTTTGGCTCATTACCGCGCCGTAAGTAATATTGTCGCGGAAGTAGGCATGCTTCAGTGAGGCGCTGAATTGAACCTTGTCTCAAAACGGCTGTAATTCTTGCGGTTGCGTGACGGTTTTACGGCACGTCGTCTCATGATCTTACGAGACGGTTTTGGGCCTTTTGAGGTCAGAACTCGGCACGGACTTTGAACTGACCATCTGCTCCTTTCGAGCTCTTTCATTCATTCACACGGTACGGGGTGGCTGGCCCCGAGTTACCGTGTTGCGAATATCGATTCTATGCAGCCCATCAGTCGAAACTGCGAAAACGCCGTTCTCAAGTGCTTCAACATCACGGAAAGACGAGGATGGAGCTAGGGTGAAACCTAGCCCGAATCCAATGATCATGATCAGTGGAGGATGAGGAAAATGTAATGAAGCTAGGGTGGAAGATAGCCCGAATCTAATGATTACAAGAGCGCGATGGGTCGCTTCGCGGCCCACCACTTCGGCAGGCTAAAGTTGAAACCCGGCCCCGATCGGTGGGCGCTAAGGTTGGCGCTAAATGGCGGCAAAATGCCGGAAGTGGAATTGGAGTGGTGATAGCGGAGTTCGAAAAGGCTTCCGACAGACAGGCTTAATTTTATAAGGAGAGAGAAGAGATTATCACTGGAGAATCACGAAAAACTAAGTGAAGCACAGCCACCAAAGTTAAAAGCTTACCGCAAACAATGAGGTCGCGTGTTTCGCCTGTTACGGAAATATTGAGAACGACTACCAAAGTACTCGTATCGTAATCTCAGAACAAGACATCTCTCTCTTTATAAAATTAAGCTTGTCTCTTTATAAAATTAAGCCTCTCTGTCGGAAGCCTTTTCGAACTCCACTATCAGCACTCCAATTCCGCTTCCGAGATTTTGCCGCCATTTAGTGCCAACCTTAACGCCCACCGATTGGGCCGGGTTTTAACTTCTTTAGCCGAAGTGGTGGGCCGCGAAGGTTCCGATGTAATTTGGGGATGTTCATAGGGTGAAGATTTACATAGAAGAACCTAAGGCAGTCATGCACTAGATCCGTTACCACCACCATCTCACGCTGACCTCGCTCGTCGACCGCAGGGGAACTCGAGATAGATGGTGGCTTTTTGTGATTCTCAACGGATCAAGATCATTACATTCGGGCTATCTTTCACCCTAAAATGTCAGTATTGGATTTACTGAATATTTCACACAGCCAACAAAATGGTTAGCTATCTAAAGCTATGTAATCGGCACTCTCAGATCCCTTACTACGATGTGATAGAGATTCGTAACCAAACCCATTCAACGCCCCATCTAGGGCCATCAGCCATGCGTAAACTCCGTTGGATGTAGACGCCGCTCCGCCCGAGTCTCTGCGGGCTGCATCTCGAAGTATAGCGTCATTTCTGCGCCCATTTGCTGCCTGAAAGAGGTTTATGACATCGCACAGAAAGTGTTCACCTTGAGGTTTACAACCCCACGGCCGAAAAAAAAAATATACTAGGGAGATACCTATCCTGTTTGATCAGCCCACCTTCGCAGTGTCAGTATGCCTGGCCCCACCTCTTCGGAATTTGTCCTTCCCAACACCATGGCTAACTGGCCATGGCTGCGCCGAATCAACCCTCACTTTGAGACCGTCAAGGCTGAATCCGAGGCGTGGTTTAGGACCTTCAACGCCTTCAGTCCCGAGGCACAGAAGGCCTTTGAGAAATGCGATTTTTGTCAGCGAAACCTCGTTTATCTTTCACTGACTCTGACGTGCCATCTGCGCAGGCCTGCTTGCCTCACTCGCATTCCCTGCACTTGACAAGCAGCGGCTTCGCACTGGCTGCGATTTGATGATGCTGTTCTTCACCATCGACGAGTATACCGACGTTCTTCCCGCACCGGAAGTACGCCGCTATGCGGATATTGTCATGGACGCACTCAAGAACCCCAACAAACCGAGGCCCGAAGGCGAACACGTCATAGGTGAGGTCGCCAGACAGTAAGTGTGCTCCATGAAGCCCGCCTGGACGCCTGTTGATGCTTGTATCCAGGTTCTGGGCTTTAGGAATTCAGAGCGCGACACCTCTGGCACAGAAGCGTTTCCTAGAGACTTTCGAAGACTACATCTACTCCGTTGTGGACCAGGCCAGTGACAGGGACGACAAAATTATCCGTGGGTCTGAGGAGTACATGATCCTCCGAAGGCGCACCATTGGTCTTCACCCAGCGTATCCAATGCAAGAGCTCGGAATGAGTCTTGTGGACGAGGTCTTGAATCACCCCGTAATCGATGAACTTCGCTGCATCGCTGTTGATATCGTGTTAATCGATAATGTACGTTGTTTCAGTTCTGGACGGCTGTGCGCTGACTCCTCTTATACAGGACATCTGTTCCTATAAAAAGGAACTTGCTCAAGGCGATGATACTGTATGCCACATGCCTTTCTTTCACATTCGGCTGTTGTCTGAACCGCCGCTCCTAACCCAGCACAACATCGTCACCATCATTATGCATGAGGGAAACACCGATCTTAGTGGTGCCATGGAGTGGGTTGCAACTCGGCGCAAAAAAATTGGCATCACAATTCATTACACTGTACGAGAGTGTGCCTTGGGATGATGCCGATGCACAAGTACGGGAGTATGTGCAGGGAATTGCGAACTGGCCCCGGGCAAACGATAGTTGGATCTTTGAGAGCGGGAGATACTTCGGATCCGAAGGGTTGAAGGTTCAGAGAGATCGTAAAGTCGTTGTTTCTCGACCATGATCCACCAAGTTCCTCGAATAGTTTTGTCATATCACCGGGGCGTAATTGTAGAGTTGAGAGATACAGCTCATTCTGTAGGCTATTTGAATTTCATATCTCAATTTTCTTTTTCCCTCGGGCTGAACCGGCTTACCAGTGTAACTACGGGAGGAAAGATAAACTGTGTCACCACCTCCTGATCATTCACTACACAGAGCTTGCGAGCGAGAGCGATGATCACAGTGATGATGACTCCGGGACGACAGACGAGCCAACACTAGGGAACGGCGAGGAACACAACAAGCAGCACAAAGGGAGAGCAACAAGACATAATAGATAAGTAGCGAATAAATGATATACCGATGGGTGGTGGGTGCACTCCACAGCGGTATGAAACCCGGAATATCAACGGGACGCGTAAGTCGGGATAGTAAAGGCGAGAAGCCAAGCCCTGAAAATCGATCAATCAGCGATCTCGATGATGTTCGAGCTCAGAGCGCACGGATAAAGCGGCGTCAGATACCAATCGCTCCGTCCATTACAGCTCCATTCGTTTTATCGTGGCTGGTTGTAGATCATTTTGATTATGTTTTTGAACCTTTCTCATTCTAAACTTCTCCTATGCTTGAGTGAAAACTTTCAGATTCTCGGCGCTCGGTGAGTCGTCGCTATCCACGACACGGGGGTCTGACCTCAATTGAATGAAGTTCATGAAACCAAGAGTGTCAGGTCCACAGATATCGAACTTGTCTGGCTTAGTTGGTGCGCGTAAGTTCCGCTTATTTCGAGCCTTCCTCTAGCGTTATTGTTGCGTCGAATGCCCATGAACCAAATAATTCACTAATTCTGCCTTGTATCTACTCAGTAGCAGTAGAACCTCCAACCCGTCGCGCAGCCGCCATAATCCTTGCTTAATCCGGACCTGCGCTGCCTCACACATGGTATGTGTCCTTAATCCCGGAAATGAGCAGCGAAAGGGTAGTGCAAATGTAGCGCCAGAATAATTATATTGCGGATATGTTTGGTTGAGATTGACACGCAACAGCGAGGCTATATTTCGAATATGATTGGGAGGAAGAGAGCGATAAGCACGGGCACGGAAGACACGCTCCCGGCAGCTTTATATGCAGGTGCGCTGCTGAAGACGTATGATGCCCACCAGCTTAGTGGATCCTCATGCGCCCTAATGGCATAGAGTCCTTGCATTCTCTCGGAAATCTCGGGATTTGTGGTGAGACGTTCAATTCTCGCAGGGTGTGCTTTGTTCAAAATGTTCGGTGACACCTTGGTGCAACAATGAGAGTCTGCTGCATGGCTTGCATCGTAGAAGGCCTAGGTCTATGGAATGCTTCTATCTCATATTTCCTGACATTCCATTGTTCGACGGGCATTCCACAGCTGCCATCGAACACAAAGACTCATTTCCGCTGAAAGTTTGAGTTATATGGATGTGGTTCGTCTTTAATTATCACTGAAACTGCCATTCGTTGAACCGGGTTGCTGCCATTTTCCTTTCCTATCCATTTTTTAAATCTTCGAGTATTACGACTCATTGAAAGTGAAGAAAATGGAATTGCAGCGTCCAATGAGCTGGTTGGTGCGCGAACGTTGCCCGAGCGACCTTTGGGTAGTAACAGCGTGATATATATCTTCAAGTCAATATGTTTCAGCTGTTGGCTGAAAGAGTTACCATTACTCGTATCTTAAGCAGATGTCCTGATTTCGTATGCACATATTTACATTCTTCCTTTTTCTCCCACGTCGCGCCAAATCCCGAGGATGCAATTGTTTGTTTTTGACGGAGCGCTCACCTAGCACTCAAGTTTAACTTTCAGCATCAAATCTCGGCCTCACAGGCCTCTTGATCATGACATCATTCCCCTTCTAAGTCGTCCACATGGCCACAATTTGCAGCGCTCAAGGGTGATTCAAAAGGAAAGGCTATCCAGATCCGTCCGGTGTTCCTTTTCTTCCTTCCTCACCATCCCATAGGTTCTTTGATGCATCTCCCGCCTCCATCTAACATGAACACTGGCACTCTCTACGTCAATACTCAATCCCTTGCCCTATTCAAGAGTTCAAGACGCTGTTTCGAGTTTCAAGGCCGTAGTAACCAAGCATGCCTGCCTCAAGATCGTCAAGCTTGGCTTGACACGCTTCAAGACTCTGTTCGAGGTTTCAAGACTGCAATAATCAAGTCTGCGAGCCTCAAGGTCGTCAATTGGCTGGATATGCAAGGTTATGACGAACTGTTTCAAAGTGACGGTGGCTGGTCGCGCTATTCAAGGTACGCGGGATGTGACGAGTGTCGGCACCATCGTGCTCGCTGCAAGATGCATCTCAATTGGCTCAAGATATCATGGTTTCCCTTTGCACAAATTTCGGACGGCTCTCGAAGAGCAGTTGTCCTCGTCTATTTTTTGGAATTCTTCCGGGCGGCGTACTTTCTCTGGTAGTCTGAACATCTCAACTAACCTCAACGCTCGGAGGAAATGTGGCGAGGTTACTGTATGAAAAGCTGTGCGTCTTAATTCCATGTGGCTAAACAATATGTCGTGAGCTGATCAGAAGTTTTTAGACTCTAACCCTTCGTTCCAGTCTGTGTGATAGCTGCAAGCTTCGTTTTCTCTAGAGCCTGCTGGTGATCAGAATCGTTTCAGTACTTCAAGCTTCTACCACTCAGGAATTTCATGAACTATAGTGAGCTGTTCCGTGTCGTCGGTTCGTTTTCTGTCCTATTCATTGATATCTCCCAGATGGTTCACACAGGGATGCCCCCTAATGTTCTGTAATTTTTAGAACCACTTCATTTAGAATGAAGTCGCGCTGATCACTGTTTTGTTCTTGATGTATTACCACACTGAAAGTGCGCCGTTGTTTCTATTCACCTCCCACTCGTCTAAGTTAGTTGCTATTCGTTGTTGCTCAATATGGACTTCGACTTCGAGAAGAATGGATGTCGAAAACTGGTGACGCTCCTTCGTAGCTCGCACGCCATTACACTAATCTTGGCCGTCAGTGCTTCGTTGACTCGCGACATCTGAAAACCGTGGCAACCAAAATTTATTCGTGTAAGTATGTCTGCTATAATGATTGTACTGAACCGCACATTGACAGTGCAATTTTGGGGCTCCATGTAGGCCGTGTGCGATCATCCTTCATGTATCTGAGGAGCTTTTATTCGGCCTCCAGTTTGCTCAGCGAATCTAGTAAGGGTTGGGAATGTAGCACGTACTGTAGTATAATCATAGTCGTTAATTGTACTTCAGAGTTCCAGCCCAACATGGACACTCCGTGGAGGTACTTTGACATTTCTCAACCAAATCAGCCAACGCAAAGATAAGTGATTTGTTGGATTCAACCAACTCGGCCGGAGCGAAGCTCCGGCATATCTTGTACCTAATAATTTTCAACAATTTGGAAAAGGCGATTGAGTTAGTGGGCTCTGCCACCGATTACGCTACACTTCTTATGGAAGAGTTTGCGAGGGTATAAGCTCCATATCACAGAGTGCTGCCGCAGGTCTACGCCGTAACGCAAACGCACATTTTTCCTTATTTGGGAATTGTTCAACAGCGTTGAATCACATGTTCCGCAGTCACTGCAGAGAACGCCATTATGATTGAGCTAGATCCGCATCTCACCTCGGCATGCAGTCACGACCGTGGCCAAACCGGATTCGGAAATTCGACGGTTTCAGACTATCGGAATGTAGGATCCGGAACTAGGCCAGCTCGAAGGAGATGGACACAAATAAACCCAACGAAGTGGGGAGAGAATCTTAAGCATAGGAGTGATCCGTTCAGGCATCCAGCCCCCATTTCCTTCGCGAGCACACCCTGTCAAACCTGAATTCCCTGTGATCTGATGCCACCCCTATGTGCATCACAAAAATCGCAGAAATCAATGAACTTGGTGGGGGGGGGGGCTAGGCGACGGCAGGAAACGATTGCTTAGATTTTTTTCTGTCTCGCAATTTGATCTCCCGAAAATCAATGTCATGGTGGAAAACTTCAAGGATCAAAGGAGTCCGATGTTGATATTGCTGAATTTCGTAGTGCTATCAGTCCGAGGCACTGAACGACTTGAGTTCAGATGTAGAGGATGAGAAGAGACAACGAGGATTAGAACACGGCGATGGAGCAGCAATCTATGCCCCTTGATGTCATAGTTGCAACAGACAGGGGATACTGATTTAGTTAGTAGCCGATGAAATAGTGGCGGAACAACTGGATCAACACAGCTCCCGATTGACGTTTGAATGGCAGGCTTCAGCTGAATGTTGCGAGGTTGCGGATTCCTGGATATCAAAATGATTGGCTGAACCGGAGGTTAGCTACCCTAGAGAACATCGATTTCGCCCACTTTTGCTACAAGGACAAACAAAGAATTCGTAATATACAATTGGTCATCGGGGAAAATCAGAGCAACCGAAGATTTCTCAAAAAATATTTTGCATCCAATTGCCAAAAACCCTTCTTATCTACATGCCTTGCATTTTTCTGGATTTTCTAGGGTGGCGTACGATTTATTAAACCCCGAGGTTGTGTTGAACTGATGTGTCATTTCCGTTCAGCGTTTTGGCAGTCTACATCTCCAGGATCATTCACCATGTCGACGGGATCAATTCAACTCCATAGGGTCCGCTTGGGATCCGGCCCGTCTCCGAGTCGCCGTCTCGTGGACTTTATAGAAATTTCACAAATCCAGAGATGAGGGATTCCACCGCTCTCCTTGCGAACATCTTGGCAATTTCAGCTCATTTCACAGGACTTTTAGGAACTCTGGTCAATTCTTTCGAATGCTATGAGTTTAACCTCACTGTTTCGGAGTCTGATTATGCCATGTTCCGGTCTCGGTTGCCTCTGCTCGTACTTGAACGCACACTGTGCAGTCAATAGGTATGCATAGCTCATAGACAATTGTTCTAGCCCAGGTACCGTGTTTACAGTCTTGGGGATCTACCTTTTTGATACCTGAAATGCACATTCTTTAGTGGCGGTTTCCAAGTGGAGTTCCATTGTAAGTTATCTGCCGGTTCGTGGCTTGCGCATTGAGCATGATTTCTTTGTCGACAGCATCAAGACAGGATTTGAGTAAATTTCTCTGCCATGTGGTTAACGAATATTTTAAAATGGTCCTTGCCCTCGACGCACTCAACTTGTGAATCGGCGCAACGTTTCCTTGCCGTTTAAGATCAGCGGACAATTGATACCGAGTTGTGGGTTCGCACAGCCAGAAATCGAGGCTCCCTTTCCTGGACATGTTGGCGATGGTAATTCCCTGGGAATTCTGGTCGAGTTTTCAATAGTGTGGACGATTCACATCCTTCGTGCACGTGAGAGTACTCAACAAAATTTCACCCAGAGGTCAGACTTCTGGTTGTAATTCAGGCTTTTAATTTCAGAGTTGTAACAATGTGCTGAGTTCCAATAGCTACATACTTCCATTGATATTATTTCTACTCTGGGACTGATGGGAACAATACTTCCACATCGACTGGGTGAACAGAATACACTCATCGGTTAAGTAAATTAGATGAATAGGGCCACTGCCTCAGCAGGCTGCCAGTTTATCGAAGGTTAATGTTCAATTACTTATTTAGAAGGGCTCTCTGTCCGTTCCTCCGATGGTTCAGCCCCCTGCCTCGTAGAGGCCTAATCCCCGTCATATAAACGATTACATAAGTTATCGTAACTGCGGCTATTTACGACGGGTGATTCTATTTGGCACCCTTGGCGCTGCTTATGAAGTTGACGCCCCTTTCCAATTTAGGCAATTCACCGGGTGGTGCATAGCCGCATAATAACATAAGCCATGATCTGAAGAATCACTGACCACGACCTTATTTATTGCCCAATAAATCTTTAGCCAGTACAGGCCTTACGCTGTACAAGATAACTCGAATGGACGATTATGTGACACTCTGTGACAGAGCCAGGCTGTTCCGAGGCGCATGCTTGAAGTATTTTATATCCTCCCAGAAGCATGCTAAAAAAATCTGGATATATTTCACTAAGAAGGGCTGTTGCTGAAAACCCGATTATCTGACATTTGATGACACTTGCATGCGTTCTAGATGAGTCTAACGAGGACGGCTTGTGCCGAAACGTGGCCACCGGGATATTACTCAAAATGGAAGGGGTGTTGCATTTGTAAGGTGCGCCAGGGGCGCCAAATAGAATAATTCATTTACGACGGGCAACTTCAAATTGCTTCCTCGATCTTGTTCGATGTGATCCCGCGCTCGGAACTCCGCAAGTTCACTTCATCCGCCCAAGTGAAGAATCATACGTACATTACGACAGCCAGTCGGGGTTGGAATTTAACATCTGCTCAGCCCTTTGTGCCCACTTCCTTCATTTCTCCCCTTCACCCCACACAGACGTTTAGCCTCAAACATGGACGGATTGCCATTCCAGGTCACCGGAGCTGCTATCATACTACTCGGTGGAGTCTACCTTATTCGTTCCCGCTCGGTCTCAAGACCTCGTCGTCCTCCGGGACCACCAGGCTTACCCCTTCTCGGAAATATTCTTCAAGTCACCGTGAAGGTAGGTTCGTCAGTTGCACAAAATATATTCATGGTTGAGTGAACATACTACAGCATCTGGGCACGTACTTCAGAGGGTTATGCGAAGAGTATGGAGGATTCGTCTCGCTGAACTTGGCTGGCTACGCAAGTATTTCTATGGGTTATTTGATCATTGGTCCTCATCCAATCCTTGCAGCCCGTTTTCCTGATCGGCGAGATCGGGCTGGCCAAAGAGGTCCTGGTGAAACGGTCCACCAAGTTCTCATCGCGTCCTACTATTCCCTTACCTTGTAGGGTCTCTCAATTTCTCCTTTTTCGTCGCTCATTTCAGTTCTAGCATTACTATGTTGATCCAGCCCAGGTGTATTGGGCATTTTCCAAACAAAACCAAACCCACTTTATTGGGCGGAGGCTTACGGCCGGACTCATGGCCGGTGTTCGAGCTGGCGAAACTGAGCCGATCCAGCAGTTTGAGGCGTTGCTCAATGTGAACCATCTCCTTGATGATGAAGGAAAAAATTGGTTCCATCACATGGACCGGTATATTGTCCACTCATCAACTCTACAGAACTTCGACTGATATTTGGTCACAGAGTCTCGGCGAGCATGGTTCTTGCAGCTGCCTTTGGCTTGCATTGCCCCACCGGACAAGAGCCCGATCTCAAGGAGGTCATTGCCGTGAATTAATTCTCACATTGATCAAATTACAGATCATTTACGCTGCGTCTACAGTGCACTGCAGAGTTCGTTAGGTTGTCTGCCCCCTCAGCAAACATCATCAACGTCCTGCCATTCCTTGATACAATTCCCGGGCCGATGCCATGGCGAAAATGCGCGCAGACTCACCGCAAGCGTGAGGATGCGCTCTATGATAGGCTAATTACCCGTGCCGTATCTGGTGAAGCGTCCGGCATGAACACGTATGTTTTTCCTTGAGGTTATAGCAGCATACTGAGATGATTTTTTGGAGGTGGGCAGCTGCTTTCGCAAGAGCAGATAAACCTGAAGGAGACCAACGTCGACTGATGAACATGTTCACAACGGCTGCGATCGAGACTGCATGTGGTATTTTATTTCTGCTGTGTTTGTATTGATCAAAGTGGGTTTAGACCGCGGTTTTGATGCACACCTTCATTCTTGCCTGCATACTGTATCCCAAATGGATTCCCCCATGCGCAGAGGGAGATTGATGCCATTGTTGGAGAAGACCGTATACCTTCGTTCAAAGATCGTTCCCGCCTTCCGTATGTTGAGGCAATTGTGCGAGGTCTGCATTTTTCACTGCCCAGTTTCTGACATTGTTGTGACATGCACTGCAGAGACCCTTCGATGGCGCCCCGCAGGTGACTTCTCCCTTCGTCTTCCACAAGCGCCATACTTGACTGGTGGTGGCAGGTCGTTTCGGAGTGCCCCACCAATCCACCGCTGATGATGTTGTCGAATACAAGGGCATAGAATACTTCATTCCGAAAGGAAGCATCCTCTTTGCGGTTTCTTGGTGAACCTTTTACTCATGTCATGTATTGCTGGAGACACCTACTTTATTTGTGTAGGGCAATTGAGCACGATCAAGAAATATTCGAGCACCACGACTTGTTCCAGCCAGACCGCTTTCTCGATGACACAAACAATCTAAAGGCGGGTTATGAGACCAGTGCTTTTGGCTTTGGAAGACGAGGCAAGTTGCTGCATCAGGCGTTATCACTGAAATCGCCGACAAGCTATTTTCACAGTGTGCCCCGGCATGCCATTTGCTGAGCGTTCCCTTTGGATCCATATTGCTATGATGTTGTGGACCTTCAACATTGGCAAGTCAGACGAGCCTGATCCCAACACTGGCTTACCGTTCAGATACGACGATGGTGATTCGGCTTTCCATGGAGAGGTGCGTAACAAAATTGCCAGGTGTTTGTACTTCTGATGCTGATTGCGTGTCGCAGTTCGCGAGTGGGCCATTGAAATTCCCTGCCGTGTTCAAGCCACGTTCCGCGCACCGGGCTGAAGTGGCAAGGCAGGAGTGGGCGGTGTGTGAGAAGGATCTGAATGTCTTGCTTCCGCAATACAAGGAGCATTAGGATGTTGTGGAAGGTAGGGTCGGTCGGTACGTAGACCAGAGGTAGAGAGTCGGCTATGGAACCTAGGCTGCAGGCGTACAGTAGATTTGGAATAATACAAGAGGAATTGATAACTCAGCTTTGTATTCTCCCTAGACTCGAACCAGGTCGTTCTCTAGACCTCTCGTACTCGAAATCTTGAAGGAAGATGCTCGAACTCGCACTCAGAAGAAGAGATGATAGTGGGGGGAAGTCAAGAGGAAAATTGCCCCTTTACGTTGATTGCCAGGTACATATATGCGATCGGGATGGCCAAACACGCGTACTCATGCGTTGCCAGAGCCCTACAGGATTTGGAAATACATGATACGAGGTAAATAAAGAGACCATCAAGGGGAATACCCACCGACACTGATCGCGCCTTCAAACCATACAAACCAGGAAACACGCAACTGCTTATAGAGAGAGATACGCGCTGGCCCCGTCAGACGCGTGCCAGTGGTGGCCCAGACCACTGGCGGCTCGATCCCCAGCGTGCTCCGAGCTCGTACAGTCTTCCGGTCATGACTTCGCGCCGGTGAGCGCTACATACGAGAGAGTGAGAAAAAGGGATACTAAAAATATGTTCGTGTGAGTCCGAGGTTATAATGAGGATGAGGATGTATTGTGATCGCCCACGATACCGTGTTGCCTTCTGCTCCTGCACCAATGATAGATTATCGCGTTGTTTTCTTGCCTAAACGCGGTCACGTGGGCCATTGATAGAAGTCGAGTTCTTGGTGCTCTTGTGGCTCGAGTACACAGATCCTAATTAAGAAGGAGGAAAGGAGGAAAACGTGAGTCTGAACAATTTGAGGAATAGAATGAAATGCGAGTGGCTGTTAATGCCCGATGAGGAACACGCGCCTTCGGAGTATATCTCCTTAAGCGACGTGTGTGCCAATCGGCACTTCCACAATGTAGGTCCAATAGAATCTGGGAATCATGGTTTGACAGTACAATGTTTTCATTTTGAGTCTTGCAGTAAGTGCATAAAGGCCTAAGGCAAAGTTTGCACTGGGTGGCTCTGGGGGCGTCCGTGCAACCCGCCTAATATCACCATCTTGTTCCCTGTTGCATTGAAGGGAATCCCGAGATGAATGAGGATTTGCTTCAAATGAAGTTGCCTAACCTTGTCAATGGAGCAGGGTTGGCCGAGCAATGTCAGAATGTACCAATGGATTCCAAATAATTGACTGCTCAAGTGCTGCTATGCTGTAGGTATGAGTATCCTCAGAAACCAGTGAAAAATCAGCTTGCGAGCATCAGGAATGTGACCAATCGCGCATCTCGGCTTGATCTCGGATGGGTACATCACTCACACCGAAAAAGGCAAAAATTCATAATTTGGTGAAAGTCTACCTGAAAATATGAATTTCATTTCAGGTTTTAGATCTACAAAAAATACAATTTTACTTGTATCTGAAACATAAAATGAAAATATGTCTTTCAAATTCCGTGTCAGACCCATTGAAAAAAGCACTTGCAGTGCTTATAAAATGTGCTCTGAAACTTACATTTTCAGCGCGCCTTTCTGAAGCGCTGAAAGATCTATGTTCAGACACAAAGACGCACTGAAAGTTCGAATTTCAGTGCGCCTTTCAGAGACACTGAATAACCTATTTTCAGAGACAAAGAAAGACATGCTGAAAGTGGAAATTTCGGCGCGTCTTTCAGAAACTCTGAACCGATCAATTTCAGAGACAAAGAAAGATGCGCCGAAAAACGTACTTTCAGCGGCGCTTTCTGATCCCATAAAAAACGAATTTTCATCGTCCCTAAAAGCGGACCTGAAAAAGGGAAAATCAGCGGTCATTTCAGGTGGCCAGAAAGTCCTAATTTCAGCAAGTTGTGAAAGAGTCGCTGAAAATACGATTTTCAGCGTCACCTCGGGGTATAACCCGAGGTGGACCCGCGGGTACCACCCGCTGGTGGACCCTCGTATACTCTATTGGATGAATCCAATACGACACAAAAACAAAAAACTAAAGTTTGTATATTATTCTACACTGTTCAATGGCTAATTCCAACCCTCGCCAAGGCTGTAGTCGTGGAAGGCGTGCCCAACAGACAACGCCAGCAACCCCAAACCGCCATCGTGTCCCCGCCGACTCTGCTGCTCATCCCCTTCAACACATCTACGCGGATTCCGCTACTCTTGCCGCCACGGCGACAAAGACTAGTGCAGCTCTTGAATGATACGCAGCCAAGATGTTGTAGTATGAGTGGAGATGTCGACGCTGTCGACTTTCAAAGGCGGCGGACACATCGTCAATGCGGACTTGACATGTGGTGCACCCATCGGAGCCATGCTCGAAGTCGCTGCCAATACGCCATCGGCCCCAGTGCAACACAAGCCACCGTCAAGTGGCTCCTCTCCCTTCACGCGTACTCCCACATACTCTCGCGACCCTTGCCCGCATTGTCCCAGATCCATCCCTAGATCTCCTCCCTTTCCTGCGATGCTGCAAATGGATCGCTTCCAGGACATGACCGCGATCTTATTCCTTGTGAGCTTGAGCATGTACGACCAGTGTTTGGTGGAGGATGCGGTGCGTTTTTTTCGTTTTGTTCTGCGTTTCTTCTCCCTTTTATCATCCGTCTTTCGTGGCTTTGAGCGAGGGTGGAAGCTCCGGAGCGGTGTGGATACAGAGAGTGGGAAGAGCGGGAGCCGTGCGTTGTGCGGCCTGGGCGTGAGATGTGTACGATAGGATGTGATTATAGGCGATTGGGAGCGATGCTCCGCTGGGTGCAGCGCGGGTCGTCGATGTCGATTTTGGGAGCATCTGAGCTCTCGATGAAAGGTGGCAGCGGCGCCACCATGGTGTTATTCTCGAGGCACAGGACGGTCGCCATTGCTGCTGGAGACTGCGGAGGTACCGAGGGCGTAGATGGCTCATACAATCGCAGATTGGATGGTGGAAATGGATATTTGCACTCGGACCATATGACCAGCGAGGAAGTCAAGGTAGATGTGGAAGAGTCAAGTGAGCACCGAAAACTCAGGATGTGCTATGATGGTGAGTGGTGGTGCGTACACAGAGACTCGAGTAAGCCACAGCAAGCAATGGAGGCGCAGCCACATTCAGCTGAAGAAAAGACACCCTGTGATGGAAGAAGCAACAGATGCTAGCGGTGGTACAATGTGGTAAGTGGTAATGCGGGCATTCAGAATGCCAGAGATTCGCGATAGCGGTATAGAGCTGGGAGGAGCGAGTACACCCGACCCAGCTTCCCTCAGCCTCCGGGTGCGTCCAGCTCAGAGGATTTCTTTGCTTCATTTACTTAGAAGGAATTGCGTAGGAAACGTAGCCAGCAGATCGCGGCACATTGAGAGTATCATTGTCCCGATTCTTTCCACCAATATAACTTGTATAAATTCTATTTTTCATACAAGGAGCTGGTGTTTTCGAAGGGAAATGGGATAAGGAACGCCGAGCCAACCGCGATGGCGGAGGTCGCATTCTGGAAAGCATCTTTTCCGGAAGAACTGCAGAGCATGAGGCCACTCTCTGGAGAGTTCTGATTTATTTTCTCTCAGAGCATCAAAGCGCGAAGAATATTCTCTGTGTCCTCTGCCTCCAGAGGGATTCAGTTTCCAACTGCAGGTGCACAATTAATGGGCTGGGAGAGCCCAGACAACATTCTTGAGTGCATGCATAGCTGCAAGATGTCATGGGCGTGAATAAGGGTGGTGTATTATTGTAGAGGAGACATGATATGTAGAAAGCCGCACAGCATAGACCCTATGTATGGAAGCAATGAAGGGGGGTCTCTCGCCGGGATTGGTCTCTTTCAAATGGCCTGCATGGAGGGTAATAACGATGCTTTTTGCGAAAGTGTTGTAATGGTGCACTTGAAAAATGTGAAAGGATAGTGATAGAATGCGATGGGCAACAACCACACCAACAACTACCAAACTATACCAACACTACTACTCCCAAAGATTAAGTGCTTCTCCTTGTGAGCTCGGGTCCAAGCCATAGTATGTGGCTAGCTGGTTCAGAATTGAAACCAAATGGAAATCCAAAACACACAATACTTCGTATGGTCGTCTTATACTTCAGATGAGTGCTTCCAACTGAAGGAAAGTCTGCCTAGGCACCTCAATGAATGAAGTAAATAGGTTGTTTTTATAATAGGTGGATACAAGGAGGTTTAGACGACTAAATCTAAGGCTCCAGGGCAGAGGTTTTGATAACTTGCGAAAATCCTCACTCCAGTAGTCTGTGAGTATCCGAGGCTAACTCCAAGCGAACAAAGGCTCAAACGGTTTGTTATGCCGTCGACCTAGGCTTTCCAATACACTAGGAATGTTTGTCTACTTTGTTATCAGGCCCTAGGGACACTGCACACGTCCAGACATCGATCCAACACACTACAACAGGGCTCCTAGGCAAGGAGTTGGGGTGAAGGCAAAGCGCCTGACAAGGTACAGGCAGTCACCTAGGGGTAGTATAACCCAGTTCAAATCTTCTTCTGTTAAGGCCTCCTGCCAGCTACCGCAGTTCCAGTCAAGATGCAATACACTACGACAAGGCCCTTTGCACAAGTCGGGGTAGAGGCAACTCAACGTTCAAATACGACTTCTTTCAAGAGGGAGAACACCCAATCAATTTTATAAGTGAAGACTTGATCTTAAGTCAACAACTGAAGGTCTCTTTCTCAAGTTCAAACTCCAAGTCCAGAGTCAAACAAATATCCAGATTCCAAGTAAAGACTAATACAAGCAGAGTTTCAGGGTACCAAAATCTCCACGTATAGCCTGAGAAACCTGCACTGGTACTTAGGTGGGATCAATCTGGCATTGTGGTTATTCTACTGGGTTTTTATACATATGAGCAATGATGAATGAGATAAAGTAAAATGAGTCAAAATAAATATGCCGAGGCCATTCTCAATTGTCCGAGGTAGGATAAGTCATGTTAAATGACTGCCTAGGTCTATAAATGGTATATGCGTGATTGCAAGTGCCGCCATCTGCACCTACAATGACGAATTGAGCCAATTAAATAGAAAAGGAGGGAAATAATTGTTTTCTTACCTTCTTCTGCTTTGAGTGACTTGTCACAAGGTCACAGAATACCCTCTTCACAATCCAAGTATGTTTGTAGCCTGATCAAATAATGAAATTAACATCAGATAGCAATGTGCCTCCAATACATTGTTTTTCTCTGCAAATTCAATTAGATTTTTGGTTATTGCACAGGCGCGGCAGACACACTGCAATATGGTTCATGAGACAGGATTGAGATAGAATCCTCGGTTTACCTGAGCTTGCCGATGAAATTGACACATGCCACTCGCGGCGGCCATAGTTCCAATTGCAAGCGATGTCGATCACATCACGTCACAGAATGTCACATGGCTTAGAACCGTGACCATTTGGTCACAACAGTGTCATCTCTAGATCTCACCAGCAATAGTGTTTAATGATGTGTGTGCAGTGCAACAAAGTGCGTATGTTTTCTGACTTAAGACCAAATATGTGTGCTAAGGAGTCTACTGAAGAAACTTACCCTTGGCTATATGCGTGCCAACCAGCCTTTCAACATTCTACTGGAGGAATATTTTTGCGTGTGCCATGCCCGACAAAGCAAAGCCTCCGTTGTTCCTCTATGGCTTTGCCCTCCCATTCAGCAGCACTTTCACCACCTCTATCAAACGCCTCGCAGATATGCAGCGTAACATCCCTGCGGACTATGACTGGAGTGATTGGGAAAAATATACGTCGGCCGACGCCATCTGCAGATACATTGAGTCACGAATTGAGATCAATGTTGAATTCTGAATTCGTCAGTCTCTCGTTGACTGTAACCCAGACATCCTCTTCATTTTCTACATATACAGCTCTTGGATGCCGCATCAGCCAAAGGCTCTGGAATGGGTGTCCCGGCTCGCAAAGATAGTGGCAGAGATATTTGAAGAAGACTACCTATTTCATGTTTATGGTCATATATCAACATGGTTTTTGTACTCAGACCCTTGAGATAGGATACAGCTTCAAATAGGTGTATTTACATACACTAATATAACCCTATCTGAGGGTGAAATTAAGTGAAAATATGTTTTGAAGATTATGCTGTCTAATCTTCAAGCCATAGCTAGTTGCAGTCCTGAATGCATCCATAATACATTTATAGCACTTGGAAAATTGTAGGGAAGCATTGATTTGGCTCTCAAAGCACCTAGATAGCACAGAATCTAGAAATGATGGCTATTTCTGATGTAGCCATTGTATTTTTTATATAGCTCCTCTTGCCTGCTATAAGCAATGTGGGTAAGCAATGTGGGATATCTTGTATAGTGTAGTAGATGATATATGGTTCTTAGAGCAGGTAGATGTCACATTATAAACAAGATATTGTGTGTTGATGGTATTTCAGAAGTTCAGGCACTTTTCACTGCATTACAGGAATGTAGTGGCTTAAGAAATGCCTTCAAAATTCCTAATAGACATTGAACATTACCCCTATAAAATTAGATCATTCAAAACGGTCAAGTATTGAGCTAGCTACTGGGATTTCGACAAAATTTCCTTTTTGCGAGAAAGGCGTTAGTGACACAAAAAGGAAGGTCATCAGAAATATGACTGATGTGTAGTACCATGTTGTAGAGCTCATTTAGGGCTACAACTTTCATATATAACATTTTTTGATCCCATCACTGGTTGGTCTGTAAAACGCAAAATAAAGAGCCAACCCCGGCGATGAGGAACCAAACAAATGTAAACATCAATGCTGCTGAGGCCGCCAAGGCTAGGGCAATGGCCGAGATCATCAATTCCAGCGGTCAAGACCTTTTTAGAAGCTGTACAAACAATAATCAACTAAAAGGCAGATGCCGAACCTATCAATCAACCAACAGCTGTCAAAAGCTGTCAAATCCAAGATGTATATATGTACAAATAAATTGACATGTCATTTATTTATTAGTTTTAGAGCTGCCGACCATGCCAGAGCCACAGAGGATGATCCAGCATACTTTTGGGGATATCAAACAGTTAGCTGGTCTTTTTGCAAAATATCCTGGTGTTATATATCTGGGACTTTGCAAAAGGCTTACTACATGTAGTGGCTTTTGAACACGGCCGACTCATACATCAAAGACAAACAGACAAAAAAAAGCGAGTTCTTACCTTCGGGAACGAAGTGTTTGCAAGTGGAGGCGTTGATTGGAACAGCAGTGGAGGAAGAAGTAAGAGGAGAAGTGAGAAGTAAGAGGTGGAGGGGGTGGCACGGTGAGGAACCTGAAGTGAAGAAGAAGAGAGTGAGCATTCGGGATAGGAATGAGGTTTATACAGTGGAACAAGACAAAGACTTGTATATCTAATCTCCCTTTGAACTCTAATGTCCCATTGAGGCCAACACCAGGCATCATCTCGAGGATCTTGGGAGTGCCGAGCAAGAGGGAGAAAGCCCGTTCGACGTCGCCCAGCAATCTACACCGGGCACGTTGATGTGGAGGAAGACAGGCGTGGTCCCGATTAAGGACACAGTGATGTCAGGAATTGGCGGGGTTATCGACCAATATCTGCTAGTATCTCAAAATTTAAAAAGTCGCCCACGAATCCACCAGACACCAAGCAACTTGCACCTGGTAGCAGTGGGTTAGAGAGGGTAGAAGGTAATCTTGGCCCTCTGCTGTTTATGACAACTTGTCACTCACATGCCCAAAAATACTGGGTGTTTATTCTAGTGGGCTCAAGTTGTCATCAAAGGATTTCACAGGGAATCTATGAAACATTTGGTTTATACTAGATTCGATTTGACTGATTCTAAACTATATTTTGTTCTACTGCCATCACAGAATATACAAAACTGAGTACACAAGAAATCAGCCCTGTTTCTATACTACAGTTATCGCACTGCCATAGCACACTAGACCACAAGAAAATACACTAGAAACTGACTCTGTGTACCAATGAGATTGGGATTCAATCGAGAAAACTGGCTTACCGTTCGAAGGTGCCTCCCATTGCGACAATCCAAAAGCTCATGATTCACATGACAGTGTCGAGGTCTCCTATATTGTCGAGTGAATAAAGCTCACAATGGCGTACGTAGCATCCCAGGCACGGGTAGCATACCAGGATGCCTCCCAAGGCATGAAACGATAAATGGACAAGTCTTTCTGTAAATTAAATAAGCTGCAGACAGAAAATTGAGAAAAATCGACTTACCTGCGAGTTTACGATACAGTACTTGGCAGTGAAACTCCCATTCCAAGGTATGCCCGTTTTTCGTGCACTTTGAGTATTCACCGTAGCAACGCGGCATCGAGCTGGTCTCCCCAACTTTGAATTCGAGCCTCCTGTTTGGATTCCTTCGGCCCTGGACATAGAGCCCTCCAGGGCCATCATCGGCATAGGGATGATCGAGAGCCAGTAAGCCCATTTGCTGGTCGACCAGGTGGGCAAGGCGGCAGCTGGACGCCGGCGAGGTCAGACGGTGCGCAAAATCTGGTGGGTCGCGTACATTGACACCAATGATGACATGGAAATGAAGACGGTGCGGCATGAAGTAGCGAGTAGTCAGGGCCGAAGGTCATGAAGGCACTCAAAGCACTGTGACAAGCGCAGTGATTGAGGTGGAGTGTGACAGCGGTAATGAAAGAGGATGAGAACAATGAGGAGATTCAGGACGGTGGAGGGAGAGGTAAGGCCAACCCGTCTTGCTCACCCTCGAAGTAGAGCCAGTGTGCCAAATCCTTGGTATAGTTTGTATGAGGGAATAAGAACGGCATGGTGTTCTCCGACGGCATGTGGTGGATGCAGGGTGAAGTTGTATGCATTATGTGAGCACGAGATGAGACTCGTTGGATGCAGGAAGGATAAATCAGCCATATTATAGGTAGATAGCACTGTGTCGACGAAATCGCACAACTCGACCTAAGAAACCACGGGGTGGTCTAGAAGGACGCAGAAATGAATGCTGGTGATGATGGAACGCGGTATTTCGCCCATCCCGATTCCTGAAAGTTCTGGGGGAGCCGTAGAGGCTGAGGTCAGTCTCTGGAGACTTCAGATTTATTTTCACTGGGAGGGTAAAAATGTGAGACATCTTCACTATGTCCTCCCTCTTGCCAGGAATTCAGCCAACAGTCTCGATGGAGACAATGATCTGGTGGGAGATCCCAGATAAAGTTCTTGGGTGTATGTGGGGGTCCAAAGTGTGATTGGTGTAAAGTGAGTGGTGTATTATCATTATGGATTGGACATGGCATATAGAGAACCATGAAACATGGGCCCTACATATCGCCTCGATTGTCCTGCTTGGGATGACTTGCGAAGAGTCTGACGAGTACATCAGGGTTTCTCTCTTCAGCATGACTGGGTTTCTGGTTTCATTGAACCACCAAAGTGAACTAGAAGGTGATTCCCGATGGAAAACGAGCTATCCATGTTCGGCCAAGCCTCATTTTGCAAGCTGCGGGTAACCTTGAGCAGGTAGCACAAGAATCGAATTTTGGCGAAAATTGAGCATACTACAGGGATAACATCCCTAATTCTTTGGCCGTTTGAAGGATGACTGAGCATAGAGGAGTTTCCACCAGGCACTGAGCGATTCACACTTGGTGGTGGCAGGTAGAGGGTAGCCTCGACTCTGTGACATTGTGACAACTTGTCACTCAAAGCCGACCTGCTCGATCTCAAAAATTGTGCACAATACAATTTAATTCAGAGACTGGAGCAGACAGATACATGTGGGCTCATAGTCATTAATTATAGTCGCACCAGTGGCTGTGCATCCAGAAATTTCTGGATTTAAATGACTGCGGCTTGGACTGCGGGTTCATTCTCTTGCTTTCATACTACCACCCCATCCGCTCTCTTGTCTGGCTTCATATCGCCTCAAATTTCCAACTACAATGCCTCCTACCCAACCTTTCATCAAATGCCTTGTATTCGAGGTGTAAGCGTTCCAGCTGCTGACTTCGAGTCGGCTTTGGTGCCTGTTTGAGGTGGCGCTGCACCTCCTGATTCTCCTTGGTCGGGGGCACCTGTACTTTTACCTGTTGCCGAAGAGGAGTTGGTTGTCGACTGGCATCTAGATGCCTATGGTTTGTTCTGTCACAACTGGTGAGCCCATTCCCTTGTGTCTTTCTTTCTCGCTAACTGTCTCTCTTGCTGCCTTGCAGTGAACGCCTAGCTGATGCAGATATCAGCGAGGAGATTCCCACAAGTGGCTTCATCATGTGCACCCAATAAACCCCATCTACTACAGGCCCCACTTCCAACAACTCATCACTTTCCTTCCTATGTTCAATGGCTTCGAGCATGTCTCCAAGCCCAGCTGCCACAGGAAAGGGTGGTTCAGGCACATGGGGCGGGTATTCTGGGTCGTGGACAACGTCCCACAAGTGTTCCGTACTAGATAATATTATTTTCGTCTCTGTCCTTTGTGCTGACCTGAGCCTCTAGTGGGGAAGCCAAGGCAGCCTGGGTTGCTGAAGGCGATCCATGGGGTGCAATCTGGGCCACCCCTTCGTTTTCCTTCACATTGGAGCATGTCCAGGACATGTTCGGGTCTTTGCCATGATGGGTTTGTGCTGCTTATCCACCTTGTTGTTCATTTGCTGCCTTCTTGCTACCTCGCTCTGAACTTCAAATAACTACGTATTGAATAGCTTGCAATATCAAAAATCGTAATGTACATACAAATCGTGTAACAATTGCATTGAATGTCAAAACGAGAATTTCAATGTTTTTTTTTTTTTTTGGTTGCAGCGAAAGTATATACGATGAAAATTACATGCAGGAGGGGAACGGGCATGTTTGAGGCCAGTGTGCGCATAACAGCACTCCTGCTCACCAGTTGGTGCTGCACCCTCAGACGCTGCCGATGCTTCCTGTACACACACACAGACAGCTGTAAGGCTGCTGCTCCAACCTTACTACATTCCTCTGCACTGTCCAAACTCATCATATTTTCCTTATCATTGACTCGCCCAGATCCTCAGATCCGGGACATGCATCAAGCTTCAACTGGTTCAGGAATCATTAGTTTAGAACCTGAACTTGAACACGGATTTTGTTCAGGTTTGGACCGATTTCCGAACCGGACCGTCCAACTACTACGGTCTAGGGATGAAGCCGAGATTCTGCTCTCAGCCACCTCGCTCTCGATATACGGTGGGTGGAATTCGAAAGATACGGAACCGGAGGCGGTACAGACACATGACCTGAGAAAGTGTCTCCGCTGCTACACGTGGTTTGAGCATTGCTCCCGCAGCGCCTCTCTTTCCTACCCATTCACGACCGCACACGCCCGAGTCAAGTGATCTGTACACCAGGACCATGAACAACCATTTCTGCGGTGCGAAGAATGAAGTCTCGGGAGCATGGTCTTGTTATTGATTCTTTGCAGGGGGCACAGGAGGCCCGGGAGGGATTGGCCACGGGAACGGTGTTGGGGGCATGGGCGGAGAAGGAACAGGCGCGAGCTTGAACTGCGCGATTCAGGTCCGAGAAGGAAATTCATTATGAATAATGCATTCCAGCATGGAGAGGCAGGTACATCACACCTGCAACTAGAGATCTCGCATGGAACTAAGCAACTTTAGGCATCTACATCCTGCACAATGCGGTGGCCGCTGCTGCAATTCACGACTCAGGAGAGAGCTACCCCCAACCTAGATGTCATCCCGAAACACGCACCATAATGCTGGAGGATCTACACCCCTGGGTGCTGGACAAGAACACACGACACAACATTCTCTGGCTGCATGGACCGGCAGGCACAGGGAAATCTGCTATCATGCAAACTCTCACTCGTCAACTCAAGGATGCTGGAAGACTTGGTGGTTCCTTCTTTTTCAAACGGGACCATCCTACACGCGGAAACGGCAGGATGCTTTTTACGACAATTGCTTACCAGCTCGCGCTTCACGTTCCGTGGTTGCGCGCGCAGATTTCTGGAATCGTGGAAGAGGATCCATCAATTATTCGACGAGCCATCGAGACCCAGATGCAGAAGCTGATTTCTGGGCCATGTGGCAGCCACCCAAATCGCGACCATTTCACGATTCTCATCGATGGGCTGGACGAATGTGACGGACATGGTGTTCAAGAGGAGATACTACGTGTAATCCGAATAGGTGGCTCCCAAATCGCCATTCTTCGGTTCATTGTTGCTAGTCGCCCAGAACTCCATATTTCACACCACGCATCATTTGCAGACTTCCTCAATAATCCCAACCGCTCTGGCAATTTCTGTGTCGGTACTTTGAACAATCAGACCAGCCTGGCTTGGTCCCTCCTCCCGTATTATGCAGGTCTGTTTCAGCGTCACCGGATCTCGTAAGAACATGTCCAATTTGTAACGATGCATCTCACCTAGCTTGACAGTACTCTATCTAACCTGATCAACATCATCATTTCGTTGCCTCCTTCCGGTGGGGTCGCAGAGCTCTTCCCACTGATCAGATCCATTAACCCCGACTACATCTTCGACCCGTTGGGGGTCGATGACTATGTCTGGAATATTGTTTCTTGGCTCAAGGCAAGTGTAAATGGAATCTGAAACAGCAGGGGCATCAATGGCGCAGTGTAGTTCAGGTATGAAATGCGTCAAGGCCCGTGAGATGTTCAAACAACGATGGTGAGATGCGTAGCGGAGCGGGAGGTGGCGTATCGAGTCTCAGGTAGTCGATTTCTCCTGCGAGGGAGTGCGAGAGCCGTAGGATTGACTCGGAAATGGGCCAGACGCCCCATGTGTATGCTGCTGGCCGTTTGGAAGCGCTCAATTCTACCCGCCGAGCGATCGCGAGATGGTTCGGAGCAAGAGGGAACTGTGGCGGTGCCTGATGTGTGACAGATCCGCTGATGTCGGGCGCCACGACATTCGGCGCTTGCTCCCGACCACCAACTCACGTCGATTTCGGTGTTGCCCCGTTGACGGAGGTGCTTTCGAGGGATCGCGTTGCTGCACCTACTATTTCTAGCTTGAGGCAACGCTTATATTGAGCCGCTCTTTCGGTCCGCTTCCGTCCTTCCGTTCCGCGCCTCTCGCGGCGTCCGCGTCTGTGTGCGTCATAGATCCTCTATCTCTCGCCTTGCGTCCGGGAGACTAGTCGAGCCTCCCTTGCGCGCACGTCTAGCCCTCGACCTTGGGGCCACCCTACACTACGACGTGCGATGTGTACACCTGCTCCAGTTCCTTCTTTGTTTCCTTTGCTGTCTGCCCTCAACCCGATCAACCTCACCCAAACCGAGGGCTGATTCACGATGTCGTTATGACCCTCGACCCACCCAAACTCAAAGCGAGACCAAGTACCGGGTACACTTGGCGGACGGACGAAAGATGAGGGGAGTTTCCTTCCCATTATCCCTTTCTTTCCATGTGTGCCTTATTTTCATTCATTCTCTTCCTTCTCTTTCGCTGCGTTACTGCCATCTGCTCCCTTCTTCCCTTTCTGCGTCTTGTGGTCCCCTCTACTTAACACCACTCGTCCCTTTACCTTGCAGCGCTTGGTTTGTACCGGATAAGCCCCTCATGCCCCGTCACATCCTCCCGCCACTCAGCGTCCCGGCCATCGTGCGGTGCCAGTGCGCGATTCGTTTGATGCGCACGCCGAGGAAATAGTGATTCGTCGGACATGCCAATGGCACATACGTTATTCTTCGTGTCCATCGCTCTCATCCTGCATCGAATAGGCCCGATGTCGTTCTCGCTATTGCATCTCTCCTTGCGCGCAGCGGTCGGAGCTACATCAGCGAGCTGTTGTAATTCGGTTTGGAGTTTCGTCGCTGGCGTGCGTACGCGCGGTACGGTCATTCATGACAATCCTTCGATTGCTCCTCATCGGGTGCCTTCGGGAACTGAATTTTCGTCCATTCTGGCGTTCCTGCTCTTCGCCACCATCGACGATGCGGACGAGCCGCCGGAGTGCTCTCACGCAAGCGCATCAAGCTAATAGCAGCACGACACGCAAGTTCGACCAAGCAGCCCATCATTCGAAAAATCCCCTCCTCGACGTTGCTTGCGGCATCATCTTACGTTGACATCGTTTCATAGTCCCTCAGTCTTGTCTCCAACCCTCTGCTTTCGGCATTATTCCTTCCGACTTTTGAACATCTAGACCACGCTCTGCACAAGAGGCAATCGCACTATTCCGCCCTCCGCATTCAGGCCTCAGCATTATATCCATCGCTCGTCTCTCCCACGAACCCGTGCCCGTCTGCCCGTGTCCTTGAGCCGTCTATCTCGTGTAAGTCCGCACGCGATGGACCTCACTTGCACGTCGCTAGATCGAATACTTACCTATCCCCGACATATGACCGTGGAACGAAAGTTTCATTCACACGCCATCGAAAAGGGCAGATTGAAGGTCATGAACAGTGCTCATAACTTCTAGAACAGCTACAGTCGTGCTCGGGTTATTGGCATCTAGGCGTTATAGCCGCTGATATTTCAACCAGATCAAATTCAAATTGGTTCTCGTCCGCCCGCTGGGTAGAAAGCACAGTCGGCCGCAGCTTAAATAAATTTTTTCCTGGTCCTGTTCCGTGGGTTCTCGGGTTCTTTGCTCGCGCCACCTTGGGTTGACCTTGGCAACTTGACTCCGTTCCAAGATGTGCGCCGGTGCTGACAAGTTGTCATGAGTCTTTGCGGATGCAACGGAAAATTCACCTGCGGAGATAATTCGGCATTGAATATTGCACCTGAACGCCAGGAAAGATATCGATCAAAGTCACCCGATCGGTGGAAGTACCACGTTATTCCGCTTTCTCTTTGGAGTGATTACCGGAAGAGCGCGCTCCAAAGTGCCAGAAATGATTCGAATTGATAGAGTCCGAACTCATTGCTCCCGCCGTTGACGTGTACTGCCACGCTAGCTGTAGGTCACTGCCTCCTGCTTCTCGCTCTTCTCCCCTCCATCGCTTCGTCCCACTTGAATGCCTGCAGAACGTCGTCGGTCCACAGTGACCCAAGCCAGGGCCAGCTACCGTCACACAACCATCAACATTAGCGGTACGTTGCCTGAACACGTGCTCAACTAGCTTTGTTGAGCTTTTCTGCAGGGGGTAGAGGGGGTCACGGCGAGATTGGCTATGGAAATGGTACGGGCGGAGCGGGAGGATCTGGCATGGGTCCCAGCCTAAATTTCGATATCCAGTCCAGCAGAAACTTCACCGTGAATAACGTGCAGCAGCACGAGAGAGGCATGTCATGCACTGTCATCAGATATCTATAGACTGAGTATGACTTACAGGCATTGATATCCTGCATCATGCGGTCGCGTTGGAAGCCATTCACAACTCTGCGGAGAACTATCCGCAGCCCAAATGCCATCCTGAGACGCGCACGGAAATGCTTGAAGATCTACAGGATTGGGCGCTGGACCAGGATCCAGAAACCACCATCCTCTGGGTGTATGGTCCTGCAGGCGCAGGGAAATCTGCCATCATGCAAACGCTTGCATGCCAACTCAAGGATGCCGGCGTACTTGGCGGGAGTTTTTTTTTCAAGCGCGGCCATGCTACGCGAGGCAATGCCAAGATCCTTTTCGCCACAATTGCTTATCAGCTCGCACTTGGTGTGCTATCTCTGAGGACTCCTATTTCGCAAACTGTGGCACGTGATCCCTCGATTGTGGCGCTATCTATCGAGGTGCAGATGAGGAGCCTGATCTCCGAGCCTTGTCGTTCCAACTGGAATCAGGATTCCATGATAATCCTCATTGATGGCCTCGACGAATGCGAGGGACACAATATTCAGGTCGAGATCCTGCGCATAATTCTGCAATCATCCTCCCAAGATCCTAGCCCTCTTCGCTTTATCATTGCCAGTCGCCCAGAACCACATATTCGCGAGGCCTTCGACTCGTTTTCTTACCTCAGCATTCATCGCCTTTTCAATGTGGAGCAATCATTTGCTGATGTTCGTAAATATCTCTGCGACGAGTTTTCACGCATTCATTGCGAGCACTGCACCATGGCCAGAGTCCCACTCCCTTGGCCTACACCGGACGTACTGGAGAGGCTTGTAGACAAGTCTTCTGGTCATTTCATTTATGCGTCGACCATCATAAAATTCATTGACAGAAACTACCGACCTACGGAGCGGCTGGCAGTTGTTCAAAATCTGAACAGCTCAAGCCCCGAGTCGGCCTTTGCCCCACTCGACCAGCTCTACATGACTATTCTCAACTCTTCTACGAGGCAATCTCAGCTCATTCCAATCCTGTGCACTATCGTCTACTTTCAACTGGCAGCTGGCGAAATAGATCAACTCTTTGGGCTTCCAGACGGCGAAACTCGGTTACGGCTTAGGGGTCTCCATTCCGTGCTAAACTTGCCGCGAGACGATAGAGTTCAAATTCTTTCGCACCATGCATCGTTTATGGACTTCCTCAAAGATCCCGACCGTTCTGACGATTTCTGTGTTAGTAATTTGAACCGTCAGATTAGTCTGGCGCGGTCTCTCCTCCAGTTTTATGCAGGTCCGTTTCAACGTAACAAGATCCAGTGAGAATATGTCTAATTCATTCTGATGCATCTCACCTGTCTTGACAGTCTTCTACCTCGCTTGATCCATTTTATAACGTCCTTACCGCCTTCCGATGCAGCCGCAGAGCCTTTCTCATTGATTGGATCGGTGAATCCCGACTATATATTTGACCCGGATGCATATCACGACGTTATCTTTGGCGATTTAGCGTCCATCGCTTCTTGGCTCAAGGTCTGTTTCTTAGCCCATGTGAGGCACCCCTGAGTCTGATACCCAATGCATCTAGAACAACCCTTCAGCGCCCGCAGATGTGATCCAGCTGTGGGAGGACTATGTATTCATGCTATCTATGGAGACAATTCACTGGCGGAAGGAAGTCCCGTCTGTCCAGCACATTGACTCGCCCAGTCCTGAACTTCTTCGCATTCTCTTGGCAATGTTGTTTCTCGACCGCCGACTCTGGGAACTGCCTACCAAATTGGACTTGACATGGACCAATCTCAGAACCACTTTGTGTAGCCTTCGACCAAAGATTGGTGGGGATGAGCATGCACTGCCTATTCACCCGCCACAAGCAGCTATTTCCGTCGCTGCTCGGGACTTAGCGTTGCAATTAATCCGCAAGATAGTCAAGAACCACATAGATACCGACAAGGGACTTAATCCGTCGGCATCTCGCGGCGCGGTGTTCCTGTGCAATGCCCAATGGTTCCACGGCGACCTCGAAGAAGCCTACACCCGATCCCAGTCGGTTTCAATTATGCAGAAAAACAATTTCGTTGACCGTGCAAACAGGTATCACCTGGGATGCGATATTGCATATCTGGTCAGACTGTCCCCCGCTTGCCCTGTACTTTATCGCGAGCTTTGTTCTATCCCACTTTCCGAAATATGGTCCGCTGACCTTATCCATCAGGTTTCCAAGTGGCTTGAGGCGAGGTACCAGAATTTTCTAGGCTACGAGTCACTAATGTGTCCTTTTTTCCAGTCTTCCCCAAATTCGGCGATGGAACTCATCACCTTCTGGCAGCAAGCTGGACTAGATCATGACCACTTTGACCTTGACCCGGACTTTCAGGAAAGCAACTGGCGCAGTCGTGTCACAGATTACAATGATATGATAGCAGGGCTACATCTGTCTGACAGGCTTAAGATTATCTTGTAGACTCAAACTTGAATGAATGATGTACACTATTTACCAGTCGTGTTTCCAGTGAACCATGGCAGCTACTGCAACTACTAGATGCTACTCGCATATATAGCTGCACTCGTTTGCTTCATCCCCAGCTTAGAGTGAAACTCTGGATCTACCAAATGCAGTAGCCACCCGTACCGCATGCCTGATGATTCACCGGGTGGCTCCCGGTGGCTCACCGCAAAGTCTCTATTGAATGATTGGTTGGCCATACTTATATGCTGTGAGTTGGGAAAGCACGTACCGTAACCGATGCGCTGAGCTACAGAATTCGCTCCAAAGAAGCAACATAGACTGCTTGAAGTTCAACGAAGGGTTTCAGTTGAGATCTAATGGTTGGGGGAAAGGGGAAGAAAACGTTGCGCATGAGGCGTGAGGGTAGGGCCAAAGGACTTCGAATGGTGAAATGAGGTCAACGCTCTTTCTTACGGGGTTTTCTGTTTCCCGCATTGCGCTTATTTTTGTCCTGCTGACGAACTTGGATTTCCCCGGAGTCGAAGACGGGGACTTGAATGTTGAATGGAATATGGCATGCGTAGGCATGGAAGCGTCCTCCAAGGCGTAGCTTCGCATAGATATCATCACCATGCAGTGCTCGATTTCTGGAGTTGCATCGGGGATGCATGCAATCCTCACGTGCCAAGCATCGTTCTCGCAAGGCGAAAGTCTTTCCTGAGCCCGAGCGTACGAAATGTCGGTGGAGCTGAGTGGGCCTTCCTGCAAATCAAATTAGCTTGTGTCTAGAGGTAACGTCAAGGAGGGAATGCCATGCGAAAAATCCCCGTCAACAGAGTGAATGATTTATCGTCGTGGGTAGCGGAACCGAAATCGGATATGATACCGCGTTTGCGGAAGAATGCCATTCTAATGTTCAGGAACCTGCGAGAAATTCGTCCATACACTGCACGTAAATATTCCGTGGTACGATTCGAGTACGTTTACGTTTGTCGGTGCACACAGAGATTCAGGCCCGCTAGGTAGAGGACAGACAAAAGAGAAGCCAGGGCGTCGCTAGATTAGGCGCTTGCTCCCTCCCACCAACTTGGATTCGGCGAACCGGAAACGACATCTGTCGTCTTCGAATGCACTGACAAGAGGCGATGTGTTGGAACCTGGAAAATCAAATGGCTCGACCCAGCAAGCCCAGAGACCGAAAGCGAGGCCATCGAATCTTCCGATGCGTTTCAGGGACGTGCATTGATGTCAAGGGGAATGTGGGAAGTCGAGCGAGATGGCAATTCGAGCGCGAGTTGAGCGAGATGGCAAGTCGAGCGCGAGTTGAGCGAGACGGAAGTTCGGAGCAAGAGAAAAGTGACGGTGCGGGAGCTGGCGCCGGTTTGATGTCTGGTGTCACCGCCGTCGGCGCTGCTCCCCACCACCAACTCGGAAACGACCACTCCTGCCTCTCCGTCCAACGAATCATTTCCGGGTTAGCGTCGTGATCGAGCTCGAGAGACAGAGTCGCAATGGACTTACTGGCGGATTATCTTGGTCCGGCGCGCTGTTCATCATTCGTCGCTCATTTCGGCCCGTTGATTCGACTTGATGCTGCACCTGCTCAGCGGCTAGTCTTCGTGCGCGCGCGGTGCTGTAATATTGTCCAGTGACATCACAGGAACTGTCTCATCTGTCAACCCCCGCCGTTCTTTTAGCCTACCTCCGTTCTTCCGTTGCACGCAGCATTGTCCGACGTCTGCGCGCCTCGCGGCCACCTCCGCATCAATACCGATATGGACCTCCGCGTCGAAGTTGGATTGAAGTTATCTGGACCCTCCGTCGGCTCAGTTTGCGACGTCCGCGTTTGTGTGCGAGTGCGGCCTTCGCGTATGTGGGCGTCCTACATTCTTCCTCTTTGCGTCTGGATGGCTGATCGAGCCTCGGTTGCGCGTGCGAATCTAGCCTCCAGCCTTAGGTTCATCCGAGACCATGACGCCCAAGGCGTGTACCCGCTCCGGCGCCTCGATGTTCTTTGATGTCCTTCCCTCGGACGCGCGCTGGATCATCGTCCCGTCACCCAAACCGCGCGCTGATTCACGATGTTCCTCTCCTCTACTGTGTCTTCGCCATGGCTGTTTTTTTCTTCCCTTCCTTGTACGCGCGTCCTTTCCGACACCATCCTCAGATCCGTCGCGGCCGGTCCGTAAACAATAACCTCGCACACATCTGTCCTGTCTCCCATTAGCGTCACGCAGCTCAGGCATCGTGTAGTGGTAGAGCCGGTGCGCGTTCGTTCGGCCGCTAGGGAACAGCGCTCCGTTGTAGATGGTATGGACCTTCTCCGCCGTGTTCATCGCAACGGTTCATTCTGTATCAAAGATACGCGCCTCGCCGCCGCCTCCGCACCACGACCCCGGATATGGACCTCGACAGCGAAGCTGTGCATAATTATGTTTCACCCATGTCGGTTCGGGGTGCTCTAGATTGTGGATTGCGGCGTCTGCCTCTGTGTGCGTCATATCTTTTCTCTCTCTTTCTTTGCGTCCAGGGAAGCCGATTGAGCCTCCCTTGTGCGTGCGTATCTTGCCTCCGACCTGGGTTCACGCTGCACCAGGACCTACAATTGTTGTACGTGAGACCAGATATCATGGCCAAAACGGTGTTATTGATCGTATGTAGTTCGTCTCGAGAATGGCGAGGCCGTCAAGGTTGCGCTTGCTCGCCGAGCGTTGTTAAGGAAAGCCATGAATTTGCCAAACCTACATAATACCTGCGCGCGAGCAGATTTCCGAGTGCAAACAGCAATGAGTCGAAAGTTCCTCTGGAAATGTGAATGTACAACATGTGTACGTCGGTAGGCTTCTGTCTTTACACCAATCGAAAAAGAAAAAATTCAATTGCGGTTGGTCGATGCTTGGCGCAACGTTAGACTGTTGTGGAAGTGGCAGAGACGAAGCGTGCGAGTACTCGGTGCAGTGGCGGTGGTGATCTTATTGTAAGCGGATAATTAATGCTGGGCTCAAGTTCAATTGAAACCGTTGCACAGCGAGAGGGTTGGGTTCACCGCGCCGGGTGAGAACAACACGAGCGAAAGAAATGGGGGCGGGGACGACCACCACCCCGACCACGCCGGAGAGGCGGTGGAAAGCGCAAGAGAGGGGTACCAGACGCGGTTCATGAGCAAGGATACTACGAGCGAGGTGAAACAAAGAGGAAGCAGGCAGCGTCGAAGAGGAACCACTGCACGCGAGGGCCTACGATTGTGAAAGAATTTCGCATTGCTGCGCGGTGAGGTTCGGTTTTGTGTTTGAGGACATTGCGGCATTGCGAGCGAACGAACAAAGGGTCGCGAGCGTGGGACAGTGGAAGCGTGTCTGGGGTCGGATGAGTTAACATTTGGTTCGACATAACGATAAAATGGGAGGTTGAGCGGAGGCAGCCACGATCCGAGCGTGGTTGAGCTGGTGAGTGTGCAGGAGAACGGAACCGTGCCACTGCGCACACAGGAGCAGCCAGCCAGAAAACAAAACGCCAGAGAGAGGATGGGTTGGTAATGTTCCGGAGAGCATGGAAGTATATGGTGGAGAACGATGACAATGTAGAACTATGGCATTGGCGGCGGCGGAGCAGAACCGTGCAGGAATGAGACGCGTGGGCGACGCTGGGATATAAGCAGTCGGCGAAGCGAGCAGGTGGCGGCATGAGAAGCGGTGGCTGGACGCACGTGGGTCGTGGTAAAAATGGTACGGGCGATGTCCAAGCTCGAGAGAGTCGAATACGCAGCGCCAGTTATTTTGACGCAGCATAGAAAGTGACTTGAAGCAGCAAGTGGGATAGGATCATCCAACTCGGGAGAACGGAATCGCCGGCAGGGGTGTGTTGTATCCAGGCCGCTATTGGCGCAGCTCAACAAGAAAGACGGCGTCGGGCTCACCACGCGCTAGACAGCCCTCCGACCGCAGAAGACCAAAGCGAGCACGTCGGTGCCGGGAGCCATCCAGTCCATCTGCAGCATGCGATACATTACGTGAAGAGGCATCGCGGATGTCTGCTTGATCTCGTTTGATGATGGCGTTGTCGACTCATCGAGCAAGCGGAGAGAGCGCGATGGAAGTTCGGAGCAAGAGGGAAATGTGGCGGTGCAGGATGTGTGACATACCCGCTGATGTCGGACGTCACGACATCCGGCGCTTGCTCTTCGCGACGATGGTCGAGTTATGTTGCCCGCTTGCTGCTCGCAATTATGCTCTTGCCCTCCGATTCTACTCTAAACTAGGTGTTCGATCCAACGCCGACGACCCCTTGCATGCCGTACTTGACTTTTCGCCACCTGCTAGTATCCCGCTTTGCGCTCTCGTCGTCCCTCGCCTAGGCTCTCTCCTCCACGTCCACTTCGGCGGCGATGTATCCGAAAAACTATAGCGCGCAATCGGTGTCAAGGCAGCATCCGGCTCCGTGGCGCGCTGCTCATGCGCACGGCCCATACCCTCTCGCATAAGCAGCTGGCTCTCAACTCTTCTCTTCGATCTTGTCCGGCTAATCATCCTGCTCTCGCTGCGTTTAATTTCCTAGCCCCTTCCCCTCGTGCAGGCAGCTAAGGCCCAGCACGAACGTGCACTTCGCGGAGAGCTATCCCTCGCTGCGTTGACGCATCCATCCTGGTGCTTCCTCTGCATTTCCGTCCCCATCCGTGCGTGTCCTTTCTCTCCTCTCCTCGTCGCGTTACTTGATGCCGAACAATCTCACTGTACTACGGGGATGCGCGAGTGAGTGTAGTGACCACCCCGCCCGCTCACGCTCACTCGGACTCTCGCACGCGCACACGCACTCGGCCAATTCCACCCAAGTCCTTGCCAAATCTCCTGCATGCCTCGACGGAAGCTGCTACGTAACGAACACGAACGGACGAGAGAGGGAGAGACGAAGACGGAGACGTTCTCGTTGCGGCGTTTGGGCACGGTGCGTATTTTTGTTGTTGGCTTTCCCTTGTATTCTGTGCGTGCTCGGCTCCTTAACCGCCCTCGCCTGTGGTGGAGCAACTTGAGTTTATGCTCAACACTACCCACGATGCCACTGCAGAGGCACACGGTCTCACAGCGCGACGCACACTCGACCTCATCCGATTTGGTCATCCACCGACGTGGCGGGTGTTCACCTGCGAGCGCAAGTCACACCTCGCCTGCATATTGGCGCAAGGTGCGGTGCCCTGTCCTCTCGCTTCCCTTCCCATAGCTTCCCATCTCTTCCCCACCCACCATCTCGTGCTTGATCTCACCATGGCGGCTCTTCCAACGCAGCGTCGCGTCCCTCCCACAGCCGCCCAGTGCTTCGGATGAGATTCGGACATTTACTCGTTGTCTGCGGTTCGCGATCCACGAAGGACGAGAACAGCGAGTGTCCTCGAGGGCTTCAAGGGCTTGTGGTGGGTCCCTGATCTGCGCACCGTGCATACGCACCTATCATGATTAATCGCAGCGTCCGATTCATACGTGAGATAAAAATATTCGAGGGGAGAGAAGCGGTCGCCAATGTGATACCATACTACGCGATGCTCGTTCCTTGCACTGAGCCGTTTATCGATTGGTGTAAGTGATCCATCCATTTATTCGCGGCGGGGACGGAGGGCGATTCAAGACAATGACGGAATAGATCCGCTGGTAAGATAAGCGCTGACAATTGGAACGACGCTCAGCGCCCACGCCCCGACAAGAAACGCATTATTCATAATTATTCAGGACCCGATTTTTCAGCTGAGCACCAATTTGTTTGGTATGGTGCATTTTGAGATTGTGATGGTTATTTATTTCGACGCGTTCGGAAGCAGGGTCAATAGGCGAGGGTACCTTAATGAGCAAGTTCAGCGCATATTTTTGTTTTGCTGAATGGTTTTGGTCAGATCTATTCCACTCGACACCTTGCCGCAGGAACTAAAATGATCAAGCCTAGGGTCGTGCTTGAGCTCGACTTCCCCGGAGTCAGATTCGAAATACGGATAAATCATTGATCGCCCAAATTATTTATTTTTTCGTTTTTCGCGCTCGTGCTGCACTCACTCCACTCTTTGACTTCCACTAAGCGGCGACAGGTTGAAACTAACTCTCGGTGTGGGATCTTTCCCAGTGTAGTCGTACTCCGATCATGCAACACTTTTTGTATCTCTGGACTCTACGTACCGTCTCCCGCAATTCATGCAGTTGTTTCTGTCTGCGCTCCTGTTATCCATAGATAACCACCGATGGGACCGAATACTTCTGAAAGATCTGTGATCGGGTATAACCCGTTTCTCGAGGCACACATTTCAAAAAGGCATTAGCTTGGGAAATTTGCACAATATTTCTCGGAACAATATAGAACGGATAATCCTAGTTGGAAACCCGGTTTCCAGCGGAAACCCCAGTTAGCCGAGAAAGCCCAACAAAGGTCTATTTGGAAACCCCTACCTGTAATTTTGGATCATCACGGAGTTTTAACTTGGCACCCGGCTGATCGGCACTCAATGTTGGCCGCTTAATAGAAATTGAGGGACTTACCTTTTCGGGAAAATTCTATTCAGAAACCCCGGGTGCAGGCAGAAACCCCTGCCGAAACTTTGAGTTCTATGCAGAAACCCTGGTTCTTGAGTGGGCCGGTCTCCGGAGGTGGTCATATTTGGTCCGGATGTTATCGCACAACAGATTTTGACAGGTCCGCCACAAGTCTGCCAGCTTGCCGCAGCTGCAACGTCTCGACTCTCCTTAATCTTGCATGGATCTAGTGCACATCTCATTGTTGGCCTCAATCCCACGACTAGCCTCCAAAGTTGTGTCAACAATGTCGCAAATCGACCGATGTATTCGACAATTTATTCTACGACAATACACACATTTGGCACCACTACATCCGGTTGAGTATGCATGTTGTGCGGTTATGTCCCTCCTGATGGCACAGGGCACATTTACGCCTCGTTTTCTTCTGAGGCTGCTCGCCAATATTTTCCTTCTCGAGCTCGTCTCGTCGCCGTTTAGATCCCTGGCCACCTCCACCGAGAGGTCTGCCTTCCGTGGCACCTGTGAGACGTTGAGTCCGAGGACGTCCTTTGTGCCAGACTGCCGGGGGATCGCGAATGGTCTGACGAGATGAGTGTTCACTCGTTTCATGTCTGCAATAGCAATCAGTCGGCTACGATATCAGTGAGCGCCGACACCATACCGGATCCTGTCGAGGGATTGTAACAAGTCGTCGACCTGCTCTCTTGTCTGAGCATGGGTTACGAGTGGACGAATCGCCGCTTGAATTTCATGGAATACCTCCCGAGCAGGAAGGGTTTCGGTGGGGTTGCCGCTGTCTTGGGAAGTGAACGTCAGGTCTTTTGCCAGTGTCCGTGGTAATGTCAAGCCGAAGTCAGGAGGAGGGATAGGCCTTAAGTCAAGGCGAACAGATTCGGGTTGAATGGTATGCTGCTTCGTAACAGCTGGTAAAGTTTGAAGGTCGATGGCGGGGTCCTGATACCAGCTATCAGGGTATCAAACAATCTGAAAGTGAAAAAGTAGCCTAAACACGAACCGTGCACGAATCAAACTGAGATGGAATGGGAGGTCCTGGATCGTGATCCATAGGACAAAAAAATGACGGCAAACCAGTCCGAGGTTTGCATCCATGCAACAGTCACAAAGGTACCTGCCATCTTTAAGTAAGACGACGTAGTGCGCCGCACCTGTGGCCCGATGGAGAACACGAATAAGATGCTTGACCTGGAGTCCTCGCTGCCGGATCAGATTTATTAGCCACTTCGCACTGATATATGCTTTGTCGTCCTCGAATGGATTGATCATATGCTATGAAGACTTGAGTAACCTCGAGTTTGAAGCCAAGAAGAAACCATCACCGTATCAGACTCTTGAGAAGAAAATCCCACTTCCTGTTCGACTTGGAACGAATAGGTGGCCTGAACCAATATCAGAAATACTTATTAGAACGGTAGAGATAAGCACGCACCCAGTCTCGAGAACCCGACGGGAGTTGGACAACCTCTACGGAGTAAAACAATGCTCTCTTCCATCTCACGACGGCATTTCTCATTTGCAAAAGGTCCTGCATATTTACGTAGAATTTCGATGATGGAGAGGAAAAGAGATTCCAAGTTTGAGACATGGTGCCGACGAGAAGACTATTCATTCTGGTTGAGAGAAAAATAAATAGGAAATAATTGAGGGGCTTACTTGACGTTGCCTGATGAGGTCGTTCTGGGTCTGACCGTTTGTACGATCATTGAGGCCTTTAAAGAGCTGAAGTAGAGACTTCTTTGGCCCGCCGATGGTCTTATTAACCCCATTCTCTGCTTCCACCCGGCCTGAGGTTCGGACACCTGCCGTAAAAGTACTCCCGATCCACGCCCATGCCCAGCGTTGGCGACAAGTGTACAGTTCTGCATCGAGATACTGCTGTGCAGCGGGGTAGGTTGATGTGAGATGTTTCCAAAGACGCTCAAACTCATCGGGAGAGACTGCACGATAAGTTGTCCAGAAGTCTTTCTGGAAAGCCGTCCATTCAGAGCCTAATTTGGGACGTAGATTGTGAGCGACATTGGTGTTGAGATGGTTGAGACAATAAATGTGGAGTGAAGTTGGGATTACACGGCTAGCAGCGGCAATGAGTGAGCCATGTTTGTCGGAACCAAAGACCACCGGCTCGCGGCCAGCAGCTTTCAGATGCTCTTGCAGAACCCAGACGTGGGTCTCGGTGTCTTCCTTCTCATGGAGTGCGTACCACGCGTTACGAGACTTTCCAAAATTATCGATCACAATGCCGATGTCGAGAGGATAACCTGATGAACATGTGGTCAAGAAATTGGAGCTATACAGTGAATTAGTAACCCACCGTATTGATTGCGGTTGTATGTATCATCATTGAGAAGAATATCGTAAAAGCGCTTGGCGAGATCAACCTGTACAGGAGATTGCCAGAAAATTCCGATAAGGACCTAGACGAACAAAATCTGTGTCAATGTCTTGCACAGAATCCATGGTAGCTCAATTCCAAATACCTGGTCATTATTGAGCCGGACCGAATATCGCCAACCATGTTCCGTATCTGCCTTCTTCGTAAGTGAGTCCAGAACTGAGGCGGCATCTCCACCGAGGCGTTCTATATCCCGTCGAGCCTCACTCCGAGCAGTATTGAGTAAGTTGGAAATCTGGCCGGGCTCGAGGAGGTGATCAGGGAAGGTCTCCTGGAGAATTTTACCGACTTGGCTCCGTGAAAAGTTACTGGAAGTGCTGTTGGCAAACTTATTGACCAAGTCGCGTTGCGCTTGGGTCGGAGGCCGTGGAATGGAGCCACCAGATGGAACCTGGGGTGGATGATTGTGCTTCCAATCAGTGAGCGACACATGCCATGTTCCGTCAGCTGCAGAACGTGAAAGATTCACGTGGGCCATGCAGTCGGTCTTGATAGATTTACCACGTCTGTGATCAGAGGGATCAATGGTCTGCAGGTGGGTGGGAGCATGCCGGTAGTAGTGATTGCAACGTAGAGTAATTCGCTTGGCAGCGTCATTGACCTTCTTTGTCTGCGCGATTCGCCAGATATGGCCCCGACGTGCTTCGAGGGCATAAATATCCGCCTGCCCTTCTTCAAACGAGTTATAGGTCTTGCCAATATTAATATCACCGATGATTTCGAGAGGAGGGCGCTGTGAATTGGATATATCAGACAGAGGCTCAGGTTTTGGTTGAATAGAACTGGCGGAGCCAAGTGGCCGAGGGCCCGACACCACAATATCGTCCAAATCTTCATCTGGGTCCTGCAATATAATCGTGCCTGCTGTGAGAAGCGGAGGAGAGGTGCGGGTAAGATCAATGGTCTCTTGTTTTATCGCTGGACTCGAACGGGTCAAGTCGATGATGGAATCGTCGCTATCATCATCGGAATCTGAATCTAAAACAATTACGGCGGGGTCAACAGCAAGGCCTGCTAATTTGGGAAGCGGAGGGATGCGCTGCAATGGAAGCTAAATATCATAAGTGAGAGTGCGAACAGTAGAAAAGACGAGATATCATACCTTTGGAAGGGCTGCTAGTGCGACAGGTGGCTCTGTCATGACATTCTTTGAGAACAGGTGGATTGGGTGGTAGCGCTAGAGATAGCATTCAGCCAATTATTTAAATCAGGTCTCGAGGATGAATGACTTACAGCTGGACGATGAAGATTGAAATCATTAAAGCCTACCGGCCCGTCATCCGCAATATCCAACTGAGCAGCGCTGGCGGGGGAAACCAAGCATGGTATGAGCCAGTCGGTGACAGGCTAACAAGTCTGTCAATGAAGGAACTCGATGGCAGTCACACAAAATGATTTACCGAATCGTGGACAACGCAAGTCAGATGATAGATGATCAGGTCCTGGAGAGACTTGTTTCGAAATGCAGGAGACGCTTCATCAGTCCATGGGGCTGTGGCAGCGCATCCAAGCGTCACGTAGTCCACTGCCGCAATCCCACAGCTACCAGATTGTGGGCCTTGGCGAGCAGTGATCCCATTCTCTAGGATTCGGCGAGGAGCTTGATGACCAGTGTGCTCCAGCAGCCACTGAAAAGACGGCAAGATGTCATCCTGTGCTGGACGTCCCATAGAATCACCGTGATGTAGATCCACGGGCAAGGAGGCCTTGTAATGATAGCCAGAGAAATGATTGCCTCTCCACACGACAAAGGAGATTGTGGGAGAGGGAATGGTGCGAAGGCGGCTACAAATTAGATGGAGATTGGCACTGTAGAATTTCGGATCATTCTGGAACAAATAGCTAATGTCATTTGAGAAAGACGTTGGTAGGAGAATGTGGGAGGGATCAGTCATCGAGTCCATGGTCTCTCGAAGATATGCTAGCTCCAGAAGAGCATTGACGACATCTTCCTCTAACCACGTCTCTCCGAGGAGGCAAGCGAGCTTCCAAAGAGGGAAATCTGTTATCTCGAAGCCTACAATTGGGGCGAAGATTCGCAAACCACGAAATTGGTCAAGTGCTGTAGATGAAAGCAGATTGTGGGCGATGATGTGTTCGAGCACATTGCATGCTCCCAAAACAGCAAGGTAGTTGTTATTGATAGCAACGAATAGACGTATCTAAAGGTTTGTCAAAAAAGTAATCAAAATAAAGATGGCAGCGACATACCTTGGAGAACTGGAACAGGAAGTTTTGGCGTTGACCGTCCACATTCAGCACAACACTGACAGAGCGGGCGCCATCCGCAAATGCCTTCTCCATGTCTCGCATGATCGGATACAAGTCCTTGATTGGCGGGATCTTCTCGCCAGGCTGGATAACCGTGCCTGCAGCGGTAAATGAAATGTCGCTGCTGAAGCACCACCGTTCGATGATGCTTGAAGTTGCAATTGTCGGATAATCAAGTTCTTCGGTGCGCGCAAAGGTAAGTGACGCAAAATACTGCGAGGAATATTTGAGAGTGGCCACTGGTGTCGCGTACTCTGAGAACGACATGGTGGAAAGTCAGAACGGGCAAAGTTGTCTGCAAGTGAAGAGATATAGAGATGCGACGAGGGTACAAAGATTCAGGGCTAAACAACAGGACATTGCATCGATATTGAGAAAGCTTCCCTGAAAATGTACAGCTGCGTCAGGGATATGCCAGTGAATGCTAAACTAACTTACCCTTCCAAACCATACTCCACATAAGAACGAAGGCAGCCATGACGATCCCAGCCCGTGCAGCAACAAAATGCATATATTTCTCATAGCCGACGCCAACTCAATGCTCCTGAATCCGATAGAGTTCGCACCGCTGTCTATTAGCACTATTTCCATCTCCTGTGGTGCCCCCGGTGCCAGTAAAGGTGTAAGGGCAACTCCCCAGTGTGCTGTATGCTGAGAGCTACACAGTCAAGACTGGCAGAGGGATCCAAAGTATATTAGCTATAGAATACAGGTATAGTATAGAGAGAAGGCATACCTGGCAGAGGGATCCAAAGACAACAAGTCTAAGGAGCTCTGCCAGCATGGTGCCACTAATATATCTCGGAGAAATGGGTATTTTACATAAGAGGAAATGAGTAATCTCGGAGAAATATGTCCTGGATTCACAGGAAGTGTCAAATGCCAGAAAGAAGTGTCAAATGTCAGAAGGAAGTGTCAGATGTTGTAAAAGAGTGTCAAATGTCATGGAAGTCCTCAGGAATAATGGGATAATGGAGCAAATGAGTAGAGGTTCCCCTTACATTACCCCCCCTCTAGGCAGCGGCGTCTCGACGCTGTGAGCGCCAGTTTGGAGAAGTACCCGAAATACCACAGCGGTACCAGAGATCTGACCAGAGCTCTCTGAAGTCAGAGTTTGAGAGCATGTGGATTGATGGAGAGGGATGGAGCTTGAGCCATTGCTTGTATCCAACAGCTTGTGGGTGAGCATGGTAGAACTCAGCAACCTTCTCAGGAGAATTCTCCAGGTTCTGAGCTGGTTGCCAGAGTGCCTCATGACGAGGATAGCCCTTGTACCAGACCTTGAACTGCAGCTTCCTGTAGTACCACCGGCTGTCTACAACCTGTTCAACCTCCCACTCAAGCTCATCATCAATGAGCTCTGGCTCTGGAGGAGGTAGAGGAATGCGCCCAGAAATAGGGTCAGGTGGTGCAGCCTCGAGTTTGATGACAGGGAAGACAGGGTGGACACGGCTCATCCAAGGTGGAAGCTTGAGACGATATGCATGAGAACCAACAGCACGTTCAACCTCAAAGGGTCCCCAGAGAAGATGGGCCAACTTCTTTGACACCTTTTGACGGATGTCTGAGCTATCAAGCCACACCTTGTCCCCAGGCTTGAACGTGGGTGTAGGCAGGTGCCGTTGGTTGTAGTATCGTGCATAATCATCCTTTGCTTTGGAGAGAGCAGCCTGAGCTTCCTGATCTGCAGAGTGCATGCGATCAACTAGCTCATTGACCTCCTCGACTTTAGAGCGTGGACGGTTAGGCTCAAAGCCCATTCGAGGATGACGTCCAGTATCAAGGAGGAAGGGGGTTGTCCGAGTAGGGCGTGTATCGCATTATTGTAGGCAAACTCTCCAGATGGTATGAACTCATCCCAGTCATCCTGACGTTCATTAACAAAGAGGCGCAGGTAACCCTCAAGCTCCTGATTGACCCTCTCTGTCTGACCATCAGTCTGAGGGTGGTATGCAGTGGAGGCACTGATGGTAATCCCAAGGAGGCGATAAAGTTCACGTGTGAACTCTGCAACAAACTGTGGTCCCCGGTCACAGAGTACATCCTCAGGTAAGCCATGGAGCTTCCACACATGTTGGTAGAACAGCCGTGCAGCACCTTTGGCATCAATTGTGGTGTGGCAAGGGATGAAGTGCCCACGTTTCCCCAGCCGACACACAACAACCATCAGTGCGTCAAACCCATGTGCCTCAGGGAGTTCGGTGATGAAGTCAACTGAAATTCTCTGCCAACGTTCGGTAGGAGTCTCAGTTGGCTTCAAATGGCCCACTGGTAAATGGCGTCGGATTTTGGTGCGCTTGCAGAGGTCACAGGTGCTCGTATACTGCCCAATATATCGAGACATCTGTGGCCACCAGTAGTTGCGAGCAACAAGCTCAAGGGTCTTAAACCTGCCCTTGTGCCCTGCAACACGAGAATCATGATGCTGCTCGACAATACGGCGGCGAAGGTCATTTGTTGGAGGAACATAGACCTTCCCTCTGAAGTATAGCAGCCCATCCTGCTGGTCCCACTCAGCACTATGAACAGTGCGTGTGCGAGACTTGCGCAGCTCCTGCACTGCACGCATAGCAGGCTCATCCAACTTGCGGTCACGGACTGACTTCCGGATGTCATCCAGAACTTCGACTTCACTGCCGGCAACGGAGAGTCCACTCAGAGCTGCAACTATGAAGGTCTCAGGCTTCAAGAGGACGACGTCTTCGTTGTCACTGCTTCCATCATCATGGTCTGCACGACGAGAGAGCATCAGGCTTGCCCATGGACTTGCCTGGACGGTGGTGGAGGGTATAGTCAAAGCGCGAGAGGTAGAGCGACCACCGAGCTTGGCGGCGGTTAAGCTTACGTGCAGCTCGGAAGTACTCCAAGTTCTTGTGGTCGGTCCAGATCTCGACAGGATGCTGGGCACCTTCAAGGAAGTGTCGCCACTCCTCTAAGGCACGGATAACAGCAAGTAATTCCTTGTCATAAATCTCATAGTTCCGTTCCACTGGAGAGAGAGACTTGGGAGTAGAAAGCCACTGGGTGCCACTTACCATCCTCTTTAGACAACTGGGACAGGACTGCACCAGAGGCAAAGTCCGAGCTGTCAGCCTCAACCCGGAAGGGAGATAGATCATCGGGGAGGATGAGGATGGGGGACGAGGTGATACGAAGTTTCAGGGTGGCAAAAGCCTCCTGAGCCTCTTTCGTCCATTTGAAAGTGACATCCTTGCGCGTGAGATTGAACAGCGGATGAGCAATATCAGAGAATCCCTCGATGAACCGGCGATAGAAGTTGGTGAAGCCCAAGAAGGCAGACACCTCCTTCTTATTGCTGGGTGCAGGCCAATTAGCAACACCTGCAACCTTCACTGGGTCCATCTCAACACGGTTGTGAGAGATAATAACTCCAAGATACTCAATCCATGTCTTCTCAAATTCGCACTTGTCCGCACGAAGGTACAACCGATGTTGGCGAAGACGATCCAAGACGAGCCTCGTGACACGGCGATGCTCTTCACGTGTCTTAGTAAAGATGAGGATGTCGTCAAGGTAGACTGAAACAACTCCCTCCATGATAAGATCATGCAGGATGTCATTCATCATCGTCTGGAAAGTCGCCGGGCTGTTTGTAAGGCCAAAGAACATGACCAATGGCTCAAACAGCCCACGGTTCGTGCGGAAAGCTGCCTTCCACTCATCTCCTTCACGAATGCGCACATTGTTGAAGCCCCAACGTACGTCTAACTCGTGAAGTATCGTGCCCCCTTGAGCTGATTCACAAGATCATTAATCAGTGGCAAGGGATAACGGTTTTTAACCGTCATGTTATTAAGAGCACGATAGTCCTGCACCAGCCGCAGACTGCCATCCTTCTTCTTAACAAAGAAGACTGGTGAAGCCATTGGTGATTTGGACGGACGACGACCGACCAGTTGCCAGGTTTTCTGCAATGAACTCATCCATCTGTTTCTGCTCGGCAGGTGAGAGAGGATACACCTTGCAGTTAACAGGTTTGGACTCTGGAATGAGTTCGATTGCGTGATCCCATGGCTTCCGGTTTGGCAGGACATCAAAGGACTCCTTTGAGAACACATCCTCGTACTCATAGAAGTGCTCAGGAAGGCCATCCTTGATGTTGCGAGGCGCATTCTTGGCATGAGCCTCAGCAAGTCGTTGAGAAGTAGTGGATGTGGCGCGGATGAATTCCTCGTGAGGCCAGACATGGGTGAAGAAAACCCGATCATCGTCCTGGATCTCAGAGTCATCAGGGAATTCGCTAGGGGAATCGCAGCCAAAAATGTCATCAGAGTCGACATCATCCTCTTCTTCCAACTCAACCACTCGTGGGACAGGACCTCAGCGACACCGGGCCTGCTGTTCGTGCTTTTGACGGAGGTTCTGGATATCACTCCTAGCCTCGTCTCGACACTTCCCACATTGTGAGGGGCAACGGCTGAGTTTCAACTTGCCAGATTTCCAGTCAATCTCAGGGTTGTGATACTTGAGCCAGCCATGGCCCAAGATGAGCGTCTGTTTGCCCAACTTGGTCACAGCGAGTACCATACGTTCTGAGTGACCTTCGTAACTGAGAACAACATCAACCACCTCTGTGATAGACCCAGCCTCATTTGGGGTGCCATCAACATTGAAGACAGGGATAGGACGCACAAGGTGCGTGGTGGGGATGCGATTCTGAGTCACAAAATCTGTATCGGCATAGCCAAGACTAGTGGCACCAGAGTCAACCAACGCATTTGTGGCCAGAATGCGCTGATTGACTGTGGATTGGAGCTCGACGCGGATGCGGAGAGAGGGGGCAGTGGTCTCAACTGTTCTGGCCTGGAGTGTGCGTGGAAGACGACGCTCCAGCCTCGACAGTCGTGGGTGTCGGGCCTGGGGTGGCAGCTCAGGAGTAGCAGCAGTCTGGACAACAGGTGGAGTTGGAGATGAAGGGGGCTTGTCCAGATACTGGTTTGCAGTCAGTGTAGACAACGGTGCAAACCGGTTGGGAGAAGGTGCTGTGGCATGAGCTGGCCGACTGGGAGGTGCAATTACAGGCCCAATGGGAGGGGAGGTAGGAGGAGGAGTGCGCTGTGGAGAATAGGTGTGGCGTGCTGTCTCCTTCTGAGAGGAAATCCTTTCACAAGTTGTCCAGAAGCATTTTGCTTCATCCTGGTACAGTATGAGATCAAATGGCTGGTACGACTGTGTACACTCGTGGGTGAAGTGGGCACCACCACACAAGCGACATGAAAGAAAGGAACGGGCGTAGTTTTGGCTAAAGACAGCATGGTATGGGGTATACACCCTGGTGTAGGCCGATAAGTCTGAGTACATGCCACAGTTGGGCTGTGGGAGCACCAGGTGAATAAGTGAGCCAACAAGGACTGGGACATGAGCAGGAGGAAGGTATGGGAGCCAGGGAGCGTCAGGTGGAGGAGGAACAGACATCTGCAGCCTCTGAAATCTCTTCCAAACCTCTCAAAGTCTGTTATAGTGGCCGCTAGGCAGTGCTCAGAGGATGAATCCCAATGCGACAAGACGCTCCTAACACCGCTGTTAAGCAAGTGAAAGATGAATAGCGTAGGCAACTGGCACCGCTCTGTGAGAGAGGTCCAACAATCCTTCCCAAGGGAGAGATTGTTTGGTTGGCAGCAGCAAACTAAGGCCGCGCAGGTGGACTTCACAACAGGTAAGCCAACAGACAGATTAGGGCTGGGAAGATCTAGCAGAAACTGTATGCTGCTGCTCAGAGCCACAGAAGATAGTAGAGGGTCCAGAAAAGCCACAAAGAACCACAGAGACACTACAGAAAGCCCAGAATATAAGATAAAGCAGAGAAATGGGGGGAACACAGAGTGATGAGCTGTGAAGCAGGAAAGACACTTGGGTTGCTCTAGACAGTCTCCAGCTGTCCAAGATGCTTCTCCTGTTCTCTAGCTAAGCCCAGGCACAAGGTGCTGGCCCCAGAGATAGACTTGTTGTGCTGTAAGGGCAACTCCCCAGTGTGCTGTATGCTGAGAGCTACACAGTCAAGACTGGCAGAGGGATCCAAAGTATATTAGCTATAGAATACAGGTATAGTATAGAGAGAAGGCATACCTGGCAGAGGGATCCAAAGACAACAAGTCTAAGGAGCTCTGCCAGCATGGTGCCACTAATATATCTCGGAGAAATGGGTATTTTACATAAGAGGAAATGAGTAATCTCGGAGAAATATGTCCTGGATTCACAGGAAGTGTCAAATGCCAGAAAGAAGTGTCAAATGTCAGAAGGAAGTGTCAGATGTTGTAAAAAGAGTGTCAAATGTCATGGAAGTCCTCAGGAATAATGGGATAATGGAGCAAATGAGTAGAGGTTCCCCTTACAAAAGGCCAGAGATCGGTCTGTTCGGGGTACGGGCGTTCGCAAATGAGGCAGGCAGGATTGCCACTCGCGGTGTTGCACTGATGGTTGTCGAGAATTGCCGAAGGGCTGGCCCAATCTATAATAGCTGAAGGTTGTGGAACGAGCCTGAATGTGAGGTTGAAAGGTTTACAAGAGCCAGTGTAGAGTTGGTCCGGATCTCGAGCGCGACACCATGATACAAGATCAATACGGTATTGTTTGGCAAGAGCTTCTCGGCCGGCCTTCCGGCCGGAGAAACCCCGCCGAAAAAAATTTTTACAGTAGGGTTTCCAAATAAGAGGAGGGTTTCTGCCTGCAACCGGGGTTTCTGAATAGAATTTTCCACCTTTTCGAAGATTTGGCTCCGTAGAATGTCTTAGAATTAGATATAAAATTAGCATGCATATATCTAAATAGTTTCCGGTTTGCAGTCAAGCCTGTAAAAATCCGTGGTGTGAACTTTCCCATCAGACACGTGATGGGAAAGCTCACACTACGAGAATTGTGGGTGCGTGTGTCACAGCCGTAGTAGGGCTCCGTTCAAGGATAATTCTATTTGGAAACCCGGTTTCCAGCGGCAACCCCTCGGCTATCAAATGTTCTATTTGGAAACCCGGCTTCCACGAGAAACCCTAACGTTCTCGGCATCGGGCGGCAACTCGGCAGATACAATCAATTGATGCTCCGATGGTTCAGTGCGGATGGCGTTCAACCATGCATAAGTAATATATTTTGCCATACAATGAACCTGAATTTGTCACTGAATTACTACCAGGCAGAGTCTAAGGCATGAGAGGACAACTACTTCTGCTGTGTCCCCCTTGGCGACACAAACTGCATTCATACGTCCTACCCACCCGAGACGCGTTTCGGCCTGATGAATGTTTCGTAAAATATGAAGAAGCGAATAGCAACGGAGCGAATAGTGGGACAGCAGGATAAAATGTACGTGTGAGGAAATAGATAAAATACCACCAACAGGGTGGAGTGAAGAAACATAGACAGAAGGGAAGGGATTCATACCATGTATTCAACTCAATGGAAGTAACAAACACAAGGATTGAATGGATTCAACCCGAACCCCTATTGTGGTGGTGACACACAGCCACAATTCTCGTAGTGTGAGCTTTCCCTGCACCTGTCTGATGGGAAAGTTCACACCATGGATTTTTACAGGCTTGAATGCAAACCAGAAACCATCTAGATATATGCATGCTGATTTTATATCGAATTTTAAGACATACTATGAAGCCAAATCTTTGACAAGGCAAGTCCTTCAATTTCTATTGAGCAGGCAATTCCGAGTGCCGATCGGCCGGGTGCCGAGTTCAAACTCCGTGATGATCCGAGCTCGCAGGTAGGGGGTTTCCAAATAGACCTTTGCTGGGGTTTCTCAGCTAACTGGGGTTTCCGCTGGAAACCGGGTTTCCAAATAGAATTATCCTCCGTTCAAGCCTTTTGTTTGCTACTTCACTATTTGGTTGAATAAATGGTAAGAATCCCATATTTCTTCATTCCACCGTGTTAGCGGTATTCTATTCATTTCCCTATACATACATTTATCCCACCGTCCCACTATTTGCTCCGTTGCTATTCGCCTCTTCACATTTCACAAAACATTCATCAGTCCTGTCCACTGTTCTATAACTGAGGCGGGAGACAACAGAAGCAATTGTCCTCTTATGTCATAGACTCTGCCTTGTAATAGTTCAGTGACATTGTGCGCAAATTGAGGTTCACTGTATGGAAGAATATATTACTTATTCACTGGCGTTCGACCATGGGTTCAGTACCGGTGGCGTTACGCCACCGGTATTGAACGTAACGCCACCAGTACTGAACCGTAATTGATTGTACCTGCCGAGTTGCCGGCCGATGCCGAGCATGTTGGGGTTTCTCATGGAAGCCGTGTTTCTAAATAGAACATTTGATAGCCGAAGGGTTTCCGCTGGGAAACCGGGTTTCAAACAGAATTATACATAGAACCCCAAATCCTTGGCATTTTCAGTTGTCTTTCCATCCCTCGCCACAATTAATTTGAGCAACGTTACGGAGGGATGCAGTGTTGATGGCTGCCTCGACAATTTCCCCCGCACCATGCTGTGCACAGGTGCATGCACCACCCCTCAGTGCACAGCTGCGCCCGGGAACTTCATCGTCCCGATATCATTTGTCCGAGTTGCGCATGTATTTTGCTCCTTCGCGTCCTTTCATTGATTGAAATTCGTCTTTCTATCAATAGAGTCGGGACCAGGATGCAGAATCGCCGTTGTATTAACGTGCGAACATTTGCCCAGTCTCACTACACGTGGCACCCGCGCGGGGGCGTCGATGCGTCTCTCCTTCCCGTCTTCTCTCATCTTGGTCTCTTAGCAAGTTTAATGCCTACAGATCATCGTCGATCCAGGGCTGCCCGAGCCAGGGGCAGCAGCCGTCAAGCAATGGTCAACCATATTGGCGGTGCGACCAGGATATTTCGAGCGCCCAGTCCTGTTACTCATTTTTTTTCAGGAGGCCGAGGAGGATCTGGCGGAGACGGCCACGGAAACGGGACAGGTGGAGCTGGAGGCCCTGGAATGGGCCCGAGCTTGAATTTTGATATCTCAGTCGGACACTTTACTATGCATAATAATGTGCATGGCAATGAGTATGTTGGTCCTGATTCACGCTTCCTATCTGACGCATCCGGGACAGTGGCTGCTTGTCCGGAGATCCGAATCGCCAAAATGCAGTCGGGGGACATCCGTTGCACGACTCGCGTTCTGGGCCGTTCATACACCAGAATATCCATCAGTACGCCGATCGAGGCACGTTAAACAACTTCATCAGATCTCACTCTGAATAATTGACACAGGTATTGATATACTCCACAATGCGATAGCGGTGGAGGCCATCTACGACTCAACAGACAGCTTCATGGAACCAAAATGCCATGCCGAAACCCGCACCGAAATGCTCATGGATCTACGCAAATGGGCTCTGGACCCACATCCAAAAACCACCATTCTCTGGTTGTATGGCCCAGCGGGTGCAGGGAAATCTGCTATTATGCGAACCCTTGCGGCTCAACTCCATGAGGACAGAAGACTTGGCGGTTGCTTCTTTTTCAAACGTGGTCATATCACGTGCAACAATGCAAGGACGTTGTTTACAACGATCGCTTACCAGCTCGCCCTGAACGTCGAATCACTGCGGACTCCAATTTCTCGGGTCGCCGAGAAAGATCCATCCATTGTTGGGCTATCCATCGGAACCCAGATGCAGCAGCTGATTTCAGAGCCTTGTCGTGCCCACGAAAACCGGCAGTCTCTAGCGATTGTCATCGATGGGCTCGACGAATGCAACGGGCGTGCTTTTCAAGGGGAGATACTGCGTGCAATCCTAAACCCCTCCTCCAATCACGCGATCTTCCTTCGCTTCATCGTTGCCAGTCGCCCAGAGCCACAAATCTCCAAGATGTTCCCTTTGCCAGACCATTCTTGCAGCTATCGCCGCTGCAATGTCGAACAGTCATTTGACGATGTTCGCAAGTATCTCTGCAATGAGTTCTCTCGAATCCATCGTGATCATTCCACCATGGCAAAGATCCCATCACCATGGCCCGAGCCCAGTGTGTTGGAGGAGCTGGTTCGAAAGTCCTCGGGTTATTTCATCTATGCATCCACGATCATCAAATTCATTGGGGATGAGAACTTCCGGCCGACAGTGCGACTTGAGGTGATTCGAAACACAAACGGCCCGGGATCCGAGTCGGCGTATGATGCACTTGACCAGCTGTACCTGACCATATTGGCTTCTGCTTGCAGGCAATCCGAGCTCATTCCGATTCTCTGTGCTATTGTCAACTTCCAGCTGGCAGCTGGTCACATCGATCAGCTCTTTGGGCTCGAAGAAGGCGAAACTCGGTTACTACTTAGGGGCCTCCATTCCGTGCTCAACGTGCCGCAGGATGATAAAGATAACATTGTTTCATACCATGCTTCATTCTTAGATTTCCTCGATAATCCCCACCGCTCTGGGAATTTCTGTGTCGGTACTTTGAACCGTCGGATCAGTCTGGCTCGGTCGCTCCTTCAGTTCTATGCAGGTCCGTATCAACGTACCAAAAGAAGGTAAGACGATGTCTGATTCGTTGTGATACATCTCACCCATCTTGTAGTCTTCTATCTCGCTTGATCGACTTCATTGTTTCGTTGCCTACTTCCAGTGCGGTCGCTGAGTTGGTCCCGCTGATTGGATCCATGAATCCCGACTACTTGTTCTACCCATACCAAGTGGAAGATCGCGAATTGGCGTCTATCGCTCCTTGGCTGAAGGTCGGTTCTGTAGCCATGGCAGTATACCTCTGAATCTGACACACACTTGCCTCGAGAAGACACATTCAGCCCCCGCAGATCTGATTCAACTCTGGGAGGACTATGCATTCATGTTTTCCATCGACAAAAAGAAGTGGTTGAATAAGCCCCCCATCTGTCAAACACAATATCTTGCCCAGTCCGGAACTTGTTCGCATTCTCCTCTCAATGGGGTTCCTCAACTGGCCATTCTGGGAACTCCCTACCAAATTGAACTTGACGTGGACCGATCTCAGGGCTACTGTCTGCAGCCTTCAGCCAAAGTCTGCTGGAGACGAGCGTATACTGCCTATTCACCAGCCGCACTCAGCTTTTCCCTGGGCTGCTCGGGACCTGGCGTTGCAATTAATTCGCAAGATGGTCAAGAATCACATAGATACCGATGGGGGAGCTAATCCATCGGCATCTCATGACGCAGTGTTCCAATGGAAATCCAAAGAATTCATCTGCGACCTTGGAGGAAGCTATCCAGAATTCCAGTTCGTATCCATCATGCCGGAAGACAATTTCGTTTACCGTTGAAATAGATTTCACCTCGGATGCGACCTTTCATATTTGGTCAGACTGTCCCCTCCTTGTCCTGAACTGTACCGAAAGCTTTGGTGCATCCCACCCTTTGAACTATGGTCCTCTTGGCGGAGTGGTAACGTCCTTATCCATCACGTTTCCAAGTGGCTTGAAGTGAGATACCAGAATATTTCGGCTACAAGTCATTAATGTTCTCTTTTTCCAGTCCTTTCCAGAGTCAACGATGGAACTCATCACGTTCTGGCAGCAAGGCATGCCAATGCCAGATCGTGGCCCCTTTAGCGTTGACCCGGACTGTGGCTGGGGTTATGGGGTCGCACGTTACAATAATATGATAGTGAATCTAAATCTCCCCGACAGCCTCAAAGTCATGCTGTAGACTTGGACTCCTTCAATGAATCTCGATGTAGACTATTCGCTAGTCCCGTGTCCCGTGAACTACTGCAGCTAGCAAGTGCCACTCGCATGGCAGTACCTGCTATTTCCCTGGATCCCAAGTCTGAGTGAAACTGTATCTATTTTCGGTCGGTGTTGTGTTCCTGTCTGGATTCGCATTAACAAGATGATTACAAAATATAAAGGAAATAACAAGGATTATGCCTCTTCGAGGCGGGAGGCTGAACCTCTGGTTATTCTTGGGTAATTCTCGTATATCTTTGATCATTCCCCACCCGCCCGAAGTCACTCTGGTCCCGTGGCCCGGCATCACAGCATCAAGTCGGAGCTTGCGTCGAGGTTAGCAGAGTACAAAATGAGGGCTCCCACTTTTTATGGTTGCAGTTGTACAACTGACAAGAGTAGAATATACTTTGACTTTTGAAGGTCAAACTCGGACCTCTGGTCCTTGTTTTTGCCTTGGACTAGAATCCGTTGATCCGAAATATGCCGTGCCTATTTGACGACTGCGTCGCACAAACAAATTCATAAAACATGGGGGCCCTCGATTTTCACAACAGAAATATAACAATAAATTCATGTTCCTACTAGCCATATATCTAGAGCTCGCATCAAAGTACGCTCTCCGAGAACGAGTAGACCAGTGATGTGCCAACTGATCATGAATGTAACTCTCTTTCACTATGATCATATTACATCTTCAACTCGTATCTCTGAAACTCCGTAACCCTCCAGACTTTGTGCAAGAGAGAGACCAAGAACCTGGAAGTGCAAACAGCAACTCCTAGGTGATGGAACGCACAAATACGAGTCGGAAAGAGCAATTACACTGTGTTTCGCAGATGGTTCTCGCATTTTAAAAATTTCACGTGTTCCGAGGATGGAGCGCTGCCGAGAATGGCGTATCTCGAGTATGTACAGGCTGAGAATGCCGGGAAGGAGTTGGTCGGCCGAACATGCAAGCAGCTGCTGAGTCATTTATGTACGATAGAAGAGATAGGAGATGCAGGCAAATGGGAATAGAATGGTACCGGTGTACTTATAGTGCGTTTTTGTCATATGGGGTGAATTTGACTGAGGTCACCATCAGTTACTTTGCCAGTTAGAGATGCGACCACAGGAACATCATTCAAGTACATGGAGATGACGCCTGCATTGCAGGGAAGTGTAAGGGAGCCAGGGATCTGGGAGTTGGCCCAGAATTGATGACCGAATCCAGAGACGCGGAAGGAAACCCAGCATGGCATCCTCCATCGCCTTGCGCTTGTTCGCGATCGCAAGGGGAGTTCGAGGAGATTGATGATTTCGGGATTTTGGGGATCAAACCTCCAAGGGGATTTTCTCTTAGAAGTGCACACGGTCTCGGAAACACTCTGGAGTCCCATGTAATTTCGTGTGATTTTCACTCAGGCATCGTTAAACGCCGGCCCGATGCCAGAGCTATGACTTCAACAGAAATGACAAAGCCAATAGATTGAATTTTGGCTATAATAATTTGCACAATTTATAGAATGCCCTGAAAAAATGGAAACCATGCAGTGGCCAAATGAGTTCTGCTCTTAAACTCGAAACACTCTTTTGACAATGCATGTATCACTGGAATTCTGTAATTAGTAATTTCATATGACAGTTTTTTGTTTGTCCTTGTAGCAAAGTTGCACATCAATGAAAGCTCTTCACCACGTAAAGTAGCTAAACCTCCGGTTCAGCCAATAATGGAATGAAATAAATGCGATGCTAGGGAGCGTGCAAGTACGTGCGTGGGCGGGGCGTCAATTAGCAAGGAATACTAGGATGTAGGGAGGATCGAGACGCAGACGCATGGATGCAGCAGAGTAAAATTGAAGCTGACGTACATATACAAGAGTAAGTGAAGGAGCAGAGGCGTGGGGCGGGCATCAAGCCATGTCGCTCGCTGCTCGTGCTCGTGCTCGTGTTGGAAAGGAAGTCTGTATCGGATGACGAAGACGAGGATGAGTGTCGAGTGGCGGGTACGCAGAGGTGTTTGTCGCCGGCGCCGCAAAGGTGGACAGGGAAAGTAGAGTGCGATCTGGTCGAACCCGGGTTTCGAGTGCGTCGTGCTCGTCTCCTCCGCATCCGCCATCGACAAGTCCATCTCGAACGGATTCGGGATCGCCCTACGAATTAGGGAAGCCGCGCGATACTCCGTCATGCGTGCCCGAAGGCGAGAATCGCAAAAAAAGAAAAGAAAAAAGCACGCCTTGAGTTGCACCGCCCAGCACGCCCACACGTTCAGCGCCACGTATTCCCAGAGATGAAGAGACATAGCTACGGCTGAAATTCGAGTCATGGGCGCAGGCAGTCGTGGATGGTGAATAGATATTGGTGCCGACGACGACACCGCTGGGGATCACCCACCTCGGCGCCATGTCCGTGAGGCGGAAGAAAGGACTGAGCGTGAAACGCCGAGGGCGATTGAACATCAAAGTTGATGTTGAGTGATGTCGATTTGGACTCGAGATGGCTCGTGAAGGTGAGGCGGCGGTGGAAGAAGCGAGGAGGCCGAGGCCGAGGATGACGATGACGCGAGGAAAATAGCGGGGAGGAAGCGTCAACGATGGACAACGCGCAAAAGAAGGAAGAGAAGCGCACGGATATCGTCACACGCCACAGCCATGATTGCAGTGCCATTCCGCCAGACAGATATGTTTCCTTCCTAGATTATATTATGATTCAAGCCAGAGAGCCACGGGATCTGAGATTGCATGCGCGCTAGTACCATAGGCACGGCTCAAACGAGAAGATATCGAGGGAGACGCTGAATGACAACTCGTAGTACCTCGATGCGGTGGAAAAGGCTCAGACTTCGGCGGCAGAAAGCTCTTGAAAAGCTGAGCGCAACCTGAGGCAAGAATGGTCACAGAGGGAATGCGAGAGATCTTGATTATTGCCAAATTCTTGCAAGCTTCTTGAAGAGATCCATACAAAGAAAACGCGTGGAATTTGGAGTCCAGGGAATATAACGCGCAGACGCAAGAAGAGTGTCGTCCGCCGCCGCTGTGATGAAGTCGTGGCAGTCGGATGACGGGGATCCACCCCTGGCGTTGCCCGAATCACATTAGGGATGTTGGACCTAGCCCTATGATAGCGGTGAATGCCAGCCGACTGGTTGACTCCAAGCCTGTCGAGCGAGTGCGTCGTGAAAGTTCGAAGCAAGAGGCTCGATGTGGCTGATTGAGTCTCGCCTGCGCGTGCGTGCATAGCCTCGACCTGCCCGCCCTTTACTCCTGGACCACGCCGGCCGCGTTGCTCGGGGCTCATTCTCTCGAGCGCGACAACGCCCTAGTAGGGCGTGCAATTCCTCGTCAAGGGCAAAATAGGTTTCGCGCAATAGGGTGAGTTCTCGTTTTCCTTTCTCTCCCCCTTTCGTTGCTTCCCGTGCATTCCTTGCTTCGTGTGCATCTGCTTGCTTTTGCGTTGTCGCGTTTCTCTCCCTTCCTCTGATCCTGCTTCTTTTCTTTCCTGTATCTGTCGCTTCTCGGATACTCATCGTCCAATCTGCGCGATGCACGATCACAGGTGCACACCTCTCGCATAACGCACGTTCGCACCGAGGAGGGGATTCGTGATACACCGTACATTGCACAGCCTCCGCGTATGTCCGTAGTGCGTCGCGTTCATCCATTGATTCACTTGTTCAACATGCCTACATGGAACGATTCAGCTCTCGCTGCAATTCCTCCGCCCCAGCCGCGGCTGGAGCTCAAAGCACTGCGGCTGCGTTGAATTTCGCGTTGCGCTCGACATCGGACTTGGATGGCGCCTGCGTGTGAGGATGAAGCGCATCTTCTACCAAGGCTCTATGTTTATGGGTGAGGTTTCCCTCTAACCCTTTGATCCTCCCGCATCCCAAAGGCGCTCTCATTCCCAAGACGCGATATATATCTTGTATCTGGGTTGTATTCAGTCGAAATCTTGCACCAATTTGACATTTAGTCAACATTCAACGTCGTAAGTTCCTGCTTTTCTTTGTTCATCTCACACTAACGCACAATGCGGACTCCGAACAACTGGGTATGAAGGACGTCGTGTCTGAGTATTCTTGGCAGTGGAAGTGCGTTTCTCGTCTGTGTAAGTATTTTTGTTGATCCCGCCTTGCTCATGAATATACAATTTTCAGGCATAGTTAAAGCCGCCACCCAGTAGGCATACGTAAACCCTACTTGGACCCCACGTTCTTCGCGAGTATGCATTGGGTCCGACACCGCCGAACTTGTCAATGCAGTTTGTCGTTGTCGTTCATCTATGACAAGATGCTTCTGATCAAACAAGATCAACGAGTGCCGATTGCGATTTCGGGTGGTCGTACAGTCCAGTGACACTTCAACATTCGGTATTGATGGTTCGTTCAGTAACTGCAGGATTGGTTTTATTTTCGTCTTTTTTGAATGTTACGTAAATTTTGCTGTTTGAATGCGTTGGATAGCAACTGAAGGAGAAGTAGGGACTCGGTCCGGTGCAAGTTCGAGGGAATGGCTTTTTTCTCTTCTTGTTAGTTGGTGCGTTACTTTGCTTTCCTTCCGTGAGCACTCTGGCAAAGGTGCTAATACTACCCGTCAAGTGATAATCATAAGGCTGGCAGAGACTGGGCTGAACGGGTGAGTCGCCGGTTCGTTCAATATCGAACTTCAATTCACTGCGGGGATGTTCTCTCCGAATATGATTGGGTGATCTGTCCCGAGCTGATGGAATGATTCAGAGATTGTAGGTATGACCGTTATTCCAGTTCTCTATACGCCGAGCGCGGCTCTATAGAGCGGAAATATGGTTCCTGTGCACATCTGTTATTATTCATCTGCGCTTTCAGGCTGCGGGCTTGAGAACGGAGACTATTTCATTGGTCCAATTCCATGCGGCAAAACGTTATTCGAATGCGGAAACGAAAGCAAAAAGTGCAGGTTGTGAACTCTTTTCTGAGACAAAATTATACAATTGAGGAGACCATGAATCCGGAGCAATGAGTCGTAGAAGCATTACAGCGAGAGGGACGAGCACTAACACGACGTGGTGGAATGAGAAAACAAGGGCAATCATTTGTGTCGAATAAAAAGCTCGGCGCATCGCGAGGCGCGACACCCTTCAGGCTGGCAGGCAGTAGTAGATACTCCTGCAAGCGTCAATTGTCGCCTCCGGCTGTTCGATGTCGAAGAGCCAACGTTGGTTGTCTTTATAACAGTTCCACGACTTGCCGTTCCAACCCCAGCTGTCAAATCGTCAGTCAGCCCCAAGTTACGAGCTAAGGGGGGAGACTTACCCAGAGTACGAGAAGTCGGCAAGACTCTGCGCATTGCTGTCGATAGCCTCTTCGAACGTGACGCCCGTCGAGAACGTGCAGCTCTTCTGGTTGCCCTCCCACGCGGTGTAGCCCGAGCCGGGAGACGTCACCTGACAGCGGTTGCTGGACGGCGGGCGGGACTGCGGGTTATTTGAGTCGGCACTGTTGGCATAGTACTGCAGGGAATGTCAATCCGAGTCCAAACGTCGACAGTTCGGAAGAATGTGTCGGACTCACGATCATCTCGGACCAGTTCTTGTCGGGGGTGCAGCACGAGACAGCGGAGAGGCAGTTAGCGAGGTAAAGAATCTCGGTGTCGCGCTTTTCGACAGGCGTGATATTGGCTGTGGCCGGCGCGTGGTCGACCGTCGTGGCGGTGACGCAGACGATAGCGAGGGCGACGATGGTGGTGATCTTCATGTTGAGAGGTGGTTTGGGACCAGTGTTTACGAGTCGGAGAATCGATGGACTTGAGGTTGCTATCCAGGGTAGCGACTGGCGACCTTATATACCTGGGGGAAAGGCTACCTTTGTCTTGCCTTCAGTTCCCCCATTCTGTTTCCGGCTTCTTTTTGGTAGCCACGGAGGCAAGACACCAATAATGAGCTTACCATCCTTGCATGTGGAACCAAGAACGGGCGCTGCCCCACGAGCTCTCTCTCCTTGGCGAGGCGAAGGACGTTGAGAGCAGAGCAAGATCGGCATTCAAAAAGCCTCCCGCACACAATGCCTAACTATGGAAGGACCGATGATAATCCTATATGAGATCGGATCCGCAGAATCGGCCTAGATGTCCCTCATGACGGAGTACAAAATCAGTCCGCACGGTCAGAGCCGGAAAATACCGGTAGAGAAGAAGCAATGCTAAGAGGTTTCGAGAGTGCTATCCAGGTTCATTTTCATCCTCTGTGCACTGCACCTTTCGAGATCGTGGAGCTAGTTGGAATCCAGAGAAGAGAAATAACCGGTATGATAGTTACAATTGGCCATGGACCTTACCAGATGGCCGCTATTCGCGTACTCATCAGCCTTTTGACAAAATCTTCCGCCTCTTCGGCTTGGCAACGCCAAGCGACAAGTTTGCAAGGTGCCAAGCGATATTCTTTCGCGATCGTGCAGGGTTGGAATGAACTGGACAAACACGTGAAGATACACTCACTGAAGCTCTAGTGATGATCCTCAACTCACCCAGTAACCGACAAATATTTCAAAGAGGGATTATTTTTTTGGCTAGAATACGGGCTTCGGACAGGCTTCCCTTGGCCGCTTTTTTCGGGTCATTTTCGGGCTTTTTGGCCTTGTACCAGCTCACAAGGAGAATGTCAAAAGACTAATGCTGCGTTATTCTAGGAGTCAATCGAGGATTCATACATCATCTGATATGGCCAAGACCATCTGTATCGCTTTGCGCCTACCAAATTAACACAAACCCTCAAAAGAAAAATGGAGGTGGATGCATCGATAAGGCGATAACAACGTTGGACTCCGGGTCCGTTCAATGGCTTGACACTGAGCCTTTTTTTTGCCCGCTTTGCTTGTTCTGCCAAGCCCATCGGCAAAGTCCGGTTCGGCGTTCGATTTCGAAAATACAGAGATGCGGTCGCTGTATCAAGTACGACTCCGCTGCAGCTAGAAGGACAAAGCACCATATGAGCAGATTGTTTCAAAAGATCAACAATCCAGATGATTTGACTCATTCTTCGTCCGAAGAGCTAAATGAACTAACTGGCATTTTGCTGCACAAACCGGTGACTTGACTGGATCCCAGTGCAAATTCAAGTTCCACCAATGTCCATCCACGACAGATTGGGGAGAAAATGGGTCGTAGTGAATGTTTTAATCCCGTACGCCTCACCCGTATCTATGTCGCAAAAATCCGAAACGGAATATAACGGCTCGAGACGCCTTACGAGCCGTCATAAGCCGCCAAGCCTAGGCATGGCTTATGACACATGGGTCAAGATAACATAAGTGCTTGTGAGCCACGTCGTGGCTTACAAGCCCTCTTATGCCATTATCAAGTTGTGAGGGCTTGTATGCAACTGACAACCACGATGGCAGCATATATACAGATATATAAAATATTTTGCATTCACACTAAGGGTGGCACAACGAAAGAACGGGAAACAGGAGGAATAATATTGATATTTTTCGTGGAGTATACAGTGAGATACACATATGGATAACGCCACCTTCATCGGTGAGACACTTCGGCGGGTGCGCATCGTAATACCAGCGACTGAGAGAAGAGTGAGAAAAGAATAAGGAAGCAGGCTGATAGCGTACCAGGTATGAGGGAAACCAGCTCTGTATTTGTGAGAACAACGCAACAAGTGGGCGATCTTCAGAGCACTTAAGAGTACCAGGCAGCTTGCGAAGAGACCCAGAAGGAACAATGAAGCCCGGGAAAACAAGATTGCCGCATCAGAGTTGAAGGGATTGAGGACAGCTTGGAATGGAGCTTGAGGAGACCTTGAAGAAGGCTTGAGGCCTGGCGGTGACATGGAAGAGCGTCTTGAGGATGGCGCCTTGAGGGTATTGCATCTTGAGGTAATTGCAGTGGCATTGACGAATAGCTTAGAATGGCTCAGTGCGATGGGTACTTGACGGTCTTGGGGATGAACGGTGAGCTGGGCAAGACTTGGGCAAGACGACATGGTGGTGCGAAGCAAAGATGTAGCGACGTGGCATCCATCAAGCAATGTCAACAACACGTGCATCGGAGTTTGAATGACTTGACATTCCAAGTAGCCCGCCCTGTTAGCGGGATAATTCGGAACAAGTCGGCGGAGGCGAGCTCGGACGCGACGCCAGCGTGCGAGCTGCCTGTCGGTATAATTTCCTATACATAGATTGCGTACATACATGCCACGCTCTTCGTTCCGCCCCCATCCACGGCCGAACAACGAGCTAATATTATTATAAGTATAGTGTCTGCACATTGACGGAACACGATGCGCACTCAGCGTCTACCACACTCCTTCCCACGCCGTTTCCTCCAGCTGCTTTCGACCCCAATTTCTTAACACGCCCTTCACTGTATTCCAAATGCCAATATAGGCTCTACAAGAATATAAAAGCTTTCGAGGATGAATTCTGAATGCTTTAGTGCAATGTAAGAGATCTCAAGACATCAATTCTGGCGCAATTCTGGCATGCCAGCTCACCAGAACCCGGGCCTGCCAGCTCCGCCAGCAACATTTTTCTGATGCAATGCAGGACTCCGGTGGCAGTAGCTCCGGTGATAGTGGTGGCTTGTAAGTCCATCTACGTAATACACACCTTGAGACGGCTCAAAATGTCTTATAAGCCGCTCCGCCAGCGGCTTATAAGCCATTGTGATCCCCTTTGAGCCAGCAGTCCTGCCTAGGCCGTTGCAACTCAAATAGGATTTTTCCGACATATCGCTGGGGTTCTGTGAAAAGCGACCCCGGAGCCTGGTCTTCAACGAATGCTCCGCTGAAATCTAAAGCGGTCAACTCAGCCTAAATGGATGCAGCCGGTAGAGTGCTGTTCTGATTGTGGTACAGTGTGGTTATCCCGACGCCAAGCAAAGGTTTGACTTTCGAAGACCAAATTTGTTCGGTATCTGGACCGTGCCGTGTATTCTATGCCATGTCCCATATTCCGAAGTTCTGCACTGACGTTTAGCAATTGAAGGGCAAGCAATACTCGGATTTCAGCAGACTCCCAAATTAAACCGGGCCAGCCGAAACGTCGGTGTGGGGAGACGGTTTTCGAGGACTTGCAAAACCATCATATCTCCCGGAAGGATTAAGACTGCACTGAGAATTACCTGCTATGTCCCATGTGCAGGAATTGGTCTGTCAAAAGCCAGGACCCAGGTTCAGGATATAGCTTGGTTCCGCGAAGTATGTCTGACACAGGATGGAAAGTTGATTTTGGCGGTTGGTGGAGGCCGGTAACTGGAACAGTAATCCAAATTTTCGTTCAAGGGAGCATGATCAAGTGGGCACGTTTCAGAAATTCCATCCAATGCGTAAACTTCGCGGGTCTGACAGTGTCGTGCAGCCATTCAAGCGGAATGAAAATGGCCAAAGACCTTTGAGAAAACTGGCGACTTCAAAAAGACAAAATTCATCTCAGCAGATAACGATTCTGAAAGCAATGGTTCAGGTGACACAATAGATTGTAGCTTGAAGCGTCTCCGAAATAATGATGTTTAACAAGTCTGAAACCGGTGTTGAAGGCAACACACTGAGCAGCAGATCCAACCTTCCTGAAAGGAATGATTTCCGCTTCAATTTCGCTGATACGTTTAGTATACAATCCACAAATTTGTCAGCCCGTCCCCTCCGCGTGCTCCCAGCTCTTGCCTGCTCCTGCTCGACGAATGGGAATTCGGATTAATTGAGAAGATGCTAGGGTTGACATTGAGATGAGAATAAGTCCAGGATGCGGCACGTATCGCCTGTCCATCCATCCGCGAAAAAGAGGCGGGAAGGGGAGAGAACAAAAAACCCGAGGAAGCACGGATGTCATAACGAGCATACGCGCGGTTAACTTTTGGGTTCCTGAGTTGACTTGGCGGAGTAAATGGTGAAGATAAACCAAATGCAGGGATACGTTGCGGGAGTGGGAACAAGCAGGCTCTGAGCGGTGGATCGGAATATCAAATCGACCAGCGGATCAGGAATAGAATCAAGGATTTGCGACGGGCAATCCGATCAAGCGGGATTTTGCGGGGGTGAGGAAGAGCGAGCGAAAGCAGGAGTACGGCCTTGAGGCAGAGATTGCAAAGAGATGCAGGAAGCCGGGGTTCTTGGAACGGGAAGTGAAAAGAAATGAATTTGAGGGGGGCTCGACGGCGCCGTGACAAGACACCATAAATTTGAGGAATGTAAAGTGATATGGACCAGAAGAGAACGGTAAACTGCAGTGCTACCTTGCAGCGATGGGGTAGCCAGGCGCAGGTGCTAAGATGCACTGGACGAAACTTGAATTTTGGGGAGCAGGATTCAGAGAGCTCGAGGAAAGCAACAACTGCGATTCCGCGATACGCATATCCGATCGGAGGGCTCGAGTGCGTTTTTATGTCCGTGGAAAGAGAGATTCAGTGGGATAGAGGCAAAAGCGACGCGCGAATCCAGTGTGCGGGAACGGCAAGCTGGGAGCGGCGGACACCGGTAGCGATCCACTCCGTCTCTAGCAAACGATGCCTTACCTGGAATCCCATTGGGAATATTTAACCTGCTAGTACGAATAGGACGATGTCTAGATTCGCCGACTCGTCAAGCGCGCGAGGGAATGAGAGCGAGATGAAAGTCCGGAGCAAGAGGGAAACGTGGTGGTGCTCAATGACAGCTCCGCTGATGTCGGGTGTCGCTGCATTTGGGGCTTGCTCCCGACGACCACGACAGCACATCGAGCGCGTCTTTCGAGGAATGCTGTCGTCATTCACCCTCCTCACTGATTTTACGTCATCCTATGGCCTCATCTGGTCGATTCGGCTCGGCCGCCGCGCTGCTCTGCTCGCTGGTTCGCTGATGCACTGTGTAGCTGGCCATGGAGGTCATTCTTACGCGGTGCCCTAGCGACTCTCTGTCTCTCACCCCACGCCTTCCTTCTGCCCTGCTGCCAATACTCGCCGCCCGCGTCTCCCATGCTGGACGGTCTTGGATCTGCAGTAGCCCCTCAGCATCATCCCGCGCTTCTCACGGGTCACCACGCGTCTCTGCGCGTCTGTCATTTCTCTTCGCTTTGTCGCCGCTGATGCCTATTCATATCTGTCGAGGACTCCTTCCCTGCGAATGCGCATAGCCACCAAGTATGCGGGCACTGGATCATCGTCGTCGTCGTCGTAAGCACCCGATCGCGAGCGCGATCTCCGTTCCTGAGGGGCGAAATCGAATACAATACAAAGCAAAACGAATGTGAGTTCCCTCTTTGCTTTCATTCCTTCTCCTCCCATTCCCTCCGAGCGCGTCTCCCGCTTTCCCCACCCCACTTCCCATCCCGCTCCGCTGCCTTGCTTGGTTCGCTTTCCTTCTCGTCCCATCGCCGCTCAAATCCCCTCAAGGCATGTGCATACGGTACAGCATATATATCATGCCGCAAACTGCGCACCCAGTAGCGCTCATTCGCCTCCTATATTCCACTTCGCTACACGAGTATGTCCCGCCTCACCAGAGCGATGTACATATGTATACCGCACGGTGCGCAATGTCCTTATTCCGATTATCCTCCTGCATTCATATTTTTCGTTTCAGCGGTCCAATTTTGCACCGCCTGCAGCCAGCGTTTCGTCTCTCTTGGGCGGAGGAAGGGAGTATTGTCTTTCGCGAGCAGCCGGCGCGGGATCTCTTCCGAGTGGCAAGATCCGCGCAAGTAATCGTTGTCATCCCCAAGCTTTCACGTCGCTTTGCATCGTCTCTTGTGTGCTGGTGGGCTATCGCATCTTCGAAACTCAATTTCACTGTGGGTTCCAAAGATCGTCGATTTCAGGTCTGGTGTCGCCATCTCCAATTATTCTCGCGCCACCTATACTATTGCTCCTTTTCAGTATTGAATCACAGCGCTAATTCAATTACTCGTTCATTTAGTGTGTAATATTAGCACTTTCTCTCTTTTCTGCCTGCGGGTGCTTTCTCACTTTCCTGTGCGTGGATGCAATATCTCTTCGCGATCAACGAGTGCCTAGAGCTCATTGAAATATTACTTGAGACGCAGTCCTAAGGATTACGGAGAATCATCCCGTAATCCGTGTCTAACAAAGATTCACTCTTGTTAGTTGGTTGCTCAAAGATGAACTGACAGAACGGTTTGTTGTTGATATAAGAATTTGAACCTCTATTGCCAAACGGCAATACCAACTAACTTCTTAAACACATGGCGGTACTACTTCTCACGCTCTCAGCATTCCGCGCACACGGTTTCGCTTACAGTGAGGCGTGACTCCGACCAAAATTCGTGATCGACACAGGGGTGCGTGACACGTGACTGCCGAATCGAATGAAAAAGTACAGTATTCTGAACAGTAAGTTCGATTAGTTGATTCTTTATGGCGGACGTGCCTTGGAATCGTGTTTGACATGCCGCATGTGCATGCACCTGCACAACCCGCAGTTTGGATTAAGAAATACGTTATATTATATTTGAGTTGTCTACTAGTGGTTCAATCCACAATAAGGAGTTTACATCAAAGAAGAGGAAGTTTCAGGTCGGGGAGATCCAGACACACTATTTTCCTATTCCAGCAGTCAACCCAACCTCTCCATTCGTTCTCTAGGTATTCGAGCTCGTCAATAGTAAGTGAATGCGAGTCGAACCTATCAGCTCGCTTCCAGAATGCCAAGAGTTCCTGCATCGGATCAGGGAAGGACTAAACAAAGCGGAAGGGTCTTGTCATGAATTGTTGACCAGTATTTCCGGGCCTTACCTCAAGCCATTTGGAAACATGATAGATAAGCGACCTTCCACTCGGCCGAGAGGACTCCATTATTGGAACAATCGGAATGGACCAAAGCTCCCGATAGAGTGCAAGGCAGGGAGGGGACAATCTGACCAGATGCGAGATCGCATCTGCGAGGTTGCATCTGTGCATTGTGAATAAAATGGTCGGTCGCAATTATGGACACCGACCGTTTCATGCTGCGCTTGGATGTTTCCTCCTTTGTGACATCGTCATCTATCTGATGTCTGCGAACGGATTCCAATGCTGCATCCCGAGAGTCCCACGAATAAACTTACCCGGAGTGGATTTTCACAATTTCGCGAATGCATTGCAACGTATGGAAACCGAGAGCACCACGCTGATAAGCGAGTTTGCCGATGGCGTGATGGATGATGGCCGCTTTTACCCGTCATCAGGACCCCGTGTAGTCACAAGCATGACATAGAGAATGTCAGTTTGAACGTTTGTTCTCGTGCCCTGTTCTTATTATTTTTTGAGTGAGATATAAGTAGAACAAGTTGCGTGGTGCAAGCCGTCACTGCACAAGGCGGTTACGAGTACTTTATTTCTTTCCAGCAAAAAATCCAACCAGAATGTGAATAGCGGCAACGACGCGGCATTGTCACTTGTCTCTCATCATAATTTCCCTTATACTAATTTAAACAAAGCCATTATAATTTGTCGAGATTGGAGGATTGGGAGGTAAACGTGTCAGCCCGGCAAGGCCACGTTGCGGAGGCGATGCAGTGAAACGCGTCCAAGGCTGTACCTCGTCATACCTACCATTATTCCTCGAGTATGGCTGTAATACTGGGGCATAATTATTTGATGCACACCTGTCCCTTATTTTTCACTGGCTCACTCACTCCACTCGAAATATTCACCACCTCAATGAAGTTGATTCAAAAATTCACCTCCTCACACTGCTTGACAATAAAAAGCACCATCTCGATTCTTGTGAAAACTCACCACTTTCCTCAGTACCAAAATTCACCGCATCCAGACACGGCCAACAGGATTGCTGCTGTTGGCATCTGATAGATCACAACATTTGATCGGCACCCACTCGGCAAGCCGCAAAATAGCTGAATTAAAGATATGCAGGCCTGTAATGTAAGTCCGGCAGGCTGCTAATGTATTCAGAGACTCCTTGTTCCATTCTAGAACATTTGTGATAAAGATATCATGTAAAAATAAACATATGGCTCAAATCAGTGGAAGTTGATCCTCATGAGCTATTTGCAAACATATATCTTGTTGGTTTTGTTCCTGACCATGTATACATCTCAGAATCTCTGCAAAGCACTACTCTAGCGTGTCAAACGTAACAGTCGTGTCGTACGCTAGTGTTCTGGCGCCGAAAATTGTTCAACTTCCGTTTATGGATTTCAGCTCATTATCCCATCAGTGTTTCAATCACTGTATACATCTTCCACCAGGTAAAGCAGTGCAATTTTGCACTTGACTCCAAAGTAGTGAATATTTCCATGCCTTTCCAAGGTGGTGAATTTTTCCGATGCACAGGACCCATCAAATTTTGGTGAAGTGGTGAATCTTTTTTCCCAAAATCTGACCACAATTATGCCCCAGTATTACCCCCATACTCGAGTTATACATTTCAGACTCAGCATTATCTTGGATTCCATTGTTTGTACTTATCCAGTGTTCTCAGGAGGTATAAATACTGGGATGTAGAACTAGTTCAATATACATCTTTTCCCTCCAATTTACTACATAATTACTTGATTTGAATTCGATTTTTTTTCATCTATGGACTAGAGAAATATGTTCAAATGAGTTGCTCATGTGTTGACAATCCATTGCACAATCCTGTCTAGGTCTTCAACTGCATGACTTGCGCCTGGATGCAGGTAAGTCCTCACGCTTTGGCCAATTTAAAAGATCTCGAATGCGGGTTTGTCCTTCTACCGATCTCCCCCTTTGAAAATTGGTGCTCCTTTACAAAATAAAGTAAAATTACTTCCCGACCTCAATTTTGCTCAAATTTCCTTGGATAAAAATATGGGGCCATACTCCCGGTTCCTTGAGATGTAGCAAGGCAAAATTCAGAGAGTAACAAGATAAATCATCCAGAGGACCCTATATCCGGATTCAGGATCTCACCTGGTAGGATTCAAGGATATGCGAGTCCCATCAAAATTTCGTATTCATCTTCGATCTCACCAAAACTGGCATTCTGTCTGACCACTGAGGTACGTGAATCAAAAACCCGTGGATTCAAGGTCTAACTGATACATATACGGCATACTTACCCACCTGCACTCGACGATATTGGGTAGGCCGTTTTTCGATACACCATGTGCGCAGCGTGAACGTGTGCAAGTGAGCCAAAAATAAAAATATATAATTTAATGCCTCGAATTCGCCTTATGTCTACCACGCAGTATGACGGAAAGGTATATCTGGTCTGAACCATAAAAACACAGCGCCAAGCGGTGCTCGTGACCCCTGCCCGACTTGTAGATTATAGCGAAACTAGCATCAATGCGCATAGCATCTGCCCAAATCTTCAAAATAAAGTATCAGTCAATACAGGTTGTGTAATCAATCACTAATAGGAAGTGCGAACTTACCTACTGTATGATATCCCGCCCGTCCACAAGTTGCGTTTCCTTAAAGGGATCTGTTTTCGGGTCCTGTTTTCAACACTTGGTTTTCGTGAGATCCACATTCACCTTGGATAGATTGACATCTGGTGAGAACACATCGGGGATGAAAACCAAATCTTTGCGGGACAGAATTGATGTATGAACTGATCTGCATGTTTCCTGGCACAGCACCAATCTACCACTCAGTGCTCCACGTAAATCAGCTTCCACGCCGTACACATCGCACGCATCTATTCCACGAAGCAATCATGCGTTCCACTCGATGATCTCGCATCCACTGTGCTCCGGTCCCATTCACAGTCTGACGTTCACTATAGAAAATCGCATTTCAAATGTTGGATTAGATCGCAGCTCGAAGCGGTTTGTTCCCGTGCACGTACCAGCGCAATCATTTTGCATCCTGAGCATTTACCATCAGTAGTACCACTGTAACGACAAAGGCAATGCTCAGCAGTTTTCAGCGCCACCATTCGCGGTCACAGCCTCGCCGCGTGGCTTGATCGTTGATGAACAAACGACGAGGCTCCAAATTGGGATGCACACTGATGCTTGCAATGGACGGCAATGAATTACAAATAAAACGGCGGACCATATAAAAGAAGTCTCACTGTGTAGTTGAATGAGATAGGTCTCGCAGTATCTGCAGTTACTAATCATACAAGTTAGGTTAATACTGTTTGTTCTACTTATATCTCACTCGAAAAAATAGTAAAAACAGGGCACGACAACAAAAATTCAAACTGACGTTCGCTATGTCATGTTTGTGGGGACGGGCATTACCCGATCAAGCCCTACAAGATTTGTTCCTGTTTGGTTGGCCGGCAGGCTCAGTTCCAACTTCGCATCGCTAATACCGCTTCCACAAAGCATTTCTGTCCATAGGTTATGCTATAAAACTTCTTCAGAATCATGATTAGAGTAACTCTATCTGGTCAGAAATTTTTTAAGTGATGAGTTGTCGAAGTAAAGGCCATTTTCCGACGGTTTTGAGTGTAAAAAGATATTTTCAACTAAATTCGAAAAAAACGGCCAGGTACTTTTGTTGGAGGGATGATTTCCTACAACTTTCTCAGCCAAAGCTAAACGATTTGTGCAGGTTTGAAGATGTTATTAGGATTTCGGCGCAGCCTGATTTGGCTGATGATGGCATTGATCTGAGCTCAAACTCGTAAAGATAGTAACAAATTCCCTTTATCACAGATCCCTTGGGTCCAATGAGAAACATTTCTCAAAATTAACCACAGAACAAAACTATCTGGCCACTTTTTCTATTTTTGGCTGACTTCCTTCTCCGCTGAACAGGTTTCTCATTAATCAGATATTTTACGAGGAAGTTGAAGAGATTTTTTAAAATCTGGCTAGATGAGGCTCCTTTGATTATAAATTCCAAAAGTTTTGTCTGCGACTGCGAAGTCATAGGTGCAGTTGTTGGTATGCTATTCATCCTGCATCGTTGGCTGACAGCCTGTGGCTGTGCCCTCATCATCACAGAGCGCGCACATCCCAGGAACTTCCTCCCTTTCATTTATCCTCACAAACTTATTATTTCGGGTACTATAAGGCTATAAGTTAGTGAAAAAGGCGTCACAGCTTCAGAAGTCTGGTATAACAGCTCAACCAAGCTAAAATCAGACCGGGAACCCATGCCAATTCCCGTTGGCAATAATCATCCCATTGCTGAGCAGAAAACACTGAAAACGAGGCTATTAAATGACTCAATTCCATCTTGCCAGAAACAAAACTAATTGGAGAATATTCCGATCAAATAGACCCAGATAATGGCCATAGCGAAGCTATCGCACACGAGTCCCTCGGCAGATGACTGAATTTTGTTCAATGTGCTATTTTCTTTGATGAGCCAGGTGCCGACTGGTTTCAGGAACATTTTTCCCCACATAAGTGAGTTTCCAAAATGCCTGGATGAAACGATATTCATTGGAACATGGAAGGGACGAAATTATTCGAGGACAAACAAGAACAAATATTGTACGGCTCGATCGGGTAATGCCCGTCCCCAATGTTTGTGACTACTCGGGGTCCTGAGGACCGGTAAAAGCGGCCGTCATCCATCACGCCATCGGCAAACTCGCTTATCAGCGTGGTGCTCTCGGTTTCCATAGCAACGCCACGTTCTGGAACGCCAGGTGAACAGCCAGCACAGGTAGTCCATGTTGATCCCTCGCAACATAAGAGCTAGGGCCACAAATAGAGGTTTTCATTTCAGTCCATGTCAAATCCAATCGGCCGCGGAGCTTCGAGAGGCCGAGCCTGTCGTTTCGGAACACCACCAGCGACACCAGAATTCGGAGAAATAGTGGGCTGCACGGCAAAATGCGCTGCCCGTAGAGATGGATAGGTAAAGTATTATTCACCACCTTTCCTTCCAAGGAAGCCATGCGTTCATAATCATCCCAGAGCTTCATCAAGGCCGGGGGTGCTGAAGGTATTTTCTGCATAAAGTTAGCGTCAGACTGAGAAGTGACCCAAGATTGCATTGAAACCAACTTCGAGCCATGCTAGCATTTGTCCGGGGACAGTAGTGCCAGAAACCCCGAAGATGCACTCGGGGTCCATGGCGCCAATCAGTGGCAAAACCTCAGTCACTTCAGCAGAAGGCGGCAAGGAGGTGATGAACTGTATCAAACTGTCTTTAAGGAATCTTTCAGATTGGTGTAAGATCTGCTGCGCTGACGGAATACACGGGACATACTGTGACCGAAATCCATCGGGGTTTGAATGCGGCCCAACATAGGCTTCAAGAACGGTTCGTGCCAAATCAATCCGACGGTGCAAGATACTGACACAGAAAGTCCCAGAGCGGGCTGGATTATTGAGAAAATCCAAAAAATGATGCATGGTGGGACAAAATTTTGCGCTCTGTCCAGAGGCCGCCATTGGCCGGTATATGAAGGACTGAGTGTAGGCTACGCAATAGTAACCGCGTTTCGCCCTGTGCAAACCGGAAGAGATTATCAATGTCCTTGGGACTCACCTTGAGGCCTGCAATTGCACACAGAATCGGAGTGAGCTCGGAGCACCTCGGAGTAGAACTAAGGATAGTGGTGTATAGCTGGTCCAGTGCATGAAATGCCGACTCGGAATCTGGGCTGCTCACATTTTGAACCATTGCCAGCCGCTGTGTCGGCCGGTGGTTTTTATCGTCGATGAATCTGATGATGGTGGATGCATAGATGAAATGGCCGGAGGACTTCTCAACCAGCATTCCCAGTATGTCGGACGAAGGCCAAGGCAGTGGAATATTCGCCATAGTGCGGTGCTCGCGATGGATTCACGCAAACTCGTCACGAAGATATCGGTGGACATCATGGAATGATTGCTCCACATTAAATGAGCGATAGTGACTGAAATAGGATGGGGATTCGAACACCTCGCGAATATAAGGTTCGGGGCGGCTGGCAATGAAAAGCTGGAATGGAATGGTATTATCGGAGAATGCGTGCCGAATCGCGCGCAGTATATCCTGTTGAACATCATGACCGTCGCATTCATCGAGGCCGTCGATGATAATCGCCAGAGGATCGTGATTCCTGTGAGAGGAGCAAGGCTCGGAAATCAGCTCCCGCAGTTGAGTATCGATGGATCGCGCGACGATCAATGGGTTGTTCTCCACGGTCTCAAATATCGGAGTCCTGAGCCAAGGAACGCTCAGTGCAAGCTGATAAGCGATTGTTGCGAACAGGGTTCTTGCGTTGCTGCGCGTAGCATGACCTCATTTGAAAAAGAAGCAACCACCCAGCCTCCCCGCATCCCGGAGTTGTCTGGCAAGAGTTTGCATGATTGCGGATTTCCCTGCGCCTGCGGGGCCATACACCCAAAGAATGGTGGTTTTCGGATCCGGGTCTAGCACCAATCCGCGCAGACCTTGCAGCATCTTGGTGCGCGTTTCGGGATGGCACTTGGGTTGCGGATAACTCTCCGCGGAGTCGTGAATGGCCGCTAACGCCACGGTGCGGTGGAGGATATCGACCCCTACACATGTTACTACCCTATGCAACATGTCTTTTCCGAATATGCGACAGACCTCGTTCCCGCTGATGGTAAGCATTATTCATAATGAAAGTTCCGTCTCGGACTCGAATATCGCAGTTCAAGCTGGCACCGATTCCTTCGCCTCCAGCGCCACCAATCCCGGTTCCCTTGACTTCTATGGTAATGCCTTCAAGTGTGATTGAAGATTATATTGCATGTTTGCACATTTTGCACCTATCACACATTATATTGCATGGAATTGTACGTTTGCACATATCGCACCTATCACACACAAATAAGTCTTGGGGAGCCTGTTTTGCTGAAGAGTTGAATTGTCTGCACTGTCTTGGCCTTGGACATAGTCTTGCACTTGTCTCTTGCCAAAGATGATCAGTTCAGGTCTACTATGATTCTGAAGAACAGAGTTGCTTGCTTCCAAGAGTACAGCTTGAAGATTCAAGCAGCGCAGTATGTTATGCTTTCTTGCCTTCAATCCAAAGGCAGAAGCTTGGATATCTCTTCAAGAATACTGCGGAACACGAACTTCAATCTCTGAGGAAGGAGATTTCTACACATACGATGATGAGCCTGGCACCAAGCCACCCTAGCAATTTTTCATTTTTGCTAGCTAAGGACAACCATTTAAATATGAAGTTGTGCATAAATGTTTCAATACGGGAGCCATTACTGGCCTGGGTAGTTAACTATAAGGGAGATAACGTAGCGTGGAACTCTGTCAGTGTATTCTAGGTGCAACGGCTCTGGTAAAGAGTTGGAGTCCTTCAAGAAACACGAAGGAGACTTTTCATGAAAGGTGTATTCAACCATCCAGATGGATTGGGGTATGCCGTATGTCCCACAAACCAAGGGCATGATGGAATTACCATTACGAGGTGGGTATCCGACATGATTAGCACCGAAACATACCGGTTGGACCAGACAAGATGAACTGAACCATCAGGAAGGTTCGAGTCAAACCTGGTTCCATTGATTGACCGAGTCATGGTGTACAAACAGCATGGTGGCCGCACAAATACATGAATGATGAGGAGCGATAGCCGAGGGTGTGCCAAGGACTGGTGCACCCGCTCGGGAGGCTATAATTAGTGACCGGAGCTTGGCTTCCGAAGTTCCGTGACTCAAGCGAGAATCGCATCATATATTGATGTTGGCTAGTGGATTAGTGACGTCAAAAGTCATCAACTTATTTGCGGGTCCAAATAGACTTGTGCAGTGCAGCAGGAAAGCGTGCTGATTATAGATTTTCTTTCTTACTCATTGGTTGTTCTATTTTATTAAGCAGTCAGGAAGTTATTTATGTTCTGTCATCTATTTGTACAATATTCCGTTTATAGAAACCATTGTAGCATATATAAAGCCTGTATTAGCTCTAGAGACGCCAGTGGATCGGACCCCTCTCGTTGCTACAGTTAAGTTTTGCTGGAAACTTCTGTGGTAATCTGATTGTGTCAGGCCATTCAGAGAAACCTCTAGAAGCTATAAAGTTTCTGTTGTTTTTCTTGCAATACATTGTTGGATTGTGATCAGATCTCTTTTACGCGTGAACAAGTTGAACAAATATGGTTTCGGAGCGCGTGAATTGGATTTGGATACGAGAGAACTTGGTTCTAGCGAGATTTGAAGTCTTTTGACTTTTCGTGAAAGCCTATTGCGAGAGAAATACTGTGAACTCAAACACTTTGCATGGAGTTACCTTCTCCAAAACCACCTATACAATCAATAAAACCTTTAAAACAACTTCCCTTTGTTTCTAGAATGCGTAAGCACCTAGAAGTAATCAAAAGTCGTTTGTCTGTCTTGTAGAGTTGAAAAGGACTTTGCTCGCAGATTTTTCGCTAAATTGCAGCAGTCTGTATTGGACTGGAACCCTGAACTCAACCAAACGAGTGTGTTGTGTGTTGTGTGTAGTGTAGTGTGTGTGTTGTGTTCCGAAGACCTTTTTGCGAATACTTCATTTCACATATATATTCCACCCTAGACACAGAGCAAGCGTTTCAACGACAAAGCTCTGAGAACAAATCTCTTCATTTCGTCAAGACCAGAGAGATTTGATGCCAGAAGTCAGGGACACAGTGGCAAGCCAAACAGCAACAATTCCCACTATTGAAGATGAGCGCCTCTACCTTCTGTCAGATTTCTCACCAGGGGAGAGACAGCAGCTAAAGATTGAAAGGCTCGGAATAGAGGAGACCAAATGGTGGGAGGGAGAAGTATTCAATCTCCTGCATGCTCTTCAACATGTGGTCAAGGCTGTAACTGCTCTGCACAACCCCAAGACAAAGAACGAACGCCAGCAGAAACAGAACACCTGGGCCGGTGAAAAGGGTAACCAATGCCGTGCGCAAGGAGAGACAAGTGAGCAATAATATGCCCAAGGAGAAAAAACCGCAAGAGTAAGGATAGAATCTGCACTCTGAGGTCAAACTCCTCAACCACACACACACACACACTATCACTTAACACCTCCTTTGCTAGTGTGGAAACTTGTGCAAGTTCGGGGGTGAAGGTCAAGTATTAGACCAAATAGCACTTTTGCTTGTTTGACCAATCCAAGGAGAGTTTCTAAGGATAAGGCCTTTTGTTGTCTTTCGAGAAAAGATGCCTTCCTCTGATTCAAAGTGAATCAGTTGGGTTTTTTATAACATGGGTGTTCTGAAGAACGACAATAGTTGGTAAGATAAACGTGTTTCAGCCAAACTGCCACAAGTCAAACAGACAAGATCTTTCCAAGGAAACCAAGTTTTGGCCAAATTGCCACAAGACAATTACAATTTGTTCGTGGATCAACCTAAGTCTCTCCATGAGCCCGACCTGTCGACAACACAAGTACTAACCCTAGCCCAAGTGCCCCAACCCAAAGGTCCGCTGCCTAATTCTACTTGTACACTCTCCTTATATACTACTGCTCAGTCCAATGACTATATAAATATTATGAGAAAAGGTCCGTGTGCCCGAGAAACTATGACTCGAATCCCCTGCATGGGTATTGCTATTGGTTCCCCCTAAACATTGGCTGTCGTGTGTTGTCCAAATGATCGAGGATCTCCTTGCTGCAGTATCAACGAGACATTTCCAACTCTTCTTGCCCTCGACAGTGCTAGCCCTCTGGCTTCCTGCTATCCCTAACTTATGTGTTCTTTGTCACAAGCCCACCCACATGCCATGGTAAGCTGGGGTCTCTTTGAGATTCACTTGTCCAATCTCGGAAAGTGGTCGAACCGGCAGAACCCTCTGCCGTGATTGATCGGTAACTGCCATGATCGGACAGCTGTCTCTAGCCATGCCACTGGTGCTGAACGCTGATGCGTTTGACCGCCGTGCTCTCCTAGAGGAGCCCAGACCCACCCGGGTCCAGCCGATCTCTCCATGTGCCTTCCTTGCCCCATGACCTCTGGCACACGTATGTCCTTGTCAAACTTCCACAAACACCATTTGTTACGAAGGTGCTCCTGGAACCCATTCGTGTCTTTCCTTGGAGTGCCAGTATTATGTTTAATCCTCTTGGTCTGAGTCTAGTGTCAGCGCTTCTGAGTTGTAGTAACCCAGGTACTGTCTGGTTATTCGAATAGTACCCTTGATAGTGTCGGGCTCCGTGCTTTACCAGCAATGTTACCACGGATATCCTTGGAAACCACTCTAACTATATGACCGGTAGTTACCCGCTCGAGGCTCACAGTAACCCTTCTTATCAAGGAGAGTGCATGCAAGGAAAGTGCAAAATTGCAAAATTTCCTGTGTGTTTGTTTGCACGGCTTATCACGGGAGATCAGATTCGTGAGATACTCACCCAACAAACCCATCATATGGAGTCATATAATGCAGCTTGTACAGCAATCATCCCACCCAACAGACCCTGTGCCCCCGGCCCCCACCGAGGCTGACCTGCCCACGAAACCAGCCCAACAAAAACGACATGTGGGTGACTCCAGATGAGCTGATGGTTTGCTGTTCAGAGCCACTGCTCTGAGCATAGCAGTGTCCCATGATGAGGACGGCAATGTTGTTATGAGAAGCTCATCTCTCGAAGACAGTGAAGACAGTCAGTGGTGTTTCATTGATTCAATTATTTCAGGCTTTTGATACTTCCTTTTCAACAGATACTGCTTATGCTGGAACTCAAATGAAAAAATGCAAGTCTGGTAAGTATCTGTTCAATTGTCTTCAGTTTGTCTTCAATGTATTTTTGATCAAGGACCAAAGCCAAAAAAGCAAAAAGCAGATAGCAAGAAGCCTCATCCCGTACAGTCCGAAGGGTGGCTATGGCAGATTGGGAAGTTTGCAAAGATGACTGAGATAGAAATGGAAACATGGGCTAGTGAAGGCAAGAGTTCAGTTACTGAAATCGTGATTTTTCTGAGTGGCTGCCAGGCGACCAAGTGCAGTGGTTTCGAGCAGAGGCAGAAATGCAACTTTGGCAGGAGCAAATCAAATAAAGCTGGCAGAACTGCTGAGAACAAGGCGAAGTTTCAGCAAGATGCAAGCTGTATGGTTGGAACTGGGGGGCAATGTCACAGCAGCCAGGAAGTGCTGCACATGCATGACAGAAGGCATCTATGTATGCCAGGCAGTTAGCAGAGGCAGAGCTGAGATTGAATGAGCTAGGCTATGAAAGCCTTCTCCAAGAGAAAGCTGATTTAGTGGCATATACACAGGCGGCATGATCCGTGGCCTCTTGGGAAAAAAGCCGCCGTGGCTTATTGCCGGCTTATTAGCCGTACTTTACCGGTACCTTGGCATATTTTTATGAATGACATCATTTGCCACATGTCTCCATTACCGTGTCACGGTCATCTGACTGATTGGAAAGAGAATCGTTCGGTGTTCAAAAGTTCTTCTCTAGCAGTTGGGTTCTGACCAATATGAGGATGTATTTTGTTAGATTTTGGGGAGCAAGGAATACTGGATTTTGCCCAAAGCTTGAAGTGCAAGGAGAGCAATTATGTAACGCATTCACACATGTTTTGATCCGGGGGCGCGTCGCGTTTGTGATCGGGCACGCATCACACTTTCTCTTTGTCTTTGCACTTTCCTTGAGATCTTCATGGACACTGGTCAATCTTCAGCTGGACCCTCCTCCCGGCCTGCTCAGTCACACACCTCGAATCCCGGTGGTTCAGGTGGCCCACAGACTGGGCAGAAGCGAACAGCCACTGATCACAGGTCCCCCTCCCCAGATGGGCGTGATGGACCTTCTGCTACAAAAGAAAAAACGAAAGACAAAGAAGAAACAGAAGCCAAATCAGTACCACCTAAAGAAGGACCAGATTGATGAGACCCAGAAAGGCACCAAGGTCAGTTTTGCTTTGCTTTTCAAAGTGATTTGTACTGAAAGCAATTATTGAGTCTGCTTGTTATCTGCATGGATACATTCTTCTACAAATCGTCCGAGCCGATATTCCCCCTCCTCCAGTTTCCCAGCAGAGCATTGCAGCTTTTGAACGGCGCTGGGCAAGTCCCAACTTCTTGCCGGACTTGCGTACCACTCTCCGCACTGCAAAAAGAAATAACATCGGTGCCTCACAGATGGCGTCTGAGCTTCGTCAGCGTGCCCAGAAGGAGGCAAAAGCAGGTAGCCAGATTGCTAAGGATATCTTGCAGGTCAAGGAGACATTTCTTGTCCTCACTTACTCGCTTTTGCTGGCGTCTGGGCTAGAGACTTGGGCTCCTGATGTGATGGGCCCACCAGATTCACTTTACAACCAAGCTCATGAAACAGTCTACTTCGAGAGCTTTCGCCTGGTTGCAACGTCTTTTGCCTATGTTGCTCTGGCGCCAACAATGTCTGGTGTCAACAATCCCGACTTCGTCAAAGACGTCATGCGCTCTTTCCTTTTCTCCTATATGCGAAACAAAGCCAAGGTGGAGAGCAATGAGCCAGGCAAACTTGTGAAAAATAGCGAGGACAGTGCTTGCCGAAAGCGTCGGAAGCGTGTTTGTGCTTCATGCTATTTGTTACCATTTGATCACTAATTAATCTTGAGCAGTTGACGGAGAAGCGTGTCAAGTTCGCAATCGAAGATAAATTCCCTGACCGAGTTGTTGCTTTGTTGCGGGAGGAGTACTGCAATTCCGATGACGAAGTCGGGCACTGAGGCAGACGGCACGCATGTTTATTTTGTCCAGAAAAAAGCATGCGAAGTGCCTCTGCTAATGCCTTCATACAGAAACTTGACACTCGCCGCACCAAAATGGAAGGTGGTGAGCGACGGGGCCGGGGATCGAATTTGGCTGAGCGCACACGTGTTCGGCGTGACAACCCCTCGGATTCGGACTTTTCACTCCAGCGACCCACCAAAGTTCCAGTTGACTACTTCGCACCCGCTGAATTCAACGACTTCCCAGCCAAGACTCGTTTTAGCTATGCGAAAAATGGCGTCGCACTGCCACTGGTCCAGTTCCTCGACAATAAGGACTGGAAAACAATGGATAAATCTTCGTTCATGGAGAAGTACGGAAATCAGGTTTTGGCACAGTATGACATTCCAACTGCGGAGGAGATGGAGCGTGCAGGGAATGCAGGCTGGGATTCGGATGAGGAGATCAATCTTGAACCTGGAGGCTCAAACAGTGACGCCTCAATGGCAGGCTAGAGGGGCTAACCCTCTGGATAGTTCTTGGTACGTGATGTCTATGTTGTTTCATACCTGTGTTCACCTGGCGTCCCAGTTGCCACTTTTTCTATAGCATTCTTTCTTGACTTGCCAGATCTATCACCAGGTGATCTATATGCGATCAATGTATTCCATTTCCATGCATTCCATTGCTATGCTCCTTTATGAATGCTTCGCTATGACCATGTACTCTCCATATGCTATATGTTTTATGCACTATGCCAAATGTGGTCTTCAGAATTTGTTAGTGATTTACGAATTCAGCCAAAACTTCTCTGGGTTGATAATTGAATGAAAGTACAGTTGAAAGATGTCTTTTACATATAAAACAAGAGGTTTTGGCCTACTAGAATTTTATGCCATGTTTGACCACATTCTGTTTGCAACAATGTAGTTGACAGATATTTATTTAATATTCTAGCCAAAGCTCTTCTAGGCTGGTAAATGAAGGGAAACTGAGTTGATGTAAGCTTCCAAGGTATTCAAAGAAACTCCTTGACCAGCTAGATGACCAACCAGAATCTTGTACTATCTGCTTCTTTAATTTAATATAACAGGTAAATGAGTATCAGATGATATGGCTGGACCAGTCTGGAGACCCAAGTGGTACAGCCACATTCATCTATCAGAGACACTCTATAAACAGTGATCATGTATTTGCTATCTCATAAAGTCTTAAAAATAATGCAAAGTAGACTCAGTGCTCATAGATAGCCAAAATATGCACAAATTCCATTCAGGAAATTTAGAAACGGCGTCCACAATTCAAGGCCCAACAAATGACCAAGATTGGTTTGTTAATCCCATATGTCCCTTTCTTTCGATAGAAAGTGGTGAGATGAGTCAAGATATGCTGAGCTTCGATGATGCAGAACTGATTGGATTTCTGAGCATCCACTGCTGTGGCCTGGAACAATGGCATAGACATATAAGGAGTATTCTGGAGATCTTTTGCTGATAAATTTTTGTGTTTTTGAACGAGGAAAAATGTTTGCATATGATTATATATTGGGATCTGCCATATCTGATTGATAAAGCCAGTGAACCGAGTGGTCAAGTTGGCAGGGTCTTTGAATTGAATTCCACTGCTATTTTGCCGTGACTCAAAGCAGCTGAAGGTCTGGTCATTCATCTTAAAATGCTTGACCTTTACAGCACGAGGAGGCAAAATGCATGAGTTTGGTGGATGTGGAGCATCATAGCATGATCGCCACAATTGGCCATGCAGGTTCTGATAATCCAAGAGCATTTCATATTCATCTAATTCCAGCTCATTTGCAGTTGCCAGTATTGTTGCAACCTCAAATTCTGTCAGTGGTTTGGAAGCATTTCTCTTTGTTGCAGAATCTGGCTGAAGAACAGCTGCCAATTGGCCCACTGCTCCACCTGTAGCTTGAGAATCAGATAATTGAGCTTCTAGTCGGCTGCGACGAGCTATCTGCCGCAGCATGGTAAGTGGCATATCATCTGAATCCAAAGAGTTTGGTCAATTGAATGTGATACAGGATGATTCATGAGTCATACTTATGTTCCTATTTGTCTTGACTTTCTGCAACATGCCATTCATACGCTCTCCCGCAAATTCACCTAGTGCAGCCAATGGCCCCCAGAATTTTAACAAGGGACCATTATGCATTGCAAAATGGTGATTTGGCACAGATTTAAACTTGACTGGGAATAAGAGAGGCAATGCTTGACGATACTTGACATATAGCTCACTAAATGAATCTGCCTCAGCATTGGAGGTGGAAAATGACACAATGATGTTGGTGCATCCAACCAAATGGTGAAAATTTTTGAGAAATTCTAGTTCAGTTGCACCTTTTTGCCACCAAAGTTCGGGGATAATCAGGGGGGAAAATGACTGTAAAAAAGAATAAGAATTTCATGTGCCTTCAGTTCTCCATGACTTGCTTCTCCCAAATTCCCAGGTGGTCTTGCCACCCATGTGGGCAAGGAAACAGTGCGAATGCAGCTACGAATATTACCAAGCTCCACTGGAGAGAAGTTGAACATCCCTAGTGTATCAAGGATAATTATTTCATCATCTTCAAAATGACCAGCAGATTCTTCATCTCGTGGAATACCAAGAAATGTTTCAGGAGTAGGAGTGGTAGAGTTATCACTTCTCTCATCAACATCCATTTGTGGTTGTTCTGATCTGTGCAATGAACTGCTTCTGGAGTCTGGTTCTGACATATTTCCCTGTTCACTCCCTGATACAGATGTTTCTGTCAATTCAGAAACATATCCATTCTCATCATCAGTTGTGGGCACAGACATGCTCTCAGTCTTGGCCCTCTTGTCCCCTGCTTTCGGACGGCCAATACCCCAAAGAAAGCGAAGGTGCCGTGCAAGAACACCTTCCAACCAGTTGTGCAGAAAGCCAAGCAGAATGTGATTAACTGGGTCAAATCCCACAATATCATGGATTGGTGACCAACGAACTCCAGATGCACCTGAGAGACTATTTTTTTGAGTTACAGATACAGCATTATGCCATGCTCTAGCTTGCGCTAAAACTGTTGCACTATTGCGAAGTGTCCAAGCACTGTAGTTGAGATCCTCAATATCTTTGATTTTGAGGAGGCACCAGGTACAAAAGTAGGTGGCATTGAATGCCATATAGCCTGCAACTTTTCGCAGAGCCTGAAGATCTGCAATCAGAGGAAGAATTCGTGTTGCAGTGAGAACTCCAAGGGGATTTCTGTAAGTGGGAACAACCTTTCCTGGAGGTGCAAACTCATTCATTGTTTTCGCGAATGAGCTAAGGATATGCACAATAGTCCAGTAGTCAGGGTCACCAGGTATGACACTGAGAACAAATATGTTTTCAAGAAGGAACCGAGCTTCAATAGGAAGATTGAGACAATAAAGAACAATAGCTCCATAAGAGACAACTTGTCCTACGTCAAAATGTTAGCGAATACAGGCTCAGTGCAGTGCAATGTAACAAGCTTTACATACCAGCAATTTTCTTTGTGAAGGGGTTGAACCAGTCAATGTAAAAAGCAAAGACAAGATGATAGCGAGTTAAAAGATAATTTCCGAGACTTCGCCAAGCTGGACTGTCATGGACATCTCGCATAACATCAGGGACTGGTGTATTGAGCCTAGCTTGCTCCTGCTGGAATGACTTCTCCAGATAGTCCTCAATCTGTGGTCTGGATAGAAAGAATTGAAGCCAAGATTCAAATGACTGTGTAGCATATAGACAGCGGGGAACAAGCTTTGTTTTGGGTTTTTTGTTTTTTTTGTCCTGGATGCGACTCGCTTCTTTAGTTCTGTACCACATGGCCAATGTGTTCGAGGTGACTTCTTCCAGTCACAGGTATCTGGGAGATTTTCCAGAGTGTAAGGTTTGAAACAAGTTGGGCAACATGGGGTGCGAGTTATATCAGGCTCTAGACCAGAGTGGTAGACAGTTCGAATATCCAGAGGGAACTCCACAGTTGGTGCTGCTATCTTGAAGCCAGCACCGCGCAATGTCAAGAAAATCAGATCCAGTGTGGTAGCCAAAATGACATGTAAAGCCTTGAGGAATATTCCAGAACTTTCTCGGCTTATGCCAACATGGAGGTTTAGCCATGCAGCAAGAGTGATGCATAGGGTTGTGACTGGTTTAAGTGCTGATGAAGATATTAGAGAATCCTTTATAACAAAAGTTCCACTAACCTTGTTGGAATACATTCAACTCCAATGTAGTGTGACAACCACCATCTTCTTGCTCCAGAACCTGTGTGTCTCCCTCAACAAGTCCTGTCTCTTCCATCAAAGCATTTAGACTATCCCGCTCTGCATACTCCCGTCTAGTTGTTTTGGCAACAAGGCTGCCTGCCTGGATTTGGCCAGCCTCATTTATGAAAGAAAGATTGGAACACTTTGAGCACAGGCAGACATATTTCTTGCGGGCCATCAGGAAATGTGGAGGGAAAGAGCAAGTCCTTCCTTGTTATAAACAGCTAAATACGATGAGATTGATTGATTGAGATAGCTGAGATTCTAATCTGACAGCTCATAACCTTTTTGAGAAACCGGCAAGACTCCGGATGTATTGTGGAGCCAATGATATTGACAGGATGACTACCAAGTCCGAAATTAGTTTGGAGTCCATGGAATTCCACGGAGGCAATGCATCCTGTGACCACCGGCCCGGGCTGTCAAACCTGCTGTGTGTGTAGAAAATCTGACTAAGTACCGGTAAAGTACGGCCAATAAGCCGGCAATAAGCCACGGCGGCTTTTTTCCCAAAAGGCCACGGATCATGCCGCCTGTGATATAGAAGCAGAGCAAAAGAAAGAGGCACAACTTATCTTAACTTCATGTTCATCTTCTACATAGTCAAATGTACATTGTCAGGGGGTTACTACCTACCCTCTAATAGGTGTTAGTTCTTGCTCTCATTCTAATCAGTGGATAGTCTGCCCCAGCTTCATGTCAAGAATCGAAAACGGTGTATGTCGATATCGAAATCACATGACATTCAATAGTTACACAGCCACAGGTCAGAGACAGTGAGCGGTGTTGCAATTATATAGTAGACAAATTTGGCTACAGTGATTAGGCTATTGGTTGACAATAGAGTATATACATGTATCTATCCATCATAATTCACTCCACCCTTCACTGGTCTTCAATGATGCTGAATATGCTCAAATCTCACCAAAAATGCAAGTTGTCTGGGTTTTTGGATTATATAGTAAGTAATTTTACTCAGATATGTTCAGTTACTGTTGTAAGTGGTCTTATATAGGCCTATGCATTCAGGGAAATTCATTGGGGCTGGCCCCTCACCTAGTACTTACAGGAGCATTGCTCTGGGAATCCAATAAGCGGTCTTATGTCGAGCCGATGAGCGTCGGCCCCAAACCCACATCCAGTAAGTCTTGGCCCTTCATCAAATTCAGAAAGTACACAAAACTGTTGCAGAGTCTCAATCTTTTCCGGAACAGCTGTATAGGGCCAGCTAGAACAGTGAAAGTCTAAGTAGGTGCTACTCATCACTGGGCAACACTAGGCAATGAGGAGGTGTTTTTTGAGCCTTTTATGACCCTTTTTTCGAAGCCTTTTTTCAAGTCTTTCATCGCCGAAAAACCGATGGAAAAACGCCGAAGAAAATGCGAGAAAAAACGAGGTCCATGGCATAAAAGGCCCTGACCCCTTTTATGCCCAAATTTTTCAAGGTCTTTTTTTCGATTCACTTTCGAAAAAATGTTCGAAAAAAAAAAGGACTGAAAAAAGACTCAAAAAAACGCCTCGTGAAACCCCCTAATTGCCTAGCGTTGCTCAGTGATGAGTAGCACCTACTTAGACTTTCACTGTTCTAGCTGGCCCTTTACAGCTGTTCCAGAAAAGATTGAGACTCCACAACAGTTTTGCGTACTTTCTGAATTTGATGAAGGGCCAAGACTTACTGGATGTGGGTTTGGGGCTGACACTCCATCGGCTCGACATAAAACCGCTATTGGATTCCCAGCTCATTCCAGACCTTGAAATATGTGAATTTTACCCATTTGGGGAAAAAATATGTCATCTATGAGCCTCTAGGAGCCCCTCCTATCATTGGGAGGCCATAAATGAAGTCTAACAAGATATGAATAACTTTCAGCGCTGTTACCAAAATGGATGATGGTCCCGATGGACCTCCATCGGGACCATGGACGGTGGGTCCAGGTCTCAGCCGAGCCCAAATACAATAAGTCTTGGCTCTTCATTGAAACTCAGCAAACAGGCAAAATTTTCGTGCAGTGTCAATCTCTTCCGGAACCACTCCGGAACAGCTGTACCACAGTGAAGTTGGGGGTAACCAAGTTGGGACATCAATATGAGGATAATTGACCAAACCGAGGAAATGTTGTCCAATTCACAGTAATTTGGAGTGTCTGGAGCTGTGAGCATATTTTTTAGTCACTATGCTCGTGTATTGGCAAGGAATTCGAGTCCCAAACTTTGGTGTCCCAAACGGAAACGCCAATTAATGGCTTTTTAGCAGTGCCAAACAATCGTCAGCTAAACTGTCAATTGGCAAGTCAAACCAGCCATTGAACGCAGTGAAAATACCGGAATCAGAATGCAGAACTACAGGCAGGAGAAAGGTGCATTTGAGTTTATGTAGCAGGAATCACTGATTTCACCGCTACATAAACGAGATGATTGGCACCTGTCGTTTTTGTGGGGATACTGTTTAATAGCCTCATTCAAGTGGCGGAACATCGGAAATTACAGAAAGCTTATGGGGCGGAATAAACACATCGGGATTAGCTGAATTTCCATCCACATTAAACTGACCTGAATACTTCAAATTTCAAATCAAGTATCAATTGATGGGAAATTAGACAAGAAACTCAGTATATGTCGTAAAAGTGCCTCGGGCTTACTATATATGGGAAGCCCGAAGCATTTCGGCGCGGAGAAAACGCAAAATATCTGGTCAATCAATATTTGATCGGAAACTTGAAGTATTCCAGCCAAATTAATATGAATTATTCTATTTGGCGCCCCCGGCGTGCTTAAAAATGCAACGCCCCTTCCATTTTGAGTAATATCCCGGTGGGCAGAATTCGGCAAAAGCCGGCTGTGTTAGACTCATCTAGAGGGCATGCAAGTGTCATTGAATGTCAAATAATTGAGTTTTCAGCAATGACCATTCTCAGTACCTCAATCAAATATTTTCAGATTTTTTGAGTATGCTTCTGGGAGGATATAAATGTTTTAAGCATGCGCCTCGGATTGAAAGCGGCGATCCGGCAGCGTCACAAAATTGTCACAGCCTCTTTCATTCGACTTATCGTGTACAATGTAGGGCTCACATTTGCCAGAGATTCAGCACAGCAATAGCATAAAAATGAATGCATCTCCCTGATTTTTCTCACAGCCAGTGAGCTCTAAATGAGGTGGTGGTCAACGATTCTCTTATCACATTATGCCGTACCATGTGTCGCCCGGAGAATTCCCTAGAGTGGAAAGGGGCATCAACTTTATAAGCAGCGCCCGAGGCGCCAAATAGAATCACCCAATTAATATAGAGGAAAACTCAGCTGATCCCAATGTGAAAAGTGGATTTGGACCGCCATAGTATCAAACCGGATTTGCATAATATCGCGCCGTGCGAGATACCAGGGTCATCATGTGCCCGGGAAAATTTGGATGGAATCCAATCTGATTCCCAGCCGAACTCGATATAGATCGACAGTTGAGATGTGCGCACTCGGCGTGCGTGGGAACATGCGGACTGTCGAAGACGGCCTAACCTACACGTGGCGTACACGCGGCTTGGTCTTCCCTTCCACTGGTACCTAGCGCTTCACTGTCTGCCCACCGACTCTTGCTACCATGGCCGATGATGGGAACGTAATCAACAACTACCACATCGGGGGTGGGACTCTCAGAAGTCAAGCAAATCTCGTTATTGACGGTTCGCAGGTGGAAGAGGTGGTGCTGGTGGGGAGGGCCGTAACGGCGCAGGTGGTGTGGGAGGTCAGGGGATGGGTGCGAGGCTCAGTGTCGATGCCCAAGCCAGATATTTGAGCATGAGCACTCACTTGCATTTTGATAGTCGGTATGTCACTTCACAGATTCATCACCCTGGCTGACGTCCCCGTCGAGACACGATGAAGCCTTTGCCAGGGTAGGGGATTCTCACGTGAATCCGGTTGCGGCACCGTACATACAACAGAATATTCACCATCGCGGCGACAGAGGCAGGTTACACGGCATGTTGTGGAGCTTGCACAGCTGAAGATTAGAAACAGGTATAGATATACTCCATCGTGCGGCAACGCTTGAGGCCGTTCACGACTCAGCTGACAGCTTCATGGAACCGAAATGCCATCCCAAAACCCGCACTCAAATGCTCAAGGACCTACGCAAATGGGCTCTAGACCCCTGTCCGAAAACCAGCATTCTCTGGTTGTACGGCCCGGCAGGTGCAGGGAAAACTGCTATCATGCGAACCCTCGCGACTCAACTCCACGACGACACAAGACTTGGTGGTTGCTTCTTTTTCAAACGCAGTCATGTCACGCGCAGCAACGCAAGGACGTTGTTTACAACGATCGCTTATCAGCTCGCCCTGAATGTTGAATCGCTGCGGACTCCAATTTCTGAGGTCGTCGAGAAAAATCCATTGATTGTTGGGCTATCCATCAGGACCCAGATGCAGCAGCTGATTTCGGAGCCTTGTCGCGCCCACGAAGATCGGCAGTCTCTGGTGATAGTCATCGATGGGCTCGACGAATGCGACGGGCATGCTTTTCAAGGGGAGATACTGCGTGCAATCCTAGACCCATCCTCCAATCACCCCATTTGCTTTCGGTTCATCATTGCCAGTCGCCCTGAAGCCCATATTCGCGAGATGTTCGACTCGCCGGTCCATTCCGGTCGATATCACTCGGTCAATGTGAAGCAATCGTTTGATGACGTTCGCAAATATCTCTGTGACGAGTTTTCGCGTATTCATCGCGAGCACTACACCATGGCAAAGATCCCTTTACCTTGGCCCACACCAGACATACTGCAGAAGCTGGTCGAAAACTCCTCCGGGCATTTTATCTATGCATCCACCATCATCAAATTCATCGACGATAAAAGCTACCGACCTACGGAGCGGCTGGAAATGGTTCAAGATCCAAACAGCTCAGGCTCCGAGTCAGCATTTGATACCCTCGACCAGCTCTACAGGACTATTCTCTGTTCTGCCACAAGGCAGTCCCAGCTCATTCCAATCCTGTGTGCTATCGTCTACTTTGAGCTAGGCGTCAGCGAAATAGATCAATTCTTTGGGTTCACAGAGGGTGAAACTCGGTTATTGTTGCGTGGTCTCCATTCTGTGCTCCAACTATGGTCGGATGACAGACGCGAAATTCATTCCCATCATGCTTCGTTTGTGGATTTCCTCAAAAATCCCGACCGCTCTGGCAATTTCTGTGTTGGTACTTTAAACCGTCGGATCGGTCTGGCTCAGTCCCTTCTCCAGTTCTATGCAAGTCTGTTTCAACGTAACGAGATCCGGTAAGAATGTGTCTAATTCATTCTTATATATCTCACCCATCTTGATAGTTGTCTATCTCGCTTGATTGACTTCATTGTTTCATTGCCTCCTTCCAATGCGGTCGCTGAGCTGTTCCCACTGATTGCATCTGTAAATCCCCACTATATTTTCCGCCCAGCATACCTATCCAATGTCGATTTGGCATCAATCACTTCTTGGCTCAAGGTCAGTTTCGTAACCTGTGTGAGGCATCTCGGGATCTGACACCATGCATCTAGAACAACCCTTCAGCACCCACAGATGTGATACAGCTCTGGGAGGATTATGCATTCATGTTTTCCATTGAGTGGCCCACTGAGGGCGTATCTGTCCAGTATATCGTCTCCCCTAGCCCGGAACTTCTCCGCATTCTCGTATCACTGGGGTTTCTCCGACTCTATGAACTCCCTACTACATTGGACTTGACATGGACCGATCTCAGAGCCACTCTGTGCAGGCTGGGGCCAAGTTTTGTTGGAGATGAACATACACTGCCTGTTCACCAGCAACAGACAACTTCTCCCTGGGCTGCTCGGGACGTAGCATTGCAATTGATTCGCAAAATGGTCAAGAACCATAATGATACCAATGGGGGAGCTAATCCATCAGCATCTCGTGATGCAGTGTGGATGTACAATGCCTACTCATACATTCACAACCTTAAAGAAGCCTACACCCAATTCCAGTTGGTTTCCATCATACACAAAGACAACTTTTGTTCACCATTTAAACAGGCATGGACTCGGAATCAATATTTCATCTCTGGTCAGACTGTCCCCCCCTTGCCCTGTACTTTATCGTGAGCTTTGGTCTATCCCACCTTCCGAAATATGGTCCACTTGGGTGAGCGACAAACTTATCCATCATGTTTCCAAGTGGCTTAAGGTGAGGTAAAAACTGGTTCTGGGTACAACTGATTGATGTTTTCTTTTTTCCAGACCTTCCCAGATTCAACAACGGATCTTATCACGTTCTGGCAGCAAGCTGCACCAGATCCTAAGCTCTGTCATATCAGCCCATATAACCCTGGCTGGATTACGGAAAGTGACTGGCGGGATGGTGTCAGATCATACAATGATATGATAGTGAGGCTACATCTCCCCAACAGCCTCAAAATCATCACCTAGATTCAAAGTTGTTCAATGAAATCTCAAGCTACACTCCTGCTTTCAGCGAGCCCAACTACTGCAATACAGGGGCCACTTAGTCTGTTTACAAGTCAAGGTACTTGATCGGACCAGGAACCTTATTACATAACCAAGTTTTCAAGGCTTTCCTCGTTGTCTTGCACTCCAACTATGTCTCTAATAGGATTTTATACATGATATCTGGGCCCTCTAATTTACTTGGATTTCCTGGGTGCTGTTTGATGCCTTTGCACAAAGATTGAAGTTTGTGAGTTTTTGTCACATTGATGTCACACCTCAATCAATGAAGATGTATCTAAGATAGGCGTCAAACGCATCCATCGAGTCACATGATGTCACAGCGTGACACCGCAGGACCGGTGTTTATTGGGTCTGAGGTGGTCTCAAAAGTTCGGACAGAATTTGGAATTTTGACCTCGAACACAAGGTTGGATCAGAAGTTCAGACAATGAGGGCACTTTGACGAAAGTCGGATACCATTCGGACATTGTGTGCCTGAGGCCACTGATTAACTTCCCAAACTAGTCAAGCTTAGTTTTGCGCTTTGATTGAGACAATAGCTAGCTGAATATAGAAACAAAGCATTTGAATTAACTATGGTGCTGGTGGCATTGAGTGTATTAATATTTTTGTGCATTCCTCAGTCATAGAAACAAAATTGTACTCATTTCCAAATCACATTGAGATTGGATTCCGAGGATACAGTCTTTTTGACATGTTGATAGGGGAGAGGGAGGTGCTGTGCAAGGCAGTTGCAAGCTTGAATACAGTATAGTGGAAGGGCCAGAAGAATATTAGCTATGTGGATGTTCCAGAGGATGACGGGATAGCAGAATAAATTTTTTGTGATTTTTAGGGAATTCTTTCGATTTTTTTGAGGTTGGAAGCAAAGTTCGGACAAGTTTTGGGGGCCAGGGAGGTCAGACACAGAATTTGGACTAATTCCGAGGCCCGAGGTAATCAAAAGTTCGGACGGATTTTTTTTTTAGCCAAATCTGTGGGATGACCTCAGACCCAATAAACACCAGTCCTGACACCGCCTTCCCGCCCATACCGACAGCAGTGTCGGGCAGGAGCCTAAAACTAAGACCATTCAAATGCTCAGTTTAGCTCTGGGAACAACCCTATGGTCTCAGATTTTGAATATCTAGCCTCAGTCCAATGTTTTATGGGGATTTTTTGAAAAATGCTCAGAATGAGATTTCTGATCCAGATACATGGCTTTGAAAAATTTTCTTCAAAATTCTGTGTTACCATATAAGGAAACCCTAACCCATATGAGTCACATGCTTGATCCCATCAGCGTGTTATGTCGTGTCCGGGACACATACAAGTCGCCTGTCCCAAGCCCATCTACCACTGGGATGTAGGTTTGTAATGAAGGAAATCACTATTATTGAAGCAAAGAGATGTGTCAAGGGTCACTCTCCCATATCCATTCACATCTCATATGGCATGAGTATTCAGGAGAAGAGTTGTGCTGTTACTTATGCTCTTGGTGTTTATGGCTCTTGAAAATCCAACACAAACTCACTTGAACAGACTTGATTGTGAACTGATATGTTACTAATGAGCAAAAGACTTACGCTCTTAACACTGAAGACAGGCCACAGAACAGAATAAGTCTTAGCATAAATGATTTGCTGTCTATTTCATATGCATGATGACTGTTCAAGGCTCCGAGTTGAACTGAATTTTTTACAGACTGTCCAAGGTGCACTTTAGTTTTTTCGGAATCTGAAATTTTGCGCTTTCCCACATTACTGTCACGCGTAACATAATGTTCACACGACTCGATGGATGCGTTTGACGCCTATCTTATCAATAGAGTCGAGAGCACGATGCAGCCGTGCTAGACGTGCGAACATTTGCCCAGCCTCACTACACGTGGCACCTGTGCGGGTCTGCCGATACATCTCTCCTTCCCGTCTTCTCTCATCTACGTCTCTTAGCGACTTCAATCCCTACAGATTGTCATCGACCCAGGTTTGCTCAAGCCAGGGTCGATGACGGGAACATAGTCAACAACTACCACATCGGAGGTGGCTTAAAATCATCCTGTAGACTTAACTTCTTCAATGAATCTCGATATAGGCTCTTTGCTAGTCCGGTTTCTAGTGAACTACGGCAACTACTGCAACTACCAGGTGCAACTCACATAGCTGCACGTCTTTTGCTGAACCCAGATCGGAGTGGAACTCTGCATCTACGTATTCGCTCGGTGTTTTCGGATTGCCAAGAGGATCACAAAGAACGAAGGAAATGATAAAATGAAATAAATGCGGCGAGTTGCTAGGGGTCGTACAAGTACGTACATGGGCGAGACGTGAATCAGCAAGGAATATGCGTGAGGATGCAAGGAGAATCGAGGCGCAGACGGGTGCATACAGCAGAGTAAAATTGAAGCGCATGTGCCTAAGTATACAAGGCCAAGTGAAGAAGCGGAGCCGTGAGGCGGGCATCGAGCCATGTCGTTCACTGCTCGTGTTCGTGCGTGGAAGGGCAGTGTGCATCGGATGGCGAAGACGAGGTCGACTGTGGAGTATCGGGTATGCAGAGATGTCTGTCACCACAAAGGTCGACAGGGAAAAGGAGAGCGCGAGCTCGTCGGAGTCGGGCTTCGGGTATGCCGTGCTTGTGTCCTTCACATCAGCGATCGTCATGCTCATGGGTAAATCGATCGGGGAATCGCCCTACGGATTCGGGGAGCCCCCCCCCGCACCAATCTCCCCGCCGCGCGATACTCCATCAGATTCAGGCGTGCACAAATGCGAAGATCGCAAAAAAGAGCACGCCGGTGAGGGGTACAGGCACGTCTCTTCGAGAATGAAGAGACGCAAACACCGTGACGGGGCTGAAAATCGAGTCGTGGGCGCAAGCAGCGGATGGTGAACGCGATGACGACGCCGCTGACGATCATCTACATCGGCGCCATGCCAATGAGGCGAGGGAACGGCTGGGAGTAAGCGCCGAGGAGAAATTTGGAGTCGAGCGATGCAGATTTGGACGAGGTGGTGCGCGAAGGACAGGCGGCGCCGGAAGAAGTGACGGAGACGGGTTGAGAATGACAACGACAAGCTGCGGGACCAGCCAAACGAGGAAGGTAGCAGGGAGGGATGGTCAGTATGCGACGGCCCTGAAAGAGGGAAAAACCACGCACGGATATGATATATCGCCGCAGGCCACAGCCATGATTGCAATGCCATTCCGCCGGAGAAATATGTTCTCTCCAATCTTATGATTCGATAGAAAGCGCCAGACGATCGGAGATTACGTGCTCGCTAGTATCGTGGGTGCGACTCAAACGAAAAGATCGAGAGAGGAGCTGATTAACAACTCGTATAACAACTCGTAGTACCTGGATGCGGTGGAAAAGGCTCAGACTCCGACGGCAGAAAGCTCTTGAACAGCTGGGCGCAAGCTGAGGAGAGGATAGACACAGGAGACAAGAGATCTTAATCCTTGCCAAGGGTTTGTAATATTCTTGAGAAGAGACATACAAAACAGGCGTGTAGATTTTGTTGCCTAAGGAATATACTACGCAGCTAGTGGTGGCAAGGTTCGGTTCGGTTCAGGTTCAGGGCACTTTGCTCTGAACGCCGAACCTGAACCTGGTGTTCGGTTCAGCAAAGCGCTGAACCCCGAACCTGAACCCGCGTTCAGCGTTCTGAACGCGTTCGAACCTGAACCGAACCGAAAAGAATCCGAGGATTTCGGAGGTTCAGTAGCTGGTCCTGGAGCATAGCAAGTGGATCATTTACTTGTTCTTACCTTGATTGATTCAATTTTAGTGCCTCAAGGATGCTGAAATGGCCGGGAAACGGGAATCCACGAATGTTCAAGTGAATTTCGAGTCGTGGGACAGTACGGTCCGAGCCCCGGTGATGCAACACTGACGAAGATGGTCGTAGAATTGGCTGCAAGCTGTCAATCCAGCACTCTAACGGTGAATCAGTGGCGAGTGATGTGCGAATTGAGCCTGATGTCGCCGGAAATCGCAATAAAATCATCAAAAATTAGGTGGATGTTGGGATATCCGCGTTCGGCGTTCGAACGCGCCCCCCGCGGCCCGAACGCCGAACCTGAACCTGGCGTTTGGTTCAGCAAGCTGGTGAACCTGAACCTGAACCTCGCGTTCGGTTCAGGTTCGAACCGATTTCCGAACCGAACCTTGCCACCACTATACGCAGCGGCGAGAAGAGCGTCGTCCGCAGCTGTCGTGGTCAAGTCGGGGCAGACGGATAACTCAGATCGATCCCGGAATCTCATTTGAAGTGTTGAGCCTAGTCTAATCATCCTGTCGAGCCGTCGAGCGAGCGCGGAGACAGCGAGATGGAGGTTCGGAGCGAGAGGCAAGTGTGGCGGTGCAGGTTGCCACAGATCCGCTGATGTCGGGCGTGACGAAATTCGGCTCTTGCTCCCGACCACAAACTCGGAAAAGACAGCTCTCGTCCTCCGGAAAGGAGCCGTCCCAGTGTCTGTTACAGAATGACGTTGCGATTAACCCGCCCGCCCACCCGTTGATTTGGCTCGGCTTGTCGCTCGGCTTACTCGTCATCCATGCCTCGTCTCGTCCCGTCGATTCAGCTTGGTTTGCCGCTTGCATGCCAGTCCTCTGGCGCACTGGTTAATTGGCCATTACATCACAGGAAGCATTCTCCGTCTCGCGCCGCCTGTTCACTGCTCCCTCCGTCCCGTCGCCCCTGCTACATCACCTTTGATCTGCACTGGCGACGAGCACTTCAGCCCGATTCTGCGACTCTCACGCGCGATGCCGCGTATGAACGCATCTCTCATATCTCTCGGCGTCTTGGCGTCTTTGCCGCGAATATCTATGTGAACCCGCTGAAGAATGCGAACACGCGCATCTACTATGCGGTGCGACAGACGAAACCTACGAAATACAAATCATACTTGGTGTCTCGCAGTGGGCCATCGTCATGGTCATCGTACTCTCCCTTTCGCGGACGCGGTCTGGGTTCATAGAGGGTGGAGAATAAGACAAAAACGAATGAACGAGCGAACGAGGGTCTACGAACTGGTGTGAGTTCCCTCTTCGTTCCCTTCTTTCTCTCCCAGTGCGTCCGCCCCGTCTCCTCTCCGCTGTCTTTCCGTGTTCGCTTTCCTCTCAATACACCACTTCTTTCCTTAGACTCGGATCTCCGCTCGAGGCGCGTACGGTACATCGTATGTCATATGCATTCAAACGCGACTTTTCTTTTCTCTCCTTCTGCTTCCATTCCCAGCGAGTGCCTCTGTACCCCTTCCCGCCCACATTCTTTGTGCTGCCTTGTTGTGTTCGCTTTCATCGCATTCTCACCACATTGCTGCTTGGATCGACTTGAATATCCAGGTGCATCGCAACCAGCCTGCTCGACGCGCCTCATTTGTATACCGCACGTTGTGCGCGAGGTTTTTTCTCTGATTCTTCCCCCATATCAATGCTTGGGTTGGTGGCTTATAACCACACTGCATTCCAGCTTTTTCCTCCCCTTTAGGCGGTCCAAGTTCTTCCTTTCTTAAGCGGCTGACTCGGAATCTCTGCACAACTCCGTATGATCGCTATGCTATCGCTTTCCTTCGCATCGTCTCGTACCTATCGGCTCCATCCCCATTTCCCTCTGCATCTCGGATTCCCAGGATTTTCAATTTCAGCTCTGGTGTCGTGATTTCCGATTCCAAATACATCACGGTTTACTAGCCCTCCTTAGTATTTAATCCCATCGCAAAGTCGTTTATTCATTCGTTCACTGTTGAAGCCGGTTCGCCCGGGCTTGTTCCGAACCGATTCCGAACCTAGGTCGCCGTCGCAGGGATATCAGCACCTGTCTCTCGGCGACCTCCCTTGGCCGACTCTAGACGCATATGGTCGCCTCGATTGTTCTTGGCATGCCTAGCTGTTCTAGCTGGCCCTTTACAGCTGTTCCGGGAAAGATTGAGACTCCGCGACAACTTTGCGCACTTTGTGAATTTGATCGAGGGCCAAAACTTACCGGATGTGGGTTTCGAGCCGACACTCCGTCGGCTAGACACAAAACCGCTACTGGCTTCCCAGCTCATTCTGGACTTTGGAATATGTGGATTTTTACCCGTTTTGGGCATAATATGTCATTTACGAGCCTCTAGGCGCTCCTACCACTGGGAAGCCTCAAACGAAGTCTAACAAAATATGAGTAATTTTCGGCGCTGTTGCCATTGCTAAAATAAGTGATGGTCCCAATGGACGGTCGGTCCAGAGCTCAACCGAGCCCAAATCCAGTAAGTCTTGGCTCTCCATTAAAACTTAGGAAACAGGCAAAATTTTCGCTCAGTGTCAATCCTTTTCGGAACCACTCCGGAACAGCTGTAAAGCAGTGAAGTTGGAGGTAACCAATTTGGGAAATTAATACGAGCATAATTAACCAAACCGAGGAAGTATGTAGTCCAATTCACGGCAATTTGAAGTGTCTGGAGTTGTGCGTATATTTTTGGGTCACTATGCGCGTATATTGGGAAGGAATTCCAATTCCCCTAGGGCCAAAACTTTGGTGTCCCAAACGGAAACGCCAATTAATGGCGGTTAGCAGCGCCAAAACAACTGTCAGCGAAATTGCCGATGTCTAGTCGACTACAAGTCAAACCAGCCCCTGAACGCAGTGAAGATGCCGGAATCAGAATGGGGAACAGGCAAAACAAAAGGCAGCCTTTCCCCCAGGTACATAAGGTGGCCAGTCTTTGCCCTGGATAGCAAGCTCAGGTCATCAATTTCTTGTCCTGTAGACACTGGTCCCACACCATCTCTCAATATGAAGATCACCGCCATTGTCGCCCTCGCTGTCGTCTGCGTCACCGCCACGCCGGTCGACCACGCGCCCACAGCCAACATTACGCACGTTGAGAAACGCGACACCGAGATCCTCTACCTCGCCAACTGCCTCTCCGCTGCCTCGTGCTGCGCCCCCGACAAGCACTGGTCTGAGATGATCGTGAGTCCGACGCATTCTTCCGAATCCCAGACGGGACGCTGTATATTTGGACTCGGACTGACACTCTATGCAGTACTATGCCAACAGTGCCGACTCGAATAACCTGCAGTCTCGCCCGCCGTCCAGCAACCGCTGTCAGGTGACGTCCCCCGGCTCGGGCTACACCGGGTGGGAGGGCAACCAGAAGAGCTGCACGTTCCCGACGGGCGTCACGTTCGACGAGGCTATCAACAGCAATGCGCAGAGCCTTGCCGACTTTTCGTATTCTGGGTACGTCTCTCTCTCTTTTCCACCGGGCGGTAGCTCGTAACCTGGGGGCTGACTGACGATTTGACAACAGCTGGGGCTGGAATGGCAAGTCGTGGAACTGTTACAAAGACAATCGACGTTTGCTCTTCGACATCACACAGCCGGAGATCATAATTGATACTTGCAAGAGCATCTACTACTGCCTGCCGGCCTGAAGGGTGTTGCACCGACCATGTATTAGACATATCTGATTGCACCTTGCTTTTTAATTCCACCACGTCGGGTTAACACGTCCTTCTCGCTCCGATGCTTCTGCGAGTCACCGCTCCGAATTCATGCTTTCCTCAGCTGAATAGTTTTATCTCAGACATGGGATCTACTGTACTATTTCGTTCAAATCGACATAAGGTGTGACGCGTGACCCAGTTGACCTATTCGACATTTCGGCAACCACTAAAATTTTGCGTGACACCTTGAAAAATTTCGACGTCCCACACAAAATTTTTCGTTTTTTCCGCCTTTTTGAGCTCTTTTGGCGATTTTGGGACCCTCGTGACCGCTTGGAGGTTCGACAAAGGCTTGCGTGACGCATGACCCCGACCGAAATTCGTGTTCGACATAGGGGTGCGTGACGCGTGACTGCCGAATTGAATGAAAAAGTACAGTATCCATTTCTCCTCCATTCCACTCCCTATTTATTCTCTATATGTAGTACTTCTTCACGATTCAGTTCTTCCTATATTTCATTGTCTCTCGTCGCTCGCACCCGGCCCCCATCACTGCCGTGGTTTTGGTCCAAGTTTTGAGAGCCCGCTCGCATAGACACATTCCCTTCCTTCCGCATTCTTCCGGTTGACCGGTTCAACAAACATGGCATACACCCGGAGGACAGTGGGCCTTGAAATAGATAACAAGATCACAGAGGAGCGAAGAGAACAGATTACTTTCAGTTGCAACTTCTTTAGACGAAGGGGTGGGCCGCTTCGTCTTGTATCTGATCGGATTATCCCTTTCCTGCGCTGTACTCTGTCGGAAGCTTTGGGCCATGTCAGTTGTTCCAATTTCGTCTGATTGGTTGAGCGTAACCTCGCTTATCTATCACGTTTCCAAATGGCTTCAGGGGAGCCACGCAAATACCGGCCAACAGTAGATTGACAAGACCTTTCCGCATTGACAAGTCTTTCCCCGATCCGACAACGGAACTCATTGCATTCTGGAAAGCTTTCATGTTCAACTCACCCATACTCCACATCCGTCGCCTCGACTACGCAGAGAACGAGTTGAGAGAGCAGGTGGAATGCTGGAATCGGGCTATACTCGAGTAGTGCGCCTTCACCTCCCTGACGACCTGAATATTCCCCTGCCATTTTGATGGATTCCGATGTATGCTAGTACTCACTAAAAACAGTCGACTATTCGAACTTCATTCCAGGATACTGCGAAAATATCTGCCGGTCTGAATAGAGAGGTTGCGCAAAGCCACCCGGAGCCACCCAGGTGGCTATGAGGCATGTGAAAGCCGGTGGCTTCAGCTTCTGGGTGGACCAGACGAAGATATCTGTGCAATTGGTGGGATCAAAGGAATTGATCTGGCATCAGGCCAGGCTGAAAACCGAAAAAACCAAAACTTCGTAATTTTCAAGTCGTTCAAATTTTTCTTAATGGATGATCTGGCTCACCCAAATTGAATGTTTGAGATATTCTTATGAGTTCTACAAGTTGAACCATACAAAAATATTCAGGCAATTACACGCTGTGGATGCCGCAAAACGGCTATTTTGACTGAATTTCGGCCAAAATTGTGTGACTCTGACCAAAAACAGTCAAAATGGCCATTTTGCAAGCGCCACAGCACTCGAATGCCTGAATATTTTTGCATGGTTTGACTTGGGAACTTTGTTGGGAGATCATGAACTTCATTTTGAACCATTCAAGATGTCCTGAAAAAAAATCAGCTGTTGGGTTGGAAAATCGCGATTTGAGTATTTGGCAGTTTTGATGGCGGATCAACTTCGGATCATACGATGAACATGGCCAAAATGTTGGCTCTGGCTATTTAAACGGTCTCACATTTTGTTCCATGCGGAAAGACCCTCTTTTCATGAAGCGCTGGTCTCAAACCAATCAGACATTCTTTTTGTCCACTTGGTGTATGTACAGCAAGTGCACGGCGGTCTTTCCTCTATGTAACCGAGAAAAGATCAGTTCTCATTGGCCGATGCTTGGCGTAACGTTAGACCATTTGCGTTGTGGCAGTGGCAGTGACAAAGTGCGTGCGCGAGCAGGCGCAGTATTTGGTGCACTGGTGATCTTACTGTAAACGGATGATCAGCGCTTGGCTCAAGTTTGAGCTGACACCAGCACTATCAATAGAGTTGGAACGCAGAATCACCGTGATTGACGTGCGAACATTTGCCCAGCCTCGCAACGTGTGGCACCTGCACAGCTACGCCCGTCTCGTCCTTCTCCCATCCACACCTCTTAGCGAATTCAATGCCCGCAGATCGTCGTCGATCCAGGGTTGCCCAGGCTAGGAATGCAAGTTGTCCCCAGACAATGGTCAATCACATTGGTGGTGCGAGTTGGAAATGTCCAGCCCTCAGCCTCGTCACTCATGCTTTTATTTTATTTTATTTTTTTTCTGTAGGAGGCCAAGGAGGCTCTGGCGGGGACGGCCACGGAGATGGGGCAGGTGGAGCAGGAGGCCATGGTATGGGTCCAAGCCTGAGTTTCGATATCTCGGTGGGACACTTTACCATGCATAATAATGTGCTTGGCAATTTGTATATGTCAGGCCCGATTCACGCTTCATGTTTGACGCATCCGGGACACCGCGTGTCCGGAGATCCGAATCGCCAAAATACGGTCGGGGGAGACCCATTGCATGACTTGGGTTCTGGGCTGCTTATACACCAGAATATCCATCAATACCGCGATCGAGGCACGTTAACCAGCTTCATCACATCTCATTCTGAATAGATGATGAAGGTATTGATATATTGCACCGCTCGGTAGCGCTGGAGGCCATCCACGATTCGATGGACAGCTTCCCCCAGCCAAGATGCCATCCTGAAACACGCACCAAAATGCTCGGAGATTTGCGTGGATGGACATTGGACACAGATTCACAAACAAGCGTTCTCTGGCTATATGGCCCCGCAGGTGCAGGGAAATCTGCCATTATGCGGACACTTGCGACTCGACTTCACGAGAACGGGAGACTGGGCGGTTGCTTCTTCTTCAAACGCGGTCATGCTACCCGCGGCAACGCAAAAACTGTGATCACAACGATTGCTTACCAGCTCGCGATCTGTGTTCCGTGGCTCAAGACTCCTATATCTCGAATCATAGAGAACGATCCATCCATTGTTGGACAGTGCATCGCCTCCCAGATGCAGAACCTCATTTCTGGGCCTTGTCATTCACATGAACATCGCGATCCTGGTGCAATTCTCATCGATGGGCTCGACGAATGCGAAGGTCATAATTTTCAACAGGAGATACTGCGTGCAATCCGGAGCACATCTTCCGATCACCTGATTTCCCCTCGCTTTATCGTGGCGAGTCGCCCCGAACCGCATATCCGCGAGTTGTTCAATACCCCCTTGTACTACAGCCACTATCACTCATTCAATGTGGAACAATCGTTCCATGATGTCCGCAAATATCTCTCCGACGAGTTTGCGCGAATTCATCGCGAGCATGACACAATGGCGAGAATTCAGTCACCTTGGCCTTCTGAGTACATCCTCGAGGAGCTGGTTCGGAAGTCCTCTGGCTATTTCATCTATGCATCGACCATCATAAAATTCATTGATGATAAAAACTACCGGCCACGACAACTGGCAATGGTTCAAGACACGACCACCGCAGGCTCCGAGTCTGCATTCAATACACTCGACCAGCTGTATCTGACCATCCTGACTTCTGCTCGCAGGCAGTCCGAACTCATTCCGATCCTGTCTGTCATCGTCAACTTCCAACTAGCGCCGCACAACATTGATAGACTCCTCGGGTTTGAAGAGGGTGAAACCTGGTTACGACTGCGAAATCTCCATTCCGTGCTTAACACGCCGTCGGACATGGACATAATCCGTTCTCATCATGCATCATTTTTTGGATTTCCTCAATAATCCTGATCGGTCTGGGCCATTCTGTGTCGGCACCTTGCAGCATCGGATTGATCTGGCACGAATCATTCTTGAAGTTTATGCGGGAACGCATGAAAATGCCGTTGGGTTTTGGGCACGGTATGTTCCGCGTATTCCGAAAGTGCGGTATATCTTACGCTGACCATTTGAAAGATTTCTCGAATCTCAATTGATATCCTTCCTCGAGTCCTCACTGCCTTCCGCTGGAGGGGCTGAACTCTTTCCACTGATTGGTACCATAGACCCCAACTGCGTCTTTTTCTTCCGGACCACTGCTATCCCGGAGCGAATGCTCGTGTGGCTCAAAGTTGGTTCCAAAGCTGTAGCTCACTTTCAAGGCTGATAGTACTTCCATGCAGATGCGCTCAGCACCCCGAGACTTGATGAAACTCTGGGAAGACTATGAATACATGGCTTCCTTTGAAAGAAAAGTAGAGTGGAATTGGCAGGAGCTGTCTGCCGGGCGCATGGTGCCATGCAGCTCAGAACTTCTCCGGATTCTTGTGTCGCTGGTGGCGTTCACACCCGGCACGCTCTCAAACACCCGTGACTTATTGGACTTGACATGGACCGAAATGAGATCTTCTGTTTGTGGTGCTAGCTCAAGTAGTGCGAAGGATCAACATGGACTAATCGTGTTGGCTGCTTCCCTGACATTCCGGGACGTAGCGTTGCACTGCATTCGCAAAATGGTGAAAAACACCCTCGACATGGGCAAGCACTATGCGTTGGAAACTCCAGCCGCAGTGTTGGAATCCATCCGCAGCACGGGCAGAAACCAGATAGGTGCGAACGCCCTAAACAAGCACAAGACTGAACAGTGGGTGTCTTAATCCGACAGACCTTTTTATTCACAATATTTGGACAGATACCAACTCATAGCTGCAATTCCATATCTGGTCAGGTCATCCCCTCCCTGCCCCGTACTCTGTCAGGAGCTTTGGAACATCCCAATTGCCTCAATGACGTCATCTTGGGCGAGTGGAATCTCGCTTTGCTATCACGTTTTCAAATGGCTTGAGGTAAGGCACGGAAAGATAGACCAACAACTATTGACAAGGCCTTTCCGCTTTATTCAGTCCTTCCCCAATCCGACAACGGAACTCATCGTTTTCTGGAAGCAGGTTGGCAAATTCGACTCAAACTTACTTCATATCAGTCGTCTCCACTCCACAGAAAACAGATGGAGAAATATGGTAACCGACTGGAATGAGGCAATAGTCAGTCTCGACCTCCCTGATCACCTGAAACTTCTTACTTGATCAATTCCGATGTACACTACTTACGCTGGATTGAGCCGCTACCCCACATAGTGGGCAAGTCGAATATAGTATCAAGTATTTCGTGCAATTTCCTATTCCATTCTCTGACTCGAGTGACCTAAACCATCAAGGTGCAGTGATATGACAGCCATACAGTAAAGGAAAGAGTGCGAGGGCATAGCAAACACAATAGTTGAGCGCTCAGTTATGTTTTGTGGCTATCGAAGGTCCAAATATTCGAACTTTGGTTGTTCAGCATACTTAAGTGTGAATATATCTGCCAGTTCTGAGACTTGGCATTCACTGTATTCCACGAAGGCAAAAAAGTCAATGAACATCCTCATCGACTGGAAAATCACATGCATTTTCGACCTATTGTTGACGTTATTGCATTTATTCTACTACTACAACTGAGGACGAAGGTTGAAAATTGAGTAAGGAATATGTCATGAGATCAGGACCGAGTAAGGAAGGTCGAGGCTAAGGGGTGCATATGCAGTGGAGTGAGTGAAGCGAATGCTGCTATACCACAAAAGACTAAGTGAAAGAAGAAAACGTATGGGTGGCGAGGCATCAAGCCATCTCGTTTCCATCGATTCCGTGCTCAGCCCCGGGCATAGGAGGGAAGTGCGCGTCGAAGGATGCTTGAGAGGGGAAGTAAAGATTGGTCGTAGCGAACGACGAGGGCAAGGGGAGCGCGATCTCGTCGAAGTCAGGCTTCGAGTACGTCGTGCTCGTGTCTCCCCATCCATCACCTTCACTCTCATCGACAAACCCATCTGGCGTCGCCCTATGAATTCGCTAAGCCACACTGCACCCATCTTTGTGCCGCGCGATACTCCGTCACTGCGTCCCTTCCAGACGCGACGATCGCAAAGAGCGCACCGGTGAGGGCACACTCAGCCACAGTGAGTACGTGCAGCGGCCCGTCTCCTCGGGAATGAAGAGACCCGAGTATGTCGCGACAGGGCTAAAATTCGAGTGTGTAGGCGCAGGCAGCCGCGGAGGGTGAACGCCATATTGGCGGCGCTGACGGCACCGTTGATCATGCCCACGAAGTGTCAATGGAGGGAACGGCTGTGTGGGCGTGGGCGCAGGTGGGTGAGCTATCGGCATCTCCCTCCTTGATTCCGCGCTGGATCCGAAGGAAGTCGACTTCTGATCTAGTGTCGCGAACTCCGATTCCTCTCGCGCTGCGTTCACTTACTACGGTATTGAATCCCTGCGCCAAGTTATTTATTGATTCAGTATTGAATACCCACGCTTTCTCTCTGCCCTTCGCACGCGCGCGTCCGGGATGAGTATGTATCTCTCCACTTCGCATACTCGCCGGTACGAGCCACGCTGAGTGGATACTAGGGGAGGGAGACCACACGTACGTGGAAGGCAAAGCAACCTCGACTTTGAAGCAAGCACGCAATGAGCTCGAAAGCAAGCAATGTCGCAATATCGCAATGCCGAGGGTGGGTCATCCTGATTTTTGCGCTCGAATTGTACCATGTATCAGGAAAAATTCGACCACGATTTCACGAACGACGCTCAAGCCTGGCGGGTCGAGGATATGGATTTGAGATGGGATATGCGTTCTTCCGGCGTGCCCTTCCACCGGTTTTTCCATTCCTCCTATTTTCCCATTCCGTTCAGGGGAGAAATTGGACCGCGACGCGTTCGGATTAACGTCCGGTAGGCCTAAAGGTCCATCGACCTTCCACCTGCATTGATTTAGAGTACTGACAGCAACAACTTTCCATTCTTGTGCTACAGTAAGTGAAGGAGCAGAGGTGTGGGGCGGGCATCAAGCCATCTCATTTACATCGAGTTTCTGCTCGTGCTTGTGCTTGGAAGGGAAGTGTGCATCGGATAGCGAAGATGACAGGTGTAGGCTATGCAGAGATGCCTGTCGCCGCAACGGTCGACAGGTAACAGGAGGGCGCGAGCTCATCGAACTCGGGCTTCGAGTACGTCGTGCTTGAGTCCATCGCATCCGTCATCGATAAATCCATCAGGAACGGATTCGAGGGTCGTCTAACGAATTCGGGAAGCCGCTCCGCACCAACCTCCCTCCCCCCCGCGATAGTCCACCAGATTCATGCGTGCAGGAAAGCCAAAATCGCCAAAGAAAAAGAGCGCGCCAGTGAGAGACACCGCCCAGCACGCCCACTATGTCCAGCGCCACGTTTTCTCGAGAATGAAGAGGCGCGAAAACATCGCGATGCGGCTGAAATTCGACAGGTAACCGCGGATGGTGAACACGATGACAATGCCGCTGGTGATCATCTACATCGGCGCCATGCCCGTGAGGCGGAGGGAACTGCTGGGCGTGAGCGCCGACGGCGATTGCACATTGGAGCTAGAGTCGAGCAATGCGGATTGGGACGCGAGGTGGCGCGCGAAGGTGAGGCGGCCGTGGATGTGACGGAGGCGAGGTCGAGAACGATGATGACTAGCTGTGGGATCAGACGAGGGAGATGGCGGGGAGGGATGATCAGTATGGGCCAATGCCCAAAGAAGGAAGAACCACGCACGGATATCGCACCAGATTAACAAAGCCATGATTGAAATGCCATTCCGCCACAAAAATATGTTTCCCTCCAAGATTATGATCCAAGAGCAAGAGCCACGCGATCGGAGATTCCACGCGTTCTAGTACCATGCGTACGACTCAAACGAGAAGGGATCGAGAGAGGTGCTGATTGACGATTTGATGGATGGGGTGGAAAAGGCTCAGACTTCGATAGTAGAAAGCTCTTGAAAAGCTGGGAGCAAGCGGAGGCGAGGATGGTTACGGAGGAAATGCGAGAGATCTTGCTTCTTGCTAAATGCTTGTGACATTCTGGACGAGATCAATACAAAGGACACGTGTAGAATTAGAACATCGTCTGCCGCTGTCGTGGTCAAGTCGTGGCAGACGGATGACTCGGCCCATCGATCCGTTGCCTTGCCTGCAATCTGCTTGGAGATGTTGAATGTAGTCCGATTGAATTATCGCCTGTTGGCCCGTCGAGCGAGCAGCAAGATGGAAGTATGGAACAAGAGGGATTCTGAGGGTAGGTAGGTAGGTAGATTTACACGGCACGGTCCAACTCATGAACGCCGGTTCCACGGATTATTCCGTTGATCGCGTGCTCCGCAGCCCAAAGTCCGCCCCAACATCTAGGGCCCTCCCAAGTTCTTCTAGACGAGCTCGCGGCTGCAGTCGAAACCCGCCGCTGTAGATCTAGCCGAAGCGAGGAAAAGCAGGGAAAAAGGTTAGTACGGCGACTCGAGATCCTCACCTCTTAATTCTCTCCCCTATAGCCTGGCACTTCGTAGAACACTTGTAGGACTTCGTATGCGAACTTTGCAACCAATGCAATCGTTGATCTCGGAACAATGATGGCTTTGAGAAACTCGGTGTTCGAGAGTACAGCCATCCGATCACGTAGAGAAGGCAGCTCGGCGAAGAGTTTCGACAGAAAAACAGTCCTCAATTCGACTAAGCGGTCCGAGGACTCGCAGCTGATGAGGGCGTGTTCCGGCGTCTCGACGTCTGCTTTGCACAGTCTACATAATCGATCCGATAGCGGCACGGGTTGATGCGCATGATTGACGTAGCGCAATACTTCAACGGCGAGCTGGTGAGTGGACAGCATGATCGAGGTAATAGCCTCCCGATGTTTCTGAGTTTTCACCATAGTCAAGGAGTGCCGTAGGCATGAAGTAATTTGCACAGGTTTCTTGTCCTTTTGAGGTTCACGACGTTCATGTAATAGGTAGAGTTTATCAGACGAGTCGATTTCTGCCTGTAACCATTCCTGCAAGAGCTTGCGCACCAGTTTTGCGTAGTCCTCCACGTCCTTTACCGAAGTCTGACGTGTGAGAATCAACTCTGGGCAGTGGAATGGCAGTCTCGAGGCTGCCTTGGTTAAATCACTGATCCATGATCGTTTGCCTAGTGCGGCGAACTCAAATGAACTGTTGAGAGCGGCACGGGCATAATGATCGTGAGGGAGAGTCAGGAGGTAACCGAGGTAACCGAGACACAGAATAAGGCGGCGGACTCGCAGAGGCATGATCCCCGTCTCCGTGAATAGTGGTGCAATCATGGAACGGCTATGCAGATTGAGAAGTTGACGTAGGAAGCCTCTTTGAACTTTAGCCAGGTGCTTGATATGCACGTCCTCGCTGTCCGGCGCGATTTCACATCCGTGTATTAAGTGACAGTCGACGCGAGCCATATACAGTTGCTTCAGTTCTTTCGGAGTAAGTCTTCCTGTCATATCCTCGATTGCCATGATCTGATGACCACAGAAGCGCGCTGTACGTGCTTTTGCTTTGTAGTGCTCCTCGAACATATTTCTCGTGTCCGGTCTTATGTTCACGCCCACTTATTTCTCCTCAGTCTTTAGACTCAGCTGGTTGGGCCCGAGGTGGAACATTGGAGTGGGGAGATTCATAGGGCCAAAGATCAGGATAATTGTTTTGATCATGTTGACCAAGATGAAGTTCTTTGCGCACCAAAGTTCCAATGTGTTCAGCTTCACTTGAAGGCCAGGGAAATGTGGCCGCGGCGGTGCATGAATGTGTGACGGATCCGCTGATGTCGGGCGTCACTGTCGGTGCTTGCTCCTGACCAGCTCCTGACTACAAACTCGGAAACGACAAGTTATCCTTCTTCGAGAAATGGCGTCGTGCTTCACTCGGACTCGGGTCACTCTGGCTCGTTGATTTGACATGGCTTGCTCCTCGTGAGGCTCGTCAGTGCGGCAGTGCCTCCTCTCATCTCGTCGATTCGGTTTGGTACTTCCCTACCCGGTGTCAGAAAAATATATAACTTGGCTATCATGCTTACAGCAGGCATATTTCAAGGTTTGAGACCAAAATTCTATATTTCAACTTGAGAATCACGGTGCTTTAACATGAAAAAAAAAAAAAAATCGGTCTCTTCCCATTCAAAAGGTGATCGTCACGGAAGATTAATCGATGTTGCCAACCCCCATGAACAGTAGCGGTGCGGTGTGACGAAGACAATCATGCCGCTAGACAACTTTCGTTACTTTTTTCAACGCGCTTAGCGCTCAGCCTATTCAGAAGCGGATTTTTAGCATTGCTTGACAGACTCCACCTGGTTTTCTTTCACGCGCCTACAGCGGGGATGGCATATGCATCTTCATAATTTAAATTATATAGTAATCCAATCTATGTTCTAATTAGCGGCAATCAGGGGGAAACTATTGGAAATGAGATGACGGAAGGAAGAAAAGAATGCATTAGGGACAAGCAGGTGCTGTACGCAGGAAATTTGAAGGAAATGTTACAAGATCGAAAACTCTTTCTTCACTCGTGGTTCGGGAGTTGCGAGTACTCTGATCCGCCGCAGATTGATGGCTGGTCCCCTCCCAGTTCCACCCTTCCCACCCACTGCAACTCCTACTCCACCTGTGCCACCAGTACCTCCTGCAAAATACGACTTGTAAGTATTGTTGTGAGCAGAGCAATCCAATTATTCACTTACCAGAAATCTTGCCGATTTGCGCCCGTTCATCGGGGTCCATGTCAACTTCTGGACCTCCGCCTTCACCACCTTCGCCGCCAGTATGTCCGGGGCCCCCGTCACCGCCAGTTCCTCCTACAAAAAATTGGGTAAGTCAAATTTTCAACAACAAAAAGTTTCTCACCTGTGATGTCGGGGTATGGCTGTTGCAATTTCGAGCTCTGTTACTTCGATGTCAGTTGAATAAAGATCAAACATAACGTCTGAGCTCACCTCAAGCTCACGGAGAGATTTGGCGACTTCATGGACAGTTAGAAACTATTGCAATAGAATTAAAGCAAAATAAAAAAGTGGAACTGGAGTGGCGTACTGTGGAATCCGCGATCATTTGATCGAGAGCCTGATTGTGCATTTGAAGAATCGATGAGTTGTCGGCACTGTTGAAAAACTGATCGAGTTTGCCTCTGGTCCGGGCCGCTTTTAGCTGCTGTGTCATCGACGCAAACTCCCTGCTCATAAGTCAGAAATTTCTTAGCGAATGTAACTCGCTCACTTTTGAAGGTTCTCAACAATACCCTGGCCTTTGAGCGGATCATCTTCTGCCATTTGAGTAACGATGGGTGTGACACGCTCTATTCGGGCTGCCAACTGGGCAAGGCTTTGTTCGTTGGCCGATGTTTGCTGGGCTCAGATGATGAGACGAGTTGCAAAACAATTCCCACTGGTGTTACCTGGACCTGCACAACAATATTCAAGAGAGTGTCGATGATGCCACTGAGGGCTCCAACCATTGGGATGCTGCTGGAGATGCCACTGAGCGTTCTGAGTGAGAAAACCAGCACGTTAGCCGCCGTTTGGCCAGTCTGACTTGGCGCATTGACAGGTTGGGGTTCCTCTATGATGGTTCGTTTGGATTTGTCTTCACCATCCAGTGGTTTTGGCGATGATGACCTTGGGACAATGTGGAGTTTTCCCAGGGAAAAACGTCGAAGGAACTTGAAGAAACGCATTTCTTTGGCAAAGGCTTGGAGGACACAAAATGGCGCAAGACACAGACTTCGGATGCTTTTCTTGCGAGTGACACGCGTCCAACGTGCTTTCCAAAGGACGGCGTTGAAAGCTGATGGTAGTAGCACGCAGGGATATGAAGTGTCATGGTGGATGAACGCAGGAGGGCGTTTGAGGTAAATTGAAGACAGCAGGTTACCGAGGGTCTAGCACATGTTATTTGAATCATTACTAGTCCCCATCCGATACACCACGCCGGAATCTACCTACCGTCCGAGTCCGAGGTCATGCCGAGACCAGTGTATATTATAGACAACATGCGGTGCGTAAAGGTCGTTGTAACGGATATGGATCTGCATTCGGCCATTGAGCTATTTCGGTGATCTCGGGCTTTGCATCAATTGTCAGAGAGTTGAACAAGGTCGTCATGTTCAACGCTGCGGCCATCATTCCATTCACGGAGACAAGTAGATACTCTTTCAGATACAAGGTAGTTCACATATTCAGAACAAGGTAATTAATACAAGGCGATTCAGTTAGATAGTGTGTAGGTAATTAGACAGTTGTCTCAAATGCAACACCTCACCCACTCAGCTTGCGTGAGTACTTGGCTTCTTGACAACTACTGCGGGGTCTGTTTGCCTTTCGGTTTACCCGGACCTCACAGTCGTGGGTCTTGAAAATAAATGCTTTTTTTTGGAATGAGATTCGTCACCTTGGGAGCAAGAGGCCGCAGCTCGCATTATCCGATCAACCAACGTAAAAGGACACTCCCTTTCCAACAAGAACTGTAGCGCGCTATTGCGGCAGAGCCCACTAATAGTTCGTTGGGCATCATCATAACTAGCAGCAATCACTGGTCTCCTACGAACTACAAAGCTTCAAGGCTAACGTCACAGATCTATATACTAGGAACTTACGCGACTTCTAAATTGTTCAACAGCCAAAGCTCGCTCGGTCATCAGGGTGGAGCCCCAAACGGAAAGAACGCAACTGGAAACCAAGTCAATGGCAGAACACCAATCGTCAGTGGCATGAATGTTGATATCACAGATTCACATCCTTCCTGCGACACGGCCAGGTTGTTGCAGGAGCACCTCAAGACCGGATAACAGAAGCTCGTGGACCAATTTTTAAACCCACTGGAGCTTGAAACCCACACAAATTCGACAGCTTTTCATTTGAGATGCAAATTTGTCTGGGTATAGCGGAGGTGGACGGTAAGTATTGGGATATCTTGGGCGGATTGAGGCGGTGAAGCCAAAGAAAGGCCACCACGGATATAGTGGGGGAAGCCATGGAAGACAACAATGGAAGCGGAGACACAAGGAAAGGTGGAACAGGACGCGAACTCATGTGAATAACTGGCTAGGTACCCGTGAAACCTAGCCACGGTTATCTGGACGGTAAGTATTGTAAGATGAGATATCTTGGGCGGATTGAGGCGGTGAACCCGAACGAAGGCCACAACGGATACAGTGGTGGAGGCCATGAAAGAGGACATTGGAAGCGGAGACACAAGGACACAAGGAGAGGTAGAACAGGACGCGAACCCATGTGAATAGCTGGCTAGCTACCCGTGAAAAGAAACCCAAGGTAGGAACCCAGAACCACGGAACGGCAACCGGGTGAACGGCTGAACACTGGTGGTCAGCGGCGAACGAAATTCATAGCAACTCTTCACGGAAACCGGTCCCCTTGAGCTTTCGAGACCTCTTTCGTTTATATTATTCATGGCGTCTTGAAAACATTTGCAGCTCATTTTTTTCTCCTTGACGATGGTCATGGTCCAGCCCTTGAGAAAAGAATCTAGTGTAATTGTATCAAACGTTACAATAATATAATAACAGAACTACCTCCCTAACAGCCTTAAAATTCTCTTATAGACTCAGACTTCTTCTATGAATTCCAGTGAACCACACCAAGTACTGCAACTACCAGGAGCCAACCGCATAGTTGCGCCAAGTCTTTCGTCTTTCGGTTGATCCCCAACTCAGAGTGGAGCTCGGGACCTACGAATTCACTCGCGTTTCTGTCTCAGTCTGGATTCGCAGATGGGCGTAACCGTGCGGTTTATACCGGAATTTACATTGGCAAGGAAAGTGGTGGTTAATCTTTCTCCGGGAACTGGGGGTACATGTCACTTGCTGGTGCTCGTGGCTTACGAATGAGTTCCCGTAGCAGATACGTCAAACACTCAATTAACGACCAGGATTTCTTCTGTTCATGGATGTTGCAGAATCAGCATGTGAGAGGAGATTAGACACGTACAACTAAAGGGCCATTAGTATTGAGCACGATTGGCGGAGACAAAAATGAACTTAAGTTGCTTTCCAATTCGAATTCGCAGTGGTAGTACGCAGGGACTTGAAGCAAGGAGGATTTTGCCTGCAACTAATGATCGGCATTCCATCTCGAGCCGGAGAACGAGGGATTTTTCTGAACCACTGTGAGGCGGCGTGAACCACCGAAATTCGTTCCGGAGCGAGAGGAGAAACGAGAAGTCATCATGTCTCCAGCGGACTGTTGATGATGCGTGGCCGGAAGGCAGATGTGCTTGTGCTTGGGGTCCAAGAGGCATCGGTCATGCAAAGGATATCGCTGTAATTGAGAGGAAATGAATTCTTCCGTAACAGTCTCCACGTTCGGCGCGAACAAGTACTTGACTGCTTCCGTCATCGTGAGGAATAACATTGTTTGGGCACAATAGTGATCTTCTCGTAGTTCCGGGTGACAAGAATAAGGACGACATGGGATACGGGGACTATAACGAGTGCTCTTCCAGAGCTAAGTGACGAGCAAGCATGAATCGCCGGCGTAGGAGTACGCGAGGAAACAAGCATGTGACGAGGCGAGGATCGCGGGTCGCCATCTGGAACGCGACGACTCCGGTGTTCCTGCTTCGAGTCGGATTGCAAAATAGACATTGCTCTGGATTGAGGTTGGTTTGCTTCGGTGAATTCTACAGCATCGGCCCAAAAGACAGAATGAGCGACCAGACCATCAGCGTCAGAATCCTGACTCCTGAGGAGACGAGTTGCACGTCTGACTTCGCGTTGGTGGAGACACGAGATTGTTGCCGTTGGTTTGCTGCTCGGGGACGCTGAGGTCAGAGGTGCGGCTGCCATGGGAAGTGCAGGAATTTAATAAAAATTTAAGCAGCTAAGATGGCACGTACTGGTATCGCATCGACTAGTGAGTAACGCTGAGCATCGGCGAGCTCAACAGCCTAAAGAGTTTTTTGAGCTGAACTGCATGGCGCGGAAGGCGGGCTGAATAGGGCATGTATCCTCGAATGGAAGAATCGCCGAAGATCATCAAAGACGCCGGATGGTGGTGCATCCGGGAGCAGAGCGAAAAATGGAACGCGATACATTGCCGTTCAATGTTTTGTCCGATGCAGTTCGACGTGCGAAAATGGAAGTCAAAGGCCCGCGTAGAGCGTTGGGCATCCTCAATCCAACATGGCAAGTCTATTCGCCGATTCATGAGGCAACCGAGGCAAATGTAAGAATGGTGGTCATTGCGGGAGGAGCGGAGACCGGTATCGCAAAAAATTCGGGATCGGCATGCGAAAGAAGTGTAGATGGAGGAATATCCGGAAGTGCGCTGTGGAGTTGTCCATATCTAGTACTGTACCATTTCGACCGTAAGTTCGGTCACAGGTCACAACGAGACTTGAACTGAACCTATTTAATTGTGGTCACAGGTCACCAGAGGTGCTGAACTAGGTGATCTTTTTGCGTCCCAAAGCCCTCTAAAAATCAAAATTTTCGGTGTTTTGGGGTCGCAAAAACGGTCTGATTGATTTCTGAAGCTATTGAGGTAAGTATTAACGTTTCGCCCACTCGAGCGCACCGCCAACTTCCCTTTACAAGCAGCAATAGGCAGATCCTCAACAACAAGAGCGTAAAAAAAGATTGACAAAAATTGGCAAAAGATTCATCCACATCAATCAAAACTGAGCCCATCTAGTGAGTGTCAATCCCGCGATCTCAAGTGAACATGCCAACAAGTGAACCTAAAGAATTCGGTCACAGGTCCCAGCCCAACCCAAACTTAATGAAAGATGAACCTAATAGGTCACAGGTCACACCCGCCGAACCTACGGTCGATCTGGTACCGTAGATTTGGCCGAGTGGTCCCGGGATTCCGGCGGGGATATAAGCGTAAATGGAATCTGAAACAGCAGGGTCATCAATGGCGTGGTGTAGTTTAGGTATGAAATGCACTGCGTCGAGCGAGAGGAGGTCCGTGAGATGTTCAGGCGACGATGGTGGGGTGCGTAGCGGAGAGGAGATGTGGCGTATCGAGTCGGCTGTCGATTTGCCCTGCGAGTGAGCGCGAGTGCCGTAGGGTTGGCTCTCGGAAATGGGGAAGACGCCGCATGTGTTTGCTGCCGGTGGGTTCAAGTCGTTTGGAAGCATTAAATTCTGCGTGCCAAGCGACTCGCGAGATGCTTCGGAGCAAGAGGGAATTGTGGCGTGCCGGATCTGTGACAGATCCGTTGATGCTCGGGCGTCACGTACTTTGGCGCTTGCTCCCGACCACCAACTTGGAAAATGACGTCGCCTTCTGGTTAGCCTCGTTGAAGGAAGCGCTTTCGAGAAATACCGTACTATTCCTGGCTTGAGGCGACGCTCGTCTTTGAGCCGCTCCTTCCGCCCGCTTCCATCCTTTCTCGTTTTCCGCAGCAGCTCCTGTGCGCCTCCGCACGAAGATGTCGGATATGGACCTCCTCACTGCAGAATTATCTGGCGCCCGTGTCGACTCGGGATGGATTGTGGGGCGCGGCATCCGCGTCTGTGTGCGTCATATATTCCGTCTCTCTTGCTTTGTGTCCGTGGGGCTGATTTAGAATCGATCGCGTGTTCAGCCCAGATTACGAGATTCGATTCATATACTTTTTCCAGTTCCTCTGTATTCTTTGATGTCTTCCCTCTCGGACGCGCGCACCCGATCAACGTCACGTTACCCAAACCGCGCGCTGGTTCACAACGGCGCTACGACGCCTGCTACCTTACTCCCCAGTTCGGCCTCGCACGCGCGGTGAGACTACCCCAGAGGCACTCGGCGGACGGACGAAGGACGAGGCGAATGCCTCTTTCCATTTGCGCACCTGATTCTCATCCCTCTCTTTCGCCGCGTTTCCATCCTCTGCGGTGTCTTCCCCACTCCTTTCTTCCCCTTTTGTTGCGTCTTTCGTTTTTTCTAACACCAATCTCCCAGTCTGCTACGGTCCATCCGTGCACGTGCTTTCGGGGCGATCCGGCATTGGGACCGCATCACGCAACTCAGCCGTCCCGCCCCTCGTTCCTGCCGGTGTGCGTTCGCTTGGGGCCGCCAAGGAATAGTGATCCGCCGGACATGGTATGCACCCTATTCCTCCTCTTGATTTTAATTTATCGATTCATTTTGTACTAGGCACGCCCTCTCGTAGGCATCTCTTCTCTTCTCGTGGGCAGTATCCAGAGCTACATCAGCCAGCCGTTTGCAGTTAACGCATTCCCCGTTGGAAACTTGAATAATGCGCGGTGCGGGGCAAGGGTTCCTTCGCGGCTTTGGGTGGTGCGATTGGATTCGGTGGGTTTCATCAATATTTTTAACCTCAAGTCCTAGAGTCCCGTCCGTCTCGAGAGCGTCGCTGATTCGCAATCACCAAGAGACGCTCGTACTCACGGTCGACACAAGAAGCCTCTGATTCGTGATAAGATTTATTTGAATTCTATACATCCAATCCTATTCCGATTTGGAACGCCGTCCAATGGTCCTCAACGCTGTGAACTCCTCTCCACCTCCGCCTCGCGATCTCTGATCCTTTTCACCCTCTGCTGACTTATCGACTAGACCCACAGAGCTGTACCTGGTAAACGCGGCTCGGACTTGGTTCGGTCTGATGTTCGTCGCCGGCGTGCGTGCGATGCGGTCGTTCATATCAATCCTTCAAATACCCTTCAACAATCACCTTCAGCAGTTGGAACTCGTACATGCTCCGACTCCAGCTTATTCCATCCCGGCCAGCCTGGCTTCGGTCTTCCGTCGCATTCGCAACATCGCCCCGAATTTTCGTGGGTAATCCATTCTCTAATCCGGGTGATCCATCTGCCATCCGCAATAGTTCGGTGATTTAAGAACCAATTGCCCTCGCTACGTACCTGATTACGAATTACGCCTAGCTTGCAGCCACAGAGACCGTCGCCACCACAGATGTTTCCTTACCGGTATTCTTGCGAGGTGCTCTGGTTGCTGTGATGCGAGGGTAGGTTGGAAAAATCCCAATCGTCGCAAAACGATAGCCAAATTACCGGTATTCTTGCGAGGTGCTCTGGTTGCTGTGATGCGAGGGTAGGTTGGAAAAATCCTAATCGTCGCAAAACGATAGCCAAACGCTAATAGGATAGAATAGTTTCGAAATTCGAGAAGTGCATAAGCCTTCACCACTAGTGATGGCAAAGTTCGGTTCGGTTCAGGTTCGGGGCATTTTTTCCCGAACGCCGAACCTGAACTTCGGTCCGGTTCGAGCATTTCTGTGAACCTGAACCTGAACCTCAGGTTCAGGTTCGACAGGTCCGGTTCGGCGTTCACCGGCGTTCGAACGCCTGAACCGACCCTTTCTGCTCTCCAGTGTAAGTTGAGCATATAGAAACAAAACTATGAGAGGTAGGTGTCTAATAGCCCATTCTAGTCAGTATCTAAATCAAATCCTTTCTCCACAAGCTTATTTAAAAGCTTTTGGAGCCACTATTCGATACACTCTTGTGCTCCAGTAGGCTATCCGCATTAGGACTGTCATAGAATAAACATGTCAAATGGTAGGAGAAGATATGTGCGAGGGGTAAAAGGACTGGGATAAATGCTGAAACCCTGGCATCAGTGGCATGCCTTTTATACGGTGAGTACGGCTAGTCACATGTCCATAGAACGGGAAAGAGATCCTCATAAACGGTGGCAGATGGTATGCCTGGTACATGGTGAGGTACATAAAATGACTTGTTGCATGTAGGACATTGGAAATGAAAATCGAAATGGGACTAGTCGCGTCAATCAGCAGTTTATTTATTGATTCTTGGATGCAATCGGTTCGGGGTTCGGACGCGTTCGAACGCGTTCAGCAAATTCCAGGTTGTGCTGAACGCTGAACCGAACTTCAGGTTCAGGTCCGGCCATTCACCGAACCTGAACCTGAACTTCGCGTTCAGTTCAGTCCGGTTCGGGTTCGGACCGATTTCCCGAACCGAACTTTGCCATCACTATTCACCACAAGGCACTGGCATGCATGCATTGAGCGCTCGGCATTCATTTATTCGTTTCTTGCACCCCCCTAGTCCAATATTTGTTGTCCATCATAGTGTGTAATTACTCAATGCTCACTGTGAGTGTACTGGAGGAGCTGGTTTGAAGATCATCCGGCCATTTCATCTTTGCATCTACAATTATAAAATTCATTGACGACAAAAACTACCAACCCACGGAGCGGCTGGCAGTGATTCGAGATCCGGACAGCTCAGGCTCCGAGACAGCGTTTGACATACTCGACCGCCTTTACCTGACGGTTCTCAGCTCTGCCCCAAGGCAATCCGAGTTGATTCCAATCCTTTGTGCCATCGCCCACTTCGGCCTGTCGGCCGGCCAGATTGATCAACTTTTGGGGCTTGCAGAGGGTGAAACTCGGTTAGTGCTGAGGGGCCTCCATTCGGTGCTTAATGTGCCGCGACACGATAAAGAGCAAATTCTTTCGCATCATGCTTCTTTTGTGGACTTCCTCAGTAATCCGCTCTGGCAATTTCTCTGTCTTTATTTTAAGCCACAAGATCAGGCTGGCTCGGTCCCTCCTCCAGTTTTATGGAGGTCCGTTTCAACATAACAATATCTGGTAAGCATAGGTTCAATCCATTCCGATACATCTCACCTATGTTGACAGTCCTCTGCACCACTCGATTCGCTTCATTGTCTCGTTGCCTCCTTCCGATGCAGTCGCTGAGCTCTTCCCACTGCTGGCTAGGGCATCAAGCCGTCCCGTAATTTTACGGAATTACGCGTCGTAAAATGGTTACGTCCCGTATCGTCCAGCATTTGCTGGTGAGTTGTTACGACACGGTTACGATACGGGTTGACCCGTATACGGTGCCACATAACCGGCCGTTTATGCGTAAACGACTGCAGCTTTGTGCCGAGATGCCGCCTTGATTAGTATCTGATGGTGAGACCAAATCGGTCTGCCGTGCCCTGATTGGCATCGGCAAACATATTTTCCAGCCATATCTGGACATGTTTCGTTGATAAGAGTCAAACAACAGACTTTGCTTACCACTGATGATTGCCTGACGCAACTTGGATGCAACTGAATTTCGATTCTGACTACCGACTATCGCTCAGGAACACCGCCGTCAAGTGCGTCAAGATCTAATCAATATCAGTTGAATGTTCACCACAGTTCAATTATAGTTCGAGGTACTAGATGGACTCCGAATAAATTTGATGAGAAAACCTGTAAAATACGCGTATACGTACGGTACTTTACGGGGCCGTCCCGTCTGGCCTCCTATACCTACCTCTTACGCACGGCCAGACCCGTAGCATTCCAAAGATACGGCATAAAGGTTACGCCGTAAGCGTAATACGGACGGTTTGATGCCCTACTGCTGGCATCCATGAATCCCGACTATATTTTCGACCCATCGGAGGGAGATAACTATTTCGGTAATATTGTTTGTTGGCTCAAGGCCAGTTTCATAGCTTATGTGAGATATATGAATCTAACACCCATACATCTAGAACACCCATTCAGCCCCCGCGGATTTGATCCAGCTCTGGGAGGACTATGCATTCATCGGTACAATGGATCAACCGAATGAGGGCCCATCTGTCGAGCGGATTGTCTCACCCAGTCCGGAACTGCTTCGTGTTCTCATATCAAAACGGTTGCTCCATTGGGATACTGTACTTTTTCGTTCAAATCGACTCGGAGTGTGACGCATGACCCATTTGAGCAATTTGACATTTCGGTAGCCACCAAATTTCTGTGTGACACCGCAAAATTTTTTCGACATTTGAACCAAAAATTTTCGTTTTTTTGCACCTGTTCCAGCCTTTTTCGCCATTTTAGGATCTGCGTGACCACCTGGCGGTTCGACAGAGGTCTGCGTGACGCGTGACTCCGACCAAAATTCGTGATCGACACAGGGGTGCGTGACGCGTGACTGCCGAATTGAATGAAAAAGTACAGTATCTCGAGGATCCGTACCAAGCTGGACTTGACATGGACCGATCTCAGAACTACTTTGTGTAGCCTTCGGCCCAATTTTGTTGGAGGCAAACATGGCCTGCCTATCCACCTGACACAAGCAGCTTCTCGCGAGGCTGCTCGGGACCTGGCATTGCAATTAATTCGCAAAATGGTCAACAACCATATTGATACTGATGGAGCAGTTAACCAGTCAGCATCTCGGGATGCAGTGGTGCTGTACAATTTCAACTCATCTATCCGCAACGTTGAAGAAGCCTACACTAGATTCCAGTCGGTGGCTATCGTGCAGATAGAGAATTTCGTGGACCGTTCAAATAGGTATGGCCTCGGATGCGATATTTCATATCTGGTCAGACTGTCTCCCCCTTGCCCTGTACTTCATCACGAGCTTTCGCTTATCCCACCTGCCGAAATATGGTCCTCTGAGCCGTGTGGTCACCAACTTATTTATCACGTGTCCAAGTGGCTTGAGGTGAGATAGAGCAAGGTTTTTGGCCCCGATTCACTGATTTTCTCTTTTTTTTCCAGTCCTTCCCAGATTCAACAATGGAACTCGTCACATTCTGGCAGCAGACTATGCCAGATCCTGAGATCCGGCGTTATAGTCCAGACTGGGAAAGTGAATGGCGTTATCGTGTCGGACATTACAACGATATGATAGCGAGGTTACGTCTCCCTGAGAGCCTCAAATTTGTCTTGTAGACTAACTTCTTCAATAAATCACGATATGCTCTATCCACCGGTCCCTAATTTTCAGTGAACTACTCCAAATACGAGGTGCCGCTCGCATAGCTACACCAGATATTTAGCTGAAACCCCCACTGGGACTCGGCGGGCTCTCCGACGCCAGACTCACAGATGTGCGGAAAGACGAACAATGAATATTGGTATCACTCTACCAAGTAGTCCCGAAGTGATTGCACGAGTCGAGAATCAAGAAACTGAACGGCGGCATACTAGATGGCGGATTCGCAGCAGGGTGGATGAATCGGGGTAACAGACTCGGGAGCCGCCGCGATGTGGACTTGCGGAGGAAGGGAGCGATGGTCTTGGCTTTAGCCTTTGAGAAGACGATTTGAAGAGAGAGCTGCGATACATGCGTTGGGGAGAGCGACGTGGAACCCGTGGGTGAGTAGGGGGCGACGGACATCTGCTCGTGAAAGCGAACTGGGGAGCGGTCTGTATCTGGCGGTAGTACTAGTTTGGAGGCAGAGAGAATGGAGGAGAACGAACATTTGAATGAATCAATCGAGAAAACGCTGCGGCTGCGATTGAGATGAGAATATGTACGCATACACTCGCAGTTAAAATACGGTAGTACCGTCAAAATCCATTCTCCAATAAGGGAAAAAAAGGGAAAGGATAAAACAGGGAACGACGGGGAACATTAGTCGGCTGGAAAGTCTTGAATTCGCGAGCCATACGAAGAAGGGAACTGGGGCTTTTTTATTACGTCAATCAAAATCCTGAGCAAGACGTGAAGGACGCAGAGTTCATTGAATGATCTGGTTGATCCAAAAATGCAATTACCCGCCGAACTGTATCCAGAGAACAGCTACGGGATGAGAGGCAATCTATTCGAGCAAGATGCAAAGGTCGACGGCCAGTGGTAGGCTGCAGTGGGGAGTCCGACGGTGCACTGGATGGAATTGGAAAGGCAGGATTCGGCCGTCACGAGCGGAACAACTGCGATCCCGCAATTCGTATAGGGTGCGGGTGCATTTGTGTATTCGCGAGCAGAAAGGTTGCAAAGGATAGAGAGAGAAGCGCCAAATTAGTAGCGACTCGGATCCGGGTGACGCCGCGAATCCAATACGGGAACTAGACCTGGGAGACATCCAGTCCGCTGGCTGCGTGCGGCGTGTTGACTAGAATCGCATTGAAGATGTTGCCACTAGTCAGATGATGTCGTCTCTGTTGGTCGAGCGAGCTTGGAGAGGCCGCTCAGAGGCGCGAGATGAAAGTTCGGAATAGGAGCGAAAGGTGGCGGTGCGTGTTTTGTGACAGATCCGCTGATGTCGGCGTCACGACTTTCGGCGCTTGCTCTCGACCACCAACTTGGAAACACATCTCGTGCGTCTCAGGCCGCGCTTTCGAGGAATGCTGTCGTGATTTACCTACGTCGCTGGTTTCGCACCCCATCCTATGGCCTCGTCTGATCGATTCTGCTTGGCGCTGTCTCTCCTTGCTGGTTCGCTGACGCACTGCACTACTGGCCGTGGAGGTCATTCTTTCGCCGTGGCCTGGGGACCCTCTGTCTCTTGTCGTACGCCGCCCTTTCATTCATGCTTCCTTCATTCTCTCGCCTTCCCCAAACTCGCCGCCCGTCTCCCATACTAAACAGCCTTGGATCTGCACTAGCGCCTCAGCATGAGTCCGCGATTCTCGTGGGCCACTCCGCGTCTCTGCGCGTCTATCATTTCTCTTTGCCATGTCGCCACTGATGTCTATCCATATCTGTCGAGGAATACTTCCCTGCGGATGTGCGTTGCCACCAACTATGCAGGCAGTGGACCGACGTCGTCATCATCGTACGGGCCCGATCGGAATCTGAGTTTGTAGAGGGCGAAGATGCAGGCAAAGGCTAACGAATGTGAGTTTCCTCTTTCCTTCTGTTCTCTTTCGTTTCATCCCCTCCGAGCGCGTCTCCCTCTATCCCCACCCCACTTCCTCTCCGCTGCCTTGCTGGGTTCACTGTCCTTCTCACACCATCACTGCTCAGATCCCCAGACATGTATATACGGTCCACCATGTGAATCATTACCAACGTCACCGCGCGCCCCCATAGCCGTCGTTCGCATCCTATATCCCGCTTTACTACACAAGTTCATCCTGCCTTGCTCGAGCGATATAACGCACTACGGTAGACGAGATCGACACGGTTCGATTTCGGGCCCCTTGGCGGTGCCGACAGATCGGATGTCCCAATATAGCAACTGCATTATTTGGTTATGTTTGTCATTACTCTTGCTCCGCGGCAATGGCGCGGCTGTGATGCACACCACTGCCACTGCTAGATGCTGTGGCGCTTGCTCGTGTACACGTGCCGCCCGGTGTTGCCGGCCCGATCGAAGCGTGTGTGCACAGTTACGGCAATCCAAGCTCGTGCTTGTCGTGCTGCACCGCAGAGAATGGTAACTATTCACTGTAACAACATGAAAAACATGTATTTTACTCTACTATAATTCAATTCATGTTTTCTTCTTGCTCTCTTTCCATCCCACTCACCCACTTGACTCCCCAGCTGGATTTGAGGCTGCATTGGGTTATGTGCTAACCCCAATGCCATGTGTTTGGACTGCGATAACCGACGCCGCCATTTTGGGTTGGCACAATTGCGTGCCCACCTTGTCCCCTGCCCCCACCACTGCTCAACTCCACCCAGTACTTACCTCTTGTCCACAGCATCTACACATGCGACTACAATTCAATGCACCAGACCCGCCAAAAGGCCAGCATGGTGGACGCCGTGATAATTCAGGCCGCAAAACCAAAGAATGGCATGCTGCACGACTGGCAGAAGCAAATCGTGCAGCTGCCAATCTCCAGGCCCAAGCACCAATTCAACACTCAGTTCACCAGCCTTCACATCCTATCCAGTCCACTCCCACTACCTCACTCCTGCAGCAGCAGACAGCAGGCTTTTTCCAGCCACGCAACAATGCACGTGGAATAGCTCTCCAGGACCCCACACGCCGACAGTCACACCCAAACCATGGCCTTCAAGTTCATTCTGCTCAGCATGACACTAGTCCTGCTCATGCAACTGGTGACATTATGTATAGTTTCTTGCCTCAAAATTTGCTGACTTAACCTGCAGACACAATTACTCAAGTCTCCTTTGACCAAATAGTGAAAGAACTTCGCTTTCATGATCTCAATGACCCAAATGGTGATCTTGCATCGGGAGACACTGCTATTGAAGATAGTATTTTTGACAAATCAGCAAACGAACAAGTGAATGATGCTGCTGATGCTGCTACTGCTGCTGAAGAAACAGAAAAATCACACCCTGTCCCTGCCTCGGTTCATCATATGTACCTCCAGAATGCAAAAGCTAGGATTGTTGATGAAATAGCTGCTCATAAGCAGCCACTTTGCTATCAGCGTGGGGACCTATTTGACCGCCCAAAACATGCTATCTTTGCTGCTCAAGAAACTCTGGCTACTAGTAATTCTGACAACCGTAAACCAGATGCTCTTTATCACCTTGACATTCTTGTCTGGATACCACACCTGCTTGCCAAGAGAGTAACCTTGAAATGTGAATGTGGGCTGCATCTGGTACTTAATGGTAATGAAAATCTACCTGTTCTACATTTTGTTGAACATTTGTAGGTTTTAACAGTAATCCTATTGCACGCCATGTTCGCCGGAGACCAACAGACTATTTTCTTCTCACCAACCGATACTTGTGCAACCCTGACAGAGTCAACAACCCTGGATGTGGGCGAAGCTACCAAGGCACTGATGTCCACATCTTTGGTCAGCTTCCTCGTCTTGTGCAGCTTGCCTTCCCAGGTTTGTTCTACTAGTACTACCAACTGCATTTGAATTTCTGAAGTACTATTCAGTATATCTCTCTGCAAGAAGTGCCATTGATAAGCAAATGATGGTTGAAGTTGTCAACCTATTCACATCTCGTGTTGGACCAGGTCCTTATTCTGAGCTCTTTGCAGAAAGCCAATACCGAGAGCATGCTGATCGAGAACTGATCTGGCTTGCAGCTGCAGACTATCATGGCTTTACTGGAGTCAAACCATTTTCCTCATTCAATGATCCATTCCAATATGGTGGCTTCAGTCTATCTGTCAACTATATTCGGGCAATGTTTGTGGATTGGTTTGCTGCTCATCGCATCTTCTTTGATCGCTCTATGGCTGCCAAACCCGGTACTAGGCTTGCAGGTGATCATACTTTCTGGGTGAGCTTTCCAATCAGAACAATTAGATGTAGCTTATCATTGCAAACAGACTGTTAATCACACTGGAAAATTGAAAGGCGAACCTGTTCACACTGCACTGTACAGTGTTGTGAATGAATATGAAGAAGTTCGGGCAACAACATTATGTCTCACAAAGGCAATGCCCTTTGTTCAAGGACTTTATGAAGGAATTGAAAAGGGTCTGAAAGAGCATGGACATAAACCAACCCAAGTTGTATATTGTGATCAGCCACAAGGCAAGTCATGGTTTTCATTCCAATTTCTGGCATATTTATAATGTTCCTTAGTTGAACGCAAATTCCATGAAACTTTGATGCCTTCACTTGCTGCTGGTGTACAGCCTAGAACAATTTACAGCCACCTTCCCAGCCTGAAACTTTCTGGAGTTCTTATTGAGGTTTCTCTGAACTCACATTCCATCCAGAGCTCTTGTTCAGAGATACTCAGAGAACTGTCGGAACCTTCTAGTCTTTGTCTTCTTGCAGTGTCCATCAAGTCAAATGGGCAATCTGGTCCTGCTACATCAGTAGACATCATCCAGTTTCGAACTGCAAAAAAAGCCTATATCCTGCAGGTTAGTCATTCTTTAATCTATTGCTTCTCAAACTGTATCACTCTTTTAGGTTACTGCATTCCGCCGACGAACAGATGTTGTCCCTTGTCTTAAATCAGTTCTGACTTCACGACGAGTGATCAAAGTTGGACATGAAATCAAACGAACATTAATACAGATTGCTGATGCTCTTGGTTTACCAGAACTTGAAACATTGGTTCAATCTTCAAACCCTCCCATTTTGGATCTTGGAAAACATGCTAGGCTCAAGGGGATTGCTGAGGGCATTCATGTTTCCTTACATGCACTTGTTGGGATTATGTTGCACCGCTCATATACTCCACCTGAGTCTAGACCTACTCTTGCATGGTCTGCAACACCACCTTCATCTCAGCGTATTGAGGACCTTGCACTTGAAGTTGACTGCATTTGGATTTTATATCAGGCCTTAGCTTCACGGAACTCAATTGGTCTTCCGCTCACTGAGGGACAGGCACTGCAGGCTGGTCAACCTGTAACAGTTGTATATGGATGCAAAGCAGGTGCTGAAGGAATCATTGTTGACCATCAGGGCTCCCTCACTGCTGTGATTGATGCTTCTGGCACAACACATCAATTCAATATCACTCAGTCTCGCTCACTTGTGAAAATTACAAAAGTCCTTGTTCCTGGGCAAAAACACCTGCTTATGAAACAGCAAACATTAGAGTGGATCTCAGAGCATGGTGGTCTCCTTGTAGTTGCAACCAGCATGCTTCGTTCTCGATCTGAAGATCCTGCTCTCCCAGCCCAAACACAGCAGACTAGCAATGGTTTTATGGCTCCAGCTGAGATTACTCCCCATGATGACTTCAATCCAGTACCTCCAGATCCTGACAATGAGATTCTGTTTGAGAATGATAGTGATAATGAGGAAGACTCCGAAGAGGTATGATATATTTGTATTCATTAACTCAATCTTACTTGATACCATGACAGATGCCAATTCTAGAGAATGAACCTGAGCCTGAGTTTGTTAATCAGCTCAGAGCTGAACTTGCACAGGTTGAAATTACTTTGCGTCAGCATTATGAAGGTGATCCAGCAGCAACCAAAATCTTGGATGATGTATTTCACTTCATGGATCGGCTACTTCGGCTGCTCTCCAAAAAACACTCTGTTTTCAAAGACTTTGCTCATCAATTCAGTGAAGCGATCTTCATTCGAGATAAGGATGATGAAGAGGCTGTTCGGGCTGTTATTGAAAAGAAAGGCGGGAAATGGTCTTACATGGTGCGCCAAAAGGAGCAGCTTTGAACAAACAGATTCGCAGATTTATTCCTGGCCCTGAGCTTCTGGTCAAACGTCTGCAATGTTTATTCAATGCATATAGAAATGTCAAATGTCCCACTGCAACAGGGAAAAAAGCTTATTTTTTCTCTGATGAGGCATGGAAAATGGCATCTCGTCTTGTTGATACAGCTAAACAGGGCTATCTCTCTGACCCACTGAACATCCCACTGTATTATCTCATGGGCCGTGATCGTGATGGGCTCAACCTGTACAGGTGTATTCGCGGTACCAACTCTATTGAGGGTGGCTGGCATATGCCCCTTCGGCGGATGTTTGGCTCACTAGGGTCTGCTTCAGACTTTGGAGAAGCTTTGATTCTAGCATTTGCCTATCGCCGAAACATCACTGTACGTAGATATTTTTCTCTTATATCATGTCTCAATTTCCATTTATCCAGGTTGGTTACAAGAATCGCACAGGCAGGGTTTACAAAGGCCATTTTGATCTTTGGGTTCAGGATGAGACAACAGAGCTGGCAGCAGCAATCAATTCCTCAACATCATTCCCAACCCCTAAAATTCTGTCTACACGGATAGTCACTTCAGAGTCATTTGGTATTACCCCAATATCATCTGCACTGGCTGAACAATACAATATAACAACCCTTCCTCCTCTGAATCCTGTTGTTCGCCCATTTCATCATGATACTCCAGTGCAGGCTCTCATTTGACTCTCAACACGGCCAACCAATCAATATCGATTTTATCAGCTTCGCCAGCGGACATTGCATCCAGTTCTACCTGTGTGCACACAGGCTGAATGTGCAAAGTTCAATGCCACTATTACGAAAAACAAAATATCTGCTCAAGCGAACAAATCTTGCTTCTCCAAATGAAGCTTACAAGGATATAAATTGGGATGAGTTCACAAGAGACTGGAACAGTGATGTTAATGACCAAGATATTGGGCAAGCAGAACCCATCACAGATTCGAATAAGCGAATTTACTACAAAATTCCTCAGCAGCTTGAGCGCCACCACAAGAAAAAATTACAGTGGACCACAACACAAGCAGCACTAATGGACAGAGCCAATGCTGAAGCATTGAAGCCATGGATGGACATGTCAAATGGCCCCTATCGTGTTCGTGCCTCTGTTCTACCAGCTGTTGAACTCGATGAGTCTGTTCATTTTATAGGTATGATCAACTTTCTGGATCTTATGAGTATAGCTAATTACCCTTGGCCCAGATGGGGCATCAGGAAACAGTTCTGAATTTGTCAACTCCTTTGAAAACATGCCAGAATCAGAAGCACAGCAGCTGTCTCCAAATTTCTCCTCAGAGCTTGAAAATGACACAAATCCAATGGTTGTTGATGATACAGCCTCAGCTCAGCAAGCAGCTACTCAGCCAGTGAATTCATTAATGCAGAGTGTCTTGGTCTTCCACACTGCTACTCCAAGCACCTCAACATCAATCAGGTCAACCCTCACTGCTATTGGAGTGCACCAACCATCTCATCCAGTGCCACAAATAAAGCAAAAGAAAAATTGTGCTGTGTGCCTTTACTTCAATTGTAAAATGAAGAAGTCTTGTCCTGGTTCAGGTGGTAGACAACATTGCCAAAAGGGGCCATGTGGGCATAAACTCAGTGAAGTCCCAAAAGGTCGTATCACAAAGCCAGGGCGTGAATACAGATAGCATATAAAGATATTCCTCATGTACTTACAATATGCACAATTCATTCCATATCATGAGTTATAAGCCCAACTTGAGGTGAATAGTTGTTAGAATACATTGAGATCCAACTAATGGTGGCAATTACACCATTATTCATTGAGCACAGCGCGCGGCGCACGCGGTGTCTGAAACGTGGGAATGTTTGTGTCACCATTTGGCGTCGTGAGAGCACGGGAACTCGTGCCGCACAGACCCGAGTAACCCAATTAGCTCTTGAAAACAATTAGCTGTCGGATTGTTCCGGACATCTGCATCCTGCTAAATTTGGGAACTTCGCAGTTTTCAAGCAGGAACTTGCCGAGATTACGTGAAATCAAGTGGACATCTGCAAAATCATCGCGCTTTGATGCTTTCACGCGATTTCAGGCATTGATTTCATTGGTAAATTACAAGTTTAATATTCCTTAAACTCTCTCTCTTTTCTCTCTTTTCTCCTTCTTTTTGCCACTTGAAAAACTTGAAAAAACCCTGCTGTCCATAGACATAGCACAAGGGCCCGATTTCGGCTGACAGATGGCAGATGTCGGCGGTAGTGATGCGAAACTGCCCACTTAACCCCAGTAGGGCTGTAATTACCTGCAGTGTGCAGCGAAGAAAAAAACCTGAGAACGCATGAATAGACAAGCAACTAACAAGTACAGCAAGTGATCTTAACTGTGTTGCAATTGTTACAGTAACATTATGTGACCGTGCCTGCATTACGTGACGCGTCCGGGCGCGCTTCGTCTGTACCGTGTATGGTCATATGGTACACAATCTTTAGAAGCCAAACACTGCAATTTAATGTATTAAAACATCGCTGTGACTCTGATTTTATTCATTTACAAGCCCAAAAGAATGCAAGCTTGTTCACTGTCTGGGGTATTGCCATCACGTTACCACACTGGATTTTTCTACCATTTATGAGCCCAGCCCCATCTCAACAAGAAACCTTATCCACGAGATCCCTAGTGAGCGCGAGCCTCAAGTTCAACCTGGTGTGACAGAACTTAGTCTTCGGCATACTCATCATCGGCTATTTTCCTTTTATGGGTTCTTACTGTGACCATGATGAGTCACACAGTTCAATTCAAGAGATAGTCGTCACATCCACAAATACTTCACGAGATATGCGATATAAAATTGAGTGGGGATTTTTTCGGGGTGTGTAATTGGTTCTACTGATCCTGGTCTAGCTCATCCTCCTCTTCCTCTGATGACGTATCCTTGTTCTTCTTCTTTCGGCCACTTCGACGTTGGGCTTGAATTTTGAGGGGGTATATGGTGTCAAGCTGAAGACCAAAACACACAGCATTGCACTCATGATCTTGGATGAATGTATCAATTCCTTCTTTTCCAAAGTCGCCAACCCCACTGGAACTAAGTGGATCCTGGTAAGTGTCGGGAAGTTGAAACAATGACTAGTGTTCCTATCCAATTAGAGTGTGTGTCATGAGATCAAACAGAACAAGTCCATCGCCTCCCCTGACTCGAGATGGAGAACCTGAATTATTTTTGAGTTTCATTTCAGAGATTAGAACTATAACGGACCTTGCAAATCAGCAAAGACCATCTGGCGATCACTGCAACCAAAAACAAAATGGGCAAAGGCAGAGATTGTCAAAGAACGGAGATCTCGGCGTGCAGAGGTGTGCACAAGAGTCCCACTGAATTTGGTTACGCTGACAGGCCTCTGACGTTCCACCAGCCACATTAACCCAGTATCTTCTTCTGTGATTATGGAGACCCCAGAAGCAGCTGAAGGTATGTCAACTTCCTGAGCCAAAAATGCATCTGCAAAGGCAAGTGCTGGGACAACTCAGTGGAGATGTACTACAAAGAAAGAAAGGAACCACACACAAGTATCAACTTTATCAGACAGTTCGCGTTCATTGCAGAACTGATAGAAGATATTAAGGAACCATCCACCCCAGGCAAGACGAGTTAGCTCGGCTTTAATTTCAATCGCATTGTCCTTGACACTGACTTGCCCAGGGACATCAGTCAGGCGGAAAAAGCGCTTGGCAACAAACTGCTCCCCGGTAGACAAAATCAACTGGGGTTGTTCCAAGGTAAGTAGTGCCCGTGATGTAGCATAGACACTTACATCATGTGCATGCTTCATTCGCCCTGATGCAAAAGGCTCATCGATGATTTTGCCACGGAGAATCTCCTCTTCAACAAGACTCGTCCGTCCATTGTCAGGATCTGTAATGCATTTGATCTTTTTGAACGTAATCTGGCTCAGTTTTTGAACAACATTGGCCTCGGCACAACTTGAATAATTGCCATTCCACCTGGACACAGGGGCTGGGTTTGTTAGACCGGCTTCAAACATGAATTTTGTGCAAATCTTACCAGAAAGACGCAGTTGTTTGGGATTACTCTGTCCTATAGCAGCAGAAGATGCAGTTCGCACACGCTTGCTGCTTGGAACAGAACTCTCAGCATCGAGGTTTCCAACTCTCTCCTCATACTTATCATTCTCTTAAGGATGGATTGGGCAACAAAATGAGAGACAAGCTTACCAGAGAGACCATGATGAAGAGTTCCATGCATAGGTAGCACTTGGATGCTTTCATCTTCTCAAAATTCTTCCATTGGGTTGGAACATTGTGAAGATACTCTGGAGCATTTGTTGGAGTGCTGTAGTGCGCACAAAATTTGCCGAGAGTCATAGTCTGGGTGCCTGGATCAAGGATCCGATTACCATGCCATCTGAAGAATACCTCCTCTCTATATGTTGGTGACATTAATAGGGCATCGAAGGCAAGGAAAGAAATACAACACACGGTAACAAGGGCAGCCCTCTGGATGTACACCATTCTGTATTGATGACCTTCACAATTTCAGCCTTGATATCTGCGAGTATAGTTCAAGTTAGTTATAATGCAGATGGAATTATGTTGACACACCAGTCATATATAATGATATTGCCCAGCCTTTGGAATGGAAGCCAAGGCCAGCAGCGATGGTCTTTGGCTGGCTACTGAGTCGGGCCTGGAGGGGAACATTGTTGGAGCTGATGTTGATTTGTAGAAGCGAAAGAATAAACTCACTTGCCAACAGATCCAGATCTTGGGCTCCCCAGGAGCACCACCGCCATTCTCATGGCTTTGAAGGCTTGCAGTGGTGAGTCCAGTACCTTTGGCCTGTGGACCAAATTTTTTTATACGCTCTCTCATGAGTGCAACTCGAGCCTGGTTGGTTTCAAATGCCGCATTCGCAACAAGTGAAGGCCCGAGAGACGCTAGGGAAGTCATATGAATATTGAAACCAGGTTTTTAGAAATGACCATACTTGGTCCTTCAGCGGGAAATGCCTTGATACATGCTGGAGATCCACAAGTTTGCGGTGAGTCTCCAGATCTAAAGGCATATTGCGTCTGGTTATTCCACACAAGATATGCCGGAGCTTCGCTCCGGCAACAAACAATTATGCAGCTTCGCCATCTCCCAGTATTACATACGACATTGTAATTTTAGTAGTGATCATATACAACGAGTGCAACCAAGTCCTTGAAACTGACCGGCGACAAACGTGAGGGGCTATGTCTATAAAATCCACCAGGGAAGCGTCATTAAATGATGTTCACTCGAAAACAATGAACTACGGCACCTGGCATGGAGTTGCGCAACGGTTACTCACTCGAGTCACCGGCGTTGTGCTACAAAGTATTTTTTGGTCCTAACGAAACGTAAATGAAACCACAGTGGGATATGACACTGATGCAAACCTCCTGACTTCCACAAAACATGATATCACCTTCGAGAACCGAGTCAGTGCACTGGGGGCGGGGAACTAGCCGATGACAGCACGCCGCGAATCTATTGCGAGAAAGTTTCTTGGTCAATCGGGGAAGGAATGAGATGGAAAGCATTCAAACTCAGCGAAACACAATGTCGGCCACGTACGGGCACAGTACGTATTGCCGGATCAAAGTCGCGCGGGATGTGTGGGAAGCGAATTTCTATTTTTCGCATCAGTCATACTTGAAAGATTTGAGTACGAAGCATCATACAGTTGAGTTGAAAGGTTAGGTGTGCTAGGGACACGACTCAATTCATTCAGCAGTTTGTTCAAGTTACAGCGCACCATGAGATCATTAGTATAGACCTACGACCACCCATACATCAGCTCAAAAAAAGTAGACAGAATGAACCGCGCACGGAGAGATTCGTTAGCACAAACCTGCGGCCACCCCAACATCTCGTTAAAAAAATAGAGAAAGGATGGAGAGATACGTACCAAAATGAGGAAAATGTATAGCGGATGGGATGAGATCCACCACGACAGTCACTTGCTCTCGATGATTACTACAGCCAGTGAAAAGCCAGTCACGGTTGACACTGCCTTGAAATCGGTCTGATATGGTTCTGTCCGAACGTTCAGTTCGTGGTTGATGACTTGGTACAGTGGCAACGCGTAGAGCAACGTGCGATTTGAATGATGCGATTCAAAACAGGCCGTAGCATTGAGGTTTGCTGTAGTGGGATTACGACGAAGCTTTGAAAATTGAGAAACACTTGAGGGATTGAATGAATGGTGTTGACCCCAAGATCTTGAGACGAAAGTGGGCTGTGTTGTCTTTGTTCCGCACTCTTGAAGGAAGATTCATTCTCTCACACAGGCTTGGCTGTGCGTCCAAGGTAGAAAAGCTGAGAATTTTGAGAGCCCCGGGCCGACGTATTGAGTGTGTCGATCAAGGCGTCGTCTGTGCTGGTTCGTGTCTTGAAAGGAGGAAGAGCGATGAGCACTTGCTGAGGAGACGATGTTTTGCAGATGTGGTATCGAGGAATATTGACAGTAGCGAGCAGAGAATGAGATGATGGGGGACAAAGGAAAGGGGCGCCCGGCAACAGGTTTAATCAGCTCTCTTTTGTGCGGTTGTGGAGCGGTCGAAATCGTGGGCGTCGGCGACTCAAAAAGGGAACCATGTCATAATGAAGAGTCCTCGAGGCCAAGATTTGATGCTAAAAGTTAGACGTTGAGCGCTCCGTCGAAAACAAACGGCTGCATCTCGGGAATTTGCGCGACATGGGAGAAAAAGAAGATTGTAAACAGTGTCCAAATAAAATCAGGACATCTGCTTAAGATACGAGTAATGCACAGCATTGAGGCCATTGCTGAAAAAACAATGATCCACAAAATTCGCTCAAGGGAATTGTAACATACCTGAAGGTCGGCATACTCGGGAGTATCTCTGCCGAGAGGCTTGAGCTTGATGCACTTGGGGCAGAGATCGGTACCCTCTCGGAGCAGAAAATCCCCACCACAGCCATCACAGAGAGGGGAATGGTCGTCTTGATCAGCCATGCTGCAAGGCAGGGGATACTGCAGGAGGGACTAATTCAGAGTCCAGTGACACGCCTGCTGGAGTCCAAGTGATTTCAATTATAAATCAGCTCCACTATTTATCCAGGGAGTATTAATTCAGTGGGAATACAAGTCAACAGTACCAGGTACCATTCCAGGGCAGTGGCGGACATCAGGTTCATGAAGAACATTCCTGTGTGTACAAGGGGCAGTAATTAAAGCAGGGGCTGCAATTAAGGTACCGAGGGTTTGAATTGAGCGAAATGAGTAATAAAGGGGAAGAAAATGTAAACAAGGCAGTGTAAGGGGTATTGACACCTTGAATTGGAGCATGGAATTTCGAACGCGGTGTATCGGACAATGTTGAACCGTGGGAACCTTGGCACGGAATAACCTGGGATGGGCTGTGTACGGGAAAACGGACTGACATGGCTTGGTCTTGGCGAGGACGTGGCAAAGACGTGGCTAGTGAGTGTTAATGACGTGGAGATCCATTTCTGGGACAATTTAAAGCCCGAGTGAGATTGAGGACAACATACCTCAACCATAGACTCGAAATACAGCACAATCGTGGGGAGAGATTGCGATCCGATTTGGGCCAAATTGATGGGATGTGCATCAGTCAGAAAATGTTTTTATATTCATAAGGTGGAATCACACTTGGGTATATAGAGAAAGGTTGTTTTAAATCAATGGGGGCATGTTGCCTTCAGGTTGGATTTCCCAATATCTTGATTCTGCCGCTGAAAATCCAAATTTACGAGCCAAAACTCAAACCACTCCAAAGCATCATCGAAATCAAAAAATTCAAGCTGGAGACAACATTCTTGCATGTGTTTCCAAGGTGTAATATCAAATGTGGAAAAAGGTTGGAGATGATTTAACCCTCAAAACCCTTCCCGCGAGTTTTGGGTCAGTCGAAACCGAGTTTTTGATCAGGTGACATAGCATGGGAACATTGATTCGACATCGGTCATTGCCCACCACCACAGTCAAGGCCACCAAACAGTCCAGGGTGCTCAAGGGCATCAGCCAGAGCATGACCTGAGAGCATTTCTTTCTCAGGTTGGGAACGGATAGTATGTTGATTCCAGTAAGTGCGAAACTCATCTAGCTGAGCCTGAACAAGGGGAGGGAAGATCCAGTTAAAGAGCTCTCTGGTGAACCAAATGTTATGCATGCTTGAGTTAAACAAACATCACAAGCAACACACCAATGAAAAGGGGCCTCTGCAATATAAATACGCTGAGCCTTTCCCCAGAGAATGTGGTCACACATCAGCAACAGGGTGGTTCAAGTTTGAACCGTCTCATTGCCAATGATAGGCCTGGTTCGAACCATGGTTCAAACCATCAGGTTCGAACCACTTGTACCTCAGGTAGTCTCTATGCCAGTTGGTTCAAACCATTTGTATGTCTAGGTCAGTTGGTTCAAACCAGTTGTATGTCTGGGTCAGTTGGTTCAAACCAGTTGTATGCCTGGGTCAGTTGGTTCAAACCAGTTGTATGTCTATATCAGTTGGTTCACACCAGTTTGAACCTGATGGTTCAAACTGCTGGTATGGATTTACTGACTTCAAATCAATACACTATTAAATTGAAGTCAATAAGATCAATGGATCTAATGACTTGAAGTCAATGGAGGCAATAGAGCTACTGACTTGACATCAATACACTGGTGAATTAGAGTCAATAAAGTCAATGAATTTACTGATTTCAAGTCAGTGATCTACTGACTTGGAAGTGGATAGATCACTTAATTGGAGTCAATGAGGTCATTTGCTCAATGGATTGAAGTCAACAACTGGCTAACTTGAGGTCAATTGATTACCCATATTTTGGTCAGTGTGACTGTACAAACAGTTTTGTTATCCAAAGCTTCATTCAGCTACAAAATCCCAAGTACTTGCTTAAATGCAAGCTTTTATTACCAAAAAAGGCAAGTATTCCAAAAATAGACTAAATTAAAGTTGTAGCCCTCTTCAATATGAATCTAACTGTATAAGAATTTTTCTTATCTGATACTTCTTTGCATCACAAAATGCAAAATACTTGAGCAAACACAAGTCTTTGCAGTTAAAGTGTATTATAAAGGCCATTATCAGTGTAGCTAACCTTGCCTCACTGACTACTTATTTAGTATTATATTAAAGAATCTATCTGACTAACCACAAGTGTCAACATGATCTATAAAACCACAAGGCAGTTCTTATTGACTTCAATTTAATAGTGTATTGATTTGAAGTCAGTAAATCCATACAAGCAGTTTGAACCTGATGGTTCAAACTGGTGTGAACCAACTGACATAGACATACAACTGGTTCGAACCATCAGGTTTGAACCGGTTCGAACCAACTGACCCAGACATACAACTGGTTCGAACCATCAGGTTTGAACTGGTTCGAACCAGCTGACCTAGACATACAAATGGTTCGAACCAACTGGCATAGAGACTACCTGAGGTACAAGTGGTTCGAACCTGATGGTTTGAACCGTGGTTCGAACCAGGCCTATCATTGGCAATGAGACGGTTCAAACCTGAACCACCCTACAGTACTGTCACGGCGGCACTGGGGACGCCCATGATCGGCGAGCTGAACCTTGTGAAGACCAGAAGGCTCGAACAGACCTTTGCTAGAATATTTTCTTTATGTGGATTTTGTCGCGGAATATCGAATTCTATCCGCAAACCAGGAGAGTAAAAGGGAAGAAAGACAAAAAAGGACTTTTGGAATGCAAGAACGTCATGAGGAATCGCTCTTGCACGTTTATGTGAATTTTGGTTTCTAGAGTTGAGTTGATAACCAGAATGGGACACGTCGCGTTAGACAAAACAAAGCAGGCGCCGCGCAGTAAATCGGTCAGCGGATCATGAATAGATTCAAGCACTTGCGGGTGAGGCGGGACAGCGTGACAGCAGAGCGTGGCCTTGATACCCAAATTGACAAACAGGTGTCGATTCTTCGAAGTTCAAACGAAAGGGTAATGGAATGAAATTGAAATGAGGTGCATCTAGTGGACGGCGCCGTGGCGATTTGACATATGAGAACCATCGACGGCCAGTGGTAAGCTGCTGCAGCGGAGAACTTAGGGCGTCACGAGGGGAACAACTGCGATTCCGCAATACGCATCTTCGGTCAGAGAGCTCGGGTGCATTTGTATATTCGCGAGCGGAAAGATTGCGAGGGATAGAGACAGAAGCGCCAAGGTAGTAGCGATCCGGGCGACGCCGTTGGAGCCGCGCTGGTGGCGCGTCTCCGCGGCGATCACCTGTCATGTCGTACTCTACACCCAGCACATTCTTACCTTCTACCACATCTATGCTATAGCTTGGCTTGCCTGCTTTCTGCCCCACCACCGCTAGGACCTCTCCATTTGGTGATGAGAGTGTGCTTTGTCCCACTCACTGCTTGAAATCGACCGTCGACATCTTTCGACGAGACACCGTGCTTACGGCACGAGAAAAACGACACTCACCGCAATTTGGACGCGAGACCATCGCCCACAGCGATGTACTACAACCCGGAAGTCTACTACTACGAGGACCCGGAGCCCTATCCTGATGATACTGAGCCTTATGACGACGACTCGGAGCTGCGCTACGCGGACGATACGTACGACAATGGCGAGGGCCCTGGGCAGCACCACGAATACATTACCTATGCCGATGATGTCAATTTTCCCAGGGACACGAACATCTACGTGGGGGCAGAGTCAGATGACGAGGACGAGGCAGCTTGGGACGTTGACAGGTATGCGCTCACTCAGCTTCTCGACTACGGAGAAGAGGAGGACGTGCACCCGCCGGGGGATGAAGTGGGGCCGCTCGGCACCGGGCCTTGGCATGGGGACGACGATCCAGACCCCTCACGCAGTCGATTATGGCGAGAGTACGGCATGGGAACGTGCGTGGATGGACGGGCCGCCCATCGGCAAATGCCCAGATGTCTGGGAAGGCAGTATGGCTCAGTGGCGCGACCACATCCTAGCTGCGCACGATGTCGTTGCCAGGGAAGTCCAGTGCTCGGAAGCTGATGACGACACACCTGTGCAGGAGACGAACACCGTGTGGATGGCAGTCGAGCTTGCAGAGCTCCAAACTGCTCTCCAGCGGGATGATATCCCAGTGGCAGAGCGGGAGCAGCTCGAGCACACCCTCGCGGAACTATGGGCTGACGAGCTCGAGCACCAGCGCGCTGTTGCTGCTGGCTATACTTGGGATGAAGAGCAGGGAGATTATTGGCATCACCTCCACGGTTACACAGCAGACGAGGAGGAAGTAGAGGTGCCTACCTCTACTGACAGATATGAAGTTGCCGAGGAGTCGCCCCCACTGTTTGCCTGCACGGATATCGCAATTGTCACGCAAGTGCCGCCTGCCAACCCCAATGCACCTGCTCCAATGTGGCAACGAATTTTGAGCCTATCCCCCTCGCTCCCTCGATGCCCACGCTTGCCCCACAGACATGGGACCATCGGACCGCGCGTACTGTGGCATCTCCCCAAATCCAGCCTTCAAAAACGAGCTGAATCTACCCCAACCAGACGCAAAGGACGCCGAATTGCTGGCCACCGAGCGAGCTCGTGCCCCACCCCACAGCACGATCGGCCTCCCCATCTCCCCGCACTGGACTCTGACACCTCGCTCACCATCTTACACCCTCTATCCCTATCCTTACCCTCTCCCAAAATCGTCGTGGTTCCACGCGAGCCTGGTCCGCCTGATATACCTCGCCCCAGCTCCACAGTGTTGATTGTTGATCCTGAATTCTCCCCTACCCCTCTGGATCCTGTTCGCACTACCTCGACTCTGCTTTTGGCGCCATCCGCTCAGTGGCGCCGCAATGCGCTCCGCCGACTCGCCAAGAAGAGGAAGGGCTAATAATCGCGCGAGGTCGCGCGATCACTTTTTTTCGCAGGGGGAAGGGTGTGGCCCTCTTCGAGTTCCTGCAACATCTCATTGAGTCTCATATATCTCTCGAGCTCCTTCCCACTTCGATACTCATCCTTGCTTTTGATTTAAATCCCTTATAGACACATGCCTCTCTCATCTCCCTATGTTATCCCATCCTGCTTTCTTTGTTTCGATCCACTTTTCTCTTTCTATCGCTAAATTTTTCCTCGCTTATCTACGTACCTAGGTATATTTTAGTTATTTAGAGACGTCCGGGGTCGGCCGTCTCTTGGAGGGGGGTGACTGGAGCCGCGCTGGTGGCGCGTCTCCGCGGCGATCACCTGTCATGTCGTACTCTACACCCAGCACATTCTTACCTTCTACCACATCTATGCTATAGCTTGGCTTGCCTGCTTTCTGCCCCACCACCGCTAGGACCTCTCCACCGTGCATCCAATATGCGCAGAATTTCCTAGTGGGAGGAAAGTGGAGCTGCGATGCTTTACGTGGAAACATATTGGGGACGTTGCCGATAGCCGCCGTGGACAGGAGGCAGATTCGGATGAACAGAGAGAAAGCAATCGAGTAGTACCGTTGTAGTAGCGACGCGGTCGGATGTGGAATGTGCGGGCACCCGAGCAGTGGGCGGACGGGAAACTAGAGCTGGGAGTCATCCAGTCCGCCTGCAGAGTGCGACGCATTGCGTGGAATCACATTGGCATGTTGAACCAAGCCCGATGATGACGATGACTCGTCCAACGAATGCGGAGAGGAAAGCGAGATGCAAGAGGGAAATGTGGCGATGCATGATCTGTGACAGATCCGCTGATGTCGGGCGTCACGCTTGCACCCGACAACGACCACCAAAGCACATCTCCTGCATCCAGGCCGCGCTTTCGGGAATGCCGTCGTGATTTACCCGCCTCGTTGATTTTGCTTGGCTTGTTGCTCGCGACGCACCTCAGCGCATGGCCTCATCTGGTGGATTCGGCTTGACGCTGCGCTGCTGCTGGTTCGCTGACGCACTGCATCACTGGCCATGGAGGTCGTTCGTACGCGCTGCCCGAGAGACTCTCTGTCTCTCACCCCACTCCGTTTTCTTTCTTCCGTTCCCCTTCCCAAACTCGCCGTCCGCATCTCTCATTCTAGATGGGCTTGGATCTGCACTGGCGCCTTACCGCGATTCTCATGGGCCACCCCACGCCTCTGCGCATCTGTTATTTCTCTTCGTCTTTTCGCGGCTGATGCTTATCCATATCTGTCGATCCCTGCAGATGCGCATAGTCACCAAGTCATCATCGTACGCTCCCGATCGCGAGCGGGATCTGCGTGGGTGGAGAACGGAATTGAATACAAAGTCGAACGAATGTGAGCTTATTCCTTGCTTCTCTTCTCTCTCCCTCCATTTCCTCCAAGGGCGTCTCCCTCTTTCCCCGCTCCGCTGCTTTGCTGCGTTCGCTTTCCTTCTCACCCCATCATTGCTCAGATCCCCAGGCATGTATATACGGCCCACCATATGAGTCACCACCAACGTCGGCACGCACCCCCCATAGCCGCCGTTCGCCTCCTATATCCCGCTTTACTACACCAGTTCATCCCGCCTTGCTCGAGCGATATAGTGCACGGTGCGCAATGTCATTCCGATTACCCTCTCGTTTGATATTTATTCGTTTCAGCGATCCAGTTTTGTACTGCATGCAACTAGCGTTTCGTCTCTCTTGGGCAAGGGGAGGGAGTTTTGTCTTTCGCGAACGGGCCAAACCCCCCACAAGTGATCGGTATCCCCGCCAAGCTTTTGCACCATCTCGTGTGTGCTGGTGGGCTATCGGCATCTTCACAACTCCATTTCACTGTGGGTCCCAAAGATCGTCGAGTTCGGCTCCGGTGTCGTGATCTCCGAATCCTCTTGCGTCGAGTCTACTGGTGCTGCTCTTTTTCAGTATTGAATCACAGTGCCAATTCAATTGCTCATACATTCCATGTTTAAATGCCGGCCAGCGCTTTCTCTCTTTCCTTCCCGCGGGTCCTTTCTCTCCTTCCTGTGCGTGGTATCTCTCCGCGATCGACGAGTGCTAAGAGCGAAGACTGGGTCGCTGGGCCAATGAGAGCATATGTACGTGGAACGCAAGGGGTAGAAAACAAGATTGGAATGCCGCGCGCGGGTCATCCGGTCCTTTCGTTTATAACAAGAATATATTAACTGAAAGGCTCGGCTTCATGAACGCTACTCCTCGACCCGGCTGCCGGGCCGGGATATCGATGGGAAATGCGATCTTCCATTCGGCTGATCTTTCATTTCATTTTTTTTTTCAAGTTATTGAATTTGGGCGCAGAAAAAATTGGGGGGGTTACCGCAGTACCGCAAGACCTTCGTGGTCGCGCGGAGACTCTACGGGAAAGCTGCATGCTGGCCTTGGGCGCGTGCGTTCCCTTGCCCGAGACCCTAGTGCTTCTCCCCTATAGATCTCGTGCATCGACCGCGCACCGATCCCTGATCCCTCCGCCGCTCTTGTGGATACTTGTGCGGCTTTCTCGTGTGCCGTCCATACATAAATTATGTTCGCGTTTGCATTTCCGTCAGTCTGCGACTTATGTTACGCATGCGAAACTCGCCGCTTTCGCGTGGCGAGCCTCCACCGGCGGCGTGCGATACGATTACGAAGTTGACCGACAAGGCTTTGAGGCTACGCTCATGCATCGTACTGCCATGACGCTAGAGCAGGAAGAGGAGCACACGAGCTCACATACGCACCCGGGTTTGTCTTGTCCCTCTTTGCCTCAGTCTGTTTTTCGTACGTTTGTTGTCTTCGTTCTCTTTCTTTCTTTTTCATGCCTGTGCCGCATTCCGTTTCCTTCGCTTTGCAGGCTTCGTTTTCCACTAACCAACATCACTCAGATTGACCGAGCAGCCTCGCTTGCGCATTTGCTCTACTCTATTTCCGACTCAATATTCGGCCTGACACTCGGACTGGCTTTGCTTCGTTCATACACCCAACTTAACGCGGGTTTCCACCACAGCTCGCTGCTTAGCTTTGACCGGCCATATACTTATATCTCGTCGACGATTCCCACTCATTTCCTCATGTCTCGGTCACGATCATGTTGCTGCATTAGCTGCTCGTATTTAGCCTTTCTTTCTCTTTCATGGCACCTCTTCTCGTGCCCGCCGGCTACACAGTGAGTGTGGGTCAAGCATTCAGTCGAGGGTGATGTTGGCAAGTGCTTGCTTGCCCACAAACCCGTGCGCTATTCTGGAAGGAAGTCTCGGACCGCGGTTTATTTTCCGTCCATCAACTTCCGAAATTGAATTCTGGTGGCACTGCTTCCCTCCTTGCCTGTGTTAGATATCGCTTCGACGGAAATGGAACGAACTGCACGAGCGCTTGTATTGTTCAACCATTCTCAAACTCGAGCGGTTCAGATGCTGGCCGCATTCACACTCTACTCAATTCAATGTACATCAAGTGCGATGTCCATCCGGCCCGATGTTCCCCCCGGTAATTCAGCGAATGGTCTATTTCTATGCGACAACATGCACAGAACAGGAAACACCGGTCCAGTTCTGCGGGACATCGACGTGCGAAAGGGCCTGCTGTCTGAACAGCTGTGCGTGGGATATACGCAGCCTTACACAGCTTCCTTTGTGATTTACGCCGGCGATCCTCTTTAAGTCGAAGCCAATTCACAGACCCTCCTTGTCCCGACTTCACCCACGTCGATTATCGATTGCTGCGTCGCCTCATGAACCATTATCACTGCTACTTTAAAGGTGCGAGGCCTGCATCCGTGGAATCGCGCGCGGTTTATTGATTCTTTGTAGGAGGGACCGGAGGCGCGGGAGGGTCAGGCTACGGAAACGGCGTAGGTGGTGCGGGGGGTGATGGGATTGGCCCCATTTTGAACGGGGATATCCATGGAGATGTCATTAACCACCATGGGCAAAGCGGTATGTCGCACACCACCTCCCAAGTGTTGCGTGAGGCTGAAGTGAAGCTAGGGATTCATATTTTGCATCGCTCCGTGGCATTGGCCGCCATTTACGACTCCATGGAGAGCTTCCCCCAACCAAAATGCCATCCAGCAACGCGCACAAGAATCCTGAAGGGTTTACGTGAATGGGTGCTGGGTGACACGGATGCGGATTTCGAAACCTTCCGCTGGCTGCATGCCCGTGGAAATCCGAGATGCTCGATTGTTTGGTTGTATGGGCCTGCAGGCGCTGGGAAATCTGCTGTCATGCAAACTCTCTGTGGCCAGCTGGATGCTGCTGGAAGATTAGGAGGTTCATTCTTCTTCAAATGCGGTCATGCTACGCGCAGCAATGCCAAGACCTTATTTGCCACCATTGCCTATCAGCTCGCGCTCCATGTTCTGTGGTTGAGGACTCCGATTTCCGAAATCGTGGAACACGATCCATCGATCGCTGTGCGAACACTGGCAGTCCAGATGCGGAAACTCATCTTGGAGCCTTGTCGCGAGGACGAAAATGGCGACACTGTGACAATTCTTATTGATGGTCTTGATGAATGCGAGGGGCTGGATATTCAGGTCGAGATCCTGCGCATAATTCGATACTCATTTTCGCAAGGTCCTACTCCCCTTCGCTTCATCATTGCGAGTCGCCCCGAGGCCCATATCCACGAGATGTTCGACTCACCAATCTATGCTGGCCACCATTGTTCGGTCAATCTGGTCCAGTCATTTGATGACGTTCGCCAATACCTCCATGACGAGTTTTCGCGCATTCATCGTGAGCACCGAACCATGGCAAATATTCCATGGCCTTGGCCCTCGTGGGACATACTGGAGCAACTGGTCAATAACTCCTCCGGTCATTTCATCTATGCATCGACCATCATCAAATTCATTGACGATAAAAGCTATCGACCCACAGAACGGCTGGCAATGGTCCAGTACCCAGAAAGCTCAGACTCCGAGTCGGCGTTTGACACCCTTGACCAGCTCTACATAACTATTCTCGGCTCTGCTGCAAGGCAGTCCGAGCTGATTCCAATCCTGTGTGCTATTGTCAACTTCCAGCTGGGGGCCGGTCAAATTGATCAACTCTTTGGGCTTGAAGAAGGCGAAACTTGGTTACTACTCAGGGGCCTCCATTCCGTGCTCAGCGTGCCGAAGCACGATGAAGATACAATTGTTTCACACCATGCATCATTTGTTGATTTCCTCAATAATCCCGACCGCTCTGGCAATTTCTGTGTCGGGATTTTGAGCTGTCGGATCAGCCTGGCTCGGTCCCTCCTTCAGTATTATGCAGGTCCGTTTCGGCGTTACCGGGTCTCGTAAGAATATGTCCAATTTGTTCCCATGCATCTCACCTACCTTGACAGCGCTCTATCTAACCTGATCCGCTTCGTCGTTTTGTTGCCTCCTGGTGCACTCGCTGAATTATTCACATTGCTCGGATCTCTAAATCCCGACTATATTCTCGATCCAAAGGAATACAAGTCGAGATATCACGATTCCAAAAGCATTGTGGCTTGGCTTAAGGTCAGTTTCTTAGTTTCTGTGGGATCTTCAAGTCTCACACCCATGTATCTAGAACAGCCCTTCAGCACCCGCGGATGTGATCCAGCTCTGGGAGGACTATGCATTCATACTTTCCATTGACAAAATGCCGTGGTCTGCTGAGGGCCTGTCTGTAAAGCAAAATGTCTCGCCCAGTCTGGAACTTCTCCCAATTCTCCTATCAATGGGGTTTCTCCGCCTCCCACTCTGGGAACTCCCTATCACATTGGACTTGACATGGACCGATCTCAGAGCTACTTTGTGTAGCCTCCGGCTAAAGTTAGCTGGCAATGAACACGTACTGCCTGTTCATCGGCTACAAACAGCTTTGCATTCGGTTGCTCGGGACCTAGCGTTGAACTTAATCCGCAAGATGGTCAAGAACCACATTGATACTGCAGGGGGACTTAATCCGGCGGCGTCTCGTCACGTAGTGTTGCTGTACAAACATAACCTATCCATGGACAACCTCAAAGAAGCCTATCGCAAATCCCAGTTAGTGTCCATCATCTTGAGAGATAATTTCGTTGACCATTTATACAGGTATTACCTCGGACGGGATATTGCATATCTGGTCAGATTGTCCCCTGCTTGTCCTGTACTTTATCGCGAGCTTTGGTATATCCCACCCTCCGAAATATGGTCCTCTTTGCCGAGTGGTAACACGCTTATCCACCACGTTTCCAAGTGGCTTGAGGTCCGGTAGAATGTTTTGAGCTACTAGTACAAGTCACTCACGTTCTCTTTTTTTTCCCCAGTCCTTCCCAGATTTGACGATGGAACTCATAACGTTCTGGCAACAAGCTGTGCCAGATCCCGAACTCTGTCGTGAAGGCTTATTTAGCGCTAGCACAGAATTCTTGGAAAAGAACTGGTGTCAATATGTCCGCCATTACAATTTTCTGATAGCTGGACTAAATCTCCCCGACAACCTTAAAATCATCCTGTAGACTTGACTTCTTCAATGAATCTCGATATAGACTCTTTGCTAGTCCGGTTTCTAGTGAACTACGGCAACTACTGCAACTACCAGGTGCAACTCACAGAGCTGCACGTCTTTTGCAGAACCCAAATCAGAGTATATCTACGTATTCGCTCGGTGTTTTCGGATTGCCAAAAGCATTACGAAGTTCGAAGGAAATGATAAAATGAAATAAATGCAAGGAGTTGTTGCTAGGGGTCGTGCAAGTACGTACATGGACGGGACGTCATTCAGCAAGGAATAGGCGTGAGGATGTAAGGAGGATGGAGGCGCAGGTGCGCGGTTACAGAGGTGCGTATACAGGCGTAAGTGAAGGAGCAGAGACGTGGGGCGGGTATCTAGTTATGTCGTTCGCTGCTCGTGCTCTTGTACTGGAGAGAAGTGTGCATCGGACGGGAAAGACGAGGATGAATGTCGGGTGTCGGGTGCGCATAGATGTCAGTCGCCGCAAAGGTCGACAGGGAAAAGGAGAGCGCGAGCTCATTAAAGTCGGGTTGAGTACGTCGTGCTTGTGTACTCTGCAGCCGACATCATCATGCTCATACTCATCCACGAATTCATCGAGAATCGTCCTACAAACTTCGTAAGGTACTTCGCACCAATCTCCCCGCTGCGCGACAGTTCATCATGGACGCCGAAAGCAAAAATCGGAAAAAAGACAACGCCGGTGAGGGGCACGCCGGTAGGTGCAGTGGCAGGTCTACTCGGGAACGAAGAGACACAGGAACACAGAAACGCGGTCGGAATTCGAGCGCAGGCAACCGCCAATGGGGAACGTCATATTGGTGCCAATGACGACGCCGCTGGCGACCATCCACATGAGCGCCATGCCCATGAGGAAGAAGGAACGACTGAGTGTGAGCGCCGAGGGCGATTGCACATTGGAGTTGGAGTCGAGCGATGCGGATTTGGACGCGAGGTGGCGCGCGGCGAAGGTGAGGCGGCGGCGGATGAAGTGATGCAGGCCACCGTGAAAGCGAAGACGATGACCTCGGGACCAGACGAAGGACATAGCAGGAAGGAAGGGTCAGTATTGGATAACGCTCAAAAGAAGGAAGAGCCACGCACCGAGATCGCAGCAAATCTCAGTCATGATTGAAATGCCATTCCGCCAGATGAATATGTTCCCCTCTAATATTATGATTCCAGAGAAAGAGCCAGGCGAATGGGGACTACGAGTGCGCTAACGTCGTGACGTGTCCGCCGCTGTCGCGGTCGGCAGTCGAAGGACTCGGATCAATGCGTTGCTTTGTCTGGGATCCCATTGAGGATGTGAAATCTAGTCCGATGATGATGATGACCTGTCGACTCATCGAGCGCGCGCTAAGAGCGAGATCATCGGAGATGGACGTTCGGGGCAAGAGGAAATGTGGCGGTGTGTGAGGCGTGACAGATCCGCTGATGTCAGGCGTCACGCTTTTCGGCGCTTGGTCCCGACCACCAACTCGGAAACGACGACGCTTTCTGGGTTGCCTCGTTGAAGGAGGCGCTTTCGACAGACGACGTCGCTGCACCTACTGGAGACGACGCTCGTCTTGAGCCGCTCCTCCGGTCCGCCTCCGTCCTTCCGTTCCACGCAGCAGCGCCTGCGCGTCTCGCCTGAGACCTTGGATATCGACCTCCAAAGTGAGGCTGTGCATAATTATCTTTCACCTATATTAGCTCGGGATGTTCTAGAGTGTAGATTGCGGCGTCTGCCTCTGTGTGTATCAGTGCGTCATATATTCTCACTTTCTTACTTTGTGTCCTGGGTAGCTGATTGAAGCTCGCTTCCGCGTGCGTATCTAGACCTCGACCACCGTTTGTCCTCGACTACGATGCGCGATCGATTCGTATGCCTGCTCTTCCTGCGTCTTTGATTCCTGCCCTCTCGGGCGCAGACGCACGCCCGATCAACGTCACCCAAACTGCGCGCCGATAACGACGCCGCAACGACGCGCTGCGGCCCTACTACCCACTTCTTCCCAAGAGTAAGGCGAAACCAGAGAAAATGCACTGAGCGGAGGCCGATTTCGTGAGTGCCTTGTTCTCGTGCATTTGCTTCCCCCTCTTTCGCCGTGTTTCTTTTTCCTGACGTGTCTCGGCTATTCCTTTTCTTCCTTCCCTTTCTGCATCTTGCGTCACTCCTAACGCTAACCGCCCATTCTGCCGCGGCCGGTTCCAGGCCACTCAGGCGTCCCGCCCTTCGTGCGGCGCTTAGAGAACGGCACTTCGTCGTGCATGGTACCGGAAACATCACATTCCTTGTGTTCATTTCAATAATTCATTCTCTATCAAACAGACCCGATGTCGTTCTCACAGTTCAGTTCACTTTATTCTTCTCGTCCACAGCTGTTGGTTGGGAACTCGAACAACGCGCGGCGCCGCTCAAGCGCGTCGTCGCAGCCTTTGCTTTTCCGTCCATCGAGGAGATCATATTCGGTGGGTTCTCTCAGTATCTTTATCTGGAACCCTCTCAAACGCGGTCGCACTCACGTTCAACACGCTCGACCCAATTCGCGATAATACTTTATTTTGATTGCGTGCATCGAATCCAATCTGATTCCGACATCTAGTCAACGATTCAGAAATCTGTTCCGTGAATTCTTCTTCGCCTTCACCTCGCGGTGTCTGAGCCTTTTCAATCGCTGCTAACTTATATATAGACCACGACCAACAACTCTATACCCAATAAATCTGACTCGGGCTTGATTTGCTTTGGTGTTTATCGCCAGTGTATGTGTTGTTCGTGTTAATGCTCCATTACTCTGCAACGATCACCTTCAGCAGTTACAATTTCATACAAGCCAACAATCCCTCCGGAAGCCTGCCTTCGGCCTTTTGCCGCACTAGCAGCAACACCGTTCGAATTTGCCCCCATTTCGCGTGAGTATTTCATCTATTAATTTTCCGCAATAGCTCACCGATTCAAGATCCAGCCGCCACTGCTCAATATTTCAACTATTGCGGTTCGCCTGCCTGCCCAGAGACGGCGCGCGCGGCGTCAGAGACACGGACGTTCCCAATGTGGGACAGGTTTATCAAGCGTACGTCGGATAGGTTCTGATCGTGGCGCGACCATAGTCGAACGCTAGCACAAGAACAGTTTCGGGATCCGGGATATGCGTCAAGCTTCACTTCGGTGCCCGCACGTGCCGATGGAACTGAATCAGCATTCGGCATTTATTCAGTCTTCATTCATTCGTTTATTTCCTTGGTTAGATATCTGCCGTAGATCGTGCTGAGTGACTCTCTGGAGTTCTTCTCGCTACCTTAGTCCGTTGAACCGGAAGTAGAGTTATGGACTGGGAGGAAGATGGAGTCGATGGACGGACGCAGGAGGTTCCGCCACCGAATTCTCAGCATGCTTTCGCATATTCGAGAGTATTATATGTGTCCAATTCACCCACTTGTTCTCTCACCTGTCAGGCCTCAAGATCTTTTCATAGTCGCACAAATCGAGACCGAATACACTCTGTCGAGGCTCCTTCGAGTTGGTTGGTTCGTTCTTTACACCGGCTATGCTCGTTGATAAGACAAAGCTTTGACCATTCACGTCGGCTAGCGTCTTGTTGCTTGTCCTGGGTCCCAACAACCCAAACACCAAATATTTTGGACCGGGGCCAAAATTTTGTCCAATCGTTTCTCAACCCGGTCCGAACAATTAGCGCGCGCTTAAGCGTGTGAAAGCGCGGTCTTCATATTGATTCTTCGCAGGGGGCACGGGAGGCGCCGGAGGAGAAACCCACGGGAACGGTATATAGGTGGCCGTGGCGGGGAAGGGATGGGCGCCAGCTTGAACTGCGATATCCGGGTTCGAGACGGGCTGTGCCTCTCTGTCTGCCGATAGTGCCACAGAGCCCCCGAGCATTGCTATACTTGCTCTTCACATGGACCGGTCGATGGACTGGTGGAGGATACATGAATGTCAAAATAGCAAAAGACATCCACCCTATTTCTGGTGGCTCTGTCTCCCTCATCCTTCTTGGAATCTGTTTTCCCTCAGCGGCGTGCTCGGTCTCTCTGGCTTGTAACGGCCGCTCCTCGACTCGGACATCCGCTGCGCTCGTTCCACATCATCCAAAAGAAATTGCACATCCACCTCCTCAGGCGAACAGGCCATTTTTTTGCAATGTGATAATCAGTAACAAGCCTAAGATGGCTGTGTTTGAGTGCCCTTGTACGCTCCAGCTGACAGCTCGCTGCTATCGCGCCGTAGCCCGCCCTATCCCGCCTCGTCCTTGGGACTCGCTGAGTCAGCATCACGCATTCCCAATTCTGATTCAGCGTTGCTCCGGTCGCTTTCTTCACGAGTTCCCGCTTGGTATAGCCGCCGATCCATTCAAATGAGCTGCTCTGTCTCCAATGCAGCTTTTGCGAGCCATGACGTGCCAGGGATTAAGTATGAAAATGGTCGGCTAAGTCAAGGACTTTTTCTCTGCCATCTCCCGGTTTTGCTGGTGCATGATTGTAATGTCCACGTGAAACATACTCGAAAGGTGGACCTACAATCATTTCTTGATCTTGCCCTATGAATCTCTCCACTCCAATGTTCCACCTCGGGCCCAAGCAGCTGAGTCTGAAGACTGAGGAGAAATACGTGGGCGTGAACATAAAATTGAACACGAAAAATATGTTCGAGTAATACAAGGCAAAAGCACGTACAGCGCGCTTCTGTGGTCATCGGATCATGGCAATCGAAGATATGACAGGAAGACTTACTTTCTCCGAAAGAACTGAAGCAACTGGATATAGCCCGCGTCAATTGATACACGGATGTGAAATCACGCCGGACAATGAGGAAGTGCATATCAAGCACTTGGCTGAAGTTCAAACTGCGTCAAATTCTCAATCGACATAGCCGTTCCATGATTGTGCCACTATTCACGGAGATGGGGATCATGCCTCTGCAAGTCCGCCGCCTCATTCTGTGTCTCGGCTACCTCGTTTACCTCCTGACTCTCTGATAGTCATTATGCCCGTGCCGCTCTCAGCAGTTCATTTGAGCTCGCCGCACTCGGCAAACGATCATGGATCAGTGATCTAACCAAGGCAGCCTCGAGACTGCCATTCCACCGCCCAGAGTTAATTCTCACACATCAGACCTCGGTAAAGGACGTGGGGGACTACGCAAAACTGGTGCACAAGCTTTTGCAGGAATGGTTACAGGCAGAAATCGACTCGTCTGATAAACTCTACCCAGTACATGGACGGCGTGAACCTCAAAACGACAAGGAAACTGTGCAAATTACTTCATGCCTACAGCAATAATTGACTATAGTGAAGACTCGGAAGCATCGAGAGGCGTCCACTCACCAGCTCGCCGTTGAAGTATTGCGCTACGTCGATCATGCGCCTCAACCCGTGCCACGATCGGATCGATTATGTACACTGCGCAAAGCAGACGTTGAGACGCCCGAACACGCCCTCATCAGCTGCGAGTCCTCGGACCGCTTAGTTGAATTGAGAACTGTCTTTCTGTCGAAACTCTTTGCCGATCTGCCGTCTTTACGTGATCGGATGGCCGCACTCTCGAACACCGAGTTTCTGAAAGCTCCTTTATCTGTGATCACCGAGTGCATTAGTTGCAAAATTCACATACAAAGTCCTAGAAGTGTTCTACGAAGTGCCAGTTTATAGGGGAGAGAATTAAGAGGTGAGGATCTCGAGTCGTCGTACTAACCTTTATTTTTCCTGCTTTTCCTTGCTTCGGCTAGATCTACAGCGGCGGGTTTCGACTGCAGCCGTGAGCTCGTCTAGAAGGACTTGGGAGAGCCCACGGAAGATGTTGATGCGGATTTGGACGTGCGGAGTACGCGATCAACGGAATAATTCGTGGAACCGGCGTTCATGAGCTGGACCGTGCCGTGGAAGCGAGGCCTAGAACTCGGTTGTCTAGGCCCGGCTAGACGTCGGCTAATTTCGCTAGGCATGAGTAGGCGTGGGTAGGCGCCCTAGCACCACCTCGGAATTTTTGGTTCTAGGGCGGCCTTCAACGCAGTGCATGTACCACTGAACTTTTTTGATTGCGCGCCAACTTTCTGTTTCGGGAACAGACGGCCGTGTAAGCCCTTCAGCGTGCGAAATTGGAGGCTGTGCTGACACGCACAGCCTCGTCCATCTTCTCTCTTCCACATTGTCCCCAGAGGCTTCTCCTACTCCCTCCGCATTGCACGGCAAGCCGCCACACGTACGGTTCCTATCCACGGCGCATCCTCATCATCATGTTTCCCGGGGTTCAGACAATGAATAACTATATCAATGGTGTGGGACCTGACAGTCTCGAGCCCACGGAATAATTCATTCGATCTCCACAGGGGGCAGGGGAGGTGTGGGAGGAAGTGGTTACGGACGTGGTACAGGTGGTGCTGGAGGTTATGGGATGGGTCCTAGCCTGAATTTCGACATCCAGTCCAGTGGAAATTTCACCGTGAACAACGTGCAGCAGCGCGAGAGAGGTATGCCATTCACCATTATCAGATGTTTACAGACTGAGTGTAAGTTACAGGCATTGATATACTGCACCATGCAGTCGCGTTCGAAGCCATCCATGACTCAACAGACAGCTTCATGGAACCAAAATGTCATCCCGAAACACGCACAAAAATGCTCAAAGATCTGAGCGACTGGGCAGTGGAAACCCATCCAAAAACCACTGTTTTTTGGTTGTATGGCCCCGCAGGAGCGGGAAAATCTGCCATAATGCGAACACTTGCAGCTCAACTTCACGAGGATGGGAGACTTGGGGCCTGCTTCTTTTTTAAACGTGGCCATGCTACACGTGGCAATGCAAGGACCATGTCCACAACGATTGCTTACCAGCTCGCCCTCAACGTCGAGTGGTTGAGGGCTCCAATTTCTCAAGTCGTGGAACAAAACCCTTCCATAGTTGCACGATCCATGACGACTCAGATGCAGGAGCTGATTTCGAAGCCCTGTCATACCCTCGAGCATCACGATCCTATCGTTATTCTCATCGATGGGCTCGATGAATGCGACGGGTACGGTGTTCAAGCGGAAATTCTGCATACAATCCGGAGCCCATTTCTCAATCATCCACTCTTCCTTCGGTTCATGGTTGCCAGTCGTCTGGAACCCAATATCCGCCAAGGACTCGACTTGGTATCTTCCCACTACTGCTCGTTCAATGTGGAGCAGTCATTCGATGATATTCGCAAGTATCTTCGTGACGAGTTCTCCCGAATTCATCGCGATCATTCGACCATGCAAAATATCTCGTCACCTTGGCCTGTCTACCACGTGTTGGAAGAGCTGGTTCGGAAGTCCTCTGGTTATTTCATCTATGCGTCCACTATCATCAAATTCATTGGAGATGATAATTACCATCCACCACAGCGACTGGCAATGGTTCAAGACACGAGCAGCACAGGCTCTGCGTCGCCGTTTGAAGTACTCGACCAGCTATACCTAACCATCTTGGGTTCTGCTCGCAGGCAGTCCGAACTCATTCAGATTATCTGTGCGATCGTCAAGCTCCGACTGGTGCCCCGCAGCATTGAGCAGCTCTTCGGACTTGCACAAGGCGAAACTCGGTTAATACTTAGGGGCCTCCATTCTGTGCTCAACATACCACCGGAGGATGAAAATGAAATTCTCTCACACCACGCTTCATTTTTGGATTTCCTCAATAATCCCGACCGCTCTGGCAATTTCTCTGTCGGTATTTTGCACAATCAGATCAGTCTGGCTCGGTCTCTCCTCCAGCTTTATGCAGCTCCTTTCCAACGTAACAATCAATTGTAAGAATGTGTCTAATACATTGCAACATATCTCACCTATCTTGACAGTACTCTATCTAACCTGATCCGCTTCATTGTTTTGTTACCTCCTTCCAGTGAGGTCGCAGAGCTGTCCCCACTGATTGGATCGATCAATCCTGACTATATTGCCAACCCGAGTGAATACAAGCCAGATGGCTATTTCGACAGCATTATTTGCTGGCTCAAGGTTAGTTTCGTAGCCTTTGTAGGGTGTCTCTGAATCTGACACCCATGCATCTAGAACATCCCTTCAGCACCTGAGAGTGTGATCCAGCTCTGGGAGGACTATGAATTCATGGTCTCCCTTGACACCATGCGATATGGGGAGCCGGCCCCAGCTGTCAAGCACATTATCTCGCCCAGTCCTGAACTCCTCCACATCCTCATATCAATGCGGTTTCTCGGCCACCCACTTTGGGAACTGCCTACCAGATTGGACTTAACATGGACCGATCTCAGAACTACTTTGCGCATTCTTCGGCCAAATTCTTTTGGAGATCAACATGCACTGCCACTTCGCCGGTCAGAAGCAGTGTATCCATGGGCTGCTCGGGACCTAGGGTTGCAATTAATTCGCAGGATGGTCAAGAACCACATTGACACCGAGGGGGGAGTTAATTCAATTATGCAGAAACACAATTTTGTTGACCATTCAAGCAGGTATGACCTCAGACGCGATATTTCGCTTCTGGTCAGACTGTCTCCTCCTTGCCCTGTACTTTATCGCGAGCTTTGGTCTATTCTACCCTCCAAAACATCGGGCTCTCGGCCGGGTGGTGAAGCGCTTATTCATCATGTTTCTAAGTGGCTTGAGGTGAGGTACACGACTATTTTCGGCTATAATTCACTGATGTTTTCTTTTTCCAGACTTTCCCAGATTCAATGATGGAACTCATTTTGTTCTGGCAACAAGCTGCGCCATATCTTGGAATTTATCGTGACAGTACATTTAACCCTGGCCTGGACATTGAGGAAAAATACTGGCATGGTCGTGTCGAAGCCTACAATTGTATGATAGCGGGGTTCCATTTCCCTGACAGCCTTAGATTTCGCTTGTAGACTCAAACTTCTGCAATGAATCTCAATATACACCATTCACCAGTCCTATTCTAGTGATTCACAGCAAATATCTCAGAGTGGAAATATGGATCTGCGTATTTCCTCGCTTTCCTGTCTCAGTTTGGATTTGTAGTGCCAAAATGACTGGGGGTACTCGTGGGATTAATCCTAGCACGCCGGTGACTAGCACTGTCCACCACGCCCGGTACGGGCAACGGCATGTCTCCTCGGGAATGAAGAGACGCGAGAACACAGCGACGCAGCTGAAATTCGAGTGCCTGGGCGCAGGCAGCCGCGGATGTGGAACGCCTTGCTGGTGCCGCTGACGACGTCGCTGGTGATCATCTACATCGGGGCCATGGCCATGAGGCAGAGGGAACAGCTGAGCGTGAGCGCCGAGGGCAATTTCACACTGGAGTTGGTGTTGAGCGATGTGGACTTGGACGCGAGGTCGCACGTGAAGGTCAGGCAGCGATGGAAGTGACGGAGACGAGGATGAGAACGACGACGACGAGCTGCGGGACCGGACGAGGAAGATAGCGAGGAAGAATGGTCAGTATGCGACCGCCCAAAAGGAAGGACTACGCACGGATACCACTTCACAGCCGTGATTGAAACGCCATTGCGCCAGACAGATAGATTCCCCTCCAATATTATGATTCAAGCGAGAGAGAGCCAAGCGATCGGAGATTGCGTGCGTACTAGTATCATGGGCACGATTAAAAGCCGAAGAAATCCAGAGACGCGGATTGCCGACTCGTAGTACCGGGATACGGCGGACCAGGCCCGGACTTCGATAGAAGAAACTCTTGGAAAGTCCGAGACAAGCTGAAGGGTGATCACAAAGGGAAGCGGAGGAATCTTGGTTCTTGCGAAGCTCTTGTAATATTCTTGGAAAGATTCATAGAAAGGAGATGCGTAAAATTTAGTATGTACTACGCGGACGCGAGAAGAGCGTCGTCCGTGGAGTCGTGGTCAAGCCGGGGCAGACAGACGACTCGGATCGATCCTTTGCGTCGCCCGGAATCTCATTGGAGATGTTCAACCTAGTTCAATGACTGCCTATCCATTCGTCGAGCGACCGCGAGAGAGCGAGATGGCAGTTCGGAGCAATAGGGAATTGTGGCGGTGCACGATGTGTGACAGATCCGCTGATGTCCGGCATCACGCATTTCGGCGCTTGCTCCTGACCACCAACTCGGAAACGACAATCCTTGCCTCTCCACCCGATGAATCAGCTCCGGGATACGCGTGGCGATTGGCTTCGAGAAACGGAGTCGCAATCGGCCTCCTGGCGCATTATCTTGGCTCGGCGCGCTGTTCGTCATCCGTCGCTCATTTCGACGCGTCGATTCGACTGGATGCTGCGCCTGCTCACTGCCAGGTTCGCTGGTCTGGATAACCGGCCGTATGCACACGGTGCTGTGATATCGTCCAGTGATGTGACTGGAACTGTCTCATCACCCGCCCCTCGCCGTTCTTTCGGTCTGCTTCCGCTCTTCCGTTCCACGCAGCATTGTCCGCGCCTCGCCGCCACCTCCATACGAAAGCCTCGGATATGGACCTCTGCACCGAACTTGTGTTGATGTTCTCTGGCGTCCGTGTCCGCTCGGGATGGATTGAAGTTGTAGAATGCGGCGTCCGCGTCTGTGTGCGTCACACACTCTCCCTGCAATAAGCTTCGCCTCCTTGTGCGTATCTCAGCCTCGAGTACAGCGTGCCATTCACAAACCTATCCTGCTCCAGCTCTCTTTTTGTCTTCTTCGATATCTACCCTCTCGGATGCGCACCAGATCAACGTCACCCAACGGCGCGCTAATTTACGACGCCGCTGCGACACGCTGCGACACGCTGCGACCCCGGTCCAATTACTCGTTTCCCGCCCAAGCTCAAGCCGAGACTTGCGTTGGGCGGACCGACCAAAGCTGCGGCAAGTTGCCCCTCCCCTTATCTGCAAATTAAATCCTCCCCTCCGTGCGCTCCTCGTTCGCATCCGTTTCCTTCCTTTCTTTTTCCCGCGCTTCTCCCTTAACTGTTTCTTCTCCATTCCATTCTTTCTCTCCTTCTGTCTGTCTAATACCAGCCGTCCAGTCTCCCACGGTCGGTCCGTACCTCTCGCCCATCCGTCCGATCCTGTGGCAGCATTAGCACCACATCACGCAACTCAGGTGTCCCGTCCCTCGTTCGTGCCCGTGCGTGTTCACGTGGTGTCGCTTGGGATCATCAAGTCGTCGCATATGATATATACTCCATTCGTCGTCTTCATTCCGTCGATTAATTCAGTACCCGGACGCTTTGCGATTCAAGTTGCATCTCTTCTCTTCTCGTGCGCAGCGTTCGAAGCTACGTCAGTGGTCCCGAACATTGCTCTGGGAACTCGAACATTGCTCTGCCGAACATTGCTCTGGGAACTCGTGCGGGTCAAACGTATCTTCGCGCTTTGCCTTCACGCTTATTACTGCGATTCGATTCCTCTCCCTCTCCCTCTAACCCTTGAGTCCCACGCGTCTCGAGCATCACCGAATCGCAACCACCCAGAGGCGCTCGTACGCCTGCACAAGACGAATAATCATGTACTTAGTGGATTGCATGACGATTCCGAAATCCGTTCAATCGTCAGCGGTGTGAATTCCCCTTTCGCCCTCGCCTCGCGGTGTCTGATGCTCGAAACCGTTGCCCCACACCGACTAGGTCAGGTCTGCTCAAGTTGGAGCATTGCTTGCCCTGTAATTGCTAAACGTCAGCGCAGAACTTCGGAATATAGGACATAGTATGTGATGCACGGCACGGTCCAAATAACGAGCAAATTTGATCTTCGAAAGTCAAGCCTTTGCTTGGCGTTGGGGAAATCATATGTCAAACTACACCACAATCGGAACAGCACTCTACCAGCTGCATCCATTGAGGCTGAGCTGACCGCTTTAGATTTTAGCTGGAGATTCGTTGAAGACCGGGCTCTGGATCGCTTTTCGCGGAACACCGAGCTTTCCGCACGGCCGAGGCGTACGGCGTTGAAATATGCACCAATACCCATTTTCTTCCGAGTCTGTCATGGATGGAGGAACTTGAATTGGCAGTCAAGTCAGCGAATCGTGTAGGAAATTGTCCGTTAGTTCGTTTAGTTCTTCGGACGAAAGACTCTGCCGAATATGTCTAGAATGTTGATCTTCCGAAGCAATCTGCTGCAGAGGAGTCACACCTAATACAGCGACCGCATCTCGCTTTGCAGAGCGAGGAAACAGGGCAAGAAACAGGCTCGCCGACTAACTAACTACCGAATAGATCACGTGCTAGATGCTGTACTATTAGTATTTAGACTCGGTCGTAGGTCAGCGCTGAAAAATAATTCTGGGTCCCCAAAACCTTTTTCGAACTAAATGTCAACTGAATCTGAGTGTTTGGGGGTAAATTTCGAGATTCCAGCTCAATACGGGTTCGGTTCCCATCGCCGACGCTCGACAGGAACCACTACAGTCTGGAATTGAGCACGACGATTAATGTCAGAAGACCGAATGCTCTTGATAGTTTCATGTTCACTTCTTCAAGATTGCTCTATATTCCCAAACTTCGCATGTGCTTCCTATAGTTTTGTCCCATGAGACCAACGATGACTCAACATTTCAAATTCAAGGCCCACCGTAGTAAGCTTTCCTTCTGTTTTGCAGCCACCTTTCCTTTTCGTGTCCTCCCGAGATTCACCGGGCTTATGTCATGTTCGGTGAACCGACCAACCGGCCGAATGCGAAAGGCAGGGAAATTGTGGTTGCGAGTGGGCTCTCAAAATTTGAACCAAAACCACGGCAGTGGGGGAGGGCCAGGTGCGAGCGACGAGGGACAATGAAAATATGGGGGAAACTGAATCGTGAAGTACTATATATACAGAATATATAGTAGGTGGAACGGAGAACAGATACTGTATCTGAGACAAAGCTATTCAACTGAGAAGACCATGAATCCAGAGCGATGGGTCGTAAAAGTATTAAGGTGACGTGGTGGAATTGAAAAGGCGCAATCAGATATGTCGAATACAAGCTCGGCGCTGCGCGACGCGCGACACCATTCAGGCCGGCAGGCAGTAATAGATGCTCTCGCAACCACTGAACGATTCCGGCTGCGAGGAATCGAAGAGCCAACGTTGGTTGTCCTTGTAGCAGCTCCATGACTTGCCGTTCCAGCCCCAGCTGTCGTCAAATCGTCAGTCAGCTCCAGGTTACGAGCTACCGCCCCATGGAAGAGAGAGAGGGACCTACCCCGAGTACGCAAAGTCGGCGAGGCTCTGCGCATTGCTGTCGATAGCCTCTTCGAATGTGACGCCCGTCGAGAATGTACAGCTCTTCTGGTTGCCCTCCCACCCGGTGTAGCCCGAGCCGGGGGACGTCACCTGACAGCGGTCGCTGGACGGCGGGACGTACTGCGGGTTATCTGAGTCGGCACTGTTGGCGTAGTACTGCATGGAGTGTCAGCCCGAGTCCAAACGCCGACAGCGGGATTCGGAAGAATGCCTCGGACTCACGATCATCTCGGACCAGTCTTTGTCTGGGGGTGCAGCACGACACAATGGAGTCACAGTTAGCGAGGTAGAGGATCTCGGTGTCGCGCTTCTCGACGCGCGTGATGTTTGCTGTGGTCGGCGCGTGGTCGACCGGCGTGGCGGCGACGTAGACGACAGCGAGGGCAACGACGGCGGTGATCTTCATGTTGAGAAATGGTGTGGGACCAGTATTTACAGGTCAGAGAATCGATGACCTTGAGGTTGCTATCCAGGGCAAAGACTGGCCGCCTTATATACTTGGTGGAAAGACTACCTTTGTCCTGCCTTCAGTTCCCCCATTCTGATTCCGGCATCTTCTCCACTGCGTTCAGGGCCTGGTTGGACTTGCGGCCCATTGACTAGTCGACTGGACATCGGCAGTTTAGCCGAGGGTTGTTTTGGCGCTGCTGACCGCCATTAATAGTTGGCGTTTCCATTTGGAACAGGGCCCTGGGGGAATTGGAATTCCTTGCCAATAGACGAGCAGAGTGGCCCAAAATATGCTCACAACTCCAGCCAGAAGTCAAGGAGAGCACAGGAGAGGTAAAGGTCCGCCCAGCCCACGCTGTGGCGAGGTCCGTCGTTGTACGTAAATTTCGCACAGTTGAGGCAGCCACCACGGGATTTCTTTTCCTCCGCCTATTGATATGGCCTAGACGGCGATCCGGCTTGACATGGCTTGACAGAAAGCAGTATCTAGCCGAGTCACGCCGGTGCCTGAGCAGGCCTAGACAAGGGTAGGTTTAAACTTTAGGGAGACCTTAACGCAGTGCTTGGTAGCCACGGAGGCAAGACACTGATAATTAGCTTACCATTAGTCCGCACGGTCAGAGCTGGGAAATGGCGGCCGAGAAGGAGCAATTTTGACAAGGTTTCATCTATTTCGCCTTTCGAGATTGTGGAGCTCGCTGAAATCTGGACGAGAGAAAATAATAGGTATGATAGTTACGATTGGCAAATTCATGGAGCTTACCTCATGGCCGCTGTTCGCGCACTCTCTGCATTATTCCAGGAGTCAATCAAGGAGTCAGACATCATCTGATATGGCCTGTATCACTTCTGCGCCCGCCCAATTAGCACAAACCCTCAAAACAAAAAAGGAGGTGTGTGCATCGGTGACAATGTTGAATCGGGGCCAGTAGAGTTCTAGAGTGATTGTCTGGATACCGGATTGAAGCGCTGGATGTTGAACTCGGAACCGCCAGAATCCTTGCATCCGAGTGATTGTCTGTATACCGGATTGAAGCGCTGAAATGACACTTTCTGAATTCTAGTCGATTGCCTGTGCCACTGATTCCGTGCTCGGACTTTGGTGTGGCGCCAAACCCAAGCCCGGCAGATCGGCTTGTAAGCCTGTTTGATGGTTTGGCACTGACCTGTTTCTTGCCCTTTTTTCTCGCTCTGCCAAGCCCATCGGGAAAGTCCGGTTCGGTTGATTTCGAAATTGCAGAGATACGGTCGCTGCGACTCTGCAACTAGAAAGACATCGGCAGAGTTTTTCGTCCGAAGAACTAAAGGAACTAACCGACAAAATTCGGTGACTTGACTGAACCCCAGTGCAAATTCGAATTCAAGTTCCTCCATCTATGACAGACTCGGAAGAAAGTGGGTACTGGTGCCTAGCTTAATACCGTACGCCTCGCCCGTATCGCTCGGGGTTCTGCGAAAAGCGACCCAGAGCCCGGTCTTCAATGAATCCCCATCTGCGAAGCGGCAGCTAATCTGCCTGCAGATGCATCGATTTGTGTAACCGTTGCGCTGATGTCTTCTTAGACATGTCGTATGTTTTTAAACCCTTCCTTCTGTCATGCGTTGACTGGATTGTAATCAGTTTCGCTCGATTCTCATCGTGGGTGAGTTGAGAGTTTGTATCATCCTTCTCTACTGACTATACCTCTCAGTGCGTCTTCACCTTTCTCTCACAAGGCACAAGTTTTCCCCTTGTTTGCATGGTCCCTCCTCTGACCGATATGTTCGTGTTCCAGTTGCATGCTATTTTATACGGTACGTGGATACTCTTGTAGTTTGTGCTTTACCGATTCGCTTCTCGCTAGTTCCTCGCCGGAAACTTCTAGCTGTAAGTCCTTCTGCGCTGTTATGGTCACATTTACTTATTGTTCCGTTTTTTGATTTTTTGAAAGCGTCTGCATCACCACCTCGGACTCGGCTCCTTCTTTCTCTTTTCTGGACTGCACCCGTCCCGCTGCGCTTATTACTTCTTTCCGCCTCGCTGTCGCGATGTACATATACTTACGTGCCGAACAGCGAAGTATCCGAGTCATTCATGTGCCTCCCGTGCCGCGTTTCCTGCGGCACGTTTTATTTATCTATTCACACTGCTTCACTCGTTTATTTCATTCAGTATTGAATTGCCAAGCAAGCCGCAGATCGTTAACGCAAATAACATGGCTGATGTACTACAGACACTGACGCAGATGACGGTAAGTGAGCTGGGGATCAACGTGTCTAGGCGAGCGCGCCGCTTCTGATCCACTTGTCCAGTCAAGTCATTGTTATTGTCGTCGCGGCAGCGAAATTGTTAATTCGCCAAACCTACACAATACCTGCGAGCGAGCGGATATACGAATGCAAGCATATAGCACAAATACTGTCCAAAAATTGATTTCATACAACTTTGTTCTTTGGGTGAAGATGGAGTGACAACTTCGATAATTTGGCGGAGTTTTGCCTACAACTTTGAGAATATGCAACTTTTGGTAAGTTCAACCAGGAAAGGAACAACTTCTTGTAACTGCAACTTGTCCCAGACGCAACTTTATTGGATGTAACCGGAAATATGTTCGGTGACAACTGTCGGGAACGTCGGGACAACTTACTTTTGCAATTCACAACTCTGAAAATCCAGAAGGCTGCATAGGTGCAATTCTTGGCTCCGCTGAACAGCCCCAGCAATACGATCATGATGGCTTGATTGGTCTTCATCTCGGCAAACCGGACTTTACAGTTCACTGTATGGTGTTTTGTACAGAACAGGATGAAAACCATCCCCTCGAGGATGAGAAATTGAAAGCACAGAGTCGTAATAAATAAAGAACATCTGGTGCACTTGAGGGAAATCGGCAATCAGTGCCGAGAAGTGATCACTGAGCACGCATCAAGCGGCAGATGGGAAACCGTGTGAATGAGAATGAGTTGAAGGCAAAAGATTGACCTGTGAACCCAAAGAGTTGCGGCACCGCCCAGACAAAGATGTTGCACATGAGCTTGGTTCTGCAAAAGTCGCCGATGGTCAGAGATACCGCAAGTAAAAGTTGCCCCAGGCAAATGTTGCATCACATTTCTGCTCACGTTGAAAGTTGTGGCCAAAATAGAAAGGTTGTCACCAAAACTGAGAGCTGTATTCGAATTCCCTGACCCCTTGCAATTTTTTTTTTTTTTTGACAGTATATCGCCCATACGAGCAGAAAGTTCCCTTGAAAATGTGAATGTACAACAACTGCACGACGCTGTCGAAAACAAAAAATCAATTCTTATTCGTCGATGCTAGGCGCAACGCTGGACTACTTGCGTCGTGCCAATGGCAGGGACAAAGCACGCGCGTGCGAGCAAGCACAGTACTTGGTGCACTAGTGATCTTTCTGCGAGCAGATCAGTTAATTGGATCAGTGCTTGTTGAACCCGTTGCCCAGTGAGAGCGTTGGGGTCACCGCGCCGGTTGAGAACAACACGAGGGAAAGCGAAAGAAATGGGGGCGGAGACGACCACCACCCCGACCACGCAGGAGAGGCGGTGGGCAGCGTGAGGCGGTGGACGGTAGACAAGAGCAGGAGAGGAGTAACAAACGCGAATAACGAGCGAGGGCACCACGGGCGAGGCGCGATTAAGGGGAAGCAGCTAGCGAGGAAGAGGGGCCACCCGAGAGCCCGTGATTGTGATAGGAACTCGAAGTTGCTTTACGTTGAGGGCTGCTTTGTTTGGAGTTGACTAAGTACGCACATTGTGGCATTACGCCCGAATGAATGAACCAAGGAGTTCGAGCTTGAGACGGAGTGGAGTCGAGACGGACTGGAAGCGAAGCGCAGAGGGAGGAGGATGGGTCGACATTTAGATAACATGCGAGCTTGAGCAGGGCAGGCACAATCCGAACGTGGTTGAGCGGCTGAGCGTGCAAGAGAACGGAACCGTGTCAACGCGTACACAGGACCATCCAAAAAAAGGAAAAACGCCAACGGGAGGATAGGTTGGCGGTGTTCCAGAGAGCATGGATGTGTTGTGTAGAACCATTGCATTGGCGGCGGCGGAGCGGAACGATACGGGAGACAGAGACGCGTGGGCGGCGTTGGGATGTACGTAGTCGGTGAGGCGAGCAAGCCGCGGCTTGAGATGCAGTGGCTGGACGCACGTGGGTCGAGGTATGAACAAGCGTGGAAGCATGAGGGTCAAGGAACAGATATCTGTTCGGTGGCGAGCTGAAGGTACCGTTCCAGTTATTTTGGCGCAGCATGGAAGCAGCAAGTAGGATAGGATAGGATCCACCGGCTCTGGAGAACGGAGTGGACCGCGGGAGTGGGTTGTTTCCGCTCCACGATATTGGCCCAGAAGAACGAGAAAGATGGTGTTAGCGCCTCGGCGCGCGAGACAGTCTTCCCAGCGCTGAAGACAAGAGACCTCATCGGTGCTGGGAGCCATCCAGTCCGTCGGAAGAGTGCCATGCGTTGTGTGGAATCAAATCGGGGATCTGCCCACTCGCCAAGCGCACGCGGAGCAAAAAGCGCGATGGAAGTTCTGGGCGAGGGTCAAGTGTGGCAGTGCATGATCTGTGACTGATCCGCTGATGCCCGGCTTTATGGAAAGGCGGAGCAACACGCTTTTTTAGCGAGATAGCGGATGTGTGGATTTTTGATCGCCGCCCTTGCCGGTGACCAGGACCCCACAAGGTTGATCAGGAAAAATAGTTTGCAATTACAGTACGCCATTTAAATAGCTACGAGTTTAACGATGGGAAAGATGGCCGTGTTTTTGACGGCCCGTAACCGTCCCGGCTTCGAAAATTTGCGGCCGTCACTGTAGACGGGACGGTGTGCATCCCTGTACTACCGTTGGTGCAATGTTGAGGCATGTGATAGCAATAAATTCCGATGCTTTCCAGCTATTCATAGCAAAAATTAGTATTAAGCAAACTTGTAGCTATTTAAATGGTGTACTGTAATTGCAAACTATTTTTCCTAATCAACCTTGTGGGGTCCTGGTCACCGGCAAGGGCGGCGATCAAAGATCCACACATCGGCTATCTCGCTAAAAAAGCGTGTTGCTCCGGCTTTCCATACGGCTTCACTCAATTCGGCGCTTGCTCCCGACCACCACATCGAACGGCAGCTCGCGCCCTCCGGAAACGAGCCGTCTCAGTATCTGTTGCAGGAATGACGTTGCGATTAACCCACACGCGCACCCGTTGATTTGGCTCGCCTTGTCGCTCGCCTTACTCGACATTCATGCCTCGTCTCGTCCCGTCGATTCACCTTGATTTGCCGCGTGCGTGCCAGTCCTCGGCGCACTGGTTAATTGGCCATGAAATCGCAGGAAACATTCTCCGTCCCGCGTCGCCTGTTCACTGCTCCCTCCGTCCCGTCGCCCCCGCTACACCACCTTTGATCTGCACTAGCGACGAACACCTCAGCCCGATGCCGCGATTCTCACGCGCGATGCTGCGCATGAATGAGTCTCATATCTCTCGGCGTCTTGGCATCGTTGCCGCCAATGTCTGCGAACCCGCTGAAGAATGCGGACAAGCGCATCCACTATGCGGTGCGACATACGAAACCTACGAAATACAAATCATACTTAGTGTCTCGCAGTGGGCCATCATCACGGTCATCGTACTCTCCCTTTTTCGGATGCGGTCTGGCTTCATAGAGGGTGGAGAACAAGACAAAAACGAATGAACGAGCGAACGAGGGTCTACAAACTAATGTGAGTTCCCTCTTTGCTCCCTTCCTTCTCCCCTAGTGCGTTCCGCTTTGCCCCCACCCCGTTTCCTCTCGGCTGCCGTTCTGTGTTCGCTTTCCTCTCACCACATCACCCCTTTCCTCAGACTCGGATCTCCGCTCGAGGCGCGTACGGTACACCGGCATGTCATATGCATTCGAACGCGACTTTGCGTTTCTTTCCTTCTGCTTCCATTCCTAGCGAGTGCCTCTCTACTCCCCTCCCTGCCCCACATTCTTTGCGCTGCCTTTTTGTGTTCGCTTTCGTCGCATTCTCACCACGCCGCTGCTTAGATCGACTCGGATATCCATATCCACCCAGGTGCATCACGACCAGTCTCAGCCCCCCACCCATTCTCCTCATTTGTATACCGCACGTTGCGCGCGAGGTTTTTTCTCTGATTCTTCCCCCGTATCAATACTCGGGTTGGTGGCTTATAACCGCACTGCATTCCAGCTTTTCCTCTCCTTTAGGCGGATCGAGTTCTTTCTTTCTTAAGCGACTGGCTCGAAGTCTCTGCACAACTCCGTATGATCGCTCTGCTAGCGCTTTGCTTTGCATCGTCTCGTTTTATCGGCACCATCTTCATTTCCCCCTGCATCCCGGAATCCAGGGATCGTCGATTTCAGGTCAGGCTTCGCGGTGTCCGATTCCTCTCAGGCCGCGTTTACTATTGCTCTATCCATTCAGTATTGAATGTCCGCGTTTGCGTTTTGGTCAGCGGCTGCGACCTGTGTTGTGTATTTTTGGCTCATCACGTTCGTCTGCTCTCCCCATCTTCTGCGACTTCGAACAAAGAGCGAAGCAGATGTTTCAAGCGTCTCTTTTCTCCACCGATACTCACCACGAGAAGCCTACGGTTCGTGATAAGATTCATTTGGATTGCATACATCCAATTTAATCTGATTCTGATGCCGATTCCGGCATCTTGTGAACGATTCCAGAATCCGTTTACGGGTCAACAATTCCGAAATTTGTTTCATGATCAACGGTGTGAAATCCTGTTTGCATTCGCCCCGTGGTGTCTGATTGTCCCAATCGCTGATATAGATTACGCGCCACAGATCTTTACCTGGTGCACTTGGTTCGGTTCATCGTCGCCGTGTATGTGGTACAGTCGTTCATATCAATGCTTCGATTGCTCCTCATCAGGTACCTCGAGCAGCTGCAACTTTGAACTCAAACTTCCATCCACCAATCCCAAGCCTGCGCGCAGCTGGTACTCAAACTGTCACTGTTCAGAAGCTCGTCAGTCCGTGTTATGTTGATTTCTAAGTTCAAGTTTGATCGACTTATGAAGTCAATAGTCGCCCGAGTCTTTGAATTGATATGGGGATAGCAAAGGGCAAGAGTACGGATGTTTCCACTATTGTCATGCGGCACTCTGGAGTTGCTGCTGCTACCGTGGCGCAGTAGCTCGGTGGTTTATTCTAGATGCATTAAGGTCCGCTGCGCTGCAAAAATCGTGGACTTTCTCAACCCAATAATATCTATATAGTAATCTGTTCCGCCAAAATGCTGGATCCACGAGAACTATTGATACGCGGGTAGATCACTATGCTCGGGCTGTGTGAGTTTACAATTGGTGGCGTTCCGTAATAATCTTCCGCACGCTGAGGTGTATGAACGGAGTTCTTTTACTTAAACGGTAACCTCCGACTCAACGGAGATGTGTACGCCGAGAAGTAGTTACAAGGCAACGATGTACACTGGCAACCCATTTTCTGAGACCATTTACATACAAAATAAACGGACACGTTTCCCAAAAGTCTTAGGAACGACTTTGTCAGGAAGTCACATTTTCCCTAGACTTCTTCACCCCCGATCAACTTGCGCATAATTCGATTTTCTTAGTATAATCTACTCTTATCATTCATCATATACTTAAGACTTAAGGCTAACCCCACCCTGGGACCCATGCTTTTTGGGAATGGAAAGAGTGAATGCATCCTTGTTTCGAACCACATTGGTTATTCATAGGGTTGTATCCTCAGGATCTGTGGTCATGTCACTCTGCGTTTGTAAAAGCGAGTCATAGAAACGGCCGGTAGATCGTTTCACACATCACCATGGGAGCCATGCCCAAGAATGGGACTCGTATACTTCCTCCGCGTCCGTTATCATCGAATCGGGTCATCAGTTCTCCCATGTGCTCGGAACCCCTAGTCCAATCACCCATGACTGTTTTACTTAAATAGCAGATAGCACTCTCGGTGGCATCCAGTACACCGCCTACGTCAAAATGCGCTTCTACCTAGCTCTCGTTGCAGCTGCTCAGGCGTCCTATGTAACATCCCTTCCTCGCCAAACACCTTCCGTTTCAGTCTCAACAAGCTCTGGAGTATTGCAAGGCACGGAGACGGATGGACGTTAGTTATTTCCACCTGATTTCGGTTCACTTCGTGAGCTCATGTCTATCGGCAGTAATGATATTCAAAGGCGTTGTACGTGTAATTCTGCTCCTTTCCAACAAAGCCTCAATCGAATCTAGCGATTCGGGCAGGCCCCGACTGGATCACAACGTTGGGCACCACCTCAGGCATCCAATTCTACAGAGTCTCAAAATGCAACGACTCTGGGCCCCGCATGCATCCAACAATTTCCCTTTTACGTTGCAGCTATCAACGAACAGCTATTGTAATTAAGACTCTCTTATACTTTGACGCCGTTTGCTAATTCGAACAACTTATAGCAATACCCCCCCAGCTCCCGAGAGCGAAGACTGTCTCTTCCTGTAGTTATCTTATCTCCTGGTTGACCTGGTTCATTTATTCAAGCATCCTCTCAGAAACGTGTGGGCGCCAGTTTCGACCGGCCAAGCCCTCCCTGTAGTTATCTGGATATACGGAGGGTGAGCAGAGAAATGTTCAATGACGATCAAACTGACGATTTTGCTTGCAGAGCCCTGGCATTTGGAACAGCCTGGAATGCAGAATACGATGGAGCATCCCTCGCATCTAACCAAAGCGTCGTCGTGGTCTCTTTCAACTACCGAACCAATGTATTTGGTTTCCCCGAAAGTCCCGATCTCCCTCTTGAGGGGAATAACCTGGGCTTCCTCGATCAAGGTGGGTATATTTGACTCATGCGTTCTAGATTCATCTGACTACATCTTCTGGTAGAATTGGCATTCCAATGGGTCCAAACGAATATTGCCAATTTTGGTGGAGATCCAGGGAAGGTAACAATTATGGTGAGTTATCTCTGCTCGATTTTTCATCAAAAAAATTCACATGGAACCGGAAGGGTCAATCCGCCGGAGCTGCATCCGTTGCCGCAGCATATGTGAGGCATGCTGCGGGCAACGCACCTTTTCAAGGCGCGATAATGCTCTCGGGAACAGTAGACTCGGTGTTGCCCACCCCAACTTTCACGAATTTCAACGCCATGGCTTCTGCAGTTGGATGTACGCAGTCCCCTGGCCCCGCACGGTTGAAATGCCTTCAAGACGTTCCTGCTTCCACCATCCGTACATTCACAAATTCGGCTTCCAGCGGTGTCTGGGGAGGTCTCGTTGACAAGTATGTGAAGTAATTTCTGAGCAGTAATTTCAGCTTCAGTTAAACCAATGATAGTGTCACTCTGTTTTCGGACCCATTACTGCGAATCCGGAACGGCGAGACCTCGAAAGTACCTTTCATAGTCGGCCATACAGAGAACGATGGCAGTCTCTTTGCGCTCAACCAAAACAACCTCACCACATATCTGAATAACAGTCCTCTCCGCACGTTCGTCACGCCCGACCAGGTCCGCGCGCATTATGCAAGTAATTTGAGCGACAATGTTATTATTGCGGAGGTTATCAGGGATTCTACGTACCTCTGGTTAGTTATTTTACTTTTGGATTCACATCCTCGCACCTAAATACAACGCCCTATCAGTCCTGCGGAGCTATGGGGTGCTGCTGCCGTGAGTGCAGGAACCACGAATGTATATCGGTATGCGTACGGTGTGTAGACGTCTCAAACGATCTTGTTTTTTCACTCACGGCACCGCGCAGGCGCCGTCTTTTCGGATCTCCAGCTCTTCGCGAACGCCGGTGCATGGCACTCTTCAGAGAGTTCGTTCTTCGTTGTCGTGTCCACTTTTTACAATATCGCTGATCTTTGTTGTTACATTTCAGTTTTCGAGATCTTCGGGACTTATCCCTCAGATGCAACAGACGCAGAGAAGACGCTCTCGCTAACGATGCAGAACATCGTCGCAAATTTCGCGAGGGACCCAACCACGGCGCCCGCACCGAATTGGCCCGAATACGTCCCAGGAAACACAACCAGCACCTTGGCAAAGCTTGCGTATGGTTCAAATGTTGCCCTGTCGGATGTTGTACAGACTGCTGGAAGTAATTCACTGGTCCGTTACACGCATTCGATCTATTCCCCTTAGTCTGAGAGCTCCCGTCTCACAGGACTCACCATGCGATACTTTGTGGAACCAATTCTTAGATTTCCGTGCTTAAAAGGAAATGTAATGTATTCATGAAGACGGTCATTGAATTATGCGACCATGCGATACTTTGTGGAATAAATCCTTGGATGTCAGAGTTGAATAGGAAATTTAATGTATTTATATATTAAACGAACCTTACATCACGACTCAGATCTACATGATTGAGACAAAAGGTCAGGGAAATCCGTAGAGCTGCCAGGCAGGACGAAGGAAACGACCTTTGAGGAGCGTTTGGGGAACCGCAGATAGCGTACAGAGCGGGAATTCAACAGAGAATTCCTTGGGCCTCTTACGTGGGGCTTGTGGTCGCGCATTTGCATCTGTGCTCGCATCCTGCGCCCCCGCAGTAGGCGGCGGTGCGTTCCCCTCGCCTAAATACTCTCTCAGCCATGGTGCCCCGCTTCACGAGTGCAATGTCCCGCCTACACTGCCAATCTTGGACCCCCACACGCCCTAGCACCACCGACCGCGCCCGGGAGAGCTGCGACCGGGGCCGAAGAGGAGGAGATCCATGCCGCGCATGATGTACGGCAGGTATTTGATGAGGACCCATGGAGGTCATGGCACCGACGGAGGCGAGTGTGGAGCCGACGTAAGCGAGGCAGAGGAGGAACGGATGGAAGAAGAGCATGGAGTTGACGGGAATGCTTGTGAGGTATGATGACCTTGGCCTGAATTTGTGGAAGGTGAATAAACACACAAGCACGCACGATGATGCCTATATCGGCTGGCATGAAAGGTCGCCCAAACTCGATGCGTACGGCCCCGACTCTAACTGGTCCATCGTACGACTAAATTCGTCCAAGTCAGCGATGCAAAAAATCTGGTCCTGGTGCGTTGACGCAGTAAAGCATAACCAAATTTATATTGTAAGCGCATTAGAATGCAGGATCATGGGTAGCAAGCTCAAGTAGGCGTATTGGATCCCACGGCCTGCAATGGTGCGATGCGACGGTCAGTTCCGCTCACAATTATGTCCCAATTCTCGCATCATGCTCGTGTCCTCCGCATCCGCCATCGGCATTGGGAACCGAATCGAGAATCGCCGTACGAATACGCGAAGCGGCACGTCTCCTGGGGAATGAACAGATGCGGAAACGGCTGAAATTCGAGTGTATGGACACAGGTAACCGCGGGTGGTGAACGCCATATGGGTACCGATGACGATGCCACGTCCATGAGGCGGATGGAACGGCTGGGCGCAAGCGCCGACGCTCGCACATTGGAGTTGGAGTCGAGCAATGCGAATTTAGATGCGAGGTGGCACGCGAAAGAGAGGCGACGGTGGAAGATGTGACGGAGGCGACTGTGAGAGCAGCGACGACGAGCTGCGAGATCATATGCGCAAGATAGCAGGGAGGAAGGGTCAGTATGGGACAACGTCCAAGGAAGGAAGAACCACGCACGAATATCACGGCACACCACAGCCATGATTGCAATAATATGTTCCCGATTCAAGAAAATGGGCCAGGCGATCGGAGATTGCGCGCACGCTAATACCACGGAAACGACTCAAACGAGAAGTTGAGAGAAGCGCTGATTAACGATTTGTAGTTCCCGGATGCGGTGGAAAAGGCTGGGATTTCGATGGAAGAAAGCTCCCGGTGGAAAGCTTGAAGCGAGGATGGTCACAAAGAGAAGGCGAGAGCTCTCGATTCTTGCTAAATTCTTGGAACATTCTTGATACAAAGGAGACGTGGAGAATTTGGTGTCCAGGGAATACCACGCAGAGGAGAGCGTCGTCCGCCGCTGTGGTGGTCAAGTCGTGGCAGACAGACGACTCAGATCTCTTGCGTCGCCCGGAATCTCATTGAGGATTATGAACCATGAAGAAGACTCCTGTCGAGCCGTCGAGCGAGCGCGGAGAGCGAGAGTTCGGAGCAAGAGGTTGTTGTGGCGATGCACGATGTGTGACGGATCCGCTGATGTCGGGCGTCACTCATTTGGCGTTTGCTCCTGACCACCAACTCGGAAACTCGCTCTGCGTCCAACGAGGCGCCGTAGACGTCCTCCTTCCAAAATTGACGTCGTCACGGTTCGTCCCGGCTGACTTGGCTCGCTGATCTGGTTTGGTTCATTGCTCGTGAGGAGCGTCTTCAGACTCTCGTCTCATGGTTGTCGCACTTGTTAGTTCCCCCCTGGATTCGGATCGCCGCTCTTCTTTCACGCTTCCGTCTCACCGTCTCGCTCGTCCACATCTATGCCCTTCCCCAAATCCGGCCGTCCGCATCTCCCGCGTCCCCTACTCCACGTCGAATCCGTGCACCCAATTATGAATTACCGAAACGCACACTCGAATGCAACATCTGCGTCCGCGCCGGCGTCCGTCCGCTACAGTCTTTTGTCCTGCGACCGCTGTGGCTGATTGATCCTCGCCTGCGCGTGTGCGCAGGCTCGGCCCGCCCGTCCTTCACTCCTAAATCGCGCCGTTGCTCGGCGTTCGTTTCCTCGGGCGCAATAACGCCCTCCGACGTGTACGTCCTCCTCAAGGGCGGACCAGATCGGCGGAACAGGACGAACGAAGTGAGTTCCCGTTCTCCTTTCGCTCAACATTCCGTTGCATTGCTTGCTTCAACTGCATCTGCTCACTTTCTTCTCATCGCGTTCTCCCCTTTCATTTGGCCCTGCTCCTTTTCTTTCCTGCATCTGTCTCTTCTCTGGCATCAATCGTCCAATCTGTGCGATGCGCCGAAGTACACCCTCCGCGTATGTTCACAGTTCGTCCCGTTCATCCATTGCTTCACGTGTTCAACATCAGTGAAGGGACCGATTCCTCTCTCGCTGCACTTCTTTCGCCCCAGCTGCGGCTGAAAGTGAAAGCATTTCGCGCGGCTGCATTAAATTTCGCTCTGCGTTCGAACATCGGACTCGGATGGCGCCTGCGTGCGAGGGTGGAGTGTATTTCTCCTAGGCCTCTATGATTGCGGGTAAGGTTTACTTCTACCCCTCTGACCCTCCCTCGTCTCAACATCTCACTGTCTTTGTATTCCAAAATCTTTCCCTGAATCGAAATCTAATCAACATTCAACGTTGTGAGTTCCTGCTTTCCTTCGTTCATCTCGCGCTAACGCACAACGCGGACTCCGCACAGCTGGGTATAAAGGACGTCGTGTCCGAGTATTCTTGGCAGCGGAAGTGCGTTCCTCGTCCATGTAAGTATTTTTATTGAGCTCATGAATGTACGAATTCCGTTTCAGTCCTATACTAGGCGAGTTAAAAAGCCAGGTGTAACTCGACCCTCCTTGGGCACGGTGTACATCCCGAGCGTGCTTCTGTCGTTCATCCATGGCAGAATGTGTCTAATCAAACAGGATTAACGAGTTACGATTTCGATTCCGGATTGTCGTACAGTACAGTGATACTTCAAAATTTGGCATTGATCATTTGCTCAGTCACTGCCGGGTTCGCGGGTCCTTCTTTGTTTTATTCCTTTCTGCATTTGATGTACATTTTACTGTTTGGATGTGTTGGATACCAACCAGAGGAGAATTCTGGGCTGGGAGGAAGATGGAGGGAAGGGCTTCCTTCTCTTGGCGTTACTTTTCTTTCCTTTCGCGAGGACTCTGGTGCAGGTGCCAATACCACCCGTCAAGTGATAATCCCATGCATCGCAGCAAGGCTGGGATAGACTAGGCTGAACGCGTGACCGTCGTTACATCCAATATTGAACTTCGGGAATGTTCTCACCGAATATCATTGGGCGATCTGTCCCGAGCCGACCAACCGTCGAGGATGATCCAACCAAGCGCTACGATTAGAAACGGTCGCAGCACATGGATAGATGGCTCGCTAATATTTCTAGACGCCTAGTTCAACCCATTAATCCAGCACTCTTCGTCAGGTCAACCAAACCAATATACCTGTTCAAAAGGAGCTGATGGCTTTTGGAGCTACGCTACTCAAACGACTCGAATAGAGTACAACCCACCTGCATACTGCCACCTGGTAATAAGCAGGTAGCAGACTCGGTCCGGTTTGGCGTTCATCGTCGGTGTGCATATGGTACAACTGGTACCGCTCATGTCAATTATTCGAGTACTCTTCGTCATTTATACTCAACAGTTATGATTTCATATATCCTTCGACTCCAGCCGAAAACCTTCCCCGTAAGCGTTGCTTCGGTCGCATCCACATGCCAAAACGTAACTGCGCAGTGTGAATCGCCCCCCATTCCGCGCGAGTAACTCACCCATTAACCCGGTAATTCATCCGCAATAGCTCGGTGATCCAAGATCCAACCACCCCTGCTAAATACTCAATCTTTTAACTTGCGCCTCACCTGCACGAAGGCCACGCAGCCTCGCCGACCCGAACGTTTCTTAACGCTCTGCGCCGTTGTAACTTGGGGAGTGGACAAGGTGTATCGAGCGCGCGCGGTATGAATGCCAATCGTCGTGCGACGTGCGAACAGTACTGAACAGAATAGAGCCCGGATCAAGCCCGGATCAAGGGTAGTGAACCCCTTTCTTAACTTTCGACGGTGCGTGCGTGCGTGTGCATGCTGTTGCGGTTATAATGTCATTAACGCTCATGCATTATAATCGCTGATATTGGACTGGATCAGATTCATGCTGGTTCTCGTCGACTCGCTGGGTAGTCGGTGAAATTTTCCCTAATCCTGTTCCGTGTCTTCCTGAGCGATTTCTCACTCGTGCCACTTTGCGTTGACTTTCTGACAACTTTGTCTGATTTCTGCCAACTTGATTGCGTTACAAAATGTGCGCCAATTTATCTGCAGTTTTGTGGGCTCCGAAAACTCGCCATGACTCTAGAAACGGAAATTTGGCCTGCTAGGGTCAATTCGGCATTGAATATCGCATGTGAACACCAGCGGTATGGAGGAAGGATAATGAATTGCAGGCGGCTACCTCTTTCTCTAAAACGCGAACGGACACTCGATCATCGAAAGCGCCATTTTCTCTTTTGTGTGGAACTTATCGCCGGAACGGCGGGCTGCAAGTGAAGGTGATCCGAATAGCCGGCGGATGACGGGAGCAAGATGCCACCTAGATCGGGCGGGGTCGGTTAAATGACGGAATTTGGATAAATTGTATTGATAATGAGTGCTAGTGAAGGTCGGCATCTTTCGTACTAAACCAGCTCGGTGATTTCACGGTGTTGTGTACTTTTCTCGGCCACTGGAAAAGGATGTTTACAGAGAACTGAGCTTTTTTTGGATGGTGTCATGGCGTAGTGGCCGTGGCCGGAAGCAGGAATAGTAAATTAACTGATATGACCAAGCAGAAAACGTGAATCTCGCCTCTTTCGGGATCCGTTCGGCAAGCCGATACTGAGAACTCCCGCCAAGAAATGATGATAAAAATACATCGACACTGGTTGGATAGCACATTTCATCTGCTTTATCTCTCATCCCCGGCACTGCTTCAAATCGGTGATACTATAAATAGAGTCGGAACTCATAACACCCGCGGTTGACGTGTGAAGGTTTTGTACTGCCTCACTACATACAAGTCCTTCTTCCCGTTCTTCTCCCTCCACCGCGTCCCACTTGAATGTCTGCAGAACGTCGTCGGTCCACGGTGGCCCAAGACAGGGCCACCGACCGTCACACAACCATCAACATCAACGGTGCGCTGCCTGAACACATGCTAGCCTAGCTTTGTTGACTTTTTATGCAGGGGGTAGAGGCGGCCCTGGTGGGAATGGCTATGGATATGGTACAGGCGGAGCGGGAGGGTCTGGCATGGGTCCAAGCTTCAATTTTGATATCTCAGGTGGAAGCTTTACTATGCATAATCTGCAGCAGGGCGGCGAGAGAGGCATGTCCGCAGGAATCAAAAAGCTCTCCCACTCAAAACAGCTACAGGCATCGAGATTCTGCATCGTGCTGTAGCGTTGGAGGCGATTCACGACTCTGCAGAGAGCTACCCGCAACCTAGATGCCATCCCGCGACGCGCACAAAAATGCTAGCGGATCTACATGATTGGGCGTTGGACGAGAGTGCGTACCACAGCATTCTGTGGCTGCATGGCCCCGCAGGCACAGGGAAATCTGCTATCATGCAAACTCTCGCTGGCCAACTCCGAGATTCTGGGCGGCTCGGAGGTTGCTTCTTCTTCAAACGGGGCCATGCGACACGTGGCAACGCGAAGACCCTCTTCGCGACAATCGCTTACCAACTCGCACTCGCCGTTCCGTGGCTGCGCAGTTCAATTTCTGAAATTGTGGAGAATGATCCCTCTGTCACCGTCAGATCTATGGCGACCCAAATGAAGACATTGATTTTCGACCCTTGTCATCTACATACGGATCGCGATCCTGCAACAATTATCATCGATGGCTTAGATGAATGCGAGGGGCAAGATATCCAGGTCGAAATCCTACGCACCATTCACAACTCGTCCTTCGATCACCCCATGGCTCTTCGGTTTATCATTGCCAGCCGTCCAGAACCACATATCCGTGAGATCCTCGACTCGCCGGTCTGCACTGGCAACTATCGCTCCTTCAATGTGGAGCAATCGTTTGCTGATGTTCGCAGATATCTCCGCGACGAGTTTTCGCGTATCCATCGTGAGCACCACACCATGACGAAGATCACTTTACCTTGGCCGCCACCGGACACATTGCGAAAGCTGGTCAATAACTCCTCCGGCCATTTCATCTATGCATCAACGGTCATAAAATTCATTGACGATAAAAACTACAGACCCACGGAGCGGCTGGCAATGGTTCAAGATCCGAACAGCCCAGGCTCCGAGTCGCCGTTTGACACACTCGACCAGCTCTACGTTACTATTCTCAGCTCTGCTCCAAGGCAGTCCCAGCTCATTCCAATTCTGTGCGCTATCGTCGACTTCGACCTGGCAGCCGGCCAAATTGATCAACTCTTCGGGCTTGTAGAGGGGGAAAGTCGGCTGCTGTTGAGGGGTCTTCATTCCGTGCTCAACGTGCCATCGGACGAAACCATGATCTCTTCACACCATGCATCGTTTGTGGACTTTCTGCATAGTCCCGCCCGCTCCGGCAACTTCTGTATCGGCATTTTGAACCATCAACTCAGTCTGGCTCGGTCCCTGCTCCAGTATTACGCAGGTCCGTTTCAACGTCACCATATTTCGTAAGAATATGTTCCATTTATTCCGATGCATCTCACCTATCTTGACAGTCTTCTATCTGAGTTGATCCATATCCTCGTTTTGTTGCCTCCTTCCGGTGCAGTTGCTGACCTGTTCCCACTGATTGGATCCATGAATCCCGACTTTATCTTCGACTCATACTGGGAGGACAATGACGATCTGGCATCCATTATTTCTTGGCTCATGGTCAGTTCCGTAGCCTTTGTTGGCGATTTCTCAATTTGATACTCATTCATCCAGAATACGCCCTCACCACACACAGATGTGATCGAGCTCTGGGAGGACTACGCATTCATGGTCGCTATTGACATAATGCATAGACATGGTCAGGGACCTGCTGTCGAGCACATTGTCTCGCCGAGCTCTGAGCTTCTCCGCATTCTTCTATCACTGGAGTTCCTCGACCACCCACTCTCGGAACTCCCGACCACATTGGATTTGACATGGACAGATCTCAGAACTACCTTGTGTAGCCTTCGGCCGAGGTTTCTTGATGATCGAAATGTGCTGCCTATTCAGCCACAAGCAGCTTATTCATGGGCTGCTCGGGACCTGGCGTTGCAATTTATTCGTAAGATGAACAAGAACCATGTTGATACCGGCGGGGGAGTGAATCCATCGGCATCTCGTGACGCAGTGTGGATGTACAATGCCTACTCATACGTCTCCGACCTTGAAGCAGCCTATACCAGATCCCAGTCGGTGTCCATCATGCAGAATGATCACCTCGTTCACCATTCGCACAGGTATAGCCTTGTATGTGATATTGCATATCTGGTCAGACTGTCCCCTCCTTGCCCTGTACTCCATCACGAGCTTTGTTTTATCCCGCCCGCCGAAATATGGGCCTCTCGGCAGAGCGGTACGATACTTATCCTTCACGTTTCCAAGTGGCTTGAGGTGAGATACAATAACGTTATCAGCTCCAAGATTGATGTTTCCTTTTTTTCCCCAGTATTTCCCGGATCCGAGGATGGAACTCATCACGTTCTGGCTGCAAGCTGTGCCAGATCCTGAGCCCGTTCGTGACAGCTCATTTGAACCTGGGCCAGACTTTTGGGAAACTGACTGGCGTTCTCGTGTCATACATTACAATGATATGATAACAGGGCTACATCTCCCCGACAGTTTTAAAATTATCTTGTAGACTCAAACTTATTGTATGAATATTCACTGGTCTCGTGTGAGTTGAATTGTTAAGGCCCAGCCAAGTATTCACGCTGAGATGCGACATTTAGCTATGCGTGTCGCACCGATCCCAACTCTGGAGTCTATAGCAGCGACGATCTATTTCTTATCCGAAAGATTTTCGAGTGGCTTGAAGGGAGACACCACAGAATGTACGGTTGGAATTCATTGACATTCATTTTCTCTGAGCAGTCCTACGGCGATCCGACATTGGAGCTCGTCGCATTTTGGAGACAACACATGTTGCCTAGGCAAACAGCAGACGGGAACCCACTTCAATGCAACTTCCCAGACGGCCCGAGCAAATCGCGAGGCATACGATACAAATATGGACACCGGAAACATAGATCTATCATAATGAATCGGCCTTCGATTGGGGCAGTCACGCATCCTGATGCAATATGTACAATTCGTCCTTTTTACGAGTACCATCTCCTTTGGCAGTAATAGTCTTCGAGGATTAGCTATTACTGCAACTTGTTCGAAAATTACACACCACATGTGACAACATTGGGTGAGCGTGGATATGTCTCCAGGTAGGCAGAGAGCGAACAAACATACAGGGAATGAGCATCGGCGGATGAATGTAGGGGGAGAGGGGAGGATTGTGCTTCGAATTGAGAGGCTGACGATGATCGAAACCATTAGCGAGACACGCAGCGATACAGGTGGGGATCAGGGCTTGGGATCACAGGAATATCTGGTTTACTTATCATGACGAAGGAGACAGTACGCAGAGCTGTATGGGGAGCAGCCGCTAACCAAGGCGCAAGATTAGAGGACGTGGGATATCGATAGCGTGGGCGTCAATAGCTGGAGGCGTAGACGAGCGAGCCGTCATATGGCATTCGAACATTTAATTGCTATCCGTAAATGACGAGGAGAGCGAGTGTCCTCGAGAGCTTCAAGGTCGTGTGGTATGTCTCTGATCTGCGCACTGTACATACGCACTGATCATGATCAATGGCAGCGCCCAATTCCTGCGTATAGGTGTGATACAAATATTCGATTGGGCTGGGAGGGGAGAGAAGAGGTCGCCAATGCGATACCAGAATACACAATGCTCGTTCCCTGTACTGAGCCGTTTGTCTGTGCGCGTAAGTGACCCATTAATTTATTTATTCGGGGCGGGGACGGAGGCGACTCAAGACAATGACGTAATAGATCCACTTGAAAGATAAGCGCTGGCATTTGGAACGGCGCTCAGCGCCCACGACGCGACAGGAAACGTAATATACATAATTATCCAGGAACCGATTTTTCAACACAGAACCAATTTGTTTGTCGTGCTAAGCTTTTTGGTATTGTGATTGTTGTTTATTTCGACAGGTTCGAAAACAGGGGTACTAGGAAAGGGTCAGGACGGGCACCTTGAATAAGCAAATTCAGCGCCTATTTTCGTTTTGCTGAATGTTTTTGGTCAGATCTTCCGATTGTTCTCCGTGCATCCGACTTGACACCATGCCACAAGAAGGAAGCTGATGAAGCCCAGGGTCTTCCGTGAGCTCGACATCCACGGAGTCAGATTCAAGGTACGGAACAATCATCGATCACCCTGTTCATTTTTGCCCTCCCGCCGTCATCACTCCACTCTTTAACTTCCACTAAGCGGCGACAGGTTGAAATTACAGCCGTTTTGTAAACAATATCCGGGTTTCGTAAATCGTTGGTGCTCATTTTGTGCTTACACCTGCTTGTCCAGGCATCGTCGGCAAAGGCTGGCTCCACACTGTTGCTGCAATGCCGTGGCTCCACAGCTTCGGCAAACCTCCCTGTGCAAACGGTGTCCTGGCCTTATGTGCATGAATTTGGTATCGATAGGCTCCAAATTCATTGTCTTGTCCAAATGCACTTCATTCTAGCTCTGTAGAATTCAGCAGCGATTGTAGAAGGACAAATCGAATGGTGGAGTAGCTTACGACATGCGACGCAGCAACAAGCAGAGATAAACACAAATCGAGGAGCAACACCCCATCAAAACCCGGATATTGTTTACAAAACGGCTGTAACTCTCGGTGTGCCATCGTTCTGAATGGAGTCGTACTCCGAAGCGAGTGCGCAACTCCTCGGCGCTCCGCTGCTTGGGATCCTCGTGGTTCCCAATATCATTTTATCGTAACGGTCTGATTGGCGAATGTATTTTGCTCCCTCACGCGTACGTCCGTCCTAGACTCGGAATGACCCACCGCCGTGATTGACGTGCGAAGATGTTGCACAGCCTCGGTACGCACAGGCGCGCCGCAAGCTGCGTCGAGTTGCGTCTCTCTCCGTCTTCTCTCATCGACATCTCTTAGCGACTTGAATGCCTGGAGATCGTCATCGATCCAGGGTTGCCCAAGCCAAGGCCAACGGCCGTCAGACAATGGTCAACCACATCGAAGGTGTGACCTAGGAGACTTCGAGCGCCCAGTCCCGTTACCAATTTTTTATTTTTGCAGGAGGCCGAGGAGGACCTGGCGGGGATGGTCGGGGAAATGGTACAGGTGGGGCTGGAGGCCATGGAATGGGTCCGAGCTTGAGTTTCGATATCTCAGTCGGACACTTGACCATGCATAATAATGTGCATGGCGATGAGTGCGTCGATCCAGATTCACGCTTCCTGTCTGACGCATCCGGGACAGTGGCCGCGTGCCCGGAGATCCGAATCGTCAAAATGCAGTCGGGGGAGAACCATTACACGACTCGCGTTCTGGGCCGCTCATACACCAGAATATCCATCAATACCGCGAGCGAGGCACGTTAAACAACTTCATCAGATCTCACTCTGAATAAATGATGAAGGTATTGATACATTACACCGCTCGGTAGCCCTGGACGCCATCCACGACTCAACAGACGGCTTCATGGAACCAAAATGCCATCCCGAAACCCGCACCCAAATGCTCAAGGACCTACGCAAATGGGCTCTAGACCCACGTCCGAAAACAACCATTCTCTGGTTGTATGGCCCTGCAGGAGCAGGCAAATCTGCCATTATGCGGACACTCGCAACTCAACTCCACGAGGACGGGAGACTCGGCGGTTGCTTCTTCTTCAAACGCGGCCATGCTACGCGTGGGAATGCAAAGACACTGTTCAGCACTATCGCCTACCAGCTTGCCGTCAACATGAAGTGGTTGCGAACTCCAATTTCTCGGGTTGTGGAAGAAAATCCGTCCATTCTTGCGCGATCCATCGTATCCCAGATGGAAGAGCTCGTTTTCAAGCCTTGTCGTTCTCACAAACATCGGGATCCTATCGTAGTTCTCATCGATGGGCTTGATGAGTGCGATGGGCACGGTGTTCAAGGGGAGGTTTTGCGTGCAATCCAAAAATCCGTCCTCTACCCACCCAGTTGTCCTTCGGTTTATCCTCGCCAGTCGGCCAGAGCCCCATATTCGCCGGGCGTTCGACTCGTCATCCTCCTACCGCTCGTTCAATGTGGAGCAGTCGTTTGAAGACGTTCGTGTCTATCTTCGTGATGGGTTCTCCCGAATTCATCGCGATCATTCGACCATGCAAAATATCTTGTCGCCGTGGCCTGCGTGCCACGTGTTGGAAGAGCTGGTTCGGAAGTCCTCCGGTTATTTCATCTATGCGTCCACGATCATCAAATTCATTGGGGATGACAGCTTCCGACCGACAGTGCGACTTGAGGTGATTCAAAACACAAATGGCCCGGGATCCGAGTCCGCATATGATGCACTTGACCAGCTCTACATGACCATCCTCAGTTCTGTTCCGAGGCAATCAGAGCTCATTCCCATCCTGTGTGCAATATTCAAGTTTGGGTGGTGTCCCGAGGAACTCGATAAACTCTTCCAGCTTGCAGAGGGTGAAGCACTCCTGCTGCTCCGTGGCCTGCACTCCGTGCTCAAGATAAGATCAAACAAAGACAACATCTCCTCCCACCATGCATCGTTTGTAGACTTCCTCAAACATCCTGACCGCTCTGGCACTTTCTGTATCGAGATTTTGAACAATCGGATCAATCTGGCTCGAATTCTTCTCCACTTTTTTGCAGGTCCGTTTCAACGTACCAACAACTTGTAAGATTATGTCTAATTCATTCCGATACATCTCACCTATGTTGACAGCTTTCTGTCTCACTTGATCAGCTTCATCGTTTCGTTGCCCCCTTCCGGTGCGATCGCTGAGCTGTTACCACAGATTGGATCCGTGAATCCCGACTTTATCTTCGACCCATACCAGGAGGACAATCAGATTGCGGCATCCATTGTTTCCTGGCTCGAGGTCACTTCCGTAGCTTTCGTTGGGGATTTCTCAATTTGACACCCATTCATCTAGAACACGGCCTCAGGCCCCGCAGATGTGATTCAGCTCTGGGAGGACTATGCGTTCATGCTCTTCATCGACAATATGCATAGATACGGGAATACCACCCCATCTGTCAAGCGCATCATCTCGCCCAGTCCGCAACTTCTCCGTATCCTCGTATCACTGGTGTTCCTCGGGCGCCGACTCTGGGAACTCCCGAGCACATTGGACTTGACATGGACCGATCTCCGAGCCACTTTGTGTAGTATTCGGCTAAAAGCTACTGGAGATGGACATGCACTCCCGGTTCATCAGCCACAAGCAAATTATCTCTCGGCTGCTCGGGACATAGCACGGCGATTGATTCGCAAGATAGCCAGGAACCATATTCGCCGGCCACAAGCAAACTATCCCTGGGCTGCTCGGGACTTGGCGTTGCAATTAATTCGCAAGATGGTCAAGAATCACGTTAATACCAATGGGGGTGCTAATCCGTCAGCATGTCGCGAAGTAGTGTGGCTGTATAATGCCGATTGGTTCAATTTTCCCCCTCAGTCTTGAAGACACCTACACCAGACTCCAGTCGGTGTCCATAATGCAGAGAGATGATTTGGCTGACCGTTCAAACAGGTATTCGCTCGGATGCGATATTTCGCATCTGATCAGACTGTCCCCTCCTTGCCCCGCACTTTATCGCGAACTTTTGTCTATCCCACTGTCCGAAATATGGTCCTCTAAGCCAAGTGCTCCCAAACTTATTCGTCATGTTTCCAAGTGGCTTGAAGTGGGTGCATGAATGTTTTCGGCTGCAATTCACTGATGTTCTCTGTTTTCTAGCTTTTCCCAAATTCGACGATGGACCTCGTCATGTTCTGGCAGCAAGCTGTGCCAGATTATGAGCGCTATCGTATCGAACTTGACTTTGAGGAGCATGACAGGCGTATCCGTGTCGAAATTTACAATTCTCTGGTAGTTAGACTAAACCTCCCCGACAGTCTTAAAATTCGCTTGTAGATTCAAACTTCAATAAATCTTGATGTACTCTATTCAACAGTCCCATTTTCAGTGAACTACACCTATTATAATACGAGGTGGCGCTCGCATGGCTGCACCAGGTCTTTCGCTTAATCCCCAACTCAGAGTGAAACTCTGTATCTACATATTCGCTCGGTGTTTTCGCATTGTCAAGAGAATTACGAAGTACGAAGGAAATAAAATAAGTGTGATAGAATGTGATGCTAGGGCGCGTGTAAGTATATGGATGGGCGGGGCGTCAATCAGCGAGGAATAGACACGAGGATGTGAGGATCGAGGCACAGGTGCGCGGATACAGTAGAGTAAAATTGAAGCCGGTGTGCATTAACAAGAGTAAGTGAAAAATCAGAGGCGTGGCGCAGGCATCAAGTCATGTCGTTCACTGCTCGTGCTCGTGCGTGGAGGGGAAATGTGCATCGGATGGCGAAGACGAGGACAAGTGTCGGGTGTTGGGTACGCAGAGATGTCTGTCGCCGCAAAGGTCGATAGGGAAAAAGAGAGCGCGAGCTCGTCGAAGTCGGGCTTCGAGTACGCCGTGTTCAAGTCCTACGCACCACCATCGTCAGGCTCATCGACATCGACAAAGGCGTCTTTGGATTCGGCTGCGGGAATCGCCCTACGGATTCGGCAGTCGCTTCGCACCAACCTCCTTCCCCACGGCGCGATACTCCATCCTCCATCATGCGTGCCCGAAGGCAAAAACCGCAAACAGAAAGAAAGAAAGAGCACGTAGTCAGAGGCACGCCAAGAAACGCGCAGCGGCACGTCTCGGAAATGAAGAAGCGCAGAAACGCCGCGCCGCAGCTGAAATTCGAGAGCACGTGCGCAGGCAGCCGCGGAGAGTGAACGCCATAATCATGATGGTGCCGTTAGCGGCCATCTAACTTGGGGCCATGCGCATGAGGCGGAGGGAACGGCTGAGCGTGGGCGCCGACGGCGCTTGTACATTGCGGTTGGAGTCGAGCAACGCGGATTTGGACGCGAGATGGCGCGCGAAGGCAGTGAGGCGGCGGAGGAAGAAGTGACGGAGGCGAGGGTGAGAACGGCGACGATGAGCTGCGGAACCAGACGAGGAAGATAGCGAAGAGAAATGGTCAGTATGCGACGGCGCCAAGAGAAGGAAGAGGACTCACGCACAGATATGATATATCGCCCCAGGCCACAGCCATAGTTGTAATGCCATTACGCCAGATAGATATGTTCCGTTCCGATAATATGATTCAAGAGAAAAGCCAGGTGATCGAAGATTGTGTGCGCGCTAGTCCCACAGGTGCGACCCAAACGAGAAGTGGAGGCGCTGATTGCCAACTCGTACTACCTGGATGCATTGGAAAAGGCTCGGAGTTCGCCGGCAGAAAGCACGTGAAAACGTGGGAGCAAGCTGGGGCGAGCATGGCCACAGAGAGAAGGCGAGAGATCTTGATTCTTGGCAAATTCTTGTAACATTCTTGAAGAATACAAAGGAGACGTGTAGAATGTGGTGCCGAGGGAATATATTATACCACAGAGGCGAGGAGAGCGTCATCCGCAGCTGTCGTGGTCAAGTCATGGCAGTCTGGCGGAGGAATGTCTCGGATCGAGCCCTTGCGTTTCCCGGAATCTCATTGGAGATGTTGCACCTAGTCCGATAACGACGATACCTACCTGTCGGGCCGTAGAGCGAGCGCGGAGATGAGAGCGGGATGGAAGCTCGGGGCAAGAGGGATGGGTGGCGGTGCGTGAGCTATGACAGGTCGCGAGTCCGCTGATGTCGGGCGTCACGATATTTGGCCTTGCTTCCGACCACCAACTCGGAGGCAACGAATGTCTCTGCGTTCAGCGAGTGCTACGAGGAATGTCGTTGCAATTAACCCATGTGGCTCGTCGCTCGCGTTACCCGTCATCCATGTCTCGTCTCGTCCCGGGAACCTCGATTCGACTTCGTTCTGCGCTTCCCCGCTAGTTCTCAGGCACCCTGCTTCCCTGGCGTTCGTGTTGGGTGACATAACGCCTGTCTCCCGCCCCCTCGTGGTTCTTTCAGTCCGCCTCTGTCATTCCGTTACACACAGCAGCACGTGCGCGCCTCGCGCCACCTCCGCACGAAGCCCTTAGATATATATCTCCGCACCGAAGCCGCGTTCAAGTTATCTGGCACTCGTGCTAGCTCGGGATGGGTTATGAGTTGTGGCGCCCGCGTCTGTGCGTCATACATTTTTCCTCTTGCTTTGCATCCGGAGTGGCTGACTGAGCCTCGCTTGCGCGTGCGTCTCTAGTCCACACTAGATACTCACCCTAGACTACGACGTGACATTCGTATACCACTCTTTGCGTTCTTAGATGTCTGTACTCGGGCGTGCACCCGATCAACGTCACTCAACCGCGCGCTGAGTTACGCCGACGTCACGACGCGCTGCGACCCTGCTACTCAGTTTGTCCTCGCGCTCAAGGTTAGACCAAACTATTGAGGGAGAGCGAAGCGATTTCCCCTTCCCGTCATCTCTTTATTGCTTTCCGTGCGCCCTTGTTCTCATTCATTTACTTTTTTCTCTTTCGCCGCATTTTCTCTATTACCCTTCTCCCTGTTTGAGTCGTCGTCCAATCATCCCCATCTGCACGTACACGGTAAACCGCTCGCACCCCTCCGTCCCATCCTGCCGCAGCATGGGCACGACATCACACAACTGAGTCGTTCTGCCCCTCGGGTGCGTGTTTGTGTGGCTAGCGAACAGCACTTTATCGTCTATGGTACGTACTTTTCTCGCCACGTTCATTTCATCGATTCATTCTGTATCAGGCAGGCCCGATCTCCTTCTCGCAGTTCTATCCCTTCTCGTACACATCGGTCGGAACTACGTCATCAAGCAGTTTGAGCTCTCCCCGGGAATTCGAATAATGTCCGACGCCGGTCGGGCGTGTCATCGCGGCCTTGGTTTGCGGTTACGGCAAGGTTACGGTTATTGCTGCGACTTGATTCTGTGAGCACTGAGTTCTATCAGAATCTTTTACCTCAAATCCTCGAGTCCCACACCGGTGCGACGGCCACGGAATCGCATCCACCAAGAGGTTCGCACTCACGAAATAATTTATTTTTTTTCGATTACCTACATCAATACAATCCAATTCCGACATAGGGTCAACGATTCCGAAATCTGTTTAGTGCTCAATAGTGTGAGTTCCTCTTCACCTTCGTTTCGCGGAGCTCCTCCTCAATCTCTGTTTTCAACTCCGAGCCACAGATCTATACCTCATAAACCCTACTCGCCCTTGGTTTGGTGTTCATTGCCGGCGTGTGCAGTTCGGTCGTTCATGCCAATGCTCCGAATACTCATCAGGTACATTCAGCAGCTACAATTATCAGGCTCGAGCGGATGACCACACCGCAAGCGTAGCGTCGGTCTTCTGCCTGCTGCCGCACTCTCAACGTGGCCCCGAATTCTCGTGAGTAATTCATTGCGCCTGGTCTGCCTCCTCACAGACACCGCGCAGCGTCATCAACATGAACGTTTACTCGCCGGTGTGCGCAACAGCGTCTCGCGCTCGGTGAAGAGGCGCTCTAGTCTACCGCAACGTGAGAGATGTCTCCGCATGGAGGCATGTTTGATGAATCCAATCGTCGCGCGACGTCGACAAAACATGCGCAGAATGGAGCAGTTAAGGGATCCAGTTTTAGGAGTTGGGCTGGCATGGGACGGCCCGCGTTGGATGAGTGAGTCGGCGTTCCATTCAAACTCGAACTTCAGTTCTCATCTCAATGCGATTGTAGGCATGACATATTCCACATTAGTTCTTTATCCGCTGAGCAGTTCTACAGAGCGGAAATGTGGTAGATCCAACTAGGTAGGTACATATTCGTCTGTGCTTCCTCCGAAGTCCAAGTTGCCGCCGGTAGCTGCTGGACGTAGGAGGCTATTCCGTAGCTATGGTTCTACAAATAGTGAGGAACAATCTGAGAACGCAAACAAAAAGTACAGGCCGAAGTCCTAAAGCCTGTCCTTGCGTGCTGTTGCTATTGCAGTCGTGTTTGTGTTATTGACATAGATGCTTTATAGTAGCTCATATTTCGATGGATCAAGATCCTCGTTGTTTACCGTCAACTCGCTGGGTAGGAACTGCAGTCGACCACAGCTCGAATAAACCATTTTAATGGTCCGATGATATCCCAATGAATTGGAAGTTTCTCACGCTGAAAGCTCCGTGGACTTGTACTGTACTCTGGGGTTCGTAGCCGTGACGTAATACGTATAGCTGAAATTCTTTCTTCCGCATCAATGTGGTCTATTTGGGGAACAACACCACCGTGACCACTTCCAGCTAACTGCAATATTCTAGGCCACTTCGTTTTCGTCAGCTGTGGAGCTGTGGCAGTGGGTGAAAGCTGGTTGTTGGGTACGGCAGCGAACGGCACTTTGCGGGCTGATGCGCCGTCAGGGTCGCACTGAATACAACCGGAATTCTCCGGCTCCACCTCTGTGCGAAGCGAAATGGCCTAGATCTTGCAGTTAGCTGTCAACGTGTGAAAGTGAAGACTGTCCTGACATGCACAGCCTCGTCTATCTTCTCTCTCCACGTTGTCCCCCGAGGCTTCTCCTACTCCCTCTGCATTGCACAACAAGCTGCCACACGAACAGTTGCTGTCTGCGGCGCATCTTCGTCATTATGCTTCCTGGCATTCAGACAATGAATAATTACATCAATGGTGTGTGGCCTGACACTCTCAAGCGCACAGCCCAATAATTCATTCAATGGCCACAGGGGGCAGAGGAGGTGGGGGAGGTGGGGGGTATGGAAACGGTACGGGTGGTTCTGGGGGTCATGGGATGGGTCCCAGTGTGAAGTTCGATGTTCGCCCTGGCGGAAACTTCACCATGAATAATAATGTGTGGCAGAGTGAGAGAGGTGTGTCGTACACCTACAGACATTTTGCATGACATTGAAGAATTCTGAGACAGGAATTGATATATTGCACCACATGGTGGCTTTGGAGGCCATTCACAACTCTGCCGAGAGCTACCCGCAGCCCAGATGCCATCCCGAAACACGCATGAAGGTGCTTGAAGATCTGTTGGAATGGGCATTGGACTCGGACCTAGAAACAACAGTTTTCTGGCTGTATGGTCCAGCAGGTGCTGGGAAATCTGCCATTATGCAAACACTCGCAGAACAACTTAAGGATGCCAACATACTTGGTGGCAGCTTCTTTTTCAAACGTGGCCATGCTGCGCGGGGCAATGCCAAGACCCTGTTCGCCACAATTGCTTATCAGCTCGCACTCAGTGTTCCATCCCTGCGGACTCCCATTTCGAAAACTGTGGAGAGTGATCCTTCAATTGTTGCGCTATCCATCGAGGTGCAGATGCAGAGCCTGATTTCCGAGCCTTGTTGTTCCAACTGGAACCAGGATTCCATTTTAATCCTCATTGATGGCCTGGACGAATGCGAGGGACACAATATTCAGGTCGAGATCCTGCGCATAATCCTGCAATCATTCTCCCAAGATCCTAGCCCCCTTCGATTCATCATTGCCAGTCGACCAGAACCCCATATTCGCGAAGTCTTCGACTCCTTCTCTTACCTTGGCATTCATCGCGCCTTCAATGTGGAGCAATCATTTGCTGATGTTTACAAATATCTCCGTGATGAATTTTCCCGTATTCATCACGAACACTACACCATGGCGAAAGTCCCTTTACCTTGGCCTACCCCAGGCATACTGGATCAGCTGGTTGAAAACTCTTCAGGTCATTTCATTTATGCATCCACCATCATCAAATTCATTGACGATAAAAACTACCGTCCCACGGAACGACTAGCAGTAGTTCAAGATCCGAACAGCTCAGGCTCTGCATCAGCATTTGACACACTCGACCAGCTCTACATGACCATTCTCAGCTCTGCCCCAAGGCAGTCCGAGCTCATCCCGATCTTGTGTGCAATTGTAAACTTTGGATTGTGTCCCGAGGAAGTTGATCAACTCTTCCAACTCGCAGAAGGCGACACACGATTGGTACTGCGTGGTCTCCATTCTGCGCTCAAAATACCGTCGGACAATAAAAGAGAAAATTTCCTTCCACCATGCATCATTTTTGGATTTCCTCAATAATCCTGGCCGCTCTCGGACCTTCTGTGTCAGTACTTTGCACCATCGGATTAATTTGGTGCAAATGGTTCTTAAAGCTCATATGGGGCCGCATGAAGACGCCGACGAATTTTGGTCGCGGTATGTCGCATGCATTCCGAAAGTGCACTAGAGCTTACCCCAATCCGAAAGATTTTTTTGACCACAATTTGATATCTTTCATCACCTCCCTTGCCGCCTTCCGTTGAGGTGACTGAGCTCTTGCCACTGATTAATACCATAAATCCGGAAATCATCTTTGCTTTCCCCGGCACTGATGTCCCAGGACGGATGCTAGCATGGCTGAAAGTCAGTTTCAAAGCTCTCTTGGCTCACCTCTGAGGCTGACACCAATCCTATACAGAAAATACCGTCAGCATCCCCGGACTTGATCAAACTCTGGGAGGACTATGAATGCATGGTTCTGTTCGAACGTTCACCTAGCCACCGCTCTAGAAAGCGTACTTCCTCCTGCAGTCCAGAATTTCTCCAGATTCTCGTATCGGTGGTGATGGTTGAATCGAGCCCGCGGAGCGGACTCTCGAAGCTTCGTGGCCGATTGGACTTGACATGGACCGAGATGAGAGCCTCAATTTGTAGCCCAAGCTCCAATATTGGGAGTGATTCACACGGACTCACTGAGTTGGCCGTTCGTCTGGCATGCCGGGATGTAGCATTACAATGGATTCGCAAAATGGTCAAAAACCAGCTCGATTTGGGCGGGAAAGCCTATTCATGGGAATCTCGGGACGAAGTGTTGGCGTCCAGACGCAAACTTCCAATAGACAACGACGCCCCACTGGAGCACAAAAAGCAGTGGGTATCCCACAGCAGAGCACAGTCGGTGTTTGTAATCACAAACTCACCATTCTATTCATAATTTGCACAGACGTGAACTCGCAGATGGCATTTCATATCTCGTCAGACTATCCCCTCCCTGCCCCATACTTTATCGGCAGCTTTGGTGCATCCCAATTGGCCCAACAATGGGGGCCTCTCGGTCCAGCGAGACTTCGCTTGTCTATCACGTTTCCAAATGGCTTGAGGTAAGATACGGAAATATTGGCCCACAGTTATTGACAAGGCCTTTCTGCTTCGTTCAGTCCTTCCCCAATCCAACAACAGAACTCGTCGCGTTCTGGAAGCAAGTTGGTGGGCTCGAGTCTAATCTACTTGACACCGAGCGCTTCAACGACGCAGAGAAACGATTAAGAGGTAGGGTGACACACTGGAATGGGGCTATAGTGCGTCTAAACCTCCCCGACGATCTGAAAATCCGTCTTCCTTGATGAATTCCGATGTATACCAATACTTACTTTGCAATGAGCCGTGAATGAGCAAGTCGAATATAGCATCGAGTATTTCGCACATCCGACATCGTCTGAGGTACATTTCCTGTAAGTAGGGCATGCGCATGCGCATGAGCTACGTATGTCAATTACGATTCCAAGGCACGTCTGCCACAGACAATCAACTAATCCGATTTTAGTTATCCATGATACTATGAACGTATCTGCCGGTGCTGCGACTTGATATCCTAAGAGTCGACATTTCCCGAAACGACTCGGTCAACCGGGTATTCACACATAGATCCTCCCTTCGCTGACCTATTGTTATATTCATTGCATCAGAGGAAATAATAAAATGGGAGAAAGGCGTAAGCACCGCGCGCCGTAGGGCATGCCGAGGTGTCGAGGCAAACAACGAGAGCAAGGAGAGCGCGAGCTCGTCGAACTCAGGTTTTGAGTACGTCGTGCACATGTCCTCCTCGTCTGCCATCGTCATAGTCACCGACATCGACCAAGCCGTCGTGAGATTCGGATTCGGGCAACGCGGCACGAAGTCCGGCAATCGCTCCACCCGCACCTTCGTCTCTCGCCTCGGTATCCTCAAAACCCTGCGCAAGGCCTTGCCTACCGCCGCGTGATTCTCTGTCACTGTATCTCTTCCGCACGCGACTAACGCGAAGGATAGCACGGCAATGAGAGGAACACCGAGTACCGGGAATGAAGAGACGCAAGCGACGTGGCTGAATTCGAGTGCATGGGCACAGGCAGTAGCGGATGGTGAACGTGATATTGGTGCCGGTGACGACGCCGCTGCCGATCATCCACATCGGCGCCAGACCTATGAGGCGGAGGGAATAGCTGGGGCGTGAGCGCCGAGGGCGCTTGCAGATTGTTTTGAAGCGATGCGGATTTGATCACAAGGTGGCGCGCGAAGGTGAGGCGGTGGTGGAAGAAGAAGTGACGGAAGCGAAGGCGCGAACGACGGCGACGAGCTGCGGGACCAGAGGAGGAAGGGGCAGCGCCCAAAGGAAGGACCACGCACTGCGGCATGGGTATCGTCGCACGCCACAGCCATGAGTGCAATGCCATTCCGCCAGACAAGATTATGGTTCAAGAGAAAAAGCCGGATGATCGAAGATTGCGTGCGCGCTACGTAGTACCATGGGCACGACTCGAGAGAGGTCAACGGAGACGTTGATTGGCGATTTGTAGTACCTGGATGTGGTGGCAAAGGCCCAGACTTTGACAGCAGAAAGCTTTTGAAAAGCTGGGCGCAAGCTGAGGCGAGGGTGGTAGAGAGGGCGAGAAGTCTTGATTCTTGCCCAATTCTTGCAGGATTTTTGAAGAGCTCCATACGAAGGAGACGTACACAATTTGCTGCACGGGGAATATGCCGCGCAGAGGCGAGAACAGTGTCGTCCGCCGCTGGCACGGCCAAGTCGGGCAGACGGATGGCTCGATCGATCCCTTCAAGTTGCGTTGCCCGAAATCTCATTGGGGATGTTGAACCCAGCCTCACCAAGAAGATTTCTGTCGAGTCCTCGAGGGAGCGAGATGGAAATTCGGAGCAAGAGGGAAATGTGGCGGTGCATGGGTGTGACAGCTCCGCTGATGTCCGGCGTCAATCCAACGCTTCTTGCTCCCGACCACCAACTCGGAATCGGCGACTGGGAAACGACATCGATCGCCCGCGCGCTCTCTTTCGGGAAGTGGCCTCGAGCTGCACCCGCGCGCACAGGTTCGGCTAAAAGTAATCCTGGCTCGCGTTGAGTGCACGTTATCCATGACTCGTTTTGTTCCGAAGACTAGCGCGGCCTTGCTCGCTGATTCGATACTGCTGTTGCTTGGTCGTACTCACGGCGGCAATCCGATCGACCAGTGACCTCACCGCTACCAGTTCTTGCCACCGCGCTCTCGCCGCTCGCCGTTCTTTCGTTCACACCTGCCATCCTGCTCGTTCACGTCCGCGTCTCACGCTAGACGAACTTGCATCTGCATCAGAGTCTCAGCCTGAATCCGTGATCCTCGTGGCCAGGGTCACGTCACCTCCATGATATCTCTTGGTTTCGTCGTTGTGTATATCTACCGAATAATCCTTCCCGGCAGATGTTCGTATCCACTACGCGGTGCGAGATGTGAAATCTACGATGTAGGAAATGGGAAGAGCGGACGATGGTAAACGAATGTGAGTTCCCTTTGCGTTCGTTTCCGTCTCCTTCCATTCCCTCCCAGCGCCTCTCCCGTTTCCCTGCCGCTCCTTCTCTCCGCTGCCTTTCTATTTTTGCCCTCGTTTTCTTCTCACTATGTCTCTTCCCTCAGAACGCTCAAAATAATGCGCACGTACGGTTATTTGTAACACCACCAGAGTCGACGCCGCGCCCGTTCCGCTCGCCCTCATTCGCAAATCGCCTCATATATCCCTCCTGGCTATTCAACTACATCCCCGCCCCGCTATCGCGATGCATACGTATACCGCACGGTGCGCGATGGCTATCGTCCACGCATATTGTTGCTTCGTTTTGATGATCCAGTACTGCACTGCTGTACTGCATGCTAGCGTTTCCTCTCTCTCTTTGGGCGGGCTGAGGGGGCGAGTTCTCACTGCGTTAAACCCGACCCGAGATGAGCCAAAATCTAGGCGCATCCAGGCGCCGGCTTGACATGTCTAGGCACTGCTTTACGTCAAGACATGTCAAGCCGTGGCCATATCTAGCTGCCAAGCCGGATTGCCGTTTAGGCCCACTGAGGCGCTATGGCGACCGCCTAGACTGTGGGAAGTTTACATACCGTGATGCGCCTCGACACAGAGCAGGCTAGGTGGACCCTTCCATCACTTGTGCTATGGTTGGCTCTCTATCCGAAGTTGAGGCCACTTTTTTTATATCATTATGCTCAGGTATGGGTGAGTAATCTGAATTTCACACAATTTTGGCGTCCTGAATTGGTCCTGAATCGAATTGCCAACCAATCACCACCTAGAAGTGTCAAGACAGCCATCGGCTAAACTGCCGATGTCTAGCCGCCTAGCCAACGGGCATGTCTAACCGGCCCTTAAACGCAGTGTCTCTCTTTCGCGAGGGGACGGCGCGGGATCTCCGCGCAAATCCCCGAAATGCGCATGGTGAGGATAATCGCCGAGCTTTGGCTTCGCTCCGTCCTGTGTGTGCGCTCTGGTGTCCTAATCTCCGATTCCTCCCACGCCGCGTTCACTTACTACGGTTCCTTTACTACGGTCCTAAATTCCTGTGTCAAGTGATTTATTGATTCAGTATTGAAAACCAACGCTTCCTCTCTGCCCTTCGGCGCGCGGGTCCAGCATATCTCTCTCTCTCTCTGCTTCGCATACTCGCCGACTACGAATCACACTGAGTCAATGCTAGGTCAGGGAGACCACGTGTACGTGGCAAGCAAGGCAAGCTCGATCTTGGAGCAAGCGCGCAATGAGCTTGAAAGCAAGTAATGTCACAATGTCGCAAGGCCGAGGGTGGGTCATGCTGATTTTTCCACTCGAATTGGAAATTAGGCCATGAGGGTTAGGCCACCACTTCATCAACGACGCTTAAGCATGGCGGGTCGAGGATATCGGTGTGAGATGGGAGACGTACTCTTCCGGGGAATGTGTTCTGTTCCTCTACTCCGCTGATTTTCCATTTCTCTATTCCACTGATTTTTCCATTCCTTTTTTCCACTGATTTTTCTATTCCTGCTATATTTCCATTCCGTCCACGGGAAAAATTGGCGCGCATGCGCAACGTTTGCCGCAGTGTCGCAATGACTTCGCGTTCGGGTTCGGCGAGAGACTCTACGGCCACGCTGGCCTCGGACCTGCGCGACTTTCTTTCCCGAACACCCAAGTGCTGAGCACCGACCGCTCGCCGACTGCTCGCAGATCCCTCTGCTGCTCTTGTGGATACTTGTGGCTTCCTCATGACTCTTCACAATTTCTGCGCACGTTTGCGTTTCTTCAGCAGCTGTGACTTATGTGTACGGAATCCACCCCTTTCGCGAAGCGAGCCTCGACTTGGACCTCCACCGACGATATGCCAACGTGAGACACGATTCGGACGCTGCGTGCGTCTACGCGCCTGGGGTTTCAGCATCTTCCCAGCCCAATCGATCCGACCTCGAAGGGCTACGCTGGTGTATCGATGCCGGTACGACACCAGAGCTAGAGTAGGAGGTCCAATGAACGAACGAGAGAACATTAGCACCAACAAGGTTCTGCCAGGACGTAAGTTCAGTCCACAAATGTGGTGCCTTTGCCTCCAATTCCGTAGCAAGCTGATCCATGGAAAATTCCTTCAATAGGTCCATAATACTTGTCAAAATAGCCTAGATTGCGCGACCCTCTCGTTCGAATATTGCGCAGAGCAACGTCATCTGGTGACTGATCTGGTGGCGTCGGGCGGCTCATTTTGGGTGGGGTGTGTGTCATTTAAGGCGCTACCAACACCGCATGCCTTGGAGGCGACTCGGTGGTGTCTCCTGTTGGGACGGCTCGGCAATCCCAAAAGCTTCGGGGATTGGTTCAATGAATGAGAAGAGTACGGGGAGACGTGGCAAGGGTTGTATATTGTCCATGAAAATCGAGATTAAAACCGGACGCCGCAGAGAAGTAGCTTGTATTAGCCGCAGTCGCGGGATGCGCTGGGCAGTCACTGAAGGGCATCGAGGCGGAGTTCGGGAAGCTCATCGGGGCGAACAAAATCGGAATCCTTCGGGAGAGACATTGTCGTACAGAGAGGACGCGGAAATTTTTTCCCGGATCATGATCCATGTGCTGCCACGGCGTCAGGGAGATCAACCATGAGCATCGGCGTCGCGTCGTATATTTTCAGCACGTCGGCTAGTTTCGCAAGAACGGATGTGATTTCTCTTCGCGCCAAAAATCCCGTAAAGAACTCAACTGGAGTGGTGACTTGTCCCCTAACGCTGGGGATCTCGGCATACAATTTTTGGAGGAAAATTTCCCGGAGTTCCAGCAGACATCGCATGAGCGGGTCTTCGATTTCCGTTGTGCAGAATCTACACAGCCGCCACTGATAGTGTCATAAAGCCTATTTGTATTGCGGAACTTCCGAAAAAGCCGAATTTTTTTGCGGCCGATTAAATGTACAATTAGACCGCCATACATCCTGACTCGCTTGCTTCGTTTGTGCACCTGACTTGCGGATGCTCGTCCCATTCACCGTGTACTACATGTGATTTCCATGACGTCCCCGGTCCCAGACGGCGATCGGGGAACAGCGATGAATGGACTATTTTTGTCCCACCGCGTGGAACGAGAAGCACCGATCCTGCTCTGCGGGGCGTTGACGTGCGAAAGTGTCTGCTGTCCCAGTACATGCACGTGGGATACACGCAGCTTTACGCCGCCTCCCTCCTGTTTAGCTCGTGCGAGTCTCTGTAACTCGCAGCCAATACACAGATCTCCTTGTCACTTCACCCACGTCGAGTAGCGACTTCTACGACTCGTGATGAACAACTATTTCGTCGGTGCGAGGCCAGAAGTCGTCTAAGCCCGATCTTGGTATTGATCTTCCATAGGAGGGACCGGAGGCACGGGAGGGCCGGGATATGGAAACGGTGTGGGCGGTGCGGGGGGCAATGGGATGGGTGCCAGCTTGAGCTGCGACTTTCACGGAGATGTCGTCGTAAATAATGCATATCACCATGGTGAAAGAGGTACGTCGCACACCATCTCCCATATATCGCGTGAGACTGGAATGAATTCAGGCATTCATATTTTGCACCGCTCCGTGACATTGGCCGCCATTTACGACTCTATGGAAAGCTTCCCGCAACCGAAATGTCATCCAGAAACGCGCACAAGAATGTTGACGGGTCTGCGTGGATGGGCGATGGGTGACATGGATACGCAATTTGAAACCTTTCACTGGCTGTATGGCCGTGGAGATCCAGGATGCTCGATTGTTTGGCTGTATGGCCCCGCAGGCGCTGGGAAATCCGCCATCATGCAAACTCTCTGCGGCTACCTGGATACTGCTGGAAGATTAGGGGGTTCTTTCTTCTTCAAACGTGGTCATGCTACGCGTGGCAACGCCAAGACCTTGTTTGCCACCATTGCTTATCAGCTCGCGCTCCGTGTTCCTTGGTTGAGGACTCCGATTTCCGAAATCGTGGAACATGATCCATCAATCCCTGTGCGAACACTGGAAATCCAGATGCGGAAACTAATCTTGGAGCCCTGCTGTGGGCACGAAAATGGCGAAACTGTGACAATTCTCATTGATGGTCTCGATGAATGTGACGGGATGGACACTCAAGTCGAGATACTGCGCATAATTCTGGACTCATCCTCGCAAAGTCCTATTCCCCTTCGTTTCATCATTGCGAGTCGCCACGAGGCGCATATCCGCGAGATGTTCGACTCGCCCATCTATGTTGACCACCACCTCTCCGTCAATCTGGTCCAGTCATTCGATGATGTTCGAAAATATCTCCGTGACGAGTTTTCGCGCATTCATCGTGAGCACTACAGCATGAAGAGTGTCCCATCACCTTGGCCTATGCCTGACGTACTGGAGAAGCTGGTTGAGAAGTCTTCCGGCCATTTCATCTATGCATCTACCATCATCAGATTCGTGGACGATAAAAGTTATCGACCCACAGAGCGGCTGGCAGTGGTTCAAGATCCAAATGGGTCAGGCTCAGAGTCAGTGTTCGACACACTCGACCAGCTGTACATGACTATTCTTAGATCTGCTCCGAGACAGTCCCAGCTCATTCCAATCATGTGCGCGATTGTCCACTTCAAGTTCCGCCTGGGGCCCAACGACATTGATAAACTTTTTTGGGCTTGCAGATGGCGAAACTCGGCTGATACTGAGGGGTCTTCACTCCATGCTTGACGTGCCATCAGAGGACAGGCATCGAATCTCTTCACACCATGCATCATTTGTAGACTTCCTCAACAATCCTGACCGCTCTGCCAATTTCTGTGTCGGTATTTTGAAGAATCAGATCAGGCTGGCTCGGCCCCTCCTTGAGTATTATGCAGGTCCGTTTCAGTGTCACCGTATCTCGTAAGAATATGTTCAATTTGTTACAATGCATCTCACATATCTTGACAGAGTTCTTCTACCTAACCTGATCCACTTCATTGTTTCATTGCCTCCTTCCGGTGGGGTTGCAGAGCTGTTCCCACTGATTGGATCCATAAATCCCCACTATATTTTCCAGAGAGGGGTGTATCCATTCCAAAAAAGCTATGACGATGTAGTATTCATGGGTCCTTGGCTCAAGGTCAGTTTCATGGCCTTTGTGGGGTATCTCTAAACCGGACCCCCCACGTCTAGAACATCCCTTCAGCACCCGCAGATGTGATCCAGCTCTGGGAGGACTACGCATTCATGTCTTCCATGGACACAATGTGTTCGACTCCGGGTTTGTCTGTCAAGCACATTGTCTCGCCTGCTCCAGAACTTCTTCGCATTCTCATATCAATGTGGTTCCTCCAACGTAGACTCTGGGAGCTCTCTACTAAACTGGACTTGACATGCACTGATCTCAGAACTACTTTGTGTAGTCTCCGGTCAAAGCTTGTTGGAGATAAACATGCACCACCTTTTCACCGCCCACAAATGGCTTTGTCCTGGGTTACTCGAGACCTCGCGCTGCAGTTCATTCGCAAGATGGCCAAGAACCACATTGATACGGACGGGGGAGTCAATCCCTCGGCATCTCGTGACGCGGTGTTGCTGTACAATCACTCTGACCCCTCAGTTGTCCTTGAAGCAGCCTACACCAGATCTCAGTCAGTGTCCATCATGCAGAAAGATAATGTTATTGACCATTCAAACAGGTATGAACTCGGATGTGATATTTCACGTCTCGTCAGACTTTCCCCACCTTGCCCTGTGCTCTATCGTGAGCTTTGGTCTATTCCACCTTCCGAAATATGGTCCCCTCGGCCGAGTGGTTATGCACTTATCCATCACGTTTCCAAGTGGCTTGAGGCGAGGTGCAAGGATTTTTCCGGCTACAATTCACTGATGGTCTCTTTTTCCAGTCTTTCCCGAATTCGGTCATGGACCTCATCACGTGCTGGCAGCAAGCTGTACCAGATACGGACCGCTATCGTATCAGATTTGACTTTGACCCGGACTTCGAGGAAAGATACTGGCATGATGGTGTAGGACATTACAATGATATCATAGCGAGGCTACATCTCCCCGACAATCTTAAGTTCCCTTTGTAGACTGGAACTTCTTCAATGAATCTCGATGCATACCATTCACTAGTCATGTTTCCAGTGAACCACACCAACTACTGCAACTACTAGGTGCCACTCGCATAGCTACACTAGGTCTTTTGCTTAATCTCAACTCAGTAAACTCTGGGTTTTTTTTGAGGGGATTCATTCGGAATTGTAGGAAGAAGAATGTGTCCAAGATGGCGTGGCCAACGCGCTTCAGCTGAATAAGATCGAAAAATAAACCATCCACATACTGTATCTTTCCCTTCAATTCTACATGGGGACGCGTGACCCAATTTAGCGATTCAACATTTCAGTAATGGCAAAATTTTTGCGTGAGGCCCCAAGAATTTCGGTGTTTGGGAACGAAAAGTTTGGAAAATTTCGCCTTTTTGACATTCTTTGGGGCTGCATGATGGTTTGGAGGTTTGACAGAGGCCTGCGTGAGCATGACCTCGACCGAAGTTCGTGATCGACACAGGGGTGAGTGATGTGTGACTACCGATTTGAAGGGAAAGATACAGTAGAGGCCAAGACCACAATGAGATGAAAGTGCATTCAAAACGCTGTCGAACGCGCCATAAAACGAGCAAATCAATCAAGAATTGAGGCCAGAATGAGTGCAAGAAGAGAGGAAGTATTTCTTTGTTCTTTTACTTGTGGTCAAAATAAGTGTTGGCATATTCATGAAATTGATAATTTGGCTTTTTCGAGATGATGAAACCACATTTCAATGCAAACCAAAATGCGGGTCAGATGGTGGAGACTCCCTCAACATGGCTAGAGTAATACACCCCTAACTAGCAAAGCCAGTGGCGGCCACTGCTGGCCGCCAGTGGTTGTTGGCGGCCAGTCCCACATGCTGACGATCATCGGATCACGTTGAAGTGGCTGTGAACATCAAGAAAAACTTCCCCAGGAATTTTCACACATTTTTTGTCAAAATGTGCGAAAATCCGTCCAGTTTTGCGAGTGACCAAAAATGACCAGAAATATGTTACCCCTCAAAAGAATTGTCAAATTTCTGCAATTTTTCGCAAAAATTTTGAATATGCTCCTCTCAGTTTCTTCAGTTTCCACACTTTGAATCCATATAGATTGGCAAAAGAAGTAGTATTGAAGTCAACTAAGATACATGACAAGACATGTAATCTACGTAGATATAAACAAAGCCGCTTGATCCCCGCAGCAATTGTGCACGTCAAACTCTAGCATAGTGCGCGGAATAGCAGGATCAAGTCCAGACTCGTCTCACAGCTTCAGACCCAATGCTGGCGAGGGCATTGGTCGGTGAAAACCACAACCCCGAGCCCAAACCGCCGCAAACTCGGGTCAAACGAGGACGGGCGTCGTGCGTGTGAGGGATACTGCAAGCAATGTCATTAATCTGTGCATAAAAGAAAAGAACAAGGACGTACCTTCACTTTAACCAGGGTAACGGACTGGAGCCATGTCTGCAGGAATATATAATGCGAACATCACGAGGCCTGTACATGATCGTTGGCAGGCATCAGTGGTAGGTGTGTTGGTTGTTAGAGTGGTACGTACATGAACATGTTTGCATGTATCATACGCCACGATAACAGGTAGCGCAGATAGATGTTGACCCAATGTTTCTGCACCACAAAAAATAGAGCATGTGAAAAGAGAAAAAAAGATAAGACGGTCACGCACAAGGATCACGGAGCGCAGCGGCGGCCAAGTACCGGGCACATCTTGCCCCCACGCAACTACAACATATCGATACAGCAGCACTGCTTGCTCTTGAGAGTCCTTGGAAGGCTTGAGGGAAGCTTAAGGGAGCCTGAGGATAATTGAAGAGGCTTGACGAGACTTGACCGGAGACCGCGACACTGGATTGCAGAGCTTGGTGGCTTGACAGGAGAATGATATTTACTGGGATGTTAGGTCAAAGAGCAGTGGTAGTTGCCATGGTGCGCTATTGAGGCTTGAGGGTGCTTGAGATGGAGCAAGGCAGTTTCGGTGCAAAGAGGATGAGGGAGAAGAGCAAGAAGGATGTGACGTGGCACGGCCAACCGTCCCGTGATCCACCAATCACGGCATTGATGGGTCGGAGTTTGAATGACTTGTCAATTTCGTCCTCGATACCTCCTCGGCAATGCACAACACCACAAAAAGCTGTATAAAGAGTGTGCAGAATGTTTCTGACCTGTTTATTAGATCCCGGCATACTGCAAGTGTCAGCCCAGTCCACATTACTTCTTGAAATCTTGATCATGTCACGGTTCACCAGAAATGTCGCCGCTTGCTCGAACGATGCGTCCTCGAATCCCCCGCCGATATCGAGGACCGAGAAATGATAACCTGCCTCGGTCCCCATGTCAAATGCCGTTTTCGCTCGCATCACGGCATCCGTGTACACGGACGGGTCATAACACCCGGGAAACTAACTCCCACGATGTTCATGTTTAGCTCCCTGGCCTTCCCAAGTAAAAGCAGGTACGGTCACGAGAGACGTCACGGTTCACCTGAACAGCTGAATGTCCATGGTGCAGAGTGTACTGAGTAGGCTGCCCGAAGTTCCAAAAACTTACTGTAAAATTTGAGGAATCACTAAAATAAATATGTCCACTTGAGAATTGGGAAACAATGGTCGCATTTTTGGAAGAACTTTGTAAAAATTTACCAAAATATCAAAAATTTTCTGGAGGTAAGAAATTTTATCGAAAAATTCCGAGGGAGGTTTTCCCTGATGAACCGGCGATCAACGTCGGAGGCCAATGGGTGCCGTTATCTTTGTGGGCCACTGTGGTCCACTGGCTTCCACTGGTTTTCATCGTATGTCGCTGGATAGGCACCACCAAGATTGAGACTTTGATATATCTGCAAGTAACTATCAAATGACCTGCTGGTGACCACATGTTCCTTATCTATGAAATATTACTTGAGGCACAGGGATGGCGCCTTCGAGTTCTGCCCTGGTTTCCTTCACTCATGGCAGAAATAAGGGCCGACTCCTCTAAGCCACTTCTGGTGCTTTCCAATTGTTCTCCCACAAGCAAGCTCTTGGAGAAAAGCTTCAAGATGGAGATGGCCAAACAGTTAAACTCCTGGCTCAGCAGTTTTGAATCACAACTCAACACATGTGCCTATTAACTATGATTTTTTTATTCATGCATTGATGATGCTGTATGCTGAGCGTCCTGAAGAGTGCATGGAAGAGAAGAATTTGGGAATTTTGATGAGTTTGGGGTGGAAGCATTTGGAAATAACGAGGGTTCAGAAGTACAGTAATTCATGTTTTATGTTGCTACATTTGTAGCATGTTCAAACTCAAATCCCTCTTCAGCATTTTCATTATGGAGAGATACCATGCTTCACATAAAAGACATTGAGCACATTCACTGGAGCAAAGCAGTCATTCCTTCAAAAACACATTGTGCATACAATTGATCACCTGAGCTACCACAATTTTTGAACCGAAAATAGGGTGGGCCTGGAGGGGAACATTGTTAGAGTTGATGTTGATTTGTAGAACCAAAACAAGCGAGATAGAAGACTACAAGATAGGTGATATGCATCAGAATGAATCAGACATAATTGTACCTGAGATGGCGACACTGAAGCGGACCTCCATAATAATGGAGGAGGATCCGAGCCGCATCAATCTGACTGACACAGAAATCGCCAGAGTGGTTGGGATTTATGAGGAAATCCAAAAACAAAGCATGGTACAAACAAATTTGATGTTCTGCGGTATGTTAAGCACAGAATGGAGGCCCCTCAGTATTAACCGAGCTTCGCCTTCTGCAAGCCCAAAGAGTTAATCTATTTCATGAGCTTCGAGTCCCAAGTGAACGATAGTGCACAGGATGGGAATGAGGTCTGATTGCTGTGGAACAGAACTGAGGATGGTCCTGTAGAGCTGGTCAAGTGCATCATATGCCGACTCGGATCCCGGGCCATTTGTGTTTTGAACCACCCCAAGTGGCATGGTTGGCCGGAAGTTCTCATCCCCAATGAATTTGATGATCATGGACACATAGATGAAATAACCGGAGAACTTCTCAAATGAAGACTCAGAGTTTTCTCAGTCACCTGAAGACAGAAAGCAAGAACGATGTGGCGAATCTTGTGGCTGTACACAATCAAAATAGGACAGGAGTGCTGAAACCCACTATTGCTCTCTGAATATAGCCACATGGGTTCCTTTCAGGTCATTCCACACTCCCCTAGTAGGTATATACATGGTACAGAGGTATTCTGGGGAGTTGACCCAAATTTTTTTCCTCTCTGTCTTCTATTTTATTTTTCAAATGAATAATGTGACAATTGGTACATCATAACTCATTGTGACAAAATATGTAAAATATCACCACAATGTGTTTTTTTTATTTATTGGACACTATGCTTATGATGGGCCGTTTGTAACATTTAAAAAAAAACTGGGAGCTCAAAAAAATTGTGAGGTCTGAAAAAAAAAAAACTGAGACCAAAACAGGGAATCCCTTCAGACTGGCTCCCTAAGGTCTAGATAGATGTCCCTGTGAGTGCAGTTGCTGATTGGAAGCTGAATTCGGTCTTGCAAGGTACTCCAAAGTGCCCCAAAGTTATCTCAGCACACCGGCATATCATGCACAGCTACCAGATTGTTCTAGGATGGAAGTTCCTGCTCTCGGCTGCTTTCAGACTGACATTACTTACAAATCGGGCCTCAACTGTTGTGGTCAGCTCAGTGTTATAATACACAGCCACATATTTCTATATATGTCTGCAATAGTTCACCCAGACTGATCTGCAACCTATTGCACACATACAGGTCAAGGATAATGAGAAGGGTGATTTTGAAGAGAAACAGAGAGCTCTGACTATGTTAGATAGAATCTTGCTTGAAAATGGCTCCAGATATTGATCAATTTGGATTATCTGTCTTTGACCCTCAAGAAATTTTAAATGGTTGAATTAGCATGATTCATTACCACTTGGATTTTTTCCTACAATATTAACTAGCTTGCCTTATACAGTAGGGGACAGTCAAACACATCAACTCACCTAGTGGCTTATATACTTAATAGAGAGCTTAGCTGACTTCAGAATCAGATTCAGCACCTCAAAATAAGCCTAAAACAATTTTTTGGTGAATTTTCCACGAGAGATTATGTACGGCCAATATTTTGGCGACTTTGAACAAAAATTGTGTATACCTATCTTGACCTGTTCAGCCTTCCTGCTGCCTCCAAAGCCCTCAATGCCTGCTCAGAAATGGTGCAGTGTCCCCTATACTTCTTCACAGCTCAATCTGCAGCTCACCCAATCAATCCCAACTGGTAAGCACTGATGAATTGCCAGGAACAGTTGATAAATTTGCGAATGACATCAGATGGACAAGCATCCAACCACTTGATAGCTGCGGGTCTTGCGTGTCTAAAATTCCTTTTTCCTTTCTCCTGATATCTGTATTTGGCCCATCTGCAGTACTTATACAACTGTTAGATACTTGTTGTGAACAGACCAAGAACAGACGAGAAGATATACCGACAAGGTCATGTGATACAAAATTCCCACGCCATTTCTGAAGGAACCACTCGTTGAATTTTTTTGAACAACACAGAATCATATTCATCTCATTGAAAGGAGTCTATCTGAATATTTTCGTGATTTTACTATAGGTTTTGGGGTACGGCCATTATTTTTGAGGTTAACAACTATAAATACCGCTTTTTCTCGGGAACGGCTCGTGGGATTGGGCTAAAAAAAATTCAGGAGCACTTCCATTAGGTCTTCTTTGCATCCCGATTATTTCCGGGGGGCTTTCTATAACCTTCATCAAACTTGATGGCTTTGACTGTCCCCTACTGTAGTTTGATTTAACTTGTTACTTAGTGTAAGCATGTTTAAATCATGATCCGAAAGCAGCTGAGAGCGGGAACTCCTGTCCTGGAACAATCCAGTGGCTGTGCATGGTATGCCAGTGTGCTGAGATAACTTTGGGGCACTTTGGAGCACCTTGAAAGACCGAATTCAGCTTCCGATCAGCAACTGCATTCATGGGGACATCTATCTAGACCTTAGGGAGCCAGTCTGAAGGGATTCCCTGATTGGGCCTCAGTTTTTTTTTTTTTTCAGACCTCTCAATTTTTTTTTTTTTAAGCTCCCAGTTTTTTTTTTTTTTTTTTTTTTTTTCGACCTTCCAGTTTTTTTTTTAATGTTACAAATGGCCCGTCATATATGCTTGCCATACACATGGTCACAAAAAGACAAAAAAATCTTGCTACAACGTGTTTTTTGATTTATTAGACAGTATATGTGCCATAACCTCACAACACACAGTCCATTTTTCCCAACTACACTAAGAAGTGATTGTGCATCCAAATTTCATTAGACTTTCGTGACTCATCGTAAAAACATCAGTAATGGATCTAATTGCCTTTATGCACAGCCACAAAAATCACAGGTCACAAAATTGGTGTCTTTAATATGGCTCTAACTGTCCCCAATTTGTGTGGCTTTTGTTCTTTGGTCGCATTGGATCAATGATATTTGGGGCATAAGTGCATGCAATTAGATGAACAGTGGTATTGAAAATACACTAACCATACTTGTTGGCCCCTAACAAGGCTCCTCCTGCATCAGCTCTGTCTGTAATTGGCCTTGATGGTGTTTAACACAGTATTTCTCAACTCAAAATGAATTGATTCACTCTGGTGGTTGTTCAATTGACATGTAACCCCAACGCCGAACGATGCCGATCAGCCATCTGACAGCTGCATTGATTTGGCACATTCGGCATGCTGCTGAGTCTCAAAAACTGGGCGATTTGGCGCAAGGATCAATTCCAACTTCAATATAGTGAAGCTTTTTCAGGTCATCATTAAACTTGGAGATTGTTGACATACATTGAATATTCAAATCAGGACTTGTTTCCACCGCACGCCATGCGACAACCTGCTCCCCCCAAGTGTCTTTATTGGCTGTAGCAGCTTTCTGGCATCAGTGATGGGCTGGTGGATGGTCCACTATGGAAAAGTCCTGAGAACCATAGAAAATTTCGATTTCCACCAAGGACGAATCATCAGCAAGGAACAATAAACGAGGAACAATGACTCACAGGACAATGGGTCAAGGCTAGGCTGTGAGGCTGTGGACAATGGAGTTACCAGAGTAATCACGACACTGCGGACGAACTGCAGTTCATCTGCGGTCACGTGAACTACGAGGCTGTGTTGATTTGAGGACGAAACGCGTCGCAATGCGTCGCAAAGGGACAAACTGACATGTTTTAACGTGTCAGTACACGAATTCGATAGATAAATAAGATATGGACAAAGAGTTGGGTCAGGAACAATGGTATTCCATTGTACATAGCCCGGGTAGTCGAGTCACGACGGGAATTTGGCTAGGAACCGATCTCTTTTGCAGAGGATATTTCCTTAAAAGTGGATCTGGACTGTTTGGAATCCAGTAACGGCTACAGTGGACATCTATTTGGAAGGAGCAAACAGTGGTAGTATAAAAGGAGTGTAGTTTTGTACAGTAGACAGAGAATACTACGCCGGGAGAACCCCGTGTCTTTTTGACTCTCTTTTGGAACTCTACGGAAGCTACGGTTTAACGGAACGACTACGGGAACGGAACAAAAGGGAGTTATTTGGATTTGGATTTGATTAGACTTATTTCACAGCACTTCGGCTTACTGGATTTCGCAACCGTCATATATTTTGGCGGCAACCTCCGACACTCGCACGCATTACGGCGTTGTTGTTGATATAGGACTTGAATCTTGGATTTTGGGCTTTACGGACAATTTAGCTGGATAGCGGCTTGACGGGTTGGAAAGAGTTTATTGTTTTCAAGTTCTACCTACAACACGTTCCTTGCGTTTCATCAGTTCTGGAGTTCAACGTTGCTTGTCCCTACGTATTGATCTTCGATGCAACAAACTGAGCCTTTCACTGCATTTAAGGTGGCTTTAGACACCAAAATGTCGATCCCCGCTGAGGTCAGCTTGCTGCGTCAAGCCAGGTCAAGCCATGTCTAGCCGCATTAGCCGATGTCTAGCCACTGCCGTCGTCTAAGGCCGTGTTTGCCAACGGTTTGTTACATGATGAATTGCAGAGACTGGCAGGCAGATGACGCGCATGACGCGAGACGGTGGTGGTCAAAAACAATGTGTGAAAGTGTGATGTCATACATGGGGATCTGATCTATAATTGACTTCGGACCTGGGCGCGATCAACTCCAACACATGTTTGCTTGCACATGTATATTCAAATCTTAGTATGATGTCTTTCTGTCGCCACAGTGATGAATTTAGAGTATTTGTATCAATGTATGTTGTCCGTCTACACCAGAGCGAAGGGAAGGCACGTCTTGTTGAATTTTAACATATTCTATTCCTTACTCAGGAAATACAAGAATTCTACAGGAATTGCGCTTTCCATTCAGCGGGGAGGCGATAGTGACCAACCTCAAGGTGGAATCGGCTATTGTCCAAGTTTTAATCAGTACTACGTTTTGGGATTTGGAAAAAAAAAATTAAAAAAAGAACTCACATGTATCCTTGTTCATATTCCTTGAATGCCTTAAGTGCCGCTGGGGCGTCCTGCAGAATCCCAGCAGCGCGTTTGGCCACTGCTACTGTTTCGTCAGCAACATCTTGGAGAATCTTGATGGGATGATTGCCGGAAACCCTTGATTTCATCTGGCAATAATTATGCAGTTCTCCATCCATCTCCTCCTTGTAAAAACTAGAATGTGCATTCTGAGTCGAGAGCACTCTAAATCCGAACGAGGACCTGCCTGAGGACGTCGTTGAGGAAGTTGGTGAAAATGAGGATCTCGGGGATAGCTTGCACGTAATCGACGACGTCCGGGTGATCCTTCTTGGGGAAACAGGCAAACGAGTAGAAACCAAATATCCCTGTATCGTGTTCAAAAAGAGTGAGTTGTGGTCATCGCAAGTCTGGAAACATTATTACGTACCACTCAAGCTCCGCACGTAGTACGGCCAGAGCTTTGCGTCGGACTTCGTCGCGACCCTTTTTGTGAGTGTGCGTACTTCAAGACAGCTTCCATTAATGAATGTGCAAGAGGACATGATCATGGCATCGGCAACATATGGCTTGTAGTGGTCGTAAAGGCGGAGCATGAACGCCGCATAGCAGTCCAACACGGGATGGAGATGAGGCTGCCTTGCGTAGAAACAAGCTTGGAAGGCTGTGAGTGCCTCCAGGATACTGTCTGCGACGTTGTCCATCCACTTCATGCCTCTAAAAGAACCAGCGCTCAACGATGCGGAAGGTGATCTAAATAAAAGTATAACTCACGCTGTACAAATTGCAATGATGATCTTCAAATCAGACTCATGTGATGGATAAAAGAGCTGGGTATCGATTAGCGAGGAGGAATTAGGGTGACAGGAAGAACTTCACCTCAGCGGCAGCGACCCCAACGTCAACGCACTTCATAAATCCATCAACGGCATCTCCAATGTCCCAGGATTCGAGCGTCTGAACAGTCGCTTTGTGCAGGGCGGCATCTCGGGGGAAAGGCGAGGGTGGTAGTCAAGAGCACGAATAAAGGACGCGGCGATGTTCAGAGCCGCTTCACCTTGATCTACGGCGGCCACCCCGCCATTTGCATTCGATGGGAGGATTCCAATATAGTCGGCGGGATCGAGAGCGGAAGCCATGGTTGAAATGAAGTAGAAAGTACTCAAGGGATGCGACAAAAGAAAATAGCAAATGAGGCGAAATAGTTTGGCAATATTTATCCTGCAAGCTGATTGTAGTAATAGCCGGGATATATTTGTCCTCCGCACTGTGCGCTTAAAAATGGTTGTGGTTGAGTCAAATACATTCTAGCTACCGGAAACTAACGAAAAATATACTGATAAGGATGGTAAAGAGATCAGCCCACCGTAAATCCAGATCCCAAGAGACCCGGTCCCGCCGGTCATCTTTTTTTTTTTGAGAAAAATGTAAGTTCACTCAGTTCTTGTTTGAAACCCAAATCGGGCTCGATTCCTGGATCACTATCACCGTCACTGTTTAAATTCGTCATCGGGATAATCCCTGTAGGAGAAGGAGGTGGATTACCGGTGCGGTCCCAAATTGAAACAACAAGTAGCCGTACTACGTAAATGTGACATTCACGCTACGGATGCTTAAATCCCGCCACCGTTGTGAACAGCCCTATACTAACTACAAGTTGCGGCCGGTCAGAACGGGCGTCTCGAAGTTTTAACACAAGAGCACGGATCCTTGAATAGTCTATTCGAATTTACTGGAAACATCAAATAATTCTACGCTGTAGGTACTAGGTCGCTCACTAGTATACTCCTGAACTGGAAAGAGATTTAATACCGTATCCGAAAGTACTCACATAAGTAGCACTTAACGGGACACAGGCGAATAGCGGACGGAGCCGCGCAACATGTGCGGTATAGGTTGAGTGAGCGCCGGCGATCAAGCCTCAGCCGAATGCATTAGATACCCTGCCCAAGCATTCTTATCTTGAACTAAGGGGAGGGTGTAGCTGCGGGGATGCAAATTCTCCGTTTAACAGCTTAGGTTGTATCCAGGACATCCAGGAATCCAAGTGTTGCCGCGCGGGGTCAAGGCCGGAGTTTCTCATCAGACAGACCTCAACGCGTTGCATAAGGCTTTCAAATCAAAACTCTCAAGGTTTATTTCATTTGTTGCTGATTTCTCCGTGTTTGCCGATGAGTTAACAATGAACCTTGTTGATAGGGCAACGACTCCAAATTCAGCATCGCGTCCGACATTGTGACCAAAAAATGAATGATCCATGCCTTCTGCGGTGTGGTCGTCTTCTTTATCGATAAGGACTGCGTTCTCCGAGAGCATGTAATCGCGCTGATCCCACTGGACGGTGATCACTCGGTGAAGTCGGTCGGCAAGTTGATATTTCGTCGCCTGAAGAAAGATGAACTCGCCGGCAGTCTAAGTAAGTATTTCCGATCGCTATATGCGAATCTACGGATTTTTTTCACTTCCGGTGGCAAGCGCCGCTTATCACGCATCCAGCAATGGGCCACTCAACCGGACGATTGGGATTACAAGGAAATGCGTAGCGCTTGACCCGGATGCCACGAGTGCGAGAAATATTCAAATCGGGTGCAGTGGCCACGGTACCAACCTTGTTGCGAAGTGAGAAACTTTAATTCATGGTTCTATTTATTAACAATGATCGAGGAAAATTACGGGTACTCTCGGAATGTCACCGAACGTCGAAGAAGTTGATCTGTATAATGAGACACATAAGTACCCACTCGTGTATGATCCCGCGAAGGATCCCGTTGTCGTACAGGAGATGGAGTTGATGGCTGCCAAGGCCAAGAAAGAGGCTAAGGATGTGAGTGGGAATTCGGATATGGGGTCTGATGTGGGGGAGGTACCTGTGGAGTCGGAGGGGGAGTACGAGTGAGGGCTCTTCTGATTCAGAAAAACAGCAAGGGGATGATGGCGGTGAGTGGGAGGATGTAGAGGCAACGGCCGTTCGAGCAGCCAGGGAAAAAAGAAGGCGCGGAAGGTCTTCACGGCGGTCGATAAAGTATATTCAACTTGTCCCCTCTTGTCCACCTTGATTTACTACTGTTCGCAGAGTCACTCCATCGCAGTGCACACTTTGCTCTCGGAGATTTGGCGGAAGGTGGCACGTCGACTGATTCGTCGCAAAGTCGAAAAGACGAGCCGCCACCTTGTGTTTGTCTGCGGTATGAAAGTTCGTTGGAACACAAATCCTCGCGGAGCTTGAACGAGCTAGGTTGTTGCAGCCGGTTTGTTTTTTTTTGTTTTTCTCTGCTTCGTTTTCTCTCATGTGGTTAAGGCCATTGATGCTTTCGTAAACGAGATGCCGAATGGCCTCACTGGGAAGGTAAAAAGGGTCGCGCGGGCCCGAAAGAAGGAGTGGGAGATGTTCGCAAATTGGAAATTCATTAAGAAGCTTATCAATACATGTTTAATTTTTTTGCTGACGCTGGTGTTTCATTGCTTTCAGGCAATCAAACTGTGCACACTAGAGTGTTCGAAGAAGGGCGTTCCAACGATGACCAAGGTTTTAGCGTTATATAAGCTGATGGAGGTAACTCTTACGGACTTCGCCATTCATCACCGAGATAAGCCCGCTTTGAGTGCGGCACTATTTCATCCTCCATAAGGCATTATTCCATCGAAAATGCTGTAGTGCTGGTATTCGACCCCGCGATCATGCCGAGATCGAAGTACTAGTGCGAACTCTCATGCTTCGTACCCACGTCTGTTCGCCGTCGCGGCCGACGCGGCGTTTCAGATTTCTATTTTTGTCCTACCCGTTACCTATCATTTAGCCTCATGGTGAGTTTGTCTGTTGCCATTCTTCTGCATTACTAGACGATTGCCCCAAAGTTAATTGTACCCGTGCATGTTCTATGTCAGATTTTCTACCAAAGGCGGAATAGAATCGATTGAGGAAATAAACGCGGCAAAAAAAACAAAAGAATCCGACCGTCCCGTAGTTTCAAGTAACTTGGTCTCTTGGAGTACGTAGAAGCGATCGGAGATAGGCCGTGTTTTCATGTGCGACACAAAATATAAAGTCCATTGTCGCCGGACTTCCCTGCGTCGAGTTTCTCTTTTTTCTTCATCTGGATACATATGTACAGTGCCTCTGTGCTTTTCTTCGCCTCCGCCGTGTGCTTCGTGGTCTGTTTTGTCTGGCAGAAGCTCTGCAAAAGTCCGGCGCCATGGCTGAAACAGCTGGACATACTGGGACGCCCCGGGAAGCATAAACTCCCAGGAAGAGCCGTAGTTTGCGGGGGAAGGTGTGTCGGTCGAAGGACTGCTCTGTGTATTTGGCTAACCAACCTCCAAGCATTGCAGGAATTATCACAGCTCGGATTTGCGCTGATCATTTCGAACAAGTAATTATAATTGACCCAGAGATCGAGGATCCTGAGAGACCCAAGACTCGGATTTTGCAATACAACGCGGCGCACGGTGAGCTCCATTTAAATTGCATTGACTTGGACTAAACATCCCCTCAGCTTTTCTCAGTCTCTTTGTCGAGGGCGCGCGGCGACTGTGGTCTAATTTTGATGCAGAAATGATAGCGGCTGGCGGCCGGTGAGTCGCGGTGCAGATTGGTATTCCCGTCTCACGGAATGGGCTCCTAGATTCAATGTCGCGGATACTCAGTTACATTACTCTGGAATTCCGCTGTTGAATCCATACCACGACTATTCACCCGGCCAATTTCCACGGACGTTGAATATGAGAAGATCTCTTGCTCAAAAGGTGCTCTATACTAGACTGCTGGTGTCTTCGAATGTCACTCGGCTTGCTGGGACTGTCAGGGGAGTCCGCGCGACAGAACACAGGGCGTCTATCCAATCAGTTACAGTTCGTCAACCCGATGGTTCTCATCTGTCTCTTGACGATGTCGCCTTGGTCGCGGGTCAGTTCCAAACTCCGTGGTTCAGCTTCGATCTGATTGTTGGTACAGATTGCACCGGGACAACTCAGGCAGGCTTAAAATGGCTGAAATCGGCAGGATTCAACGTTCCTCAAGATATTCGCTCTAGCTACAATGCGAATATCTCTTATGTCACCATCTGCTTCACTGTTCCTCCAGAGCTTGGGGTTCGGCTCCCCATCCCCGCAGCTCTACTGAACACTGCCGCGGTATACGCTTATTTTCCTCACGATGACGCACAGTCACCGATTGTTTTACTCTCGAACGTTGACAACAACATGAGTATGTCGATAACTTTGTCATCCAAAATATCCCAGTGAATTTTCGCAGTGCAACTCCTCTTCATGGATACCTATGGACATGACTTGCCGCGAATAGCCGTCGAAGTGCTTCCATTCATCACTGGAATCCGAGGATGTAAAAAACCCATTCCGTCCTGGTTTATCGAGGTCATCGAGCTTCTTTGCGAGCACGGACATCCTTCTTTTGACGCCATAAAAACTCGTACGCCCTGTCTCGACCATTTTTCAGAGCTAAAAAACAACTTTAGCCACTCAATCATTCGTCCGATATCACAGTTTGCCCACCGGAGACCTTCGAATTTGATTGCTGTGGGTGACGCTTGTCTGCAATTGAATCCCATCCATGGGTAAATGTCACCCCATCCAGCTACCACTGCTTGCTCATTGGCCCATTGTAATAGCCAGGGATTTTCCAAGGCCGTCATAAATGGGATGGCTTTAAATTTTCTTCTCCATGCGGTCACGTCCAATTCTGGCGTCAATTGTCTCTCTAGAGATTTTTCTGCGCGTTATTTCAAAAATTCTTGCCACACGATGAATGCTCTTTGGTGCGTCGAAGTTGCACTTGGAAATTCTTCACTGATGCCATGGCCTTTCAGGGATGCCACTCGATTGCACAGTAAAGTTGTCTCAATTCTGTCTTGCAGTTTTTACTCGTTCAACTCTCAGATTACGGATCACCCCGTTGTGTACAAATGGATGGAGAAACTAAGGACATCGGGCATTTTAAACGCTGGTTTGAACGTAAATTGATATCAGCCGCCACTAAAGTGAGTCCAGACATTATCCATTCGCTGCCTTTGTTCACGAACCACGACGTACTCAGGATGAAGAGGTTGCGTCCGCCCTATGGCACGTTCGGCACTTGTTTGCGTCCGAGAGAGTCTTCTTGGCTCCTACAGTCCTGTGGAAAGTTCTTAGTACTCGTTCTTTATTTCAATAGCTTGCACAGGCGTATCTACTCAGTCGCATCGTAATTCACGAAGTTCCACAATTTTTCAAGGGGGCGTCAACGGCCGAAAATCCGACACCGGGTAAGGGAGGAGGGGCTCAAAAAACCTTTTGACCTACATTTCAAATGAGCTTGGAATGGATTGAAAACCACTACTCAAACAGCCAATTTGTGCTGATTAGGCAGGATCTGCATCATCGCCAGCGTCTTTGGCCGTCTTTCCACCAACGTGTCTCTCTTTATGAAATTATCCATGTCTGTCCGAAGCTTTTTAATGTCCGCTTTTGAGAGATCAGGCCCGAGGCTTTGGAAGCGCTGGATCCAGACCTTTGGAAGCGCTCAATAAACGGCGCTTCCTCGGGGCTTTTGGCCCCATGATCAAGTTTAAGCGCGCGCGCGCCTATAAAAGTGTACACAAACCCAAACTCCGCTTTCCGCTCACCGTTGAAGTTTCCAAAGTGCTAATTCAAGTGCCAAACTAGCACAGGTGACTTGAATTTACTTGCAACTTCATCAATTCTGACTCTGCCTGAAGCTTTTAAGCTCTGACACTTTAATTTATGCCATCTTGACATTTCATCCACTCCCACCCCAGATGGCAGATCCATTCCTTACGGAATCTTTAGCGCCGAGCCTCCCGGCCGTATCGGGTTGCGTGCCGCCGTTTTGCTCAATCACCCTCCATTACTTCTCTGCCAAAGACGCTCACTATTCTCTATACATTCTCCGGAATGCTCCCAGTTGCATACAAAATCAACTGGACTCAATTCAACACAACTCAGTCAAAATTTCAAGCCTTCTCAGATTGACAAGTAAAATCCAAATATTTTTGCATTATCAAAAGGGGATGGGAGGCCGCGAAGCGGCCGACCAGCCTCTTGTACTCTCTCAAAAACTCCGATTTTTTCTGACCCTTGTAAACACATTTTCGGACTGATCTGCACACAAGTCCAAAAAGTAAATAAGACGTTTCCGACCCTCCCTCCCTCTGAGGCTGTGTCTCGGCATTTGTCAGTGGTTACCCCTTGAGAGCGCCTCACCCGGCGCCTCATCACCCAGCGATGCCTGCTGCTGCGCATACTGGCGAGGAAGTGTGGGTGTCGGCGTCGGTGATGCTGCGCGCGGCGTTCGTGTGGAGGTAGGCAAGGCGTAATTAAGTATTTGCAACTCTGTCAATCGCCGAGTTGTCGCGGGTGAATTACCGAAATGAATCGATGGGGGAGATCACAGGAAGTGAGGGATTACTCAGTCATTCGAGGCAAATCTAAACGGTGATGCTGCGAGTGCCACAGAAGGCCTGAGCAAGGCTTGCGGGGGGAGGTTCTCAGCTGGATTCGGAGCATGTACGAAATTGCAACTGCTGAAGGTAAATGACGCAGGGTCAATATTCGAAGCATCGATATCAACGATTGTACCGCACGCACGCCGGCGATGAACACCAAAGCAAACCGGGGCAGAGTCTGCTTGACGAGGTATAGATCTGTGGGTCCTAGTCTATAGGTTAGTAGAGAGTGAAAAAGGATCAGAGAAGGCGAAGAGGAATTCACACAATTGATCATGAAAGAGAGTTCGGAATCTTTGGCCTTGGCCGAATCGGAATAGGATTGAATACATAGAATCCAAATAAGTCTTATGACGGGGATTAGGCCTCTTTGAGGCGGGAGGCTGAATCTTGGTTAGTGACGGGACACTCACTCACATTTTTTTTTTGGTTTTTGATTCGCCCTCTCTTCCGCGCTGGTGCAGCCAAGTTGCCGAGTACAGAGCATTACCACATCAAATCGGAGTTTGTATAGAATTTGGCAGAGTGAAAAGCGGGGGTTCTCACTTTTTGCGGTGTCAGCTATACAAAGGGAAAGATCGGAACATGTCAGAATCTTTGGATATCAGATAGCTTTTAAACCAGCTGCTGTAGCATCAGATCTGAGGATTCGACACTCATCTGTACACTTGTGGTCAATGGATTCCTTGCATAGATCATCCACGCTTTTCGATGTTCTGTCGGACTGCCTAGCTCGTATCCCATGATGAACAGTCATCTTTCTCGATGCGGCCAGAGGAACACGCTGGTCAAGCACCAGGTAACGCACGACAAAAGATTTGTCTTGAACATTGATGTAGACGAAATCTCTATCATCAGAGTGCACTAAAAATGGCCCATTCGAATTGGAACTGGGGGATTCACGGAAACGAGTATTCATTGACAGATCAACATCTATAATATCATTGCAATTTGGGATGTCTCGTGAACGAGACGTAGCTGCAAGCGTACTTGCAGCGACCTCATCACCACCTCGCGTACGGGGTATAGATAAGGGGGTGATTACTACGCCAGGTCCACCCAAATACACTGGCGAGGAGGAGGGTCCAGCGCTGGTGCCTCGGAACAGCGGTGGAGGGGATGTCAGTTCTGAAGCGGGAAGAATTGAGTGCAGTAAAACACCCCGTAGACATCATGACGTACATGAATGTCGCACCGTCTCTGAAATAACGCTCGAGGGCAGGGAAGGCGGCCATTGGAGTCGAAGCAGGCCAGAATTCAAGTTGTCAACAACGCTGGATGCAGAGTCTGAGACGAAGCGAAGCCAATCCAGGCCTAGCACAAGATCAGAGGGCAGCGAGGCCGCCACTGGAACGCCATCTATCCGGACAAAGATACCGCCAGTGTTACTTAGAAGCGTAAGCTGCCCAGAAATGCGAGTCTCGGGCCAGGACGCCGGAACTCAGTACCCAGTCAAGAGAAACAGAAGAGCATTGAGCATTGGCATCGAAGACGGCACAGACAGGGACATTGCAGAAGGCCACGACAGAGGACATGAGAGCAAGAGAAAAGCGAGAAACGAGCGTCGTAATCAAGTCGCCGGATGTCGTGATTGATCTCGGAAAAACCCGGACACGGTATGAAACACAAACCCGAAGTCAAAACAAAATCGACACACTGGATTCAGAGAGATTTGGCTGCCAATAAATTGTAGGTCTTCCCAGAAAAGATAAGATGAAAAAAAAGGTGCAAACTTGATACAAACCACAGCCAACTCTGTCGCCCAATGAACTCCGGCAATCTGATGGAAATGAGCTGATCGTGTAGATATGGTGATTGATACGCGATACGCCGTTTCAACACTAAACAAAATTTACACATCAACTGAGCGAAAGTCTGACGGCTAACAAATCGTACCCCAGACCAAAAAGCCCAGAAAAATAAGAGAAAGGGAGCTATTAAGGTCCTTTACCACATGAACTCAAGAATTCCTTTGGCCACTTCGCTGCTGCCCTTGTTTTCAATGATGACCAATTTCGGAAGACAAATTTTTTGTTTGTACCTGTAGCAAAAGAGATCCAAAACGCAAGTGCTCTGCCGTGTAAGTAGCTAAACCTCCGGTTCAGCCAATCACAAATGGTAGGCTTGCCGTGTTGAGTGAGTGCGAGCGCCTCTGGGTAGTTACGAGTCAACGAGTCAGCGATGCTCGAGGCGCGCAGGGCTCGAGGGTTCGAGGTTAGGATTATTAATAGAACACTTCGAATCCCATTGCATCAATAAACGTAAAGCCAAAGGCCGCACAGATGTTGGACTTGCAACAGCCCGCGCCGCAGCTCCGACGAGACGAAATGCGAATGCAGGAACGTCATCGGACCCACATGGTACAGGATTAATCAATGAAAGGAACGCAAGGAATATTGATAGGGTACATACCAGGCACCACGAATCGCTGTCCCCTAGCAGCACGAAAACGAACGCGGACCGGCATTGCAAGAGACCGGGACGCCTGAGTTGGGTGGTGTGGTGCCAGTGCAGGATGGGCGCGAGAGGTTTATCGTGTAAGGACCGAGCGCGGCAGACCGGATATATAATCGGCTTTGGAAGGGACGCCAGAAGCAAAAAGGTGTAAAAGCAATGGAGAAGACACAGCAGGTGAAAACATGTGGCAGAGAAGGAAGGACATGGGTGAGAACAAGCTCCCGGAAAACGATAGAGTAAAGCGATGATGGACCGGGGAGCCTGCCTCATCCCTCATGCGTCTGCGCAATGCAGGGAGCTTGGGAGCGAACTGCGTCCTGGAGTTGCAGCGCGTCGTAGCGATGTCGTGAATCAGCGCGCGGTTTGGGTGACGGAACGATGATCCGGCGCGCGTCCGAGGAGGATATCGAGGCACCGGAGCGGGTACACGCATTGGGAGTCATGGTCTCGGATGAGACGAGGTCGGGGGCTAGAAGCGAGTTCGATCAACCATCCCGTACACAAAGCAAGAGCGAGTGCATGTACGACGCACAGATACGCGGACGCCGCACGCTACAATTTATCCCGAGCCGACACGAACGCCAGATAATTCTGCGGAGCTGCGGTGCGGAGGTCCATATCCGACGGCTTCGTGCGAAGGCGGCTGCGAGCCGCGCAGGCGCTGCTGCGTAAAACGAGGACGGAGGCGGACCGAAAGAGCGACTCAAGACGAGCGTTGCCTCAAGCCAGAAACAGTAAGTGCAGCGACATCATCCGTCAAAAGCGCCTCCTTTAACGAGGCAAACCAGAAAGTGACGTCGTTTTCCGAGCTGGTGGTCAGGAGCAAGCGCCCAAGGCGCATCAGGAAAACCAAACCATGTAGCTATGGCGCTATAAGTGCCTCTAGAGCATCGCATAGCACTATGTGAAATGGATGTACCTATGCAGCACTTGATAGCACTCCATAGTGCTATATAGCACTCGCCTAGCACCACATAGCAACCGGAGATAGCGGTTTTCCTGATGAATGCCGTGACACGAGATGACCGGATCTGTCACAAATCATGCACTGCCACAATTCTCTCTTGCTCCGAACATCCATCTCGCTCTCATCTCCGCCCTCGCACGACGAGTCGACAAACAGTTCTCATCATCGAAGTAGGATCAACATTACCCAAGGGATTCCATGCATACATCGCATTCTCCGGGCTCCAGAGTCGATAGCTCACGGATCAAGGGTCTCGTTTCCGCTAAGTTCTGGATTCCGCTCGGATTCTGCTGCTCGCTCTTTCTTCTATTCTTCTGAATCTCTGTGTTCATGGACAGACCAACACATCCGATCCCTCCAATTGAATATGCGGACTTCAGGATCGCGGTTGTTGCTCTCGTGGCGTCCCGAATCCTGCTTCTCGAATTTCGTCCTGCGCCGCCTTGTCTAACTCGTGCCTGTCTTCCCGACCACTGCTACTTGTCCAACGTTGCCTCCTCATCTATACTGTGCTTCCTCAAATCGATTGCATGTAGCTTGTCGTGATGCCATCCAGCGAATGCAGCTCGTTTCCCCCTCTCTGAAACCTGGACTCTTCACATCCGTTTTTCAACTTCATCAGGTCGCGAAAATTCTAAATTTTGACGAGTTTCCATGATATTACGGCCTAGGATGACACTCGACCTGCGACTATGATTCTTATCTTTCCGCCGAGTCTGCTTGGCTGCGCACTTAAGTAGCTTGTCTGTAACCGCCGCACGTACTCGGTTAAATAACGCCGACGGGCTCTAGCCTTGTGTATAACTTAGTCCACTCGCAACGGAGCTGCCTGAGCTAAACCATTGCCTATTTTTTAAATTCCCGTGGCTGATAGTTCCGCGCTATGAAGCCACAAATCCCTGGCGTTGGACCCGGGGGGCGACAATTGTGCCACTGGCTCCTCGTTTACGTCACCGGTGGAAGAGCAAGTATGTTTCGTGGTAGGCTTTCCAAAGGTCTCCAATCTCCTGGCGGTGCGCTAAATATCCCCTTGACTGTAGAATTCCAAATATTATCCGTGAATTCCGTCCCCCCAAATCTCGTGGAATCCAGGTTCCGGAACTAAACATATGGGGTACCCATGAATCTCAGCGGAACCAGGTTTCCAGCGGAGTAGGCTACATTTAATTGCCGATCTCTTATGTTTCAGCATCCAAATGGCTTTGTGGAAGTATTTAACCGGAGGCCAGATTGGATGGTGAATCAGCTCTCTCGCCATGAATTTCCTTGCTGCCCTTCTTACTTCCCTCCTGGCCATTGCGGCTGCCAATGTATGCGCGATTTTTTACACCCCTGTTTTACTTCGCTCACTAATGTTGCCAGCCCGTCGACCCCATCGCTGTAAGACAACCCGCCGTAAGCTCACTTATCCTCATTTCATTTTTTGTCACCGAAGATTTTCTGACGCCCCTGTTCCTTGTCAGAGCCGGAGCTGTAACATTCTTCCCTTCCTCCACTGCACGGGCGGTATCGACCAAGAAATCGCGTGCGGCGATGCATGGACCTGCCCCGCCAACGGCGTGCCCCCAATCATCGCGAACGTGACGTGTGCAAGTGATTGTGTCTGCGAAATTCCGTGCCCTTGATTTTGGTGGAACGAGTTGCAATGCCGAGTGTTAAGCACCGTACCTCCGTAATTGGAATAAATTTGCCCAGCTCGAGCAAGTTCTTCGCGATTTTTAACCAATAATTAAACCTTATACAAGCCACGACTGGCAGTATTGTGGGGTGGGGCACTGGAGGGGACAGACATGATTAGTTGGAGTTCACAAATGAAATGTAGAGCGATATCGCCCTCTGAGCATCAGTTTCCGTTTTCCACTCTCAAGATAATTTGTCAATTTATCGCGGGTGCGTTCTGATTTCGGCAAACGTGAGCCCACGACAATACCAGTCCCTGTGCTTGGTAATCACGCTGCCGTCACGACCGGGGGCGAGAAACCTAGCACGGTTCAAAGAAAGTCGGGTACGACGGAGCACAGCGGAGTAACGTATTCATGAATCAAATTCCACCCCCGGGGTGATAATAATTGCCGTTTCAAATATATTTGGCACTGTTCAATGTGCATTGCACAATGTACTTTTCGTTCGCCGTCGGCCGAACAATGGTACGTGCTTGCTCTGTGCCAGTTGCTTGAAATACAGAAATCCCAGCGCGACAGAGGTCAATGTGACAGAGACCTGGTTTCATTCAGTTCCTGCCTGTTCTGCATCCGACACGATGACTAAAAGCCAATGCGGGCGAATGCATTCCTAAGGATGGTACATACGACGAGGGTAAATACGGCACTCGCCGTCAGCTTGGCTCTGACCACCACATCCGACGACTCCGCTCTGTCCAGCTCTTCTCACCTGAGCCTGACCCCAACTCCTGTTCCTGCTTATCTATGCATTGCATCCGTCGTGGATTCGCCGGCTCATCCACTCAGTTATATCTTGATCAAGTCTCGGGGGGCTGAAATTATTTTCTGCAAGAGATTATTGTCAGGCTCAGAGGTGAGCTAAGCGCGTGGCACCTAGTAGTTGTAGTAATTGCGGTGGTTGAGTGGAAACCGAACTAGCGAAAAGTGTACATCGACATTCGGTGGAGAAGTTGGGATCTACAAGATAATCTCAAGGCTGTCGGGGAGGTGAAGCCTCGCTATGACTTCATTGTAACATCGAACACGATAACACCAGTTTTCTTCCCAAGAGTCTGGGTCAGGGATAAAAAAATAGCTCGTCGTGACAGAGCTTGGGATCTGGCAACACTAAGTGCAAGCTGATAAGCAACCGTGGCGAACAGGGTCTTGGCATTGCCTCGTGCAGCATGGTCGCGTTTGAAAAAGAAGCTGCCGCCGAGTACACCAGCATCCTTGAGTTGGCCTGCAAGTGTTTGCATGATGGCAGATTTCCCTGCACCTGCAGGACCATGCAGCCAGAGGACAGTGGTTTCTGGATCTGGGTCCAGTGCCCAATCCCACAGTTCTTCAAGTATTTCCATGCGCGTTTCAGGATGGCATCTTGGCTGCGGGTAGCTCTCTGCAGAGTTGTGAATGGCTTCCAATGCGACCACATGGTGCAGGATATCAATGCCTGTAACTTCCACTCAGTGTATAGATATCGGATGATGGTGTATGACGTGCCTCTCTCGCGTTGCTGCACGTTATTCACCGTGAAGTTTCCGCTGGACTGGATGTTGAAATTCAGGTTGGGACCCATTCCATGACCTCCAGTACCACCCGTACCACTTCCGTAACCCCCTCCTCCCGCCTCTCCTCTGCCCCCTATGAAGATTGAAATGAATTATTAGATCGTGCGCTCGAGAGTGTCAGGTCCTGCACCGTTGATGTAATTATTCATCGTCTGGACCCCGCCAAACATAATGACGAGATGCACAGCGAACAGAGACTGTTGATGTAGCAATTTGGTGTGCAATGCACAGGGCGGAGTAGGAGACGCGGAGAGCGAGGTGGAAGAAGGAGACGAGGGGGTGCGTCCCACAGTTGTCGGGCGGAGCCTCCACTTTCGCACGTCGAAGCGATCACACGCCGTCTTGTTGTTTTGGGAACAAGACCGTTGTTCCCGAAAACGCAGATTGATGCGAAATGGAAAAAGTTCAGTGGCATTTAAATGCGACATGAAGGATGGTTTCTTGTGCGTCCAGCAAGGTGCGCAGGAAAACACGAGACGCGTGTCACGGCTTCGCATCCCGGAGTACTAGTACACGAAGCTTTGAGCTCGAGCATTGGAGTACATCGGCCTTTTGACAAAAATCTTGCGGCTTTTCGGAACTTATTACCTTGGCAACGCTAAGCGATCTTAGCCGACAAGCTTGACTTATCTTGCTGTTCGGGTCTTTTCTGAAGCTCCGGAGGTCACAGAACGTGGTCACGAACTTCGATCTGCACTTTTTGTTAAAGTACGTGGTGTCGAAAGCAGCTGGAGGGAACGGCGTGGGAAGGAGTGTGATATGCGCTGGATGTGCGCCGTGTTCCGTTGATGTGCAGGCACTATACAATAATTATGTTAGCTCTTCGTTCAGCTGCGGGTGGGGGCAGAACCAATAGATTGTATGTACCTATGCAATAATTATGTTACTGTGGATATAGTATAAGTACAAGTTATGAGGAAATATAAGGAATGACTTGTGCTCTTTGTTCGTGAGTGGGGGCAGAACGAAGAGCGGGGCGTGTACCATACTATACGCAGTGCATGTATAGGGAAAATACCTGATGGACAGCACGCTGCCATTGCGTCCGAGCTCTCCTCCGCACCAACTTGTCCCGAATTCATCCGCTAAAACTTTTTGCATTCGTTTGCACATTTCACAGTATAGGACCGCACATACCCGCTAGAAACTTCAACTTGGGAGCACCTACTAGTTGGATGTTCACGCTAACTAGATTTCCGCTCTATGGAACCGCACTAACCGTATGAAGAACTGCAATGGAACATATCATACCTATCATCGCATTTCCTCCAATCAGAGTAGATCACCCAATCATATTCGGAGAGCAAATCGGAAGAGCGCATCGAGGCGAGGGAAGTTCAATCTTCAATGAAAGCTTGATTCACCCGTCCAGTTGAGACCATCTCAACTCGTCAAGATGCGCTGTGTTGGCACGTACGAAGATCGATAGTAACAGAATACTCGCAAGACGAAAGCCAGGACGGGACCGAGCAAAGGAAACTCATTGGCAAGCGTCTCTCCATCTTCCTCCGAGTCCCTGATTCCAGTCCCATCGAACGCACCGAGATAGCGAAAATAGCTCACAATGAGCATTGAGTTATTACGATCGACAACATATATCGGGTCAGGTCGGTGCAAGAAACAAATGAATGAATACTGACTTAGAACAATGCCAAATGCTGAAAGTTGATGCATATCCCAGGTCTGGAAACTATTCCATTTTGGTAGAGCGCTGCTGGAGGAGTGTGATTCTTCCAATACAATAAACATCTCTCATGTCACAACAGCTCAGAACGCCAATCACGTAGCGATACATGCTACTGCGGGTACTGGCACACCGGCGAAGAAATGTCGATGTCGATGTCGGTGACACTGTGCAAGGCGTCCGTGGACAGGCAGGCGAGACGCAATTGAAACTTTAGCAGATGGCCGAGTCGTTGCAGAGGATGAATTAGTCACGGAAATCCGAGCCAAGTTGAAACTCTGATGCTGCGAGTGGGGCAGCAAGACTTGGGGAGAGGTTGTCGGCTTGTACGAAATTTCAGGTGCTGAAGGTACCTGTTAAGGTGTATTTCGAGTATCGACATGTCGACTGCGACTGTACTGCACGAACGCCGGCAAAGAACAATGAAGTATAACGCAGACAGGAATTCACACCACTGCGCAGTGAACAGATTTCTCGTGGTGAGCGTGGGTGCGAGCACCTCTGAATGGTTGCAATTTACTATGCTGTCGGGACGCGCGGGACTCGGGGGGTTCGAGGGAGAGGGAGAATCCACCAATGAACGGAAAGCCAAAAGGCTCGACGATTCGCATGACACACGCCGCGCATTGTTCGAGTTCTTGGGCGGATTGCTTTGACTTCAGATGGCTCGCTGGTGCAACCCCAACCGCTGCGAATGAGAAGAATGAGTTGAGCTGCAGGAACGCATGGGGTATGTTTGCTGAGAATGAATCGATGAAATGAACATGGCGAATAGTATATGTACCTGGAAGACGAAGCGCTGGTCCCTGGGGGCGTCAAACAACCACGCACCCGAGGGGCAGAACGACTCAGGTGTGTTATGGCATGCCCATGCGACAGCAGGATGAGACGGAGGGCCGTGTGCGGACAGACTGGAACAGATTGGACGATGATGCAAACAGGGAGGAACGGGAATGGAGAAAATGCGGCGGAAGAGAAGGAAGTAAATGAATGAGAACAAGGGGCGCACGGAAAGCGATGAAGGGATGATGGAAAGGGGAATTCGCCTCACCCTCCGTCAATAGTTTGATCTAGCCTTGAGCGCGAGGGCAAACTGAGTAGTAGGGTCGCAGCGTGTCGTAACATCGATGATCGGGGTGACTCAGCGCACGTTTTGGGTGACGTCGGTGCGGGTCCGAGTGCAGACATCGAAGAACCAACGAAGAACGCAAAGTGCCATACGAACGTTGCGCCGTAGTCTAGGGTGAGCTTCCGGTGGAGACTGGATATGCACGCAGTCAGTCAGTCAACCCAGACACGAAGAAAGGGAGAGACAACAATGACGCACACAGGCACGGAGCGCCGCAATCCATAGATTCAATTGATCCCAAAATACCGCAGATGCTAGATATTCCGCCGCAGCTTCGCGGTGAAGGTCCATTTTCGAGATCCTCGTGCGGATGCAGCAGCGAGGCCGCCGAGGCGCGCAGGCGCCGCTCCGTGGAACCAAGGGACGGAGGCAGACCGAGAGAGCGGCGAGGGGCAAGAGATGGGGCAGTTCGTGAGGTGACCCTGGTTGAGGATTTTGTAGAAAGGAGGTAAGATCCCCCCGCTCAGTACGAAACGAGAATGAATGTACACTGTCCTGCGGTGTCCCTGGTTCCCTGAGACCTACGTTCGGCAGTCCAGCCACCAGATCTTCAGAGAACCACCGCTCACTGAAGGCCTCCACTTACATCATTCATTGACCTATTGAGCGAAAGAATTCGAGGGAAATTACAGAGGCGCCGTGGAAGATGCACGTTGAAGAGCAAACACTGCGCCGGCGAAGGAAGTGTGGACAGAAGGGGAAAGGGCGTACGAGTAAAACTTTCGTCCACGGTCATACATCGAGGATGGGTAAGTATTCGATCTAGCAACGCAAGTGAGGTCCATCGCGTGCGGACTACAAGAGATAGGCGGCTCAAGGACACGGACAGACGGGCACGGGTTCGTGGGAGGTAGACGAGCGATGGGTATAATGCTGAGGCCTGAATACAGAGGGCGTAATGGTGCAATTGTCTCTTGTGCAGAGCGTGGTCTAGATGTTCACAAGTCGGAAGTAGTAACGCCAAAAGCAGAGGGTTGGAAACAAGACTGAGGGACCGTGAAGATGTCAACGCAGGATGATGCCGCAAGCAACGTCGAAGGAAGGATTCTTCAAATGGTGGGCTGCTGGGTCGAACTTGCGTGTCGTGCTCCTATTGGTTTGATGCCCTTGCGTGAGCGCACTGCGGGAGCTCGTCCGCATCGTCGATGGTGGCGGAGAGCAAGAACGTCGAGGTTGTCCGCGGCAGAACGGACGAAAATTCAATTCCCGAAGGCACCTGACGAGGAGCAATCAAAGGAGTGTCATGATTAACTGTACCGCGCGCACGCACGCCAGCGACGAAACACCAAACCGAATTACAACAGCTCGCTGATGTAGCTCCGACCGCTGCGTGCAAGGAGAGATGCAATTGCGAGAATGACATCGGGCCTATTCGATACAGAATGAATGAGAGCGGTGGACACGAAGAATAACGTACGTACGTGCCATTAACATGTCCGACGAATCGCTATTTCCTCGCCTTCAGTACCCACTATACAATCAGCATACATACGTATCAAAAGCTGGAATATAGATGGGTCGTTTATTCTTCAAATGAGCTGCCCCGAAACGCAAAAAAGAACTCGCTGAATTCGACTTTAATCTCTATCAAGAAACACATTTGCGCCCACAGCAACATGATACCATCAGGTTGCCAGCTGGATATTCCATCTACTCTCGCACCCGTCGCCCGAAGGCTAACTTTGCTAGGTCGTGGGGTGGAGTAGCTTCCATCATCAACACGGCACGCATCCTATCAACTCTTCGAGAGGACTTATCTGGGCCCGACTTTATGGTTCATCAGTTCGGTACCATCGTGGTGTACAATGTCTATCTCATTCCGGAGTCTACAAACTGGGCCGGTGACCTCGAACGCGATCCCTGTCTTGCTCTAGCCGCGTCTCTGGCACTAGCGCGTGCTGGTCGATTCGAAATGATTCTTCTCGGGGACTTCAATGGACGCACTGGGTCTCATACTCCGACAATTCATGACCCGTTTCGGGTGTCAAAAGACATCGATTTTGTTTCCACACGCGGAAAATTCCTCTTCCGTCTATGCATCGACAACGACTTGGTGTTCGTCAGCGGCGCGTCACGTTTCGGCCCAGGTGGTGGCGAGTACACCTCGTTTCAAGGGCAAAGGAAAACAGTAATTGACTACGCAATCTGCTCACGTACACTATTTGGGAAGGTAAAATCATTCAAAGTTGAGCCCCAAGTACCGAAATTTGATCATGCTGCTATGATCCTCGAGCTCGAAGTCGATTCGTCGACCTTGGGAGCATCTCCGAATGTACCGAGAAAACGGAAACGAGAAGTTCCCGTACTCCCCGTCAATACTGAGCTGGACAAGCTACTTATCTCGACGCTGGAGGCCGGCAAAGATGGCTGCAAGAAAGCACTTGCTCTTTATGGTCCCGTATTCTCCGTCACGGTTCCTACCACAGTAACCATCTGGGGTTTTTGCAAAAATTCGGGCAGACACACGGCTCAAGCCGGTGCTGCAGCATTTTTTGGAACTAACTCAGCCTTGACCAGCTCGGTACGAGTATGGGGGAAATCAGAACAATGCTCGAGCAGACCTGGTTGCACTCCTTTTGGCTGTACAATTCGCTCCCAAGACAAAAAAACTTGGGTAATTTCAACAAGATCTGAGTATGCAATCCGCTCTGTCAAGTACTATGCATACAAAAACGACGCTTGTGGATGGACATGTGTTAACGGGGACATTCTCAAGCTCATACTTGCTTGGATTCGATGTCGAACGGCACCTATTCATTTTACACACATCAAGAAGGACAACCTCACGGACTTTTGCAAATACACAAGAGAGCTCGCAGTTCGCGCATCGAAAAAAACCTAGGGCTGCACTCACAGCGGCAAATAACCACACTCCCGGCCCAGCCCCGCCTCATCCCCCGAATATTCAGCGACTCAATGCAGAAAAAATAACCACAAGCTTGCCCGACGATTCGGGTAATAAAGATATACTTTCGGTACCAGCGCAGAACAATATCCTGAGCCGCATCGGGGAAGGGAGCGCCTCTACGCGATTCGCGAGCGGAACCGTAAGAAACTTCTTGATGCACCATCTCCAGCTGTATTCTGGAAAGAATACAAAAGACTCGCTGATCCCGCCCCAATTCCCATCTCGGTGACTGCGGAAAGCCTTCGGATCGTGTTTGAGAAACGTCTGAATCCACCAGAAGTTCTACCGGATTCCTTCGACGCGACTCAACACAAGTTCAACCGATTACTGGCCAGTTTTATTCCAGAAAACACCACGGACACGTCTGAAGAAGGGTTTTTCTCCAGGCAATTCATCGAAGACGACATGGCGCGAGTTAAGGATCACATTCGAAAACATGGTCTTCACAGTGCCTCGGGAGAGGATGCCATTCGGTACGCAGAAATCCTCGAAATTCCGAATGATGCACTTGTGCACCTCTGCAACGAATGTATTCGCAAGCGTGACGGTCCTTCAACATGGTTCAAATCCGTAATCATTGGTCTATTGAAGAAGGGCAAACTCAACGCAGACCCAGACAGCTACAGAATTATCGCTCTAGAGAGCTGCATTCTGAAGCTTCTGACCTTGCTCATCCACAAGCGTATCACCGAGTGGGCAAACACACGCGGTCTTATTCCTGACTATCAAAACGGCTTTCGAGAAGGGTACAGAACAAACAACAACCCTTTTATATTACGCTGTGTCAAGGAATGGGCACGGGCAAGAGGACGCTCACTGTACGTTGCCGCGGTTGATGCAACAAACGCTTTCCCCTCTACAGACCATTCAACCTTATGGCTTAAACTCATTCGCATGGGAATGGGAGGTGCTATCTTCGACTGGCTCCGCATGCTTTACGAACGAATGGAGTATTATGTCAGGCATGGTGACCAAAACTCGGCCGAGTTCAAAGCTTTTATTGGATTGCTTACCGGCGACCCAGCCTCACCAGTTCTCTGGAACCTCTTCATGGCAGACCTTGTCATGCTTGATGACCCTGACGACCCGACTTTCTCCAATGTTCGAATTGCTATTCTGGCCCAAGCAGATGATATTTTGCTCATCTCGCTTTCGGCAACGGGGTTACAGCGAAGGCTAAATGCACTTGGTGCATGGTGTTCCAAGAATTTCATACTAGTCAACAAAATAAAGACTATAATCATGATCTTTGGACCTGCACCCACAGTAAACCTCCAATTCCATATCGGAGCGAATATCTTGGCCATAAAGATTGAAGAAACATATGTGGGCATGAATTTCAACACAAGTACAAGAAACATGTTCGCGGATCACTACAAGGCCAAAGCGGGTACTGCGAGGTATTGCGCCCACAGGATTATGGGAGTCGAAGATTCAACTGGCCGCCTGACACCAAAGCAACTAAAAGATCTTTACATGGCGCGTGTGGACTGTCACCTTATCCATGGTTGTGAAGTTTCCCCTGACTGCGAGGACATCCACGTTAAGCAACTCTGCACCATCCAGATCGATTTTTTGCGGCAAATGTTGAATGTTCACTCACAATCCATGCTTGTATGCCTCTTCACTGAAACCGGAATTATGCCACTTCGAATCCGTCGCTTTCTGCTGCTACTTGGTTACCTGAAGTATATCCTCTCACTTGACCCGTCTCACCTTGCTCGTGCTTGTCTCAATAATTCAATTGAACTTGCAACAGCAGGGAAAAAATCCTGGGTAGGAGATGTACTCATTGCTGCCAAGAAAATGCCTTTCTCGATCCCACCTCTTGACTTCGTCAATGCAACAAGTATAAGCGTCGAAGGATATCAAAAATTGGTGGAAAAAAGCGCCGAGGAATGGTTACAGCAGGAAGTGGACAAATCAGACAAGCTTTACATGCTGCACGGAAGACGTGAACCTCAAAAGGACAAACCTGCCGTTCAAAAAACCCTTTACATGAGGCATTATCTGTCCATGGTTACGACAGCAAGTCATCGTGAAGCCCTGACTTCGGTTATGCTGTCGACCCATCTACTTGCCTTAGAAAGGTGGCGGTATGTTAATCATGCTCACCGGCCAGTTCCCCGCGATCAGCGCCTCTGTCGCTTCTGTAAATCGGTGGTTGAAAGCCCTGAACACGCTCTACTGGAATGTCAGTCATCAGCGACTGTCCTCTCACTGCGTATTGGGTTCTTGGAAAAATTATTCCGCACCGTACCGAAGCTACAAGATAGAATGGCTCAACTCACCACTGTCGAGTTTCTCAAAGTCATCATCTACGAGCGCGCCACTATTGTTCTGGTTGGAAAATTCATGCATGAGGTCCTTGAAGAGTTTTATGCATTCCCGTTGCAACGGCCGTAGAGCACAAAATGTCTGATTCGGGGCTGATTAATTCTAGGTCACTGCACTTACTGCTTCTTGTCGTCTGGGGTCTACCCTGGGGCACGGGGAAACTCGTGGGATCTGGGTTATGGAACTTAGAGGGCAGGGAGTGGTCCAGGGACGATGGTGTATTTTGACTCGCTTTGTACACCGGGATACTTCCTGGAAACCGGCGTTCGTTATTCGGACCGTGCCGTGTAATCCTACCTACCTACCTACCTACCTCGGACCACCAAACAAATCGCGCACCGGCACCGAATGATTCGGGGGAGGATGGGACGGGGCATGAGGGGCTTATCCGATACAGACCAATCGCTGCAAGATAAAGGGACGATTGGTGTTAAGTAGAGGGAACCGCAAGACGCAGAAAGGGAAGAAGGGCACAGATGGCAGTAACGCGGCGAACGAGGAAGAATGGAATGAATGAGAATAAGGCACTGATGGAAAGAGGGGGATAATGGGAAGGGAACTCTCCCCATCTTTCGTCCGTCCGCCAAGTGTACTCGGTACTTGGTCTCGCTTTGCGTGAACCAGCCCCCGGTCTAGGTAACGGTGATCGGGTGCGCATCCGTGAGGGCAGACAGTAAAGGAAACAAAGGAGGAGCTGGAGCAGGTATACACATCGTGCGTAGTGTAGGGTGAATCCAAGGCCTAGGGCCGGACGCGCGCGCACAAGAGAGGCTCGATCAGCCTCCCGGACGCAAGGCGAGAGATAGAGGATGTATGACGCACACAGACGCGGACGCCGCGATCAAGCCGACACGAGTGCCGGATAAATTGAACCAAGTTTCGGTATATCCATAATCTTCGTGCGGAGGTGGCGGCAACGAGGCGCACAGACGCTGCTGCATGGAACGGAAGGACGGAGGCGGACCGAAAGAGCGTCTCAAGCCCAGCGTCGCCTCAAGCCAGAAATAGTAGGTGCAACGATACCATCCCTCGAAAGCGCTTCCTTCAACGAGGCAACCCGGAAAGCGACGTCGATTTCCGAGTTGGTGGTCGAGAGCAAGTGCCGAAATGCGTGACGCCCAACATCAGCGGATCTGTCACACATCCGGCACCGCCACAATTCCCTCTTGTTCGGAACCATCTCGATTGATCTCGCGAGTCGCTGGTGGGCAGAATTTTGCGCTTCCATACGACCTGAACCCACCGGCAGCAAACACATGCGGCATCTGGCCCATTTTCAAGTCAATCCTACGACTCTTGTGCTCGCTTGCAAGAGAAATCGACAGCCTGAGACTCGATAGGCCACTTCTCCTCTCCACTACGCACCTCACCATTGTCGCTCGAACATCTCACGGACCTCATCTCGCTCGACTCGGTGCATCCCATATCTGAACTACACCACGCCATTGCTGTTTCAGATTCCATTCACGTCTGTATCCTCACCGGATTCCACTCGGCCATGTCTCTCAGGTATGGACAGTTCCACAGCGCAGATCCGGATATTGCTCCATGTACTCTTCTTTCGCATGGCGATCCGGAATTTCTGCGATACCAGTCTCCCGTGCGACTGTCTCCGCTCCTCCGCAATGTCCACCGAATTGTTAGATTTACCTGGGTTGCATGGTGAACCGTCGAAACGACTTGCCAACGCTGGATCGAGGACATTCAACGCTCTCCGCAGGCCTTCTGGTTCCGTCTTAGCACGGTGAACTGCATCGGACCGGGCGTTATGTAAACGGTAATGTATCACGATAGTCGGCGTTCCATTTTTTGCTCTGCCCCTGGATGCATTACCAGCCGGTGTCCTTGAACATCTTCGGCGATTCTTCTATTCGAGAATACGTGCAAACTCTCTGCCCATTCAAGCCGACTTCCGCTTAATGCAGTTCAATCGGAAAAGCCTGGAGCTCGCCAATGCTCAGCGTTTCTCACTGGTCAATGCGGTACCAGTACGTGCCATCTTAGCTGCCTCAATTTTCATTAAATTCCTGCACTTCCAACGTTTTCTGCACCTCTGGCCTTTTGGCGAGCCTGCCTTATCCTTCAGCGTCCCCAGGCAGCAAATCAACGGCAACAACCTTGGGTCTCCCCACCAACGCGAATGCAGATGTGCGCCATGTCACCCCAGGCGTCAGGATTCCGACGCTGATGGTCTGGTCCCTCATTCTGTCTCTTTGGCTGATGCTGTCGCCTTCACCGAAGCAGGCTAACCTCGATACAAGGCAATGGCTATTTTGGAACCCCTGAACACTGGAGCCGTCGCGTTCCAGATGGCGACCCGCACCAAACTGTGATCATCGCCTCGTCACTTGCTTGCGCATCTTGCTCCCTCGCATGCTCCTACGCCGTCAATTTATGCTTCACCGCCATTCCTCGTCACTTGGCCTCTGGAAGAGCAGCCGTTGTCATCCCCGCGTCCCTTTCGTTCATGTTCTTGTCACCGGAACGATGAGAAGATCACCACCGTGCCAGACAATGCTATTAATTACGACAACGGAAGCAGTCGAATACTTGATTGCCCCGAACGTGGGGACCGCCATGAAAGAATTTGATTTTTTTTTCTGAATTCCAGAGATGTATTTGCATGACCGATGCCCAAACACATCTTCTTTCTGGCCGCGCATCATCAACAGTCCGCTGGAGACATCATGGCTTCTCGTTTTTCCTGTGGGTCCCGGAACAAAATCTATTGGTTGAAACCTTCTCACTGTGGTTCAGTAAAATCTTTCTCGTTCTCCGGAATGCCGATCATGAGTTGCAGGATTCAACCGAGGCGGACTCCTATTTGCTTCCAGTCCCTGCGAATTCGAATTAGAAATCAACCCAAGTTCATTTTGTCTCCGCCTCAATCTCAAATGCACCTCAACCCGGTGCAGATTCCAATGTCCCCGTCTCCGCAGCTGAGATCCGATGCGTTCAATGATGTTCCCGTGTTGGTTGAGCTAAGTCGTTGTTGCTGGCAGTTTGCAATTGAATTACCTACCGCTATGCCATCAGCCTCCGTCTCTGAGTTAACGTTTCATGTGGTAAGGATAGAATGCTCAAATTGCCGCGGGCAGTTTTCAACCTGCCAGCACTCGAACCTGATCTGCTCTGGTCAACTTCTCCCTCTTCTCCAACCATTCAATTTCAACTGAAATGCTTCGTCGAATCTCACGCATGTCTATCCGGCCGTTAAGTCCATTTTCCTACTTTAGGATGAATTCTGGAGCCCAGCGCGTCGGTTACGGTATGTGCCTATCCTAGCTCACAGTATATAATTCTTGTCAATCGACCATTCCGTATCTTTCAACTTCCGTTCCAGCTTCCAACCAACACATACAATTTGCTTCTTTTCCTCAGATGCCAGAAGATCTGCGAATTCGGTTCCTTTCCTCTCCTGGTCGCGTGTACCCTACCACGAATATTGCACGACCCACGAATCGGCTATCTACCAATGCAAGATTATCTATTTCCGAGTGACATCTGGCGGCAACACGGCTACTGCTCTTTGACTTCCTGATCGTTTCAACGTCCCTCTTTATTCTCCATGTTGATCGATCACCGTGCGGGCATGGTATGTCTGTTTACTTACTCCGATCTCGATTGAGATTCAATGAAGAAGTTAAGTCTACAAGCGGAATTGGAGGCTGGCGGGAAGATATAGCTTTACTATCATATCGTTGTAATGATCGCGATCACGCCAGTATCTTTCCCCAGAGTCTGGGCCAGGGCTAAATGTTCTATCACGATAGAGCTCAGGATCTGGCACAGCTTGCTTCCAGAACGTGATGAGTTCCATCCTCGAATCTGGGGAGGACTGGCAAGAAGAAAGCATCAGTGAATTGTAGCCAAAACAATCATGCACCTCACTTCAAGCCACCGGCGGACACTCTTCTCGCCTCTGTGCAAGATATTCCCTGGGCACAGAATTCTACATATCTCCTTCGAGTGGATCTCTCCGAAAGTGTCACAAGAATTTGCTGAAAATCGAGATCTCTTGCCTCCTCTGCGACCATCCTCGCCCCAGCTTGCGCCCAGCTTTTCAAGTGCATTCTGCCGCCGAAATCTGAGCTTTTTCCACTGCATCTGGGGACTACAAATCGTCAATCAGCGCCTCTCTTGATCTCCTCTTTTTGAATCGTGCCTATGGTACTAGCGTGCACGCAATCTTCGATCACCTGGCGCTTCGTCTTGAATCATAATATCTGAGGGGAGCGTATCTGTCTGGCGGAATCGCATTGCAATCATGGCTGTGGTGCGCTCTTCCTTCTTTCGACCGTTGTCAATACTGAACGTCCCTCCCCGCTACCTTCCTCATCTTCTGATCCAGCAGCTCGTCGTCGTCGTGCTCACCCTCGCCTCTGTCGCTCCTTCCACCACCGCCTCATATTCGTGCACCCCCTTGGGTACAACCCTGCATCGTTCAATTCCAACTCAATGTGCAATCGCCCTCGGCGATCATGCTCAGCCATTCTCTCCGCCTCATGGGCATCGCCATCTGCACTAGTATGGCAGTCACCATTTGCAGCTGCCTGCGCTAGCCGCGTCACGCGCCTCTTCATTCCCTAGTAAATGTACCGCCAGACGTGCGGTGCACCCCACCGGCGTGCTCTTTTTTGCGATTTTGGCTTTTGTGTACGCATGAATCTGATGGAGCATCGCGCCGTAGGAAGGTTGGTGCAGGACGGCTTCCGGTAGGTAGGTAGGTAGGTTTACATGGCACGGTCCAGCTCATGAACGCCGGTTCCACGGATTATTTCGTTGATCACATCCTATGTGGCACATTCTTAAAGGCAATTGGCGATGGATTTGTCGATGGCGAATGTGGAGGACACGAGCACGACGTACTTGAAACCCAACTTCGACGAGCTCGTGCCCTCCTTTTCCTGTCGACTTTTTCGGCGACAGACATCTCTGCATACCCGACACCCGTCCTCGTCTTCGCCACCCGACGAACATTTCCCTTTCACGCACGAGCACGAGCAGTAAACGACATGGCCTGATGCCCACCTCATACCTCTGCTCCCTCACTTACTCTTGTATATGCATATCCACTTCAATCTTACTCTAAGTGGGACTAGCGAATAGTCTACATCGAAATTCATTGAATGACTCTAAGTTTACAGGATGATTTCAAGGCTGCCGAGAAGATTTAGACTTGCTATCATATTATTGTAACGTCTAACACGATTCCACCAGATTCTTTCCTCACCCTCTGGGTTAGAGATGCCGATACAATAGTGGCCATTCTCTGTCCCAGCTTTCTGCCAGAACATAATGAGTTCCATGGTAGAATCTGGGAAGGACTGGAAAAAGGAAACATCAGTGGATTGAGGCCGAAAATATTCTTGTGCTTCACCTCAAGCCACTTGGAAACGTGTTGAACAAGTATGTCACCACTCGGCCGAGAGGACCATATTTCGGAAGGTGGGATAGACCAAAGCTCGTGATAAAGTATCGGGCAAGGAGGGGACAGTCTAATGAGAAATGAAATATCCCATCCGAGGCTATACCTGCTTGAACGGTCAACGAATTGTCTTTCTGTATAATGGACACCAACTGGAACTGAGTGTAGGCGAACTCAAAGGTGCCGGTGTATGAGTAGGCATAGTGCATCCACGTTGCGTCACGAGATGCCGACGGATTAACCCCCCCGTTGGTATCAGCGTGATTCTTGACCATCTTGCGAATCAGGTGCAACGCTAGATCCCGAGCAGCCCAGGGAGAAGTTCTTTGTGGCTGGTGAATAGGCACCAAATGTTCATCTCCAAGAGACTTTGGCCGAAGGCTACACAAAGTGGTTCTAAGATCGGACCATGTCAAGTCCAATTTGGTGCGGACGTGCGAGAGATTGTGGCGGAGCGGCCCCATTAATATGAGAATGCGGAGAAGTTCAGGACTGGGCAAGACATTGTGTTTGCCAGATGAGCCCACAGCAAACGACATGTTGGCAATGGAAATCATGAATGCATAGTCCTCCCAGAGCTGGTTCACATCTGCGGGTGCTGAGGGTGATTTCTAGATGCATGGGTGTCAGATTCATAAAACACCCTACAAAGGCTACGGAACTGACCTTGAGCCAAGAAGTAATTAATGCGAATTCATGATTGTATAGGTTTGTCTCTGGGTGGAAAATATACTCTGGATTCACGGATCCAATGAGTGGGAACAGTTCAGCGACCGCATCGGACGGAGGCAACAAAACGATGAAGCGGATCAGGTCAGATAGAGTACTGTCAAGATAGGTGAGATGCATAAGAATGCATTAGACATATTCTTACGAGATCCGGTGACGCAGAAATGGGCATGTATAATACTGGAGGAGGGACTGAGCCAGACTGATCTGATTTTTCAGAATACTGACACAGAAATTGCCGGAGTGGTCAGGATTATTGAGGAAATCCAAAAATGAAGCATGGTGCGAGGAAATTTCATGGGCATCATCCTGAGGTATGTTGAGCACAGAATGGAGGACCCTCAGTATCAACCGAGTTTCGCCTTGTGCAAGCCCAAAGAGTTTATCAATGTCGCTGGCTGCCAGGCGGAAATTGAAGTGTACGATCGCGCACAGGATTGGAATGAGCTGAAACTGCCTGCGAGCAGAAGCCAAGATGGTTAGGTAAAGCTGGTCGAGTGCTTCAAATGGCGATGCAGAGCCTGTGCTGCTCACATCTTGAACCATTGCCAGTCGCTGTGGTGGATGGTAATCCTCATCCCCAATGAATTTGATGATGGTGGACGCATAGATAAAATAACCAGAGGACTTCTGAACCAGTTCTTCCAACACATGGTGGACAGGCCAAGGCAACGAGATATTTTGCATGGTCAAATGATCACGACAAATTCGGGAGAACTCGTCACAAAGATAGTTGCGAACATCATGAAATGACTGCTCTACATTGAACGAGCGGTAGTGGGAGGATGACGAGTCGAGCACCTGGCGGATATTGGGTTCCGGACGACTGGCAACGATAAACCGAAGGAAGAGTGGATGATTGAGAGACATGCTCCCGATTGTGCGCAGAATTTCTCCTTGAACATGGTGCCCGTCGCATTCGTCGAGCCCATCGATAAGAATAACAATGGGATTGTGATGCTCGTGGGCACAACAAGGGTCGGAAATCAGCTCCTGCAGCTGGGTCGCCATAGATCGTGCAGCAATAGCCGGGTTTTTCTCTACGGCTCGAATAACTGGAGCCCTCAGCCACTCGATGTTGAGGGCGAGCTGGTAAGCGATCGTTGTGAACAAGGTCTCTGCGTTCCCACGTGTAGCATGGCCGCGTTTAAAAAAAGAAGCAGCCCCCGAGTCTCCCGTCCTCGTCAAGTTGAGTTGCAAGTGTTCGCATTATGGCAGATTTCCCTGCACCAGCAGGGCCATACAACCAAAGAATGGTGGTTTTTGGACGTGTGTCCACCACCCAGTCGCTCAGATCTTTGAGCATTTCCGTGCGGGTTTCGGGATGACATTTTGGTTCCATGAAGCTGTCTGTTGAGTCGTGGATGGCTTCCAAGGCGGCCGCACGATGGAGGATATCAATCCCTGAAACTTTTCTTTAGCATGGCCGACTTTTAATCACGGCGCACAACATGCCTCTCTCGTCGTCTTGTTGCACATTATTCATTGTGAAGCTTCCGGTGGAGATATCGAAACTCAGACTCGGGCCCATGCCATGGCCTCCAGCTCCACCTGTACCAGTTCCGTGGCCTCCCCCCGCCAGGGCCTCCTCGGCCTCCTGCAAAGGATCAGTAACGAGACTGAGCTCACGAGCTCAGAATATTGTACCGCTGATGTAGTTGATCATTGTCTGACGGCCACTGGGCCGCGTCTGGGGAAACTTGGATCGACGTTCTGGAGGCATCCAAGCAACATCCAAGTCGGGAAAAAGGTGCGGGGGAGAAGGAACAGAAGACGGAGGCAGTGAGCTGCCGTGTGTCACATGTCGACAGCATTAATGTTCGCACGTCAACCGCACCGGTTCCGACTCTATTGATAACTAGTGTAGCGCGGCGGCAACGGCGGCAAGGGGGGATCGACCAACTACGACACTCTCACACTCACACTCGGCTAGCGAAACGTGTCTACTCGCGACACAGTGTCGCAAGACGTCCACAAGTCTGTTGTAGTGCGAAGAATTATGACACTCTCGGTTGTCTTGCGACACTCTCATCTGGTACGCGGCACCAGCACTCACGTGGCAGATTCGGCCTAGTGGTGGAAATAATGGAGTTCGTTGGTACAGCCGACACAGACTTGAATAGACTTCAAAAACATCGAATTTTATTCAATTCTACTCTATATTTGTCCCATATGCCTAAAACTCGTGATATTCGCAAAGCCGGACAAAGCGGCGGCAGTAAGCTCAGAGTCAAAAAATTGAGAATCCGAACACTTACTTTGGTGGTTGAATTTGACTGCCCACGAATCGGGGGTTAATGGAGTGCATTAGGATGGTGATGTTGGCTTCACTGCACAGGACACAGCACGCGTGAGCAGGAGAGCACATTTTTTCTGCGTGCTTATAGAGTGCATCGCGGTTTACAATAGGCAGCGCCTGTGAGAAGAGCTCAGAGCGCCTGCACGGGGATTCGCTTACAAAAGTCTCTTGGTGAGCAGGATTGGAAATTTGAGTCTCGGGACATCAGGATAGAATCACTATCACGTACCTCGCGTTGCAAGAACACCGAAGCTGCAGCTGAAAAATCTGGTTTAAATTTGACAACCATGGCTTGGTGGATCACCTGTGGCTGCATATAGGGTGGGGAGTGTCGGGGGCCTGGCAGACAAAACTCAGGCAGCACTGAGAGCTCTGGCGTGTCTGCGCCGTTTGTCGTTTGTCGTTGGTGGTGATAGTGAGAGAAGAGAGCAAGAGACAGTCGCAATGTTTGTTTGCATCAACCGCCTGCCGAGTCTTGGCAGAGTGTCGCAACTCTTCGCATCACAACAGACTTGAGCGCATCCTGCGACACTGTGTCACAAGTAAGTACGTTTCGCTAGCCGAGTGTGAGTGTGAGAGTGTCGCAGTTGGTACATCCCCGCGGCAAGGAGAGGTAAACTTTTGGAATAGATTTATCGAAGTTCCTGAATATGCCAACCCTCGGACCCAGTCGTCAAGGTAGCAGAACCTCCGATTCAGCCGTTTTGCAAATGTGGCGTGAACTATAAATCACGGAGCTTATACTTTCCAGAATTTCTGGGAGAAACCACATTGTCTCCCTCTTTATAAAATTATCCGTGTCCGTCTGAAGCCTTCTCACGCCTGCTTTTGGTTAATCTGTTCCACATCGGTGGAACATCACCTTTAGAGTTAGCGCTGAATCAAGCGCCGAATCACGCGCCCACTTGGACCTCAACCGAAGTGGTGGGCCGCGAAGCGGCCCACCGCGCTCTTGTACCTTGTCAATATTGGAAGCGAGAACAGTGTTGCATAGAGACCAACGCCTGCCTGGATGGATTTAGCGTTCAACACGGGTATCGGGTCCACCCGCGTGTTTGTACCCGAGGGTTTGCCGGGTACGGGTACGGGTTGGGATTTTTCGACCCGTCACAATACCGTGTACCCGTGCGGGTAAACCCGCGGGTTTTCGGCCGAAAAGAACTGTCAAACTCGGCTTTGGACTCGACCCACGACAAGGCTAGACAGCTGCGTCCCATCCGCCAACACCATGCCAGCAAAACGTCGTAACTTCGACAGCAACCCCTGCTCCTGACGAGGCTATGACATTATTTTATTATTTTTCTTTTTTCCGCCACGTATTTATTGACTTGACCCTCACAGTCGCCGTACCCTGGTCATTATTTTCTCTCTTTCTGCCACTTTTAACTCCATACCTCATTAATTCAGGCCCGTTTCTTTCTAATTGCACCCGTGATATCGCCTTTTCTTTTTATGGCGGTCAAAATGCACTTTTATTATTCTGCTACATATTTCTGTTTTTTTGCAATTTCCGCTACATAAATTGCCAAAAAGTTGTTGCGATGCTACTTTTGAGCCCCAGAGTCAGAAAAGAATGGGCAGCGGGAAAAGTGAGATTTCCGCTACTTTTGTTTCCAACAATCCCGCTACCTTCAGAAAATCCCGCTACTTTTGAACTGCTTCCATTCCCGCTACTTTTCTTGACAAGTGATAATTCCACTACTAAACACATGTTGTCCAATTGGTATCTGCACACTGTTCTTAAGCAATGACGCCAACGATCCATAATTAAGACTGAACAGTGTGACTCATCAGTCACAGTCAATAAGAACTCACAAAAGGGAAATCGCCTGATGGCGAGTCTGCGGAGAGCCGAATTCGGCCAGAGTAAGATCAGATGTGTTCACATGGCTATTTCTGTGATTCAAGTACCTGGGTTGATTCAATAATTGCAGTAAATGGACAAGATGCATGAAACTGGAACTTGACTGTGACTGTGACAAGTCACACTGTTCGGTCCTATTTCCCTGGATTGTTGGATGTCGTTGCTTAATTCTTGAAAAGTGTGCAGACACCAATTAGGCAACATTTTTGTAGTAGTGGAACCATTGCTTGTCAAGAAAAGTAGCGGGAATGGAAACAGTTCAAAAGTAGCGGGAGTTTCTGAAAGTAGCGGGATTTTTGGAAATGAAAGTAGCGGAAACCTCACTTTTCCCACTGGCCATTCTTTTCTGACTCTGAGGCTCAAAATTAGCGTGGAAACAACTTTTTGACAATTTATGTAGCGGAAATTGCAAAAATACAAAAATATGTAGTGGAATGATAAAAGTGCATTTTGACCGCCATATTCTTTAGTATAAACTGTCTCTGTGAATTCATTACCATTCAACTTGTTCGCCAACATTGAAAGGGTCACCACACCTTCTGTATTCCTGACTGCATGTGTTGGTAGAACTATTTAGTGACGCTCAGTGAACTTCATACAAACTCTATCAATACCGAGTACCTTCATATGTCAAAATAAATCCTGTTTGCTTCCAACGCGCTTACAATAATGATGATCGAGTTTTTTACCAAAAGAAGGCCCACCGATGCCAAATTGAATGACGGCACTTGAGCCGCGTGTGGCGTGTCAAGTGCCGGTGATGAGGAGCGAAGTGCCGTTGATGGCAGCACATACGCCGCCTATCGGTACTGGAGCCATCCATCTTCAGAGTGCGGTGTGTTGCCCGGAACCAGAATTGTGATGTTGACCTCAGTCCGATGATGATGAATGCCTGTCGACTCGTTGAGCCAGTGTGGAGAGGAGAGCGAGACGGAAGTTCGGGACAAGAGGGAAGTGTGGCGGTGCGTGATCTGTGACAGCTCCGCTGATGCCGGGTGTCACGCGTTTCGGCGCTCACTCTTCGCCAACTCTTCGCCACCATGGTCAAGTTGTCCACTTGCTGCTCGCAATTGTGCTCTTGCCCTCCGATTTCCCTCTAGGCTAAGCATTCGATCCGAAGCTGACGACCCCTTGCATGCCGTGCTTGAGCTTTCGCCACCTGCAGTGCTAGTAATCCGTTTCGCCGCCTCATGCACATCATGCAGCACATGGCCCGGTGCCAGCCTGCTTTTTGCTCCCCTCGTCATCCCTTGCCTAATTACTCTCCTCTACATCCACGTCGGCAGCGATGTATCCAAGAACTAAAGGTAGAATTGTCGGAAGAAGTACTAAACAAAATCCGAGAGCGTAGTTCGATATGGGGAGCCTGAGGACAAAATTGGTAGTGCCGTCAGGTACATGTAAGAAGGGGATCAACCAACTGCGACACACTCACACTCACACTCCTCACTTAGCGCCCTGTGAGCTGCGACACTGTGCTAAAAATCTCATCAGTCTGGAGTAATGCAGGCAAATTTGTGACACACTCGATCATGTTGCGACACTGTCAGTTGGCGCGCGGCAGCGGCTCGGCCACTTTTCGGCTACAATCGGGGACACGGCAAGCTCGGCACAGCAATAAAAAATACCGGATAATCCAGTGGATTTTCGATAGAGTCGACGCAAAATTGTATAGACTTCAAAAATATATTTAATTCAATTCTACCCTACATTTATTCTCGTACCAAACTGGCGTACACGTGGGTCGAGCAAAATGACGAACGGTACATTGATCTAGTTTCCACCTAATGAAGTGTGCCGGAGCGGTTCACCGCAGAGCGTGCCGCACGCGAGACACGACAGCGTGTTTTTTTAGGTACTTACGGAAGGCGCCCCGCCACCTGAATTGTGTGACCGCGCGTGCAGGAAGACCTTCGGAATGCTTTCACGCGCTTTTGCTGGTGAGTATCTTCTGGTAATCGGTATTGAAAAGTTAGTCTTGAAACAGTGGGGTTGAATTACTACAACGTACCTGGCGCTGCAGGAACGCCCAATGCAGACACCTCAGCTGATAAACCCACTTCATTCCAACTTAGATTTGGCCTCGTCAATCTACGGTAGGCGGAAAACGGGGTCAGGACTGCAGGCGGGTGTGTGTTCAGTGAGTGCTCACCCCATGGGCCGTCCGCCCACTGCGTGACGCATCGCGCCGTCCGGACTGGTGCTCTGGCAATTCCTCCATCTGTGTTGACACACATGGCGCGAGGAGCGCCTGAACAACACCAGCCAAAAATCAGCGATCTGTCTGCATCGGATGTCGCTCGTCGTTGGTGGTGGTCGTAAAAGAGAGCAAGATTCGACCGAACAGCAACCGAACAGTCAGAATGTTTGATTGATGGAATCACTCAACTGTGATGCGGCCCGAGCTCTGGCAGAGTGTCACACCTCTTCGCATCACTGCTGACTCGAGCGGGTCTTGTGACACTGTGTCGCAAGTAAGATCTCTGTATTAGATGCCTGAAGGCACATAAGATATTCTATCAGAGCAATTATATTATTTATTGCCATACACGTATGCGTGAAGAAGTCACGTGTATCACGTGTTGTGGCGGTGTTGTGGCTGTGCTCCGCCAAATGTGGAGGATGGTTTTGTGCAACTTTGCGCCAAAAGTGTTGAAAAGAGGTTTAGAAGCTTTTGGAAGTTGATTACCTTTTGTGGAAAGATCACCTTATAACTTCATGAAACAAGAATATTAGCCCAAACCCCTGCATCAAATGATAGATATGCTTGTTAGCTACAGTTTGATGAGCTCAAATGTGTAAAGAAGTATTTGTGCAAGGAGGAGAAACCACTTTCGTGACGTGATGTTTTCGCTTACATAACCACGTGCCGGATTCAGGTGACGCCTATCTTAAGTACATTTTACTAGCTGAGTGTGAGTGTGAGAGTGTTGCACTTAGTACATCCCCATGTAAGAAAGCGACATGGCTGTGAGCAATGCCGCCGCAATAGAAGTTACGGCCACCATGATTGCTGGAGGAATGCGATGAGGCCGGCAAAGAACAGCAGGAGCGACATTATAATATACAGGAGCCGTGGGAGAAACTGAACCATTGCATACATGCCGGATCTCTCCAGGCCATAGAAAAGATACGCAAGAACGCGCGCGCGAATGATGGGAGATTGTTTTAAATCGCTAGTGTAGATGAATTGTCTTGTCTATTGCTCCACATAGGTAGCCATGAGAGCGCAAGCAAGGCTAGATCCGAGGTTGAGAAACCAGAGAGTGTTGCATGCATACAAGTGCAGCAGAAGTTGCGCGAACATTCATCAACAGTGCCACATCCACCGCGCTGTCGTCGCGCTGACAATCATCATTGAGTCAACGCTACGTTTTCGGGACGTATTTATCGTACGAGCACACAACGTGAACAAATAACAATAACTAACGCAGTGAGACAGTGGGCGGGGGCGCAAAAAACTATTTGTGAAAAACATATTATTGGGAACCCTGAAATGTACGATTTCCTTGCAGTCAAAGAACCCTTCAACTGTTCTAAATTCAGGTCTAGTACCGATGGCGGGCGCTCATACGGCGGGTGCATGCGGCACAGAATCCGTCGATGTTTGGAGCTGTTCAGGTCCATTCAGGAATGATCACAAAGGCTATGGGGACGCACTGTATTGCTCGGGGAACAGATGACTGGAGAGAAAAATGTCGGATGATTAACCCTGTTTTCGCTGGTTGAACTACGAGCTCACTATTGATTGCACGTTAGACGGCAAGAAGGAGAAACACAGCTCAGCGGGTGGTTTGGACTGAATTTGCAGTGGGTGCTCGCGCACTTGACCTTCGTGCCGCACGCGGTCAATTGTATTCTGGACGCGCTCGGCCAGAAGGCATACCTCAATGGGGGGCTTCAGGAGAATTCTTGAGTGAGTATGCAGCTCAAGGTGCCACAAACTCACAAGATTATCAGCGTGACCGCAGCGAACGTAAAGGTTTCGGACGCTGTTTATTTGTCACGTTAGATGTCGCCAGAGGGGACCAGTAGCCAACTCGCTGACGCCAACGGCACATGGTTGAATAGTTGAACAAAATTCGATGGGAAATGGAGAAAGAAATTTTGAAAGGGGAGGTTGGTCGGAAGAAGTGAAGAACACTTTTTATACCAGAGTCCATTTTGGGTTCTCGGCGCCACAATACCCCTTGTCACGAACTCGGCCCCACTCCAATACCAAAGCAGACTCAGGTCGAATTCCTGTATTCTCCTGTACGTGCTACTTACGCTATTCCAAAGTCAGTTAATAGTACTTACACTGAATACCTGGCGGCTATTTTGACATCGGTGTTGTTCGTTGCTCTCGGTTGGTGGCGGCACGATCTTGTTCCATGCATCAGCTTCTGCCGGGTCGAAAAGAAGTGGATTCGAGACAGTGTCTAGAATTTCGGTCGCAACTCACCTCATGTCTTATTCAATGGTCTTGATCAGTGTGCAATGCTCGGAAAGTCACGGCGTGATGTGCCCTATGTACCAAAGGTTATGTGCCGGGCAGCCTACAGCCTGGTTGCCAGATATGGGCAAATACAGGTTCGTCCACAAATTACAATGTATACTCGGACTGCGCACGGTGATTTCCGGGCACCTGACAATGATTTGATCTAGAACAGCGGGGGCTTGTGGGTATTTGTAGATCCACGAATTCCTGGCGTTTCGCAGTGAATTTTAACAGCAGTATTGCCGGAATAAGCATCCTCGGACTTTCAACTAACCCTGATACCTTATTTATCTGATATGCCAAACCGAAGGCATGTCTTCTTCGCGATGGTATGGAAGAATGTCTTGCAAACGCCGGAAATTTAGCCATTTGCAGTGGTGTACTGTTCCATTCGATTCAGCATTCACGCATTGAACCTGCGAGCGGTTACGCCTAGGCTAAGAATAAGACCATGGCGAGTCATAGCTCAGGTGCTGTGGTGCCAATTCGCCGGAAGAAGACAGATCCTTTTACACCGTGACGTACCGAGAAAGAGGATGCACCTGAGGTCGGCTGAACTGAGGAGGATATATGTAAGTTGGTGTGTTTCACATCTTTCGATAGAAAGCCCAAGTCAAGGTTAGGGATCAGGTATTCAAGTACCGTAGCGCCGGCCTGTTTGAGTTGGCGCTCATTCACATGCACAGGCCTAAATCACAATAATATGTTATATCAATTCTTTAGTTCGGTTACTGCATTTCGGCGCTTGCTCCCGACCACCATCCCGGAAAACGACGTCGCTTTCCGGGTTGCCTCGTTGACGGAGACGCTTTCGAGGGATGACGTCGTTGCACCTACTAGTATTAGCTCGAGGCGAACAACGACATGGACCTCCATCAAAGCCACGCAGAGTTGCCTGGCACCCGTGTCGGCTCGGAATGGATGGCGTCCACCTGTGTGTGCGTCATACATTCTCCTTCTTCCTTTGCGTCCGCGTGACTAATTATGCCTCGCTTTCCCGTGTGTATCTAGTCCCCACCTGGGGCTTTATCCTAGACTGCGACGCACGACTCACATAGCCGCTTCAGCTCTCTGCTTTGATGCCTGCCCTCGGACACGAACGCGAATTCGATCAACATCACCCGCACCGTGTTGCTCACGAAACACTGCGACCCGCTCCGACTCTGCTACTCATCTTGCCCCTGAGCTCAAGACGAGACCAAACCTGATGCACTGTTTGGACGAACAGAGGAACAGGCGAGATCCTCTTTCCATCTTCTCAGATTCTTTGCCGCTTTCCGTGCGCTCCTCGTTTTCATGCGTTGGCTTCTTCTCTTCTTCTTCGCCGCATTTTTCCCTGCTGGGTTTCCTTCATTCCCATTCTTTTCCCTCCATTTCCGCCTCTTGTGTCCCTGATAACACCCATCGTCCCTACAGACTGCCGCGATCCATCCGTACACAACCCCTGGCGTACATCCGATCCTCCTGCAGCATTGGTGCCACATAACGCAACTAGAGCCTCCTGCCCCTCCTTCGTTCGTGCCGGTGCGTGTTCGTTTGGTGCCGCTAGAGAACAGCGCTTTGTTACAGATGGTATGCACCCCCATCCATATCCGTCGCTTTCATTGCGTGAATTCTATACTAAAAAGGTCTGATGTCGTTGTTGCTGCATCTCTTCTCTTCTCGTACGCTTTCGTTCGGAGCTGCTGCAGCGAGCTTTTGCAATGCAAAGCGATCCCCCGCCTGACGGTACTCTAGATATTCCCAATAATCCGGGCTCGGCGAGGGTCAGGCGTATCTTCGCATTTTTTTGCCTTCTCCTTCCCTGATGCGATTGATTTCGTTGGGCTTTCCTCTTTCGAACCTTCGAGTCCTGCGCGTCTCAAGAGTATCACTGACTGGCAACCATACCCGTACTCATGCCAAGTACTTAACATTGACTTAGCACGAGAACTGGTGTACTTTTTCACATTCTATACTACTTCCGACGAGTATACTGTACTATTTCGACCGTAGGTTCGGCGGGTGTGACCTGTGACCTATTAGGTTCACCTTTCATTAAGTTCGGGTTGGGCTGGGACCCGTGACCGAATTCTTTAGGTTCACTTCTTGACATGTTCACTCAAGATTGCAGGATCAACACCCACTAGGTGGGCTCAGGGTCTGCAGCCGTTATTTTGATTGATGTGGGTGAATCTTTGCCAATTTTTGCCGATCTTTTTTGGTTCTCTTGCAACTCTCTTCATGGAAGAGACAAGTGGATCTCCTGCGGAAAACTGTGGAAAGACGCCGCGAAATCCATTTGAAGACTATGTCGCAGTGACAATATCCCCGAGGCAACGGCGTCGACAATCTTGGACCCCAAAACACTGAAATTTTTGGTTTTTAGAGGGCTTTGGGACGCAAAAAGGTCACCAAGTTCAGCACTCCTGGTGACCTGTGACCCCAATTAAATAGGTTCAGTTCGGGTCTCATTGTGACCTGTGACCGAACCTACGGTCGAAATGGTACAGTATACAAGAAGAATGGGAGTGGGACTCGGCTAATTTACGCGAGTCCCATTCTTGATGGCTTTCGCATCATTCGCTATCAACGCATCAGTATCGGCATCTGCCCTCCGGTTTTAAATCTTTAGTGAGTATATGCGCATTTGGGGATATATCCGCCGCTGGGGGGAACGGTGTTCCCCCCAGACCCCCCTCCTTTAGCCTGACGGCCTGTCCTAATTAAATGAAGCAATGCTTATTGCTAATTTCCCAATTTTTAAGCTTATTCTCTATGAATTATCGACTGTATCGCGGGGGAGACCCCCGCGGACCCCCCTTGACGCTCGCCGCTGGGCCCACTGCGTGGTCCTACCGCTCGCCGCGGGGACCCACTGCCTGGGGCTTTTCAATTTTTTTTCCGTGCGCAACTCGATTTTTGAACACTTATTTCCAAACTTGCCGGCCGAAGCGGAAGTTGAAGTGGTCTGATGCGGTATTACCCGATTCCCATTGATGAGGCTGAGTCTCATTAACGAGAGGCTTAAAGCAAGCTAAGCGAGCTTAGCCGACGTTTTAGCGGAGTCCCATTAACGCGACTCCCATTCTTCTTGTCATCCCTCTACTTCCGACTGCCTTCCCGGCCGGTCGGGATAACCGGCCACTTGCACACTATAAGACCGTAGGATATATATTTTGCCTAGACTTCAAGTTCGGTCGCATATTGAAAGGCAAGTTTGGACGACCTTAAACGCCGAAAATCGCGTGGTCTGATGGACTTGACGTGATGCTGCGGCGATTTGCTGGCCGCTGACAGGGTGGGAACGCCGAACACCGCATGTTTGCCGCATGTCTTATTTCGGCCATATACTGCTTGGAAAGAAGCACCGTTATCTCCACAACCGCTGCACCGATCGGCGTCGTTCCGGGCTCATTCTGTTCGTCGAGAGCATGGATACATGTACGGATCTTTGAAATTCAGACAGGACGACACAAGCTGGAACTGCGACTCAACCGACTTCGAAATCACTTTTGAATCATTTTTTGGTCCAAGAGGTGTGCAGAACGAGTCTCGACTTGAAATTCGTGATGGAAGCGTGAGCGAGATTATTGGTCCATACAAAGTACAATTATTCCAGGTGAACGCTAAGACGTCGCCGTCGTCTTGAAAGCAAGAAGCTCCTCCTTTAATATCCCCCGAAGAGACAAAGCCGGGAAGATGCTATTTCAGTGGGGTCCGGAGTCATGGTAGTGGAAGGACACAGTTGAGAATACGACTTGCGGACATTGCTTGCGGACGTTGGGGCCTTTCGTCCCACACTTTGACTATCCAACCACACTCGTGCGCATGATCTGCCCAGTCAGGGGTTAGAATGTTCCAATGAAGGTCAGTGCGAAGGGAAGAAGGCAGAAGCAGGTGTATTTCTGTAAAAGAAGCATGTTTGTGGCTGCTGGCAGTTTGGCCATGGCCAACACCCATCGGGTGCGTTGAAAACATTGAGTCTGACAGAATAAGAGCTTTAAAACGAAGCAATTACATCTCAATTGAATGCAGGTTCGCTACAGGTACAATGAAGGCCAGGGCGCGGAATAGATGCTCAAGTCTTGAGTACGAGGTGGAATTGAAAACGGCGGCCGGTCAAAAAAAACAATTCATATGTGATACTATGACGTTGTCGCAAATCGGCGGCCGGCTTCGAAGGCCGGCTCAAGTTCTGGCCGAGAGTCGCCATCCTCACTCGCCACACACGGGATCGTGTGACGGCTGTCGCGTTTTCTCCAAGTCGCGTTGAACGAAGAGGAGTCTGGGGAAGGCAGTCTGGCTCGATAAGAGCTCATCTCCCTCTTTATAAAATTACCCGTATCTGTCTGAAGCCTTCTCACGCCCGCTTTTGGTTCATCGGCCCCGAATCTTTGGTTCATCAGCTTTAGACTTAGCGCTGGATCAAGCGTCAGATAACACGTCTACTTCAAGCGGAGCGGTGGGCCGCGAAGCGGCCGCCGCGCGCTTCTTTCTTTAACGAATAAGCACAGGTGAAAGCAAAGAGGCGGAAGGCCCGGCTGCGCAGCCGCGGAAATCCTCGCATTACTTATGGAACTCACAGACGCATTTGACTTTGGATCCTTCCGGTGGGTTTGCTTCCAACAACTACGTTCAAAAAACATATTTTTGGGTTGCCGTCCCCGATGGACAACTGAGTCGCTGCGAACAGGGTCCTCCAAACTCAAAATTTCCAGTTACCCGCACCGGTTCAAGTTGAATGGATTCAACGTAATCTTTCTTTGTGACCCACCAAGTGTGAAACATTGCGAAGCCTTGACATCGGCAAGTTCCTCGTTACAAACGCACAGTCGAAACTAAAAAAACTTCGTGAATTGACAAGGACATTTACATCTCCGTTTCATTGCATTCAACTCCACCGGGTCTTACAATTTCAATAATCCCAGCTGGACAGCCTTGATCTCCAGCGCCTGAAGTTCAACTAAGTATAGAAATCTCACTGCATAATTTCCCTTACCAGTTGCTTAGTCCGCGACCTTGAAGTGTAGAATTCTCCTGCGGCGAACCATAGCTTGGGGTGGTTGTCGGTCAGCGAATCCATCCACAGAACAGAGAACGATACTAACACCAGGATGCCCACTTGGACGGAAGACGCCTCTCAGCTCTCCCTCGTGATCAAGTCCCCATACCGGGCTGGTTTGGTCGATAACCGAGTCTCCAAATATGCCGCGCATGGAATCACGAATACTTCCGAATGAAGTTCTGAATTTCCTTGTTCATCACCTTGAACGGAGATTTGACTAGACCACCCACGCTAAGACAATGGCATCTGTTTCGAGGTTGGAGCCGTCCGTGAAGATCACAGAGTTCTTCTCCAGGCGTGCGATCTCAACGCCTTGCTTGACTCTCACCTTGCCAGACCTAGAGAGCAGTCAGCGACGGGGAATCGTGTCCATAGTGGACAGACCTGATGAGATCCACACAACCCACATCATAAACTAAGAAACAACATGTAAATAATTCGCGTTTCAAGTAAATTCGAGGCTCACAATATCCTGTAATAATTTGTACGAGTAAGTAAAGGTTTTGCTGGGGACAGTCAACATGTGCCCACCTCCATAAGCCGAATAAAAAACGGTCATTAAGCCTTTGTTCGTAACCAGCTTGAATCCTGCCCCGTGAAGGCTTTGGTAAAATTCTTTCAGGTGCTCAGCCAAAGACGTCTCGTTCTGTTCGGCCATATGTTGCATGAGCGGGATGGGCTTGGCCATGAGTAGGAAATCGGCGGTATCTGTCTTGACATCACGGAAGCAGCGCTCTATTTCGTTTTCGACTAAGACGATGGGAACAACCACTGTGGCGGAGCGCTGCACCATGGTCACGGATTCCGCCCCATGAAATGAGAGGTCCTGGCATAGATCAGCGGAGGTATTACCGGCGCCGACCACCACCACACGCTTTCCAGCAAATGGTTTTCCTCCTTGATAATCTGCGCAATGCACAATAGAGCCAGCAAATTTCTCCCGATTCTCCATGACGGGTATGTTTGGCGCCCCAAGAGCTCCCGCAGCTACAACGATGTGCGCAGGATTCAGAGTGACCTGCTTTCCGCCGCGATCAATAACGACGGTCCATCGACCGGAGGTTTGGTTGTACGTTGGACGGGGGAGAGGACGCGAGTTGGTCCAGACGACAAGATCTTCCGCCTGGGCGTAATGCTCCAACCAGTCGGCAATCTTGTCGCGCGGAATGTAGAGGGGCCATGATGCGGGGTACGGGTGATATAATACTACAAAGGTTGCAATAAATGGAAAGATACGCGACGAGGAGGACGCACGTTCACAGTAATACTTGGGGACATGCAAATGTAGGGTAGGATACCTTGGAAAAAGGGAACAAAGATGTGAGCATACTTTCAAATACAAAGGTTTTTGGAAGCACTTGCCTTTTGCGCCAATTGTCGCCAATGCGCAGGTTAGATTCAACCACCAGTGAAGGGATATTCAAATGTTTGAATCTTGCTGCGACATTGAGACCATTGTGTCCAGCTCCGACTGTGAACGATTTGAATTCCAGGAGAAAAAACATCGAACAGGGGCACGGACTGATCAAAACATACGGGTCTTTTTCTATCGTTTCACGTCTTTCCCGATTCACGTCGGTCCAGGAAAGAGTATGACCATCGTGCGCCCCTTCCTCTTGGATCCATTCCTCGTGTCCCGAAATATCGGCGAGCTCCATCATCACAGAAATCGCCTTCCATTCTCCACCGTCAGTTGGAACCAGAAAGAAGTATCCCCGCCCTTTCCCAACTTTGCATCCAAACGTGAATCCTGCCGACACAGTGTTCACCACTGACGAAACCATCCGCGTATTCAAACCATCGATTTCTGGCAATAACCCGGGGCGAGTTTCGAGTTTAAAATCCGCGATAGAGGCGCAAGCGAGATTATTTGTCAGATATGTGGTTATTTCTTCGTGTCCATGCAAAGTACGATTATTCCACGTGAAGACCAAGAAATCGCGCAAGAAACCGGTATCTTGGAGGCAAGAAACTGCTCCTTTAATATCACCCGAGGTAAGAAAGGCTGCGTATGACTGAAGCCAGGAGGATGCAATTTCGGTGGGGTCCAGAGTCATGGTGGTGGAAGAATATGGTAAACCACCAGATGAGTTGCGTTTATATTGTGCGCATTTAAGTTTATCTCACGTTTTGATTATCCAACCACGTTCATGCGCAAAACTTGCCCACTCGGGAGTTGGAATTTTCCAATGAAGGTCAGTGCGGCAGAAGGAATGTAGATGAGGGAATCTGCATACCCACTGGCGCCATCGGCCCCCGGGTGAGCCGTAAGCGTTGACCAACGGAACAAGACCTTTTGAAGAGGCCATTGCAAGGGAAATGCAGGTTCCCTACAAAATCCGGGGGACTGGCAGCTATTGCTAGCTGCAAATTCTAGGCCGTTTCGTTCTCGTCAGTTATGGCCTGTGGCAAGGTGCGAAAACGGCAGCTTGCAGGTTGATGCGTCGTCAAGTTCTATGACGTTATACCGACTGGTGACACTGACAGTGACTCCTTAACGCAATCGGGATTCTCAGACTCCTGGGAACCGGCGTTCGTTAACCGGACCATACCATGTGATTTTACCTACCTATCTAGCCGGAATAGTCTAATTTTTTGGATAGAACGCGCTCTCAACGGAGGCAAATCGGCCTCTCCAGAGTCCAGACTTGCCTTCGTTCTGAGCCGCGACATCGGACTTGGAGAACGCTGCAATTGCATAATCTCGTGTCATACGACTTGTGCTTGCCTTTCTTGGTGTTAAGTGAGTATATACGAGGAGGGTGGGATATTATTGCTCGTATCTTAAACAGATGTCACTGCGTTTAAGGGCCGGTTAGACATGCCCATTGGCTAGATGGCTAGACATCGGCAGTTTAGCCGACGGCTGTCTTGACGCTTCTAGGTGGTTATGGGTTCGCAATTCGATTCGGGACGCCAAAATTGGCCGAAATTCAGATTGCTCATCCATACCTGAGCATAATGATATAAAAAAAGGGCCTCAACTTCGGATAGAGAGCTAACCATAGCACAAGCGATGGATGGGACTACCTAGCCTACTGTATCATTTCGACCAAGTGTTCAGGTGACGGGTGACGGCTGCTTGTGAACTGAACACTTTTGGCCTATGTGACGGTGACGGCCAACCAATGAACACTTAATTTTTTGAAGCTCTAAAAGGGCGCAAAAAACGATTTTGGAGCTACTAAAAATTCAACCAAAAAAGACGACCAAAATTGCACGAAAAATTTAATTGTTCCCCTAAACTGGGTGAGTCGCAATTTTCTTGTGCTGGCCGCACCCAAGCACAAGAGGCGCGGGATCGGCAGGCTCATCTGCATCCGATGCCTCCGCATTTCCCGGTCGGGTAATACCACCATCGTCGCTGACTGCGAAATTCGTTGCGACAGAAGACCGAATGGACCCAAGATAGCCGAACACGACATCGAGCGGGACATTACAGTCATCATACATCTCTCAATGGCTGTATGCCTCTTCCTCGGCGGGAGTTTCGTCGCTACCGTCTCCGAGAGGATCTAGGCGCCAGGCGCCTAGATTTTGGCTCGTCTCGGGTCGGGTTTAACGCAGTGTGTCCTGATTTTATTTGGACACTGTTTACACTCCTCTTTTTCTCCCATGCCGCATGAATTCCCGAGATGCAGCCCTTTGTTTTCGATGGAGCGCTCATCTAGTGCTCAAAGTTAACTTTCAGCATCAAATCTTGGCCTCGAGGAGTTTACACTTTTCCTTTTCTGACTCGACCCTGCCCACAATCACTGCGGGGCCCAACTAATTTTTCATGATGGGAAAGTGCCAAGGAAGATTATGGGAGTAATACTGTTTCATCGATGATTTGGGGCGCTTTTGGCTACAACTTTCAAAATATGCAACTTCTGGTCAGGAAAGCCAAAACAAGGACAACATTCTGGAACAGCAACCTTTTTTAGACACATGTTTGTCAGCTGCAACAGGAGATATGTTTGGTGACAACTTCAGAGTGTATGGGACAGCTCAACTTTGGGACATTCACAACTTCAGCAATGTGCAACTTTCCAATTAGACAACTCTTGTGAAGGTTGCACCCAATGCCTGTCATAACTTCAAAACTGAGAACCTTGATGGCCACAACTTCTGAGTTCATAAGTACCCAGAACTGCAACTTAGCTGAGTCGGCCTGGAACTTCCGGTCTCGGCTGTTTCTTCCCGTGCACCGGGATCGCACGAGTGAACAGATGGTTCGAAAGTAGACTTGAATCATCTCGGCCTGCAATACCATCAATGCATTGTTGGATTTGGCACAAATCACACTCTTCCAAGCAAGCTTTCTCAAAAAAATACTGGCCAGTCAATCAATTCTCCTTCGATTTGAACAAATCAGATGCTATTAATCAAGTAAACGGTTTTGCCAAGGTTCCTTCAGTCATTATACTCTGATAAATTTTTATAGCAAAAAGTCTGATATTTTCAAGATTACAAGCCAGAGATCAGTGTACTAACAATTTGAGCTGTATAGTATGGACAGAGACGGCCAGGAAGGTCAAAATAGAGGTATTTGAGAGATATGCAGTGAGACTTCAAAGTTGCTGTTTGAGTGCTCCAAAGTTGCATGCCAGGAAAGTTGCACCTGAGGCAGTTGCGGCACCAAAAGGTTGTAGCTACGGAAAGTTGCCAACAAGGGATCCGGTTGCAAAAAAAAAGTACTGTGACGTGAATTTCGGAAAATTGTGTATACGGTGAGATGCCTTGAGCAAGTTGTCACCTGCCAAAAATACTGCCAGAAGAAGTTGAGGCTCACACAAGTTGCATGCTGTTTGCAATCTGGCGGAAAGTTGTCACAATGACAAGGAAGTTGGCCCTCAAATCCAAAGTTGTAGTCTGATTTCGCAACACATGTAAATTTATTTTTTTGACAGTATATTGCCCATATAGTTTGCCACCACAACTGTGCTAATATATAGCTATCCTAGAAGAGTGTGCCACAATCGATACGATGGGGAAGAGATAAACTACGCCACATGTAGCCTACTTGCCTGTCGCATACATTTTTGTAGTGCTGGGCATTGTCACAATGTGAATTGACTCCTGCTCACTGTGCTTGGCATCTAACCAACTTTTCAGGTGGTTGACGCTACCGGTGGCCTAATCCGACAGTCAACGGCATCGGAAATAGCGAGCGATGGACTCGGAATTCCAGCAGTCCGGTTCATGTATGCACTGTATAAGTGTGTTTTTCTAGGCACTCATGTCGACCGGTGAGTTTCTGTCGAGAAGGTCAGAAGCAGTGAAAAAATGCAACTTGTTGAAGCAGTGAAAATTTCTATTGGATTTTGAGGGTGTGAATCTTTTGTACTACATCTCTGATCTGAGGACTTGCCAGTGGGCTGTCTTGAATGAGTCAGTGCGAAAATACCTTCTACCTCCTCAATAGGGGAGTGGGAGCGGTGGCAGTGGCGATGAAAGGAGAGGAAATAGGGACAAGGAGGATGAAGCACCTTGGGACGACATCTTGGCGCTTGACATCATCAACAGCATCCCCCGACTGACGGAAGCCGACATCTTCATGGACTGCCAGCCCACCATCCTCGCTTTAACCTCACCCCAAGCACAACCGGGCCAATACTTCCTTGCTCTATTCCACACCATGCTCCGCCGCCTCCGCCGTACCCGCTTCACCCTACAAGTGCGAATCCATTGGGTTCCCGCGCACACGGGAATCAAGGGCAACGAAACGGTTGACGAGCTCGCCAAGGAAGCCGCCCTCGGGTCATCGACTGGACTCACCAAACAGGTCAGACTCTTCGACTCTCCCCCTCCCCATCAGCAAGGCAGCAGCAGTCGCAGCAGCCAACGAAGACTTCACCGAGCGCTGGATCACGGAATGGACGTCCTCGCCGAGGAATCACCGTCTCGCCCTCTTCGACACGGTGGCCCCTTCCAAAACGGTCACGCGTATGTACAATGAGCTCTCACGACCGCAGTGCAGCATCCTCACTCAACTGCGAACGGGCCACATTGGCCTCAACGCACACCTCCACCGTTTCGGCGCCGTCGCCTCACCTCTATGCCCTCATTGCCTTGCCCCCGAGACTGTCCCCCACTTCTTACTCTCGTGTCCAGCGCACCACTGTCAGCACCTTAGGCTTATCGTCCGGCTCGGCACCGCCCGACTGAGCCTCAAGCGCCTGCTCGCGGTCAAGTCCGACCACAAACCGGTGCTTGCATACGCCCGCGATACGCTACGCCTCCCGCAATGCTCCCTTTGACTCTAAAACTCTCCTCTCTCCTACTTTACTGTCACACCTAATACTCTCTTCCTTTTACTTATCGAACAGACTCGACTCTTACCACAGGCTAAAAATTCTTACACACCCTTATAGCATACACCCAAGCATACCTACATACCGGCTGCTTACTCTTTATAGAATTCTGATTTTTCCTGATGTTTTGTGGGGAAATCAGCGATTCTCGCCACATAAATTTAGATGCCCACTACTTTTTTCGGTTATTTGGTCTTCATCCATTGTATCCAATGCAAGAGCTCGGGATGAATCTCGTGGATGAGATCTGGAATGACCCCGTAATTGATGAGCTTCGCCGCATCGCTGTTGATATCGTATTACTCGATAATGTACGTTGATTGAGTTCTTGTCGACTGTGCGCTGACTCTTCCTACACAGGACATCTGTTCCTATAAAAAGGAACTTGCTCAAGGCGATGATACTGTATGTCACATGCGTTTGCTTCACACGCGGCTGTTATCTGAACCGTCGTTTCTAACCCAGCACAACATCGTCACCATACTCCTCAAACATGATAGGGTCTCGTCGATATTCAGCGCTTAGAAACCCATCTGACGCCCCAGATGGGAATTCTGAGGAGGCTATTCGCTGCGGATTCAAAACCTCGACAATTAGAGCCTATAAACAGGAGGGGAGGCGAGGAACTGAGCCCACAGCAAGTGTCCTCGTGGAAATTTCCACAGAAATTCGCAAAATCTCACTAGGTCGTGCCTGAAACGGTTTTAAATATTTCCAAAGAGAACCTGAGGAGGCCATCTGTTTCGTATTTCAATTGCGCAGCGAATGAGCCTATGGGCAAGGCAAACGGGCATGAATTGAGGGCACCGCAAGTGTACTATGAAAAAACATCAAAAATTTCCCAAAACAGCAAAAATTTCGGTCCGCGCCTGTTGCACCGCAAAGTGCTGTAAGGTGAGGTACAAGTATGTTTTCGGTTACAATTCACTGATGTTTCCTTTGTTTCCAGTTTTTCCCAGTTTCGAAGATGAAACTGATCACGGTCTAGCAGCTAGCTGTGCCAGATGCCAGGGTCCGTCGTAATAGGACATATAACCTTGGCCCGGGCATTGAGGAAATAGACTGGCGTGATGGTGTCAGAGATTACAATGATATGATAGCAAGGGAGCCAATTTTAATCTCAACTGCCATCGACGGCGATGCCTACAGCACGACAGTCAGCCCATCTGCATCACCACCTCAGACTCGGTTCCTTCTTTTTCTTTTCTGGACTGCACCCATCCCGCTGCGCTTATCGGTTCTTTCCGCCTCGCTGTCGCGATGTACATATACTTACGAGCCGAACAGCGAAATATCCGAGTCATTCATGTGCCTCCCGCGCCGTGTTTCCTGCTGCACGTTCGTTCACTCATTTATTTATCTATTCACACTTCTTCAGTCGTTTATTTCATTTAGTATTGAATTCCCAAGCCAGCCGGGTATTCAGAACTGAATCGCAGCATTCCATGCCGTCTACTCTAGATTCCCGCCCAGAGCACTCAGTTTAGTCGCACATGCTTAGATAGTCTTCTTTTCTTCATGCCGAGACTAGAGGCTCTGAGGATAAAATGCATTAAGTGGGGGCACTAACCGGCTGAGAAACAGGGAGGCATTCGAACCGGTACATTCTATGCAGACGTCTTGCGGTGGCGACTCGCCCCGCAAATCGTTAACGCAAATAACAGGGCTGATGCATTACAGACACTGACGGAGATGTCGGTAAGCGAGCTGGGGATCGACGTGTCTAGGCGAGCGCGCCGCTTCTAATCCACTTGTCCAGTCAAGTCGTTGTTGCGTCGCGGCAGCGTAATTGTTGATGCGCCAAACCTACACAATACCTGCGAGCGAATGGAAGCAGAAAGTTCCTTTGAAAATGTGAATGTACAACAACTGCAGGACGCTGTCTTTATATGGCACATATACTGTCCAATAAATAAATTTTCACTTGAGATGGCACTCAGCAGCAGAATTGCTTGGAAACGACACACCTTGAGGACAAAAAATTTGAAATGACACATGATTCAGGAGAAAATTTTGAAATGAACCTACGATCCTCAAAAAGTTGAAATGACACCCTCAGCATAAATTTGAGTTGCGATCACGATGAAAAAGAAAACTTGAGATGACATCCAGATATGGTTGAGATCCCGCGCACTTGGTGCGTTTAACACCCTTTCCTATTCTGTGCCTGAATTACATAGCAAATTTGTTCACCGTCGGGTTCAGTGAGGGGTGATCGAACCGTGATGGTTTACTATCCTTCTCAAACACATTGCGCTCAAGTTTGGCCCAAGGGATTAATCACGTACTTCTTTCAAGTGTTGGCCAACGAGAGGTGCACATATTGCATGGAGCTGGGTACTCTCCGGCGACAACTGAAATGGTAGGGACTAAAATTCCGCTTCCGATGTTGTATTTGGGGTTTGCACATCCCCCGAGGTTCAAAGTGGCTGTGGGAGGAGGAAGAGAAGCGAGGGATAGCGCAAATCCCATTCACAAAGGCCGTCAATAAATAGTTTGTCTTAGGGACACGCGGGATACGCATCTAGGCCGGCGAGCTGCTGTACCGTAGGCTGGTTTTGGTTTAAACCACATCGTTGCCAACGATAGGCATGGTTTAAACCATCGGTTTAAACCGGTTTGAGCCATAGTATACAGTGGATATAGAGATGGTTTAAACCATTGGTTTAAACCAGTGGTTTAAACCGGTTTGAACCAGTGGTTTAAACCAGTTTGAACCATAGTATACAGTAGATATAGGGATGGTTCAAACCATTGGTTTAAACCATCGGTTTAAACCAGTTTTAACCATAGTATACAGTAGAGATAGGGATGGTTCAAACCAGTGGTTTAAACCAGTGGTTCAAACCATCGGTTCAAACCATTGATGGTTTAAACCAGCGGTTCAAACCATCGGTTCAAACCAGCAGTTCAAACCAGTGGTTCAAACCATTGATGGTTTAAACCGGCTCAAACCACAATCATTGTGAGTAGAGGTAAAGATGGTTTGAACTGGTTCAAACCATTGGTTTAAGCCAGCTCAAACCATTGTAAGTAGAGGTAAGGGTTGTTTAACCCAGTTTGAAGGTTAGAACCAGTGCATATCAAGTTTGAACCAAAGTTATTCAACTGACCTTGGTTGAGCCAAATCACTGATCTCCATGAGCAGTATCAAGTTTCTTTCAATAATGCTTCAAATCAGAGAAGTTTATCATATGTAGTTGTCCTCTACTACAACAGCTGCCCAATCAATTTTCGGATCTGGGCATTCCAATTTGATATATTGGGCAAGACTGACTCCATCCTTGGGCCAGGTGCCCCCACCCTGGCAAATTGTTGCTGTGCATTGTTCTCCATCTGGCAATACATGCTTGCCACTTTTAATGCATAAGCCCTTTTTCCTGGCTCTTTTTCATGGTCATTGGCCAGAGAGGTCCAGACAACCTCCATTTTGTTGAATCCTTGAATGGCACGACGGAACTCTTGTCCCATAATTTCAACTTGTTCTTGCCATCGCTCCATATCTGCACAGGCTCAGTGCCATTGAACTCGTGCTGCTACAAAGTAATCAGATTTGAAACAATCTATAAGATAAATTTACTCACAATCCAAAACATAGTCTGCCTCTTCTTCAGCAGTCATGTTGCCATAATAGCCCTTTCGCCAGATCCACCCTTCAACCCTCCTCCCATCACCTAGATTGTGGGGTTCATTCACATTCTTTGTGTAAAGGTCCTCATCTTTTAGTTCTGGAAATCCAAAGTTGGGATCTTCTGGGTTGCATTCAAGAGCAATCATTGATATACAAGCATGGCAATATTTTTTAACATAATTCTGGATCTTGGTTTGGACATCCCTAATCTTTGCACAGCCCATGTGTTCTTTGCCTGGCCATGAACAGCATCATTACAAGCATTCTTGTGTTGTTTGAGTGCCTGACTGTGTTGGATGTGCTCACACAAGCTACATAAAGCATCATTGGCTTCACCTTGCTATAGTTTGAGTTCTTCTGCTCCTAAAGACTCTCACACCGGAAAAGGAAAAATTATATAATGCACTGAAAGTCTACCTGAAAATGCGAATTTCATTTTATATTTCAGATCTACAGAAATTAGGAATATCTTTGTGTCTGAAAGGTGAAATGAAAATACATATTTCATATTCCATTTCAGACTCACTGAAAAAAGGACTTTCAATGCTTATGAAATGTGTTCTGAAAGGACCACTTTGAGCACACCTTTCAGAAGTGCTGAAAAGCCTATTTTCAGAAACAAAGAAAGTTGCACTGAAAGTTCAAATTTCAGCACACCTTTCAGGAGTATTGAAAGTTCTATTTTCAGATAATTGTCTTTGTTTTATCTGAAAATAGCTTTGTTTTATCTGAAAATAGATCTTTCAGTGCTTATGAAAGGTGCACTGAAATTTGGACTTTCAGCATGACTTTCTTTGTTTCTGAAAATAGGTCTTTCAATGCTTCTGAAAGGCATGCTGAAAGTAGTCTTTTCAGAGCACATTTCATAAGCATTGAAAGTCCTTTTTCAGTGAGTCTGAAATAGAATATGAAATAGGTATTTTCATTTTACCTTTCAGACACAAAGATATTCCTAATTTCTGTAGATCTGAAATATAAAATGAAATTCGCATTTTCAGGTAGACTTTCGGTGCATTATATAATTTTTCCTTTCCCAGTGTGTCTAGGCCGAGTTTGGTTCATTCAGAGCTAGTGAAGTCTGAGGGCATGAATAACCTTTCCCATTCAGGTGATTTGTGGGGTTCTGCTACCACAAATGGGATGACCTGAGGACAAATGTGTTGTTGTTGCTGATGCCATTTCTTGATATCTGTGCCTAGACGGTTCCGTTCAACTCCATTGTCTTGTGTCAGTTCTGAGAATCATTCTGTGCACCACGGCTTATATGTTCCTTACACTCACAGCATCGTCCTCCATGAGGACTTGTATTCTGCGAGATGTATGTCTATTTTGTTCTCTTGTCTTGCTCCATTGTTACTGTACTGCATTATCTATCATGTAATATGTTTCTTACACTCACAATGTCATCCTCAACGGGGACGAGGACTAGTCCGCAAGTCATATCTGTCTATTTTATTCTCTTATCTCACTGCGTTATCTATCATATACTTGTGTATAGCAGTACCCAAATATGATAATATGTCCTATCATGCTTTTAAGCCTGAATATCAGACTGCAAATGTTTCTGTTTGGGGGCCTTGATGGCTGTGAAATCCATCCAAGACACATTCAAAGACAACACCTATGGGATGCACTTTTTTGGTTTGAACCACGGTTTAAACCATGGTTTGAGCCACGGCTTAAACCACGGTTTGAACCACGGCTTGAACCACGGTTTGAACCACGGCTTGAACCACGGTTTGAACCACGGCTTGAACCATGGTTTGAACCACGGCTTGAACCACGGTTTGAACCACGGCTTGAACCACGGTTTGAACCATGGCTTGAACCACGGCTTGAACCACGGTTTGAACCACGGCTTGAACCACGGCTTGAACCACGGCTTAAACCATGGTTTGAACCATGGCTTAAACCACGGTTTGAACCATGGTTCAAACCACTGGTTCAAACCACAGTTCAAACCATGGTTCAAACCACTGGTTCAAACCACAGTTCAAACCATGGTTTAAACTGGCTCAAGCTTCTGCTAAAGCCCCTTCATACTGGCACTAAACCTGGTTTAAACCAGGTTTGAACCACTGGTTTAAACCACTGGTTCAAACCACACCTATCGTTGGCAACGATGTGGTTTAAACTCAAACCAGCCTGTTGCTGAGCTGCTTCTCATTGCCAGATACTCAAGGCAGTTGTGAAGTTCCAGTTCCCCGTGCTGATCACATGAGCATGTAACTTTTTCTTATTCAACTTTGTCATTTCAACTTTTTCTTAAATGTGTGTTATTTCAACTTTTTTCAGATTGGGTGTGTCATTTCAACATTTTTGAGAGTGTGGTGTCGTTTCAATTTTTTTTCCACATTTGGTGTTATTTCAAACAGTTTGATTATTGGACAATACATACTGTACTATTTCATTCAATTCGGCAGTCACGCGTCATGTACCCCTGTGTCGATCACGAATCTATGCTTTGCTCGTGTGGGAGAGGAGAAGCGGGAGGTTTGGGCACAAACGGAATCGATTGGTCGCCCGAGCTCTCTCGCTTGGACCACAGGGGACCGCGCTCGAGCCGGCACTGGCGAAGAGAAAAAAACAAAAAAGAAACTACAAAACAGGGAAGCGGTAAGGGTGGGAGAAAGAAAATCTAGTCTATCGAGCTATGGGAGTGGTGTATGTAGGAGATGAGGACGATATGGATACCTATCGAGCTATGTGAGTGGTGTATGTAGGAGATGAGGACGAAGGGACTACAACAAAGGAAATGTGCATATATAGGGCCGTAACCGTGATGAGACGAAAAAGGAAAGTGAGTTCGCCTGCATAGACTGTGTTTGACGCATCAAACACCTCTTTTTGGTCGAAGTCACGCGTCACGCAGACCTTTGTCGAACCTCCCGGCGGTCACGCAGGGCCTGAGATTGCATAAAACTCCCAAACAGGTGCAAAAAAGCGAATATTTTTGGTTCAAATGTCGAAATTTTTCCGGTGTCACGCAGAAATTTGGCGGCTACCGAAATGTCCAGAATATCGGATCCATGAGGGGGGTCGGGTTGGGTCGGGTTGACCTACCCCGACCCGACCCCATGGCTGTACAGTCACCTGACTGATCCGGACCGTTGCCGCAGAGCCAAGCGCAGCGGGCCGCCGCGTCGCCCCACTGATGGCGCACGCTTAGCACAAAACATCAATTTATGAATATGGACCACAATCGTTTCTAATTCGAGCGTTGTGTTGTTCAAGGGCAGTATCTGGAAACAATATAAACGTTAACCGCATATTCCCTGTTCAGACTTTTGCAAAATATACTCACACTACGGTCTAGATAATGGAGATTAAGATTAGGTCAGTCAGATGGAACGACGAAATTGAAACGGGCGTACGTAGTCAGAGCTGGCGCCAACACGGCTCGCCTGATCTACTGGACCAGTTCCACCACAAGTACCAGAGATATCACCAGGGCGGTACGCCTGTTTGAAGTTAGAATCAGTGCACTCCTCACAACCGTAGAACCTGACGCGGCGTGACGCATACCTCGTTGCAGGGGCAGTCCACGGAGGTGCATGTGAGGGTAGCCCCGCTCACTGCAGGAATGATTTGTTGCGCCTTATACCAGCATCAGCTAAGCCAAGAGACGAAAAGTACCACTCCACGCACGACAGAGAATCCCTGGATGTTGCTGATATCGTAGTCGCTATACAGATATTCTAATATCAGCCGCGAAACAAACCTGATTGACTATTGTTGAAGACTATTACTTACGTTTGACCGCCAATATTCGCGGAATCGAAAGTCCACTGCTCGCCCCATTAGCTGCAGACTCCGTAGGCCATGGGAGTGAAAGGTACCTCGGTCATAGAGCATGGTGCTTCTCCAAATGCAACTGCTCGATCCGTCAGTATAGGGGGCTCATCATGTTTGAGTTCACACACTTCCGCCGAAGCAGTTGTTCTCGCATCCTGTAAAAGAAATAGTAAGAAATGACTTGGTGGGTTTTTGAAAGATACCCACCGGAGTTCGGAGGGCGATCACAAATGCGACCTGTTCAATAGAGCTGACCTAACATATCACGCCAAGACAATAGCACTTGCCGTTCCATCTGAACGGAGGCGAGATTCAATTTCAGATTCTGGGTTTACTTGACTGGACATTACACACCCATTCGGAACAACGGCAGCGAAGCTCTGCCCTGCTGGAATATTCGGAGCAATATTTCCTGGCTCACGTCAGAAAATGATATCAGCGCAAGGGTGAACGGAGACAAATCACCTGTGTAGGGCGCACCCAGGTTCGGGTAGTTGCTGATTGTCATTCCTACCCCGAAGGCGCAGTTGTTCTTCCAACGCAGTGTCAGTCAATGCAGTCACAACTGAACAATGTCGACGTACGCGGAGAGTAATGGTATGTGTGGCATTTGCAGCAGAAACCAGAACAGCGGCGAAAACGAAGAAGACGAACATATTTCAAGCGGATGAAATGGAGAACGAACGAATGAATGAACGGGGTCGACAGTGCAGCTTTTAAAGAGGGAACCGGAGAAACCTTTGATAATCCGGCGACTCACACATATCCACAACGTTCATCTTCATATGCCTCAATTCAAGTCATAGAAATTGATGATCAGGGGTAGAAATGCAATGAGTGGTTTAATCTGAGATCCAAATTATTGTCGCCAACAATAGCGCCATGCATCCGAGTGGACCTCAATTTTGATTGGTTTTGGGGCGAAAGTTTAAACTAGGGTGAGCCGCTCAAACTGTCGCCAAAGCTCTGTGAAGCTGAAGCTCAATGACTCTCGGTTTGAATTCGCCGCGACGGGACAAGCGGTGGCGTCGGCGCTCGTACCGGTCCAAAAATGTGTTCAACTTACAACATCACATCCCTTATACGTTTTAGGTACAATCTTCAAGTTGCCGTCCCGTTCGTGACCCAGAAGTCTGTATGTTGTTGTCTCTGCTGCTAGAATACCAGTATTTCCGCATCGCCTCAGTGCCACCGCTGAGTGCGTCAATTACCGTTGTAAGAACTTGCACTACGAAGCGCCAAGGCATCAACACGTAGGAGTGTGCAGTAACTGCGAATGTATACGGAACCTGAATCACAATGCCGCGAACTGCGGAGTCAGATTCTTGTCGCCGTGATCCATCGGTCAAGGAGCTGTGTTCTGGCTCTGACTAAGCTCCGGCGACTCTATTCACGAAGATCCATGAGCGACAATCCATTTCGTTAACCCGCTCTTCAAGTTATAACCGGCACAGTGATGTACTGATTGTGTGGCAATGGTTTAGAGGGTAAAAACCTCGTTGATCTCATAGAACCATCCTTCCGGCTCAATTCCGAGAGTCCGGAATGTGAGAATATTCACTCGTTATGAGTGAACGCCACCTCACGCACTCGTTGGTGCGTTGTGTTCTGTTTTCACAGGCCGAAAATAGTATTTGATTGCCGGAGCGCGGCAAACGGATTATCTTGGCGGATTTTTGTGGCTGTGTTCGGCTTGGCTGGCCGGAACCGAATTTCGATCTTCAGTCCGAGTGAGTCGCATCGAAAATAACCAAATTCGTGTTTAGGAACTTGCGCGGAATGCTCATCGGGACGAGTTTGGAATTGCCATAATCTGTAGCCCATCTGGGTGCGAAGAGTCAGTATTCGGCATCAACACCCAAAGTTGAATCTGTTTCAGAAAGTCAGCTGTTCTATTCCCACCCTCTTCCTCAGCATTCAAAAGCCCAGTGTTGTTGCTGGGGTATCCCAGTTCCTTCCTCCCCAACTAGCCTCCCCGTCTTTCGTGTCCTGCCTTCGAAACATGTTCTCCTATATCAAAGGTGTCACTCTTGCCGTGATTGCTGTCGCTGCTGGCAAAGCTCTCGCTGAGACCCACACCATCACATTCGCCAACAAGTGAGTAAACTCAGTCTACCATTAGATCGTTCACTCATCCGCATTCTTTCAGCTGCGGCTTCGGAACGGTGGGTTGCTTCGGTGGAGCTCGCACCATTATTAATGAGTTTCGGTCGAATAGCCCACGCTCATCAGTCAAAACGGCGCCGTCCTCTCCACCGGCGGTGCATATACCTCCAATGCTCCGATTATTGGCGCCATTGCGTATCTCCAAACTGGTAAGTTTCAACCTCACATTTGCGACCATTCGATCTCCTGACGCCTGTATTCTGTTAGGCAACTGCGGGTTCAACGGAGACAACTGCATCATCGTCGAGACCACCCTGAAGAACCCCGACCCCACCAAACCCGGCTCTGGCTCGAGCACCGACCTTTCTTTAATTCCGCCGCACGCGTTCCAGATCACCACCGGCTTCGGGTAAGCCGTCTTACACTGAGCAATTGACTGATTTCCCATTTCACGTACAGCTATGTTGGAGCGTGCGCTCCAGCCGGTGCTGACTGTGAGTTTTGTTACCAATATGTGATATTCTTTCCTCAACGACTGCGCAGGCACCAATGCGAAGTGCCCCACTGCATTCTTTACCCCCAACGACACTTGGGTGCAAGTGCCTTGCCAGGCGGACAATGCCAACTTGGTGGTGCGTATCCCTTTCACTTGAGTGCGATATCGCTTTGATTTTCGTTCCAGATCACCTTTTGTCTATAGTATAATCGAATTCGCTCTCTACTTAGTCCGCTCGTGCCGCAGCTCACTTCGGGATGTACGAACAGAATGTCTGATATAGATCGGAGGGATGGAACACAGTAAAAACCAATTATCCCAGCGTAGTTGAGAGTTCATGAAATTGAAGGAGTTTACTGCCGGCTGGTTTGAGACAACAGTCTCGAGCAACGTTGGCTACCCAGAAACGAGGCCTCAAAATCGTTGCTACAAAATGAGTCATGCTTATCCCATAGTTTTGCGAACAGAGAGTGCCAGAATACTTCTCAATTCGGAGTTGGTTCAATTTTCTGTATCGGATCTCGCCGAATAAAATCAAACTCCGGCACCCAACGTCATCTGTGACCTGATTGTCACGTCACCTTTTTTCCCGTGTCTCGCCACCAGCAAGCTGGGCTGTATTTGCCCTGACTTGAGCTTCTTCATGTCACCCTGCGATAGAATTGTTTTCAATTGCCTCAGTGGCCTGCTTCCTTGCCCCTTCCCGAACTTCGCAAACCCCATTGGCAATCTCTGAAATCCGAATCCGCACGCGTCTCGGGTCTCTCTCCGTTCTAGTTCCACAAAATCTCCTTGCAAGTAACGATCGTTCTCGAAACCAATGTTTTTTTTAGTCGCCCGTCAGGCCTCGACCACTATAATCCCCAGCGAGGCATATTTCTGTGGCCTTCATGCATCAAGTCTTGGATTCGGACGAGGTTCCACCCATGCTGCCTCATACTGCATGTTATTCCTCTCCGACAGATTCACTCTCGTGCCATGACGCTGAGATGTTTGCTCTTCGGAGCTACAGCGAGGTGCTGCGCGGTACAAGCGGTGCTCCATCGTTGGCTCTCTTATCCGTTGCATTTGCCCTCGCTACCAGCAGGAAATCTCGGCCATTGAACTCAGAAAAAATAGCAGGAAAACTCGGCATGCATACAACGTCGCAGCTCAAAGCTTCCCTACTGCGGATGTATGTAACCCCTCCCCCTCCCCCTCTTTCATCTCATTCAATCCGAGTTTCAGTTTCGGATTTCAAACTAGGTACAGTTGTAACTGGACACATTCGATGATACTCAAATCCCTACAGCAATGGTCTACGCGGTATCGTTACTTATATTTGTCAGCCACGGTTTGCGGAAGAATCATCATGGTGGCTCTCCACGGTGCGTAAGTCCTTGGGGAAAGGAAGCACGTACGTCGGTAGGGCTACGCCGCACGGGACCTTCCGCTCCGAAATGCCCTGCCCACGACTGAATGTATTATACACGCACTAGCCTGCTCCATCATTTTTCGTGGCCCGCACAAGTCCATCTAGACAAGCTCACGGTCATAAAAGCTCGACTAGCCTCGCGCCCCTTGCAGATCCGACGGTCACCACTCCGTCGCACACTTTCGGCAATCGCTTCTTTACGTACCCAGAGCGCTACTTATATTCAGCGCCCACAGTGGGGTAGATCAGGTTCGCCCTTCACGCCCCATTCAACTCAAACCCCAGAGATGTTCTCCAAAACTCTCGCTGTAGCCACTCTCCTCGTTGCCGCGCTGGCTGTTAGCGTCTCCTCGACCCCGCTCAAAGTCAACGCATCCCTCCTCTCCATCGCGAATGTTCCGCTGAACATGAGATTGTAGGCCCGCCAGGATTGCACGTCGACGTACACGGTCGTGGCGGGCGACACTTGCGCTGCCATCGCAGCCAGCGCTGGCATCACCCTGGCCACGCTCGAGGCGTTGAATCCGTCGCTTAACAGTGGCTGCACTAGTATGTTCCATTCTAGCATTCCTGGCGCGTTGTGCTGAGATGCGATGTTCCGCGATTCAGACCTTCTTGTCGGCGAAGTCCTCTGCCTCAGCGATTGATTCACCGATTTCCCAAAGATGATGTTTGGTCAGATGTTAGAGGGACAGGCGCAGAATCAGGGGGCGCGAAGCAGATTTCAAGTGCGGAGGAAAAGTCAAACAAATGCACCGAAATTTCGAGAGCTTTTGAAAATTAAATTGGTTTCTATGTGAACATCGTGGAGAGCCAGTTTCATCCCGCGTCGTGAAGCACGGATCTTCGCGGACTAGCAATCGTGTCGATCCAATATAAAGACGGGACGCCCGTTGTCAGGATCGGCTGCCGTTTTGGCCCAGCGATGTAATTCGACCAAGCCCAGAGCGCGGAAAGACCGGCGCCACGCAGCGATTTGAAAATGATTCCGAGCCTATGACACGAGTTAGACAAATTCAAAGCTCAGAATTACCAACCTTGATATCGGTTCGGTAGATTTGTCGATGCTCTCGACGTTCGACGCCGCAAGTCATCGCCACGCAAAGGATCTGAGAGTGATAGGCTCTCAACGGGAAGTCAGATGTGCGATGACAAGCGTTCGGCTGAGAGGTGCAGTCGCACAGACTGCCCGCGAGCCCTTTCACGGTCAAACTTTTAACAAGTGGCCCACTTGGGCGAGAGCGTAGCAGAGTTATGAGGAAGTGACTGCTTCTCGGTAGGGTCGTCTGCAGCCAGAAGCCATGAGGGTTGACGGCTAGAGGTCGTGGCGGGGACCAACAATGAATCACGTTCAGGTCGACAATGATACCGCAATGCAATGCCTATAAGTTCATCGTGATGGAGCGTGCGTGATCCGCCAGCAGCACCGAGCCAGTTGGAGGGTGGGAAGCCACCGCCGTCGGGGATGACACCATAGTATTATGCAATCCTCAGGTGACAGGCGCCATTCTCGCAAGGTGAGAGTCGTAGCTGAGCCCGAGCGTGTCAATGGGGGCGAGATGGCGCTGGAGCTGGGTGGGCGGACCTTTTTGTGGGTTAAAGTAGCTTGAGCATATCTAAGGGACGAGTAGGAGAGCGGGGGTGCCATGCGATAGAACTAGTCAACGTGTATGAGCTCTGCGTCTCCGTGTGTGTGGTGCATCGTCGTCGTGAGGCAGTGGAGCCGAAATTGCATACATTTGACGCAGACGCCTATTGTAATTTGTTGGAACCTGCGAGAATTTTGTCCGCTGCACGAATTGATGATATTCCATCGTAGGCTTCTAGTATGCTTGGGTTTGTCGCAAAAACAGAGATCCCGGCCCGCTGACAAAAACCGGTACGACAGCGATACCCAGGAGAGACACCAGAGCCAGGGAGCCAGGCCTTTCGGTCTTCCGCTGTGCATCCTGGAATTCCATTCATGTCAAGTGCGTCGACCACCAGATGGACGTTTGGAGCAAGAGGGAATCGTGGCGGTGCATGATCCGTGACAGATCCGCTGATGCCGGGTGTCACGCATTCAGACGCTTGCTCCCGACCACCAACTCGGAAACGACCAATCTCTCACGCTGCGTCCCCCGAGCGCTAGGAGGACTTGCGTCACGCACGATCCATCCGTACCCTAGCCTGGACTCATTGATTTGGCTCGGCTCGCTGCTCGGGAGGCTGGTGGCAACTCGTCTCCTCTCGTCGATTCGGGATGGTGCGACGCTTGTTCGCTGGTTCTCTGGCGCTGGTCAACTAGCGATGGAGTCGATCTGCTCGCGCGCGCGGTGCCGTAATAAAGCTGTACACTGACATCACAAGAACTGTCTCATCTCTCGCCCCTCACCGCCTCCGTCCTCGCAGCTCTCTCCCCGGCGCCTCAGCATCGGAGCCTTGCCGATGGACCTCAACACTAAAGCTGCGCTAACGTTATGCAGTAATGTCGGCTCGGGATGGAAGGGCGCACGCCCGCGTCGATATGCGTCATACATTCTCTCTCTTGTTTTGCATCCGCGGTGGCTGATCGAACCTTGTTTGCTTGTACGTATCTATCCCTCCGATCTGTGGCTCCCTCCCCTGCGACGCGCGAGACGTGCGATTTGTATACCACCCGCTGTGTTCTTGCATGGCTGCGGACCCCGCACTCGGTCAACGTCATCAACCCCGCGCGAGGACTCACATCGGCTGCAACCCTTCACCCCCAAGCTCAATTGGACGGACGCTTTCCGTTATCGCTTCGTCGCTTTCCGTGCGTTCCTTAGGCTGCTTCTGATCCATTTGCCTCCTTCTCTTCCGTCACATTTCACTCCTCTGCTTCGTCTCTTCATTCCGCTTCTTTTATTCCCGACGTGCGGCGTCCCTTCCAACACCAATCGTCCGGTCGGTCCGTACACCATCCATCCTTCGCGCCCATTCGTGCCATCCGGCTGCAGCATTGGCGCCATATGCCGCAACTCCGCCGTCCGGCCCTGGTTCCAACCCAACGCGCGCTCGTTTGGTGCCGCTGGAAAATAATGATTCGTGGTATATGGTGTGTACCCTATTGATATTCCTTGCGTTCATTTCATCCATTCATTCTCTGCAACATAGGTCCGATGTTCTTGCAGTTGCATCTCTCGTCTCGCGCGCAGCGGTCGGAGCTATGTGGGGGAGTTTTTGGAAGTCCAAGCCCCCCGCTCGGTAGCGCTGGCGCTATAGGAATTCGCCCATCATCGCGGTCTTTCCCTTTCTGTTTAGTAGTGTAATTGGATTTCGAGGATTCTCCTTCCACTCTGATACTATTTCATCCTCTCATCCTCCAGCCCCCCGCGTGTTGCGATAGCATCAACATCCACAAGAGGTTCACGCTCACGCAAGCCTCCGATTGGTGATAAGACTTATTTGGATTGCACCCAATCCCGATTCCAACATCTGCCTACGATTTCGACATCTCGTCAATGATTCCGAAATGTGTTTACTGGTAGCAGTATGCATTCCTCTTCGTCTCGCTTGGCAGAGGTTGGGCATGACTGAAGTTGCAATAGTAATATTTAACTTCGATACATGTTCCGCTGAGCTGGCGTAAACGTTATGTTCAGGCACATATGTACGCCACAATTTATTCACTCATCCTCCTTGCTCCACGCCTCTTCCCACCCGAGACCACTAGAGTCCCAGGACCCCTCCTGGTCCCCATGCGCAACCCAGCCAAGCGCTGAAGTCAACACACCCGCGACACGAATGAACAGCGTCCCATCCAAACCCGCCGCGCCCTCATGCGTTTCCTTCCCATCTGCATCCACCGCGCCGACGACAGCACCGGCGGGCGTGTTACCATACCGCTGCGCGCAATAAAACAGCGCGCGGATGGTCTTCACGACATGCGCCTCGGGGTGCAGCCCAGCGTTGTTCAGCAGGGGCAGCCACGCACTGCTGCCGCCCAACGCCCCCAGCGCAGCGCCGCCAGCATCGCGCCCTGTGCGCGGGACCGGGTGCGCTGGGTACGCCATCGCGAGCGCGCAGTCAATGCGCGGGCGGCCGCGGAGGAGCACGAAGAACGCCACCATGCGCGCATACGCCTGGAGCAGCTGCGCCTTGTGGAGCGGCTGCGCGAGCGCATCCACGACGACGCGGAGGAACAGCGCGCTCGTGAGGAAGTGCATCAGGTAGAAGTCCATGCGCGGCTTCCTCCCCGCTTTGCCCGTTGCGCCGAGGAGGAGCGCCGCCTGCCACATGCACTGCGCGATCTTGGCGGGGAGGTCGGCGGCGTCGTGGAGGTCGAATGTCCACTTTGCGTAGATGGCGCGGAGCGCGGCGCTGCGGGCGGGGTCGAGTCGCCGTGGGGGGGATGCCGTCTGCGGGGTAGGGCAGAGGCTCGATGCGCGGCGTGTCGTAGATCTCGCGGAGGAGAGCGAGCAGCGGCACTTGTGGGCCGGATCTGATTTCCGGCACACCGGACGTGTCCATGACGCTTGCGCCCTCGGGCTCGGTAACAGCTGCCTGCGCGAGACCTTGCAGCAAGATGAGACGTCGCTCGAAAGTCGGCAGCAGGTTAGCGCACCTTGGGCAACCATGAAATCCTGGCCGAATTCAATTCCAAACTGTCGGCTGATGTTAGCTTTCGCCCTCAGGGAAAAGTGGAGACCAGCACAAACCCCGGCCTGGATGAAGGGATGTACCAACCCGCCGACGAACCGCGCGAGCATCAGCGTACCATTGCCGTTCGCTTCTGGGGAGAAGACGTAGTGCTCAAGCACACGAGAGACGCCGTGTTTGGCGATCGCAGATGAGAAGAACTCGAGGTAGTCGGAGTACATATGTGCACTTGAAATACGCCGTCTGATCAGACCTGCACGGAACGGAAAACAGCCACAGAACACACTTGGCATCTCCGAGGTGGCGAGTCCAGTTGGTCTCCGTGATTCCATCTGCTTTGGGTTCTACCTTGCCATGATGCAGCGCGCGCTGTGTAGCAGCTTCCTGGTCGAACATCGCCTGGATGCACTCGGGCGACGCCCCCAAGTCGTGCAAGGACAAGACACTGCGCGTCAACATTGTCAAGCGATGAGCCGCGGCTGCAAACAAACAAACACGTACTGGTGAGAGAGGTGATTGGTGTGGTGCCGGTCGTTGTAGAAGCAATGGTGTCCGACATAATCTTTGTGCAGCAGCTCCGCGACAAGTGTTGCCGACGCCGGGGTCGCACCGGGGAGATTGACGAGCCCAGGCTGGAGTGGTTTCACGGGAAGAGGGTGCATTGGGGTATTTGTGGTAGTCATTTGCAACTTGAGGATGGTCAGGGCGACAGACGCGGCTTTAATAGCTTTGCGCCACGTGATCGTAGCTGGTAGCCATCGAGTTCATTGTCAGCCGCTCCCAGTTGGTGGTTCCCAGCATGACGTGTCGGATGAACGTTGAGTCGGTCCCAGAATTGGGAGAGCGCTCCCGACTGAGTTGTTTAATGAGTCCAGACCTGGCGTTATTATACAAGAAAGGAATGGTTCCCGTCGCCAACTCGCCATCAACCATGCTTCGGTGCAACCTTCACAGAATCTCGTCGTGCGACCACGCTTAACCTGCGTAGTCAGATGACACCCGTGAGCCTATGAGTCAGATGTCTATGAGTAGTTATCTACCACTGAAGTAACGTGCCAAGCGGCATCGTCTAGTCAGCGACGTGGCGCGCAGATATAGACAGAGGTCACTGAAAGAGGAAAATGAGTCAGTAAATCTCTCGAAGGCACAAGGATATCCCGATATCTGTCCGGATCTTGGAATCATACGATGACTGGGAAGTCGGACTACCTGAGTTGTGGACATTACGGACACGCTTCGCCGGGAAGGATGAAAACCTGGTGGGTGAACTTCCCAAGGATGAAATTATACACCATTTGAAGTATATCTACCTCAATTCTGCTACTGCCGTCCCCGAACTGCAAGCAATCTGGTAAGAATAAACATTTCTAATGAACGATAACGAACGGAGGTACTCGGTCGGTGTTTCCAGAAACGCGTGAACATTGCGAATCGACCCCTGCAAGCACTGCGCAGGGATTTCGCAGTGAGGCGGGCAGTTCGACAGAGCGAGCGAGCAGAGGAGCGCGAAGATTACCGAGGAACGGTGGCAGCCAATCCCAATATCGAGCGTCATTCCGAGCCCCCGTTGAACAAGGCAGGAAATTCAGTATCGGAGTAACGAGTCGGAATCCAGGTTTCAATAGATATTGTGTCGAAAGCCGAGGCATGCAGCAGAAACAGTGAAGCAGCTAGCGATTTCTTCGATGACTTATATCGCCAAGCACGCGCCCTCCGAGTCGACGCTCAAGATGGTATAGACTAGATAGTAAAGATGTCGACGACGAGACGACAAGAGGTGGCCGCGTCGGGATTACTGAGACACAAGTTGCTCTCGAGAGTGTAAAGAAACAGAATGACGTTGCTGAAAAGACTCAGAGCGAAGCGAGTATTGTGGATTCTTCCGCTCTGCTTTCGGACATGACGAATATAAATCTATAAATGTCCAGCGAGGCGATAGGATGATAGAAACGAGTCCAACGCCCCTCGGTGTGTGGTTTTTATTTCTCGGTAGCCCACGAATTTCCGAAGTATCCCATGCGCGGAAGTCACGCCAAGGCGTGTTATCTCATCGTACGGTTCGAGGCCACTTGTGCGTCATTGCACCAAAACCGAACACCGTGCAAGAGACGTGCGAGAGATTCCGAGGGCATACTGGACATAGACAGAGACAAAAGCGACAAGCTAAGTAGTACTCAGTCGTGAGACGCACACGGGAGTCAGAGAAAACCAGAGGGTTTCGGGTTTGCAGAGCCTTGCGTTCCCAGAGAATCAGATTAACTTCACTGTTAGCTGCTGGACGTAGTGGACGACTCGGCGTAGAGGCTCGGAGCAAGAGCGAGATGGAAGTTCGGAGCAAAGCGGTACGTGATCCTTGACAGCTCCGCTGATATCGGATGTCACGACATCCGGCGCTTGCTCCCGACCACCAACTCGAAACGATCTCTCGCTCTGCGTCCAACGAGGTGTTGTGGTGATCGAGAAATGGCGTCAAGATCTACCCACAGGCTTGACTGCTTGTTCGTACTCTCTCCTAGCCGTTTTTGCGGTCTGCCTCCGTCCTTGCGTTCCGCCCAGCAGCGCCTGGAGACCTTGGGTATGGGCCTCCACACCGAAGCAGGGGAAAGTTATTCGTCAGCTCGGGATATCCTTAATCGGTGATTACGGCGCGTCTGTGTGGTATATATTCTCCTCCGTTCTCCTTGCGACGTGCGACTCTCCCACTTGCTCCAGCTCCCGCTTTGCAGTCTTTGATGTCTGCTGTCTCGGACGCGCATGCGAGCAATCTCACCCAAACTGCGCGCTCACTCACAACTCTGCGACGCGCTGCGACCCACTCCCCAGTTCGTGCCCAAGCTCAAGGCGAACGTAGACCCGATGCACTCGGCGGACGAACGAAGGATAACGTGAGTTCCCCTTTCCATAATCTCTATGGCTTTTCGTTCTCATCCGCGGTTACGGCTCTTTCCACGCGTTTCTCTCCTCCTTCTCATTTACCCCCTCTGTGCGTCTTGCGTGCCTCCTAACAGCAGTCATCCCTCCAGTCTACCGCGGTCGATCCGTACGATAAACCCCTGGCGCCCATCCGTCCCACCCTACATTGGTATCACATCACGCAACTGAGATGTCACGCACTCGTTCGCTATCGGTGAGCGTTTTTTTAGTGCTGCGACGGAACATCGATTCGTCGGACATGACATGTATCTTATTCGTCATGTTCATTCCATCGATTCATTCCCCCACCAAGCACACAAATAGGCGCGATGTCGTTCTCGTACTTAGTTGCATCTCTTCTCTGCTCATGAGCAGCATCCAGAGCTACCCTGGGAACTCGCACAATGCGCCATCGATCCTTTGAAAGTCAAAGCAATCCCCTGGCCATAGGAACTCGAATGTTGCGGGGCGCGGGTCAAGCGTATCTTCACAGCTTTGCCTTCGCGTTCATTGATATGCTTTGATTCGGTCGATTCTCCCTTGATCCTCGAGCCCTCCAGTCTTGCGCGTGTCGAGAGCATCACTGAATCTCATCCACCAGAGGCGCTCGCAGTCACGCTTACCACGAGAGCCGAGGTATTTATTTGGATCGCAAGTACTCAATTCTTACACTAATTCCGAGATCTGGTAAACGATTCCGAAATCTGTTTCATGGTGGATTCCTGCATAGGTTATCCATCGCCGTGTCCGATTTCTTTCAATCGCTCCCGTAGACCACGAGCCACAGATCCACAGTATAGCTGGTAAACCCGACTGGAATGGTTTGGTATTCGTCGCCGGTGTGCATGCGGTACAGTCGCTCATGTCAATGCTTAGAATGGTCTTGCGCAGAGTCCATTGGTCGCTCACCTCCTAGCGACGAGTTAAGGATAGACCTGAGGTGGGTATGATATGTACCAAGTCCCGTAGCAGATCCGTCGATGAAGGTCATACCAAGGCGCACCCGCGACGAGACGCAGAATCGCCCTGGCGGAACGGGTGGGACTAAGGCCATTGCGTAGCTCCTCACTGCGGTCGCAAGAGATATAAGTCACACGGTGAAGGTAGCTATTGTCTCTCTCCCTTATTTTCGTCTCTCTGTACTAACTTGGCTCGCCCAGCTCGGCGACCTCGTGTAACTGCAAACGCGCGGCCAAGCTGTCAGGGAATATGCCCTTCGGGTCAACGCCATCCGCACTTGATTACTATCACCAAGCAGCCATTCGCAAGACACAATTTCGCGAATGCAGAGCTGAGATAAATCGTTCCTTTGCGGCTGCGAACTCAACAAGCAAAGTACGTAGAGGACGTGCTGTAGCAAGTCCTATATGAAGGCTGATACACATTCAAGATATAGATAAGCTCTCTGAGCTGACGCGAGATACCTCAAGTCGTTGTATCGGATAACAGAGATTCATTGTACATGCATTTCACCTTGTATACGGCTGTCTCGAACTTATCCCAGATGCAGACGCAACGTAGATCACGATCGCGGAGATGACAAGAAGTGGAGGATTCTGGAACACATGGCTACACTCAACTTGGGAGGGGACAACCACCGTCGTTGGGATCGATCCAGAACTTAAAGCTCCCTCCCTGAACAATTCCAGCACCTTTCTGGTGAGATCAAAATTGGTGATATAGCTCTGCCTGCAGGTTGGAGAAGAATACTGACCTTAGGGCATACCGCTGCTGCTGTGACCAAGGCATTGTGACACTGGGTAGCATTGGGTATCCCCGACGCCGAGCCGAGGTTAGCCGCGGTGAAGAGACCTGCAACATTTTTCCTCATCAATTATAACTGCGTCCAAGGCGGCTCGAGCGAAACAACGAACATTGCGAGTTGGCAGGCACATGTGATTCGATGTAGCAACGTTGCATGGTGTCTCCTGGAGCAAACTGGGTGATAGGCAATCGAGTATGAGCTCCGTCCGTGGTTCACAATTCTAGGGACCCACGGTCGTATTTCCCAACGAATTGCAAAATGTAGAGACGAAGCTTGAGCAATCGAACTCTACGCCAGTTGCGAAGCAGCTAATACCAACGGCCTGGCCATAAGTTGTGGCGGCAAAAACGAGCACAAGAAGCTGGCCGCCATAAATAAGGCTGTAGAGACAGATGGTTCATGGCAACCCACCGTATTCGTGATCATGCTGTATTGGCGTGCGTTGCCATTGCGTTCGTAGATCACACATCTTATACACAACGATGCAGTCTATTTTGATTGAGGTCTTTGGATTTCCGAGCCACGTTCGCTCGCTACCACCGATGCCACCCCCAGGGCCCAGGCAACATTTTTCCAGTCTCTCATAGACGCTTCAACGATTTAATCTCGGACCTCGATTTCTTGATACATATCTATGGGGCTTACATATATTGCTGCAACGCCTCCTTGCCAAAGCATAGGGATTGCCAAATGAAATGAAATTATCGGATTTTTAAATGCGTTCCTCATGACCTTTGGGACTGAGTCTACTTACGTGCGACTGATATCCTTCAGAACCCCAAACCTTGTGCCGTTTAGAATGTGTATGGTGACCGAGCATCATCCCCATCTTCAGCCGTGCCGTATCTTTCCCTTCAAATCGACATGACGCGTGACTCAGGTTAGCAATTGGACATTTCGGTAACGCGATTTTTTGCATGACACCTCGAAAATTTCGGTATTCGGGAACAAAAAAAACTTGATGATGTGAGATTGGGCCTCTCCGAGGCGGGGGCTGAACCTTGGGATACTTTCTAGCAGAATCTCTTGATATTGCTGTGTCAACAACTGAGGTATTTCAATCTCTGATTCTGGATTGGAAGTGTCCTTGAACATGCGAATTGTAAGTATTTCATGTCAATCAGCGTTGAAGAATGCTTGGTGCATCATGGGTAGCTTGAAGGACAAATTCAACTGAAAGAACAAGCTGCCTTTCAATTGGGCCGAACCAAACTAATACTCTCGACAAAATCTACTTTACTTGAATCCTGTTTAGCAAGTATTTCAGTCCGCTGGGTAAGACAGCACAATGAAGTGATCATAAGTATTCAAACCCCGAAGGCAAGACATTTTTTTATCACGCGAGGTACGAGCGAGAATCCACAATGTGTCTGCCTAAAGAGACTAATTCTAGTTCTCCCAGATTCATGTCGCAACCGGAACGACACATGTTCAAACTCAGAAACTGGGTCATTGCAAGGTTATAGTCGAATAATTCATAAGGATCTGAGCAATTGACCGAGGCTCCGCAATTTTGGGGCCAAAATTCTTCGTCAAATTTACTGCAATCGCCCACATGTCTGGAAAGGAGAGAAGTGGGGACCTCTATTGCTGACTACGTGAAAACTCTTTTCAACGTTCGTACGATCCTGAAACGGCAAGAGACGGCATCCTGTCGACATGGCAATTGATCCCGAAGATTGGCGGTGCTCGAACACTCAACGGAAATGACACACCACTTGAACAAGATTTAAAGGCTAACAAATTGTGCACAGCACAAAAAAATTGAGGAAAACGAGAGGCAGCAGAGAACCAAAGCTACTCATGATTGGACAGGAAGTCTTGCTCGAGCACTGCTTCGTTGCTCAAATTTTGTGCAATGACCAATTTCAGATGACAAATTTTTTGTTTGTACTTGTAGCAAAATAGCACGAAATCCATCTTTCCCAGAGTAGCTAAACCTACTTGGTGGGTAAGGGCCGTCGCGATGCGCGGCAGTAACGAGTACTTTTTTTGGTTTCACTTTGAACTCTACATCCAGAGGATATGTTCTCATTCTCATCCCAGGTCATTTTGGCACATGTTACATAATAGTAACCAACCGAGATGCAGAGGCATCTGGGAGACCTGTATTGCTGAAACTCAATATTTGGGAGAGTCTGAAATTTCGTTTTTTCTCAAGAATTTCCCAGATCTGCCCTCCAAAGTTTGAAACAGCGATGGTTTGCTCACATATAGTGATTCTGTCTACAGTTTACCAAAGATATTTGGAAAGCAACAGATTGTTATACTTATTAAAGTCCAAACTGAAAGGATCACTCAGCTGAAAGTGAACTACCACTTCCCCCTCCGATCCTTCTCGAGCCTGAACCAAGTTGAACATTGATTCAACTGACAACTACAGTAAGCTTACTTCCAACTGGTGCCTGGTGCTTTGTAACCGGAGCACCACCAACTAATCAAATCCTTGTGAAACTTGAGCCATTTGCCTTACGATCCAACTTGACGAGCTGAGCATTCACATTTGGTGTTGGTTGTTGCTGACAGCGGCAATATCCGAGTGCGTACATAATCTCCATCACAGAACGTGCGTTCAATTCTGGAGCTGGGCATTTGTGACTCCATTTTATTTCTCAGCCTAACCAACACTAAAAAGCTTGCAAAAATGAGCACATTTTAGACGGAGAAGTAATGGCCATTCTGAATTTCTTGTTACTGATCTTTCCGCCAAGGTCAGCCGAATATTAGGATATCATTGGAAATCAATGGAAGTTAGGAAAGCACGAGGATTTTTGCAGCTATAATGAAATTGCAGTGGGTAAGCCGTTGGTGATGCACTCAACGATGTCAGGATAAAGAAATCCGGTCAAAACATTCCCTGTTGAAGTCAAGAAACGAAAATCGGAAACTGAGGGCACAGCCACCAAAGATAAAAGTCTACTGTAAATAATGAGGTCGCGTGCTTTGCCTGTTACGGAAATATTAAGAACGACTACCAAGGTACTCGTAAAAGGTTCAGCCAATAACTTGTTCTTTTTGGCATTTTCTGGACTGGGCGATTTTTGGATAGCATATTTTTGGATAGCGTGACGGTTTTGAGGTTCGACCGAGGCCCGCTTGATGCGCGACTACCGATTTGAAGGGAACGATACAGTACTCCTCCCGGCGCGTCAAAGGCAATGAGCTAACAACACCGGCAAGTCGGTATGGACTTGAGATGCGCTGTAATGTGTTCGCATGTTCTAGGTCTGCTTACAATCCGCCAGCTGTTCACCACGACCCGCATTGAGATTGAATCGAGCAAGCGTCAATGGATGAAAGATTAGGGAAATGTTGCCTGAGTACGCCACGTAATGGCATCGGTGACAGCGAAGGACCGTGGCTCAGAATTCCAAATGGGTTACCTCGTGTCAAGCCACACAAGATGTCTTGGCTTCTTGAAGGGTTTTTCTTGCATTTACCCGCACCATTAGGTATGCCTGAAAAGATAAAGCATGGATTGAGCCTGCAATACCTTCATGGCTGGGTACATACAACATTTTGTGCAGGTTGATTCTCCACTTTTGTGTCTTTGTATCTTATGAGCTTGGCGCCAAGGTAAAAAGATCAGAAAGATGACAAAATTTATGTTGAATGCTGATGGAACGAGGGGCGGCGAGTTATATGTAAATGTTGATCTTGAGTTCCACCGTGACTGTTCCAGACGCTATATAAGAAGGCCGGGACCTGAGGTCAGGAACGGAGAAGCCGCATTGGGAAAAAGTAAAAGCATTTCTCAGTCGTTCATCTCGGGTACGGGGAGTCGAACCCCGAGGCTGAAGCACATCGAGTGCATAACTAGCGGCTCCACGCCAAAAGTAAAACTTTCCTCAGCTCAACCAGCTTGTCCGAGGACTTACAGGTGATGAGAGCATGTTCCACCGTCTACACAACCGTTCCGATCGCGGCACGGATTGATGCGCATGATCGCCGTAGCGCAAGACTTCCTCGGCAAGTTGGTGAGCGGAGAGCATAATCGTGTTGCCGTGCGCACCTACTGCAATTCAATAAGTTTTCCCTGTGCAATTGTTAAGCCAGCTTGGTAGCTCTGCGTGCTACGTCGAGGCGTCAGGACAATGTCGGTGTCATTTCCATACTGTCAGGTCCACACCTTCATACAGATGTCGAAGACTTATCCCCCATATCAGTTCCTGGATTACCCCTTAGCTTAGATCAAGCATCCGGACAGCACTCATGATAATATATTTACTTAATTAGATCCCCGTTTGGAATGTGGACATTGCCAAGTCATATCAACATAGTAGATTGGCCTGTGAAAATGTACTACCAGTACGCACACCTTTGACAAGATCGCCACTTCTAAAACCGTAGATCTTGTACATCTGAAGCGGCGAAGCACTCTGACGTTGTACCGTCAATCAGTTCGAAACCAAAGGCCCCATCAGACCTCGAAACTGATCTTTTAACCAACACTGCCATTCATGAAAATTGGACTATAAATTAAACCGCGGTCAAGTTCAGGCCCCACAGTTTATCATGAAGATTTTCCAGCGCTTGATCTCTGTAGCCGCTTTGGTCGCGGTATCCATAGACGCAAGAGTGAGTTATCTCCAATTGTCATTGATTGGCCTGAGTAACTCCGATTAGCCTTTGTCCAAACGTGTGTTAGGCGGCATGTACGTATCGCGCGCTATCTGCAACCTATCCCATGACAAAGCGCACAGAATGTTGTGCACTGACATAAACTACACTGGTAATTGTGTGCACATGGACCTCGCGGAGAGCAGGTGGACCAGTATCACGGCTCCGGGACTGGTCGGCCAAGTATCGAGCATTAAACCAGACAACGAGCCCCACGACTGCTTGATAGCCACGTAGGCTTCGTGTATCGCTCTCTCTCTATGTAGCCGCTGCTGATGGGATATTAGGGCATCGAACGGATCGTCTACAGGCACAACTATACTTGTACCGAATTCGGGTTTCAGCGATCTCGGGAAGCTGGGCGTGGACAATTTGGTTGTAGCGGTCCAGTGAGTGTTTCCATCCTCGCGACGCTCCTTGTACTTTCTCATAAGAGTGACGTAGATGCCAATGGTGAATCAAGATGACCGAATCGCTCACTTCAATGTTAAGGAGAGCGATGCAGTCCGCTAGTTGTTCCGAGTATCTAGACGTTTGTTGTCTAATACAGGAGTTCTGCAGCTTGGGTTCCTACCGCTCATGCTCAACAACATACTGATTATGGCCGTCGATGCATGGGTAAGATGAGAGATTAAGGAGAGCAACTAGGATGAGTTCAACACCTGAACTTGAACTGAAGTAAACTTTGCCAGCACTGTAGAAGTTGCAAGTGGAGGCCCACCTCAATGTACTCACCGGGCAAGCGCCGTCGACTCTTGATCTCTGGGCCATGAGTTAGCTATAGCATAGCATAGGAGTTACCAACTAAATTCCGATACAGCCCGAAGCTCGCTCGCAGCACGGAGAGGAGTGTGAACGTTGGTAGGTTTTGGGCGCGCACGACTAAGGTGCGAAGATTAATTTGAGACGAAGAGGGACCACGCGAGAGCCTATGATTGTGATGAAGAATTTGAAGTTGCCACGCGGTGAGATTCTGCTTTGGGGTTGACTATGGATAGACATCGCAGCATTGCGAAAGGGTTTCGAGCGTAAGACGCAGTGGAAGCCAGGACGAGACATCTGGGGTCGAATTAGTTAACATTGGAGGTTCGACATCTAATAAAATGCGAGCTCGAGCAGAGGCGGACACGAGCCGAGTGTGGTTGAGCAAGTGAGTGTGCAGGAGGACGGAACCGTGTCAGCGCGTGAGCAGGAGCATTCAGCGAGAAAACAAAACGCCAACAAGAGGATGGGAAGGGATGGGTTGGCGGTGTTTGCGAGAAGGACGTTGCGATTAACTCCCTCGCGCACCCGTTGATTTGCCTCGGCTCGTCGCTCGTGTTGCTCGTCATCCATGCCTCGTCTCGGACAGTCGATTCGGCTTGGTTCGACGCTTGCTTCTTGCCTGGTTCGCTGACACATCAGTCAACTGGCCATACGGCCGATTGGCTCCTTCGCGCGCAGTGCTGGACGATGACATCATAGGAAGTCCTCTCTGTCTCGCCGACGGCTGCTCTCACTCTGTCCGTCTCGCTCGTCAACACCACACTACCTTCAAGTTGACTCTGCACGAGCGCCTTCGCCTGATTCTGCGATTCTCGCAGGCCACGCCGCGCCTGTGTGCGTCTTCCATATCTCTTGGCTGGGTCCGTCGCCGCCGATACCTAGAATTGTTCCATGCGGACGCGCAGTATCAACTATGTGGTGCGGAATACAAACATACTTGGTGCCCCGCAGTGGACCATCGTCGTGGTCATCGTACGCTCCCTGTTTGATTCCTTTCCTTTTCCTTCCGTTTCCTTCCAGTGCCGCAATTCAATTTTTGAACTCAAACTGCGTATCCCTTTATTCAATTCTACAGCAAAGCAACAAGCCGGTCAGGGGCATTCGGTCCCTTCTCAGCTTTATTGAGAGACACAGATTGATGACCATTTATAATTGATTGACCGGATATAAAGCTTGCACCTCTAGAAAGAGAAGTCGAAACTGCCTTATATGGAAGGCCATCAAACCAAAAGGTTTTATAAACACGTATGCCTTGAAATATTATTTACCACATGTTCTTGAGGCACTGACCGGGATTTTCGGATGGTGATGAAGTTGGCAATAGCGGCTAATTATGACGGGAGGTCGCGTTGAATGTGCCGTGCTTGTGTTTGAATGTGCGGGGGTGTGTAATACGGGTTTGTTAATCCCGAATTCTGAACTAGGGGGTGCGGGCCGTCGCAAGTGCGCGGCGGTCACGAATACTTTTATTTTTGTTCTTCTTGAAACGAAAGCAGGATCACTGACGAATGGATCAATAAATCCGGGCGCGCATATTAGTTTGAAGTAGAATGATACACGAGAAAGTGAGAACTAATATAGACAACCTTGCAGAAACCGAGAAAATGAAGTAAATAAGGAAAGGAGCGGATGTGCAGAGGGGGGCCAGATGTACATGATGCCTTGAAGGTTTTATCGCAGTACGATGCCACCAACAGGACTGAGCCCTGGGTCCAAACTCGCTCAGTGGCAGAGAACACCAGGACCACAAGGCAGGGGAGGGAGAGAGCATGGAGCACAAATACGCACCCACCCTGAGAGAGGAGACAAGTCAGGTCCACGGTACCGAGCCATGAGACCATCAGCGAGCCAAGCCATGGCTCGGTCGCACCTGCTTCTTTGCGTCAGGCCGAAGTCGCAGCACCAACGAGTCGTACGTGTTTGCATCAGCTTGCAACCCAGCAATAACACCAAACTAACACCTCGTACCACACACCACCAGCGGGAAGGACATTCTTCGCAATCCATGTCGAGCGAATGAACACTACGACTTCGGATGCTGTACGCGCATCACGAGTCGTGTAAGATGTACCCAGCCACTTCACGCAACGTCACACAGCACCTTGACACCTCCGCCATTGACATAGATGGCGCGCGGTGCGCTCCAATGGACGGCATGACATCACAGCTCTATATATGCGCCAGCTCCTGCCTGCCTCAACACGGTGACTTCTTTTTGAGTAGCGCCCGAAGTGCCATGCAATCGCACCCTCCGCACGCAGCGCACACATCACGTGCGAGCGCTATCCAGCTCCGCAGCACAAAAGATACAAAAAAGGACAAATAAAACAGAGCCAGAGAAACACTCACTGTATCCTGATCCTATGGAGAGGAGGGCAAGAAATTGATGCAGCGTGGTTGATGCACACGGTATGTTGCTCTACCAAAAAGATTAAGATGCTGACAAGAAAGGTACAGAAACTCCTTTACCTCATCTCCGATTCCCTCCTGCTCGCGGGTAGCGTTGAACAGTGCTCGCGCGTGTGCACGGCATGCTGTATCAACCCGCATTACGAATGGTAGGATTCTCGGGCGAACAGTCCACATCACACGACGCCTATGCGCCCCTATGCGCCGCCGAGGCTGAGATGGCGAAATTACCCGGAAGAGGGTACACCGACTCACTGCACAGGGCCAGCATGCGTCGCCTTGTGAAATCGCCGGTGATTAACCCGGCGACCAGGAGAAATAATAGATATACACACCTTCGCTCGTTTCCACCTGCCGATATGCCATTCATTCTACGTGAACACAGTACAGAATTGGAAGGGCTGCAACTACAGTGTGTCACAAAAATAAATGTGCACCCTGCTATTTTGTCATAATTTGGCAACCGCTTGAGATTTTGAGCCAAACTCAAATGTCACACTGTCAAGAGAGCCGCCGCCGATGTTTTGCATATGTTGATTGCGGGCTCTGCAGTGAGTTATTGCCTGTATATTTTGGCACAATTCAACTTCACAAGTTGCTTAGTACATCTCAGGCTACAATTTGGGTGATTTAGGTTTTCTCCAAAAAAATTATTTATCAAGCTAAAAAATACAGGTTTCTATATTTCGCCTCCTCTGATGGCACATCAGGATACTATGATGCGATCAACATATGCAAAACATCGGCGGCGGCTCTCTCGACAGTGTGACATTCGAGTTTGGCTCAAAATCTCAAGTGGTTGCCAAATTATGACAAAATAGCAGGGTGCGCATTTATTTTTGTGACACACTGTATGTGGAGCATCACCCCTGTCTGAATTGAGGAGGATCAGCAGGTCGACACAAGTCAAACAGGGATTAGATCCATACCTCGCACCTTGACGCGCTCACTGTCCGCTTCGTCGCAATGTTCGGACTCTTGCACGCCGGGCCTGCGCTGCGCAAATAGACGAACTTGCGAGTGGCTGCTCTGTACTGGCTGCAACAGCTCTGTGCGAATCATGGCAAAATCGTCACACCACGCGTTACCACGCCGCACGCGTGCTACTTGCCACTCATGCATTTCCGGAAAGCTGCTCGAGTCGAGCACTGGCATCTGCTGCATCGCAAACTGCGCCACCGGTGCACCAAAGTCCGGCGCATGCAGGAAGTGTGGCAGTGCCGCATCCGCACGGTGTGCAGCGCTCATGGGGACGACAGAAGCATACAAAAATATCTATAGATAAACTGTGTTATGTAAATATTTGAATCAACAATGAAAGCATGTACTCAGCCACTAGCAATTTGCACGAGTAAAGCGCCGCTTGTTACCACAAAGGTTGCTCCAAGTCCTTCGCCGCTGGCAACCCAGAGCATCACCTGGCCAAAATAAAGGCCAGCATAAGTGAGAGTGTTGTGCACCTCCTTGATCTCCTTGTTCTCTCATCTCTCTCAAATTCCCATAAACCGTACTGGCAAGGACCGCGATGCTGCCAGTGAAGCCCCTTGATAGGTACAGTGAGTAATCATATGTACATGACCCATAGATTAGCCCTCCGATGTGGTACCATACCTTTTGAAACCGAAAACTACAGAATGCCGATGCGAGAGGATGCAATAAATCGCAGTGGTGGTCGTGGTCTAAGAAAGGAGAAAGTTTGATGTTATTGATTGATGGGCGCAATGTTTAGACCGAGAATCCATGGAAATAGAATGCACAACTGCGATAGAAATGAACCAATGAGATGAATCAATAGCTTGTACCTCCAGCATTGAAAATCATCCGAAATTTGTGTACAATAGGTCAAATTGAAGGAAGGAGAATAGAAGTGAAATCTGTGACATAAGCAGTTCCCACACTGCCACTATTTCCATTAGATTCCAATACTGATGATCCAGATCATCTTTGTTCCTCCTAATGGATTTTGAAATTCAATCACAAAAATCTAATGAAAAATGAGCACTGCCACTAATTTCGTTAGTTGGATTCCTGTCTACCGTGAGTAGAGAGGTCCATTGTTTGGCCTGTACAAAGTGTAAGAACGAATACATAAAGTATTCGTAACCACAGTCGCTCGCTCTGATTCTTGCGGAAGCTATGAGATTGGCATCAACTATTTGGGGTGACACACTGGAAACAGGATGAGCGAATAGTGTGGATCGAGATTTATTGAAGGAGTTTGAGTCTACTGTACTTTTTGTTCAAATCGACATGGGGTGTGACACGTGACCCATTTGAGCAATTCGACATTTCGGCAACCGTCAAATCCCTGCGTGACATTTAAAAATTTTCAACATCCGAACCAAAAATTTCATCTTTTTTGCACCTGTTCCAGCTCTTTTCACCATTTTAGAACCTGCGTGACTGCCTGGAGGTTCGACAAAGGGCCGCGTGATGCGTGACCTCAACCAAAATTCGGCCTTGACACAGGGGTGCTTGACACGTGACTGTTGAATTGAATGAAAAAGTACAGTATCATATCATTGTAACATCTGACATAATCACACCAGTCATTTTCCCAAATCTCACGAATGAGTGCTCTGTCACGACTGTACCCAGTTTCTGGCCTTGCTTGTTGCCAGAATGTGATGAGTTCCATCGTCAGATTTGGAAAGGACTGGAAACAAGAAGACATCAGTGCACTATAGCCGAAAACATTTTTGTACCTCACTTCAAGTCATTTGGAGACATGATGGATAAGTCCGTTACCACCCGGCCAAAAGGACAATATTTCGGAAAGTGGGATAGACCAAGTTCATGATAAAGTACAGGGCAAGGACGGGACAGTCTGACCAGAAGTGAAATATGGTGTCCGAGGTCACACCAATTTTCATGGTCAACAAAATAGTTTCTCTCAATCATGGACACCAACTGGGCTCTGTTGTAGGATTTTTGAGGTTGCGGGAGAGTGAGAACCGATTGTTCACCAGCACTGCATCCCGAGATTCAGACGGATTAAGTACTCCATTGGTATCAATGCGGTTCTTAACCATGTTACGAATTAAGTGCAACACTAGGTCTCGAGCAACCCACAGATATGCTGCTGGCAGCTGATGGATAGGCTGCACATGGTCATCTCCAGCGAACTTTGGTTGAAGACTACACAAAGCAGTCCTGAGATCAATTCATGTCAGGTCCAATTTGCTAGGGAGTTCCCACACTCGCTGGCGGAGGAACCCAATTGATATCAGAATGTGGGGGTGTTCAGGACTGGGAGAGTCAATGTGCTGGACAGATAGGACCTTGTTCAGCTGCATTGTGTCGATGGAAAACATGAATGCATAGTCCTCCCAGAGCTGGATCAAAGTGTCGGGTACTGAAGGGATGGTCTAGATGCATGGGTGTGTGACTGCTGGTCATGACTTAACTGCTGTACCAGCAACCGCCAGTCAGCCACCTGCTGCGAGTGATGCAACAACTGAATAAGGCGACCCAGCTCTCATGGCAAGTGCCAGTACGTTGTGCCGCCGCAAGTCGGAAGTAAATTTGACTAGCAGGAGGTGGACTTATTCCTAGTCCAACCTTATTATCCCATTTCTAGAGACTGTTCCTGTCTCCACTAGAAGGTGCCCCTGCCAGATGCTATTTCTCTCCCCTAGTGATTCACCTCTGGTGCATGTAGTCTCGGCTTGCCGCCGACTCCTAGCCCAGTACTAAAAACGTCCTCCTGGCAGAGCTCTCTGGCTTTACCAGCCAGATCGCTAAGTCGTTCAGTGGTTAATGGTAGGCGTACTGGCTTTCGGCCATCAATGGTGCAGCATGCTGTCCTGAGGCGGACGCATGCCCCCAAACTAATCTTCACTTCACCATACTGATAAGTCATGAAAAATGAATAAAAACTTGGTGTTTTTATGCATGTTCTGTTACGCGCCTTATCACCGTGGGTCAGTGACTTTTATTGTCGATGAATTTGATGATGGTGGCTGCATAGATGAGATGGCCCGAAGAGTTCTCAACCAGCTGATTGAGTACGTCTGGCATAGGCCAAGGCAAAGGGATGTTTGCCATGGTCTGGTGCTCATGCCTCTTCTGAGAATTGAGCCTTGCCTTCTGTATTCTTTGTGTGATCAGAGTTCCTTGGGAGCATCAATGAAAATAGTCCTCTTCCATTATCCATCTGTCTGGTGCTTATCCACATTATCTTGTCATGTGTTCCCACCTAGATGATATGTGACATGCAGGCCCATATCAAAGCAGGATAAAGAGTGAAGAACACACAAACTAAATAAATTACAACAGACTACAGTTGTATATATAGTTTTAGAGACAGGATAAGTTTGAAATGTAGAAGTTCTTTGACCATGGTTCAAATTTCCTGACCTTATCTCCAATTATGATGTTTGTTACTGTGATTTCACAGCTACTATTGAGTCACCCAAAATTTGAATTCTAATCATCCCAGCAGCACGAAGAGCATGATTCCTAGGCTTCTCAACTTGCTCCAGTTGTGCATTAAGCTCCGGATGGTTGCGAAGTAGCCAGATAATGTGAAGCAACCCCATGCCATTGAACAGGTTTGTTGGCTGGGTTGTTCCCTGAGATACTATAACTGCAAGAGTACACAGAATCATAGAGGCTCCCAGGCCCAATGAGATCTAGTGTAGTTGAAATTTAGAGTGTGATTTTTATTGAATTAGGCATGCTTACCGCAAGAATATTGAGCTGCACAAACATCGAGGGAGTCAAAATTACAGGTGCGTGACAGGTCAAAATCAACATACATTGAGCCTAGCAGCAGATTGAACCACCTGCATCTCTACATTTCCAGAAGAAAGAACAGGGGCACTGCCCCCTTGACTATCTTTCTCAAAAATCTCGTACTTCTGAATGAGTGATGGTTGATGAATATGACCAGCTTTTCACAAAGTAAGTGGAAGTCAATATGAGATGAAAGCTCTACAGAGCTTACCTATCCAGAACATAGATGCCACCAGATTTGCCAATGCATTCTCAATATCATGGAGTTTCAACATGGAGCCTGAGCTGAGATCAACACCACTGGCAATCCATGATGGATCCAGCCCAAGTTGATCCATTACATATCTGAAAGACTCTCCAATTAGAATTCAGTTCATGTCCCCAAGCATGGTTGTCTCACATATCTGCATATGTAAGGTAGTTCCAGATAGTGGTATTGGTATATGAAAGTCCAACACCACTTTGAGAATTGTGTGTGACTGCTTGAGCCCACTGAATAATTTCATGTTAGGACCTTCACAATGAACTTAGAATCAACAAACCAGATCACTAGCGACTAATCGATTATCTTGTGGGAGAACTGAAGTGGTATCATTCACATATGCCTGCCATATTGAGTGATCCTTCCAAATGCTTGGGTTGAGAGAAGATCCGATAAGCCTCCCAGTTTTGGGATCAATCATCCCTGTTTGGTTCACCACAGACTTTGTGCACTGCATAAATTGCAGGTGAGAAATGGTCAAGTTAGGCCCCATCGGATATTTCAGTTGCACTGGGGATCCAGTTCTTCCAACAGAATCTATAACTTGATTTGTGGTGTATAGAATGACTGTTTCATTGGATATTCCGGGAATAAATGCGATGACATTGGGGCCTACAATAATGTGAGATTAGCTATCTTCGAAAATATATGGCATCACCTGCAGAAGACATTACAAATGTCTCGTCAAATGATGGAAGTGAAATCTCCCAGTATGGACCAGGGAATTCAAATTCATTGAAGTGATCTGTTTGAACATATCCAATGTTTTCTCCCAAGAGGTACCCACAGGAGATATTGAAACCTGCCGCAGAAACCTGTGTTGGAACACCCTCTAAAGCTAAACTTTCCAAGGTGTCATAGAGAGATCCATTGAATAAACCCAGTGTTTCTGATTCTTGCAAATTTCCGATCCACGGCAAGAAGTCCAAATCCTTGAAGAAAATTTGTGTGGTCTCACTAACCACAATTTGCTCAGGAAACATTCTCAGTAGATCAAGGCACTTACTTCATGGAGGCAGAATTGTTTAATTCAGGAAGCCCCTGTGTAGGAACAGTTAACATGATAGCAGAGCTGTATGATTCCACTGAAAAAAGTAATGGAGTTGTGAGGTGGATCAACCAAATGGTTGTTAGATATGCTAGGATTAGGAGACTTCTCTTGATGGATGCCGGGATTGAAAGTTGTTGATACACAGTAGTCAGTGCTGATCCCAAGCCCGACCAGGCCATGGTACTGTCATGGATTGCAGTCAGAGTTGTCTCCACTTGCAGGCTTCTCTGGATCATAATTCTCTGAACCAGAAAGACAAGAACCGATGAGTAAACCTGGGATTACTGTATTTAGCTCCCATTATGTATAGGTAAGCAAGACTGTACCGTTCCCACACCCGTTGCCAGGGCTGTTAGCAGAGATGTCATTCTTCCCTGGAGGTTGATTGGAAATGTAATTACATGCTCTGCATGTGGACTGAACCACACTCCAAGCAAAGCAGCATGCACTAAGATAAGGCTGATGTGACATGCGATGCATATAGCTCGTTGATGTCTTTTGAATGTTGGCTGGAGATGGGACTCTTCCTCTGTTTCTTTGCACAGATTAGTGTTCAATCTAGATATTATTGATATTGCTCACTTTTTGGTAGGAGAGGAAAAAAGCTGTCTGGTTTAGATTTATTGCACATCTCATTTGCTATATGTCTGCTGCCGAACAACCTTGTGGAAGGAATGTTGCCTGGTATTTGCAACGTTGTGTTCAGACTGGAAACTCGAGCTTTTACCAGTCCTGCCATTCTTAAGTTTTTGTCCGTGGGATGGGACACCTGTGGCAGGAGGAGTTCAAGCTCGGGTTGATGTCGAAACATCCAAATCACGTGCAGTAATCCTGCATCAGCCACATCCTCTGCATGTGTTGGGACGGTCCAATATGGGATGGACAACAAAAATAACAGGATTGAGGCACTCAGACCAATAGCTAACTGTTGCACAATGTTAAAACAATATGGATGATATGCATACCACGCACAAAAAGAACATTCAGCTGGAGTGTAGGTGATGAGCTTGCTGGCCATGGTTGAAAAGAGTATAAAATACTGACGTCAAGTCGGCAGGCAGGGGTTGGTCTGCTGCACAACAGCATTGTTCACAGATAACATAGGTGGAATAGCTGGGTCATATCGATTGAAACCTATGGCACTCACCCCAGGTCCAAATTGATCACTACTATATTTTGAGATAATGGATCCTGGAGTGATGTGTCCCGCTACAGAAATTGGATCAGCATTGAAAATAGAGGGAAAAAAAATAAATAAAACTGACCTATCCAAAAAATGGAAGCCACAAGAGAGGAAAGAGCATTCTCAATATCATGGAGCTTTAGAACTGGAACAGATGTTGAAGCAGTCCCTGAAGCGATCCACGATGGATTGAGTCTCAACTCTTCCATCAGGTATCTGAAAGGTATCAGCATGAGTACTACTCTGTGGCAAGATAGCTTCTCTTACTCTCTTGTGTTTGAAATGTAGTCTATTACATCTGTGGTGTTATCATTCTCGGGAATGTATGACCAGTCATATTCTGCATTCCATAAAAAATCAGACCACTGTTATAAGTTCAAAGATCAGACCCAATGCAGATACAAGGGGGTTAATCCACATACAAAGTGACTCCCAATCAAGGTCTCATCAGGAGGAGAGATGGTTGAGTTGTCATACTTCCACCAACTGGAATGTGTTTTGTATATACTGGGGTGAACAGAGGAAGGCTCGAGTTTCCGAGATTGACTGTCAACTGTTCCCCGTTGATGGACCACTGACTTTGAACACTGAAGGAATTGCAACTGAGATACAGTTGCATTGGGGCCCATTGGTTTCCTCAGCGTGACTGGTGATCCCTTCTGGCCTTGAGAATCCACAACATCATTTGTTGTATAGAGGATAATCGAGTTGTTAACTGGGCCAGTCCAGGTGAAATACATCCCAATTATATTTGGACCTAAATTATGCGTGAGTGATATAGCATTGGTTGGAATAAAATACATACCACGGGATAAAAGAGAAATTGGGGGAACCTTGGAGTCGAAGGATATCTCCCATGATGGTGGTTGCCAACCACTTGCTTTCAGAGACTCTGTGTTTCTGCCGGGCAGATATCCACAACTGATGTTGAAACCTGTTAGTGATATCTCTGCTGAGCCATTTCCCAAATTGGTGTCCTGCAAGACATCGTACAGACTTCCATTGAAAAGTCCGAGTGTGTCTTCTAAATTGTTAATCCAAGGGAGAAAGTCAATTGTCTTATCCATAAACACCATAACGGGTCTGTAAGTGTTGATTTCTTTTAGCTCGGATACAACTCTTTGAACTTTTGATATACTCACTCATGGTTAGATTGGTTCCATTGCGGGATCCCTAGAGTTGGGACAATCGATGAGGTGGGGATGTTGAATATGGGTACAGAAAAGAATGCTGGGGTCGTTATATGAATGACCATGATCAACCCGAGGTATCCGACAATAGAAAGGGTCTCCGGGATCGAAGCCGGCAATGAAAATTGAATGTAAAGGTTATTGAGAGCAGATCCAATGCCAGACCATGATAGAAGATTGTCATGAGTAGCAGTCAATGTGGTGTACTTCTTCAAGTTACACTGGTTCGCCAATTTTTGTGTGACAAAAACAATAGCCGCCAAATATATCTAGGCTTTGCTTAGTTCATGGCACAACATGAATGAAATCGCGTTACTGTTGCAAACATTGTCATTGTTGCTTTGGTTAGCTCAGAGACTTTTGCTTGAAGGGCGACAGAAAAGATCATTTTGTGCTCAAGATGCGTAGCCCACACAACCAGAAGAAGGAGGTGCAACACAATCAGACCTGCGTGCAATGCCAGGCACAAAAAATCTTAGGGTATACCATGTTCTCTTGATTGTGCCTGGTGTTATCTGATGTGTATTATTTTGCTGCAATTCTGGCTCCTCTTAGAATACTAGTCAGGCCACAGGGGAAGTCTGAGCACATTGTATACCTGCCTGTGCTTCTAACCAAAAAGGAATGTTCTGAGGCTGGAATGAGGTCGACCTCAGAGTATTGAGAGGTGTCCCGCGAGGACAGAGTGGATCCAATGCTCCAGGCAGTTGGTGTAGAAAACTTCATAAGGGGGCGCGAGGGTGAGGGCGATTGGAATTGTGGAACGAACACGCCTTATCATTTAAAGTGATTCAATCGCACTCAGAGAGAACTTTCTTGCAATGATGAACACCAGATTGATAGAAACATGGATGGTTTCAAGATTCCATGCATCAAGGGGTGTTTGATGAGAGATAAATATAATCGGTCCGTGTAAAATTCATGCTTTCATCCAATGTACTTCATGGATTCAGGCTGGAAAGGACAGGGAGGGCAGCATTGTGGCTGTGGCACTCTAACTGAGGTCTTTTCATCCTTCATGGATCGACTGAGATGGACTCCGTTTGTTCTTGATATTCAGAGGCAAGATGGACGATCAAGTCTGGTGGATTCCGATTGATGCAACGATAGTGTTGGAAGGCAATCTATTTATGTGCTCACGGCTACGGAAGTGCCTGATAGTCTTGTTGGTTGAGATGGCGAGGAAATGATGCTGATGTCATTGTCAAAGATCTGGACGTTTCGAGGGGCGTCAATTTCGGGTGTGAACTCTGACCTTGCGATAGAGAGTCTATTCCTCCTCTCCACTTGTTCTGTTGGGTCAACTCACCCCCCAGTGAGCACCAATATCGAATTTATAAACCTGGTTATGAGACGGAACCGAGTTCCAACGCTCTTACTAGAGCTCACCGTTGCTCCGCGCGAGATTACATTGCGCTGAAATCAGAGAGCATGATTTATCAGTGGCACCAAGATGCCCCCATGTCTTGTCGCTGAGTTGTTGGATGTGATCCTCATTGAATTTCTCCGTCCTAGAGATATGAATCAATGGCAACAGAGAGCGAGGTGTCCAGGCAATGCTTATTTTGGTTGCATCAGAATGTTCTATGTTGCTATGCACACTACCGCGATTTGGTGGGGTCTGACAGATGGTGAGCATGCTGTGGTATTCCGACCAACTCTTCACGATTTCGAAAATTTTCACTCACCGAGAAGGCCGAGAAATTTATATTTCAATTATGGCGATTTTTATCAAGAAAATCTGGCTGTCGCTGTCACCTGAACACTTGGTCGAAATACTACAGTACTGCGTGGGGCAGCGCTGTTTCTGCGTGAGTGGTCGCAGGCGGGGCTACAGACTCTCGTCTTACTCGCTGTTAATGTGAGACTGACAGATTGTGGAAGACGATAAGACGCTTCCGGCTCTTTCCGGCAACCACACCGGTCAGATCGAAGGATCAAAGCCGGGCCGCCCCCGCAGATGGATTGCCGATTAACACACCTAAAAAAAGCCAACTTCCAACCTTGTTAAATGCGAGGTGTAATGAACTACCCACCGCACTTTCAAATTAGAGACCTTCCGGTGAGCCACCGGGAGCTACCCGGTGGTTGATCGGGCATCCGGTTCCAAGTGGCTACGTCATCGAGTGGCCAATCCGGTGGCGTTAAGGCTCCAACTGTTTTGTTTTTGTTTACCAATCTAGGAAAACTAAACAGAAACAGTTTCTAAACTGTTTAAAACCGTTTAAAAACTGTTTAAAACAGTATTTTCCAGGTATTTTGTGTGGGCATCAGTAGTGTATGTATATAAGACCGAGAGATATCATACCCTTTTTGGTACCGCCTCGTACTTCTCGCCTTCAAGAACAATTTTTTTTTTTTGGGTTTATGACCGGCCTGATGTCAAGTAAATTAGTGAGAAATGTTCAGGGAAGGGACTGAGATGAATCTCATTTGATACTGCTATATCAAAGTTGTCTTTTTCCTCCTCAGAAACCACGACATACTCGCTGTCTTTTCTTTTGGGTTTGGGGGGTAGAAACGGACGGTAAAGTTACATGTCCTTGACACCGCGGGCAACTGAGTGTCATTTGTGATCTCAGCCTTGGGCCGATACTCGCTGTCTTTTCTTTTGCGTTTGGGGGGTAGAATGCCTAAAAAGTCACTAATAAAATTTTTGGTGAGAAGACCACAACTTACTATCGATAAACATGTCCTGTTGCACGGTTGATGTTTTCTTTGGTGCACTTCCAGCTTCAGCCTTGCCCTTGGTCTTGGCTTTACTTGGCTTCTCAGCTGCCCGCTTTTGGCATCCTCGGCCGACATTTCACCTCATATTCATCAGAATCTCGACAGTGCATGTGGAGGGATAACGTGCTTGGAGAGATTGGTGATACTCTCGACCCGCGTCATGATTACATCGGCTGGGAAAAATAGGCGAATACTGTGTCAATTTGTGATAAAAACTGTGTCCACAGACCATCATTACGTCGAACCTGAGTCCTCTTAATGGCGGACCGATGTGCAGCACTCGGGCCCTCACTATTGGAAGCACACGAGGGGTATTTATAGCGAGACTGGCATCTGGGACATCTTGTGGGACCATAGAGGTGAAACGGAATGGAGAGCATCAAATATGAGTACAGAATATATATGTAGGGTAAATATACCAGACTTCGTACCACTTACCGTGCGCGCGAAGACTGAGCTCTTATATTACAAATTTCCCGCGCACTCTGTTGTCTCGTTCTCATAGAACAAACATGCAGAACTTGGAGTTATAAGGTCGCTGGAAGCCGAACAAACCTACCGCCACAGGCCCATGACTCCGCCACTTGCGGCAAAACTGTTTACAGCCGATGTCGGAACCGAAGGCGCGAGCAAAAATATCTTGTTTTGCAGTGTTTTCAAAGAATTGTTAGTAACTCAATTAGCTTTGCACCGATTCCGACGAAACCTGGGTAGATTTGTCGGCCTAATTCATGCGCAATTAGTGATAGAAAGCGATTCATGAAAGTATTCTATATTGGGTAATCTATGATTTTGGGCGATTTTCACGTCAAACGCCATCTAGCATGTCTAGAACATGTCCCAGCGGCTTAATATTTTGCGATGGACAACACAGATACCTCCTTAAGCATGTGACAGAGCCAGAATGATATGATATCCCACGATGGATGTAAGTTTTACAATATTTCTCGATGCCAAACTTACCAAATGCATCAAACAGAGTTGCTGGAACAGTAGCTAAATTATCCTCACTTCTGGCTCTATCACATGCTTAAGGAGGTATTTGTGTTGTCCATCGCAAAATATTAAGTTGCTGGGACATATTCTAGACATGCTAGATTGCATTTGACATGAAAATTGCCCAAAATCATACATTACCCAATATAGAATATTTTCATGAATCGCTTTCTATCACTAATTGCGCGTGAATTAGGCCGACAAATCTACTCAGGTTTCATCGGAATCGGTGCAAAACTGATTGAGTTACTAAAAATTCTTTGAAAATACTGCAAAACAAGATATTTTTGCTCGCGCCTTCGGTTCCGACATCGGCTGTAAACTGTTTTAAACAGTTTGTTTACTGTTTGCCACCTTGGGTAAACAAAAGAAAAATAAAAACAGTTATAACTGTTTTAAACTGTTTAAAACAAAAACAGTTGGAGCCTTAGGTGGTGTGGAGATGACGTCGCTACAACATCGCTACTCACTTCCTTTGTTTACCATCCACCACTATCAACACGATGCCTATCCAGACACGCGAGCTAAGGCTTCAAATGCTAAGAAGGATGTTCTCTCCCCACGCTCTGAGAATGACAGTGAGATGGAATCACATGCAGATGATGATCTATCCGGTGAGAAGAGGGCAACAAAGATGATAAAGACAGTCAACAGGATGAGCTTGAGGAGGATCACGAGAGCCTATGGTCCTGACCCAAATAACACTCAGTCTCACAATGCACGGGCCCCGCCTTGGCAACCGTGGCAAGATCGGCTGCTCATCGCCCAAGTGAATGAGGGTCGTCCTTTTCTCATGCCTCGCCGCTCTCGTAATACGCCTGGGACTCTACTGTATCTTTTCCTTCAATTCGACATGGGGGGTGATGCGTGACCCAGTTTAGCAATTCAGCATTTTGGTAGTGGCAAAATTGTTGTGTGACACTTCGAAAATTTCGGTATTCCGGAACAAAAAAATTCGAAAATTTCGTCTTTTTGACATTTTTCAGGCGATTTTGAGAGCTGCATGACGCCTTGGAGGTTCGACAGAGGCGCGCGTGATGCGTGACCATGAATAAAGTTCGTGATCGACACAGGGATGCGTGACGCGTGACTACCAAATTGAAGGGAAAGATACAGTACTGCCGACTCGCTGGCTCGTGCTTCTGCTCAGCAAGGGTATTTCCCTCGGACTGGAGAGGCGTGCAAGGTATGCTTCAATATTTTGAGGCAGAAATATAAGGTGTGTGCTATTTACCCATAAAGATATTATAAATGCATCATATAAAGGTGGATCAAGCACGCTCGCTTCAAAAGACTGGGATGGATGAGGAGATTGAGGAGTTTATGGAGGTAAGATATCTTTTGAAATAGCTGCTTGCAAGGCCCACCTCTTCGGCAGTTATTGGGTGAACTCTGTGCACTCTTCAATGCTGAGAAGGCACCCATGCAGAGCTCCCAGAAGACAAATGTAGAAACCCAAGCTGGCCTAGAGCTCCGCGACACATCAATGTGAGGTCTTGTGAAGGGTGATGGTCTAATTGATGTCACAATGTTAGCTGGTGCCTCAGTGCATGAGCAGCAAGGCCAACGTGGGACCAAGTACGTGAATGATACATATTGCATGTTGTTTTTGTCATTCTTGACTCCATTTCAGGCGTAAGAATCGGGACAATGACAAGGAGAACTTGTTGCAGGGCTGGAACACCAGATGCAAATGGCAGTGGAAGAGCAGAGATGCATTCAGCGACATCCTCAACCAACCAATAAAAGAAGATAAAGCTGCTTTGGAGGTTTGTGCGAGACAGGAAGCGGAAAAACACATGCAACAGATAGATGTTTTGAACAAGCTTGCAGATTCTGTACAGGGCCTCAACGACCGTCTTTCCAACTTGCAGAATGAACAGGAGAAGACGAATAGATACCTAAACCAGCCGGAGCTTGAACGCTGGGAAGCCGCAGTTCGGCGTCGTCAGCAGGAGCTGGGAATCAATACCCAAGGTACGTTTCTTGCATCTACACTATATACTTTTTTTGGTTATATTTCTGACATGGGATCGTCTCCATCGGCTTCTTCCTCATTAGGATGAACATCAGTCTCGCCCCATGGTGCCGTTTGCACCATTCGTCTCGCTCCTTGTCATCGGTTGGTTCACCATGGAAATATTCATCCAAACAAGGAGGCGGGCACCGGAAGTATTGCAAAGTTTGGGGACGATGAAGAATCGTGTGCGCGTTTGTAAGGAGTATTGCCACCAGGTGGAATAGACCACAAAGCGACATCAATACACGCTGCCGCTGTTGCGGCAATGTGCAGCGGCAGTCTGCGGCAGTCGGTTGTGTGGCACACATTGAACTCCATCATGGTGCCTCAACCAGCGGTCCTAGGTACATTAGTAGATAGTAGAGGTGAATATACAGTTGGGCATCGACATTAGGGTTCACGAGACATCGTGGGCAATGTCAAGAGACGAAGTATGTTTTATTGCAGCGGCAGTCTGCGGCAATAAACAAAGGCAAACATTTTGCTGCGGCAATCTGCGGCACTTTGCTGCGGCAAAGTTCGCACTTGCAGCGGCAAACTGGTGTCTCTGCAGCAGCAGTTTCACGCCAACAGCGGCAATTTTCCTTCTTTCTGCAGCAAAGTCGGAGCGGCTGGAATCCCGCTTACCGGGATACCAGAGAAACCCAAGAGATCCAAAGGAAGCCAAGAGAGAGTCACACCAAAGGTAGCAACAAGACCCTAAACGGGAGTCGAGGTTTTATCTAGCTAGCGTCGGGAGTACAAAGTGGTAACAAACAAAGAAGTAAGTTGAGTACATATGTGGGTCCGTGTTTGGATCAGTGAGTGATGTCGTAATCCGGGATTACACCCTCCCCGTCGTTAAGAAATGCCTTTGTCCTCGCCAATTCAACCAGAGAAAGAAAGGTAAGGTAACGTACGTAAATGCCTGGCCCGGGTGCGTCAAAAACCACGTGGGAAAAGCTACCGGCGGCGGCGTCGCTTTGACGCAGAAGAAAGATTTCCCTGTTCTTCATCCTTCCCCTCGAGCCATCGATCAAGTGCTTCGCATTCAGCGAGCTCGCGTCCAGGTAGCCAGCGCTCGTCCTCAGATCCATGTCCAGCCCAGCGTACAAGGTATTGTTTCCCACGTCCGTGATTCCGCTCGTCGATAATTTCTTCAATCAGCCATTCCTGCTCTCCACGCTCGGTGATGATGGGTCCGGGTCGGGGGAGCTCGCGTTCCGGGAATAGGTCGGGGTCGTTCTCAACATATGGTTCAATCTCGGAGGTGTGGAAAACAGGGAAGACACCAGGCTGAGAGCTCATGTCAAGGGTAACTGTAGAACACTCTTTGTGAACAGACAGAATATTATAAGGACCATCAAAGCGAGGCATAAACTTAGCGCATCGTCCCGTCCCAGCCCGCAAGTATTGCGACCGACGGTTGGCCGTGTTGAGCTTGACGCGATCACCTATCTTGTAGTCCGGGTCGGGGGCGTGGTCCTTGTTAGCTTGTCCAGCTTGCGCGATCTTCGCGGCCAGTAAGTTGTCCTGTGCTTCAAGCACGTCTCGCTCCAGCTGGGCAATGATCTCCGCCGCATCGACTTCTTCGCGTGAGGCTCCGGTAGGCGGTGGGATGAGGGGAGGTATGATCCGTGGTGCACGACCTGTTTTCAGCTGGAACCCAGAGTAGCCCGTTGACTTGTTTACATTGTTCATCAGGTGGAAGCGCACGCGTGGTAAGGCCTTCGCCCATCCTTTCTGATTCCGCGCGACGTGGTAGCGTAGGCATTGGTTTACCGTCTTGTTAGTTCGTTCGCTTGCGCCATCTGTCTCAGGGTGGAAGGCAGTTGACATCTTGATTTTTACACCGGTAAGTTTGTGCAATGCAGCCCAGAATTTCGATACAAATAGTTTGTCACGGTCGCAAATGATCTCCGATGGTAGTCCGTTCTCGCAGTACCACTTGTCAAAGAAGATAACTGCAAAGTCTTCTGCTGTGATGTCCGTCCTCGTTGGTGCCAGTTGCACGTCAGCACCCAGCCGGTCAGTGAAGGTCACAATGCAATTGTATCCGTTATCCAGCGGCAGGGGTCCGATGAAATCAATTGCCACTGATTCGCATCGACCATCAGGTATAGGCAGTGGGTGGAGTGGGCCAGCACGCTTGTTCGTACGGGATTTGTTACGTTGGCAATCCGGGCACGAGGGAATATAGCCGTTCTCGAGCTGGGTTCGCATGTTCGGCCAGTAGTAAGCGTCCCGTAATGAGCGGTAGCTCTTATCAAAACCAAAATGGCCCAGTGCGTCATGAGCCAGCCGGAAAAGTGTTTCCCGGATGTTCCCTGCCCGCGGAATTATCAGGCGGTCACCAATGTACCATAGTCCATTGTCGTTCCTCAGTCCAGGGATGCTAACTGTAATATCATTGAACTTTGCACACCAAGGATCTGATTTGTACCCTGTGCGGATGGAATCCAGGAGGGCCCCATTGAGGTTCACATTCATTATGCTGCAAATATTGTCGAAGGGAGTCTCGGGTCGAATGCGTGTCCTCGAGATACAACGTGCTGCATAAAGCGATGACTCCTTTGTGTGGGAAAAGACAGATGCGACTATGCCTGCATGTTCGTGTTCATCAAAGGGCGCGAGTGCGTGTTTTTATGCCTGCGCACTGTCAGGGAAGTCGGTGCGGGAGAGCGCGTCTGCAACTGAGTTCTCCTCGCCCCGCACATAAATGATCTTTGCATCAAACTGAGACATAAATTCCATCCAGCGGGCCTGTCTGCCCGACAAGTCCCGCTGGCTTTCAAAATTTTCCAAAGTCCTGTGGTCCGTGTATATAAATATTGGTGAGCCTATCAAATCTGCCCGCCACCGTCGCAAGGCGCGGACAATAGCCAGTAATTCCTTTTCATGGACAGGGTAATTCAATTCTGCACCCTTAAAGGTCATTGAGTCGAAGGCTACAGGATGCGCGGTTTCCCAAGTTTCACCATAGGACAACACTCCGCCCGAACGTCTATCACTCGCATCTGTCGTCACAAAAATTTTATTATTTCCCATGTTCTGATGGTCAATGGTCGTCAGACAATCTAGACTGGTTGCAAGGTTCTTAATATTGTCAAAAGCCTTCTGGTGTTCTGTCGTCCACTCGGGAAAGTGCCGATCGGCGTCCTTCGTTGTCAAACGGTGTAATACTTCCGTATGTTCAGCAAGTCCCGGCATGAATTGCGCGACATATCTCACCACGCCCAGAAAGGCTCGTACATTGGTGGAGGACTTTGGGCGGGGCCAGTCAAGAATGCTCTCAATCTTGCTTTTGTCCGCTTCGATGCCCCGCTCAGAGATGCGGTGTCCGAGAAAGTCGATTTCGAAGCGGAATAGTTTTGTCTTTTTCTCATTACAGTAAAGGCCATTAGCCTGCAGGGCCTGAAATATTAATTCAATGTGCTTCTCATGTTCTTTGGCGTTCTGAGACCATATTACAATATCATCAAGGTAAACGTGGCAGATTTTCCCAATATGTTCCCGAAGTGCAGCAGTGACGCGCCGTTGTTGAACTGAAGGTGCGTTACGCAGTCCTTGGGGCATCACAAGCCATTCGTATAGACCCAGTGGCGTACTGACGGCCGTGTAAGGAATTGAATTCGGATGTAGTCGTGTCTGGAAAAAGCTGTCCGTAAAGTCAATTGTGGACCAGATCTTCCCTTTGGCACAGTCGGCAAGAATGTCATCAACTCGTGGGAGCGGATAAACATCGTGTATCGTGTTTGCATTGAGCTCCCGGAAGTCGTTCACCCACCGTGGCAAAGCCGTTTTATCTGCCTTGGGAATGAGAAAGGCAGGTGACGCGTGTGGGGAGCTGGAGGGCCTAATACGACCGGCGTCGAGGTGTCTCTGTATGAGGGTCTGCCAAGCCTCCTTATACTTGCGCGGGCTTTGATATGTTCTTTTCGACAACGTTTTGTGCGCATCCTTCATCTTTATCTCACAAACAACGTCATCTGGCAAGTTGTCTATGTGCGGTATGGGCTCGAAAATTGGTTTGTAACGTCTCTTTAGGTCATCCCCGAGCTTCTGGTAGTGGGCGAGAGCCGCAAGAGTGTCGATGCGTTCGCGAACAGCGGCGACGACATCGACATCCCTGACCTTCTCGAACAGGTTACTGGCAGTCATGCGCTCAAGGCGTGCTGCGCAAACTGCCTTGAGCTCTGTCACTAAGAGCTTAAGGTCCGCCTTGGTCTTCCTTAACTTCTCTCGAAGTTTCATGGGCGGGGTCTTAGGTGGGGCGGGAGGTGCTGGGTCAAGAAGATTGTAATTCGTTCGTTTATCTATTACAGAGCGGAGTTCGAGGTCAATTACAATATGGTTACGCTCGAGCCAAGGGAGGCCGAGGATGACGTCCACCGCGAGGTTGGGTGCTATCAATGCACGTACTGTGTTACTTTCCCAAGAAAGATCATTCGAGAGGGCTTTGAACTTCACATATTCTGTCATGGTGATTGGCTCTGCATCCGGGTCGTCGATCGCCACGCCTAGCGGCTCGGGTTTATGCAACTTGAATCTTCGTAGGTCAAGCCGGTCGACGACGTCGGGGTGAATTAATACTAGATGAGATCCGGGATCGATCAGCCCGCGGTGTCGTACAGGGAGATTGGACATTGGACCTTCCATCCGGAAGTCCCAGAACAGGTGTGGAGATCGATGAGAAGGACTTACGCGTTCAGAAAGACCTTCATCCGTAGTACCACTGTCGTTTGGGTCTTCGATCTCGCCGAGCACAGCGGCGGCAGTGTTGAAGCCGGCGTTCCTGTTCATAATGGCAGCAGCAGGGGGTGGTTTGGTCTGTGGTGCGGGTGGCAAGTCAAACTGACGGCGCTGTTCTGCAGTGAGTGCAGCGAGGGCGGCATTGATCGTTGCTTGGGTGACAGGCTTGTAGTTCGTCGCCGGCGGGAAGTCGCAAGTCTTTACTGTCTCGTAGGCATGTGCAACGTATGGCTTGCGGCACTTTCGACAGCCATGGTGGGCATTGAGGAGCTCCGCCTCGGCCGTCGTCAGTTTTGGGCACCGTTTGCCTCCGCCACCACCGCCCGTGTTGCTCTGCATCGTCGAGGAACCGCCGCCCGAGCCACCACCGGACGGGCTGCCGTTGGTGTTGCCATTGCGCTTAGCCGGGCGCTCGTTTCCGCCGTCATTGGTAGCATTGCGTTTGCGCTCACGCTCGCGCTCGCGTTCGCGTTCGCGTTGTTCGGCGATACTGTGGAGGCGGGCGTTCTGGCGTGTGCGACTGCCGTCCACACGCTCGACTTCTTCGAGCCAAGATAGGAAGTCTTCTTCGTCCTTCGCCTTTGCATCAGCAGCATAGTCTTCCTGTAATTCTACCAGCATGTTCGTCTCGAGGAGGTTGTGAAGGCGTCCGTCATCCAGATGAGAATCGGTATTTGTGAGGTGGGAGTTGAGGGCACGGACAGCCGTCTGGAAGTCAAGGAAAGATTCGTCGACGGCCTGGCGGCGCTGATTCATCGAGAGGCGGGTGTCGCGCTCCCAGTTCTTGGGGAGTACGCGCTTCCGGAGGGTGGTCATAAACTCCTTGAATGTCATCTTCAGGATGCGGGGACGTTCGTCCTCCATCTCGAGCCAGTCTGTGATCTTATGGTCGCGGAAGCAACCGACAGCGACGGCCATCTTGTCGCTCTCCTCCGTGACAGCCTTGAGTGTGCAGTAGTTCGCAAAAGCGACCTCAAACTGCCTGAGGGCAGCCTGAGTGCACTTCCCTTCGTGGAAGATCGGTGGCTTGCCGGCGATGGCTTCGACAGTGGCGTTCTTTACCATGGTGTTGGTGGAGCGCGGCGCTGGTGGCAGATCTAGGTCGGAGTCTGAGTCCACAAGCACGCGAGCCTTCGGTGGTGGCGTCGGTGGCAACGGCGTCAGCGGGGAGGCGGCAGTGGGTTCTGTTTCGTCATCGGCGTTGGGCTCATCGGCGTTCTGTTTTCCGACGGCCTTGGCTTGGTTACGCGTCACCAAGGAGTGGGGAATGGACGGCGTACGCGCAGCCAGGGCTGTGACGTGGCAGTAAAAGTCGGTGACGGCGGCGGTGTTGAGCCTTGTGAGGGCTCGTCAGCGTCGGTTCGGTGCGGTACGGTGACAGTGGCAGTATTGCTGGGGAGTCAGGGCCAGTGGCAACCTTCCTCTCCACAGCGAGTCGGTGCGGTGGCCCAGAAGGGCTGATGTTGCTAAAAAAATGGAATCCCGCTTACCGGGATACCAGAGAAACCCAAGAGATCCAAAGGAAGCCAAGAGAGAGTCACACCAAAGGTAGCAACAAGACCCTAAACGGGAGTCGAGGTTTTATCTAGCTAGCGTCGGGAGTACGAAGTGGTAACAAACAAAGAAGTAAGTTGAGTATGTATGTGGGTCCGTGTTTGGATCAGTGAGTGATGTCGTAATCCGGGATTACAGCGGCACACAGCGGCAATGTGACATTGCAGCAGCAGTTCAACTCAAGTTGAACAACACTGCTGCGGCAATCTCACATTAGTCTGTGGTGCTCTGTCCTCGGTCCACATGCAATGTTGGCTCTCATTGGACTCGCCATAATTGAATTATGCTTGACAACAACATCTTGTCCAGAACTTCTGCTATCCACGCCTCAATCGTCGTGTCCGCCTCAGACCAATTCAACAACGGCCAGGGCGCGCGAGCGGCCGGGGTCTGTACCACTTTCAATACCACACGTCACTCTAACTATAAACCAATGAGCTAAAAGGTACTATCGGCCATCAGGTACCTGGCCACCCCTAGGTACCTGGCCACTTGAGGTTTATAGGCTTAGCACTTTGAAATTCGATCCACATGATATCGAGGGATGAAAAAGGACCTCCAACGCGTGTCCAGACCAAATTTAGACGAAATCTGGTGTGACGATCAAAAGTTATGGCAGTTTGATCACCGTCAGAGGACGTGGGAAGACAGATCTCTTGATGCCATTATAATGATGCAACTTGTGGCGGCTCGTTCTTGGTCAAATCTTCACCGATCCGCGACTTCCGTGGCTCATTCTTTTCGTTTAATACTGCCCTGAATTTCTGAGCAGGTGACCTCATGAAAGCTGGAGATGTAGGTGTGCCAGAGCTCTGGGAACGACGGGCGCTGTTTTCCGGCTAATTTATCGAGTCATCCTTACAACGAATGAGCGGTTGGTGAGTGAGGCATGGACCTTTCCAGGGCCATTCTACATCAGTCACAGCTTAACCTGTACTATATACCGAATTTTTCTCTTTCACATTGGTCAGGCAATGACATCAGCAGTCAAAACTCACCCAAATTTGAAGTCTGGAACTTTTAAATTCGTTCAAGCAAGCGGGAGACTGTTGGGATGGATATTTTGTTCCAAATAGATGGAATTCCTTATAATTATGGTATTTGTACCAGAATTTAGCATGTGATAAGTGTTCCCCGACATGTGGTACTCACACAGTTGAGAGAACCAGTTTTCAGCATCTGGTGCAAACAAAAAGGATATTTTCATAGCGTTGTCCAAGCTCCTATATACCACTAAAATATGCACAATACATCGTATATGAATTTACAACATCCAAATAGCTGGGGCTGGCTTATGACACAGTACCTGCGTATAAAGGCGGGTGGCCAGGTACCCCATAAATGGTTATTTTGGGCCTGTCCCTAATAAAAAATTCACTGTACCTGCACACCTTGCTCTAAATTCTGGAAAATATCTTACAACAATTCTTTCGATACCTCCCCTGCCTCCCATAACATCTGGGCCCACTACTAGACTCTGTGCTGCCAGCATCCACGCTGAAAGCTTAAGTGCCAGGTACCTGATGGTAAATAGTAAGTTCTTCTGCAACTTGGGAATTTCTCGTAATTTTTCAACGCCGTCTTCGAGCTGATGATTTATTCCGGTTGCTTCCACCATCAACGGGAACTGATAGCGTCCTAAGGCTGAAAGCTCCTGCGGCAAACTTTGTTGAGTGAAAGCATGCACCACCACCGCCTCACTGTTGTCGCACTCAACAGCAAATCTGAATATCTGCGGCACGCGTTCATTGGTTGTTATTTGTTCTTTCGACAACTTCTCTTTGACTTTACTCCCGCCGCCGTGCATGTTGTCATATCCTGCCTCGAGTACAGTATTTCCATAGGTACCTGATCTGAACTAACAAACTACACAGGCGATGCGGGCTGCGATAGTTTGCAGTAGTCGTTGCTGCTACATATGCTAAACTTCGCAATAATGCCTGACTCGCCGGCTTTGAGGATTTCAGAAGGAACGGACGGGCTTAATACATGCATTGATGTTGGCCCTGATTTACAATAAAATGGTAGGATGAAATCCATGTATTTACAACGGCAGTGTGCGGCAATCCTAACGGCAGTGATATGTCTTGAGTTTCCAAGGAAATCACGGATTTTGAGGCATCCCTTGCCACCTGGGCACAAGCATACTCCACCCCACTTCATGATGCTGTCGAGTCTTGAAGGCATTCTGCACCGTCTCCCCATCCAGAAGGTGATTTCCAGCGAACACATCCTCTTTCAGGCAACCACGACCAAATATCAAAGTGCTCGGACTTGAGAGACTACAGCTCCAGCCTCTCAATCATAAACATCGCATCGATTTGAAATGCTTTTGAGCGTACCATCAATGATGGCCACAATCGTTGGAACGGGACAACCCTTGTTGTCAAAAGACACAGCAAATCAAGAAAGAACAGCAGAGGTAAGTCACTCTGCGTTGAAGTGAAGTAGCTGCTTCCAGCGATCCCAAATCAATCCAGTGGTGAGCCAACTGATCCATGAAATTCGACTAGCCTCCCATCCAAACTCCAATTCAATATCCACCAAGCGGCATGGATATGCTAGGCGGTGCAGTAGTATGCATAGGGTCATCACTCTACCCTCCTTGATTTGGTTGTCACTGCATTCTACATCTCAGCAACAGGGTGGTTTAAGATTAAGCCACCACGTTGCCAACGTGAGCAGTGGCTTAAACCACATTTAATGACACATTAAAGCGGGGTTTTCAGTGGTTTAAGCCAGTTTGAACCCAATGGTGGTTTAGGCCATCAGGTTTAAGCCGTGGCTTAAGCCAATTTGAACCCAGTGGTGGTTTAAGCCATCAGGCTTAAGCCATGGTTTAAGCCGGTTTGAACCCAATGGTGGCTTAGGCCATCAGGTTTAAGCCGTGGCTTAAGCCAATTTGAACCCAGTGGTGGTTTAAGCCATCAGGCTTAAGCCATGGCTTAAGCTGGTTTGAACCCAACAGTGGTTTAAGCCAACAAGAAAGCTGTGTGAGCGCTTCAGCGCGCGAAAGTGGAGGCTGTCCAGCGCCGAGTTATGCAGTGCGCACTGCCTCGTCCGTCTTCTGTTTTCCTCTCGCTCTCCGCCAGGTTTCTCTTCCTCCCCCACCCCATCTGCATTGCGGACTACACCGAGAATTCTTGTCTCCCGCGCCTCCGCGCCATTATGTTTCCCGATGACCGGACGATAAATATTAACATTAATGGTGAGGCATCTCAACTCATAAGACCGTGGCCTGATATGTGAATGCTTTCAGGGGGCAAAGGAGGGGTGGGAGGAGAGGGTCAAGGCAGTGGTACGGGCGGCGCTGGAGTCCAAGGAATGGGTCCCCGCATAAATTTCGACATTCAGCCCCAGGGAAATTTTATCATGAATAATAGTGCGCGGAAGGGCGAGAGTGGTACGTCGTATACCTGCAGACGTCTCGCATTACGTTACAGCATTCTGACAGGAATTGAAATACTACATCACACGGTAGCGTTGGAGGCCATCCACGACTCCACGGAGAGCTTTCCACAACCGAAATGCCATCCCGAGACACATACCAGAATGCTCCAAAGTTTGTGCGAATGGGCGCTGGCCTCGTCGCCAGAAACCACCGTCCTCTGGCTGCACGGTCCAGCGGGTGCAGGAAAATCTGCAATCATGCAAACCCTTGCGAGGCAACTCCAGGGTTTTGAAAGACTCGGCGGTTCCTTTTTCTTCAAACGGGGCCATGCTACACGTGGGAACAGAAAAAAGTTGTTCACTACAATTGCTTATCAGCTGGCACTCAGCGTTCCGTGGTTGAGAGATTCAATTTCTCAAACCATCGAAAATGCTCCGTCCATTGTTGCGCGATCCATGGAGACCCAGATGCGGAAGCTGATTTCCAAGCCTTGTCGCCCTCACCGATACCGTGATCCGGTGGCCATTCTCATTGATGGCCTCGATGAATGCGAGGAGCACGGAACTCAACAAGAAATACTGCGCGTAATTCATGATGCTCTCTCCAAATACCCTATACCCCTCCGGATCATTGTCGCCAGTCGCCCAGAACCTCATATCCGGGAGGTGTTCAACTCTCCGGCCTACGACCACATCTATCGATCACTCAATGTCGAGCAATCGTTTGTTGATGTCCGCGAATATCTGTGCGATGAGTTTTCAAGGATTCACCGCGAGCACTTCACCATGGCCAGAATCCCATCCCCTTGGCCCACGCCAGACGTACTGGAGAAGCTGGTCAAGAACTCTTCCGGCTATTTCGTTTATGCGTCGACCATTATCAAATTCATTGACGATAAAAGTTATCGACCCACAGAGCGGCTAGCAGTGGTGCAAGATCCGAACAGCTCAGGCTCCAAGTCGGCGTTTGACACACTCGACCAGCTCTACAAGACCATTCTCAGTTCTGCTCCGAGACAGGGCGAGATCATTCCAATCCTATCTTCGACTTCGAACTGGCAGTACCCTGCCACATTGACCAATTCTTCGGGCTCGCGGACGGCGAAACACAGTTACTACTCAGGGACCTCAATTCCGTGATCGACGTGCCATCAGATGCCAGAGACCAAATCTCGTCGCACCATGCATCGTTTGGGGACTTTCTTAAGAATCCCGACCGCTCTGGAAATTTCTGTACATGTGTCAATACTTTAAACTGGCGAATCAGTCTCACTCGGTCCCTCCTCCAGTTTTGTGCAGGTCCATTTCAACATGAACATGTCTGGTAAGAATATGTCCAATTCATCCTGTTACATCTCACTTACCTTCCCAGTCTTCTTTCTCGCTTGATCCGCTTCATCGTTTCGTTCCCTGCTTCCAGTGCGGTCGCTGAGCTGTTTCCATTGATTGGATCCATCAATCCCGACTATATTTTCCACCCAGAGGAATACAAGACGGGAGAAGCCCATTTTGGAGCAATTATCACCTGGCTCAAAGTCAGTTCCGTAGCCTTTGCGGGGTGTTTCTGAATCTGAGACCCATGCATCTAGAACAACCCTTCAGCACCTGCAGATGTGATCCAGCTCTGGGAGGACTATGCATTCATGGTTTCGATCGACAGCACATGGGGATACCCAAGGGCTATCTGTGGAGCATATTATTTCACCCAGTCCTGAACTCCTTCGCATTCTCGTGGGGTTGGCCCGCTGGTATCTCCCGAAACTTCGCACAAGATTGGACCTGACATGGGCCGATGTCACAACCACTTTATGTAGCCTTCGGCCGAAGTCTGTTGAAGATGAATATGTGCTATCCACCTACCAAGCACAGTGTATCCCTGGGCTGCTCGGGACCTAGCGTTGCAATTAATTCGCAGGATGGTCAAGAACCACATCGATACCAATGGAGGAGTCAATCCGTCGGCATCTCGTGAGGTTGTGTCGCAATACAATGGCAAACCATACTTCTACGACCTCAAGGAAGCCCACGCCGAATCTCAGTTCGTGTCCTTCATGTAGAGAGGTAACCTCGCTGACTGTTCAAACAGGCACGACCTTGGAAGTGACATTTCATATTTTGTCAGACTATCTCCTCCTTGCCCTACACTTTATTGCGAGCTTTGGTCTATCCCACCTTCAGAAATATGGTCCTCTTGGCCGAGTGATAACAAACTTATCTATAATGTTTCTAAGTGGCTGGAGGTGAGATACAAGAATGTTCCCGTCACAATTCACTAATGTTTCCTTTCTTCTAGTCTTTCCCAGACTCGACAACAGAACTCATCACGTTCTGGCAGCAAGCTGTGCCAGATAATGACCGATATCGTGAAAGCCTATCTGACCCTGGTCCAGACTTTTGGGAACAAGAGTAGTGTGATCGTGCCAGATCCTACAATAATATCATAGTGAAGCTACACTTCCCCGACAGTCTTAAATTCCCCTTGTAAACTCATGGCTGTTGCGGTGCGCTGCGGCTTGACTGTGGGCCGCGCCGCAGGAGCTCTGACTCCTAGAACAGGTAGCTAGTTTAGAAACAAGGACATTGTAGACACAACAGTATTCAAGTAGTAGTTAATGAGTAGTTTAGCAGTCTTTTATAATTCTATACTTCATCCACTCATCTCTCCGTGAATGTCAGCCATTCTTGGTGATTACTCGTGTCTTAAGCAGATGTCCTGATTTTGTATGTACATGTTTGACACTTCCTATTTTGTCTCATCTGCGCACGATCTCCGCCCCGTTCCACTTTTTCGGTACTCTCAACGAGCAATTTAACTTCCGGCGCGTCATGTCGCTCTGCTATTCCATTTTCGACAGACCACATGCTCGTGAATCCCGCGCATAACATCCACTCAAAAGGAGGAGCTGTCTCGCATTGTTTCTTGGCGTCTACCCCAATCACCCGCCTTTCTGAAAAGCGGTTTTCCGCCCACATCTGTCTGCATAGTCAAGAACCTTCAAGTTCCCTCAACTTGCAAAGACTACCCACGGATCTCTGCAAAATATTGTTCTCATCAAGCACATCCAAGACCTGGACTGTTTCTCATGAATTACTTCGCTGTCGCTCTTCACGCTTCTTTTCGGTGCCTGGCATCCGCTCAAGCCCCTTCAATCCAAACTCAAGCTCAATTCAAGCACAGAATTTGGCATCAATTAAGCGACCCATCGCTGGGCCGGCTACCTCTTTTCGCAATTATTTCAAAGTTCAACAGGCCCGCAATCTCCCTTCGTGTCCTCTTCCATTGCGAACTTCAACAGCCCGACTGAATTCCCTATAGTTTTGCGATAATCACGCCGTTGTTCATCTCCGTCGCGGTGGCGGCGGTCAAATCAAACTTAGAACGAAGATATCTCTACGCAAGTTATGTAGAGTCCAGAGCGATAGACTGAAGAATTTCTCCTGCATTGTGCAAATTCGCCACTGTTCGTCCGGACATGTTTTGAACTTCAAGTGCATAATCTTCGTTCGTGTTCCATATCCTTCCGAGATCTTCTTCCCAGGTGTTCCGTATTCAATGCCCCCGACGAGACTAGCGGTACGAACAAACCAGTATCATGCGATGGTTTGTTCTATTAATTTCATCCACGGACCCTTCTGACCAAGATGACCGACATATCCGTGGTTCAAGGTCTGTAATCATGCTTCTGTAATCTTCACTGAGCCTGAATATGTTTTTGGATGGCACCAGTCACGACATGATCCATGTTCCACATCCCGGAATCGCTTTGGGATCGGGACTCACGATTCAGTGAACAAGGAGTATTGCAGCATGCGAGGTACGCCAGTAAATTTGATTTGATTTTCGCTCCCTTTCCGGCTTCATGTCATTCCCCGAGACCGCAGATATTCGTATTTCTCGGTCACTAACGAGAAGGTGATGACCACTGCTCGCTCACTAGGTCTCATCTGAAAAATACATTCACAGTGATACTAAAGTCGCGACCAGAACAAAGAAACTGATCTGCGCGTTGTTACGTCTCTTTCCTGCAGTGAATCAGGTTACAGGTCGGTTGTCCTGCATACCTTACATTTACGAACCCGATATTAATCCCTGACCCAGCTCGAAGTTTGGTTAAATGATTCAAGGTTGCGTTGCGTTGAATTCGAGGTAATGTTATACTATACAAGAGCGCGGGGGGGGACCGCGAAGAGCGGTCCCCCACTTCGACTGAGGTTTCAATGCTTGTTGTTGGCCGCGGCCACCGCGAGGCAGTGTCTGTCCAAAGTTTGTTGGAGAGTTGCCGTGAAGGTGACGTCGTGCCGTCAATGCCGGCTATGTGATTGCCCGTGGGCGAGTGGCGGCGCAGAGGTGAAAGAGCGGAAAGATGACGACATGCGAGCGGAGATTCAAACTCATGAAAGCGGAGATTGAAAAGGCTTCGGACGGACAGACGGACAGACAGATGTTATTTTATAAATAGGGTGATGAAAGCGGAGATTGAAAAGGCTTCGGACGGACAGATGGACAGACAGAAGTTATTTTCTAAATAGGGTGATTCTCAGAATATGTTTGTACAGAACTGCAGCCGCTTTCTAAACCTGTACTTCCAAGCCAGAGCGATGCTCCGGCCCATCTTGATCTCAGAATCTGTTTGCCCTTCAACTTTACAAGACCTCACACTCAGGCTTCAATGAATCTCATGCACTAACACTAGTCCTGTTTCCAGTGAACTACAGGCTGGTAAATGAATTCAAGGCAATTCAAAGCTGGATTGATTTTCCGTTGGAATTCATACTTATTGTGCATTGATTTCGAATTTACTAACATGTTCCTTTCACTGCGTTGAGGGGTCCTGTAGTCAAAGGGTGTGACTACGTACGAATTCCCTTTGACCAGATTGCAGAAATTAGTCCCATAGATTTCTGGATGTAGAAATAATGATGAAGTATAGATGTATCGGGCTGGAGTTACCTGGTCTTTGGTGCCAAATCATCCCATCAATCGAACACTTCGCGTGTGATCGCTAGTGAGGCGGCGAACGGCTGGCTTAACTCCTGGCCTCCATGGCCTTATGACACCCCAGTTTTTTTTCCAAGGCAATATAAGATGTATTCCTGCATTCTGGTTGAAGGGATTCTGCAGAAGTCGAACAGAAGTAATTATTTTCATCAATCTTTCTCAAGTCATCCAAAAAAGGAAATATCACGTGACATTCGTCGAGGGTGGATGGCGAGTACCTTAAAATTGAGTCTGTCTGTCTGAAGCCTTTTTGAACTCTGCTATCAGCACTCCAATTCCACTTCCAACATTTCACTGTCATTTAGCACCAAGTTAGCGTCTATCATTATCTCTGGAATTGGTACTCAGTGTTAACTTCTTTAGATGAAGTGGTGGGCCGCACGCTCTTGTATCGCTTACGAATGAAAGCAATCAAATGTTGAATCATCATCTGTTCTCCCAAAACTGAACCTGTACGAGGTTAATTCTTGAACCTGCGACAGAAAGGAAGTGTAGAGATGTCGTCAGGCGACTTCTTCAATCTCCAGCATGGATGGACATGCGAGGGCTTGAACATTGTATCTGGAAGGTTTTGGGGCGTTGTCCATGGAGCTCACTCGGTCAATGCTGTCGCATCGACCAGCTCTCATTGAGCTGCATGACATTCCGAGCTCAAACACTAACTCAAAGCAAACTAGGAATCCCAAGATGATCAGAACACGAAGTAAAGGCGAGTCAACAGGTCGCCAGAAGTTCAGTGTTAACATAAAGATTTCAATTCATGTACCCCAAATTCTCTAGAAGTGTTCTTTGCTGCGATTTCGAACAGTGACTAATCCTATATGACTGATTTCACCAAACAAGACCAAAGGTTTTGTGATCCACGGCCAAAAAAGTTGTCTCCGAACACCCATCGTTTACGGTTGTCGCACCGAGCCATTGATGTGAAGAGGAACGTCAGCGCCGGCCGTGGAACGCTTATCGAACAAGATGGAAATCAAGAGCAAGAGGCAAAGGTGGCGATTCTCCATAACAGATCCGCTGATGCCGGGTGTCATTGCATTCGGCGCTTGGTCACACCAGCTCGGAACAATCTCAGAAACAACCCTTGCCCCTCCGTTCAACAAATGGGCTTAGTTTCCTAGGTACGAGGTAATATTTGAAGGTTTACGAGACCGTACTTTAGCTAGACCCATTGCTTTCCCTGCTGCTCTCGACTCCAGAGGCTCGCGATCCTCCTCGTTTCGTCGATTCCAATCCAGCTCGGTGAAGTGAATCCGTTAGCCGACAGCTGTCTATCCAAGTTTTGCTGCCGGAGTACTTAACTCCACGTGGTCACGAGCTCGCGTTTCGGTTTGAGACACCGAAATTTGGTGAAATTTGAATTGCCCACCGATCCACGAGCATAATGAAGCGTAGCAATTGCGGGGACTTCTCACAGTTTAGGCGGTCTCCATGGGACCTGAGCGGGCCTAGACGGCAAGCTAAAATTTAACCCAAAGGCCTGCAAAGTAGTGCCTGCTCGAGTCTAGCCGACGCCTGCGCGGGCCTGGACATGGGAAGGAAGCTTTTAATGCAGAAATTCTGACCAAATCATTGACGTAGCTCACCTCTGCTAACGGTTACACGGCCTTGCCGCCGGTCCCAATCACGGCGCATTCTTGCCTCATTGCTTCCTGTTTCGCGTAACGTCATATAATTGCACCGCTTGACTGCGCCATTGATTTAGTGCCTCACCAGCTTTATTCCGTTATTCACCGTCTTTACTATACGCCGAAGGCTTCAGAACCAGAATTGTGTCAGATAAAGAACGGACACTCAGTCAGCGGTAGCTGCGAGTGGGTAGGATATCAATCGCAATAGCTGCGGAACTTGAATCAAATTAGAGAGGCCTATCTCCACAGTAAGCGAGGGCTCTCCACAGACTAAGCTTTCGGCGTTGATTTCCAAATCATTTAGGCGCTTATTTCCAAATCATTTCGGAACTCATTTCCGTGACGTGCGCTGGTGAATGGGCCATTCATTATTTTTGCCCCCTTAAACTATACATTTTCAGTTCGCCTGGGCAGTGTAATGGCCAGGTAGGTACATAGGTAGGTAGAACTGTCTACTTTCATGATGCAAAAGGACAATGTTCGGCGCGCGGGGAGGCCGCTGCTATCGAGTGTTCAACTCAGCTTTTACTATGATTTCATATGAGCGAGATGCACACTGCGCAGTAGCCGTGTTTCCGTTGGAGCCCTCGACGGCAGTTGCGCTGTGCGTTAACGCCAAGGCAGAACATTCTCGTAGTGGAGCTGCATAATGCAAAGTCGTAGACGCCAGGTTTCAGCCAACGGTAGTGATCCGACAACATCCACGCGCAGTAAAGACGTAAGGCGGGGCTGAAGCTTGACCAACCAGGGCAAGAAAAGTCGCGAGGGCATTTTCTGATCCAACGTCCCCAACTCGGGCGCTTGAAGTCAACCAGGTATAAAACGGCTTGGAAAATGGTTCTTGTTCCCCACCACCTCGCAAACTCGCCACACCTAGCCACAATGATGAAGATTACTGCTTCTTTCGCAATCCTTGCTGCTCTTGCTGTCAACGTTGGCGCCATCTGCCCCGGATTTAACTACGGCATTGGCAATGTCATCTCTGAGGGAAATGGCATTAACCGCTGTACGTTGAACGAATCCTTGTTCTATGTGGGCTTGGCTGACTTTTTTTCCTCCAGGGAACGTATACGATGATAGTTGCAACGTTGTGGATGGGCTCACCACAAACCAAAACCCTTGCGATGAAGGGATCTTCGGATGCAGCGGCCCACCTGTCATCTTCGACCAATACACCAACTCATTCAATGGTCTCGTGTAAGTTGATTTGTGAGGGCCCAACTATATGCGCTGAGACGCGACACTTAGCTATGCCTGCCGCACCGATCCCAACTCTGGAACCTGTGGCAGTGATGTGATTTCAGTCTGCGTAAGTCCCTCCTCGTTCTCGCGACTCAGATGACGCCAACAAGTGACTCGTCCCTAGTGCCGCAACGATGGAAACTAAATCATCATGATATGGACTCAATGTAGACCACGCTTTTAAAGTTCAGAACAATTGAAATTGTTGTAAATTTGCTATAAACTCAAATGCGTGTCTTGCGCCCGGGGATTGAAGACAGAAGGCCGGGCCCGTAAATAAATTTAAAATTGCGGGCAAGAGGATATAGATTCTCCCTTCACAGATAGCCGGGTTGCAAATCGGATTTACTCCGAGGTGGCTGGTCGGGAGGTCAAGGAGATCGTCTCCGGAACAAGTGCAGACTGGGGCAGAAATCAAAGAGCAGGATCCCCTTCCAACTTAGACCTTCTGCATTATGCGGACGTGACTTTTAACGCGTAGTGTAGGCTTCAATTCAGCCCAGAATCGACGAGACGCCTCCCATCGAGACAACTTCTAGTAGTATGCATGAATTGGAGCGTTCCGCCGGCCGCAAGGAGGACAAAGTGATGGTGAATCGAAATCGGAGATATACGGGGAAGAGAGAAAGAATCGGACGATTTTCCGAATTCGACGCTGGCAATCAACACTCCCGTGGAGCGGAACCCTGGGCGGCTAGATCTAGGCTCGCCTTGTGCTTGGGCCTGGGGGTAGTAGGGTCGTAGCAGGGTCGTAATTAGCGGGCGGTGCGAGTGACGTTGATCGGGCGCGAGGCCGAGAGGGCAGACATTAAGAAACACGAAGCAGTTGGAACAGGTGCCAGGTATAGGAATCGCATGTCGTAGTCGAGGGTGAACCCCAGGTCGGTAGCTAGATACGCGCGCGCAGGCGAGGCGTAGACGCCAAGCAAGACAGAGAGAATGCAAATATGACGCACTGATGCACACATACGCGGACGCCACAATCTACAAATTCAAAACATCCCGAGTCGACACGGCTACCATGAAGCGCGCGGGCGCCGCTGCGTGGAACAGAATATGACGGTTCCTTTGTACAAATATTGATTTCGCACGCGCGCTTGCATTTTAGCGCGCGCGCGACCAAAATGCGCGCGCGAGGACAGAACTATAAATACCTAAGTATCCTACGTGGCTACACCATTGTGCATGCCAGAGAACAAACAAGGCCTCATCCTCGGTCCTCGGTTCCTCTTCGAGCCGTCTCTTGCATCCCACAACACCTCCGAGAAAAAGTAGAGAGATCATGATTCAAGTAAGATCCAGGCGACATATAGTAATTGTTGAAGACAGGGTCAGTAATCTGGTTAGAGGATGCTGGGCGCCGAGCAGAACGCAAACCAGCTCCGGACGTCGTGGCGGTTAGGGATCAAAAGGACGCGTGGCCTGACAAACAGAGCCAACCGGAGCTCGTAGCACAGGACGCCGATCAATCACAGATCGCATCACAACGTCAGTAAATTTAATGCCACGTCGACATGCTCCCTCGCTGCCCGCCTCGCTCGCCTCTCGCCTCTCCTCGTCGGAGTCCCTCGCCCTTTCCGAAATTGCTATACAAGTTATCGCCAATGTGGAATTCCTGGACCGTCTTGGATCGCTGCGAGCTGAAGCAAAATGCATAGTGCCAGAAAAACAAGTCCCAGTTAAGACGACTGGCAATCCAAAGACGTACATAAGTAAGGAGCTGGAAGCTGGCTACCTAAATATACCTATCTACCCACTCTTGCTCGTATCAAACTCGTATACCAAGTACCGTTCACGGAAATGTATTGAGTGTATGATGCCTTGGTGATTGGGACTTATCCTATCCAACAAATGTAAAAAATATGCATATTATAATATATGGTATATTCCATGAGGCCAGACCTCGCGCGCGCATTATTTGAGGTCGCGCGCGCGCGCATTTTGGTCGCGCGCGCTAATTTTAAGCGCGCGTGCGAAATCAATATTTGTACAAAGGAACCGTCATACAGAATAATGGAGGCAGACTGACGGCGAGGAGCGAGAGATGAGACGCTTCTTGTGATATTTCTGGTGCAGGATCGTGCCGCAATACCTACGAACGAATACATCACGCGCCAGCGAAGTCTCGGGCAAGCGCGGCCCCAAGCTGAATCGGAATCGACGAGACGAGGCATGGATCACGACCCAATTATCAAGGGCCCAGTGTGCCAACGGAGCAGCGAGAATCAACGAGACAGGGTGGTTGAATGAGCCGCGCCGGCTCCGAAGCCCTCAAGCGTAGCGGATGATCGAGGGCAGAAAACAGTCTGAAAAAGGGAAATGTGACAGTGTTCTGTGACAGATCCGCTGATGTCGGACGTCACCGCGTTTGCCGCTTGCTCCCGACCACAATCTCTGTCTGATGTTCTCGATCTGGCGCCGTACTCGCGCTAGTGGTCACCGCTCAAGATTCGGGAACGATGGACGACAGCGTTGACGCGCAACGCCCCGGCTGCCTCTCGTTTGCTTCCGAGACGGTCTGCGTGTAGGGACCAGCAGATTCCGATTCGAGGTGCGCTGCCACTGCCCGCCGATGGTCTCGTAGCTTTCTCGTGCTGGTTGGATCGTTTGAATCTGTCTCAAAGTGGTTCCCGCTTGCCTACTTCAAACTTTTATTAGCAGTCAAAATATCCAGTCCACATTCAAGTTACAGGCACTCTTAAGCTTGAAGATTCAATCAAATCGATACCCGCCACCGTTGAATTTCCACGGACCAGCGGTGCAATCACACTGCCGGTGTCTCGCCGCTCGCTCGCCCATCAGTTAAATGTCAACCCCGAACCCGTGATCACGCCACTGTCTTTTCTTGCCTTGACTATTTTGCCACATCGCTGCTTCGCCTCATGCACGGCGTGCTCGGCAATATCCTTCGCAGCTGCTTGCCCTCAAACCGTAGAGCTCTCCTCCCTCCCAGCAATCCCGTTGTTCGTCCTTGATCATTCGCGCGTTGATGCTCTCTCTCTGTCCATGCTTGCTTAACGCATTTGATGGCATCGCCTCTTTGTTCTTTGTCTCCGGCGCCGCCTTTCAGCCGATTCACGGTTTCGAATCACGACGCTCGTAGTTACGTCTCGCCTCCCTCCGCTCATCCCCCTGCTCTGCCTCTGTCCATTTGTGCTTCATGCTTCAGCGTCCGTCCTCGTCAATTCTTCACAGCCAGAAGAGCTCGAATAGCCCTGGCTCCCGGCAATGACTTGCCTTGCCTGAACTCTATTTTGCTTGGCTTCGCCGATTCTGAGCAGCTTACTATATATTGCGCTTAATCAATACTCTTTGTCCCGACCACGGAAGCCGTGAACTGCCTTTATTCGAGCCGAGCGTAGGCTTGCCGCGGGGAAAACGTTCGCTACCTGCTTTGTACAGTTCTTCAGAGCGGACCTGCGCTCTGTTGGTGTTATGAATGATTTCTAGTTTCGGTGTGATAACTCGGGGGTGAGCTCTCCGGCACTCGAGTCGCAAAGAGAGCATCCAATCGTCTTTCCACCCGGCGCATCCGCCGATTCATTCTCTCTCCAGTACGTCTAGCCTGCTGTGGAGTTCTTGGGGCCGCCGCGCTTTCCTGTGCCGCAACTCGGGCAGGTTCCATCAATCCTAGGGCTGCATTCTGAGAGTGGTGACCGCCGTCCAACGCGGCTGGTCCGACCAAATTTACGTGATTGACTCCGACTTCGGGTGTAATAGCAGGTGGCGGCTTCAGCCGGGTGTCGTCGATGAACTGTTCCGGAACCTTGAGTTCTCGGATGCGGAATCTCCGTCTTCGAATCCGGAACAAAGCCATTGCGAGAGCCAAAACAACAACAATGCCGCCTATGGCGGACGCTGCGACAGCTGCAGTCCGTGTGGCATTCCTGTTGGGGATGAAGCACACGGCACACGGACAGGATGAGAAAAACGGGGGACATCACCTGTGCACTGTCGTCTGGGCAGTCGGGGCTGTGTTGGATGCTGTTGTTGATGTTTCTCCGACTGAGCTATTCTTTGTGGTGGAGCAAAAGGGGAGCGGCGATGTTACGGGACTGTGTGAGCTGAGGCGCCACTTGAGGATCCCAGTATATATGCGATGCAACCGGGAAGAAAATTTTCCAGCTTGAGTAATTGTACACATAAGCAAGTCTAAGGCCTTCGGTAAAATTTGGTCCGCAACTTAAGGCTCGACCTAAGCCCTTAATTAAGCCCTTAGGCCCTAATATCATCTTAAGGCCTTAGCGCGAACACTGGGGATAAGTGCATCATTTCGATCAGCAAAGCTGTGCAATTGCTGTGCTAGTCTCTGCGCCTTCTTGCTATATACCTTCTTGATCTTTACATCTTTGAGCGCATGCGGCAGGGCTGTGGATATGCTGTCCCAGAAGATACTCTTATCATTTATCTGCTTCGTTCTTCCTTGGATCTGTGGCGCTGCCTCACACAGCTAGTTTTCGCTCCTGGTGATTCCTCTCTGTGATTCAATCTGGAATCAATCAGTTTGCATTGCTCAGTTCTCACCTGGCTTCTTACAAACGCACTGACTGCGGTACTGTGCGCGTTCTCGTCCGATAACCGAGTGGGCTTGCCTTTAGCGCGGCATGAAAGTTCCTCGATTTTCGTTTGATGATGATTCTACTTACTTATGCTGGCAAAAAACCTTGAGCTTCTCAATTGTTCAAAACCTCACATTCATCTTGGGTCGGCAACCATTCGCGTGGCCAAGTTTCACCATCTGCGCTGTTCTCGCTTTCCCTTGCTGCTTTTTACTGTTCTCATGGCTCGCTTTGTGTCTCCCTTCTGTCCGCTTCTGCACTTCCCCGCGTCCCCGCCAACATCTCGGCGCTGAGCCCACAGTTCTCGCTTCTCGCACACGTAACTCGCTTGATGCTGCGGCTGGTTCTATCTACCCACTGCGCGTCTCCTGGTCGCTCTTTCACCCAACATTGGATCCGTTTAAATCCAGCACATCCGTATGCGCTACTGTTTCATGCTCAAAATTTCCGTTAATTCACAATTCCCCGCAAATTTTTGTGCCACTGGTCCCAGCTCTCGGTAAGGGCCCTGGATGACAGGACTCATTGTCAATCATGGTTGCCACATCTTCGACATATCTCACAGCATTCAAAATACTTTGCTGGATGCCCGCTGCGTGTTCTAACAAAACTAATTAATTGTCAGGGTCTATAAGTCCACGATGTCCACCATCATAAAACCAGAGTTCGATTTCTTCTGTGGTTCACCCGGAATAGCTCGGGAGCGAACCTTCCCCCAACCCAGTCGCCACGAGAGCCCGAAACTGTGCCTCCAGACGGTGCAACCGCAGCGTCACCGTCTCGTCGTCCTGCCCAGCCTCCGGTGGGTCGCTCGGGGTTGCTGCGGCTGGCTCTGGCGCAACAATCGCACTGTACATCAATGGTACGCGTTCAGGAGCGAGGTGCTTCATCAGACCCTCGAGTGCCGCCACAGATTCTGCCTGGCCGTGAGCTGATTCGGCGCTCGCAGGGGCAGCGCCCTTCTTCTTTGGCGGCTTCTGCACAATGTATCCGAGGAACGGTTTAGGAACTGTCCGTTCGCGTAGACGCAATCTACGTCTTCGAATCCGGAACAAGATAATTGCGACACCGAAAACAAGTACAGCGATTACGACGGACGCTGCTATAGCCGCGGTCTGTGAGCTATTTCTATTCGGCATGATCAGGCACATAGAGAGTAGATGTATGCACTGTCACCTGAAGACGGCCGTCTGGGGAGTCTGAGTTGGGTTGCTGGTATCGGAGGTTGCAAGTGATGTCTCCCCAGATGGACTGAATCTCTTTGTTCAGACAAACGGGGCGCGGCGCCGCCGTGCATACCTATGAAGTACCTGGGTTGAGCCTCCCCTTGAAGATCCCGTTTGGGAGGGAGGTGCCAGGGGTGTGAAAATTTGTCTGTCGGATTGTCAGCATTCGGCTGAGCTAAAGGCATGAACCAACGTAGTCCGTGACGATTCATCGATGTATGCGTGATGTTTGCGTGGTTCATTGATGGCTGTATTGGAGTTGATTGGGACGAACGCGCCGGTCTTCCTGGGTGTGGTGCTCGGGGATGCTGTGTTGAGGGCAGAGGTTAGTCAAGTTTCGGAGGGAGAGAATGCGCAAGCCGAGGCTTGCCGGGAGAGACAGCAGGAGGAGACCGTCAAAATTGCAGGCAGCATTTGCATATGCGCGGTGCAGTTCCGGTGCGGGATATACACCTCACCGTCAAGTTCAGTCAACAGTCGGGCTGAACCCTGACCCGAGAGACAACGGTGCATAGAATCAGAGAAGCTACTATGACACATACCAGTACCGCACTCACTAGCTACAAACTGGCGAGTGCTGTTGAGTTCGAGGGCCTGACATTCGTTTTGAATGCACGACAACCATTCGAATTGCAAGTTGACATCGGTGCAAAAGTCGCAATCTCTGCGTATGTGAGTGAGTAGCAATAAATAAAGCATAAAGCGAACGCATCAGGAGGAAACAGTACGAACGGACAGAATGCAGCCAGCACTGACTCCAAGCAAGTGGTAACGCATGGTGCCACCGTAATAGTCTTGTGGATGCGGAGGATGGATCGGTGCTGTCCTTCCATCAGGCCTGTGGAACTGATGAGTCTTGGTAGCCTTGGTATGCGTCGTCCGTTGGATTGCGCTGGGAAATTAAGCGCGAAGGGCCAGTGCTTTCCAGGAGGGCAAGTGAGGGAAACGAAATGAGAGAAGCCCGCCTGTTCCGACACATGTTGCGTCCAATTTATTCCAGGACGGTTGCGGTTTGATTCAGGAAGCGATGCCACCCCAACTGCATGGCTCGACACTGGGGCAATGTAGGGTGGACGTGTAGGATCAGACGAAGGGCTGATCCAGAGTAGACAGATATATGAGCAGAGAGTATTTATCATATTGCTCCCGCTGCAGAGTTTCATCTTGTTCTGCTGTGTGATTTGGTCTTCTAACGGATATGGATCCGCATTCGGCCATCAAGTCATTTCGGTGATCTCGGGCTTCGCATCAATCGGCCGAGAGTTGAACAAGGTCGTCATGTTCAACACTGCAGCCATTATTCTATTCACGGACACAAGTAGATAATCTTTTAGGATACAAGGTAGTTTACATATCCAGAACAAGGTAATTAGTACAAGGGCTTCAAAATACTACTGTACTATTTCGTTCAAATCGACATAGGGTGTGACGTGTGACCCAGTTGAGCTATTCGACGTTTCGGCAACCACCAAAATTTTGCGTGACACCTCGAAAAATTTCGACATCCCACACAAAATTTTTCGTTTTTTCCGCCTTTTTGAGCTCTTTTGGCGATTTTGGGATCCGCGTGACAGCTTGGAGGTTCGACAAAGACTTGCGTGACGCGTGACCCCGACCGAAATTCGTGATCGACATAGGGGTGCGTGACGCGTGACTGCCGAATTGAACGAAAAAGTACAGTATTTAGTTAGATAGTGCGTAGACAGCTAGACAGTTTTCTCAAATCCAACACTTCACCTACTCAGCTTGTGTGTTTTCTTGGCTTCTTGACGACTACTGCGGGGTCTATTTACCTTCCGGTTCACCCAGACCTCACAAAGGCTGAAATGAATGGAGAGCAGAAGTTCGAGGGAAGCAAACACCGGAGACGATCACGGAAGTCAGATGGTAGTCACGTAGCCAGAAAAAGACTGAAAGATGGAACACTGACGAACGAACACTGCTTGAGGTTGATAGATCGCCGTTCAATTCTCATCTGATCTAGAAGTATTCATAGCACGTTAGCGGTGGTGTAGCCAGGAAAAGAGTGAAAGATGGAACGCTGATGATTCCACCACCTTAGTGTGGCGGTACAATATATCAGCTGCCTCTAATTAGCGGAGAGCCACGATATATAAAAACCGCTAGCTTAGAGGCGGCTCTGATATATCATGGCAGCCTATATTGTGATATTCAAGTGCACGATCACCGTTGTGCTGCATGACGATCACCGATATTCCAAATTGGGGCAACGTCCATCACGACCTCTTGACGTCGCGATCAAAGGGGATCAAAAGTCGTTGACATCGTCAGCGACAGCGACGACAAAATGTCAGCCAAAAATCACGAAAAAATTGGGATATATAGCTGGCATATATGCAATGTACTGGGTCAAGTAAGAAACAAAATAGACATTATTTCCAAGTAGAAATCGACCATTTTATGAATTACTCCCACTTATATCTACACATCTGGTCAATCTTTCGAGCGATAAGCTACATGACACTGGCAGAGAAGTCATGATATGGTAGTATCTAATGCTACACGCCATCAGGAGCGTGACAGTAGCTCCAGGACGTGTGAACGCATGTGGCATGCGCTTCGCCTCACCGTCGCGGTCCCACCTGGCGGGTATCAATAGATGGTAGCGCCAGCTGGTGCCAGCAAGACTCCAGGATCACACTTGTGGCGTACACACCATGCCTGCTGCGCGGCAAATACGATCTGTGGGCTGGGTTGGGGCGGCGCACAGCCGCCGATCGACGCTAGGATCGGGCACGCACGGTCGGGTTGGTCGTGAGAACAGCTGCCAGCTGCACAACACTCGTCAGTCAATGCAGTGCGCAGGTTCGGTCCTGAGCCAATGCATCGTCTGCGTCGCGGAACCGTTCCATCGTTGAGCATGCCAGCAGCTGAGGTCGTCAGCCAGTCGCAGAAGCGACTTGCAGCACCCACGAGGGGCTGTGTGCGCAGATTGCGCACTTCGGCGGCGCCATCCGTGTCCGACTATACCTCGGTGAAGGTCGTAGCAGTCCGGGAGGCTCGTACACCGTCCGCAGATGCGACCATGCGCCACCTCAACCGGTCGCCTTGATGTCGGTGCTCGCAGGATCTATGCACTTCGTTCTGAAAGCGATCGCAGAGGACCAGAAATGTTGCGCACCTCTTTGAAGCTACCAAACCCCCCATGCAATAGGCTGCACCTATCTGGCACGCGCTGCCCCACGCAACCGCAGCTCGGAGAGACGGCAGGGCCCATAGAGCACCATAAAGGATGCTGTCAAGCCTTGGGACCACGCCAAGTGTACGACAGAGCTGGCCCGCACGAGATCTGTGACATAGCCCACAAAGCTGCCCATGCAGCGCAAATGTCGGCCTAAGTGAAAGTTTAAATGCTCTGAAAATTTACAGAACTACTGTGGGCACACCATAGACCCCAAAAACACACTGCTCCTGCTCGTGATTCTCGAATCTCGTCGAATAACCACGATGGGGCCGCGCCATCACGGAGGAAATTTCGAGTTTTACAATCCCAGAAGAGCCAGAAACATGCACAGAAAAGATGAAAACAGTTCAACAAGGATGGTTGTCAAGATTTTGGGCAGATTGGGCATCATAATATCGAGTTGCGAGCCATAAATGTCGAGGTCAGCCCCAGTCTTGCGAAAAAGTATCTGCTGCATGAAAAGTTCCGGAACAGACGGAGGAGTCTATGAAGTAGTAGAATAGGTTTAAGGGTGAACCGCACGGTGGGATAACATAGAGGATATGTTCTGCACAAGATGGTGGTGGTAGACGATAAGAACTGTCACGCTGGTCACTTCGGGTCACGACGCCGAATGGCTCGGGAAGACCTCCGAAACGCGCCTTAACACAAAGTTCATCCTCGTTTGAAACTGTCGAGCATTTTTGGAGAATGTGAAGTAGGTAGATTTCTTCCTAACAGCTAACCCAATTTTTTAGGGCCTTCTTTTGAGGTTTTTGATCAAATTATTGGCTGAAAGCACCGAAATTGTCCTTGACGGGCGCTCTATGAGCGCTTAAAGATACAAAACCACCTCAATTTTGCCATACAAGAGTTGTATATATGATGCGAGGCCGTCTGTGAGCTCTAGTAGTTCACCCAAAATGATATGGTCAAAGACTAAAGCCGAAATAAAAGTTTCAAACTCACAACATTCACTTGGCTGAACGGTAGCCTACAATTGCTAACGATTTTGGGCTGCTGAACCAGCATTTTTGTTCGATTTTTTGAATAAGGCGAATCAGCCTAAAATAACCACATTGCATGGAAGGGTTCTTGTCATAGACATCGTATATGATCTTAGATTGCAGGTGCATACCCTGCACTTCCCTCCTAACGCCTTTTTCTGTGTTACGGTCACTAAGCGCTCATCAAGCGCCCATCGGACTTGCGCCCGAAGCCTTCGGCAAGACTTTCCGACGGCGTTTTCACTGTCATTTTCGCGGGTTTGTATGCCATTGTGCTCTTCTAAACAATTCAAGAGACTAGATGATGATGCCTTCGATATTCCTGACTTATACGAGTAATTCAAAGGAGCAACACGAGTGCGCGAGGTTGCACGGCAGCGAGACAGGACAGAACGGAAATGTAGAGGGATGACAGAAAGAGGGTGCGAACAAGAACGGAAAACAAACCAAAATCACACAGGATGCGAGCTGCACACGAAACGGGTGCAGGATGCAGAAATGACAATATACCCGTGAAAGGTGGCGCGTCGATCGAGCGAGTAGTAGATGCAGGTCAGATTAAGAGCACTACGAGGGAGTGTGACAGGACATGCCGAATATACAGGGAAAAGTGACGCAGGATGCGGGATGGGTATGCAGCGTATGTACATGAATAAGCTCAAGGTGGACACGTGAAATAAAAAAATTAACGGCATGCACGCGCGCAAGCAGCGAGCGCGGGCCTGCTGTGAAGCGCCGCACCAAAAAAGAAATAGATGCCGGCGTGCAAGCAAGAGTGGGGCGGCTGGAGGCATGCCGGCAAATCACGCTGTGGGGACAACGTGGGTAGACCCATTGGCTGCGATGGCGGCCGTCGAGTTTGTTTGGTGCGTGGAGGTGGCGAAACAAGGCAGTGTGCGGTGGTAGGGGTGGATACATTGTGGACACGACCTCGTACAGCAAGAGCCCACTCAGGCTACGTACGCAAGTCCCTCACAGTGGGTATGTGGGCTGCATACGGAACCCGAAACCAGCGGTTCGGGCTGCGGCGCCGCGCTAGAACCAGCAAGATGAGGGCAGGGTTTGCGGCGCCAATAATGCAGGGGGGCCTAGGGGTATTGAGAAGCATGGTGATGATAGATTTTGAGAACAAGAGCAGGCCTAGGGCCGCCGAGAAGCGGGAGCCAGCGCGGGAACATCGAGGCCGAATGGCAAGCCTAGGAGCGGGTTTCCGAGGCTTCTGAGTGGGGAGCCCATAGAGAGAATGTGAAAGAGTGTGGGGATCGAAGTTCAGAGGGCCCAGCAGCCAGCAGCATTTCTTTGGGAAAATACTGCTCACAGATACGTGCTGATGTGGCGCTCATACTGCAGCATTGAGGCGATTGGAGAGCTTGGAGGGAGGACGTAAAAGTGATTCGGACCTGTATTGATGACCAAGTGAAGCGAGCCAGCCAGCCGAGGGCCAGGAGCAACGGGGAACGGGCGGCGGGGAGGAGGAACGAAGATTGATGGAAGCGGGTGTGAATGTAACATGTGCAAACAATTCGGCCCATTGGGGAGGAGCGGTTGATGCGAAGTTTGCGCCATCAATTGCGGCAGACAGGCGGGGCAGCGGTGAGTGCGATGATCGGGCAGCACGCGTTGCGTGCGAGGAATAAAGGTAAATTGATACATCAGCAGCCTCGGTGGCTTAGCGGTTTTAATATATCGGCACTCACCGCTAATCAGCAGAGGGCTGATATATCGAAACGCCGTATACGCCTGATTCCACAATGCTCGAACTTGATAGATCGCCGTTCAATCCTCGTCTGCGTCTGTTCTACTGTGTCTTTCCCTTCAAATTGACATGGGGGGTGACGCGTGACCCAGTTTAGCAATTCGACATTTCGGTAACAGCAAAAGTTTTGCGTGACACCTCGAAAATTTCGGTATTCGGAAACGAGAAATTTCGAAAATTTCACCTTTTTGGCATTTTTTGGACGATTTTGAGGACTGTGTGACGGTTTGGAGGGCCTGGGTGACGCGTGATCTCGACCAAAGTTCGTGATCGACACAGGGGTGCGTGACGCGTGACTACCGGTTCGAAGGGGAAGATACAGTAGTGCAGCGTGTGAAGAATGCCCTTGCTCTTGAAATATTCATACCAGGTCAATTAATTATCGTGTTTCCGGCTTGCATAGTAACAGGTACGAGCAAAAAGCGACGCAATCCATGAATTATTCGTTTCGTATTTCAGCCAAGTAAACGATTCGAGGAGCACGAATCCACGCAGCCGTTAAGGTCCAATAGATGTGGGGCGGTTTTACGGTCGGAGACTCTTGCTGAATCAGAAGGCAAGGCAGGAGCCGAGAAGACTCCAAAACTCACCGAAGAAGAGCAGTATATTTGGGTGTATAAAGTCTACGAAGAGTCAGTTGGTCCTAGCGTTGCCACCACTTGTACCAGGAACGAGTAAACATAAACAACCGGCCGGGATTTAACATATGTGCGAACACGAAGAGCGAGAAATGTGCCCTGGATCGAGTACATCCGAGAAAGCACGAGCGACATGGGAGTTTGTGGCCAAGAGCGCGTGTGGCGGCCGGACTCGGGAGCGGAATACTTATCATTAGGGCTCAGTAGTATTGTGGATCTTCAAGTTGCGGAGAGCAAATCTTACAAGGTGAGTTCCATGCAAAATCGATGTTCACGAAACAGAGAAAAATAAATTAAATTGGGAGCTGGTCTCGGTGAGTTATCTTTTCACTGTATCGTAAATTACTCGCATTTTCACTAGAACTCGTTGGTTCGTTGGTGTCGACTTTGCGCTAGTGGGTAAGAAGGGCCTATGCTAGCCTTCGACCACGGCTTAAATACTGCTCTATTCTGTTTCTAGTTTCATATGGAATCGTTTCTTGCCCAACGTGAAACACCCATCGTGCGCTGCGTAACACGTTTGACGCCTCGCAAGGGAAGATTTCCCAGTATTTCTCAGTGCTCTCTGCATGTCCCTCTGAGAGAATCGTCGCGCGTTCCAAATAACATGAGGTTCCGTAAGTATGTTCCAATCCCGACTGAAGTTAGTTTGCATTCCATTGCTAAATAGTACACAAATATCTGTATCCAGACGATCGGGACAATGGCACAATACCATGATCATCAAATCGAAGTCTAATGAATATCCTTGCGTGGACGGAGCTGCTCCCAGAGGATCAACAAGTCCGAGGTTGACCAAGAGCGGTTCCGGTCATGCACCCTATCGTGGACAAAGGGGTTGCTGGTGCGAAGAGGAATGATGAGCCACTGTCTACCTTTGAGCCCGGAAATTACGACCACATGAATTTCCATTGTGCCATTACTGGCAGCCTCGCGCGATACGATGTTCGTCCATTCGACACCGCTGAAGCCCTCAACGGTATCGAGTACGGTTCGTGGTTCAACGCTGATCCAGACCTCTCCTTGGGTGTAATCGAACACCGTGACTGACTCTTCGCCAGGATGGGCTTTTACGAACCCGAGCTGGTCGGAGATCACCTTGCGCCGCGCCCAGAGATAGTCGCGATGTACTAGGGCACGCAGGGAAGGAGCGCTGTCGCGCAGTTGAACCAAAGCTATTCTTCGCACCTGGAATGCGTGAATATGTGTCGTCAGCGACCTGAGACTAATAGCATACTCAATAGAAGTTTCCCGTAGGAGTTGCAGGTCTCCCGATGACCGCCATGGCGCCAGTTCATGATTTGACAGGTTTTGGAACAATAGTACATGCTCTGGCAGTCAGAGCATCGTCGGAATTCGGTTTTCACTCCGATTTCGCAGCACTATTGCAGGGTTCAAAAGAGTATTAGAAAACAAAAGTCAATCTCGCCTGCAAGTTATCGCATGCCACATTCCGCACGCACTTGCTGGAATCGACTGCAGTAAGAACTTCCAGTCGTTCTCGTGCGACCGAGAAGAATTGATTCCACAATTTGTATGTTTTGCACTGTCTGAAGGCTGCAGTGTTGAGGAGATTGATGATTCCTTCTAGAGCCCGGCCGAGTGCAGAAAGGTAACGATGATGAAAAAGGAACCGACGTAGCAACCGAACGAAATACTCATGGTCCAGGTCATCTGCGAAGTCGGACTGTGCAGCTAGAATGAGCGCCCGTAAGAGCCCTTCATCTATCGCCGCAAGAATTTGGGAATATCCATCCCGTGTTTGGAGCACGGTTGCCAGAAGCTCCACGGCCTTTTGCGCGGGATGTAGCGCATCTCGTATGACGCTTTTGCTCAATGAGCAGATGGCTTTGATCAAGACGCCGATGAAATTTCGCTCCAGAAGCGCTTTCCCGAATTGTCCCAAATCAGCCATCGGTTGCGCACCAGCTGCGAGAGCGGGATCCACGAAGCACACAAAGATCAGGATGAATGCTAGAAAATGGATGTGTCTGTCGTCCAAAGCGGCGTCGCCTTTCGGAAGGATGCAGTCGGTGAACGAGATCACCAACCGAGCCACGTCGGCCAAAGTGCCGCCCACACCTGATAGAAACTCGTCCATATTGGGAGGCTTCGTGATTCCTTCCTCAATGAGGAAGAAGGCGATATCATTGACAGCCAAGTCCTGCTTGGAGGGGTCTTTAATGGCCGGAAGATGGGACCATGTCCGTCCGAGAAGATACCAGAACCATGGGGTGGACACTATGCGCGCATGAGTGTCACGATGATGGGTCAATGTAACCGTGAACGAGAGAAGCGCGCGGCAAAAATCGTCCTCCCGTTGTGGTGGGATTCCTGGAAGGTAGTCGCGATACAGGTGGATAAACTGGGCCCACGGCCAGAACCGGGGCCATATATAAACGCCAGCGGATTCGGGGAATCTCATCACAGAGAGCTCTTCCAGCGAGCAGAACGCCCTGCCAATAGCGCTCACGGCGTCGGACGATGGTGCCTTGGTATCGAATTCGTCCAAACTAGGAATCGCTGCGGGATCGAGGTTGATGTAGAAGACTGGAAGCGTCCAGATGAATTGGCTTTCGGTCGCCGTGGCCAGATGTCTTTGTACGCGTCTTAGGTCCGCCACTGAGCGATTCGGAGAAATAGCAGCATTGGCCGCCGACTAGGGTGATTAAGTGGCTAGAAATGTTTACGCAGATAACAAATTAGTTACCCGCAAAGTGGGTGGAAGACGCTTCAGATTATCTAGCGTCAACGCTGGGTGCATCGTCGTGGAGCGAAGGGACAAAGCATATGCTCGGATGATGGCGGAACAATTTGTGACTTATCAGTGATTTTCTCCGAGGTCTCCGTCATGCACTGCGTTCCGGGGCCATGTAGTCGCAGTCCGACTACCTTGACCGAGCTCGGACTACCTTGGACTACCTTGGATTACATCTGACTACGGCCGTAGTCAGGGGTCGTAGTCCAAGCCTTGGACGCGCTTGACCGAGCTTGGCCTACGTCATGCTGTCACATTGTAGTCACACTGTGACTACCTGCGACTACCTCCGCCTACCTTGGCCTACATCTTCCTACGGGTGTAGGCACAGTGCCCTGTCGATTTTTTTGGCTCGGTTAGCCCATTTCCTCGTCAATGAAGAGCCTACACCTCATTTCCAGCTTTGTCCTCGTCGGGCATCCCGGTTACTGTACTATTACGATCAATTCTCTTCGCCTGTGACCTGTGACAGGTCGTTTCGAACTTTGGATTTCGCAAATGGGCCAGGGAGTATGACGGGCCGTTCGTAACATTAAAAAAAAAAATTGGGGAGCCTGAAAAAAAAATTGGGAGGCCGAAAAAAAAAATTGAAGAGGTCTGGAAAAAAAAAAACTTGAGGTCAAATCCGAGAATCCCTTCAGATTGGTTCCCCAAGGTCTAGGTAGATGTCACCATGAATGTAGCTGGTGATTTGGAGCTGAATTCGGTCTTTCAAAGTGCTCCAACATGTCCTGAAGTGAACTCGGCAACACCGGCAGACATGCACAGCCATCGGATTGATCCGAATCGGAAGTTCCCGCTCTCGGCTGCTTTGGATCATGATTCAAACGTGCTTACATTATGTAGCAACTTGAATCAAACTATAAGGCAAACTAGTTAATATTGCAGGGAAAAAATCTAAGTGGTAATGAACAATGCCAATTCAACCATTTAAACTTTCTTGAGAGTCAAGGACAAATAACTCAATTTGATCAGTATCTGAAGCCTTTTCCAAGCAAGACCCTATGCAACATAGTCAGAGCTCTCTGTTTTTCTTCAAAACCACCCTTCTGATTATCCTTGACCTGTGTATGTGTGTAGATCTGTCTGGGTGGACCATCGCAGACAGGCCATATCTGGAAATATGTGCCGTACATTATAACGCCGAGCTGACCGAAACGGTCGGGGTTGTAGCCGAGAGCGGGAACCTCCGATTCGGATCAATCCGATGGCTGTGCATGTCTGCCGGTGCTGCCGAGTTCACTTCAGGACATGTTGGAGCACTTTGAAAGACCGAATTCAGCTCCAAATCACCAGCTACATTCATGGTGACATCTACCTAGACCTTAGGGAACCAATCTGAAGGGATTCTTGGATTTGACCTCAAGTTTTTTTTTTTCAGACCTCTTCAAATTTTTTTTCGGCCTCCCAATTTTTTTTTTCGGGCTCCCCAATTTTTTTTTTTTAATGTTACGAACGGCCCGTCATAAGGGAGAGTGTGACACCCAAAAAAAATTTCGAAAATGTGCAAAAGTGTATTACTCGTATATTACTCGTATATTAAGCAGATGTCCTGATTTTATTTGGACACTGTTTACATTCTTCTTTTCTCCCACGTCACGCGAATTCCCGAGATGCACCCGTTCGTTTTCGACGGAGCGCCCACCTAGCGCTTGAAGTTAGCATCAAATCTTGGCCTCGAGGAGTTTATATGATGACGTAGTTTCCTTTCTGAATGGACCCAGCCCACAATCTCGACCGCACAATACGCCTGTGGGATAGAACCGCTGATTCCCGTGGCCACAATTATTTGTTCTCGACGGAGCGCTCACTGGCGTCTACTTTTTAACTTTAACGTCTTTTCCATGGTACAACATTCCCATTTTCGCTCGCCCACATGTCCAAGAATGATGCGCACAAGGACCGTTCAAAAGGAACGGCTATCGGGGGTCGCACCCCATTCGTTCTTTCCCTCCCCCCATCGTGATCCCGCCTTCAGCCATGCCTCTCTATCTGACTCGAAAGTGCTCCGCTGTTCCTGGTTCTGTCATGAGCTCGATTCTGTCCGCAAGAACCCCAACTCGAAGCCCTAAACGCAGAGACAACGCGGTGAAGACTTGGTTTGTTTGCCGCAAGCTGCCTTAAACCGGTCAACACTGCTCGAGGGCCTACTTGAATCGTCGCAATGATGTTATTCTTTTTACAAAACCTCTCACTGACGAGTTTCCTTTGATATCTATCGGGCAAACGTCACTGATGGCCTGCGCAAACTCCAAGCACTCAAAATTCTGTCTCAATAACCCGCTCTGAATACAATGACATCTATTGCCTTCAAGATTTTGTCCCCCGAATATTTCAATGCATTCGCACTGTTCTCGCGAGTTCTTGGTTTCGCTTCTCCCTTCCATTTTCATGTCCGATGATGAAGTCGATGGGGATCAGCAAATGGCCTGTGCGATATTCTTCCACATGTGAGTCATATTCCCCAACGTTTGTCGTTTACATTGACACATTGCTTTCTTGCGCAGCGCTGTGGTTTTTTTTTTTTTTTTTTTTTTGGTTCTTTGAATTCCTTTGAAGCGGAACTTCAACTGATGTATTGTCGGTGCAGCGGCTCAACGACATCCACTTGCCCTCCGTTCGGTATGTTCATAATTTTTTTGTCTGTTTTAACGCGAGCGCCAACAGGAACATATAGATCGAACTTGATAACTTGCTCGAGCCCTCGACTTTGGATTGTAACAGCCTGGGAAACGATTTGCGCTTGCCCTCCGTTTGAACGATGACCGCTTGCCATCCATTCGGTGCGTTCATAATTTTTCTTTTTCAACTCGAGCACTCCCAGGGACATACAGACCAAAGTCAATGCCCAGCACAAACCCTCGACCTTGGACTAGGACGGCCCGGGTACACCTCATGTTATACGGTGCGTCGCTGATTATGTCATGAATACATTGTCCGACTATACTGATGCAATTTCTACAATTCCATGATTCCAAGTTCAGAATTCGGAACCCGCCATTTCAGTGCCGGTATCGACAGATTGGAAGAAGAATTTATCCTGGGTCTGGTGTGTGCTACCTCCCTATCTGGTACAGTTGACGATGTTATGAATTCCACCGATGTATATACAGTACAGTTGCCATATTGCCGACCAACGGCTTTGCATCACCTTTATGAATGGATAATTCGGGTGTTGTGTACGTTAGATTTTTCACTGAATTTGAGAATAGTTCGCGATCACACTTGAATTACATAAGTTTGGAATCTCACCGTAAATTTACTTAACAATGTGATGAGTTTGTGTGCTTGCTCGAGAGATCCAGGCCCCGGCCGGAGCGAAGCGAGGCTCATCTTGTCCCAAAGTAATATAATTGTATCCCAGATATCCAAATCAGATGTATTTACCCTTCAAGGAATGAGATGGAATGAGCACCAACGGCATGATAGCTCGCCACTAACAACGAGGATGAGGATCTGGTGGTACCCGGGTTGAAGTAATCAGTTTTTCTTACCTCTGCTATCGTTGCTGGGGAAAGGCGGTGGAAAGGAGAGAACAAGGACAATGTGTCGATGATCAACAGAGACATCAATACCAATTCCAGAACGCCACTCCGAGCGATGACGAGCTCTCTGGACAGCCCTCACACAGCTACTCTGACGATGAGTTCGTCAATATTTCCACAATCAGTCCGCCCGCTATCTCACCAGATTAATTCAGTTCCTATACGCTGGATGCGGTCCCTGAACTTGAACGGCGCTACGGCTTCATTGGTCTTGGGCCTCCTCCGTGAGCATTTCTGAGCACCATGCCAGCCTAGTTGATTTGACAAACACCTCTTTCAGCCACCTTCAGTCAAATACCCCTCGCCCGAACGCACCCGAACGCATGCAGTACACGTTCGAACATACCCCTGCTCATCGTATTGGCCCAACATCCTCCCAATACAACGACAACGCTGGCGTAACTTCGTGACTGTTCTTTTGACTGCATATGACTCGGGCTGACACGAGATGTAGCTTCAACAACCGCTATCGGTCGGATACCCTTCCCCGTCGTGCCGCTACGCAACCTGTCCGCTCCACCATCATCCACGAAGATGTAGTCTATTCTCGTGATACCGGCGAACGCTCACGCGGCCCGCAGCTAGAACACCTTGTTGAGCAACTTGTGATCCAGCAGCGGGACTTCGCACGACAACAGGACCGAAATCACCGGGAGCTCCAACAGGAGAACAACTTGGTTCAGGCTCGTTTAACTGCCATCAAGCTGGGGCAGACCCGTGCTGCGTCTGCTCGCCGCCCAGCCCGCGGTCTCAAGGCAACTCGCGGCATCACTACCCGCGGCAAGGCTCCAGCGAAGCGGGACCAGCGCCAAACCATCCCCGCTCCTGTGGTAGCAGACACTCGAGCCGCACCGGGTGTAGGTTCGGATAGTGATTCCGCAGATGGGGAAGACGGTGACGGTCAGGCCAGGAGAATTATTCAGGTGGGTCATCCCTTCAGAAACAAAGATCGCACTTACATGAATCCTCACTACATTTCCAGAGTATGGTCACCTCGGCGTTTCGCACAGCCTGCAATGTGCCGGGGAACCACTGGCCAGACCCCCGACATTCCGCATACCAACGACGCTACCGGAGAGATCTATCTGACTCCGTTCTTTGACTTTGACGTCACCTATGCCAAGAACGACAAGATTTTCCGCGCAGTCGCTAAGAAGGTTGAGGGACAGCTGGAGGTAACTTCAGTCAGTTATCGAGTATGGTCGCTGACATATAATCAGTCATCCTTACCTCCCAGCTTAGAGAGCTCCGATATCCCTAATTTTGGGACACTTGTCGCCATGGCCAAGATATCGTTTCGCGGATTCAAGAAAAGTCGAAAGCGGACCGTGGACGCGGACGCGGCGCGAAGGGCGGAAGTCAATGCCCGTACCCTTCGCCATTTCCGCCGTCGCGAAACTGTCAGTGTCGTTGGCAATTTCAGACTATTGGATACTCACTATCCCAAACAGAAGCTGGCCCATATCAAGTCCCAGATCGTAACATACGCTGCAGACCGCGACATTAATGCTACTGTCCTCGAGGACATGCTCACTGAGCAGCACTTGTCTGACGAATTTTCCGGCCCAGAAGACGGGGAAGAGACGTTTGACGCATGGAAGATTCGGATGGCGGTAAAATTTGGGATCCCTGATCTGTCTACTGCAAATTTGAAGAACCTTCACTTCCTCGAGGTTCTCGAATGTCCCTGGCGCTCGGAAATGGTTTCATCTCCTCTTGTTCAGCCGCTCATTGATTTGCTAATGCTTTTCAGTATTCGAACATGCTGCATGACATGTTGTCGATGTGGGACGCTTCGCTGACTACCAAGGAGCGTGCTAACATCAGATATCTGCGGGTGAGAGGAACACACCGGCTTTCAATTGGTGTCCCCACCCTCGCCCCATATGATTTCGGTATTTCCCTCGACTGGCTCAAGCAGCACCAGGACGATCCGCTTGATGGCAGGCTGTTGAACGACTGGAACACCCACGGAAACCCAGACGGCTTTGACGCATGGAAGCTTGACCGATACCGAAATGCGACGGAAGGACCAGCTGTGGAGGAGGGGGTCGATGGCACGCTGGCGGTTCAAGAAGGCACTCAGTAAGGATTCGTGGTAGATTTCTAGATACCCAACACACGTTCGATACATTCGATACATTCATTTGTCATACTCTTACTTTATCGACCTCGATACAATTGCTACTCTATTGCATCTCCGAATCCATATTCAAGAAGTGAAGTTGGAAACTAAATAAACTTGAGTTTTGTGTCGTCGATGACAGAAGAACCATAGTACCCGATCCAAAGTCGTTGTGATCCAAAGAGCTGGAGTGGTGAATGCTATCTTTCCTCGAGCAATCTGGCAGTGAACCTTGCTCAACGGCATCACAATAGGCGGATATTCATCGTCTTTCGGGTCTGCATAAGCATTGTATTCATATGTCTCGATGCCTAGCTCGGGACTCGAGTTGACTGTTAGAGTGGTTCGCACGTGGAATATGAAACAATCCTCACAAGTCGTTCCAAAGCGTCACGTTGTCCAAGGGAGTGAAATCTGTTGTTTTCATCCATGCAACACGAACGAAAATCTCGGATGAGTCGACCACATTTGTTTGATCATGCCGGAAAATGTAACGAATTTCACCAGCAAACGGTAGATCCTGGTACCGAACTTGAATGAGGGACGAACCTGCCGTATTTCTGCGAGACTCGGTGGTTGGTGTGAGCCGTCGACCATCTAGGATCGCGTATTTGTAAAAGTCGGCATGGGGGCGGAGCTCCATGGTCGTGGCGGTCTCTTGTCCAAAAAAATGAACTTTTGGCCCGTTCCGGTTGTAATATTTCAGGAGTCCAAGACGCAGGAATTTGTCCTCAAGATTTTCAAGCAACATCGAATCTTTGGCAAGGCTCCCGGGTTTCACACGGGACAGTGTTGTCTCTGAGTACAACACCGTCAATATCAATGGTCACACGAAACTAAATATCAACTCACCAGTGTGAGCGGTATCCTTAACAGCGTCCTGGAGCGTTCCCACAGCCTCTGCACTGTTCTCCATAGTACCCACCAGGATCTTGACAAGATCATGTTCCCAACGGGATTCCGATCCAGTGGATCCACGAGTTTCCAACAAAACCTGCAAGAGCTGGTTATCACGCTCAGTAATCGGTCGCATGAGAATGGATCATTCGTACAGCCGTGTTTACTGCTGTGCTTCGGTGAAACTCGCGCATCATTGACACCTCAAGACAGCCACCAGTCCAGTGGTTGCTGTTAAGATTTTTTAAAACCTTGTTCAAGCGCTCGGTCAAAAACGCCCAAAATCCATCCAGCGGGCCATAGTCCAACACTTGGTCTGAACAGTGCACAGCATAGTGATGGTTGGGCTTCAATCGATTACTTCCATACAGCTGCAAGAGAAGTTTAATTAGATTTTGTTAACCAGAGTTCAGGTCCGGTAAAGGTACTTACCTCCGAAAAGTGCAAAAGATAGTCTTTCAACAAGCCCTCGGCTCGCGGTAGTGTATTGATGCGAATGGCACTTCCAATGAGAATCTTTAGTAGAGCTGAAAAACGCAGAAAGTTTCTGTCTTCTTCGGGGAGCATTCGCTGGAATGGCCGTTTGGGCGGTTCAGGTGGCGGATCAGACTGAGGGCCCTCGTCCCATGTTTGCTTCTTCTTCTCGTAGTCTCTTGATCGTTTCCTGTAGCTTGAATTTGCGGTATTGAAATCCTTCTTCGCGTCTTGAAGAAAACGATCCCAAACCACAGGAATCTGAGGAATCTCAATTTGGTGTACTACGAGAAAGAGAGGGAGGTTGCGTACGATAATTGCCCATGGACCTGTAACTGCAAATTTGTATTCGTCTGCGGTGAGTGAACCACCCGCTGGCTCGCCAACCCGAAGTGGAAGACGGCCAGCCCAGAGTGGAGCCTCGAACTTTTGAAGTATCAACATCAAGCGCACAATCAATATTGCCGTAACGCGACGCACACTTTCCAGGAACTGATGGATTATATTCAGTTCACGATGATAGTTTGCCGTATCAGCACGCAAGGCGCCCGTTTTAATCCACTGTGTGTACCACTGGGTCTTGGCCACGCCTGAAATACAGTGAGTGATTGGATTGTCTGTTGACAACCCACATACCGAGCAGAAGATTATGCATAGGATCCATGACGGTATATCTCACCAGGTCAAAATACTTGAGGTGAGCAAACTCTGTCCATCGAACCCCTTTCTCAGAAAAGAAAGCTGCACGTGCCTCAGGCGCCAAATCTCTATACTCCTCACATAGCTGGCGATGCAGCTGACCATCTCGAGGGGGGAATTCTGAAATGGCTTATATTACTTCAAACAGTCTCCAGTTTATGATACATATTACCATTTCTTAAGGATTCATCAGTGAACAGTTCCTCTTGTGGTACCATACATTTCGTGCAGGGAGAAATCGAATGCCCATGATCGGCGAAGCCACATATTTTGACCATGGCTGGATGGTCGGCAATGATAGCGACTAGAGCAACGCGTACAAGAATCCCTTTGAATCTGTTCAGCAGAAATAGGAGAACTGTGAGTGTATTATGCTCACCAGTTGGATGTTCAGCCGTTTTGACCACAGTACCTTTCTCATAAAGAACCAAAAGATCATCGACAATAGGTTTGAGATAGTTTTGAAGCGAGTTAGCATTTGGTTCCGTAGGCCCCGGAAGCATTCCGCAAAGAATGAGATTTTCCGCGCGGAAACTACCTCGGGAATCAGCGTGGATCCCGATAACCGGCGAAGAAAATAATAACACGTGCCGAAGCGATGGATTCAAATTTTGAATACAAAAGGACAGTACCCCCGATGAGTTGGAAGGTCCATAGCTGCTTGTCTTCTTGAACCTGATCCAGTATGTTAGCTATATGTTGTCCAACGGGGATTTTGTTTACCAATCCAGCGTGAATGTGACTCCTAACCGAATCTCGTGCTCGGAGTTTGGGCCAAAAAAGAAGGCCTGGCCGTCATGACCCTTAATTTCATTCCAAACCCTGCCATCCTGCATGCTCCGCAACTCTCCCTCTACTTGCGGCCGTGATTTCCAGGCATTGACAGCGGAAACCATTCCAGGACGAGCAAAGACATTGTCTACTCCACGTGACAACAGCTGAATTGGCGCAACAAGATACGGCTCGCGAACAACTGTCAAATTGTCCGCCTCATTCAGAGGCACCGATTCGTCGAGTCCCATGCTGTGAAATAGCTGACGAGGAGCCGGTCTGAATATTGCGACGTCACAGTCTGGACAGAATATGCTGGGAGAAGTATTGGGGTCGAAGATCCGGTGGCAAACATAGCAGACAGGATAAATGACAAACTGGTCCTCGATGCCAAGCTTCGAGAATACAGATTTCAAAGTGGCCGGCATTTGAATCCGACTCGACAATTTGCCGACCATAGAAGAAAAGATGGAGTCGAGTGCGGTGAGGATCAGTGCGCAGGCACGGAATGTGACATGGTGTTGTGTGTGCAGGGAGGCAACAAGATACATGGTCGCCCGCACATACCATTGTGGATGCAAAACGTTGCGTGTTCTCATCGCTGCTAGCAACGGGGCCATGGTGTCTGAATGGCCGGGTTGTACATCGGACTCGAAAGCAATGAGGTCGGAGGTGACAAGCGGCTCGTTCATGTCCGGTGCAACAGGGAGCGCAGTCGATATAATAGCGGATGGTCTACAAGCAAGTGATAAGTTCAAAAATTATGCCCAAGGCTCAACTCACTCGACCAAACGATTTGAACGACTTGAAACCTGCTGAACATGAAGCCCAGAGGCCGACTGTTTGGTGGGGTTAGCGACTTTTCGCCCGCGCAATGCCATGGAGTTAACAGGACGTTGGATGGAGTCTGAAGGAGCTATGGCAGGGGGTTGGGGGCCGCGGCTAGCATTGCGACCACGAACGGCCATGGAGCGAGGTTGTGACCCAGACAATATTCATCGACCGAGGTCAACACAAGGAATGTGCATTCAAAGGCTTACAACAACGGTTTATGTAGTGTTTCTCACTCCGGAAATCTGCCGCAATATGAACCAACCGGACGAAAGGTGTCCTCCTGAACACCATTAAGAATTTTGCCTGCGAATTTCTGTGTAATGTCGGACAGAGAACATCATCTCCATTCACCCAATTGGCTAAGAGACTGTCTGGTCGGGAGCAGTCTGTATGTCGAACCAGTCGGTGTTTTAGAGCAGTAACTCGCCCGAAGATACAACCAAGCCGGTGAGAGAACGATCGTGGTTGCGGTGAAGCTGTACCTGGTTACGTGTGACGTCACGGGTTAGCCGATCACTTGGACCCTCGGCCGTTGCTCCGATAGCTCCGAAGTTGAAGCGCTTAGCGGTTGTCAAGTATACGTTAACATTATCGACAAGTGTGGGTACATATGAACATAATCAACCTGTGACTACATACGTAGTTGCAGGTAGTCGCAGGTACGCCGACGTAGGCCAACGTAGTCTTAGGTCCATGCGACTACGGCTGTAGTCAGACCCTCTGACTACATGGCCCCGGAACGCAGTGATGGTGGCAAGGGGTATCGAATCAAAAAGGAAGACGCCTTTGTCTTCCTTTTCGATTCGATGCCCACCGTTCGGCCCGTTCCTGTTCCTCGTCGTCAAACACATTATACGTTTCGCATTTCAGTTTGGTAGACCGGCCGTAGCGACGAGCAAGGAGAAAGTTGCCGACAGACCAAGCGCAAGGTACAGTCAGGGGACGAAACTGACGGAAACCAGGAGAGTTCCAGTGAAGAAACCGATGGGGAACTTTCATAAATACATATTCCTCGGGCCTCGCTCCGGGCTGGACTCCAGGATATCTCGGAGGCCAAAGGTCATGGAGGCTTGAGGCGAGACGGACGACCCAGTGATCTTGCATTTATGGATCTATACGTCAGGATATCGTCAGAGATGTTGGATGCTGAAGAAGTAGGCGTATTGCTGCAGTGGACGCCAATAAGATGCAGCTCCATCGTGGCCTTGTCTGAGACGTTCGGATCGATCCGCGCCGGTGCTCCGGCCATCACCCTTATCAGCTGAGCAAGCGAGCTGCAGCGTTTGCCGAATCACGCTTGTTTCACACCGTCATGCAATCGTCATGTCGACTTGTTCTTCGCCCCTTGCGCCTACCTGCGGATTGCGAACCGGGAAGCAAACGTCTCAAGATGGGAGCGGCATCCATCCGTCGTGGTGCTTGAGGCAATTCAATGCGTATCGGTACAAAAGCGTGCAGCGTGCGTCGAAATCTCGAGTTTCGTTGTCACCTGTGTGCACTTCGTCTACACTGCGTGGGTCTATCCATCCCTCGTCATTCGTGCCTTTGACGAATTCGCCTTCTATGAACGTATCATCATCACCAACTCACCGCGGCCCAGATAGCTGCCAAAATTCTGTGCCCAGCGTGTCTGTCACCCCATGGAATCAGCATATTTTTGAAGCCTTCGTGTGTGCCATCCGTCTGAGTGTTTGTTATGTACTGGGTTTCTTTCATTCGGCAACTGATATCAGACCATCCATGCGGCGTCACCATTTGAAGACTCACCGAATGTCCAACGTCCGTAGTTTTTCCCGATATCGACGGTGCGAATATCAGCCTCCCTCCGTCTTTCAACCATGATCCGTTTCAGCATAGTTCGCTCGCCCACGCGGCCCCATTTCGAGGAGGTCATATGTGGCCGCTGTCACCGCGGACGTTTCCGGTTTGCTCTATTTCAGGAAAAATCGGCGGTGCGGGAGCTTCGACATCATGAGAAATGGGAGGCTGTCCGGCGCTTAAGACGCGTACACTGCCTCGTTCATCTTCTCTCTTCTCCTTCACTTTTCACAGAGACTGCACTCACGCAGTGCATTTCCGTCATTATGTTTCCTGAACTCCAGACGATGAATAATTACATCAATTGTGTGGGATCTGAAATCCTCTAGAATTCGGTCTAATGATCGATTCTTCGTAGGCGGCAGAGGAGGTGCCGGAGGAGAGGGCTAGGGGAACGGCACAGGTAGAACTGGAGGTGACGGAATGGGTCCAAGCGTGAATTTCGATATTCGGTCTAGTGGAAACTTCACCATGAATAGCATACAGCAGGTACATCAGCCTTACATCTCCATACGTTTTGCGCTACAATGAAAAATTCTGGCAGGAATTGATATACTAAACCGCACGGTGGCGTTGGAGGCCATCCACGACTCCGCGGATAGCTTTCCGCAACCAAAATGTCATCCCGAGACCCGTACCAGGATGCTTCAAGATTTACGCGAATGGGCCCTCGGTACAAATCCACAGACGACGATTGTTTGGTTGTATGCCCCGGCAGGGGCAGGAAAATCTGCCATCATGCAAGCTCTTGCCGGTCAACTCCAGAGTGCTCAAAGACTCGGCGGTTCTTCTTCAAACGGGGCGATCCCAGTTGAGTTATCTGTTTCCATCAATGAGTACCAAGAACCAAGAAATAAAGTAAAGCGAAGGCCAAGGGGGCGCGGAGAATAAAATGTCGAGGACGAGGCCCATTTTGGGAAAAAAAATATTCGTATTTTTTCTGACATTTTTTTTGTGACTTTCACGCGAAACGGCGAAGAATTCAAAAAAAATTTGCACCAACATCCCCCACCCACCCCCCAAATAAGGAAGGTGTCATACCATATAAGGCAATAATGTCTGACCCTGTTACTCGAGCACTATTTGCTGGAAAAATCTCGGATGTGTGCCAATCGAATCGCAATGATTTGTTCTACTGGATTTGGGCGTCGTACCCTCGGCATTAGTCTCCGCGCCCCCTTGGCGAAGGCAAGAGGAAAGAGCACGAACGGACACACTGCCTCAGCTGCGATCCAGCAGATCCCAGCGCAATGGGCGGTGAGGGTCGAGGGCAGAGGTGAACTTGATGGGGCTTCTTCCATCATACCGCACGTCGAAGAGTTGATTTGTTATAAACACCACGCTGCAGAGTCGGAGGGAGGGATGGAGTGATCACGAGCCTGAGGAGTACTGTTTGAGAGAAATCAGGAGGATCAAGGGCGCAGCGCCCACGATGAACTGCGAGGGATTTATTTCCGGATAGAGTATATTTGAGGTGCATCGTTGCAACCATCATGTTAGATGCTTCCTTGATAAGTGGCGCGCCAGAAACTATGACCAGGCAACAGAGTAGACTGATGAGTACTTATCGAACGTGTCAAAAAGGAGAGAAGCCAGGGTAAACACTGCATTCTCGAGCGCTAGAACCGGTGTATTGCAGTGTCGCCACTCCCAGGAATCGGCTAGGAGAAAAGACATCGGTACGGACATAATAGGTAGGACCAAAAAGCGTTAAACACGCTATGCGCACCCAAATCTGAGGTCCGGTGCATATTTAGCTGGCAAACGAATGATGCCTGATCCGTGACGTGTCGATCGACTGTGCAGGTGGGATGGTGTGAACGGAGTTGAAGCAAAGCTCTATTATTTTGGTGATCGCCATCAGGAGCAATTGAACTCTGGTCCAGGGAGATGCGGAACATCAGGGACAGAGAAGATAGGACGACGGATTCCCTCGCATTATCGCCCCCGTACATTGCTCAACTCGAGCTAGCTGAGTTTGAGAGGTTAGTCACAGTGGCGCCAAACTGAGAGGAGTGAGACACGAGTAGCGAACCTCGGAAGGCGAAGGTGACATCTCACAGAAAGAGAAGGCGGATGCGTTGCGAATCGGAATTCGAAAAAGAGGGCAATACTTCAGGAGAACAAGAGACAGTCGGCTCTCCAGCGCGCATTTCGGGCTGAAATCGAAGAAATTTCCTATTGAAACTCGGGAGATGTAAGGGACAAACGGCGTCGCGGGCGGCGAGCGGAGAAGTCGAGGTGAGAGGGACAGAAAAGTGTGAAGGACTAGACTTGATTTTCTTTACGGGTGCTGCAAAGAAACCCCATTCTCAGCGATGAATTGGACGAGTGGCTGCGTGAATTGAACGGGGAATAGACTGCACGCCCGAAGTGCCGATGGGTATTGGTGAAGCAGCGTGCCGTGGACCAGCGAGCTTGACGACCACGAGTCGAGCAAGGGGATTCACAGAGCCTGGGAAGACCTGTTGAGATGTGCCTCCGGGTGTTGGGAAGATCACTCCTTCTGAATAACGGGGTCTCCGGACCTGAACATGGTGTGAGATTGAGAGGGGAGCCGCGCGACGGCGAGGGACCTGTATAGCCAGAAAAGTGCGATACATAGAGTCGAAGAGTTGGGAGGACGAGTGCGACGCCCAACCAGTTTGACGGCACGGGCTGCAGAGGCATCGATGCTGCGAAAAATCTCGCCGAGGTCAGCGACATGTGAGATCAGTGTTGGGACGCACCATTGTGGAGCGAGGTCAGAGCCAAAAAAGCGATGATGGCGAAGGGAGGGAGGAAAGGAGAGAGGAAAGACGCCAACGCACCCGCTGGCCAGAACGTTTCCTCTCAACACGACTCCTCCCACCTTGTGCTCGTACTCGAAGCCCACCACGACTGCGCTCTCCAACAAGCGCACTCTCCACGATCTTCACCCGCGCGTTCGGCTTGCCGGGTGACTGTGAGTTTCTTTTAGGAGCGCGGAAACGATCGCCTAGCCGTATCGCGATGCGTATGTGAGATGTGGAAGGGGTCCGTAAGCGAGGCGACGGCGGAGCCGGAGTTAGCTGCGACGACCGGGATGAGCGAGGCTCATGTGAATGGCCCTCTGAGACGGACTCAGAGCGCGCAAATGGTGAACAGCGCAGGCCTCGCGCGCGCTGCGTCCTTTCCCGGTCGTAGCCGTCTCTGCCTACCGAAAGCGCGCCGTAGTCGTAGCTCTTCGTGGCGCCATGCCAAGCATACAGGGTAGACAGGGTAGAGACGTTGCCGGAAGGCATGCAAGGCGAGCGCGACAGGCAAGATGAGCGTAAAAAGAGAGCCGTATTTTGTGACGTGACGATTCGGAACATTCCGAGTCACATTTTGCACAGCCGCGCGAATGCCTTGCTGTCTCCCCTCATCCACCACTTTTCCCCTCGAATTGCAACGATAAATCTTAGTATTCGCCGGAGTCTCGTCTCCGCGATTTGTCCCAACTCTGATGCCTCTTTTAGGAGGGGAGCTTTTGCCAATCTTCTGCCCTCTAACCTTCTGTAGAACGCAACCCAAGGGGGTAGCAACGGCCGAAAATCCGACACCGGGTTAGGGAGGGGGGGGGTCCCCAAAGAGGGCTTAAAAAACTTTTTGACCTACATTTTAAAAAAGGTTGAGATGGGTTGAAAACCACTACTCAATGATTAAAAATGCTTCAGGCAGCACTGGAAGGCTTTGAGAACAACAATTGTTCGCACTTACCACATTAGGAACTCTATCACGTGAATCACGTGTAGTACTGCTGTCTTGCGACTCAGCGCCGATTGCCGATTGATTGCCGAGGGATCGCGGGAACTACCTTCCCAATATGGAAAGGGGGAAGGGGGAGGGGTCCCAGCAGAGGCCTTAAAAAACTTTCCGACTGTATATCTGATTTTCGAAAGTTGACTACCCCTTGACGCAACCGCATTTATATCGTGTATTCATGTGCACCCCGTGGCGTACATCATCTCAGCTTCTTGCCATCTATGCCAAACCATCTACTTTCTTGGCCGCTGCTGTGCGGAAGTCATTTCTTATCACTGGCCGGCACATGTCGTCAGGAGACATTCTCGCCAGTCTCTGCAAATTTACAGGAACAACAGAGCTTTAACTTGGTTCCAAAAACTTTGCTGGTTTTTCTTTCCTGGGCGCGATGCCTCTCTATAATCTCTCTGCTCACCTGCCAGCACTGTTCGGTGGCGAGCTCAACTCCAATGTCTATTAGTATCCCATTTTCGCCAATCTCAGCCACGTGGCCTCCACCATGGTGACTCAAGGCAATGGAACGAATTTCGACGTATGGCGCGGCTCATACGTCTCGCATTCCACTCTTTCGACGTGATCAAAATGCTACGCCGCGCCCGATCCTGAAACAATGTCTAAATCTCCATTCGCTTGTCATAAATCTCCATTCGCTTGTGTCGGGAAGCAACGCCTGTTCGTCTGCAGCACATTCCAGCATCGTCGAACCAATTCTCATGGCCAAATACCGTGTACACTAACGCACCAGGGATAGAACCTCAGTCATCCATGAGTCACAATCGCTCTGAACTTCCGCTGATTCAGTACAGTGTGCAGGATAGATCTCAAATGCCGGCCACCCACACTCCAATTTGTCCAGCTGTCGGCGGGGCAGTAGACGTGCGTTGACCTCGAGATGCCCGGTTAACTATGAACCCCAGTGTGCACGATTTGTTCGTCCAGGTTACATTTACCTCACCTTCAGAGAGTACTGACCAACTTCAATATCCCAGTCTGACGCCAATCTGAATGTCTCCTCTTCGCTTCTCAGAACCGCGGCGATCGCTAGTATGTTCGCCCCACTTCACCGCGCATTATTCATGCGCTCGTTTCATTATGCCAGTTGCGTTGCTGTCGTGCTCTCTTCTCTTCTTCTCCCGCTCTTCTGTTCTGACCGAATGTCTCCAATTTCAATTCGTTACACGACAACTAATTCCTCCAAAAGATCGCGAGATAATATCGCGAAATGCCTCGTTAGATCTTGACCGGATCGCACAGGTGCTGGATGTTCAATCAGGATAAACATGAGCCGAAGTAGCGAGAATCGGAAGCACAATATGACGTACATTCTTCGTCTCTGCGTGGTGTTGCTCATGTTGCAGTTCGCATTTCCAGCCGTCTCTAAATGTCATGGAATGTCAAAGCCGAAGGCAACGAAAAAACACCTTAATGCACCTGCAGTTTTCAGGAGGGATCCATCCAGCTGTGGCTCTGTCAATCCCAGCCTAGAATCATTGACAACGATCACAAACCGTTCATCCTTTCCCGTAATAACCACACCCAAACATGCTGCTGCACAAACTCGGTGAAGCAACGAAGGCAGTACAGGTCTGTTGGATCCCAGGTAGCAAACTCTCCGGTTCGCAGCCCAAACAAACCGGCGATAAAGTTCTCCAACGTGGCGGGGGTTTCAACCAGAGGGTCCACCACTTCCTGGAAATAGTGGAGGATGGTTGGGTTTCCACTGAGCTTGGGCTTGAGGAGGACATAATCGGTAGCAAATCGGCACCACGCTGTGGTTCATTCATATGTTGACAGAGTACAAACATGGAGCTGAACATACTTGTTTCCGTGTACAGCTCAAGCCCATGCGGGGCAGCGCATCGCGAGCCTGGCCAAAATGTAAATGACGATGAGCAGATTCATACATTTCAAATGAGGTGCCGTGCGCCCACGCACAAACGTCGTCGGCTCCGTTGACCGAGTCCAGAATACCCGCCGATGGCAATTCGAAGGCCGGTAGTGCCACCTTGCGAGCCCGGTAGACGTTGGCGAGGGGGTAAGCGAAGTAACCCTCTGTCCACTCAGAGTCTTGGACGCCAAGGACACCATCGATGCCACGACTCTCCCATGCATGAACGGCACCTGAAGGACCCGTGGAAAGGAGAGCATCGAGGCTAACGTCTCCATGGGACACAACGTCAGCAGAAGGGATGGATGAAATCGGAAATGACACACAATCACAATTGGAACTATCGAAAACGTTCGACAAGAACTGCACAGCTGAATACAGCTGTTTCAGCTCGTCCGTGTTGTACTCATTCAGCAGCGCCGTCCGCTGCGCTTCTACCTCCACGACGTCTTCATCATCGACGCCTTCATAGTGGTGCGACGAAAATATGGTGCAGTAGAGCATGATCCTATACATCGCGCGCCGGAAGCGCCATGACTCTACGGATGTGAGTATTGAGATTTTCGAGGTGCGGTCCTTCACCCTGATCAATCGCGTGAGGTATGTAAGTATGCGATCGAAAAGGACTGGCGCACATCAAGCTGTAGATATCCTCCAGCTGCCCAACGAGTCGAGCGTTTGCTTCTAGTTCCATTTTCTCCCTTGCAGCGATAACTGGGGGAGCGCAATCCTCAGGGCATGCAGCAATCCTTGGGAAGGGGGCTTTATCCATGAGATAATCGCGATATGGATGGCGAATCACTCGCAATGCCTGAGGAAGCGCGGGCCCAACGAGATTGTACGCCACTGCGCGTGTGATCGACTGAGGCTGGATTTCATTCCGAAGAACTCATGAAAAACCGCCCGACTTGCCTTCGGATGAGCGCGGAAGACACGATAAAACGCCTTCGAAACGAGAACAGTTGCGTGAAGAGTCTTGAAAGTGGGAGAAAAGGCCAGTATTTCGCCGACAATGTCATCGTTTAGGCCCAATGCTTTGAAGGAGGACATTGGACGGCGTCAAGGGGCAGAGGTCACGGGCGTCACACTCCGATCTTTTAAGACTCCGGTGATCGCTCATGATCAATTTCAAATCAATGCAAAATATCCCCGGGGTGGATCTGTAGGATTGTCAGTATGTCCCACAGATTTATAATTCTTCCCTACCCAGCCATGTATGGATTTCTGAACTTGCCTCGACATGGACAGAACAACAATCCTAGCATTGATCCATGTCGAAATCTGTCCTACCTGTCCCAACTGCTCACACTATGGACTGAGGGTCTCTCCTTAATTCTTGTCAGTGTGATGGCTCGTTTGTGTGTCCTCCTACGGTTCTGCGAGAGCAACCGGATCTGTCCCCCCGGTGGCTGTTGGGACAGATCTCGAGCAAGGAATGCCGGGGCGGTCAAGCCGTGACTCAAGGCAGGGAGCGGTTCCGGCCGTTAGGCCATTATGGGTTGGGGCCGGGCCAAAAAACGTCCAAAACATTGTCCAGCACTAATTGGATGCAAACCAAGCATCTCCACTGGTCCTCTAGGACGTTTGTAAGGCTTCTAGGATGATTCGTCCCATTTGGGAGGTTCGGCCATCAATTCGGTGAGTGATTTGAAAGTGATGCAACAGTATACGACCGCAACTTGCGGCATTGTGTCGCAGCCAAGTAAATTTCTTTTGCCGAGTCTGAGTCTGAGAGTGTCGCGGTTGACACATCCCCCTCATCAGTTCTTCCTGTAGAAACGTTTGAATACAAGCGCGGGAGCGGGAAGAGACTCACAGCGTGAGTGGTGAAGAAGCGAAGGTCTTCCAGTCACGCAAAGGAGCAAGTACAACCGAGGCGAACTAGAAAACAAAATGGAAAAATACGTATCATTGGCAGCCAGTCGAGTGCCGCAAACGAAGCTTCCGAGCATATAGCGGATCGACGGCCAAGGAGTACTATGTATGTAGAAAGCCAAACTAGTGTGGTGCGGAGGAGAGCGACGAGGAAGCGAGGAATAACGGCACGCAGAGAATTGGTGTGCGAAGTAGGGCGCGATGATCTATTTCGCGGAAAGATTTGCTTGAAGCGAACATGTGTCGGACGGCGTGGCGTCAAGAGAAGTGAAATAAAGAGATGGTCGAAGCAAGGGGACAGCAATAGCGTCAGGAAGGCTTGTCAGTCCAACGAATGGCATGAGTAAACAAAGGATGGGGAGAAATGTAATTACACGCAACGTACATATTCCGAGCCCGCGTCACCACGCCGAAAATCGATGAAAAGCCGGGCTGACGGTCGAAGAGTCGGGATCTTGAGATTTTCGAAGCGCTGAGAGTAAGGCTGCAAGCAAAACAGGTCGGTCTGGGTCGCACCGACGGAGGACATGCAGGTAAGAGGAGAAGGAGCTAGTGGCTGTACCGAGGCTGTGCGCGAAATGATCCGGATCGTTCTTTTGCTCCTGACGCCCATCACGAATGTGGCTTTTTTTGCGTTTGCGTGCACTAGGGATTTAAGACCTGGCAGCTTTCCCCACGAAATTCTCAACAGTTATTAACGTCGCCCATGAATTGGCCTCCACATGGCCTTGCGGTCGCTTGCTTTCTATGCGACATCTGTCTTGCATCAGACTCTCTGTTAAGGATAAGGGGCTTCGCGCGCACCGAAGCGTGTGAGAAATATGCTGTCTAGCAGCGGATGAATATATGTTGGTTCTAGAATCCTTAGAAAACAGCTAACATTCACGAGAGTGACGTTTTTGGCTTGCCAAAATGGCTTGCGCCCGCGCCAAATGGCTTGTTTTGGCTTGGGTTTGGATTTGGCTGTGCAAGCCATTTTGTTGGCTTGGCAAGCCATTTTGTCGGCTTGGCAAGCCACTTTGTCGCCTTAGCACCAGCTAAAAATAAAATGTGGCTTGTGTTCATAACTCGTTCTATAAGACTCTGAATGTAAGTCCTGTATGGTAGATATGTCGTATTCGATCAAATGAAGGTCTCTGGCACATCAATTCTGTTACAGATGGATTACATCGACGAAGCCCGTCGCCGATGCCGCTGATGATGAGCTCCAGTTAAATTCAACTTGCAAGCCAGCTGGCTTGCGAAGTCAAATGAATTAGACATGCTCCAATGCATTCGCTCCGGCAAAATTCAGCGTCCAAACGGCCCAGAATACCGAGAGAATCGGAAAGCCGCCACCGAATTTGCATGACTTTCAACCAAGATGACAACTTTGTACATATTCAGCGAAACTTGAGTGCCTCTTCCACATACAGAGGTCTCTATGGTCTTCCTTGAACATAATATACTCAAATTATCATTCCTGATGTCACGGCTGTTAGCACTTGACTTCAACCAACCAATTCAGATGAAATATTAACCAACTTCAATTTCTTCGCATACATGGCTTCTTTGGGTCTAGTTGACTGTCAAATAGTCGGCGAGGATCAACAGCAGGCAAGAAGAAGACCGGTTCTCATCGTGAACAAACTGGCTTGCGCAAGCCATTTTTGTCTGATGCCATCAAATTAGGCGTGGAGCCGGCTTGTGTCGGAAACCATGACAAATTGTGCGATAAGAGACCGATTCCGCACAGTGCACGGTTGATTTGCTCTCTATCATCGTTGTATCAAGCCTGTATCTCGAAATAATGATAGGTTGAGCGAAGTTGAATATGTCGCATACCATCCCAAGCCATCACAAGCCAATTTGCCTGATGCCATCAAACAGGGCGTGGGCTCTGGCTTGGGGCGAATAGGATGGCAAGGAAGCAGTAAACAGGGCTTGGACGACATCTGCTATACATTATTCTACATCCCGAATGTCTAGATTCACTTCAAAAAGGTTTTGAATATTATTTCGAGGTCGCCGGTGAGTCAATGTTGAATTTGACTTCGGCATTGAGGTCTAACGGCGTTAAGGACCAATATGAGCAGATGGGTGTCATCGTTGATGTTTACAATACCACATTCGGAGGCAAAATAAGTGACAATGAAATGTGTTTGATTGTGTTCGGACCGTGAATTCGGCTTTTGTTTGAGAGATACATAGTTGATGCTGAAACATGATCATAGTGGATGAAGAACCTCGTTTATATTCTCTGACTGCTGCTGCATGTTCGTTGTTGGCTCATTTAACTCACTGACATTCTTAACCCAACGAAATTTGATATGCAACACCGCCAAATATCAGCTAATAAAAATTGGAACAGAGCTTGAACCTCGAAAAACGCAAAGAAAGATGAGCATTTGTCTTCGCAGTCAAATGAAAATGGTTCAAAGAGGTGCCTCCGCACTCTTGCGCGCAGATGGTTCGTCCTGGAAATATTCGATGTCGAATCAATTCAATTGGTACTGCCCCACGTGAGATTATTCCACATTGACACTCTGGGTAGCAAGGGAGATCCCCAGGACAGAATTGTATAGCTTCTAAAAAAAAAAATTGCATGTTGTTGCACCAAACGCGAGGTCGCTGGTGTTATCGTTGTTTTTGCGATCTATGACGGCAACGACGTTGATCTGGGAAGTAGGAATGCAACCATGAAGACGGGAGAGGCGAGAGAAGGCTCATTGTTGAGGAATGGTAGAAATAATTACAGTGTGGAGATATACTGTAGCCGAGCTCAAGGAGGTACAAGCCACAAGCCAAGCCACCCAAGCCAAGCCCCGCCAATTCAAACTCCGCTAAGCGGCACAAGCCATTTTGGCAAGCCACTCGGCTAAGTCTGCAACATTCACTGTGAATAGTACCAACCAGCCGAATAGTAAGCACAAGACTTTACCAGACACGAACAACGTAAAATTCTCGTAGTTCTTAGGACCGCTGATGAGCTCCGCACGCGGCTGTGCCCGGATCTAGTCAATCGCCGGAATGCCGAGTTAATGCCCGAGTTAATGCCCGAGTTTATTTATGTAGATCTTTACACCATTATTGTAGCTCTTCACTATTTAATCTGTACTTCTTTTCACTTTCAATAGATTTGGATTTCTCCCTTATCTCCCTCGTCGTCTGCTGCCAGCCCCCGTTGTTGCTGAGCTCCAGGACTGTTGGACCACCTCGCACACTTACATTCACATTGAGTGTATCACCGCTTTGCTAATAGATGTGCAAGGCAACGACTGTAGCTCAGTTACCGGTAAGATTCTCGATAGAAGGCTGGTGCTTCGAGGTGATGATATTGCAAAGGTAAGATAGGATGTGGTCACATGTGGGGGACACTCCCTTATATACTGTACTACATGAAACATTCTACAGTATTCTACAAGGTTCAACACTATTCGAGGCTGTTATGGAGTCAAGGAGAGCCCGAGGCTATGCCCGAGGTAGGTTTCACGGAACCGAGAGGTTGTGCGGTTAAACTCGGCTATCTCGGCGAGAGTGCGTGGAGTCTCAAAAGTCTCAATATCCATCACACTCCCGGCTCGGCGATCTTCGACTTGGTGGTATCGATTCGGGACCCGCATTTTAAACCACCGACAGTCCGAGTATTTCCTTGTCCCTGAGTTTTGGGGTTCACTCTTTTTGCGGTTCTCGCGCCGCGCCGATCTTACGCTTCCCTTTCTTTGCGCTGGTTACAGTGCCTTGGTGTAATCGGTGGATTTATTCCAACCGAAAGGCCTGTGCTGAATCTTGTCACTGAAAACCTGCTCCGTGAATCGCCCTGTCTGCTTTTAGGATCCTTTCACCGAACGATGATCCTGGTTGACAGATTTGGGAGTCTATCGCTGTTGATAGTTCCAGTCATTGTCATGAATTCTAACTGCGCAGATTCTCAGGTTAGGAGCGAAACGACCTCGTCCCAGCGTTCGGTGAGTAGAGAGCTCAAAAGTCTGCTATGTATCCTCGTCTTTTCTCCGCCTGACAGTGTGAACCTTCCAGAAGCCTAGCATTCCATTCGTGGGCTGAATTTCAATGGCTGTACTTTGCGTTCTCACCCAGTCCGAATTCACACACGATCTATTTTGTCTATGCACAGATCAAGCGATGCTATCGATCTTGACTCCATCTTATGTCCCTTGATAGGCGCACAACGAACAAGCAGCCGCACCGGCGGTAGGATCCCATTGGGATCCTACCGCTGTCTGCTGCTTCAAGTGGTACTGCTACTCATGTGCATTTTCTCGACATAGTTTTTTTTATTTTTATTTTATTTTATTTTCTCGTAAACTCACCGCGCACGGTGCACGACCGGGGTCGATGCCTCTGTCGCTTTTAACAGGGGCTTCGATCCAGATGAGAACCTGCTTCTTGTGGGTCGCTTTCTCCGAACTCAAGACTCAATCTGAATCATGTGTCCTCCAGTGCATCAGCGAAGCAAACCCCTTCCTGCAGTGCACGAATATCCAATCCTTCGCCACCGAGAACAACTTGCCCCTTGTCAGTTCCTGCTTCTTTTTAAAGTTGTCCCGTTCCTCACCTTGACGTTCTGTCGATCTTATTGCAGCCAAGCCGGGGAGGCTTCATCGATCCCAGCTGCAGCGCCCGCCGCTGTGTCCCCGGCAGCAGCCCTACTCCAATGTCTTGTCACTACCTCCCGGATACATATCGGTCATTTTCACACCCCAGTGCACACCCGGGGGTCGATGCCTCTCGTGCGTTCCACGGGGCCAATGATCCTAACGAAAACTTGCCTATCGTGGATCCTTTGCCCCGAACCCGAGGCTCGATTTGAATTATAGGGTGCCCTGGCCCCTGCCCTCCAGTGCCCTTAGTGAAGTACACCCCTTCTCGTGCACGAATATCCAAGAATTCGCTAAAATTTCAATCTGCCCCTCGTGAGTCCTTGCTGAACCCCAAATAAAGCAAGCTCCCAAGTACATTTTCTCTACCGCAGTGCAGCGTTTTGCCTCTCAGCTGTGCTTTAACATTGGATTGGAGCTTGAGTGGAGTGCGTCATGAATTATCAATCGCGAAGCTCGGTATCGTGATGGTACATATTGAGGTACCAGATCAACGCAGACTTGGTCGTCCGGCGTCTGCTGTCCGACGGCGGCAACGGAACCGTTCCGTCTGCGATCCGTAAGCACATGGTCAGTTTCCATCCGGCTCAATCCAGCGGAAAAACATTCAACTTGATACTAGTTGAATGGATGAAGAACTCTTGGAAAAGGTTGCAATTGTCTTGCAGGGGCCCGGCCAACAAAAGAACCGCATTGCGCATATCAACAGAAGCACTGCACTGCAAGCGAGATCTATCCAAGATCGCACGGAACCGAAAGTTTTTGGCTGTCGCATGGGCTGGGCCGGGAGTGCGACAGAGTAGGAAAGTCGGGTTCAGGAGGGAGACATTTTAGTTTTCGCTTTTCAGAATTCTCGTTTGCAAATCCTGTGGGCCAAGGCGACCGCTGTGACGATAGTGCGTTCCACAAAACACATAGTATCGACATTTTTGAGGATAGGTCTTTGAATCAGCTATCGAGCGAAATACAATTACAACTGAGTTGAATATCAGGGGAAGTCAAAGTTCGCTTACGGAGGCGATCCAGACGTCGGTTCTCGGGTCGATTCTGCCGTCGATTCAGATGCCGATTCTCCACCAAGAATCGTCGGAGAATCGAGGTTGTCGATTCGTCAAGAATCGAGCCGACTCCGGAGTCGATTCATCGATTCTCATCCATTCATGAGAATCGTCCATTCTCGTGTCAAAAATTGACACCAGAATCGACATCAGAATCGACTGGTGAATCGACTGCTTAAGCGAACTTTGACTTCCCCTAAAATGTCTATTAAATCCACAATCTACGAAACGGTTCCGAGGGAAAAAACCTTAAATTAAATCGAGGTGTCGGCAATGCAGTTGGTGATGCCCATGGCCCGACAGCAGGATCGAGCGGGCCTAGGACTCGGGCTTGAGATTTTTCAAGCCCGATTTCGGCCCTCAAGCCCGGGCTTGCGTACTAGGCAAAGAACCGAGAGTGAATAGCATTCATCGGCAATGAACATCGAAAATTGTTCTCACCTTGACTGGAACTTTTCGGGCTGAACAGGTGTAGGATCTATGTGTTCTTTCTCGCTGTTCTGAATTAATTAATCTTGACCTTGTATATCAAAGAAGACGCTCATTTTCGGCCGAAATTGTGTCAAGAACGACAAATTTGACCAGGGACTCGAGGACGGCTTGTTTCTTGAATTTATATATTTCTTAAGCACCCTATCATCGCATCATACAGTTACCCCAAGCCCGGGCTCAGGCTCACACCAGGCCAGGCCAAGACCTGTCCGAGGGCTTGGGCTTGGGCTTGAGAAATGCTGAGCGCGAGCCCGCTCAACCTAGGCCTAAGCCAAGCCCTGGGCATCGATAAGTGTGGTAGAGCCGGCATGATAAGGATCGTAAAACAACATGCAAAGCCCTGTGGAGGAAAATTCCGGCGCACATAGTACGCTACACATGCTCCAATCTCTTGGCCATCTGATCTTTACCCCGCTTCAAGCAATTTAAAAGCGCCAAGCCAGAAAAAAAGATCATTTGAAATGCTTACCGTACCTTCCGTGGCGTTGCATGCGGGAGCGGCATGTTTGCACTTTCCCCGAAAGTGCTTATGTGGTAGTGTAGCACGGACTCATCGCTCAGAAACAGACAACCAAGCCGTTCATTTTACAGACATTTCCCCAGATGTGGAGTTAAACCTGAACCTGTACCGCGTGTAAAAAATTGGAATCCAAGTAAATATGTCACCCCAAAGTCTGAGCTAAGTTTCTGGGAGTGATGAGGCAGAGAGTACGGAGCGTCGAACCTTTTTGGACACACTGCTCAAAATTATATGGAGGGTGCTAAAGAGGTGATTGATAAGTATAAATTAATGGCTGCCTTCCTCCACAAAGCGTAAGTCACATCCGGCTGCTAGACTAGCCGATGAACACTTGAGAAAATGAACACCAAAGGTAACACATGACATACTATGAGCACTGGAGCAAAATGACACAGTATCCTTGTGCTGCACACCGTACTATTTCGACCAAATGTTCACAGATTTGGAATTCTTTGCTCGCCGAGATGGCCGATCAATTTCCTTTTGCGCTAAGGCAGTTTTTAAACACCTCAGAAAATTCGGGTATCACCCGTCACTTGAACGTCTGGTCGAAATAGTACAGTATTAAATTCATGCTGTCGATATGCATTTACTGGGTATTGGAGATCCTAGAATTAATTACGTGTATTCGGCGAGACAAGGGGTTTCGTGTCTCTTCATGGACAGAGCGATGATGCAATACGCTGATCTATATCACTTGGAATGACAGTCGCTTGCGTGACCGTCTCTTTTCCTATTCTATCCCGCCCCATTCACGGCCTTCCAAGCACAGAAATATCGTTTCGCTGACATCACCAGGTTGGACTCATTTCAGATTCAACGATTTGGACATTGGAATATATAGCGTTTCCACAAAAATTGTGTGCCCTTGAACCTTGATTCCTCTCTCCACCAGGTCCCACGGAGTCCCGAACGATAGACATCTCCCCAGGCTTTGATCGCGTTATAAGTTGGCATTCGAGGGAAAGTCGATTCTTGTCCAGCCCGGACCTGTATCCGTTCGAGAGAAAGGTTCGACCATATTTGCTTCAGATCCAAGGTTCTAGTGGGATTTCGGTATGCCCGGTGGGACGAAAATGGTAGCCAAGTATCTTACGAATGATATAAAAACCCAGGCTATCTGTTCGACTGTCTCATCCCCAGCAATGAAGTTCATCCCGCACACCCTCGTCACTCTCGCACTCTACGCCCTGTCCTGTTCCGCTGTCCCAGCTACAAGTCCTGCTAACGTGCTAGAGAAGCGTGCTGAGAGCTGCAAAATTACCGCAAGCCTCGCCCGTTGCCGACGCAGCGCCAGCACCAGCGCTACAATCTATGGCGAATTCGCCGCCGGAACGGTATGGCTTACTTCGTCCTTTCCGCCAAAAACCAGTCTGAGGTCTCAAATAATTGCAGACCCACAGCTTTTCTTGCTGGACCATAGGTTCGGACGGAAAAATGTATGTATCCATCTGCGGTTGCGGCACATCACGTTGATATCTCTTTGAAGCTGGGACAGAACCACAATCACCGTCGGGTCCGGCAAGGTCAACTGCTTCGTATCTGATGATCTGGTCGGGCTCCCATGTCCTGGCGAGTATAAAAAAATCTCCCGGTGGCAATTATTCCTGATTCATTTGTATAGGTGGACTGCCTAAGTGCTGAATGCAACAAATTGATGCGTGGATTGAGTCGTTGCGTAAAACGAGGAAAGAGTCCGCGAAAAGCCGAAAAAAATGTACTTGTTTTTCGAATTCAATTTATCAGCCCGGTTATCCGGGGCACATATGCAACATTTACGCCATGTGGGAAAGTAACTGGAATTCGCCTGGAACTTGGTTGTACAAGTAACCACTTGAGGTATTGTGAGTTCCATTGAGTGAATTCATGATTCCCGATGATTTTTGCACCTCCCACTCCTTGAGCCCAGCTTCGAAGCTTCATGCACGGTGGAGGGATAATATTCGAACATATATTTTTCTCTGTTCTGGTGCTCTCCCCGAAAAATACTATCACAATGAAAGAGACGAAAAAAATCAAAGATGCGAATAGGTACAGTAAATTCCAATTGCATCGATGCCTTGAGTGCAATTCCGGGAGCGTGGTAAGGACGATGGAAGCAGGATTCAAAGAGAAGAATGTAAACGTGCCTTGGAGTAACGTGAAAGCATAACAACAGCGACCCGCGCCATCATCACCGGTAGGACGACGCGCTACGCATGTCTGGCATGAAGACGCGGCACGCAGAACGGGTGCGGCTGGGGTACGCGGCGGTGGTCGTCGATCGCGATAAGCGATGGGAGGAGTATCAGAGCGCTAAAATGAAACAAGGTATCGGGGAGGCAATGCTCGTATGGTAAAGAAAGGAGAGGGAAGTCTGAAGAAGACCGAACATAATATATGACGCACCGAATGGAACATTGCTTGCATTCCCATACCACATTCGTTCATGACTCCAGAAAAACCAGTCAAAGCAATCCGGATAGGGATGTGGTAAAGCTTGACCGATGATGGGAGAAAGAACGGGGTGGATTTGCAAAGAGGGCGTATGAAACGAGCGAGGAGAAGCCTAAAGTTCTGGTGCATCCGAGAAGGAAATCAGAGGAAGGGAATATTGGGAGGAGAACGATGAAGAAAGGTAGCGGCAGGGAATGAAATTGGGAGCGCGAGACTAGAGGTCGCGTACGGGAAGAACGGGCAGCAGAGAGGAAAGGTGGTATTGGCGCGGCTGGAACGACTGATGCTGAGGGAAGCAGCAGCACAAGGCCGGAAGCAACGGTACACAGAAGAAAAGGCGAGGCTGGGTGTGGGACCGAGCGGGGGACGGCGCCGATAGCACGACGTGGTCGCCGTCATCAGCGGTGATGCTCGGGGAGGCGGGCGGCATCGGGGAGAACGGGCCGCACGGTAGTGACGCGAAGCAGGCGGCAGAGCGGGATGGTGGGGTCGTTCAGGTCGTGCGATTGAACACCTGGAAAGACGGAGTCGCTGCTTGTGGGCGTGCGGGTGAGCTTGAGGTCGCTCTGTGCGCTGACGCGTCATCGTCATCCTTGAGAGAGCGAGTCGTGAAGTAGATTGGATGGTCGCAAGGGAGATTGCGCGATGCGCAACACCGCGAGCGCGCACGACGATGCAGGAGGAAGCAAGAGAGAAGGTGGCGACGCACGCGATTAGCCGAACAACATCAATGCCGTAACTGGTCCTTACTTGCGCCTCTCTTCCTCCCAACTTCCTCCTTCGCCGTTCTGGTTCCCGAGGCTTCTCTCGGTCTCTCCTTCCCTCAGGATCAGCAAACTATCGCCATTATAGCTAGTGAATTTCAGCCATGACTCACGGATGCTTGGGTCCTAGCAAGGGCGGCGTCTCCGCCTTGTCTCCGCCCGCTTCTGCTCGCCAGTGGCTCTGCATTTGCCTGTTCGCCTCGCCTCGATATCAGTGACTTTGCTTCTTTCGCGCTGTTCCCTTTTCGTTTCACTTCAATCCTTCTTGCTGATGCCCGAAAATGCACATCCTTTCAGCGTCTCTGGGCAATTGTCCAACAGCCGAGTGTCTCGGAACTCCAATCCAGGAACCAGCCAGTCTCACAAATATTTCCAGCCTGCTATCTCCCTGGAATATGGGTGTAGCTTTCGAGGTTGTATCCAGAACCTGGCCGTCCGCCGCGCGCTTTTCTTCGACGGTTTCACGATCTAGAACAGCCTCGGCCATCGATTCCCTGTCCCCACTTTCTTGCTTTCTCACACAGCGGACATCTACCTCACCTTTGCATCTTGCATTAAACCAGGCAGGGTCATAATACTTGAATGGGCCTACACGACGCATTCGTAAAATGATCCTCCCTTCATCACTCGCAGACTCTTGTGCATCGGTCAGAGATGTTGTGCGCTCTTCTACATCCTGGGTCATATCCGAGACCGCTTCCTGCCCCACATTTGCCTGCTCGACCGGGACGTAGAGGAACTTCCTCATTCGTGGCTCTGGTACGATATGTTGCGGCGAATCGAGAAACTGTTCAGGGAATGTACTTCCACGAATCGGGTCTCGCCGTCTTCTGAACCAGATAAGGACGATGACGAGAGCGATAATAAGGGTGACAGTGGCGACCGACGCTGCTATAGCCTCGGTTCGCACTCGACGTCCGGTCCCCATGATGAGACAAATGGGAGATGAGAGAACTACGTGTATGTCACCTGGTTTCGGTTCCACTTGGATATACAGTTTGAGGAGAAGTTGACTCTGCTGGGATGCTGGTAGCAGAGGTTGTAGTTGGCAGTCCTCCCAATGAACTGGCCTGAAGCATTGAACTGAGAGCGCGCATAGATGCTACGAAAATTTACTGACAACCGCTTTGTTATCCTGTTCAGTCTTTCATAAACCCTACAATGGAACTCGTCACGTTCTGGAGAAATGGAAGAACACCACAAAATGACGGAGGGAATGGGAGAACACCCCAGTTGGATGCAATGCTGCGTCAATCATGGGAAGAAGATTGGAAACATGCTGAACGCTGGAATGATACCATAACGCGACTCGCCCTGACGGACGACCTGAAATTTCCTTTGTAGACTCACTATCTTTCGAAGACTCGTTTCAGCAGGCACACTGATGACTGAGCTCCTCAGTAGAGCAAGTCCGCATCCTGATAGCGCATGAATCCAAGTATTCGTGATATATTCAATCAAGTTCAACGAGACAGCAGGTATACAGGGACTAGACGACTATACTACTCCAGATCGAATAATGATAAACACAAAAGGGCGTGCGTGCGTTCTTATCTCCGGAGAGCTATATCAACAGCAACAAGTCGGCCTACTTTCCAGGAGGGAGGATTGGAAAAAGAATCAAACAGAAACAAAACGAGGTAGAGTGATATGTGACGAAACGCGGAGAAGAGCAAAGGGCGTGGGTGGCCGGAGCTGCGTCAAGCAGCGGCGGGTAGTGTGAATCGGAGTCATTCGAAATACAGGAAAAGTGGAAGCGTGAACGAAAGTGGAGATCGGGTGACGGGCTGAGGATTGTAGCAAGAAAGGCAGACGAATACGGTGAAGCGATGGGGTTTACCTGGTGGGAGCGGGCACTAGTTCGGGACGGAGAGCGGAGCGTTTGGATAGCACGGATGGGTGACACTCGGCAGCGCGCGAGCATGTAATTCACGAGGAGTCCGTCCCCGAGGATAACCTGAACACTATCCTCAAACGCTGGCACCCAGTGCAGCCATCCAGCACTGGCAGTGGTGGCACTGCTGTTGTAAAATGCGAGCGCGCCGCCTGGACCATCATATTTTATAAACGCATCAATGACATCCTGCATGGACACCACAGCGCTGAAGGTCGACACGATAAACATCGAGATGGTCGCAGCAACTATGGGCCATTTTATCTCATGGCGTGGTTTGACGCGAAACTGCTGGCTTGCAGAGAAAAGTAACGACCGTAGACATGAAATGAAAGTTGTTAAAAGAATTCCTGCATTGAGCCAGTTAATTGTCCGTTTATGGAAGAATTCAAGCGCATACCGTACAGAACGCAACTAACGAAGAGAGCGATTAGTCGTGCGGTGTGGGCCTGCACAACCATGGTGAAGATGAATCAAGGGGGAAAACGGAGAAGTCAGCTTTATCAGCCTTTATGTACATGCCTTAGTCTTACGAGCTTAGCAACACTGCACCATCGATGACAGCTGATACATGAAATCTTCATCTTTTTCGGCTCGCATCGCTCTGAGTTAAAATAGAGGTGAGGGCAAACGCTACACAGTGGCAGGTTCAAAACATCTGAACGACGCGTTTGGACCTATCTGGTGGTTCAATTTGAAGGATTCAACAGCGGGCCTCCACTGAAGTACGATAGCCGTGGCTGTTTGAATTGAATATGGCGGCGATCCGAAAAGAACCCCATTCATCGGGGTTGCCGGCACTGAGCGCTGAGCGCTGAGCAGCGACCTGTGCCGGTCTGGCACTTCTCAAACACTCTGCAGCTGCTGGTTCGAGAGTATCGCATTGGAGTTCACAAGAGCTGCAGCTGCTGGAACAGAGAGTTGAGGGGGTGAGCACTGGTAGCAAGTTGCAACTTGCAATTGCTCCCGAGATCGTCGACGGTCGTGATCGGACAGGATCGGACTTCGATGGGCGCTGTTTTAAGCCAGAGAATTTGGGATTTGGAAAGACCGGCATCACAGGTCCGGCATCAAAGTTGATGGGATCGGCTCTCCTCGGCACTTACTGTCGGAGCTCGAAATGCTGTCTTTCATTCTCAGAACACTCGCTCTTGATACTTCGACAATATAATTTTTCCTACAATTATCTGGGACTTCTGAATCCTCACCGCCTTCAATGAGTGTGTGGGCTCTAAATTAGTGGCTGAGCCCCTGATTGAAAGTCTTGCAGCGTCAATGAAGTCCTTACCTGTAATAGCCCGATGCTATTTCTTGCTCTCTGATGTAAAATAGTCAGATACATCCACGCCCACTTGCTGCTGTTCCCAGCTCCAATTTTCGTGAACTCCGTAGCGAGACAATCAGAGATGAGAGAAACGGTTTATCACTATGAAACTCTGCCTTGGACGTGCTGAACGCATCTTTTGATCTAAATACACCTCTTTCAGGGTGGTAAGCACCTTTCTTTGCTTGAAAACGCGTCAACATAAGCGCGTTCAGTTTATTTATCTCTGTTGTTCTGTACGATGCCATGAACTCGGCTTGATCGAGTTGATCGATTGTTGATCGAGGGACCGGCGGCAACTTCCGCCGGTCCTGATCCCGGTCTTTTGATACCGGTCTTTCCATTTCCCAAATGGACTCCAGAGAGGATGTGATTTTCAGGTCCACAAGAGCGCGGCAAGTCGCTTCCCACCACTTCGATCGAGGTACTTAGTAGGTGCACGATTCGGCGCTTGATTGAGCGCTAACTCTAAAGGTGATGTTCCATCGACGTGGAACGGATTAACCAAAAGCAGGCGTGAGAAGGCTTCAGACGGACATGGATAATTTTATAAAGAGAGAGATATGTCGTTGTTGAAGACAAACTGAGACAAGTGAAACAGTGTCCGCCCCCGACTCCGCCGTGAGCGTGGTGCGGAGCGCAGAGCCAAAGCCCGACGCCGCATTGTGTATGCGGACTCGGAACCAAAGCGCGGGAACGGAAAGGAGGCGCCGAGGGCGAACATGTCGCTGAAACTTGCATTGGATCGATGACCTCGGCAGATTCGAATGGGTAAGCGTGAACCTCGATGCACGAGAGCGAGAGGGCGATTCGTCTCGAGAGGTCAACAGGGGAAATGAGAGGAGGAACCGAAGCGTATATCTTGATACGGCACTATAGAAATACAGTCGGGTAGTCAAGCGACGAATAATGCATGTAAGAATATGGCGAGGATAGCGGGCGTGGGATGTACCGCTCGCAGGCGGTATTTGGAGGCCGAAGATAGTAATTCATGGGAGAGAAGATCGAAAATCCCTCGGAATGGTGGATAGTGAAGGACAGGAAGGCGAAGAGCGGGCGGGTAGGTAGATGGGGTTAAGTGTATTATAGGTGACACAAGATCAATAGGACCGAGTGCGGCGCAAGGATGACGCGGGGTATCTAAAAGTGACAAGGAGAAGGCGTTAATTGGGCTCTGGGAGCAAAAGACAAGACGCATCGAGCGCGGCCGGCCGCGCTCAAAACACGTTCAGGCGATGACGCAGTACGACGGGGAGGCCGTCGCCAGGCCGCCGCAGACTCGGCATTCACACGGACGCTACTCCTGCTTGCGTCGGACGCGCATTCGTCACCGGTGCGCGCGGATGGTGATGGGCGGAGCCGCGAGCACGTCGATGCACGTCCCGAGTTGCGTGAGCAAGTGAGATCAAACGAACGCGAAGGCGATGCCGAACTCGTCGAGCCTAAGGGATGTGAATGCGGCGAACACCGGGTGACTACGGGCTGAATGTGGGGTTACTCGAGGGTTCGTGAGCGATGCTGAGCGGCAACCGTAGAAGCGATGACCAAGGCTGAGGCTCGTGGGTCCCGCTCCGCGCTTCTCTCAAAGAATACATGAATGACAACTTCGGCGCCCAGGCAGGTTGGAGCTTGGATGCTGGAAACGCGAGGCTACCTTCCAATTTCCCGCAAATGTCAGGACAAATGGGTGTAGCGATCACAAGGAAATGATCGATTTTGCATTGACTCAGCGAGAACAGCCAAGAGAGTCGCAACGAAGAATGCTAGGTCAGCGCAAAGTGAGCGTTTGTCGTGAGTGTCGTTTCGGAGATCGGATCGATTCGGAATGTCAATTCCGGGAATCACCGTTATCAATCCGGCCCGTTACTGTCGGCGCTTGCCGAGTCACGCTTGCTTCATGCCTCATGTTGCCCTCATGTCCAATGTCGACTATGGACGCCTTGCTCCTCGTCATACTATTACCTCCCGTGCGCACTTCGTGGATGATGTACTGTTTTTCCATCATGGCAACCAAATAGCGGTGTCTTACAAGTACTGGCGCTCAAGATCAAGTCGTCAAATATCGGTGCTCTGTCGGCCACACGTCGTATACTTGGTTCCGCTCAAAGAGGTCTCTTCCCGCGAATGCGTCTCTCACCCCAATGAACAAGCTTGCCTTTGATGCCTACAAGTCCCATTGATTCGTGTCTTGGTGAGTATTCGTTCTCTCGTCTCATCTGATCTGATACAATATCGTGCAGCGTCATTGCCTCAATATTCGCCTAATTTGCAGTCCAAAATACTTGTCCAGCGTGCTCCCTTGGCAAGCAATGCATTCCTGTCCTTCTGAGAACGGAGGCGTATCAATTTCTGCCATCCAAACCTGTCCGTTGTGCCAAGCTTGAATTTTTGCTGTACGGTGACACTGACGCTTAATTTATTCACGATATTTGAATCAGAGTCTGATCTCGCCGTGAACGCCATCGTAAACGCAGGATCTGCCACACGATCTCGAAAATTAGGCAATACGAGCGAAATGTGCGTGTTTTGTAGTTCAAAATCACTCCCAATTGATCTGTGTTTTCTACCTACTAAAATCCAGATAAGCAGTGTAGTGCGCTCCGCGGCAGAGCCCACTAACTTTTTCCTACTTTCAGTCTCTTTTAGACAGACTACAAACATTGAAGCTTGTAGCCTCGCTTGTTTTGTATTTCTTACCCAATTTTACCCCACAGTCAACACTCTGGAATGTCAATAATAAAGTCTGATAATGCTGTATACGAGCGACTCAAAGTCGACAAGTTGAACCCAGGTAGTCGGTAGTCAAACTCGTGGTATGGTACTCGAGCAACAGGATAGCTCGACAATCAGGTCCAAATGAATCTAGGCTCAGATGTGTTACCATTATATTTATTGACGTTGGCTCCCTGTCTGTACCAAAGCTCTCAGTCCGCCATGTAAAACTTACTGGAGGCACCAATTTACCGTACTTTTTCGTTCAAATCGACATGGGTGCGACGCGTGACCCATTTGAGCAATTCGACAGTTCGGCAGCCGCCAGATCCCTGCGTGACACCTAGAAATTTTCAACATCCGAATCGAACATTTCGCCTTTTTTTGCACCTGTTCCAGCCCTTTTCGCCATTTTAGGACCTGCGTGACCGCCTGGAGGTCGACAAAGGGCCGAGTGACGCGTGACCTCGGCCAAAATTCGACACAGGGGTGCGTGACGCGTGACTGCCGAATTGAATGAAAAAGTACAGTAGTTATCTCAAGCTGCTGCTTTCATAAGTGAGACCCTCCATTTTTTATCCTGAAAACCAGGTGCTTCTCGGGAGTTACCTAAGCTACTGTAAGCGCTGCCAAATGTACGTCGTGACAATTTCATCGCATTGGAAAAGAAAAGAACAAGCTATAAGCATAAGCCGTGCCAAGACACCCAATGCACTTTTCTGCCCTGCTCGTTCCTCTGAGCCGTCCCCTGGCTTTGATGTTGTTGCGTAAGACGATGCCCGCGACCAGACAGCGATGGCAGTGACCGCAAAAACCTCGTGGGATGACTGCATGATGAACAGAAAGTATCAGGGATTTGAATAAAAGACAAACTTTTCTTCTGCTTCTCTATCTCAATGAGCTGGCCATGATAATGACACTCGACGCCTGAAAATCGGATCAACAGCACACCTTGAATTAACAAAAAAGATAATGATTTGAATAAACATATCAGTCTTTCCAGCATTGGTTGAGGGAAGTTGAGATCGTGTGCGATGACGGGGCTGGTCATAAGAATTCTGCGAGATGTTTCATTGTCTTGGTTTATCGCGGCTTTGAGCTCCCCGGGACATATTGCACCAACTGAAATCGAAGACCGAATCAAAGACATACTAACTACACTTATGGTGTCGACAACGAACAGAAATATCGTACCCGGCTGTGTGTGGACTTGGAGGTGGGTACGGCAATGAAACATTTAGTATCAAGACGAAGTCAAGTTGAAGTCAAGGAAAGGGGATAATAGAAGACCAACATCGACAAACGGGCTCCAGTTCGTCGTATGTTGCTGAAGCTCGCCAGTCGTACTGAGCACTTGTTGCAGGTTTCTGCTTCGAGCTCTACCCAACTTCGTCTCGACAATCAAACCAGATGGGGAACAGACGTCCAGTCGTGCGGGACATGAACGTGCGAAAGTGTGGACTGTTTTTACTACCTACACGTGGGTCGCACATTACTCTGTTTTCTGCCATCCTACGCTTCACAGCTCCCTCACTGTTCTCAAGACTTCACCCCAGCTGATACTCGGTCCCGAGAGGCTTCGCAAATCCACATTGCTTGACATGTCTTCAGAGCACAAACGCAGCAACGGAGGAAATAGTTACTACTTCGGCGGTGCGAGCCTGAAAATCCGAGTGAGTCTGTGTATTAATGCTTCAGCGCAGGGGGAAGAGGTGGTGCCGGTGGGAAGAGTCGCAATGGTGCTGGCGGTACTGGGGGTCAAGGAATGGGTGCCAGCCTGAATCTGGATGTCCAGACGAGGAACCTAAACTTGAATAACAATCTGCATATCAACAATCGGTACGTCAATCCGCTGCATTCATCCTCAAGGCTGTTGTCCGATATATCCGCATTCAGCAAAGATAACGGCCTGGAGGTGGCAGGCGAGCCTAGCTCAAATGCGGTTGAGAACCCGTACATACAGCAGAATATTCACCATCATGGTGATAAAGGAATGTTGCACCAGCTGATGAAAGCATTCTCGTACTGAAAGATATTACAGGAATTCATATCCTGCACCGTACGGTGGCCGCTGCGGCAATTCACGGCTCAGCGGAGAGCTACCCGCAACCCAAATGTCATCCAGAAACGCGCATGGAAATGCTTCAAGATCTACGTGATTGGGCGCAGGACAAGAATGTGAAACAGAAGATTCTTTGGCTTTACGGCCCGGCAGGCGCGGGGAAATCTGCCATCATGCAGACTCTCGCGCGCCAACTGGAGGATGCCGGAAAACTCGGAGGTTCTTTCTTTTTCAAACGGGGTGATCCTACGCGGGGAAACGGGAAGGCGTTGTTCGCGACAATCGCTTATCAGCTCGCACTCAGCGTTCCGGGCCTGCGCACTCAGATTTCTCAAGTCGTGGAAGACGACCCATCGATCGTTCAACGAGCCATCGAGACCCAGATGATCGAGCTAATTTCTGAGCCATGTCGCTCTAATAGGAACGATGATCATGTAACGGTTCTCGTTGACGGCCTCGACGAGTGCGAGCGGCACGATGTCCAAGAGGAAATCCTGCGTGTCATCCGACTCGCTGCCTCCGATGTCACCATCCGCTTCATGGTTGCCAGTCGCCCCGAACCTCATATCCGCGAGGCGTTTGACTCGGCACCCTACCTCGACGTTCGCCGCTTCAATGTAGAGCAATCACTCGACGACGTCCGCAAATATCTTCGCGATGAATTTGCGCGGATTCATAGCAAGCATGACACCATGACACATATCCCACGACCATGGCCTCCCCCTAGTGACTTGGAGAAGCTGGTACAAAAGTCTTCCGGTTACTTCATCTATGCCTCAACCATCGTCAAATTCATTGATGACAAGAACCACCGGCCAGCAAAGCGACTGGCACTCGTTCTACACAGGAACGGCACGGGATCCGGGGCCTTCGATGCACTCGACCAGTTGTACATGACTATTCTCTCCTCTGCTCCGAGGGAGCCCGAATTCATGCCCATCCTGTGGATGATGGCTTCCGAGGATCGAAGCCGCCGGATCCCGGTAATCGAGGAGCTTCTGGGACTGGAGAGCGGCGAAACAACGCTTCTGCTGCATGGCCTGCATTCCGTCATTAATTTATATTCCGTCTTTGAAGCACCTTTCGTCCTTGATTTAGATACCGACGGCAGAGTCCAGGAGATCGCTCCACACCATGCATCATTTCTAGATTTCCTCAATGATGCAAGCCGCTCCCAGAACTTCCATGTCGACAGTCTTCAGAACCGGATGCATTTGGCTCGATGCTTCCTCCGCTTCGCTGCCGGCCGCTATCGGGAAATATTTGCTTCAAGAATTTTCAACGGTTGGGCGATCTACGCGCCACAAGTCTCACAAAAGTTTTCCCCGTTTATTCTTGAACGCAGTATCTGACGTATTTTGAAAGGGTTATTGATAGGGAGTTGATACCCCTCATCGTATCGCTTCCCCCCTCGGAGCTATGCCCCCTGATAGCACGCATCAATCCGGAGCACATTTTCAACCAGGAGTCAGAATTGAGATGCATGCTATCATGGCTTCACGTTCGTTTTGCAAGGATCGCGCGCTTCCACTTCCGACATCCTGCCAGAGAATTCCGTTGACTCCCCGACTGGGAGATTTGATCAAACTCTGGGAGGATTGTGTGTTCATGGCCCGCTTTCGAGAAATCGGTGGGACTGCTCAGATTGGAACCTATTCAATATCTCCAGGGTCCGAACCCATTACGAGGCATGAAACTCCCCAAGTCACTGTGACAATGGTGTTTCTCCGCCTCCCGTTTTGGCGCATCCCTGGATTCACTGGCATCACATGGGCCAAATTCAGGGCCATCATTTGTAGTGTTCGCCCCAATATTGCCACATGTAAACAAGAGCATCCCCTGCGGGCTCTTTTGCGACTGTTCCTACCCGAAGTTTATTCCCGGGCTGCTCGTGATCTAGCGCTACGATTGATTCCCATAATGCGGAACAATCGTCTTCCAGGATCCCAAAGACCGACAGACATGTTAGTGCCCGTGATCCAAGAAAACAAATTTGCTCATCAATTTCGACAGGCAGGACGTTTGGAGACAGTTTCCCTTGCTCGTCAGATTGTCCCCTCCCTGCCCTAAACTCTACCGTGAACTTTGGTCCATCCCATTTCCCTACCAAAGATACCAGGCCACCGAGGCACACAATATCATCTTTCACGTTTCCAAGTGGTTAGAGGTGAGGCACAGTAATATCCGCGACTAACATTATTGACAAGCTTTTTTGTCGTTTGTTCAGTCCTTCCCCGAACCTAGGCTCGAACTTATTGCACGCTGGAGGAATGGGAGAACAGAATACGCTAAGAGAACAGAAGCCGCTGAGAGAACAGAAGATGCTGAGCGGTATGATGGACATTATGAGGAGGATAATTGGAGGGAGCACATTGAAGGGTGGAATGAAACAATAACGCGCCTTGATCTACCGGACGACATGAAATTTCCTTTGTAGATCGGTCCTCTTTGGCGAACGGCATGCACACCAATTACTGCGTTCCTATAGCGTGAAAATTCCCTTCCTAATAGCTTATAATGTTTTTAGCACGAATCCGAATTTTCGTAACATATTCAATCAAGTTCAACGAGACACTAGGTATACAGAGACTAGGCGACTATACTACTATAGATCGAATAATGATAAACACAAAAGGGCATGTGTGGGTTCTTACCTCCGAAGAGCTACATTAGCAGCAACAAGTCAGCCTACTTTTAAGAGGGAGAATTGGAAAAAAGAACTAAACAGAAACAAAACGAGGTAGAGCGATAAGTTATGTGACGAAATGCGGAAAGGAACGGGACGCTGCTACCACTTGCATTGGATGCGCATTCGTCGACGGTACGGAGGGTGGTGGGCGGGCCCGAAAACGCGTCCAGGGAAATCGAGGGCTGCGTCTGCGAGTGAGAAGCGGCGAAAGCGAAGGAGACGTGAAATTCGTCGAGCCTAAGGGATATGAATGTGGCGGACACAGGGAGCACATGGGCTGAATACGTGTGTAGACTGGGGTTACTGGGGCGCTTGTGAGCGATGCGGAGCGGCGGCCGTACAAGCGACGGCCAGAGCTGAGGCCCATGTGACTCCGGCGCCCCTGGTTGGAGCTTGGATGCTAGAGACGAAAGCGCCTGCCGTCCAATTTGCCGTAAATGTCAAGACGGACGTCATCGTCGAGAACAGCCAGGGGAGTCATCCACACATCAGGTCAGTTCCAGACATGTCGGAGCATTTGGTGCCTAGATGGATGCGAAGAGCAACCAAAGAGTGCGGTCGTGAGTGCCATTTGGGAGTCGGATCGATCCGGGTTGTCAATTCCGATCATCACCGTCATCAACTCCGCCCGCTCCCGTCTGTTGAGTCACGCTTGCTTCGGACCTTCATATCGGCTGTGGTCCTGTGGACTGCTTGCTTCCGTTTATGTGCTGGCTGCTGTAAATCTACACGGTATGCGTCTGCTCATCTCTCCTTATCCGTGGTTCATGACGTTTTTCCATGATCGCATAGTCTGTTTTTAAGATAAGGTGCGCGATCGGGTTAAAACCTTATTACATAATCACGTTTTGAAGACCTTCCCCCGAATTTTGAGCTTCAAGAATATCTTCAGCAGAAAGTTGAAGATGCAATCTCTGTGAACCAATATTTTCGGATTTTTTCACTACCATTTGACAATGCTGTTGAAGAGTAAAGTTGACGAGTGTTTGTCACATCGCTGTCACACCTCTTTCAAGGACAACGGATTATGATGCTTCAAGCTCGATTTAGAAAATTCTGAAGAGGCAGATCATCGTTAATATACGTTTAAAGCTATTTGCCATCCAAGAAAAGTCAGGAAAATGTGCCGTGCAGCCAAAACGAAGCGAAAAGAGGCGAAATTCAAACTCCGCAACTTACGTAACAAGGTTTTAACCCGACATCTGGAAAATGCCCCATGTCTATGGTGGTCTATATAGACCACATAGACCAAATAGACCGATAGACTTCCCCCTGTCTATTTTAGACAGGATAGATGGGAATAGACACGGCGTGTCTGTCTTAGACCGAGATAGACCGATAGACCGCCAGAGGTTAGCTAGCCGATAGACACATAGACGCGCTTAGACCAACGGTTCGACACCGTTGCCCATGGTTTCGCGCATCAAGAGGCGACCGTTTCGTCCCAATGCAGATTGTCCGACGTCTTCCGAGGCCTCGTTTGGTGCACATATCCGACAGGATAGAACAAGGCTCAAAAAATATTCGCAAAACAGCTATTGTACAAAATGTTTACAACTACAGCTGCAGACTACAGTCTACAATACTCACAAGTCCTAACTGCAGGAAAAGAGTCAGAGAGAGGTAAATGAGAGGGCAAAAGAGAAGCACCTTGAACAGCAGATATTTGTGGATGAGCAGGAGAGGAGAGAGGAGGTGAGGGAAAGAAGGAAGGGAACTCGGTCAAATTGCGCACACGACCCCGCTTATAACCGTTCCTCGGCAAAGGACTTAGAAGATTCTTCACAAGTTGGAGCGGCTCGGTCGGTCGACAGTCAATCTGTCAGTGAACAACTGAACAATGCAACATAACAATGCCGGATGGAGAGTATCAGGAAGCATGAGTATCGAAGTGCACATGGACGAGAGTTTGCCGAATGTCAATCGCTTCGAGGCGTGTCTATCGCGGTCTGTCGGCTCGTGACCGTGTCTATCACGGTCTATGTGTCATATTTGGTCTATATAGACAGGCCATGTCTATATAGAAAGGCCGTGTCTATGGCGCCAAAAATGCGTTTCCAGATGGATCGGACCCCGGCGCTTACTAACAGACTTCAACATAACGAGGTACGAGTTACTATGTTGTATCGTCTGTCTAGGAGAGACTAATGATCGCACACTCGCCGCGGTGAAGGTCCCCCTCAAGCAATTGCCGTTGATATCTCGCGCTCTTTATAAAATTATCCGTATCCATCTGAAGCCTTCTCACGCCCGCTTTTGGTTCATCTGTACCACATCGGTGGAACCACCCCATTTGGAGTTAGCGCTGAATCAAGCGCCGAATCGCGCCCACTTGGACCTCAACCGAAGTGGTGGGTCGCTTTGTGTTGATATCTTCGAATCAGAGTCGGAATTGCAGCATCGAAGATGCTACACAAGCAGCCATCCTGGGGTCCAGGATTTTCCGCGCTGTCTTGATGACCGGTGGCTCTTAGACGCCCAGGGCGTACTTATCCTGTGCCGGGTTGCAAACGCCGTTGTCTCCCAACTAAAATATAGTGATTTACTAATCTGCGCCAATTATATTGAAGCTATATAGAGGATGCCAGATATTTTCCGGTGTACTGCTGATCCAGTTCAGCATAATCCACTCACCCACATCGCCCCTTCCAGGAGCATTTTCCGCCAGTTCGCTATTCCAGGAACCGAATAGCTATGCACGCGCTTCAACGTGCGAACATGGAAACTTTCCAGCGCCCCGAGCTACGCGTGAGACATGCACCGCCTCGTCCGTCTTCTCTCTTCCACCTCGCGCTCCACAGAGGCTCGACTTATTCCCTTGTCTCCAGCACATCTGCATCATCATGTTTCCCGACGTCCAGGCGATGAATAATTACATTAATGGTTTGGAATTTGAACCACTCTGGAGCTTATTCTGACATTGAATCCTCGCAGGCGGCAGAGGAGGTGTGGGAGGAGAGGGTTCCGGAGGTGGTACGGGTGGTGCTGGAGGCCACGGGATGGGCCCTAGCTTGAATTTCGATATTCGGTCCGGAGGAGACTTCACCATAACTAACGTGGAGCACGGCGAGAGAGGCACGTCGCACATCCTCAGATGTCTCGCACATTAAAAGAATCTCACAGGAATTGATATTCTGCATCGCACGGTAGCGTCCGCGGCCATTCACGACTCTGCAGAGAGCTACCCACAACCAAGATGCCATCCCGAAACGCGCACGAAAATGCTTGAAGGTCTGCACAAATGGGCGCTCGACACAGACTCGAAAACTGCTGTTCTTTGGATGCATGGTCCCGCAGGCGCAGGAAAATCCGCTATGATGCAAACTCTCGCGCACCAACTGAAGGATGCCGGGATACTGGGTGCATCATTTTTTTTCAAGCGAGACCATGCCACATGCGGGAATGCAAAGACACTGTTCTCCACGATCGCTTACCAGCTCGCACTCAGCGTTCTGTGTCTGCGAACACCCATTTCTCAAATCGTGGAAAATGATCCCTCAATTCTTCTACGATCCATCGAGACCCAGATACAGAAGCTCATTTTCGAGCCTTGCCGTTCACACCAAAATGATGATCCTGTGGCAATCCTAATTGACGGTCTCGACGAGTGCGAGGGGCACGAAATCCAGCGGAAAATACTCCGCGCAATCCGAAATTCCTGCTCCTCTAAGCACCTCATTTCCCTGCGGTTCATTGTCGCCAGTCGCCCGGAGCCCCATATCCGCGAGGTGTTCGACTCGCCATTTTACTCCGATGTCCATCGCACGCTCAATGTGGAGCAGTCGTTCGACGATGTTCACAAATATCTCTGCGACGAGTTTTCGCGAATTCGCACTACGGAGTATATCTCAACACCGTGGCCTTCGTCTAATGTATTGAACGAACTGGTTCGACGGTCCTCCGGCTACTTCATCTATGCCTCCACTATCATCAAATTCATTGATGACAAAAACTATCGGCCAATGGAGCGGCTGGAAATAATCCAAAACGGAAACAAAACCGACTCGGAGGCGTTCGACGCACTTGACCAGCTCTATATGACCATCCTCTGTTCTACTCCACGGCAGTCTGAGCTCATTCCTATCCTATGCGCTATCGTTAACTTCGACCTGACTGCTCCCACAATCGATCAGCTCTTCGGACTCGCGGACGGCGAAACACGGGTATTGCTGCGTGGCCTGCAATCTGTGCTTCACGTACCGTCGAATGACTATGACGAAATTTCCTCACATCATGCATCATTTCTGGATTTCCTTGATAATCCCAATCGATCCAAGGAGTTCTGTGTCGGCAGTCTTCACCGGCGCATGGAGCTGGCGCGCTCTGTGCTCACATTATGTGCGGGTCATTATCGGGAAATATGGGCTCTTTCCTTTTCGTCACTGTACGTCCAGCTTATCTCGAAATGCACGGTATATATCTGATTCGCTCTGAAAGAACTCTCGCGCGAAGATGGGTATCCTTCATCATCTCGTTGCCCCCCTCTCCTGAGCTGTGGCCCTTGATTGGGCGTATGAATCCCGATTACATTTTTCATCCAGATTCCGACTTGGAGGGAATGCTGACTTGGCTCAGAGTCAGTTTCGATGCCTTTAATCAACGCAGATGTGGATCTGACGCGCATTCAGAGGATACCTTCCGTGCCTAGAGGCTTGATCCACCTCTGGAAGGACTATGAATATATGTACTCTTTCGGGGACATGATCAGTGGCTCCTGCGGAGTTCAACAAGAGACATTTTTCCAGCGGTGGCACATGTTTCCAAGCCCCAAACTCCTTCAAGTTCTCGCGTCAATAGCGGTCGTCGGCCATCCGAAGCTTTCCCTCACCCATACCCTACTGGATCTTACATGGGACGAGCTCAGAAATATCATTTGCAGCCTTCGCCCACTTACTGCCAGACCACTGACGGCTCTCCCTACGCTTCACCAATGGGTTTCAAGTGAATTTTATCCGTGGCCTTTCCGTGACGTGGCGCTGGTATACATCCGCAGAATGGTCCGAAATCTCGCGACGCCCAAAAAAGCAAACAGGAAATTTCGGTGACCAGGTGGAGAACTTTGCAACGGTGCTTTCAGCGCTAATCAGATTGTCTCCCCCCTGCCCGAAACTTCATGACGAGCTTTGGTCCATCCCATACAACTTGGTCTGGCTCACCTGCGAGGATGGGGAAAAGCTCATCTATCACGTCTCCAAGTGGCTTAAAGTGAGAAGCTACTTATTGGTACTTGTTTTCACGAGCTCCAAATTTATTGACGAGACCTCCTCTGTTTTTTGCAGTACTTTCCTAATCCGCCGACGGTACTCCTCGGATCCTGGAGAAGAGCCATGCCGGATTGGCCGTTACCAGAACTTACGTTGGATGCCGATACCATCACAATGCTTCAGTGGGAGTGGGAGCAAGAATTGGGGGAGGTCGTCACACGCTGGAATCAAGCAGTGGTGAGTCTTGGCCTCCCGGACTACGAGTTAAAAGTCCGGTGATAAGCGTATTTAATGCACATGGGACACAACCGCTCGCACATGTACTCAAAAAGGAATGAAACTCGTGGTTGTTACCAGCGCGGAGTTGCAATTCGAGTAAGATATTCAAGGTGATGGTCGATATATAGGGACAGGATGGAAACTACCGGTTATACATATCGAATAATGATATTGACGAACCACCTTGGGCGCGGAGCGCTAGCACAATATCCATATTTCAGGAAGGCTGCAATCCAATGAAACATGGTTGTCAGATAACGGCGGAACAAGTGGAAGGGGGGGAAGGGTGGAATGAACTCACCAGAAATTGACGAAAAATTTGAGGGCGGAGCACACTGCGTATAGAAGTCCGAAAAGCCGCAGTAATATCGAAGTCAGCTTGCGCTGCAAGGGTAAGCGTGGAATAACTTATGGGAAACGAGTCGAGACAACTTGAGACAGAATACGAAAAGCGAAAGGCGAAAAACGAGTACACGAATCGCAGCGTGAACGCGGCGAGATTCGGAATGGGAAGCCGAGGAAGGCAGGATAGCGTGCAGAAATCTGAGGTGGAGGGCATTAGTAGATGAAGGGAAAAGAACGGAAGTAAAGTAAAACATCCGATATCAGCAGTTCTTGCATGTGCCAGTTATACAGTAGAACAAAACCCAGTTTAGGGTGTAACTTGTAAGTGACGCCACCATTCCGCGCGGAACCACCACGTCCCCGCGAGACAGTGGGTAAAATCCAAGTTTATTCGTCTTCAAAAGTTGATCCGGCGAACAATCAAGCGCCAGGGTCCAGTTGTGCGGCACATGAACGTGCGAAAGTGTGGAATGTCTCTGCGACCTACACGTGCCTCATTGCTTTCTCTTCCACCGCACGCACGCTTCACGGCTCCCTCTCCTATCCTCGCATCATAGAGTAATCGCACATCGGGTGCGATGTTTTCTCAGACACTGAATAACTACTTCCTCGGTGCGATCTTGCAGCGTCGAAGGCTCGATATTGTTATTGATTCCTCCCAATCCCAGGGGGGACAGGAGGCCTGGGTGGTGAGAGCCACGGAAACAGTATTGGGGGTACCGGAGGAGAAGGTATCGGTGCTAGCTTGAATTGCGGGATCCTCGTTCGGGATGGAAATCTCATCATGAATAATGCATTTCAGAAGGGCGAGACAGGTATGTCACCACCGCAATTAGGCGTCTCGCGTGGCACTGAAAACCCTACGGGGCTTTATATCCTGCACAATGCAGCGGCCGCTGCGGCAATTCACGATTCAGCAGAGAGCTACCCACAACCCAAGTGCCATCCTGAGACACGCACGAAAATGCTCAAAGATCTGCGCGACTGGGCGCTGGACAGGAATACACAGCAAAATATTCTTTGGCTGCATGGCCCGGCGGGTGCGGGGAAATCTGCCATCATGCAAACTCTTGCTGGCCAGCTCAGGGAAGCCGAGAGACTCGGCGGGGCTTTCTTCTTTAAGCGCGGCGATCCTACGCGTGGCAACGGGAAGACGCTGTTTTCAACGATCGCCTATCAGCTCGCGCTCAGCGTTCCGTGGCTACGCACTCAAATTTCTCAGATTGTGGAAAATGATCCCTCGATTGTTCGACGAACCATCGAAACCCAGATGAACAAGTTAATTTTCGAGCCCAGTCGCTCCCATGCAAAGTGCGATCACATAGCCATTCTCATTGATGGCCTCGACGAATGCGAGGAGCACCAGGTTCAACAGGAAATACTGTGGGTGATTCGAACGTCTGTCTCCCAATACCCCATTCCCCTTCGGTTCATCCTGGCCAGTCGGCCGGAACCCCACATCCGCGAGGTGCTCAACTCATCATCCTATCACGGAAATTATAGACCGTTCGATGTGGAGCAATCATTTGCTGATGTTCGCAAATACCTCTGCGATGAATTTTCCCGAATTCATCGTGAACACCGCACGATGGCAAAGATCCCGGCACCTTGGCCTTCGCCCGACGTGCTGAGAATGCTGGTTTCCAACTCTTCCGGTCACTTCGTCTATGCAGCCACCATCATCAAATTCGTTGACGACAAAAAATTATCGACCAACTGACCGGCTAGCAGTTATCATAGATGAGAACGGAATGGGATCCGAACGGGCTTTCGATGCGCTTGATCAGCTCTACATGACGGTCCTTCATTCCTCTCCGAGGCAGTCCGAGCTCAGTCCAATCCTTTGCGCTATCGCGAATTTCGAGCTGTCCACAGGCAGCGTTGATAAGCTCTTTGGGTTCCCGGAAGGCGAGACAGAGTTACTACTGCAGGGCCTACATTCTGTGCTTCGAGTGCCGTCCAAAGGCTACGACGGGATTTCTTCACATCATGCATCATTCTTGGATTTCCTCAATGACCCCGACCGCTCCCAGATTTTTTACATCAGCAGTCTTGACCGTCGCATGGTGCTCGCTCGGTCTCTTCTCAAAATATGTGCAGGCGACCCAAAGGAATGTTCCGACTTGTTTCTGTCAAGGTATATGCATCCAACTTATTCTACAAGAACGCTACAGCTTACTTCGTCCCAAAGAGTCGTCTCCAACAACCTGATCCCCTTTATCACTTCCCTAGCTCCCACTGCTGAATTGTGTCCTCTGATCGAACTCATGAATGACGAATACATCCTTGAGATGACATGCGATTTGGAATGCATGTCATCTTGGATCAAGGTCCGTTTCAAGACGTTGATTCAACATACTACATACTTCTGACACCACTCAGAACATACCCTCAGCACCTCGAGTCTTGGTTGAACGCTGGGAGAAGTATACAACTATCTCTTCCGAGCAAACGTCGGTGCTAAGTCCTGAGTTTTACTCCCGAGCACCCTCAAACGCGCATGCGGCATTATCCACAACAGGCGCTGACCGAAATCACGGCAAGCGGCGAGGTTTGCGACACAGTGTGCACGAGAGACGCAGTGCAGTGACAGAGCGGCGGCTATTCTGATACTGCCCTCCAACTGCAATGTAGACAATTAAACAGTTCGTCGAGATTGATGGTGCTCAATCATTAAGCCTCGATAGAGGTCTGTTTGGATACTGCCATACTGGCGAGCTTGCAGCATGTGAAACCTCGAAAACTGAAACCTCCCAGCTCATACCGGTCGCTGCAATTAATAGTTGTTGTCACGGGTCTTCAATACGAATTTTTTTCCGCAGCGCAATATAAATGCCGACCCATGAGTTCAGATTCCGCAATCCAACTCGAATAAACGCGGGTTTCCCTCCATAAGTTCCATTCCAAGCGCTGCTTGCATGTAATTCATTGTTTGATCATTGAAATGCGGCAACCTTGTATTTACACTGCCAACCGAACGTCCAACGGAAATCCACCGAAACCGTGATCGATGGCTCACCACGGCCGTTTCAGTGTAAATCCAGGAATCGGCAAGGCACCGGTTGCCAGCAAGTCGTTCACTGGAAATCCGAGAACCGGCTTCCGGCTGCCGGAGGCGGCTTGCCGGCGGGAAACGGCGAAAATAAAAACGCATGACAGATAAAAGATTCGAACCCGCAAAACTCGACCAACCGAGGCCACTAGCCGAGAGTCACAATAACCATTACACTGATGGACCTTGCAAAGACGTCACAAATGTTGCTCATAGGTGTGACACCTACCACCCAGGCAAGCACGGATGGAAGGAAATGAATGCGAGTTGGTCTACACTGCTCGGGGACTTGGGCCGAGGGAACGAGGGCAAGGGAGACGACGAGGACGAGCGAGTACAAAGGCGACCTCAGCAACGACGAGGGCTGAGGGACGAATGCCGAAGCGAAAATACTGCGGAAAACGGGATCGGATATCGTATAGAATACAAAGGAAACATACAGAATATATAGTATACAGAATAGGAGATGGTGGAGTAAAAATAAATATATGTGAGACCAAGAGCAAGAAACCAGTGCAGAAATAAATAGAGTAGAGGGATGAGGCAATGTGCGGAGTGGGAAAATACGGAATATACAAGTGAAACAGGGCGATACGGAAAGAGCAAGACGTGCGGAAGAAGAATATGAAACCGTGGGAAGCGTATCGGCGATCTCGGCGTACGTGCTCAGCGCGCGAGCGTGTGCGACATAGGCAATCAGCCAAACCCGCCTCCTCTTGTTCCCTTCAATTTGACCACAATTCCTCTCTTCAGTGGGGCTCGAAGCGCAGCCTCACATCTTGTGCAGCTCTCACAAGCACCTATGATATAAATAGGCGATATATTGGAGTGTGTCAGGCAAGCTCCCAGTAACAGAGTCCTTGCAAGCTTGAGCTTGTAGTCCAAACGGCGAAGTCCCGACGGCCCACATGCATTGATCACCCCATCAATCACGCGCTTCACTATAGCCTGCCGACCGCTGGATAATTGCTGAGCGCTCCACTGGTAGGTAGGTAGGTAGGTAGGTAGATTTACACGGCACGGTCCAACTCACGAACGCCGGTTCCACGAATTATTCCGATGAATGCGCACTACACACACTCTAGCCCGCTTCATCATCTTCCGTGGGCCCTCCCAAGTCCCTCTAGACGAGCTCACGGTCGCAGACGATACTCGCCGTCGTATCGCCGTCGTAGATCTAGACAAACATGAAAAAGCAAGGGAAATAAAGTTAGTACATAGACACAGCAGAGGAGCCTCACTTAAGCTGTTGAAACACAGCAGTATCGTAGAATGTCTCTAGGATCTCACGCACAATTTGCCGTCAGTGTCAACATTCTTCATGAAGATCCCTACGCAGGTTTGTTAATACGCTGAGTTACATGACACGAGACCTCGATGGAATCCGGTGCCTTGCCGATTCCTGGATTTCCACCCGCATTTGCCTGGGTTGCCGGTGGTAAGTCAGCTGGAAAGACACTGGCGCGTGTTTCAGTGGATTTCCGTTGGAAGCCCGGTTGGCAGTGTATACTGTAACTTAGGTCGTCTCTTTTTATCCAGTTAATTTATTATAACGGATGATAATATCTCAAGATCTTTCGAGTTTCATTCGTCCTGGAGCGACTCGGCGGGACCAGGATTCAAACCGCAAACGACAAAGTCTGGCCATAGTATTCGGACGATGGGTCCGATAAATCCGATCTCAGTCAGATTTGCAGGTCACGTCTAGAACTTTTTCCCAACGAATTTCCACCAAGGCGCCTAAGCGAGACATCACGTGACGTTGAATTTTGATGGGATCAATAAATTCACCATTGTCCTCCTCCCTTTGTTCTTTCGCCATTGAGGGCCTTTTATAAACGGCACTATGGACTGGGCATGCTTCGCTTCGACTCCCGTCCTGCTGCACCGTCGTTCCCCGCATTTACTTCCTTTGTTGCCTTCGCCGTCGTTGGCCTTACTCTCATCGTCCTTTGACTGACCCTCGTATCTAATGCATCACGAATTCGTCCCTGTTGCCTTTATCGCGGCTTTCTCCCTCTTCCTCGCCCTTCCCCCGCACTGGCGCGCGCGCAATGTCGCCACGCTCTCGATCATCGCTTGGCTTTTCGTCACGAATATTATCTTCGCCGTCGATGCGCTGATTTGGGGGAACAGCGACGCCATTGTCGCAGTGGTGTGGTGTGATATCAGTGCGTCTCCTCTCCGCCTTCCTTCTCGACATTGGTACTAACGATGACCTTCAGCAACCAAAATCCTGATCGGCTCGAGTTTCGCGTTGCCCGCGGCGTGTCTGTGCATCTGCATCCACCTCGAGCAGGTCTCGTCCGTCCGTGCCGCGCGCACGACCGCTGCGGACAAGCGCCGCCGTCAGATATTTGAGGCCTCCATGTGTTTTGGGCTCCCTCTTTTCTTTATGGCTCTGCGTATGTCGCCATATCTTCCTGTTACATCTTCCGGCGGCTAACATGTGAATGCAGATTATGTGGTGCAAGGTCACCGTTTCGACATCATTGAGCAGTATGGCTGTCGCCCTACGACGTACTCCTCCATCCTCGCCATCATGCTCATCTCCGTCCCGCCCCTCATCCTCGGCGCCGGCGCGCTCGTCTTCGCAGCTCTCGCTTTGCGGCACTTCCTCGCCCGCCGCCTTACCTTCCTCACGCACCTCTCATCCTCGCCCTCGGGCCTCACCCCCTCCCGGTACATCCGCCTCATCCTCATGTCGTCCCTGCAAATGGTCTGGGCCCTGGCCACGACCCTGTACAACCTCGTCTTCACGCTCCGCTACACCACGCTCCGGCCGTACACCTCGTGGGCGGACGTACATAGCGGATTCTCGCGGGTCGCGCAGTTCCCGACGATTTTTATCCCAGCAGAGGTGGAGAAGATGTACCATGCGGCGTGGTGGGTGACCCCGGCCTCGACGGCGATCTTCGTGCTGTTCTTCGCGTTTGGGCACGAGGCAATGGAGGATTACAAGCGCGTGGGGAGAGCGGTGGTAGGGCTTGTGCGCCGCACGGGTGTGCTGGGTACGCGGAAGGTGGAGGAGAAGCGGGGGATCAAGCTCCCGAGCTTCGTCGGGACCGGCAGCGCAAAAGCTGCCGAGGCATCCACATCGTACCCCACCTCGCCGACACCGACCAAGGTCCGCCCCGACGAGTTCCCCGGTTTCGACGAGGTCTCCTTCGGCGACGTCTCCGAGGCGTCGACGTACCCGTACTCGTCCCACTCCGCATATTCTCCGTCTACGTATGCGCACCCGCCGCCGCCACCACCACCGGTGCCCGTCCTCGTGGGGTACCCGACGACACCAAGCACGGCGTCGACGTCCACGATCGCATTCGCACCTGTGGTCGTCCACGCACCCGCACCGACATCGACACTTCCGCAACGGCCCCGCTTGTCGAGTACGGGCGTACCGAGGCCAGTGACGTATCCGTCCTTCGCGGCTGACGTCGAGGCGCAGCGGTAGCGGTATCCCGTCTCCGACGTCCTGTTCGTTCCTGTGATACCACCCCTATACACTACACTCGGCATCATGACCACCTACACCACCGCATGTAACACCCGGCCCTCGAGCCCCCGCTCTCTACTGTATTTTTATCTGGCACTCCCTTCACGTCCGCACGTCTTGACGTCCGCCACGCTCTTTCACGCATCTGTCTCATTTACTCATGCTCTAAGCTACTTCGACCTGTCTTCGTTATTTCCTTACGACTCCATTTTTTGCATCCAATAGCATACAATGTACTTCTAGCCCCCCACGAATAAAATCTAGAAGATTTATTTCGACGTCCATTCGCGCTCATAAGCTCTAATCCAAGTCGGAGACCGGGGAGGAGCGGGAGACGGCGGCAGAAGGGACAATGGTGCCCAAATTGATGGCATCAATCCAAATTCAAACTCCGCATTGTCTTTTCTCTCTTTGTTTTCTCCCTCGTTTTTCGCTGTCAAGATTGGCTTGCGGTTTGGCTGACGGCTCATTGTGCTCGTGGATCGAGGCTGCTGCTCTTGGAACTGAGATGGCTCCATATCTGCGGTGAGACTCTGGGCGTCAATTTAGGCGCTCGACACTCGATGGCAATGCACGGGCCAAAAAAAAAGTCGCTATCCAGAATTCGGGATTCTCTTGTTCGTTTGGCGGCCATGTGAATCTCACCCGGCACTGATTTTCCGATGATCGCAAATTCCCAATCAAATTAGACAAAGAGTAAAGAGGACAAAGGAACAATGGTGCGCAACTCATTGTCTGATTTTTCCTTCCACATTGTCCTGCCGCCATCAAGACCACAACCCACAATGGGCTTACATTGTCCTCTTTTCGGCCGAAGACAACACTATGCCACCCGTGAATCCGCTGGTGTATAAAGAGTTAGGAAGCGCTCGTGGTCGCGAGACTTTCCTGCCGCTCCCGCGCGATACGACTCTTTCACTCTCTGCGACACCCATACGCCGTCTGCTTTCCCTCAGCGCGCCCGCTTTACAGCTCGATCCCGAACCACCTCTAGCTCACCCCGACTACGCAGCTACAACTACATCCACGCTCCAATGGACCAATTCACCGAATTCAGCGACATCTTCACCCTCGGCGCCTCATCATTCTGCGCCCTCCCCCATCCTTCTGCCAACCTCTCTATCTCTGCACTCCCCACCACGTCGGCGGCGGCGTCGGAGGCAACTTCAGGAGCGTGTGGAGGACCGGAGGAGACGAGCGCGAGCGGGGCGCCGGTCAACGAGGACACGGCGAGCGGGGCATATGGAAATTATTGTGTCATTGCTTGAAATGATTGAGGTATGTGTCCCGTTTGCCTCGTATCGCGCCGCGAAGGGTTCGGACTGATACATTCCTTGCAGGAACCCTGCCTCTCATTCGCTCTGGGCACAACCCCGCGCACCTGCACCCACCTTCCTTCATCCATTCGCGCCATCCCCTTCCTTCCCGCCCCGTCCCTTCGTCCCATCCTGTCGGTGAGCTCGTGCATGCCTATTCTCGCCTTTGTCACTGATATCTTTTAACAGATCTCATATGCCCCCTCACTTCGGCTCCAATTCTGATTCCCGCCGTCAGCCACCTACGCCACTCGTCGCCGCGTTGACGCGCCGACCTACTCCACGCTCGTTCACCTTTCGTCCATTTCGTCTCGTTAGCATCAGCCTTTCGAGTCCTTCCTAGTATTTGGTTAGTCCCTCCCTTCCATATGCCGTCGTGCTCCATTCTAAATTTTTGTGCACTATCATAGGCTCTTGGGCATGCACGCCGTTTTGCGTCAATATCATTATTCAATTTGTAGTAGTAGACTCTGTATACCTGAGCTTCTGGTCACAATATCTGAAATTGAATGTATATTAATTATCTACATAATGCTCTAGATACTTGTTGAGATTGTTATTATTCTTTCTGTGCAACCCATGTGAGTCTGCGGTCAGAACAAGAGCCTTCGGCAAAATACTTGCTAGTGCAGCTACGCGAGGGGCATCTAGTATTTGGAGTAGTCGGTGTGGTTCACTGGACACAAGGCGAGTGAAATTCAGTAATGGACATCGAAGCAGTTTGTAATGGATCGGGTGTGAACCCGAGTGCGTTGGTTCTTTCGAACCCCGTGAATAAATCCTTAGCGCTCTGGCATCGTCGGAAAATCCTCCGAAGACTGGCCGCAATTCCTTGCTCTCTGCTATCCCTCTACTTTGTGAGGTCGCCACTCTGCATTCGGCACGCCGACTACTCAGCACTTGCCACGTCACTCACACGCTCAGTATGGGTCCTCGCACCTCAAGTCCCCCGACCGAGCTTACTGACACTCCCTCACCGCCTACCAATATGGGTTTTTCCTGATGCGCTCGCACAGCCGTCTTGTTCCTGAAATAGCGCAAACTGACGGGGAACGCTTCATAGTTTACCTCGCACCTCGGTGGATGAAATTGCGGAAGGCTTTTACGTCGTGCAGCCCGAATTCCGGAACCGTAACAATGGTCCCGGATTCCCGTCTCCTGAATCGCGTTGTTTGAACGGTCGAAAACTCATATCATAGAACAAAGAACGGGGAGATCAGATCCTCAACAAAAATGACGAGCAAGAACTGACAGCAGCAGTGATGAATATTAATGGACTCCTAAGGAAGTGCCAGTAAACCAGTCGCTGCACGTGGGACTCAACCAAGCTCAACGATACGTCGATAACATGGATAACGTGACTCACGTGACTGTCGGAGTTTGATCCGATTCGGCGAAATCCGAGTTGGCGAATTGAACGTCGTTAATCAAGGTTGATTTGTGTAGAAAGAGCCAAAAGAGAAGATTAATAGCTTCCTCCCGATTCAACACTAACTTCCTTCCCGTCCACCGTGCGCGAGAATAAGTATGGATAAAATTCAGGCTGAAAATGCGAATTTTTTGAATCGGAAAATGCTATTCTGTGCTCCTGCCAAATAAAGCTTGAGGTGAGCTTCCGTGCCTCATCAATATATATCCGTTTCGGACCATTCCCTTCAACGCCGAAGGTTCAAAGCACAATATTGATGGCATCAATTATTTCAAACTCAGCATTGTTTGTTGTTTTCACTGTCTTGCTCCTCGTGTCTTCTCCATTCGCAGCTATTGCCACAGCTCCGGCCTACCTGTAGCCATCCTTGCCACCTGGCCCACCCTCTCAAATGTCGGATTCTCGGCCCACTGGGTTCCTTCACTTACCTTCCGCGCTTTGTGTCCACAAGTGCGATACTTCCGTTCAAGCGACCGCTTGTTTTGCATCCGAAGAACAATGCAACGACACAATGGGAATAAGCTTATTGTCTCCCTCGTTGATATGCCACCGGCCCATGCTCCGAGTATAAAGAGGTCGCATTCCGAAGAGCCTTTGATCAAGATTGCCTCTCGCGAACCTCTGCCCGCTCCGTTCATCGCGTCTTCTCTCTCCGACTTTGCGCTACATCGTCCTCGAGCTACCTCATTCATCTCTCTCTCGCGCTACCACACTACACCACACACCGCATATCCAATGGACCAATTCACCGACGTCTTCGCTACCTTCGCCGCCGTTCCCGTGGAGCCAATGACACAGGAGGATGTTCTTGTCAACGAGGACACTTCTGTGGGGTATTCGGGCGGCTACTGCGTTATTGCGTAACCGCGCGCGCACCCACCCCTCGTTCCCTCAGTACGCTACCCTATTTTCACCGCGGGTCGATTCGTTGCTGATATGCATCGCAGACCCGTCTACTCTCCACCCACCTACCGGCAACCCTATTTCCCCTCTATACCGGTAGGTCACAGATTCCCCTGCAGCATTGGAACCTCTCGCTCATCTTGGCCGCAATAGAATAATATCCCCCTCCTCTCCACCACCCGTCGGCGCGTTGACGCACTCGACCCACGCTCATTCTCCATTCGTCTTCACCTTCCGCACTGCTTAGGATCCTCGCTCTGTTCTCGTGAGTCCATGCAGAACTGCTGTGCTTCGCCCGTACTGAGCATCCTTGTCCGCAGACAATTGGACGCTCTCAACGCCCGCATTAAGCGTATCATTATTTACTGTATTATAGCAACACTGTATACATTTATCAATTGATCGCCCGAGCGCTACTCTGTCAACGCACTTCCTCTTCAGCTCAGTCCATGGCATTCTTCGGCCTACAACGTCGCACCTCTTGGCGGCTATTTGGGTCCTGCCCATTTGAGCGCAGTGTCTCTCCGGTTATTGGTAGAAGTATCATTGTTCTCAGGTTTCATTGTTCTCTTGAGCGCTCAAAGTTGTTACTTCAATGGGATGCAAACACCCATGAAAGTGAAAAATGCTGAGTAGAATCAGAGTGCAACTCCTTTAATTTCCCTGAGGAACAATTAACGCAAGGATCACGAGAGTCACACAAGTCCGAGTAAACCAGAGTTATTGGTCGTAGTTGACATTGAAATATAATAATGTTCGGAATTCGTTTGGTTCAGTCCGAACATTTGCACAATCCCATCCTGATCGCTAAAGTGATGTTGGGAGGAGACCACAACGGAAAGATGAATAGAAACCGTGAACTGGAACCAAACGTGAATTTTTATGCACCCAAAAATCGTGCGACGAAGCCATGACTGTTCATTCATTTTTGGAACCTTTTTTTATTGCGCTTCTCACCTTGCATCCTCTTCCATCCACTTGCGCACGGCGTTCTCAACGCCAATGGACCAGGTTTACATCGTCTGGCGTTTGTTTCAACGGATCGGCACACCGGCAGAAGCACAATTGATGGGATCAATAATTTCAAAGTCCGCATTGTCCACGTTGCCCTTTGTCCGCCCACTGCGCTTTGCCCGCCGCCCCTCAATCCGATCGGTTCGCCTGCTCTCCAACGACTCTGCGGCAAGTATTGAGACGGCCGTGTTCCCTCTTCCCTCAAGTTCAGCCCTCGTCAACGCCGTCTCCATCCCACTGTAGCTAGACGGTAGACCTTTTCACCGCAAGACCCGATGTTTAGCTCCAAGAAGACAATGGCGCGAACAATGGCCACAAATCCTATTGTCATGTGCAAATGCCACGGGCTCGTGTCAAGTATAAAGGAGCGTACTGGTCCAATAACGCGCCAAGACTTATCGCGAATCTCTGCCCCTTGCGCTACCTCATCGCTCATCGCCCTCGTCGTCTTCTTCCCTGCGCGCCTTTGAGCTACCCATCTTTTCACCCGTCGCAGACAATCCTTGCTCCCCCGTTTCGCCCCCCACCCACCACACCTCAGATTCAATGGACCAATTCACCGATATCTTCGCCACAATCGCCGTCGCCCCGGAGGATCCGATCGATCTTCCCCTCGATGAGGATACGAAGGTTGGCTTCGGCGGGTACTGCGTTATCGCATGATGGAACCTACCCTCTCTGCGCCATCCCGTTATCCCATGTGAGTTGCCCGCTCGATCCCCACCTGCGCCGATTCTGACGTCCACTCCAGGTCTACTGCGTAACCCCCAGTGATTGCCCCGACCCTCTCCAACCGCCCTCTCTCCCCCACCTCTCCCGCTTCGTCATGTACGCCGCCTGCTCCACCCGCCCAGTCGTAGCGCCGTTATTGATATCTCTCGCAGATCCCTCCAATATCCTTCGTCGCCACCTAGTCTCGCCTCTTCTCATAGCCTCACCGGCTGTGGTTCCATGTGAGCTTCGATCCTCGTACGGTTCGGACTCGGTGCTCATTCGTTCGCCAGATAATCCCGGCCTCCCTTCGGAATACCTACCCGTCGACGCGTTGACGCAGTCGACCCAGCCCCCACACACCACACTCGTTTATCCTTCGGCTCTTTTCGTCTCATCCCCGTCCTACAATATTTCTCTGCTCTGCAATTCTGGTGAGCCCATTCATCCACCTGTCCGTTCTTCCCACTGACTGATATATTGTTCCTTGCACAGATTTTGGATTTCTGGCATCCTCGCCCGCCGCTTCGCATAATGTTTCGATCTATCATTATTTACTGCTGTAGCGTACTAGTGTTTCTTCTCGTCTTTCTGTATACCATCTCGTCTCTGAATATGCATAATACGGAATGTGACTCCATCTGTGCGCGGGGTTGAGCGCCTCACTTGCGTATACGACAGTGCGCCGTTTTTAGTCTTAAATAGCCGAGGGTGACTTGTACCGAGAGGTCGATTTGCCCGGGATGGTTCAGTGAGGAACGTAAATACTGCAAGTGCAATGCGTGCTGAGGTTGGCGAAATTAACCCGGGGTACAGTGAGTGCTATCTGTGGGAGTCAAAATCCGTTCAGTCTCGCTCACAAATTTGCACCGAATTTTCGGCCTCGCTTTCCCGAGATAAAATCCATTGTGTAACTTCCATTGTTGAATTTTGGAACTCCGCACTGTCGGCGGTGGTTGCCGGACAAGTCGTCAGCAGGAAGTGTCATTTAAAACCAGTGACATTCAGTCTGATACCAACACGGGTCCTTTTACACGGGCAAAGTTTGAACATTTGAACTTTGAGTCGGAGTTCAACGGCATTTGCCGGGACTGTTCCATCACGGTAAGCTTCTGACTTCTGCAGTCCTCTGCAGTTCTAGTGACCGAATTGTACCATCAAGAAAACAACCTCTTTTGAGTTGGCTCAAACATTCGAGAGTGCTTGCACATTTGTGGTTGGAAAAAAAAAAAAAAAAAAACGAACTTGTTTGATCGTGTTTGTTTTCATTGTTCTTGCTCTATTTGTTCGTATTTGGCTCCATTGTTCTCGGTCACGTTTTGGTGATGACTTGCGTTGCCATTGTTCAGAACTTCTACCATTGTCTCTCTGACGAGTCTGCTCAGCGCATGGCTGTCAAGCTCTTCATAATTCAGCTCTCTCGTTCCTACTAGTGGACCCAATACTTGATGTTTCCCGGGGCTCTCACCTCCCGACATCATGATCAGGCCGAACCAGCGCCGAGCGCGACGCGCCTCTTCATCTGAAGTCTCTTCGTTTCTCATAAAGACTAAGTATGGCTTCGTGCGGTTCGCCCTCTTTCTCTTTGGACATGGCTTGTTTCCCTTCCCTCATACAATGGACCGAAGAACTGGACCGCGCGCCAAAGAATTGATGAAGTCGGAGGGAGTCTTGGTCGCTGCTGTTTCCAATCTTCCTTCATTGTTGATTCGTCCATTGCAATAGAGGCTCCTTGCAAATCAATTTCAGTTTCTTGATTGGGGTACGTGTTCACTGTTCACTCTTCTTGAACGAAATTAATGTGCTTCTCGTCCGTACCCTGCTAGCCCAACTAAGTTCACCCTGTATACCAGCCGCCTGAGCATGGCGATGACCGATGGGCATTCACGAAGCGCCTCGCAAATAAGTAAATCAAACTTCGGGAAGGCCATTCCGCTGTGTCGTCGAGGGATTTTTTACCTTCAGTCAATATTTCCTTTGAAGCACATGGCCGCCCCACGTCTGAAGTGGTATCATTGTTTCAAATACATACTGTAAAGCAGTTACGAATTCGCGTCTTAAGCCACACCGTCCGACCTGAACATCTCCTGCAACGTGGCAAGCCTCGCACTCCAGCCGCATTCTTCCGAATTTTGCGTCATCTATTTGCTGTAATAGCTCGGGGGCGGACTTGGCGGGCATCCAGATCCCAACACAGCTTGCAACTCCGCTTCCAAACGGCATATTCGCAGGCTTATCGTCTCTTCATTGGGCGCCTGCTGCGGATCGCTCGTAGATGTTACGGTCTCGTCTGGTGCAGCTCCCGACAAGTCTGTCGACCCTCCGCTCTCAGGGTCCGCGAAGGGATTTGTCTCGGCTTCGTCGAACGTGGATAACTCCTCCAGTTGTGCCTCCGGGTCGACGTCAGCGCCAGTTATTTGAGGATCTGCTGAGGCGTCGGCAGTCGACTTGTGCACGATGTTTACTCGCGAGTCGGAAAACTCTTCGGGGATCCTGAGAAACCTGCCTTCTCGAATCCGCCGCCGGCGCCGGAGGAAAAGTAAGAGGCCAACAGCGAGGATGCTGGTCACGACCGCAGCTACTACGGCTATTATGACCCCGGTTTGTGCGCGGTTTCTGTCAGAGACATGATGAGGAACGCAGATCGGGATATATATGATTCATCACCTGTGAAGACTCTGTATTGCGACCGCACTGGAGGAAACACTGTGCAAGGGAGTTGTCTGAGTGGAGGTGCTGAGCTCCGAGACTGGAGCCAAAGATGTCTGAATGAGGGTGCTAATATGTGAGGTCGTAGTTGAACTCCCTCTGGATGAACTAATCTTTTAATGAGACAGACGCAAGGCGTCAGCTATACGGTACATCACCTGCGATTTAGAAGTGAACTTGAAGATACAGACGATACAGACAGAGAAGAAGAGGTCGGGGATTGAGTAATGACTGTGCTTGAGGATACGATTGCAGAAGAAGAGAGCGGAAATGTCGCAGAAGTTGTGGAAGTTGTGGTTTGTATGGGACCGGAATTTACACTGGAGGCTCCTCCAAACGAACTGGAGGCGGTAACGCTGGCTATTTGTGAGCATCCGGAGAAGCTAAGCATATGAACTAACCTAGTCTGGACTGCGGGGGGGTTGGCCGGGAGGGTTGTGGTCGTCGTCGTAGGTTCGGCACTTGGAGAGGCTGTACCAAAATGCGAGAAATGAGCAAGCTGAACGGAGGGAAAACGCGCAAGCCAACACAACGATTTCCACCAAAGGGCAAATGAAAGTTGTATGAGAAGCATTCTCACGAGAAAATGCAAGCCATGAAGTGCAAAAATAAAAGCTCTGCTCCGACAATAAAGTCCAGGCGGCCATGAATGCTAACTCGGAGAGGGGCAGAGAACGATTCAAAGGGACGATAATACGCACTGGTACCGCACAGGCCAGCCAAAAACTGCTCAGCGCTGTCGACGTCGGCGGCCTGGCATTCGCTTTGCACACATGATATGAACGTGGTCTGGAAGCTGGCATTGGTGCACTGGCAGTCGATAGCGAGATCACTGCCATAGTGAGTGAGTACTGAAGAGTAAAGCGAAGGCAGGAAAGAGGGAGCGGTACGAACGGGCATCCCGCAGCTTCGCCATGGCAGCTCGTGGCGCATGTAGTCATCGTCAGAACTTCTCTCTTGTGAACCCCGACGAGGGTCCGGGTCAGTCCCGCCATGATGCTAAAGAGTCGCCCGTTGCGGTGGCGGGTTTGCGAGGGATGGTGAGTCAGAGGGGAGTAAGGGATGTGAAGAATGAAGGAGGGGATATTACACTCTTCATACGTTGCGCTAAATCTATTTCAAGGTGATGGATCGTTGTTCCATCCAGAAAACGATCCTCTCAGGACGACCATCAGGTCCTTTGCATCAGGAAAAATTCGCTTAGCTAGGTTGCACTCTGTAGCCTCAGTAGCAGTGGTATCCTGGTAGGCAAGTCCCCGAATATCAAGATCCCAGTAGCATTCACCCAAGCTCAGTAGCAGCTGGTAGCAGGTTGGTAGCAACTGCTACTGGAGCTACTGAGAATGCACACCCCGCAAGAAATAAACCAAAACTTATTCACTAATGCTAGTTTCTTAATTCACCATACTGTCATATTTCAGTTGACATACAACCTGTTACATGAAACGACACAAGTTCATCAAATTATTTTTATTATTTAAATACATGTTTGCTACGGGAATCGAACCAACAACCTTCCGACATCCAGAAGTTAGAGTGTACAAAATTACAGCTAGACTAAAGTGTACATTGAAAGTACTGCCAATGATGGAACTACATCACCTTTGTCCCAATCAATCTTTAGTTTGACTTCAGTTGGTTCACCACAGCACCACTGACACCAGAAATATAAAAGTGACTTGGGATACTGAAAATATCACTCACCATAGCTTAAACTTGGACTCAGGGAAAATCATGCCATGAATATGGGAATGATCTACATATATGTTCTTGATGTCCTTGGACTTTGACATAACTCTGCCTTCAACTGCAAGAGAGCCCAGAACTGGGGTCAATTAATACAATAAGCAAAACTAGAATCCACTGTTCAGTTCAATCAGGCATTGTAGAATATCAGTCTCACCACTCTGAGTTCTATAGTGTCCTTGGTAGGATTATCAGTCTCACCACTCTGAGTTCTATAGTGTCCTTGGTAGGATTGGCCTACATCTCTCAAGCACTACAGCGTGCACACGTGACTCTACCAAGAGCTATCAGGCATTTCATACAATGCTACTGGTGCTACCAAGCTATGCTGCCAATGCTACCAGTGCTACCAAGCCACCTGCCACAGTTACCAGTGCTACGGATGCTACCAGGCACTACTGAACCCAGAGGGAATTGCTACCACAGCTACTGGTATCTCATAGCAATGGCTGTACGCAACCAAGCATTTTCTTTTTTCCTGATGTGTTATGACCGAGCCTACAAATCCAAGGCGGGAGGTATGGTGCCTAGAGCGATAAGGTCACATTCTTCAGACCCTAGCTCGAGAGGGGCCCGCTCCAATGGCAGAGTCCGGGCAGATTCTCGAGGGGAACAATCTCGCCGAGGATTTTCAAGGCCGGAGATCATCAAGGAAGCCGGAAGCAAGAAGTGCCGGATGAAATGTTGACGATCGCACAACTACTCGAGGTTGATGGATTGCCGGTTAATCATCCCTCGATCCCCTACTGATGCGGCGCGATGCAGAACTTTCCACCCCAGCACAGCCCAGCAAGTCATCTGACGGGCTGAGACTTCGGAAGTGCTGATCCTAACAGCGTTGGAAAGTCCAGATCCCATATACAAAGCTCTATAAGTACAAGGAACGCATGCTTGGAAAGATGTTCACGCGAAGTGCGTTCGGAAGACAGGTGAACAAACGTGGCGCCCGCCCGAATCGTCGTTCAATGACAGATGATCAATAGCCAGGGACCGGTGCAATGTTCCCTCACATGCGTGTGAAGACCTATGAAGACCCATTTTACCAGCCACCCAGGAGCGTTGCAGGCTCATAACGCGCTGAAATTCTTGATAGATTCAGAATAGACCATTTGCTGTACTCGGCCGCTAATTTCAAGATGAAAAGTTTTGAGCCAAGAAAGTGCAGGCAGTGAAGCATCCATGCCGTATTCCAGTTCGGAAGGCGTCGATCTTCTATTCCCGGTGCCGACCTCATGCAGGTAGCCCACACTATTCGCGCAATTCGGCGTGTGGTGGATCTTGGTGACGCATCGCGCTCAGAGACCCTGCCTCATCGTGTGCTGGGTCAAGGAGATCGCGTCGCGGGAAGGTAGGGTAACCAAAGGAAAAGTGGTGCTTGATAGAGCAGAAAATCATTGATCAAACGGGTCGAGCGGAGTCATTGACGTGGTGGGTGCGTGGTGGCGTTAGAAAGAGGCGCACCGCCGATCACTGATGACGGCATAGCAACCATCAATTACAGCTGTTTGCGGAACTTAGGGCGCCGATCAAAATTTTGTTTGTATCATCAAAAAGTGTACTTGTCGCAATATCTCACCCAGTTCTTGTCCGTTTCCCATGAGACATACCCCGTTCGAATGGGGCATTCGAGGCGCACAGGCCCATATATAAACTTCGAATATCTAAATATTTCTAAATTTCGAGCTTTCCTGACCCTGACAGAGTGGCAGGCTGAATTGCGACATGTTTGACGCACATATCACAGCTACATGCACACGGTTAGCCCTCTAGAAGCAACTGAAAGGTCCTTGAAGGGTATAATCAAGCAGAGCAACAAAGAAGAAGGGAAATGGTGCTGGATTGGAATGACAAAAAGTAAATTATAAATTTACAATACCGGCGGCATCGCAACAGCAAACTGGCCCTCTCATGCCATTTCCGACATCTGAACGGCACTTCTATCCCATCCCGCGTCTGTATGGCATGCTGAACAGCGGAATGGACGTATTCAGCTTCACAGCAACAAAGAGAATCAGGTGTGGTTTGCTTCTTCAAGATTTTGTATTGGTAGGTGGCTTAAGCATTTAGAGCTGAGATATACGACTGTTGTATGCGAGAATGAGGGGCTGGGAGGTAACTGGAACACTTGAGGAGAGACTGAGGGCTAGGAACGACGAGAAAAGAGTGAGCGCCATGACGTCTGAGACACATGCGACCAAACAAATATTGATCCGGGCTCGGAACGTGCTACTTACGTCCCAACGCCTTCGAGGACATTCTATGGCGTTCCACGGGCCTCAGTACACGTGCGGTGGGCAGTTATGGGCCCCAGACACGTTGCAATTCATGGCAATGTCGAGTTCACGGATAAAAACCTCAGAATTTCAAACTTGTTGAATAGTCGTAATTCATATATGGGTTTGTGCGCCCCGAGTGCCCCATTCGAACGCATCTGGTCGCAGAGAAAATGGATCAGAATTGAGCAAGTTATGAACCAAATACTGAGGGGCACAATTTTGATGTCATAATAAAATTTTTGATCGGCGCCCTAAGTTCCGCAAATAGCTGTAAGCTGTGCTGACTGCGCTTGCTCCACCAGCGATAAGTATAGTCGTCGAGAGGAGCGCGTATCGTGGTGAAGAATACTGTACTAGTCAATTCAATTCGCGCGCCCTGTGACCCGTGACATCGAGCAACGAACTTTCATATTCGTCGATTGCTGCTGGGGACCGTGACACAGAAAAAAATTCGCGCTTTGCTCCAGGACATCCAAAATTCCATTCTAAGCTCAGCTGCCTTGATTCTGGGGCGAAATAAATGAAATGGTGCGCGCTCAACAAGTTTCTACGCAGTGCATGAGCGAGTGGATCAGAATGCCGCGAAATTAATCGGCTGCCATAAGCCTTTTTGCGCACCGCCGCTTGTTGTCGCCGCAGAGTCTCTCCGGATCCCTGAAGCAATAGCCAACGCATGCCTACCCCCTTGGGACCTTCCCGTGTCAAAACTCATCAAATTTAACGTGTGAGCACCGCGGCCATTCCAACATCACGGCGTGTCAGCGAAGGAAAAAAAAAAAAAAAAAAAAACACGATTTTGGACGCGTTTTTTTCGCGATTTTGTGACTTTTTTGACAAGTTCGTGCTCAGCCTCGGTGACCTGTGACAGGCGCGAAATTATTCGTCGATTTGGGGGCCTGTGACGCGTGACCGACGAATTGAATTGACTAGTACAGTACTCACTATCCCCAATCGTACAGGAGAAAACTTCGCAATAACACAACGGACTGCCCTCGCTCGTGCGCCGCCCTGGCTGTACTCAAGCAAAGATTCTTCTTTCCTCACGAATTGCCACGCTCGTCTGTTCTGCCGGAGGATAACGCGCGGACGGCTCAAGCACTCGTATTGCACACTCATAACGAGACCCCTTCACACATGCGTAATTCATTTGCTCGTACGACACTCCCATAGTCTGCGCCATGGCTATATGGTGGTCCCATTCCTCACCATGACTATAGGTCTTCAACGATTCGACGACGCGCTGATCATGCATGAGACCTGATTACTTTATTCTCTGCTTTGGGGTCACAAACACGCGGTTCATTCTATTTTCACGCTAGTGCAGCTGTGGGTCACCCGCTGGTGAGTTCACTTTGGAAGATCGCAATTTTGGATATTGCAAGGATATTGTTTGTCGTCTCGCCTTCTTGCGTCAAGTCAACTTCATGGGACACTCGTAAGTACCTACCACCGGTTCGCGGGCTACTGGGGCGCATAGATATTCACTGCGCGCAGCTCTCCAGCCTCACAGACTCCAGACTCGATGCGCTTTGCAGCGCACGTCTTCATCTCCCCCGCACTTGCGCCAAGCGCCGATTTTATCCAAAGATAATATCACCGAGTCTTCACCTTCATGGAATCAATCTTGAATGGAGATGCGTTCACAATGCCGCATCTCGCCTTTGACGCCGACGTCACAACCCGGGTGCTGCATGGGACAATTAATCTACTGCGAAATCCAGCTTTCTCCCCGCCTGGTCTCAGGAACTGTGGCTAATATCCTATATGTGATTTGCTTCAATCAAAGAACGTAATGCAACGAACGGATGGACCGAATGCAGGTGCTTTTCGTCTATATTGTTCTCAAACCTTGCGGCTTGCTGGACGAACCATTCCTTCCTAATGTCCGGACTGTCACTAGAACCCCGCGCAGACCCAAGAGACCCTGACGTGTGGCGAGACCCCAATGGGTTTCATGCTCCTCGAGGTGAAACCCAAGTCCTGATTCATACGAACCAGCCCGAATTTTTGAACGGATCTCTGTCGAAACCATCTGGTTACACCGGACTCTGGGCGCTCCAGCTTCCGCGGGCGCTCAAGTTCGACGTGTGAAAGTGGATGCTGTCTCGATTCGATTCCTCACATGGTGCGCACACTGCCTCGGGGTCCTTCACTCCATAGCCCCACTTCCCCGCACTCGACGCTCTGTGCCCGCACCGTACCTTCACCTTGATCACGATGTTTCCTCAAGTTAGTGATCGCCTCGACCAAACGATGAATAACTACATCGGCGGTGTGTTACCCGGGAGTCCTGGGAGTCTCGTTACTGATCCTTTACAGGAGGAACCGGAGACTCTGGGGTGCGGGCCACGGTAGCGGTATAGGTGGCTCTGGGGGTGATGGCTTGGGTGCCAACCTGAGTTTCGATATCTCGACCAGGAGTTTCACCATGAATAACCTGTACCACCCCGGCGAAACAGGTATGGAGCAGAAAAAATATCCCGATCTTTCTTGGAGCTGAGCAATTGTTTCAGGGATTGATGAATTGCATCGTGTAGTAGCCCTTGCGGGTCTTCACGATTCAGCGGAGAGCTTTCCGTAGCCCAAATGCCTTCCCGAAACGTGTACAAAACTGCTGCAGGATCTTCGCAAATGAGCCCTGCAGTCGCATCCCGAAACTATCATTCTCTGGTTGTACGGCCCCGCAGGGGCTGGTAAACCTGCCATCATGCAAACTCTTGCACGTCAACTCCAGGATGCCAGACGACTCGGGGGTTGTTTCTTCTTCGACCGTGGTCATGGAACGTGACGAAACGGAAGGGCACTGTTCGCTACGATTGCGTACCAACTTGCACTCAACGTGCCGTGGTTGAAGATTCCGATTTCCCTGGTCGTGGAGAACGATCCATCCATTGTTGGACGTTTCATCGAGACCCAAATGGAAAAGCTGATTGGCGAGCCGTGTCGCCCACACACAAATCGCGATTCAGTGACCATTTTGATTGATGGCCTCGACGAATGCGAAGGACACGACATTCAGGAAGAGATACTACGGGCAGTCTGGAACTCCTCCTCCAAAAACGCCATTCCCCTTCGATTTATCGTCGCTAGTCGCCCGGAACCTCATATACGGGAAGTCTTCGACTCGCCCTTCTACCACAATCGTGCGTTCAATGTGGAGCAGTCGTTTGATGATGTCCAGAGATATCTCAGCGACGAATTTGCCAGAATTCATCGCAAGCACGAGACAATGAAAGATATCGCACTACCCTGGCCCTCACCCAATGTACTGGAAAGGCTGGTTCGGCGCTCTTCCGGTCACTTCATCTATGCATCCACCATCATCAAGTTCATTGACGACAAAGATTATCGGCCTACGCAACGGCTCGCAATGGTTCAAAACGCGAAGAGCACGGGCTCCGAGTCGCCGATTGAAATGCTTGACCAGCTCTACATGAGCATTCTCAATTCCGCTCGTAGGCAATCCGAGTTCATCCCGGTCCTCTGTGCTATCGTTAACCTTGGCGTGGATTCTGCCACAATTGATCAACTATTTGGGCTTCCGGAGGGCGAAGCACGATTACTACTGCGTGGCCTGCATTCCGTACTTCACATACCTTCAAACGACGAAGAAAAAAATTTCTTCACACCACGCTTCATTTCTGGACTTCCTCGATCATCCAAGCCGCTCTCGCAATTTCTCTGTCGATATTTCACACCGTCGGACTGCTCTGGCAGAGTCTCTCCTCAAATTCTGTGCGGCTCACATTGAAGATCCTCACAAGCTTAATCGTCGAGGCTTGACGTGGGTCCAGCTCATCCCGAAAGCAGAATATATCTCACACTAGTCCAAAAGGCTCATGTGCTACAGCGTGATACCATTCATAGTCTCTTTACCTCCGTCCGCTGAAGTGGTTGAGCTGTTTCCCCTGATCGAATACATCAATCCCGATTACATCTTTGACCATGAGCCGCCCGATTTTGATGTCGGTCTTGTATCCATGCTCTCCTGGCTCAAAGTCAGTTCTGGCGCACTTGCAGTTCATCTCCCGATCTGAAACTCATCGCATGCAGAGAACACCCTCAGCACCCCTAGATTTAATCAAACTTTGGGAAGACTATACATATATGTTCTCATTGCAGAACGCGGCGATATATGGTTATTCTTTGATTCCTGCGGACCACACTGTCTCGCCCAGTTCCGACCTTCTGCAAATTTTGATTTTGCTGGCATTATTCCCCTGCACGCAGCTCTCGAACCTCCGTGACCGATTGGGTATGACGTGGACCGAACTAAGAACTTATATATGTAGCCCTTGCTCGAATGTCGCTCTGGCCGTTCGCCTTACATGTCGGGACGCCGCGGTGCGGTACATTCGCGCAATGGCAAAAAATCACATCGGTATAGGAGGGGAGATTTATCCGCGGGAATCTAGGGACGCAGCGTTGCAATCCTTTCGCGAAATGATGGACACTCACAATGATCTCGACGGCAGAGCCCATTTGAATCACAAAATGGAAGAGTTGGTGTACATAATCCCGAACGACAATTTTGATGACCATTTAGATAGATACCATCTCGGATACGCGATTTCATATCTGGTCAGATTATCCCCTCCTTGCCCCTCACTCCATCGGGAGCTTTGGTCCATTCCACTCTTGTCAATATGGTCCTCTTGGCCTAGTGGAGACTTGCTCATCCTTCATGTATCCAAGTGGCTTGAGGTGAAAGACGGTGATAACGGCCAGCAATCACTGCATTTTGACAGCTCGTGGGCACAGTCTGCCTAACTGGGTTTAGGTGGGTCTAGGTCGGTCGATCATGCCAAATGCCGCTAGGCAGAGTCGGCCGATCAGGACTCTGCCGAGCTGTGTCGATCAGTCTGCCCACGTCTGTCGACGTCCCCTCCATTTCTCTACATAGCGAATGGACGGGCCTCATACTTATTTCTCTCTTTGCTGAGCCTTATTCCTGTGTCCCATATGCACTCTATATTTGTATTCAATCATTTTGGCTTGATTTTAGCTCAGAAAATGATGTCATTAATTCTGTATGTATTCCTCCATATATATATTAGGTGCATCTGAGGGGGATTGGAGTCACTGGGTGTCTTGGATGCTTCAGCCATGTGCTTGGAAGGGAATGAGTGCGAATGATGAGTATATGCACCTCGTACATGCAAAGGCTTCTAATGGGCTGTCGTCAAGGGAAATCCCGGTGGCTGTTCTGCTGTCAAACACGCAACACCAACAAGTAATGTCATCATGATGGGATCATTCGGAACATTGAGAACGACCAGGAAGTATGCGAATTGCGCTGAATTATACGATTTGGAGAGCAAATACATATGGACCAAGGGAGGCAGACTTGGTTTAGCTCCAGGTCTGCCGACCTCTGCCTACACCACCAATTGGTGGACACCTGGTTTCGACGTGGAAGCCACATCAGCTGTGGATGCACAAATCAGCTGTTTCCGACGTCCACACCACATTGTGGCCAGTTTTGGTCGGGAATCCCTCCATTGTGGTTCCATTTGATGTGGCGGACAGCTGGTTTGGCACGGCCCATTGTGCTGTGACATTGTCTGCTGATTGTATATATCATGCACTGTTGGCTGCGATTGTTTCTGCTCGTATATTGATCACCATTGTTCATTGTTTCGAGAAAAACATCGGATTGAAAGCTCAAAGATGCATATTACAATGATAGTACAGAACCTCGAGTGAAGGGGAGGAAGGGAAACAGACGAGCCACGCACCGTTTCCCCATCTATTCGCATTCCCACCACGCGACCATCCATCGCACCGCACGCTTCGAGATGACGCCAGGGAGGGACCAGTCGTTGGATCCGGAGGCAGCAGTGATGGCAGGAATGGGGGAAGGCAACATATCCGAAGAAATTGGGTATGAGAAATCAAGATTGTGGATATACCTGTTCCTTTGCTCAGCATCTTGATGTGGCACTTGGCGAACCTGGTGAGGAGCCCAGTCCGAGCCTTGGTAAAAATTTTGAGCTTAAGGAAATGAAGGAGATCATTCCAGCGAGACAAGTCTTGAGCTTCCAGATATAATAGCTTGAAGGCTTGGGGAAGACCTTGAAGCTTGGGGCATTCTTCCTTCGCATTGAGGGATCCCAGATTCACGGCCGAACTTTGGGCTTGAAGTATTGTTTGAAGCTTGAAGGCACAAGGGCTTGAGTTTGAGGTCTTGAGCATGAGCGAATAAACCAGCAGACAATCAGCGGGGCGTTGAGTGGATTGCTCGAGAGCACGATGGTGGGAAGAGACAAGCGGTGGCACAACAAACTATTCCGCACGTGCATGAGTTGTTATGATTTGATCGGTGATCGTGATGCACGACTTAGCAGATTCGCGACTCTGCACGCCTTCAAGTGTTCACTGACAGTGCCCTTACTATTATTACGTTGTTGCTGGAGTGGCAAACTCGGAATAGTATTGACTCTGCGATTTTATCACTATGAACCATGAAAAGACATGTCATTCGGGACTTGGGGATGGCACCGACCTTTGATCTCAATTTCATCTTCAATTGAGTTGTGAAATGGCGCATAGGCTGTGTGAGGTGCCATTGCGCAGCTGGTTCTGAGCTGACCATCAGTCCATGCAGACGTGTTTGTGGAGCTCATTGTCCACATCGGAACAATGTGGTTGCCACCTCGGGCAGGGCCGAACAGCCAGTCGGCAAACAGCCGAGCTTTCCACGCCATATAACAATGGCAAAGAATTGGCGGTGTATCATGGTAGGCAGACCCTTGGTCTACGAAGCCTCAAAATGCAGTGTAATCTGCTAACAAGCTGTTTTGTCGTTTAGTCCTTTTCCGATCCGTCGATGGACCTCATCGCATTTTGGAGGCAAGCTAAGTCCTACGTTCCACCAGATTCATTCATTAACCCATATGTCAAACTTGACATCGAGTGCGTGGACTCGGAGTGGAGTCGCATGTTGAAATTTTGGAATGATACAACAGTAAATCTACATCTTCCGGACGAGCTCGAATTGCCGCTGCTTTCGTGAAGTTCGCTGTACACCAGTTGCTGTTCTCATCATCTACTATTCCTGCTGGGAGACAGCTGTATTAATACTGTAGTCTGTACAAACGGTTTCGCTCAATTTCGTATTTACCACTCATCTACCGTAATCTCAGTTCCGATCACCCACATGGCGTGGAAACACCAGCGGACCGTCGCCACGGACGCAATGGAAGCAACGGAATTCATACGGTCACCGGCGTTCGTACCTCCCCATTATCTGTCCAAACTGGTCAACGAACAAAGAGCTGATCATGACATTCGAATACGTGCCGGACGGGAGATTACTTTCCAAACTCTCAATCAAGGGGCAAAATATTCACATTGATTGATTACAACACCGATTGGAACCCAACTACGTGCACGAACAGGTGAGACCCGACGAAAGCGAAACTTAAATAAGCATAAAAATCTCCCTTCCATTCGTAGCCCAACATCACTCAATCAAAGTTCCAGACAACGTTGATGTGCCCATCGAAAACGTAGTTCGTATCGATTGTGTTCATCGCGGGCTCAGTAAGGTCGATTCCGTGGTCGCCCTGGCAGCCCGGGCATAGGTCTTGTACGACGACTGAGACGGACTTGCCGTTGTCTGGTAGTCAAACGCAGTCAGCAATGAGGCAATTCGGCAAGCACAATACGCGATGAGAGGATGCAGCAAGGGAACGCAACGCACATTGAACTGTAACCGTCTGGCCGCAGTGCGCGCCGGCATCCCAGTCATTCGGACCGAGTGCGACAATGTAATCGGTGTTCTGGAGGATACTGCCGCACGCGCCGAAGCCGCCGTTGGGGTCGTAGTACGTCGCTGGTTACAGAGAACAAGAGTGAATTCTACAATTCGCGGACGCGCGAGCGAATGACAAACGTACCGATGCCGTCAATCGCCCCTGAGCTACCAGTGCCTGTGCTTCCGGTGCTGCTAGTGCCGCTGAGGCAGAGGACTTGGCCCACCTGGAGGTCTAGCGCCACGGGAAAAAGGAATCTCAGTAGATGACAGGAGGACTTGGACTGGAAACATACTGGTGCAGCCGCTGTTGATAGCTGAATTATCTGCCTCGATCGTGGCTACGGAGACGCCAGTCTTGCTCGCAATAATAGTGCAAGTGTCGCCGCTGACGACTGTATACGTCGACGTGCAGCTGCCGGAACTAGTGCTGGTTGAGCTGGTGCTGAGGCAGAGGCTTTCGCCGATTTGGAGGTCTGCCGAGGAGGAAAATCTCAGCACAATAAATAGTTGGAATGGAAGCAACGGACTGGTGCAGCCGCTGTTGATGGAGGAGTTCAAAGACTCGATCGTGGCGGTGGAGACGCCGGTCTTGCTCGCGATGATGTTGCAGGTGTCCCCGCTCACGACTGTGTAGGTAGACGTGCATGACTGGCGGGCCTAAAATCGGATTATGGATGTTGAGTATTCAAAGTGTATGTCGGGAGTGAAGAAATAATGCTTAATGCGTACTTGGAGCGGAGACGCCGAGACAGCCAGCGCTGTGACGAGGAGAGCAGCAAAAGTTTTGGCGGCGAACATGACGATCTTCGAATATAATGAGCGGGTGGGGACGCAAGGAGAGACAGTGGTGATAACGAAAGGAAAGGTCAGGAAACCTGGAAACCTGAGTTGCTCGACCATGTCCGGAATACTTATATGTATTGTCGCATCAGTCTCAGTCTGGCATCAGTCCGGACCTTGAGCAACGTGTGGTCTTTGATCGCGGAGTTCGCGTCTCGGACTCCGGAAGCGTGCGTGCGGCTGGCCGTTGAACTCTGGTGAGTGATTGCTTCAAAAATTTAGTCAAAGTATTTTCTCCATTCACACCTGGTTCGATTGGATGTCCATCCCTGAATCGCCCATGGTTCATTGTCGCGAAATATTCGCATTAGAAACTCGGTAAGTTGAAATTCAGCGCGCGCGCCGCACATGGTACGAACAATGATATCATCAAACATGCGCGGCACGTCTGGAGGTATCAGCGCTGACAGAGAAGGTGAGGATTAGGAACCGATAGACGGATCGACAAGGCATACGCAACCACACGGAACCATCCACGCGCGCTGGCGCTTAGCCGTCGTGTGATCGCAGTCGTAACTGGTAACCATGAAGCGTGAGGTTTGAACGTTCGTTCTACCGCAAATATAAAGCAGGCACAATGAACAGATATCCAGATCATTCTCTCGAGTGGACGATTCATTCCTCCAAAGAAACCGCAGGGGATGGACGAAGCTCTCGGGAGAACGTGAATTTCAGTAACGCTCATGAGCGTCGGTAAGCAGCGAGGAATTATGGGCCATGACTGCTGATCAGGCACAAGAGGTTGATAAGGCCAAGAGTTTGTTCATCTTGTGCTGATCGCTGTTGATCAACACAAAACCTGAAGAAGACAGGGGCTTCGACTCTTCGAGGCCCGAGCGGCGCAGCAGGCTGGATCCAGGCTTCCTGGCGAATTAATCGTAAAATTTTTTGAGAGCTCAGATAGCTGCTACTATCGGCCATCAGGTACCTGGCCACCCCTAGGAAGCTGGCCACCTTGAAATATATCATGAAGGAGCTCAATGAAAGACCCATTTGACCTAAGGGAATCAAGTACGACTATTGAAGACTTCCCATACTAAATTTCAACCCAAAATGATCTGTCGGCCGAAAGTTACGTGAAGTTTTGATCGGGTTGTACATGGCATCAGCCATCATTTCTTAACGCCGCCCCGTCGTCCACACTCGCCATCGCTCGTTTTCTTCCAATTCTCTACCGTTTCCTGTCATCGGGGGCTCGTTATGTTTCTGCGATTCATGGCCTGCCTATTTGGTGCTTTTATGGCAGAAAAACAGGAACCACACTCCGCACGACTGGGAGGAAAACCTGGCTCATATTCCCATCCACCGCAGTGAAACACCTCGATATCTAATGCACTGTTGAGGCTATGAGTCCGGTGCTTGGCATGTACTTTCTTGGTCCCGTATCCTATGCGCTTACGCTTTTATAACCATTTTCTTCATTTTCCTTCTTCCACAACACTGTCCATTACCTGGAAATGCACTATTTTTGTGTGCGGAAATCCGAAATTTTTTGGCTGGGTTCCTTGGCTTCAGGGATATGGTAATTTGATTTATTCTACACATATACATCCTATCACTCACCCTGACTCGTATCTTAGCCCAGGGACTCCACCTACTCTGGCTATGCGGTCAGTTTTCAGATACATGCCATAATCGGCAATATATCGGCTTCACATCTATATTCGTATACTCTTCTTGTAGATACCATGTACACCAAAGTCACCTATAATCGCACATATGAACCGTATGTTCATGTTTGGATACAATTTGAGCCCAGCAACGGCATCGACGGCTTATGCGGCGAGGTGGCCAGCTACCATGTTTGCTGTTGTTTCGGGCAGGAGACAGAAAAAGAATTCACTGTGGCGCCACATGAGCTTCTAAAATCTTGGAAATATTTCAGACAATTTATAAGAAGCATACCTTCGATATAAGACCCATGCCGCCGTGAAGGCCGGGCATAATACCTTCAGAATAACGATATTCGCTAAGGTGGCCAGGTACCTGATGGCCGATAGTACCTTGGCTTGCCAGGCGCATGAATCCACGGATTGCCATGGTCGTCAAAGGAGGGAGAAGGCAAGAGCCATTCGGATCAACGGCCGTGCACAGCCTTGGTACAGCCACCAAGTATCCTTCGGCCGACTAAATAGGTAGTATCTTGCTTTCGGCGGCGCACACAAGTTACATGGGAATTTGCGATCATGCGACAATGGGAGTGAATTCACGTTGATATCTCTTGCCCGATTTTTCTTTTGGGGCACGCCGACAAGAGAGATGTCGAGAGTCGAGACTCGACGCTTGATGGAAAGATCCCTCTGCTTCTATTCGGGAATATCCCAGCAGTAGCTTCACGCCTTCCCATTCGAAATACAGTACGGAGACTCTACAAAGTGGTAGGACTCGAGTTCATTTCGACATGTTATGCATCCGCCTCACAGGAAGCGTATGCACAGGCTCCTACGAGAACAGGGGAGGAGGGCAACGAGTAATCGGTGCGAATGCCGCCTAAAATGCAATACATGATGAAATGGCGGCTTTGAAAGTCAAGTTGTGACAGATTACTTATCATCTGGAACCTCCGATTTACCCCCCGTCGAGCTTGTGAGTAAATACTGAACAACTCATAAACCTTTGAGCGAAGCGTTACATTATTGCTAAACTTTTTTGGATAAAGGCCGGGCGAGTTTTTTCAACCCTAATTGAAAATTGCTTATCCAAGACAGACATGACATTTTTGGTTTTGCTCGGAAACCCTACTGCTCGATGCTCGCACCGATCTCATTCCAAAACGCACACCGCGTAGCCTCGTCCGCCGGTATCTCCTCGATATGCGTGTCGTTCAGCACGAACTTGAGCCGACTCTGGGTCGTCGTGTTGAACTGTACCCACTCGGGCGTACCCGCGAAGCGATGAGTGTTCGGGTCGAGCGAGCGGATGAAGGAGATCCAGTAGTTCATCACGACGGGCACGATCGGCGCGTTGGTGGTGGCAAACGTCGTACTGGTCCCGCCCGGGACGGATGCAGGGCCGAAGATCGCCGGAATCTAGAGGAAAAATAAAGGTAAGACCCGGATCTAGACATTCAAAAGCAACTGAAGTAGCTCGCATACCTCACTCGTGTGCGGCACCCCGAGACCCGCCACCGCATCGTTCGCCTGCACGACGCTAAAGCGATAGTTCCATACCGGCTGCTGCACCCCGGTGATCTGCGCCGCGATGAAGTTGCTGGGGCAGGTGAATGTGCCCTCGCCATACGCGGCTGCCGCAGATGGGAAGAATGCCGCGTGGTCCGGGAGGGGCGGGAGTTGCGGGTACAGCTGTGAGATCTGCGTGCCGTCAGCGGGCGTGAGCTGAGGGTAGTTGTCCATGAGGAAGGAGATGACCGCGGCGGCGGTGCTGACATTGGCGGCAAAGGCCGTACCCTCGTTGTCGTCGTCACCGATCATGGTGGGCACCTGAGAGAGATGAAACGGGTGCCTCGTGACGAAGAGATGGCACACACCCGAATGAATTTTCCCTCCCTGAAAAGTGTATATAAGTGATCCTGGACAAAGTCCCCGTCGATCGTCGGTGTGTAGAAGAAGTCGGGATTCGAGGTACGGCCCTGGAAAGGATGCACAACATTCGCGGCCACGAGTGTGGAGGTGTTTTGCGCCCGGAGGCAGGCTATTTGATCGGTCACATTCGTGCAGCCGGCCGCAGTGGCGAACAAGTCGAACTGGAACTCAAGCTCCGAAACCGGTGCTTCGCGTGGCCAGAAGACGGACTCTCCGATGGCGCCGATGAAAAGGCCTTTGCAGAAAGTGAGAAGGCGATTATGGGCGAAGAAGTGTCCACGCACCATCATTGCGCCCGCCGAATGCGGTCAAATGATGGGTTACAGAGCCGCCGCCTGCAGAGAAATGAGACAAGGGCAGTCAGAGATGCAGTTGAGCAAACCTGCAGAAGCACCGTGGATGACAACGTGATTAGGATCACCGCCGAACTGGGGGAGTTTCAATGAGGATAACAAACGAGAATAATAATAATCGTGTACCTTGGAAATATATTTTTGAACCCACAGCAACGCCTTCCGCTGATCCAACAGCCCGACATTGAGCGTCCCGTTACTAACAACTCGTTCGCTCGCAAGGAATCCGAAGGCTGCGACCTGCGGATTTGTTTCAGTCGCTATACAGTATGTTCCCGGGAATGCCAAGCTTACGCGATAGTTGAAGTTCACGACCACAATATTGTTTCCCGACTCCATAATGACGTCAGTGCCGTTATAATTGGCGTTCGAATTCTGGATGTAGCCGCCTCCCTGGATGAAAAACCACACCGGCAGCTTGGAGGTCTCCGAGGCACCAGAAGGAGTATAGACGTCGATGAACAAACAGTCTTCGGACAATGTGGTTGCAGTAGGATCGAAAGCAGCTCCGAGGTTGTAGCAAATCGGACCATGCTGTCGACGTTATGCGTGAGTAACAGATAGAATAGTGAAAAGCGCAGGTTCTAGCGCACCGCAGCAGCTTGGACTGGGGAAGTCTCGACCAGAGGGTCTGCCGGAGCACGCCAACGAAGGTTTCCCAAGGGTGGCGCCGCGAAGCGCATGCCCAAGAATTGGTCGACACCAGCAGCGAGAGATGTGCCAACATATGTCGCATAGTCCAGCTCGACTTGCGGTGACGCAGCTGCCACCACCCCGCAGAGAATCAGCAAGAGCTCGAAACGACGCATTGTGGTTCCAATTGGGCGCCGTGCACCTTCGGTCTGGGGTCCTCTTTATAAAGCTGTCCTTCGCCAGAGAAGGCGGGAGCATGTGAACGCGATTCGCGAAGAATAAAAGTCATGGGTCATAGTCGTAAGCTAAGGAACCCCGATTCCGGTCTCGAAATGACCTTTGTGCGAATATATCGCCTGTTCAGGTTCCCAGTCGCGCAACGGGTGGGGTTCTGAGGATGTCACTGTCAGCGGAGAAGTTGCGGAGAAGTGCCCATCAATGATCAACCTGATCCGCTGATGTCGTATTCGCTTCTGCTCTTGGCCACCACCTCGCTCCTCGCGCCTTGCCGCCATGAGCCAACTGGCGCAAGAGATCATCGATGCCATTGTGGATCTAGTTCCAGACGAACGGTCCCTACTCGCATGTGCTTTGACAGCGCCCTCGTTCGTCTATGCCAGCCAGCGCCGCATCTTCTACTCGATTTCGATCCAGAACGTCGCGGCGTGCAACCGCCTGGCCGCGATCCTGACGAAATCGCCTCATCTTGGTCAATACACCAGGATGCTATCTCTGAATATCCATGGTATGCCACTTGACTGGGCTTGCCTCGAGCCAATTGTGTCGGCGACGACGCAGGTGGAGCAGCTGGCGATCAAAGGCAGCCATAAAAAAACCCCGCTTCACGTCAACTCTTCCCTACTCGTTCTGTTATTGTCGCAATCCCTTCGATGCGTTGCCCTCGCACATTTGGATTTGCCCGCGTACGTAATCGCAGTAGTGCTCACAGAATGCGAAGAGGTTTGCCTATTCGACATCAGCATCCCCTTCGACAGTGCGGATCAGGAATTTCCCGCCTCTCCGTCCCTTCCTCTGTGGCATCTGGATCTCTCGGATTCGACAAATGCGATCATCCCTTTCCTCATTCGACCGCGCCAACAGGGTTTTTCCCAATTCCTCACGCACCTCTCCATCGGCGAAAGTCGTAGCGAGTCCATGAAGGGATTGTTGGATATCTGCGCCTCCACCCTCGAAAGTCTCGAGATTGAATTCACGCATCCATTCATCTTGCCGAAGCTCCCTGCCCTGTCGCATCTCGAGCTCCGGATCCGTGCAGATCGGCCAGACTTGCGCGAAACCATCCCGATGTCTATCGCTCTCGTCCTATTCCGCCCACCGCAGTTGCGGAGTCTTGTGGTTGCCATCATTGAGTGCGCTGCGCGTCGTGCGTTCGACTGGAGCATGTTCACCCGAATTGGCTGGTCCGAGTGGGTGGGGCGCGATAATGGGCTTATTGGGCTGCACGCAGAGGAGCGTGGCGACGCCCAACTGATCAGCGTGCACTTCTCTCTGCGATATCTTGAACGAAAGTTGGAGCCGGAGCGTTATGCGAACTTCGTCACAACTATCAAGGCGCAGCTTCCCCGCGTTCTCGAAGCAGGATTCCTGACCTTTTCGCAACGCGTGTCGTTTGTCCTTCTGATACTCCGATTTTCCTCGGCCGACTGAACAGTGGAATGGGCGTCCACTTTGCGGATGCTTTATGTTTTGTTCTGATGTAACTTTCACTGCACACCAAACAAAGATATCCCGCTTGAGGTACCTCAAACACCGACTTCATGCTCTGGAAGCGCTGCTAATATTCACCCTACAGATCGCTCCACAAACTCTGTTTGAATGAGTTGTTAAATGTTTCGAATTGGATTGAAACCCAGGACGAAGAAACAGACCCACATTGTGCCCCGACGGAAGGAGAAAATTCGGTGTTATCGTCATCGTTGGTAGTCAGCGTCTATCGCTAACCTTAATGGTCCAGTCTATCCAGTTTTCTACAAGGTGCACCTCCGTATCGGCTGTATTAAGAATAAAATAATGATGCTTGCACAAACTTTACAAACGGTTGGACCCGTGATACAGTCTAGGCGAGATATCCTGTGGGTGACGCCATCGTTCTCAAAGCCTGTTGGAACCCTTTTCAACGTCGTCGTCGGGTTCAGGGGTGGAACCGAGGCTGAAATTCTGGCAGAACTCAGTGAGTCAATTCACTGTCGAAGCGTATCACGTACGGTCATAACGACAGAGTCGGGGGAATGTTCGACATAAATGTTGCGCGACACATGTACCGCGGTCGGGGATCTGACATCGCTCATCCGTTTTCTGTCGACCGACTCACACCAAAATGCGGGTTGAAGACGAGGGTTGCCCATCGGCGCCTGGGGGGCCGAGGTGGTTCCATCCACCATGCCTTGACTACCCCCGATGAACATCGGATTTCTGCAGTTCAGCGTTGCCATCAGGACATTTGAATAACTGTATGCCTGAAGTCAGTATTGGGTCGGGAATAGAATCCATATGCGCACAGTTTGCCAAGCATGAGAAAGCTGTTGTCACTTAGTATGAGCAAGTAGACTCGATGGAGTAAGGAAAACGAACAGGGTAAAATGATAGTAAAAGCGTTCCCAACCCAGCCAAAGAATGCTCTCAACTATGGCAGTCAGACTCGTGAGCGCACCGGTCTCGATGCTCAGACGAATCAATCGGTTGAGGATCCCGGACGTTTCAGCAAACGCCGCTTCTTTCTTCCGTCGCCAGAGCTGTGAATGCTGTCAGTGGACGTGAGGTCCACGGGTAGGTACTTACGATACTCGTCAAAGCCAGGGTGATAAGCACGTCGCATGCAGCACTGCCGATGAGCCAGGTCTATGAAATATGACTTCAACTCTTGCAGCGATTATAATAGAAGATCTTGACATACACTGACTGCACCAGAAAGAGGAGGCAATGATGAGATGCGCCAGTGTGCAATGTTGAACTGGAGAGGACGTGACAATCTGCAAGCAACGAGTTTCAAATTTCTTGCCTTAATGGAAAACCAGTATAATCCGCTGAGTTGAGCCAGGACCGCCTAGGTGGATGAATAGAGGATCAATCAAGAGCTGAAAGACCTACGAGGGTAATGGGCAGAGGAATCCAGAGTTGTTTTGTGAGATGCCAGATGCGCCAAATGTAGAAGCCTTGAGCGAGACCAGAATCTAAATCCGGGTATTTCAAAGTGAAACATATTTTCATCGCTCTCCTGACTCACGAACACCACTCAACAAAGGGAGAAGTCCCCAGGTCCAATTGAACTGAAGAATCGAGTTCGGATCTCCCCAGCCGTTTCCGAACATACTCCATGCCGCGATGGTCATAAAGACGGTGAACAATGTCTCGAAAAAGAACATGACCCAGACTGAAAGACGAGATATGAAAGCCAGCTTTACGAGCAGATTTGATCGGGACAGTACCGAGAATTTTGAGTCCTAAGCGGTCATTTGGGAACCTCTCGAGGTACATGTCTTCCTCCTATTTCAGGTGTATGTCATGAATAAAAGAAATGCAAAACTCACAGGTTTGGACCAGAAGAACGCCGTAGAGGCAGTAGCTCCACATATACCCCAAAACCTGAATAATATCAATGTTAATTGAGCATGTGGAAGGCAATCCATCGTACCAGTGGGCCTGTACTGTTGGCTCATGAGGGCCAGTATGCCACATTTGAGAATCGCACTCACAGACGAGCAATGTCGACGCCAGGGATTATTGAGGGAGCCATCGCAATTTAGCCGAAACAAGAGGCTAAGAGGGTGAAAGCGACAGCTACTTATGGCGGCGGCAATACCTTAGAAAGCACGATTACGTCGCGTTTCCAGATCCGCATTCAGCTAATATTAGTAGTTGATAGGATGCACTTCGTGTGGGTCAGTGCCGTTAGCATATTGCTGTGCACGGGAAATGGAACTTACAGAGGATGCTGGAAAGTGAGCACAAACAACCGATGTCTGCATGCGAATTGTGCTAATAAATTTGAGAGGTCCATAAGAATCTTTCCACAATGAAAGCCAGCAACGACTTTCGCGGCTCTAGTAAGGCAGTGCGAAACTAGTGGAGTGCGGTAAACACGGCGTGCGGGGTAATACGGCATAGCAAAAAAACTTACAAACGGTAGAATTAGATAGCGTACTACGGGTTCGCCTCAATGGCAGAATATCAGCCCATGTGTTCGAGTTAGCAACTTCAGAGGAGTCCAGTCCAAGTCCAGCCCGTGGAAATACTCAAGGTCTTCATGGCTAACCAACCAGCAACGCGGGATTCGAAAGATCACTGGAAACATCGATCAAATTCCTGATGCGCCATCTTTTGTTTCTGTGATATCGAATCCTTGAAGGAGATCCGTCGCTTTGTTCAGCAATTTCGGAGGACGAGTTTCGGACAATTATAATGCCGACGTGTCATCTTCGGTCGGGGACTGCGGTGTACTCCACCGTGCTGACTCTTCATGCACGATCTGCTCAAATCACACTAATATATCAACTCCTTTAATAACGTCTCGACGAAATTTGAGACACGGGCATAAGTACAGTATGTATCTCCACGTATGTATCTCTAGTTCGAGGCTGCGATAGTGACTAGAGTAACTGTCGCAATTCTGCAAGAAAAGCGGATGATGTGGGTTTACTGAGTTGGACTAAATATTCTTCTCGCTCCGGGTTGATCGACACCCTCCAAAGGCAACAAAGCAAATATTTTGAACTAGTATTTACATCTATTTATTGGCCGCACGCCGCGCGAAACAGGCACGTGACACTGCGGTTGGAACTTGAACCTCAAGTTAATTACACTGTATACAATCCAGCATTCACTGAAGTCCGCCGAATATGTTTTCTGTCCAGCGTATTTCATTGAAATATCTACATTTATTCCATAGACGTGAATTGTGATATGGTGAAAATAATCCGGTGGATTCCAGTGGACCTGATTGTACTCGGGACGCTTGGGCTTCGCCCACACTCAACCGTGCTCGTCAAGTAAAACATTTGAATCATTAAAGCATTCGCGTTACAACTTGAAGTATTCAAGTAATAATCTGGAGCTCGCTGTTGGCAAGAGCGTCGCTATTGTGGGAGTGGTTTTTGTCCTCGCCGCGATTGCTACCTCTTACACAATCCATACAGGGGACAGAGATGTGGCGGAAAGTCTTCTGTTCACTCTTTGATGCCGCGGTATTGCGATCCCATCGAGGGAAAGATCACATTCGACGACCAAAGCGGCTCATTTCCATTCCAAAATTACGGGATAAAAATCATTCCACTAGACATGCGGGAATTTACCATCGAATTATGGTGCAACGTCATTGGGATTGTGCCCCAAGACCCGGTCTTATTCACTGGGACGATCGCGTCTAATATCGCCTTCGGATATCCAGACGCGACGCGGGAGCAGATCGAGCAGGCCGCTCGGGATGCCAACTGCGAGTTTATGTGGGGGATGCCGAGTGAGAAAATTGGTGATTTACCCTTGGTTGTAGCTCATTAATCTCAGTTGGGAGCTTGAGTCTTTCTGGCGGCCAGCGCCAACGGCTCGCGACTGCCCGCACTTTACTCAAGAAGCCGGCATCGTTGGCCCTGGACGAAACTACGAGCAGTTTGGACGCGACCTCGGAGCACCGGGTAAGGGCAGCACCTAAGTGTGACGGAAGCGAGGACGTCGAGTTCCGGCGCACGAGGGCAACGAGAGAACTGGGATGAGTACTAGATTGACCCGAAACCCTATCTACGTACAGCTCAATATTTATACTACGGAATGGGAGGCAGTGCATAGATCTGATTGAATATCACATGAAGAATGACATAGCGGCATAAGAAGGGGATAAGCGAGCGTGAATAATGAGAAATACAACGCGCCGAATGACGCGTACGTCGGGAAGGCGTGTTTCCGTTACACTAAGAGTCATTGCTGATACGCATGAACTGACGCCTACACTGCCAACCGGGAATGCACTGGAATCCAGTGGAAAGGGGGTTTCTGGAAATTAGCGTACAATCCAGTGGAATTCCACTGGTCGGCAAATCACTGGAATCCAGTTCATGATCCTCTGGAGGCCACGGAGCGGCCGGGCAGGCCCAAGAAGGCAATTTTCAAAGGGAATCCACGCAAAAGATTCGAACCGGAGCCTAAAAACATGGTGCAATCAGCGGAAACCGGTATAACCACTGCACCAAGGGGGCATTGATAGCCAGGGAAAATGATCCACCTACTCCACCAGTGCGCTCGCCGCAACACGCGTCTATGCTGCTCTTCTCCTTTCTTAAATTTCAAAATTGCTACCGATTCATGCAGGTATAATGTGCTGGCCAATGATATCTATCTGCATCTACATACTGGGTACATGCCCAAATTCAAGCTCACAGTCGAGCTTCTCTCTCGAGTCCTTAGAAGTACTTTAGCGGCCATCCGCATTCATCAATCATGTGCTTGATAATATCATAATGATATCGCCGTCCTCTGGAAATTTGTGAAATTTTCCACTGGAGTTCAGTGATTTGCCGACCATAAGATTTCCAATGGATTCGCCAAGGTTTCCAGTGATTTTTCCACTGGAGCCCAGTAACTCATGTTCCACTGGATACCAGTGCATGCTCGGTTGGCAGTGGATAGATGCTATTTTCTTGCAGGTGAATGATGCGATAGACAAGACTCTTCTGGATCAGCACACGTGTTTATTCGTCGCACACCGAAGGACCCCTGATTATCCCACCAGATGTTTGATCCTAAAATGTCGGGACAAGCTGTGCAGGTCCGGCCCGGCCCGGCCCAGCCTTCGGCATTTGCCGATTTTCTTCCGGCTTCACCGATTTTGGGGCAAAGAGTGTTGGAAATAGCTTAAAACGAACAACGTAGGAAGAGCCTTCCATGCCTAACCCACAGTGCCCCAAGAAAGCGACGTTAATTTTTCCCGACCGCCCATTTTTCGGCGGCTAAAATGTCGGGATCGGTACCCAAGATCCTAGGGTATAATCAGGGGTCCTACCGAAGCACACCGACCGTAGCCGACCGTCGACCATCGCAAGAGCTGAGCGTATAGTTGTACTAGATGGTACGCCATGGTCATTGGATCGATCCATTCCCTAGCTCAAGGCTCTCCAGGCGGCCGAATCGTGGAGTCGGGCACTTATCACCAACTGGTGAGTTATCGCCGCATTGTAGTTGTCGCGACTCTTTTAACTTTGCTTGCGGGAAGGTTTCCCGCGAGGATTCACGATTCAGAGTGCTGATGGCTGCGCAGCTAACTGATGCTGCTGGACAGAAGGTCATGCCTGATTTGCTTCTGAAGCTGAGGCCGCCGGGCACTCCTACAGAATGCGCGCCCGTAAACTGCCGTGGTTCACGCGCCGGCAAGATTCTATTGAAGGGCATACTAATATTTTATTGCTACGTAATTCCAAGTTTTATCACCCAATGGCTTCGCGCTTAGACGTCGCAGGACTGCAAAGGAAACGCGCTGAAAAGAACGTAAGACAAGATCAAATGCGGAAAAGACAAGATCAAATGCACGGAACAATAAGGAATGCACAAACATGACCACAACCCGAAGTTCCCGTGAATATTGACACGAAGAAACCAGCTTTTCAAGCACGATGATTCAAGAGAATTTCTTGCTCAGAATACAACGGATTTGTCGATCGAGGCGGCGAATTCCGCCGACGATTTGATTTGGAGGCCATAAAAACCGTTGCTGAAACAATACCACTGTCACACTAAATGCTTCGATTGTCCAGACGCGTTGAGCGAGGAACAGCTTGTTCCCTAGCTTCTCTTCCACCTACCTTTTAACGAGCATTGCCCTTATTGAAGTGAGCTGTCTTCCGACAACCATTGTCACTGTTAATAATTATCCCTATTACACCATCAGAGCCAGTTGAACTTGTATTAGTACAGTAAGTATAAAATCTCGCTGCAAATGCAGAGCCCAATTTGAATCCCAACCTGAACCCGATCTCAGTCAAAGTTCCAGACCACGTTAATGTGCCCATCGTTAATGTAGTTCCCATCGAGTGTGCCCATTGCGGGCTCCGTCAAGTCGATTCCGTGGTCACCTTGGCAGCCGGGGCACAGGTCTTGCACGACGACATTCACGGACCTGCCTGCGTCTGGTGGTCAAAGGGAATTGCCAGTCAGCATTGGTGCGATCCAAGGAGCACAATCCGCGAGTATGGCACGCGGCAAGGAATGGACAAGTAACGCACATTGAACAGTAACCGTCTGGCCGCAGTGTGAGCCGCCCGCCCAGTCGTTCGGACCGAGGGCGACGACGTAATCGCTGTTCTGCAGGATGTTGCCACAGGCGCCGTAGCCGCCGTTGGGGTCGTAGTACGTCGCTGGTTACGGAGAACAGGGTGAATTTGAAGTAAAAAAAGAAAAGAAAAGAATGAGAAACGTACCGATCCCGTTGATTCCCCCGGAGCTTGTGCTTCCTCCGCTGAGACAGAGAACTTGTCCGATTTGAAGGTCTGGCGGCACGGGAAGGGAACCTCAGCAAATGGGGAAAGTTGAAATAGAACAAACATACTTGTGCACCCGCTGTTGATCGATGGGTTATCCGCCTCGATGGTGGCTACGGAGACGCCTGTCTTGCTCGCGATGGCATTGCAGGTGTCGCCGCTCACGACCGTGTACGTCGATGTGCATGCGCGGGCCTAAAATTCCAAATTCAAACAGTGAGCGAAACATTTGAGGGTGCGGAGGGGGAGATGATGCATACTTCGAGGGCTTCCAGAGGGGACGCTGAGATGCCTTGAGCCAGCGCAGTCACGAGGAGAGCAGCAAACGTTTTGGAGAACATCTTCGAGGTGAATGAGCGGTGAGCTTGACGAGGGGGTTTCTTCGAACTGTGGTAAGAAGATGAGGTTGGAAATTGTGCGTGGGTCTTTATAGTCTCCAAAGCCGACATACATCAAGTAAACACATGCCGGAAGAGCAAGAAATAACTGACTTGCTACCATCATAAACCACGCATGGTCTATGGCCACGGAGCGCTGGTGAATAATAGCGCGCAGGACCATCAGCGGCTAGCTACGCCTGGAATTTCAGGCGCGAGCTGGATTCGGAGAAATCATCCCCTTTGATGGCTGACGCCGCTCTTACCTCTGACCTCTCCAAAGTAACGAATTCCGGGCTTGGGTTCGGGATTTGGTATGATGCGAAAACTAAGGTTCGAAAGAAATACCTGCAAGTTCTTGAGATTTCGTCAGACTGAATGTATCAGGTTCCAGCAGGGACATGTACCGTAGCCGTGCACTACTGCGGATGTCAGCGTTGTGATGGCGGCTGAAGAGCAATAGAGCGGAACGGTTTCAAGACCAGGTAGGTTGCCAGGGGTTTCCTCGTCATTCTAATATTCAACGATAGTTTTCACTAGGATGCTGTAAGAGCGGACATGGATGCATACCGTAACGCCAAGTAAATCGCACAGAGCCAAACGCCGCGACTCTCGGGTAAGAGGGCGGGAAAGAAAGCAAAAGATGATCACCATGCGGAACGTCTTTCGAGCGTCCCGACGGCACTTGGTCTCAGGCCCTTGCGGCCCGCATCGGCGTTTATTCCATAGAGCGTCAGCAGTCAAAATAGACCGGGTTGAATCTTTACAAATCTAACGCTTGAACAGACGGAAAGGCACAGAAGTGCGGACTTGAATGTCGGTGGTGGCCAAGAGTAAATGGCAAATGGTGTGATACCCGGGCATCAGCGGATCTGTCAATGATCGTCACGGTACACCGCCTCTTCTTCTGAGCTCTCACGCCCTCCTCCTCAAAGTGGCGTTCCTGACTGTTCCTGAGCGCTTTGAACGATCACGATGCTCCCGCGTGTTCTTGCCTGCACAAAGCTCGATCTCGGCCTTCTCCTACACATTTTGTCTCGAGATCAACACTGCTTCGCACTAATAGTCCGCACAATATGCGGCCGTTCTCTCTCTTCTCTCGAGATGCTCCCGCTCCTCTCTAGCACCATATCGTTTTTGCCGATGCGCGCGGCAGGCAACGCTTGGGGCGCCTCTCCTCCGTCTCCATGCCTTCAATGTGCATGAAATGGCGTCATTATCCACGACGAGTGGGTTCTCATCGAGCGTGCTGCTGGGGGATCGCGCAATCAATCACGACTCATGGGCGAGCATCAGCCCGAACTTAACCTGTCACTCAGTTCCAAGTTTTTGTTGGTCGCCAGCGCCGACCTCTAGTCTTTAACCCCTATGGCTACTCTCTCTGCTCGCCCAAAGGGGGGACTTGAGGAAAGTCTGGCCGTGAAATGGCCTTACCTGGACCATCGTCCTCATGGGCATGGTCGTTATCCTGACTCCGTGTCTCGTCGATTGGGTTTGCTTATCTAACTCTGCGGAGTGCAAGGAGTGCAAATATTTCACCTCGCAGACGCGCGGTCTGTACAACTGCACCTGCCAGCCGACCGATGCTTGCAATCGCACATCTGATCATGACCTCGTTGTGAGCGTCTCTGTGCCCATCACCATCAGCCCCTTCGAGGCGCGTTGACTGGTGGCGTCGCGAGTGGAGAACATCGACAGATCGAACCCATATCAAGGAAGGATTGTCATTCCCGCCTTGAAGTTGTCTGACGCATGGATTCACTACATAGGCTCGGAATTCTGATGAAATCGCTCAATGGTACCAATCTTTCCGCGCTCTGAGCTGGGTCGAATTACATTGCTGGGGGGAGGATTTCCCCAGGCACATTGGCAGTTGATCCTGTCAACGGGCGTCCCGTCTTCACAATACATTGGATCGACATGATTGCTTGTTGGCGAAGATCCGTGCTTCGCGACGCGGAAATGATGCGGAGGGAAACTGCCTCGCTATAATGTTCACATAGAAATCAATCTAATTTTCAAAGGTTCTCGAAACTTCGGTACATTCTTACTTAACGGCTTGATCTCTTCGCGTTCGGTGTTTCTGGACCAGTCCTTCCAACATCTGACCAAACTATCTTCTTTGAGTAATCAGTGGCTGAGGCAGAGAACTTCGCCGACAAAAAGGTCTGGAGCCAGAACATCGCATCTCAGCATAGCGTGACAGGAATGTTGGAATGGAACATATTGGTACAGTCATTGTTAAGCGCCGGATTCAAAACCTCGAGCGGGCGACAGTGATGCCGGCCTCGGCCGCAATGGCAGCGCAGGTGTCACCGGTCACGACTGTGTACGTCGACGTGCATCTCAGGCGGGCCCAGAATCTCATGCTCAGCAGAATATTTGCGAGGTATGGAGGAGAGGAATGCCTTGGCTTCGAGTGGGGTAGAGGAGACAACAGCCAGTTCGGCAACGAGAAGAGCTGCTACAGCGAGAGTTTTGGAGAACATCTTTGGAGTTTGAATTGAATGAGGCGTAAAGTCCGAGCTTGGAAAAACCTGACTTGCCTCACTGTGGAGCTAAACATAAGTAGTGCTGTGGGTAAGAAATGCGGAAAGTGTGCGCCGGACCGGTGACGGTTGGATCTGGAAAGGGGCGAGGCTAGTCGAACTTTACGAGCATGAGCTTGTCTGGATGGATTTGTGCGGGCCACGGAGAATAACGGAGCAGGTTAGTGCGTGCATCATACATCCAGTAGTGTACGAGAGGTTCCTGAGCGGGACTGTCCCGTGCGGCGTACGTGCTTCTTTCCCCCAAGGACTTTCTCACGCGCGGTCGAGAGCCATCATGATGATCTTCCGCGAGACCTGGATGAGGAAACATAACCATGCCGCGTACACTATTGCCGTACGGATTCGAATATCATCGAATGTGTCCAGTCTCTACAGATGTACTCAGATTGAAATCTGAAACTGAAACTCGAATTGAATGAGATGAAAGGAGGGTTGGGCGGCTTACGTACCTTCGCAGCAGGGAATCTTTAAGCTGCGAGGCTGCATGCATGCCGAGTTTTTCCGCTATTTCTGGAGTTTAATAGCAGTGATTTTCTGCTGGTAGCGAGGGCAAATGCAGTGGAGAAAAGGGCCAACGATGGAACGAGCGCTTGTACCACGCATGCGCGCAACGCGTGAAAAGTTCTCGCTGTAGCTCCGAGAAGCAACCCTCTCGGCATCATATGGCGAAAGTGAATATTTCAGAGGAATAACGCCCAGTATGATGCAGCATGGGCGGAACCTCGCCCGAAACCGAGACTTGACGTACGAAGGTCACAGAAATGTGCCTCGCTTGAGATTACGGTAGTCTGCGGAGGGACTGAAAAATAAGCTGGTCTCGAAAATGTTCGTTGACTTGCAGGGCGATTTTGAAGATCTTGAGCGGAGAGAGACTCGAGACGAATGCGGATGCGAATTTCAGAGATTGCCGGTGGTTTGGCGAGGTTCGGGAAGCAAACCATCGAGGCAGAGTTCCTAAGCAGAAACATTCGACCGCATGGTCCGGTTATTTGAGATGAAGAAGCCCAAGAGCAGCCGCAGCTGGCAAACAAAAGGATGGGTACGGGATAATTGTGATGAAGGTCGCCTGCGGGCCTGAGCAAATATCCCGAGCCCTACACGGCGCATGGCGGGTTCCGGATGCGTGTGCGTTTGCGCATTCCCCCGGGTGGCTCTCTGTCGGCTAGGTCCTAGCTCCTAGCTCTATCTTAACGGGAGGGGCGGTCGACTTGGTCGGTCCGATGACCAGGTGGCGTTGGTTTCTAGAGACGAGAAACAGCCTGGTAGGAGAACGCTCAGCGTTTCCTAACCCCTCTACCTAACGTTCCACAAAATAAAAATAAAAAAAAAAAAAAAAAAAAAAAAAAAAAAAGGATGTGACGTGGCCAGCAGGTCACAGATGACGTTGGCTGTCGGAGTTTGATTTCATTCGGCAAGATCCGATACAGAGAATTGAACCAACTCCGGATTCAGAAGTATTCTAGCACCCAATCAAACGCTCTCTGTATGGGATAATCATGACTCGTATTGCAGCAATGATTTCGAGACCTCGTTTGAAGGCAGCCAAGGCAGCCCGAGACCTTTGACCCAAACTCGGAGTCAGTGATGTCCACTAGCCGACCGCAGACTCCTCAAATTTCATAAACATTGTATCCCGCGTTCAAATACACTGGGACAACCTTGTCTCGCAAAGTGGCTTAATCGATTTCGTGGTGCGTTCTATACTTTCGATCCACACCAGACATTCTGTTCGTATGGCCCTGGACCGAAGTGAGCTGGCGGCACAAGCGGACTAAGTGGAGCGGATTCGATTATATAGACCAAACATGAGTAATGAAGACTGTATCCAATTCGCAATGATTCAAAAGTTCCTCGTGGGTTACGGGGATAGGGCATTTAATCGCAAAAGGTAATCTGGAACGAAAATCAGAGCGTTGTCGCACGCAAACGAAAGAGATACGCACCACCAAGTTGGTATCGTCCGCTTGGCAAGACACTTGCATAGGAGTGCCGTTGGGATTGATTGACGCGGCCGGGCAGTTTGCGTTGGTGCCTGCGCAGTGGTTGAGAAAAGAAATACGTACATCCGGAGAAAAGAACTCACAGTCAGCGCCGGCTGGAGCGCACGCTCCAAGATAGCTATCCATGGAATGGGAAATCAGTCAATTGCTCAAAGTAACTGGGCTTACGCGAATCCGGTGGTGACCGAGAATGCATGCGGGGGAATCAGGGAAAGGTCGGTGGTCGAGCCCGAACCAGGAGTAGTGGGATTCTGGAGGTTGATCTCAACAATGATGCAGCCTTCTCCGTTGAACCCGCAGCTGCCTGGCGAAATATCGGGCATGAATTTAAACCGAATGATCAGAGGGAAACTTACCAGTCTGGAGATACGCAATGGCATCAATAATCGGACCATTGGAGGTGTAGGGAGCCCCGGTGGAGAGGACAGCGCCGTTTTGGCTGACGAGCGTGGGCTATGCGACCGAAATTCATTAACAATGGTGTGGGCTTCGCCGAGCAACTCACCGTTCCGGAAGCCGCACCTGAAAGAATGTGGATGAGTGAACGTCCTAATGACAAACGGAGTTTACCCACTTGTTGACGAATGTGATAGTGTGGGTCTCAGCGAGAGCCGTGCCTGTGGCAACAGCAATCACAGCAAGAGTAGCAGCCTTGATACAGGAGAACATGTTCCAAAAGCAAGAGACGCGAAAGTAAGACGTGCGGGACTGATTGCGGAGGAAAGGATCTGGGGTACTCCAGACAACACTGGCCCTTTGAATGCGGATGAAGAGGGTGAGAATCGAACAGTTGAGTTTCTGAAACAGATTAAATTTTGGGGTGCTGATGCCAAGTAATGCTCGGACCGAAATTAGCTATACATTGCGGCAATTTCGATGCCCAATGCCAGCATTCCGCGCAAGTTCCTAAACTAACTTATTTTCGATGCGACTTACTCGGACCGAAGATCCAAATCAAGTTCCGTTCCTGAGCGGGACTGTCCCGTGCGGTGTATGTGCTTCTTTTCCCTAAGGACTTCCTCACGCGCGGTCGAGAGCCATCATGATGATTCTTCCGCGAAGCCTGGCTGAGGAAAACATAACGCTGCCTCGTACGCTATTGCTGTACGGATTCGAGTATCATCGAACGTGTTCAGCTGCAAATGCACCTAGGTTGAAATCCTAAACTAAAACAAGAATTGAATGAGATGAAAGAAGGAGGGGCCTATGTACATATCTTCGCAGCAGGATATCATTAAGCTGCGCGTGCACGCTGCATGCATGCCGAGTTTTCACGCTATTTCTTGGGTCTAATACTCACGATTTTCTGCGGGTAGCAAGGGAAAATGCAGTGGATAAAAGCGTCAACGATGGAACGAGCGCTTGTACCGGGCAACGCGTGAGAAACTCTCGCTGCAGCTCCGAGAAGCAAATATCTCAGCGTCACGTCGCGAGAGCAATTCTTTCGCATACCAGTATGGTGCATCACGGGTGGAACCTCGTCAGAATTCAAGGACTTAGGCTTGAAGGCCACCGAAATATCCTTCGCTTGGGATTGTGATAGTCGAAGTCTGCCGAGGGACTAAAAAGAAATTGGTCTTGAGAACGCTTGTTAATTTTCAAGGAGATCTTGAGGACCTTGAGTGGAGAGAGACTTGAGACGGATGCAGATTGGAATTTCAAAGATTATCAATGGTTTTAGGTTCGAGAAGCAGGTGGCGGCAGGCCATTGAGGCAGAGTTTTCAATTAAAAACATTCAATCGCGAGGTTCGGCTATCTAACATGAGCGAGCCAAGGTAAGGGCACCTGCAGCTCAGCTTGTTGGGGGCGAGACGATGCGACGTGACAATGAGGTCCCATCTGACATGAGGGTCGGAGTTTGATTTTATTCGACGAGATCTGATGCAGAGAATTGAATCAACTCCAGATTCAGCAGTACTCTAACACCCGATCGAACGCTCTCTGTTTGCAAACTATTGGAAAATTACCCATCTTGCAGGAGGCCTCGCTTCAAGGCAGCCAAGACTGCCCGGGACCGTTGTCCCAAACTCGGAGTCAGTGATGCCCACCAGGTGCCAGCAAACAGCCCAAATTTTAGGAATATTGTATACGCCACTCAACTACACTAGGATCCCTCGACTTGCCAAGCGGGTTAGTACATTTAATGGTGAGTTTTATATTTCCGATTTACAACAGACAGTCTGTTCGTACAGCCCGAAGCAAGCTGGGGGCACAACGGACTAAGTCGAGAGCAGATTCGAATATATATACCAGGCATGGCCGATGTAGAGTCCATTTAATTCACAACTATCATTCCGAAAAACCCTCGTGGGCCCTAATCGCAGAAGGTGATCTGAAACGAAGATCAGAGCGATATAGCAGTCAAGTGAAATAGATACGCACCACCAAATTGGCATTGTCCACCTGGCATGCGACTTGCACGCCAGTGTCGGTGGACTTGTGGAATGCAGTGGTGCAGCCAGCATTGGTGCCTGTACAGTGATTGAGACAAACGGAGAAACAAATAGTGGCGACTCACAGTCAGCGCCGGCTGGAGCGCATGCCCCAAGATACCTACCCGTGAACTGTGAGGAAAGTCTACTTCCAGATGAGCATGGGGCTTACCCGAAGCCGGTGGTGACCGAGAACGCGTGTGGGGGAATCAGGGAGAGATCAGTGCTCGAACCCGAGCCCGGGGTGGTGGGATTCTGGAGAGTGGTCTCGACGATGATGCAGTTTTCTCCGTTGAACCCGCAGTTGCCTAACAGAAAACCAGGCGTCAGAAAACCGAATATTTAGCAAATATCAGGTCGAAACTTACCAGTTTGGAGATACGCAATAGCACCAATAATCGGAGCATTGGAGGTAAAAGCACCACCGGTGGAGAGGACGGCGCCGTTTTGGCTGATGAGCGTGGGCTATACGACCGAAATTCATCAACGAGGGTGTGATCACCACCGAAGCAACCCACAGTTCCGGAGCCGCAGCTGAAAGAATGCAGATGAGGAAACGCTCTAATGACAGACCAAGTTTACTCACTTGTTGGCGAATGTGATGGTGTGGGTCTCAGCGAGAGCCGTGCCTGCAGCGATAGCAATCACAGCGAGACTAGCAGCTTTGATACAGGAGAACATGTTTCAAAGAGACGCCAAAGTCAAACGTGCGTGGACTAAGTAGCGGGGAGGGAAGAAACTGGGGTACTCCAGCGGCAATACGGGTCTTTTGAATGCTGAGGAACAGGTGAGAATCGAACGCTTGAGTTCAATCTGAAACAGATTCAAATTCGGGTGTTGACATCGAGTGCTGCCTTCTCGCACCAAGATTAGCTTCACATTATGGCAATTCTAAGTTAGATTCGATACCCAACTTGAATGCCAGCATTCCGCGCATGTTCCTAAATTCCGTTCGCCCGACATCTGCTTATTCTCGATCCGACTTGGTCGGACTGAAAATCCAGCCCAGCCGAACAAAGCCGCACAGATCCGCCGAGATAATTGGTTTGCCGTGTGCCGGCAATCAAAACTATTTTCGGTCTGTCACCGAAAATAGAAGAAATCTCACCAACGAGGGTGCGAGGCGTCATTCATAATGAGTACAGCCCTGGCTCTCAGTGATTTCCCTGTTGATCTCATGGTGCCGTCTTTTCGGCTTAATTCCGAGGGTCTCGCTCACCAAACGACTGCCGCACAATCAACACATCGCTGTGACGGTTATAACTTGCAGACGGGGTTAACGAAAGCAATTGCCGCCTATGTATTTTCGTCAATAGAGTCGCCGTAGGATTGGAGTCAAAACATAGCTCCTTCACCGATGGATCACGGGAATAAAAATATAACTCCGCAGTTCGCGGCAGTGTGCTACCGGCTTTGTATACATTTGCAGTCACTGCATATCCCAAATGTTTGAATTCTCACAGTCCGGCAGCGCAAGCTCTTACAATGGTAATTCCCAATTCGGTTTGGTGAGCTTGACCCACTTAGAGGCGGCACCGAGGGAAATATGGAAGGGCTGATATCATAGCGGCAGAGACAATAAGCCAACAGAATTCTGAACTATGGACGGGACTGCAACTTGAAGATCGTACCTATAACGTACAGGGGATGTGATGTTTCAATTTGAACACATTTTTGGACCGGCACGGGCACCGACGCCGCCACTTCTCCCACCGCGGCGATTTCAAACCGAGGTTTATTCTGTCTTCAGCTTCAGCTTCACATGACTCTGGTGACAGTTCGAGCGGCCCACTCTAGTTTAAACCTGTCGGTCCAAAAACAATCAAAATTGAGTTCCACTTGGATGCATGGCGCCACTGTTGGCAACAATTAATTTGGATCTCAGATTAAATAGCTTATTGCGTTTCCGCCCCTGATCATCAATTTCTATGAGTTGAATTGAGGCATATGCAGATGAAGGTCGAGGGTGTATGTGAGTCGCCGGACTATCAACAGTTTCTCCGGCGCCCTCTTTAAAAGCTGCACTGTCGACCCCGTTCATTCATTCGTTCTACATTTCATCCCCTTGAAATATGTTCGTCTCCTTCGTCTTCGCCGCTGTTCTGGTTGCTGTTGCAAATGCCACACACACCATTACTCTCCGCGTACGTGGACATTGTGCAGCTGCGACTGCATCGACTGACATTGCATTTGAAGAATAACTGTGCTTTCGGCGTAGGAATGACGATCAGCAACTACCCGAACCAGGGTGCGGCTTACACAGGTGATTTACAATCGTTCGTTCACCCTGGCATTTTCTGACCTGATCCAGGCAACACTGCGCCGGATATTCCGGCGGGACAGAGCTTCGCCGCCGTTGTCCCAACTGGGTGCGTAATGTCCAGTCGTCAGGTAAACTGAGATTCAAACATCGCCTCACGTAAGATGGAACGGCAAGTGCTATTATTCTAGTGTAATGTGTTGTTAAGTCAGCTCAATTGAACAGGTCGCATTTGTGATCGCCCTCCCGGCTCCGGTGTGTATCTTTCGTATACCCACCAAGTCATTTCTCACTATTTCTTTTTCAGGATGCGAGAACAACTGCTTCGGCGGAAGTATGTGAATATTCAAACATGATGAGTCTCGTATACTTACGGATTTGAAAGTTGCATTCGGAGAAGCACCATGCTCTATGACCGAGGTACCTCCACTTGTACGTCCTACCGAGTCCGCAGCTAATGGGTCGAACAGTGGACTTTCGACTCCGCAAATATTGGCGGTCAAACGTAAGTAACAACCTCAAACGAGATACACTCAAGTGGATTTCGCGGCTAACACTGGAATCTAGCGACTACGATATTAGCAACATCCAGGGCTACTCCGTCGTGCGTAGTACTTCACTTTCTTGCTTCTTGATTTCACTGATCTTGGTCCAAGGCCCAAGAAATCATTCCTGGGGTGAGCGGAGATACCGTTATATGCACCTCCGAGGACTGTCCTTGCAACGAGGTACGCGTCGCGTCGCGTCAAGTTCCACGGGTTTGGAGAGCGTACTGATTTCGCCTTTAAACAGGCCTACCGCCCTGGCGATACCTCTGGCACTTGTGGGGGAACTGGTCCGGTGGATCAGGCGACTCGTGTTGGCGCCAGCTCGGACTACGTACGCTCATTTCGATTTCGGCCGTTGCAAGCTGACTGACCCAACCTTCATTCTAAATTTTTAGACCGTCGTGTGAGTACCCTTTGAAACCTTCGAGTCCGGAATATGTGGCTTACGTTGCTTTCCAGATACTGTCCTTGAGCAACGCAAACGCGCGTTCATATTTGAATCGCAATCAGGGTTCATAATGACAACCTAATTTTTGAGAACTAACCATATAATCCCGCTGTTTTCTTCCTCGAATTGAACAAAGATGTTTGAATAAATTATGAGTGCTCGGCACCGAGAACTAAAGCCCGCAACATTCACGTCGCGCCCAATAGGGACGACTGTGGCCACGTCCATAGTTCTCCTCGGAAAACCGGTGCGAAAAGGTCAACAATCCTGCGTCGTAGGCGCATAGCAGCAGCGTCTTCTAAGCAAAAACGAAGCCCTCGAAAAAGCTCGATTGCTGTCGAGGGTACCTGAACGAGAAACGAGAAATGCAGGCTCACGAGTTTCGAATCCGCGCCACGCTTCTGTGCCGATTTATATCAGCTCACTCAAGAGAATCCGTTCGCGCGAGGACGCCCCATGGATCGGGCTGCAGTCATGAACTGCAATGGTGAGGATCAGACGCGGCGCAGAGTCCAGCGCCTTGAATACGGACCACGGGATGTGGCGGCGCAAGGCAGATACATCGTTTGGGTCTTCAGCTCGAGGGCCCTCAGATCAGAGAGCACAGGTAGTCGAGGAAGTCTACCTCGAGGACCCCGAGCGTGAGATCACAGACAGCAAGGATTGATTCACGGTCATGGGCCCGCAGAGGGAAAGACTGAAAATAGCTCAGCCGTGCGGCGTACGAGGAAGGGATGCTTAGACTCAGAGTAACGACAGCAGATGCCGCATCGGATAGAGATCGGAGCTGTGGATTCGGTCGCACCTCCATCGAGGGTGATGTCGATGCCCTTCGACAAACCTCCTCGCAAGCTGCGAGCAGCATCGTTACACTGGACGGGCAAACCTCGTTGAAACCCGTGATAGCGACGGCTCGAAGAGAGCCTAGCAACAGGAACTCCATGACACCTGGATTTTCACGGCCACTGAGATGGTTCCTTCGAGCACGAGCTGCTCCACCTCAGTCGTCGACGACCAAACCATCGCCGACGGAGCCCAGTTAGCGGGAATATCGTGGATCTCAAGGAGCCTGACGTACTTCTCGAGATGGGGCGATTCGGACAGAACTCCGGCGAGAAGTTCGTACGCAGGGATGTTCTCGAGTGAGATCCTTTGGCTGGCGGGCAGGCGCGCGCAATCGCGTCCGAGTAGCGCACGGTGAGGCGACGACACGTCCGTTGAGTTGTGTGAGCGATCGACAGACACTTTGCGTGCTGCGCGAACAGCGGCGGGGCGTTGTTGCGCGACGTGAGGCGGGAAAGGCGTCGATGGGCAGAGCGAGCGCGGTACATGTGTTGAGATCCGGCGGCGTGGTGTGACGCAGGCGCGGCGTGAGCGTGGCGAGTGGACTCGAGTGGAAGAGGCCGCGGTGGCTTGATGAAAAGAACGAGGACATAGTCAATGGGCAAGCCAGTGGAGCGCCTTGGTCGGAGACAAGAACAACGACTCAACGATCCCATCCACGAGTTCTTGCGCTAGGCATCATGGTGGTAGAGAGCAGGAAAAAAACGAGGCGGGAAGGGGATCATGTCCGACATCAGCGGATCGCATCGCCACATCACGCATGCTTGTTGCAAACTTGCGTGAACTTGCGACGACCTCACTCATTAAATTGGGATAATTCTATTGAGAAACCCGGTTGCAGGCAGAAACCCCACGTCCAAAAATAGATTCTATTTGGAAACCCATTTTCTGCGTCCGCCGGCGCCGGAGTTTGTTAATATTTGGTCAATGCCTTGCGAAACTAACGTGTGGCTGTGGATAACGATGGAGACTCCGTCGAGACCGAGTCTCCATCGTCTTCCACAGCCACGCAATGGATCTGTGCCAACAACACCAATATTTGAATGACACTATGTAGCAGGTTGTCAACTTGTGCTCGGGTCTCGACATGGGTCACCAACGGCAGTCGGCTGGATTGCAGCCTGATGGAAAACTTCTCGTGCAGGAAGGGTTTCAGTGGGGCGGGAATCAAGTGGAGGATACGGAGTTTTGGAGCTGTTCTTCGGCAGGCTGGGGTTCAGAAGAGACGGGAACACTTTGGTGACAAGACGGGGCGGACTTGGTGAGTTTTTGTTATGGCCGGCAGGCTGTCCACATCCAGCTCAGGGTCTTGCAACCAGCTGCGAGAGTGGTCGCAATTAGTAAACTAGTATTTCAATAGATAGAACTCGCTGTGAATGAATGAATGAGATATGGAAAGGGCGATCTTGAATGGTAACCATACAAGAAAGAAATGGCGGCAAACAAGACTAAGATTCTGATCTATGTAACAGTCGCACAAGTATCGACTGTCTCGCAGGAGTGCAAGATAGTGGACAGAACGTGAGCAATTTGGATGAGGTGCTTGACTTGCAGTCCTCATCGTACAATCTGATGGATGAGCCACTTCATTGAGATATGCATGGTGATTTTCATGAGTCTTGAGTGTAGATTGCTAATAAAATTCACTCATATCTATACTGTACTTTTTTATGGTTTCCATAGTGCATTACTGTGTATTTCCTAAATCGGAACCTCTGATATTATTGATGTTTGGCTGCACCTCCCCGGAGGTCGGCCGGCCAATCCTATCCAGAAACCCACCTCGGAAAATTTTGTGACGGCCGGGCTTCTATATAAGGTAGGGTTTCTGCCTGCAACCGGGTTTCTCAATAGAATTATCCATACTAGAGATATTGGAATGTGTTTCGGCAGTGCGGAAACGCTTCCCGAAGTGCAAGATATCAGCACTGCCAAAATGGCTGCTGATATGTCTGATTTCCTGCATGCAGAAACAAAAGGTGAAACTTGTCAAATCAGCTTAAATTCTGTTATCATTGAAACGGGTCGTTTCGGCTCACTTTTCTGATCACCCGAAATTCATGCTGAAACCATTCGTTTTGGGTGCGCAGAAATTTCGATCTGCAGTTGATCAGATAAATTTCCACTCATCTGAAATGAATAGTTTCAGCATGAGTTCCGTATGAGCGGAAATGTAAGCCGAAACGACCCGTTTTGAGGATGCCGAAAGGTAAGCCGATTCAACAAGTGTCAAGTCTCATTTCCACGCACTTGAAATCAGATGTATCACGGGTCATTTTGGCGGCACCGATAGCTTGCATTTCAGAAAGCATTTCCACGCTGCCGAAACACATTCCGATACCTCTGGTATTGTTCGCTGCAAAATCCATTACAAAACTTCCAATATTTGAATTGATTTCTGTTTAGCTGATTTGTCTAGTTTCTAATACAATTTCCGATGAATATCTATTTGGTTTGAAACCTTAAGTATTGGAGTCAATTTAATGTGAGGGTAAATTCCAGTAATCCCGATGTGAAGGCGAAGTTCACGGTCTGACAGAGCTCTGAGAAAGTTCCTCAGAATCTGGAAATTGGAACATCAGAGAGAGAAAGAGAGAGCGTCATCCCTCCACCTGCCCGTTGTGAAGATCGGAGCCAGCCACGACTAGCCACGAGCAGGACGCGAGGTCGCCCAAGGGTCGCTGCAGCCTGCAGGAAGAAAGGAGGAGGTGGTGTTATCATCCATGTCACATCGACAGGTCCGCTGATGTCGGGCTTCACAACTTGCTCCCAACCGCCAACTCGGAAACGACATCTCTCGGCTTCTCTCGGCGTCTTTCCAACAAGTCGTCTCAAGCCAACTCAAGCTTCCTCCTCCAACGAAAGACGTCGTGATTCCCACGATTCACACCCACCACGTGCCTGGCTACTCCTGGCGCGTCGTTTTGGCTTGCTCGCGAGGCCATGGGTCATACATCGTTTCGTTCCTTGACTTCCGATCGACGGAGGCCTTTGTGCGATAATTCGATTGTGTGATATCATTATTACCAGCACTTCGCCCTTCGTCATTCTTCCATTCACGCCTCCGTCCTACCTTCTTTCCTCTCGCACTCTTCTACGTCCTACGGGCCCAACTCGCCGCCGCGCGCGTCTCCCGCTCCACGACGACTCACCCAATTAACATCAGGACCGAATTTTCTCTGGAACTTTCCCTCGGGGCGCAGCCAAAATTCGGATTCATGTCCCTGCTCGTTCTGAATCGCAGCATCGCGATGCACTGGATCGTTACAGCAGAGTGCGGCGGGAGAGCTTCATACGCGGTTCACTCACAACATGCCAACATTGCAGCTCGGTCAGCACATCCTTCTGGTACGCTCTGCACGCAGGTTCTTAATTCAAGTCATGTATCTGCTGGAACTCAGATTCGTACACCCACTGGTGCATGATTCTTGTTTTCTGTTCTTTTCGTTCTCTTCTCTTCTGCATGTCTTTGTTTTACTTTTTTGCTGGTTACTTTTTGCGTTCGAGACGAAGAGGATTGAAGCGAAAGTGATCATAATGGAAGCCGGAACAATGCAAACGGCTGGTTGACGATCATTCAAACAGCCAATTTTGTTCACCTTCTGGACAGGCAAGAATAATCGAACATCCCCTCCTTAGAACTCTTCGGATCGTCCTGATATACTCCACTGACTATCCCGCAACAGAGTAGGAATTTACGATCATCCATAATAGCTCGGCGGCGAGCCTTCTGGCAAAGTCGCAGCCAGAAGAGCTTCAAACCGCGCCTCCAAACGGCGTATCCTCAAACTCATCGTCTCTTCATCACGACCAGCTTCTGGTGGCCGTGGTGGATCGCTCTGCGCTGGTGCGTTCTCCGCCGGTGTAGCAAGCTGACTGTCAGCCAATGGGACGTGCTCTGCATCGGCCTCTGGGCTCGTTGGCAAAGCTTCCTTCCCCTGGGCCTCGTCCAACACTGCCCCATCCTGCGAATTCGACCGTGCGACTTCAGAATCAGCTGCTTCGAGAACCGTTGGGATAGAAACAGCCTTCGCTGGCACAATCTGCGCCCGGTGGTCTTGGCTGTCCAGGAACTGGTCTGGAATTCTGTGGTCTCGGATGTGCATTTTGTGTCTTCGAATTCGGAACAAGACGATTGCAAGGGTGAGAACAACGAGGGTGGTCACCACCGACGCTGCTATAGCCGCGGTCCGTGGGTTGCTTGTATTAGGTATGATGAGGCACACGGGAAGTGTGGAAGATATGGTTTATCACCTGTGCACTGTCGTCTGGGAAGTAGGGGTTGCACTGTTTGTATTGGTTGAACTATAATAATGAGACAAGCAGCGAGTAGCAACGACATGGGGCATACCTATGGACCGTTTGGGTTGAGGTTCCAGTTGAGGATACCGTTGGAGACGAGAATACCGACGATGTAGTTTGTCTGGTGACACTTGAGGCTTCCACACTCGAACTGGCGTCATTGCTGACCGTAAGTATTCGGCAGTGATAAATGCGGGTGAACCAACTGAGTGCTTGGTACTTCAACGTTGATGTCTGCATTGGAGTTGGACGGAAGAAACGGTATTGTCGCCGTGCTCAGGGACGCTATGGAAAGAGTCATCCAAGGATGAAGCGGACGTCCAAGTCTTGAGCTATAAAGACCCGGGAAATGAGGAAGCTATGATGGTACGTACAGATCCGGATCCCGCACACACTAGCCACATACTGTCGAGCGTCACTGAGCTCGGCGGCCTGGCATTCGCCTTGTACGCATGAGAACAGGTCGGACAAAGTGTTGTTGGTATTGTCGCAGGGGACACAGCCGCTGCGTGTGTGAGTGAGTACCAGTAACCGGAGGATAACCAAGCGAGTAGGAGGGTACGGACGCTAACACCACGGGACACGCCGCAGTGGCCTCATCCGCTGCACTGAGGCAGGTCTGGGCACATAGACTCAATGTAGGGCCCGGCGCTACGGAAGTCACGGATGAGGAGGACATTCCACTGACGTAGAAGAGATCAAGGGTCCTTATGGTCGCCGTACGTCCCCACACGCGTTAAGTGGAGTTTATTTCGGGATGACAGATTGCTGTTGGATGCGGAAAACCATCACCATCAGAACTTCGTTATGAAGGGCCTCGCAATTCAGAACGGCAGGTAAGGTGGAATCTCAGAGTCCAATTCACTGTCGACATCAGCCGATATCACCTGGAATATCTCGACTAAAGCCAGCGTTATTATCTCCACTAGAGCCTGTGTCGATACGACTTGTACAGGATCTGTCGCGGTGTGCCAGGTGTAATCCGCTGACCTCGGCAGAGCTTCTTCAGGTCATATGGAAGACCTGGACAGACCTCGGGCACACTCCGGTGAACTTCCGATGTATGACTGGTGGTGTACCCGGGAAAAGAATGAAAGATGGGATGCTAGACATCAGCCGCCGCTAAGTATGGCGGTGCAGCAACGGTGCAGTCACACCAGAAATGGAAAAATTCAATATGGATCCGCGGCCGCGCCGGGTGCTCGCTTCGCAGTCCGAAACGCCGACGAAACAAGTCCGAAATCAGGGTGGCATGGCGGAAAAATACCCTAAAATTAAGACCCATCTGTTTGACCTTCTTTCAAGCTCTAACTTGGCCAAGTTATTCCTTTACACTCTGAAATCATGAAACTAAATTCCTGAAGCAATAGAGTAAGAAACAACCAAGTTCTGAGCAGGTTGTTTCGTGCCATCAAAAGACTTCCTCTCCCTCACACGTGACTGGAGAATTGCGAGCGCAGCGAGCAATTAATGCCCTGAAAGTTGAGCTGAAAGTGGTAATATTGGATCTGACCTTCTTCCCGAATTTTTAGACCGTCGTGTGAGTACCCTTTGAAACTTTTGAATCCGGAATATGTGGCTTACGTTTCTTGACAGATACTGCCCTTGAGCAACGCAAACGCGCGTTCATATTTGAATCGCAAATAGGGTTCATAATGACGACAGAATTTTTGAGAAATAACCATATAATCCCGCTGTTTTCTTCCTCGAATTGAATAAAGATCTTTGAATAAATTATGAGTGCTCGCACCGAGAACTAAACACCCGCAACATTCAGGTCGCGCCCTGAAGGGGGTGACTGTGGCCACGTCTATAGTTCTATTCGGGAAACCGATGCGAAAAGGTCAACAATCCTGCGTCGTAGGCGCATGGCAGCAGCGTCTTCAGTAAAAACGAAGCCCTCGAAAAAACTCGACTGTCGTCGAGGGTATCTGAACGAAAATGCGATGCTCACGGGTTTCGAAACCGCGCCACGCTTTCTGCGCTCGTCTCTACCAGCCGGCTGTCGAGTACGGCCCACTCGGGAGAGTCCGTTCGACATGGATCGGGCTGTAGTCATGAACTGCAATGGTGAGGGTCTCGAGATGCGGCGTAGAGTCGAGAGCCTTGGATACAGACCACGGGATGTGGCCACGCAAGACAGACGCATCGATTTGGGTCTTCAGTTCGAGGGCCCTCAGACCAGAGAGCACAGATAGTCGAAGAAGTCTGCTTCGAGGATCCCGAGCGTGAGAGCACACACGGCATGCACAAGGATTAGTTCACAGCCGGTCATGGGCCCGCAGAGCGAAAGGTTTGTGAGGGACTGAAAGTAGCCCAGCCGTGCGGGGTGGACGAGGACGGGGATGCTTAGACTCGGAGTAACGACAGCAGATGCCGCATCGGATGGGAGATCGGAGCTGTGGATTCGGTCGCACCTCCATCGAGGGTGATGTCGATGCCTAATAGAAACACCTCGCAAGCTGCGAGCAGCATCGTTACAATGGACAGGGGTGTCTCCTTGACGTCTGCAATGGCGACGCATCGAAGAGAGCCTAGCGACAGGAACTCCATGAGAGCTGGGTTTTCACGACGACTGAGATGGTGCCTTCGAGCACCAGTTGACGACAAAACCATCGCCGACGGAGCGCAGTTAGCGGGAATATCGTGGATTTCAAGGAGCCTGATGTACTTGTCGAGATGGGGCGATTCGGACAGAGCTCCAGCAAGGAGTTCGAACGCAGGAATGTTCTCGAGTGAAATCTTTTTACTGGCGGGGAGGCGCGCGGAATCGCGTCCGTTGAGTTGTGTGAGCGAGGGACGCGCACTTTGCGTACTGCTCGAACAGCGGCGGGGCATTGTCGGCGTCGATGGGCAGAGGCAACGCAGTGATGTGTGCTGAGATCCGGGGGCGTGGTGTGTCGCAGGCGCGGCGTAAGCGTGGCGGGTGGAAGAGGCGGCGTTGGCTTGGCGAAAGGAACGAGGACACGGTCAATGGGCAAGCCGGGAGGGTGTCTTCGTCGGAGACAAGGCCAACGATGCCATCCGCGAGATCTTGCGCTAGGCATCATGGTGGTAGAGAGCAGGAAGAAAACGAGGCGGGAACGGGATCAAGCCCGACATCAGCGGATCGCATCGCCACATCACGCACGCTTGTTGCAAACTTGCGCGAACTTGCGACGACCTCACTCGTTATACGTGTTGGTTGAAACCCGGTGACTTCAGGCCATCGCATGCAGGCACTGTAAGCGATAAATGTTAATGCCGGGTATGTCAGAGATGTTTGACTTTTTGCTTACTTATGGTCCATGCTTCCGTTCATCACGCTACACATCTGTTGTACTTCATTCCCGAACATGAATAGCAAATGGGGCAGTTCGTTCTAGTTCGTTCCATCCACGCACTGGCTACAGTCATGAAGACAAAGTTTTGACATGAAATTCAAAGCTGACGAACAACCGCGGGGGTTTGCAGATATGGCTTTTTGCATATCTGATCGCAGGTTTGCATACTTATCTGGTCGAGGGATGTTTGGGTGCCGAATCACAGCGACTTGCGCAATTAATGTGTTGCTCAGGCCCTTTCGTGTTCAATCTTGATAAGCACATGAGTGATCCGGAAAATCGGGCCATGGATATGGTGACCTGTCATTCATGCTGACTGCACACAAAGCCAACATACGATCATGTCGGCCTTGAGAATGTCTGGGATTGCAAGAACTGCTCAGCTTGTGTTCGCCCAAAAATTTCATTCATCCCGAAATCGCAGCCTAATATCCACTCTGCATTGGTTATATTTTTTTTGAGCAGGATGGCCCAAAATACATTGATGAAAAACTAAGGTTTTGTGCGCCACAGCTTCCGAGTGGGCCACACATTGCTTGATGACTACCTTCTAATGACAAAAAGATTTTCTTCGTCAGGTCCCGTCAGGGAAAAACGGATAACACCCGACGGCTTTTAAGTGCGCGTCTCTAGTGCCGCTTGTCTGACGCCTGGTACAAAAGCCCCCATTCCCTGGTGCTTGCCCATCTGCCACCATGTCTTCTTCCGAGGTCGGCTCCATTGATCAAACCTTGGGCGCGCCAAGCATCCGCTCGAAGGATGAAAAAGCTCCTGCTCCTCCCACGGTAGATTCAGATACAATCCTGACGGGCAGAAAATTGGCTCTTGTCTTTGTTGCCATGTAGGACCAGCCCACATGTCGAATTGGATATCCGCTCACTTTTCTCATGAAGGTTGCTTTCGCTGTTGCTTATCGCCCTCGATCAAACAATTCTGTCTACAGCATTGCCTCACATCGCATCCGTGAGTTTAGGTCCATCGCGCGGCTTTAATTCAGTTCCTCATGTTTCCCAGGACTTTGACTCGTTCTCGCTGCAAGGATGGGTGGCGTCTTCCTTCGTGCTCGCACAAACCGTCTTCATCCTATTCTATGGCCAACTGCTAAGAATATATCCTGCGAAATGGATTCTCATTTCTTCAATCGTCATCTTCGAGGCGGGCAGTTTGCTCTGCGGTGTTTCCCAGAATGTGAACGAGCTCATCGCGGGGCGGACCGTCTCAGGTCTCGGTGCCGCAGGAATGTGTGCGTATCCTGCCCAGAAGTTGTTATTCCTCGTCTGACTTTTCCCAGTCGTTGCAATGCTCCAGGTATTAGTGGTCTCTAGGGGAAAGACTGCAGATATTGATTTTATGTTTCTAGGTAATTGGGCAGGCCACACGTCTGGAAGACCGTCCACGATTATTCGGCACGTTTGGTGCCGTCTTTGGGCTCTCCTCCGTCATTGGTCCCCTCATCGGCGGTGCATTTACCGACCATGTTACCTGGGTGTGTTCTCTTTCTTCTGTGTTCCCGGCCGTCGTCTGATATATTTTTCCAAAGCGATGGTGTTTCTTCATAAATCTGCCGCTAGGCGGAGTCTCCGTCCTCGGCGTCTTGTTCCTCCTGAAGGCTTCGCCGCCGCTGGGCGCCGACCTCACCAAGCGTTCGTACCGAGACATTTGGCAGCAGACTCTGCGCCTCGATTTTGCGGGTGCCACGCTCGTGGCCGCCGCGATGACATGCTTGGTTCTGGCGCTCCAGTGGGGTGGGAACACGAAGCCGTGGGGAGACAAGGCGGTCATTATCGTGAGCACTTTTCTTCGCACCGGCTGCAACCAGGATTAACGATGCCGGAGTGCTTTGTGCTCGCAGGCGTACTTGGCGTTGCATACGTAGCGTGTGAAATGTACATGGGTGAACGGGCCATGACGCCGACCGCAGTCTTCAAGTCGCGCTCCGTGTACGTGTACTGCATTTCGTGTGTTTGAATCGCATTCCTGATTCGCATTTCAGCTGGGCGATCCTCTTATACTGCTTCCTCGTTCGGTTTGGATTGTTATTATATTCATGTAAGCGCTCTATCGCCTGCTACTTGGCATCTGACTAAACAAATGCTCGATCCAGACTACATCCCTATCTTCTACCAAGCCGCACGGGGCCACTCTGCAACTAAATCCGGTGTCGACCTCCTCCCGTACATGCTCGGCAGCGTCGTAACCACCATCGCCGCTGGCCAGACTGTTGGTCGTTTTGGATACTAGTGCGTACTTTGCTCTTCTCTTTCAGGCGGCGGCTAAACGTCACTCTTTCCACAGCTGGCCCTTCCTCATTGTTTCGCCGTGCTTCCTCGCCGTCGGGGCCGGCCTGCTGTACACCCTCAGCGCGTCCTCCTCCGCTGCTAGCATTGTCGGCTACCAAATCCTCGTCGGCGTCGGCACGGGCATGGCCATGCAAAACTCCCTCCCTTGCCATCCAGGTCGAGTTTCGCGACGCCCCGCGCCTCCTGGGGCAAGCCACATCAATGGCCTCCTTTGCGCAGTTCCTCGGCGGCACCCTCGGCCTCGGCATCGCTGAACCGGTCTTTTCCTCGATGCTCGGCAAGTACCTCGTCCAGTACGCACCCGAAGCGCCGGCGTCGATCGTCAAGGAGAGAGCCCAACGGCGATCTACACCGCGCTGCCCCAGGCGATGATTCCCGGGGTGGTGCACAGTTACACGGCGTCGCTGAGGATCGTGTTTGTCCTCGGGGTACCCGTTGCAGGGGTTAGGACTGCTGGCTGCGATGTTCATTCAGAATATCAAGATTCCGAAAACGGCGCCCCCGCCGTCAGCAAAACGCGCCCCAAGGCGAAAAGAATGTGGATGGCATCGCAGAGCCATAATGCACGCGCGTGGACAGAAGCTGAATAGACTGTATATATACAGCCAATAATATGTATTCAATGGGTTTAACGTACATGGATGTAATTGACGAATAAATGTTTAGTCACCTGCAGCATATTTGAAAGAAATTTAGAGGAAAGAACGAGATCTTTGTCGCTACCTGGACCTCTTTGCCTTGACCATTTCTTTTTATTCCAGCGCACGCGCAATCGTCTTTCTATTCCTCCGCATATGTAAAGCTGCACGTCCCGAGCACATTAACTCATTTCCTTGGCTACGCCGGGTTCTATCGTAGCCTCGAATATCAAAGGGGATCAGAGATCGCAGGACGGTGTCTCAAGGGTTATGGAGACGGCGGTGAATCCAAGTGTTAGCAGCTTCAGTGAAATGATTATTTCTCCAATTATTATAAACATCATTAACCATAATTATTATAATCATTGTTAGCCCAGAATACGTCGATTCAACGGGCTCGGCCTCTGCGCGGGTTGGGGCGCAGCGGCGGCACGTTGGTTCTCGCGCAGTGCCTTGCGTGCGAGCATCGCTGTGAAGTTGTCCTCCTTGCGATACCGCCGCCGCCGCGTGGCGGTTGACCCGCAGTCAAGCGTCAGCGGTCCCTGGCACGTCTCTGCGGACTTGTGAGTCCCCGCTGCAGTTATCGTCCCTTTAACCTGTGGTTCATACGTCATCAGCCTGTTTCATCGAGAATGGGGGGACAAAAGTAGTGGCGCACAAAGTCGTAGGTACACGACGCGTCGTAAGACGAGCCCGTGCCCGTTTGCGTGTTCGTGCCGTAGTAGCAGAGGAGCTTCTCGATGACGTTGGTGCCCGAAGTGTAATTCGCGAAGGAGCTCGTCAGGAAGCTGTCCGTGCTGATGCCGTTGCTAAGGGGACACTCATATGCACAGCCAGAGTTGGGCTGCAGGCCTGTGCCACACCAAGTAGGCATGCCGGAGATTGATTGGATGAGACCCGTTTTCTATTCGAGCAAAAGTCAAGACACATCGAAGCGAGACCGGGCTGCGTACGCACAAGGTCATATAAGCAGGAAAGAAGATTGGTTTCACAGGAGATGAGGTCGACTGTGGCGGCGTTATATGTCGCGGTACGGAAAGACACGGCAATGACGGGGTATACGGTTGTACCGGCAGTGTAGCTTGTGGGACATTGCCATGCCGGGCGGTAGTAGGGGATTGGCGGAGCCGATGCGCGAGGGGTGAGCGCGGCGGCGGCGGCGGCGAGAGCCGAGGTGCCGGTGGAAAGGGATAGCCAGAGCGCTACGAGGCAAAAGAGTGTACGCGGCATGGAAAAGGAAAGGATTCACATGGCCAGCGAGGCTGGAAACAAAGTTTTTAATATGTTCGACGGAATGAATCAGGCACGCACTTACAGGAGATACCGGTGAAGGCGATTGCGTCCTCGATCAGATACCACGAATATTCACAGAATGCCACCTCCACGATAGCGGAAGCTGGATTAAATTACTTGCTTGATGCCGAGGAAAGCTCACAGAGGGTATGAGTGGGTGAACCTGCAAAAAAAACAAAAGTTGACGAGATGCGATGGGCAACAAAAGGAGTGCTATCCACATAGGGGATCGTTTCAACTAGGCTGAGATCATAATTTCAGTTGACGCGTCGCTAAGTAGACGGTCGACCAAAAATACCTCAAGGCGGCCTTGAATTGCTTTTTTTCTGAGCAAAAAATCACGACAGAAGGATGAGAGGTACGTGCAGACCTAGATCGTTGGCACCTGTGAGTGCAGCTTCTGAGCACTGTCGACTGAGTCACGATCGGTCAGATATTTGAGCACAGGAGGTCCGACGGCTAACCTTCCGCGGAATCTAACACACGGAGTAAGCATAGATACCCCGTTGATCGCGTAAAGAGCTTGAAGATGTTTGAAAGAAGCATTCTCTGTGATACTTTTCGCGATGATGCTCCTGTGCGATCGATTACCGGCGGTGAGTGCAAGGCGAATGTCCTCCACAAGTAGAGATAAGTTTTTGGGCGGGTGGAGGTGGTAGCTAGCGCGTTCAAACGCGCGAAAGGGTGGTGAGGATTTTAATTGCACAGAACTACACAAAAAACAACCTGGTAGGACATATCTCATGGTCGATCAATATGTTTCAGGAACCCACCTCAGAAACACGTCAAAACATTACAAAGGCCGTGAGGCGAATCCAGATCCACATCGAGGTTCGTGGACTGGAGAAGAGCATAGTGGAAGAACACAGAAGAGCAGATATATTCGGTTCTCTAGTGAACGAGTAAGCGGGGGGAACTGATTGTCCGGGTCATATTATGCATTTGCATGTCATTTTCCGAACGTTGATTCCTGTAGGATGTCCAGAAACCAGCGAACCCGGCCAGAAATGGGCAGAAGGAGAATTGCACTTGAGCGATTGATTCCGAATGAACCTGCCATGACGTGAAGCAAGGAATTCCGGGAAGGTTGCAGAGCACTAGTTCAAGAGTCACAGAGCAAGGCAAATGCAAATACGGCGTAAGGGAACGACGCAGGTGACACGGCTTTCCAGGCAACATTTGGGCATTGCCAATGTGGCAGTTCGGAGCAAAAGAGAGTTGTGTGGCGGTGCCACGTCACAGGCACCGGTGTTCCGCTGACGTCGGGCGTTAGCGTGACCGCGCTTGCTCTTCGCCAGCAACTTGCATGCCAGGACGAGTCGTACGACTCGAAGAGGCGCGAGCCGTGTTTTTGAGGGTTGGGGTGTGCATACGCTCATCTCCACGCCTTTTGGACGTCCGCTGTTGTCAAGAAGCATTACCTGTACCCTTGCCAGGCATGTGCGATTTGATGCGTGCTGAATTCATTTCTTCAGGGCCTGGAGAGTCTTTGTACACGACAAGAATCATTGTCATTGGAGACAAGCTGCGATCAACTCCGTCGAGCCGCACCTCGCACTTTCCCCTTGATTTGCAAATTTTCGATCTCCGAGATGGCCGATAAATTTTCTTTTGAATAAAGGCGATTTTTGCACACATCAAAAAAAGTCCAGTGTGACCTGTGACTGAACCTACGGTCGAAATGGTACAGTAATTGTTTTTCTTCGAGACTTGTGATATATGCATCAAGGAGGAAAAGACCAGATCACGCGCGAAATTTCGGCGGATCCTCAGCTGCTAACGTCCGACAAGGTGAGACGGAAAATTCATCATCTTTGGTTCGTCTGAAAGGCTAACAATGTGTACGGTTCCTCTAGTGCGCTCGGCAGCGCTCCTTTGAAATTCCGGAATTTCGGAATCGTTTTGAATTTGTCTGGCAAATTGACAGTAACCCAACCTGTGTGCTTGGGCTACTGCTCGCAATTGTCACGGCTGATGATCGGTTGTTGTGTGTGTCTAAAGACATGGTCACCACTGTAATCTTCAAGCGGCTCGACTTCGGCACTGCTTGGATCTTCCTTAGGGAGATGATCGTGCAAGGATTCGGACATATTGCGGTGCAGCCCATCACTACATCCGCGCCAATCAGGAAAATTCGGTGATAGCTATGGCTACTATGCGGCACTATGCAGCACTGTCTAACGCTAGGCCGCGCTGGATAGCAACCATCGTTATGATTGGTTTTCCCGATCGCGAGCCGATTCCTGGCTTGAATTGAATGCATTGTCGATGTGATGCGGCCACCACTGCAGGGGACGGAATCGGGATATGAGCCGCGAGTCACGGCGTGTTGTGATCACCACAGGTCGTTCTCCCGAGGAATGATGTTCAAATGGAAAAAAAACTATATCATCCAGCATTTCCGTTACATCCCTTCATTCTTTTCTTCCACCACTTTTCTTTCCCTTCTTTCAGAGCAGAGTGCGTTCTCGAATCATGACCAACTCATCTGTGCTCAGGCTGACCCCCTCTTTTCAGGCTCTCCTTTTCGTTTCATTTTCTCGGGAATTTTTCAATGTTGTCTTTTATGCGTTTGTCTGTTGCGGTAGCCGTTCTCGCTCCCACTCTTTCGGCTTATGCATCCAACATCCTCGTTCTCGTTGGGGCAAACAATCAGGCACGTTTCACCAATTTCCAATTATGAATCATGTCCTGAGGTGTCAAACAGTTGACTTTCTCGCCTTCCAACGTCACCGCCAATGTCGGAGATACTGTAACCTTCCAGTTCGAGAGCAGGAACCATGTGAGTTGTTTCGCGTTCTTCCCTCAATTCAAGCTCAAATCTCTCCCAGAGCGTCACCCAATCGAGCTTCGCCTCGCCCTGTGTTCCACTGGCACAAGGAATTGACTCGGGTTTCCAGCCCGTCGGTATTGATGTGACGGCATTGCCCACATTCAGCTTCACCCTCAATAATGCCAGCACCCCGCTATTCTTCTTCTCCAAGCAGAACGGGTATGCATGTCTCTCTACCGAATCAGAAGCCCCATTGACCTCATTTGATCCAGTGAGTGTGAACAAGGGATGGTTTTCTCCATTAACGCGAACCCGGATTCCGCCAAATCGTTCGCCGCCTTCCAAGCCGCCGCAGAGAAGAGTGCGACCCCGCCTGCTCCGGGGTCGTCTGCCACAGCGTCTTCAGGATCTGAATTACTCGTTCTGGTCGGGGCGAATAACCAGGTGGGTTATACCTAGGATTCAAACACGTGAATTTTGGCTAAGCTAGTTGCGAGCAGCTGACTTTCTCGCCTTCCAACATTACTGCCAATGTCGGGGATACTGTCACCTTCCAGTTCGAGAGCAAGAACCATGTGAGTTGTTTCTCGTTCCTGCCTCAAGTCAAACTCAAATCTCTCCCAGAGCGTCACCCAATCGAGTTTCGCCTCGCCCTGCACCCCACTAGCGGGAGGGATTGACTCGGGTTTCCAGCCCGTCGGTATTAATCCAACAGCGTTGCCCACATTCAGCTTCACCCTCAACAATGCCAGCACTCCGCTATTCTTCTTCTCCAAGCAGACCGGGTATGCTTGTTTCTCTTTGCCCATTCGCGAACTCCATTGATCTCATTTGATCCAGTGAGTGCCAGCAAGGGATGGTTTTCTCCATCAACGCGAACCCGGATTCCGCCAAATCGTTCGCCGCTTTCCAGGCAAATGCGGAGGCGTCCGCCGTGCCCTCTGCGACGGTCGCCAAAAAGCTGCAGCGGAAGCATCCCCGTGATTTTGTCTCTGCCGCCAAGGTAGCCCGCAAATGATTTTGTCACATGTTGCAAGGACGTGGATTACTAGATGAAGGACATCGATGGCGATAACCACAAAACCGCTTGTGTATAATAGAGACGAAGCCACATTGGAAGGGTTGGCCTGCTTTGGGCAGGATTTAGTAACTTTCGCCCAGCAACGATTGACGTTTGTATTATTGAGGTTGGGATCAACCATTGGATTCAGTGATGGAATGAAATTATGCGAGGGTTCAAGGTTATTCGGTCATCTCGGATTCCTTCGCCCAGTTGGATAATTCTTCACTCCAGTCCACTGGAATAGATCCAAGGATGTTTGTTACTAAGATTTAATTACAGGCTTCGAATGCATCCCTCTTCCAGATTCGCTGTATGTACATACGTCATGAACTACGCCGAACAGCCGCAGGATTCTTTGAAAGACCGAAAAAAATGCGTCCCAGTGACGGTTACACAGCGAATTCGGTGCAAATGGGTATCTCTCAAATTATGATTATTAATCGGCATTAACCAAGAATACGTTGAATGAGTGGATTCGGCCGCTGTGCAGGTTCCGGCAGAGCAGCTCGTTGGCTCTCTCGCAATGCCTTGCGCGCAAGCTGCGCGGTGAAGTTGTCCTGCTGCCGATATCGACGCCGGCGCGTGGTTGTTGATCCGCAGTCGAGCGTCAGCGGCCCAAGACAGGTCTCTGATATTTTGCTCGTCCCCGCGGCGGTGATCTTGCCCGTGACCTATCCGTTCATAAATTCATTAGCAGGTGTTCCATTGGCACGAAGCAAGACTGGGGAAACGAGGATAAGAACGGTTAACGCACAAAGTCATATGTACACGACGCATCGTAAGACGTGTCGACGCCCGTCTGTGTGCCCGCGCCATAGTAGCAGATGAGCTGATCAATGACTGCGCCGGTGCGCATGGTGCGATTCTGCGTGAATGCGGCGAGGAAACTATCCGTGGCGATCCCGTTGCTCAATGGGCACTCGTATGCGCAGCCTGTGTTTGGCTGAACTTGTTTGCCGCACCACTCAGGCATGTTCGGCTGGACGAGGCCAGTCGCCTATTCAAGGACGCGGGAGCGGTAAAAGGGAAGCAAAAGTGAGGTCGAGATCGGCGTGCGTACCAGGTTGTACAAGCAGGAGAAGATCGAGATTTGACAGTCGAAGACGTTCACTGTGGCGGCGTTGTACGTGGCAGTTCTGACGGTCGTGGCAATGACGGGGTAGATGGTGGAGCCGGCGGTGTAGCTCGCAGGGCATTGCCACGGCGGACGGTAGGAAGCGAAAGCTATGGCCGATGCGCGGGGAGCGAGTGCGGCGGCGGCGGGCGCGAGGGCGGAGGCATGGACACATGGCCAGAGCAAGAGTAATATGAAGTAAAAGACGGTGGGGGCCATATTCTCCGACGCTGGAAACAAATGGCTTATGTTCAATGACACAAATACACCAGGAACTCACAGGGGACGACACAATGGGCAGTGATTTATTTGATCGACTTGGCGCAAGTCACTGTGCATCTTCACAGTAGCGGGCAGACCGGACGCACGTCCTTGTGATTGGACAAGTTTCATAAGGCATGAGCGAGCTTGGACTCAAAGACGTTCCCGCCGTCCGCAAAGTTTCGCGAACAGAAAACCACACTGGTGGCGAATTAGGGGAGCAAACACAGAGAGGGGCAACTCTGGTGACGCAAATCAACGTTGAGACGCGTGATGTAGAAGAGTGGATGGATCGGGTCCTCTTGGAGCAGCAGAGCGTGGAATAGTGCGAGGCGCAGAGATTGCGTATAATATGCCGCGGATGATTTAGAGTAACTTCGCCCGAATGGAAAGATCAAGACAAAATACTGGGAGGGAGAATCCGCTGAGTCAAGAGCAGCGTGTAGACGTGTAGTGTCTTGGCAGTCTGCAGAGGGGTCGAAATTCGGAGTCAAAGCTCGTGGCCGTCCAGTCGACATGGAAGTTTGAAGCAAAGAGCAGTGTGGCGGTGTCAAGGAACAGATCCGTTGATATCGGGCGTGTCAACGGCACAGATCGCCGCGAATGACGTCTTCTGATTTCGAGGACGCATCTTGCCATTGGCTTCATCTCTACGTCCGTCTCTGCAGCCGAAAATCCATCCAAGTTCTCAATTCGGATAACTCCGCACCCGCTGTCTCAGCTCTTCTCAGGACGCGCTCTCCCTCCCCAATCAGCCTTTCCAGCGATGCCTGCTCTGCGCGGTGCACATGCCCTGTGCAGCGTTGGCCTATCTCGAGGCACAGATATCCCGAGTCAAAGACCAGCTGAAACAAATGGAGACCGAACACGCGGCGCGCTCGAAGCATTATTCCCCAGTTCTCCCCCCTGATCTGGCTGCCCTTTGACCTACTGTGCGAAATATTTTCGTGCACGCTGCCGCAGATCTCTGATGGGCCAACATAAACAAAACTCTACGAGTTTTGACGCGTGTTAGCGGCCTCTGGAGAACCGCAGCAGTGTCGAAATCTTCCTTGTGGTCCCAGCTTCACCTCGATTTCTGGCTCAAACCAAGCTATTCCTGCGATTACAGATCGAGCGCGCGAATACGCCCAAGATCTGGTTTTACGGTGTCCACTATCGCGATTCCAGCCCCCAAGATCGATCTGTTGGAGCTCTTCCTGCTGGAGCTCATTTCGGAATACGTCTCCAGATCCGTTCTCCCCAGTTATGTGATTTCGTTGCATTAGGTGGTCATCCCATGCGCAAGTGCTGGACTTTAGGATCGAAATTGCACCTGCTCCTTGACAACATTTACGACTCGGCAGCGGGCTCCACGGCTTTAACCAAAAGATATAAAACAATGTGGTCGGATTCAAATTGTAACCATGACAGAAAAAGCTACTGTTCCGCTGCAACGTTGAATCCCAACTGACTGATGGCCAACAATGAGCTGCCTTGATTCATCGCGACGTATTCGTTGACACACAAGGTGTTCGCCTCGGTCGTGGATACTGCAAAATACAATCCACGGCCCCTTGGGCGCTGGTGCGAACCAACCCACAGGCCGGGAGGTCTTGTCCGTCCATCACAAAAATGAGGCCATCGATGTCTTTCCCGCCAACGTCATTCCCACAGTCGAACGATATTTCCGCTGTAGAGTACCCCGCGGTGCCGGCAGGGACGTCATCGAAGACGTACGAGCCAGCGCAGGAGGGATAACTGGTCCTGGAGATGGCCGAGCCTTGTAGATGCTGCCCACTGATGGAGGCACCCGAGCCCACGGCGTACCGATCCTTACGGTTCGAGATGAGATCCCGCAGCGTCGAGTGAAGCTGGACATACCGTGTTGCCTGAACCCCATGATTCGAACTTCGCTAGTAGGTCCGTACTGCAGGTACCCGATGATCGGTAGCTGTCCGTTGACAATGGCTTCTTGGTAGAAGATGTACCCTTTCGTCCCTGGGACATTGCACCTCGGTGATACCGGCGCCGGAGGAAGCAACAGCTAAGAAAGTTGCGGAAATGCGAAACGCGTGTCGAGAACTTGTGACTTACCGCCGGAGTAAACGTCGAGGGATTATACTGTGAGATTTTGAGTTTATTGTAGAAAACAGGGAATGGAAAACGAACGACTCTTCCCCTGATAAGGTGGAAACAATTAGGGATGGGCTGCCCCGTCTTGGTCGCCATTGCTTGCATCTTTGCTTGATAGTAATTCCATCTAGAGTTTATCAATTGAAAGATCCCGGTAGACACTGTTAGTATCTGTGAATTCAAAAATACCCACGCATTTGTTCCACGCGACCTGAAACAGTTGAAAACCCCAAGCACATCGAAGGTCGGGACAACTCACGTGCATCCATTGGGATATGTGTTGATCAGGTTCGTGAGCCATTGGTTGAACAGCAGCGGCAAACTCGCGTCATTCTTGGGCACACTAGAAGGCGTGATCTCAGAGAGCAGATTCTGCACGCTGAGCGCAGTGGCATTGAAAATCTGGGAAGACCCGCCAAAATCTGCAATGATAGCGAGTCTGCACCAGAATCTCCAGGTGTGGTGCTACGTACATTGGCCAATGGCAGCAAGGTTGCGCAGGAAAAATCTGGCCAATCCATTCACCCAGTGCAAGCTTGAATCAAGATAAAACGACTAACTCAACTCTATTTATTTGATCCGAGGCAGCGTTCCATGTGTTGAATTTGGTTATATCATCCATGTTTGCCTTCTGAGGGGGATTGTTGGCATTAGCCGAGTTTTGATTCACGACGTTGGATTTCGCTGTTGAAGGGATGTTCAGACGAATTCCTCGGTGGCTAGGAAGGGTTACCTTGGTTCAGAGGTTTATCGACCCAACTTCCGTAGCGGAAATGCATCAGCGCAGTATCTGGTCAACTGGAGAGCGCTTACACCATATTGGCGGTCTGAAGCAAACACCCGCGTTATAACAAAGAATATGAGGCAGGGAATGGCACGTACGACATCAATGGCTCGAACTAGTCCGAGCCCCATTGTAGATCCATCGGCACGCACGTAATTGATAAGATTTGTTTCCACCCTGTGTTTCTGTCAAAACGGACCACGGGGTGTTTGTGATGACTCATACCAGGCACAGTCAACAAAGTTTCTCAGTGATTGATCGTAAAACTGACTGATATACCCTAGCCTGCAATATGTCGGCCCACTTCGTACTAGATATCAACCACTAAAGCATACTCGAAAACATGTTCCTCTGCATCACATCGTTAAAAGTAAGCTTGCATTTCGTACAAGACCACGCACGGTTGACTGATTGGCCCCCTTGGGGTGGTCCGTTCACTTGCAGTGGCACAAGTGTGACGCTGTTAGCGGGGCCATTGGGATCCAGTCGGGCGTAGGACCCTGCGCCCAGCGATACACTTTCGTTGTTCGACACGCTCAGACTGCAAGTAGGGATATTTATTTCTGTAGACCTATCATTCAAGCGTTGCTTAAAAGAGCTGTAGATGTTGGACATACGGCGAGGAGGAAAACGGCGGAACAAGTGGTGAGCGTTGATCTGGTCTTCATTGTGCGTTGTATCAACCACTGAAACTGGCTTCAGATAGCGGATAGTCGGCCGCGATAGGGACGGTGTTTTTTGGCGGAGCAATGTCGATAGTGTGCGTAGCGATTTGGCTGTATTTTCCAAGAGTGCCCTCCCGAGCCTCATGGGTGTGTTCGTAGATGGCGAATGCTGGGCGGTGCGGACTTTCGGGACAGCTGAAAAAGATAATGTTACAAGAGGGTCCCACGGAATCTTTGAGGACTCACTGCGCGAATTGATCTGCGCGGCTCTTCTACGCTGGTCTGGATCCGTGCCATCGTCGTTCCAATCCGCATTTTCAGCTTCGTCGGGGAGGGTAAGATCAATTGGCGCCGTCGGGCATGGCGAGGACGACGAGCCCGATGATGAAGACGATTGGCTCGTGCTCGTGCTCTGGCTCATCGTTGTACTCATTGTGTCCGTGGTCCTCGTGTCCGTGTCCGTGTCCGTGTTTGTCCCAGTCTGTGAGTTGTCGGTGGTCGGCGTCGGAGTGGGCCGCGAAATGGGAGCCGTCCATGGACCCTTCCATCCTGGCGGTTTAGTGGGGACCTGGACCAATACAGGCGATATGAGTGGCGGTATTACCGAGCTAGGATGTACACGCACGGGGGGTAGTGCCGCCAACAATTCCAACGTCAAGTGGCAAACACGGATCGATGACCAGATTGAATAACAAAGACCAAAAGTTGTTACTGTTGCATCGATTCTTGTCGCCGGGCGGCCCATTCACGTTGTTCCCTGGCGAATCCGAGTGCGATGGCACTGGAACAGAGCTGATCCAGGTGGGAGTCGAAGTCAATGGACCCGTGAAAGTGATTATTGAGGCGCCGGAAGGTGGGATGATGTCTTGCGCTGCACAATTGTTTAGACTCGGGGATCACTGCAAGGGGAGAAGATCATACACCACGTAGGCACGATGCCGCCCACTTCGGAGCATCCCGGATCGAGAAGCTCCAAAATCGGGATTCCACCCCTGAGTTGAAAAAAGTGTGAGTGACGGTCAAGAAGATGAACTCGAACCCACTTGTCCAGAGTGATCGTCGCGCCACCAGCGCTTATGGTCGTAGTGCCCGTCGGAAGCGGGAACGACGTGGTGGTACCGGAGCAAACAAATGTCTCAGATACTGCCCCAGATGGGGGAACTGGATTCGGGTCTGAATGGAGGAGTAAGGTCAGCGCAAGCCACGAATCGCAAGAACCTCATACTCCAAGGTATGAACGTGTTCGATTGGACTGGCTGGCCCGTCGTAGTCGACTTTTGAATGGTTCAGTTGATCTTCCAGGATCATGTGAGTGGTATACTCACGAAGGGAAACACCGGATTTGTCCATGGACCGAGCCAGCCCATTGGCGTTACTGCTGTCGGTGTCGTTCCGCCCAAAATCCCGACGTCGGTCGGCAGAGTTCCCACAATTGATGGACCATTGGCGCCTCCCGAGAGCGACCAGACTTCGCCCTCAGGACCCGTAACCGTTGTGACAACCCCATTGCTGGGCGAGGGAATGACCGTGGAGAATGTATCACTGCCAGAGATGGGCGCAGTGAACGTGATCGGACCTGCAGTTGGCGGGACGATATTAAAGCTCCAGGTGGGCGTGATGGCATTAAGCTCGGAAACACTGGACGGTAGCAAAGCAGAGACGGGCGTGCCTCCTGGGGCCAAGGAGATGAACTGGCCATTCGCCGTGATCACAGTAGACGTTGTCGGGATCGGGATCACGATTGTAGCAGTTGCGCTATCACCAGCGACAACGAAAGTCTCCGATACAGCGCCCGGGGATGGATAAGGATTGGGATCTGGGTGGAGTGATGAGAACCAGTGTGAAGCGAAGCTCCGATACGCACTCCATGTCATGAAGGTGAAGTTCCCAGGCGTGGAACCACCGCCTGGGTTCGAGCTATTGGTGCCGCCACCGCCAGGGTTCGAGCCACTAGAGCCTCCGTCGGCCTATCAAATTATTATAATCCGGGAATCCTCGTGGTAAACGACGTACAACTGCCACCCAGAGGCTGATAGTGCTCGCAAAGCCGTCGATGTTGTCTGCCTGGAGGGCAACCGACACATTACCAGGGTAGCTGATCATATTGGTGCTTCCCGCGGTGGTCAGCTGATAAAGGTAGACCGCTGCCGATTCCTCGTCGATCAAGACCATGGATTCTTGACAATTGCGATTTGGTACGCACGACTGCACAGAGGTTGGAAAATGAGCTGCGTATCACGCGGCGAAGACTTACGGAGTCGTACGACTGAGATAGGTGTCAGCTTGAGCCGTGTGTGCAGCACAAAGAAACAGCTGTACCTGGAAGAAGCTGTATAAACCCGCCCCATACACGAAAACATTCACTGAATTCGTGATAACCAGACCCCATGCGTAGAGGCCAGCCTCGGAAGGGTCTCCATAAGTGAGATTCGTTGAAAAGGGAGAGGGATAACTGGGTGTGGGTTGGAAATACGGAGTCTCTGTTTGAATCAGTCCCGCATAGATGTTTTCCGCATTGTTGAAAGCGTATTGGTAGATGACCTGTCGAGATCATGAGAACGAGAACGAGACCGACCGCAGAGTACGTACATGGTGTTCCGACGCCGTTCCCACAAGCCATACAGGCCCATTGATAGACTCGATTAAAACACCGCGTCCGCTATAAGAGTTGATCTGGCTTTGATTCGGGTCATCCAAATCGTGATCTTTATTACGAACGCTGTCAGCGCGGAAGGATCTGAATGCAATTTACATACCTGCATTCCAAACCCAAACATTCTATACAGAGATCAATGGCGACCGCCTGAAAGAGGATAACTCCTGACCTCGAAATAGCCTGAGCTTGTCTCTGTTATGTGCAGGCCAAGAAATGCGGAGGTGCAGTCTGCCTCATTACCAGACAAGGGCGCGCAATTCTCAGCAGTAATGTTCGTGCCCTGTCAAGCCAGGATCAAAACACGGACGTGAAAAGTAAAGTTATCGCATACCGCCGCGCCACCGAGGCGAACGTGCACGTCCCACATCCCTGCCGCCCCTTGCGAAGTCGCCTCAACATTCCACTCAATCCCAATCGCGCCAGCCGACCCTCCCATTGTGGAGATGACAAAATCGCTCATCTCGACCACCCCGACATCCCCGGGCTTGCCCACTTGAATGACGGGTCGGGGATTGTTCGGGTCGGCAAAGTTGGGCCCAGCGCCCATGATAACTGCATACATCGCTCCAACCATCTGCGTACCCGCCGGAACAAAGATCGTGTCTGTGACCAAATATGTACCAGTCTCGAACACTGTGAGCGAGGTCAATAAAGCGGCAGCCAACGAGGTCGACGAATCTCACAAAGAATTGAACAACCGGAATACTGTTATGTACGACGTTCAATGAGTATTCGGGTTAAAACGAACTGCTCACCGTGGAGAGGAAATTATTAATGGCGAGCGTATCGTCCGAGACTCCGTCGCCCATCGCACCAAGTCCACTTGTCATCAGAGTGGCGAATTCTAGACACCCAGTGAGACATGCGAATAGACGAAGGGATTCTGAACATACGGCTGGGCTGGTAGCCTCCGTACTGCGGCCGCGACTTGGTCACGTAGGCGCCCGATGAATCTGTCAACGCCTCCGACCGCGAGCCATAGGGCGTGTAGGAGCCGCGCAGATACTGCTTTGATGTTCCTGTTCCAAAGTATGTTAGAAAAACCCGTGCTTTCTTCAGGTAAGATAGAAACGTGCACAAACCTGTGTATACATTGCCCTGGAACCATTCGAGCCCCATTCCGGCGTTGGCGGCGACGACCGTGCCGCTGCTGTCTTGAATGTTTGCGGTCGAAATATCAGAGAAGCCGACATTGTCGAGAACTACGGAACCGCCGAGACTTGAAGGTTGGCTGCTTGACATCTGCAAGTGGAGTTATAAGACCCTCCGAATGAGTAATAGATTGTTCTATACCCTGATTCCGATTCCCGTAGCCGAAATTTGTGAGTCGACGATGAGCACCCCAGCTGCAGTCTGAGGAACGAGTCAGATATGGTTGATAGATGGTCGAAAATTGATTACTTGAGTTCCCAAAGTTAACCCTCCGGTGCGGAGGTCGAAACCAACTTGACAATTCCTGTGTTGTTCATAAGCGGGAAGGACATTTATCGACGGGGAAAGTACACACGAAATTTGAATGTTCTGCCATGTAAAGCCCCAATCCCACCATTGGTAAATGGCGGACACAGCGTTGGTAATTTTGACATTGCGGATCGTGAACTGTTGGTTAGAAATCCACATGCCGAATGCACCGCTGCGCGACATCAATATATTCTCTCTAGCGTCGGCGAAGAGCAAAGAGATCGTACCCATCGAAGGTGAGGTCAGACATGAAACCACCTGAGCCATTCTCCATGAATAGACTATAAGACGATAATAAAGCCTGTACAAAAGGGATGTATCAATGCGCGCGTACCCTTGATGTTTGGTGCCAGTCGCATTGGACATCTTGAAGTCTATATTGATCAATGAAGTGGCCTTGGTTGTTGCGATGGTTGGTCTACGGATTGAAGTGAACGATGGAGGGTCTCACCTGGCCGACTTGCCAATGGATACCGGTCCCAAATTGATCTGACGGCATGGCTGAGACGTCGATAACGAAGTTCCTGACTGAGCGGAAGAAGTTCTAGGGCTGGAGTGAGCGAAAGTTCACGATGAACTAGTGACTAGTGACGCACATTCTGGTTGGTCCACCAATTCACACCCGCGCCGTCTGCGTTTGGCCCGCCAGAACTGTACGGATCCGCATCTAAGTGAACGAGTTAGGAGCAGCAGCAGAGAGCATTAACAAGAGGACTCCCCTATGACAGCAGTGCCTACGAAACCGGCATCTGCGACGAGTGTAGGTTTTTGATTATAATCGCCAACGCTGGATCGCCGTTGATCAATATTTTCGAGGCCGAGTCAGATAGACTCACAGAGAAGTGAAATAGAATCTGGATGCCATTAACATTTGTGTGGATACACCTCACATGTACTCACGGAATAATGGGTTTAGTAACGCGGTACTAGAGATGGTGAGCGGACATTCATTCGGTCACAAGTTCACATACTGTGCCGGGAGGGAAGAATACGATTGCTGGGGTAATCTGGGAGATTTGATCAATTTTGTGCAAAAATTGGTACAGGAGACCGCACAGTGGAAGAATTGCATCTTTCGCCACAACGGTTACCCTCTGCGGTCTCGATTGAAATCAAATCCTTGACCCAGAAAGCAGCATACCACTAATGGCATTGTTGATGGCGTCGGTGTCGTCTGTAAAATCAAATGGGCCTCGAGGTTTGGTCGAAGAAAGAAAATTAGCACCCACCCGCAATACCATCTCCAACAGCCTGAAAAGAGGCTTAAGTTAGGCCATAGTAAACCTAGAACAACGCACATGATAATCGTTCTTGACGTTGCGGAACACCTGTGATACATCGTGAGGATATCACGACTGCTGCAAGGAGATCTCTACCTTGTAGTCATCTTGGTATGCGCTCTTGCTGGCTGAGGTCAGTGCAGCATCGTTCATCCAATATGGATCTTGGGAATGTCCCGGTGAGCCATAGTCAGACTCTCAACAGAAAGCTACACACCAGTTGAAGATGCGTTGCCGGTGACCCCTCCGCATCCCGCCGCCGCAAAAGAAGGAAGATAGATAAGCGCGCCGAAGCACGCCAAAAAAGTTGGTTTAAGCATTTCTGGGTAACCTGAGGAATGGTGGCCCATTTATATCTGCAGTCGAAGCCCATGCAGCTATTTGTCTGGAACGACATGGTGGAAGCGGATCAAGCGTCGAAGAGGCTGTGCCGAGTGCATTGATGGCCCATTGATCGGCTTGATCCGCTGTGCATTCGGCGGCAAGCGACACTGTCCAAAACTAAGGAGATGTCCGGTCGGCGGGCAGAAGAGCAGGAGCGGGCTACTTGGACTTATTTTCTCAACGCAGGCGTCCCGTGTTCTGGGATTCTCCAACAGCGAAATCTTAGGGAAAGGTTGCACCTCAAAGCCGGAAGCTGGAAAGTTACATCTAGTCAGGGTTGTCCCGGACGATATCATCCAGCCAAGGCCCAGTCGTTCAGCAGATGCTGCTATTCAGCGGTTGCAATGTGTCGTGGCATCAGTGAAAGCCGTTACCCTTACAACATTTCCGATTATCCGGTTGGATGGTTCCCTAGTGTCTGAATCAACTCACTATGACACCTATTGTTAAATTTTACGACCGGGAAGGTTCAAAGATCCAGACTACTTACAGAGAACTCCGCCCAGCATGTGTGACGATACGACGATGCCGTACGAAGAGCTATACTGTACTATTACAACCGTAGGTTCAGTCACAGGTCACAACGCCAGTTGAACTGAACCTATTCGAATTTTGGTCACGGTCACAAGGCTCTGGGAGGTGTGTTTTAAGGCAAAAAAGGTCGGCAAATCCCGAAAAATTGTCCAAAAAAAGGAAATTGAACCTATCAAAACTTGAACCTAAGAGGTCACAGGTCACACCCCTGAACCTACGGTTGTAATAGTACAGTACATGGAGTTTGGATTCCCGCTCCCCAGTGACCTTTGATAAAGCGTAAGTAGTTGCCGAGATCCATTCCGCGATCCATACCGAAAATTGAACGCCGAACAGTTTAATGTTCGACCTCCGTGGCTTGCGGAGCGCAATTCCCGGCGATACGTACGTACACTTATTTGGAATGCGGCTTCCCTCACAAAAAGGATCGCTCGCAGAGCGCAACACCCGGCTTATAGTTCGGTAGCTACCTGGTCAAGTCCCTATGCAAGCGCACATTTTTACTGCGGCCGCGTTTCACTCGTCTGCTCCGCCAGTCTGGACGAATGAGTTTCCCAGTTTGTTTCAGCACTGCACTGTTCATTTTTCCTGTCCTCAGGAATGTTGTTACAGTGCTCATTTTCTACCAAGTATTTCTCACTCGCCGTCTATTCAATTCTGCTAGCTCTCGCAAACTGAAATGGATTTAATATTGAAGCAGGAACCACGCTGGGAAAGGTATCAAAACCTTTGATAATCAATTTTCTTTTCAAGGAGGAAACTCACGCATGGATCTCACACCAGGCCACACTCCAGTTTCGCAAGCTTGAAGATTATTGGGCATTCCTGATGTGCGCCGATCCGTTCCAAGCAACTCTGAGTAACGTAAAGCGCAGGTAAGGAAGCCAAAGGGCACGGAAGGTGCATTTGGGAAAGCAAATTTGACTTCAAGAGAGTAGCAATGCGAGTGCTGCAAATAACGGGTGAATGCTTCGGCAAATAAACTGAACGACAGGATGATTCCAAAGATCCAAAGAGCAGCCAGATACATTCCAGTATGCTGATTGCGAGCGCAGCGAGCAATTCTTCAGTCACGCGCGAGGGTGAAGCAGGGGAGAAAACACGAACAAATTGTACGAAGTCTTTTGATGGCACGAAACAACCTGCTCAGAACTTGGTTGTTTCTTACTCTGTTGCTTCAGCTCGTCATGAGCGATGTCCGTGGCTGTGCTCATTCACAAATGAACTTGTTCTGTATGTGCCTATTTGGGGGATTTCAAAGGGGAATGGCGCGTGGCTGTGCTCCTCTTTGCGGGACGGCCCCGGACCGCTGTCGGCCCGTCCATTTCCGGTGAGTGAGTTTGATGCGACCCAATGCGAGCTGGTTGACGCGTTAGCTTCGACCGAGCGAGCGTTGGGCGCCTATCAACCAGCTCAAAAAATTTCCACAAGCACACGAGGCTTTGAATTATTTCTTGTACTTTATATAAAGTTCACAATTGTTGAAAAGAATTCAGAAACAAATCACAATCCAAGGCTCATGGAAGGAACTGACCTTTTGGAAACCTTCCTGGGAAATTTTCCTTGTTAGTCAAGTTCTGTTTGTCCCACGCCGCTTGCCGGCTCTCTCCAAATCGTGAGTCACGGCTGCGCCGCATCATTCGCAGCACACAGATTACAGACCGGATATCGATGTCAGGAGCAGCCCGATTAGGACCCCATTTCTGACTGGTTGTCGTTTCCTGAGGTTCACGTTGCTTCCCATGTCTTGCGGACCGTGGGATTGTAAAGAATGTTGAGCTGTTTTGTATAAACACGTCTGTGGCAAAAATCCGGTCAGGCATTTATTTCAGCTATGGAGTGGTTTACAACTCACGAATCATTCAGAACTTGATCGCTATGCGAGCGGTAAGCTTAAGATAGCGAACACTGGCCATGTGATCCCCAGACGTCACAGTCGAAGAAGCTGCAGAAAGAACGCGTGAGAGTATCATCTGCGAGATATATTTGTGCGCAAGTGCGTCATTCCTTCACTTCTCCCCGTCCCTTCATTCAGCATGCATCTCGCGCTCTCATTGTGGATTGTTGCCGCTCTATGTATCGCTGTCCGCGGTGGAATGACCAACTTTACGCTAGACGACACCTCAGTGACGATCACCTACGCTCCGCCGCCATTGCTGCGCTGTACTCCAGACGTTTGCGCCTCAGATCCGACAGTGCCGCTGCACAACGGCACATCGACCACAGTCGAAGGAGCTATATTGATTCCCTTTAACGGTGAGGGCTATGTTCAGGACCGATATCCGTCGTTCAATACTGATTCATACAACGTCTCCACGCAGGCAGCGCGGTGTATGTGTATTTAGGAATTACCGGGATCTGCATGTTCAACCTCGATGGGATGGTTGTCGGGAAAGCAATCGGGGGTAACAACAATAATATCTCCCTCGCATATCACACCAACGGCTTGCCGGACGTACCGCACCTCCTCATGATATATTCTGGGCAACCTACAGGCATCATACAATTCGATTATGCCGTATTTAGGTACGTGCAAATCCACCTAGTGTGAGCGCAGAATTTCACGTTGAAGATCATTGTTTACACTATAGCCATAATGTCACTACGCAGAAATCGCATCGAGGCGCCATCATCGGCGGGGTGGTTGCCGGCGTCGCCGCTGCTGCCATTCTGTCATTCGGAGCGGTCTTACTACGCCGTCGGCACCAGCAAAAACGTATTTCAACTCGTGGCGTTCCGTTGGGCGACCACTGGCCAGATAAGCCCAGTATCAAATTAGTCGGGATAGGGAAGGGGAACGGAAGTAACTAACATCGTATCCTCGTAAGATGGGATTGTTTCCTGATACTCGTCCGTGAAAATTTCACGGCATTGGCTGTTCGTTTGAGCTGCATGAACGTTCCAAATAAGACTCCATCAAGGTACAAATTCAAATTTCATGCCCCAGTGGTTCAATGGTTGTCGCCGGACAATATTGATCGATTTATACAGTTTCTCATTTAACGGTGTGTGAACGGAAGCGGAATGGCTACCGTAATAATGAGGGAACGGGCTCACTTCGGCTGTTTCTAGGCCATAAGTAGAAGCTGATGGAGCCTCCTCGGATCCGTGGCGCCAACGGTTGAACTCCTCCCTCATGATCAGCAGGTCATGTATTGAGCGCAGCCAGGACAAAGTCCAGGCTAAAACTGCTTGGATGAAGTTGAGCAAGTGGTATGAAGCGAGAAATCTTGTAGTTTGTCAATATGTGGTGTTGCCGATGAAACCTTTGTTTGAGGGTGTGTATCAGTAGGAATGAGCCAAAAAAGAGTCAGAGATTATCATAATAGCTCTTGCAGTGCTAGGATATTACAAGAATCCACTCTGTGGGTGAGTGATCTTGAAGAAACCATTCAACCGTTTATTTATCATTTGTTTGCCGTTTACTGACCCTCGCAAACTAAACGGAAATTCAAACGGTTTTACACCTGTTCCGGAAAAGAATGAGACTCCGCTTTTTTTTCACACTTGTAAATTTTGATGAAGCGCGAAGACTTACTGGATTTGGGTTTGGGACCGACCATTTGTCGGGCAGTATTCCAATTCGGTACAGATCATGACGTCCAATTCGGTACAGACGATGCCGGCAACCAGCTAGAAAATTTTGATGAAGCGCCAAGACCTACTGGATTTGGGTTTAGAGCCGACAATCTGTCGGGCAGTCCAATTCGGCACCGACCGTGACGGCAACCAGCTAGCTGTCTTCCGTCTCTCATGGTCTACAGAGCTACCCCAAATCCAGTAAGTCTTGGCGCTTCATCAAAATTTACAAAGAGTGGAAAAAAAAGCGGAGTCTCAAACTTTTCCGGAACGGCTGTAACCGATTAAACAGCTTGTAAATGGAAACTGTTGGAGCCTTACCAAATCACTTCAATGAGCTCGTTACGTGTAGTCTCGTTCACAGGAGCTCAATCTCCGAGGGTTCACACAACTTGGAATTTGTTCATTTCATTTTGTTGTGCAATACTTATCTTAGGACCGCCCATCGAGCGCTCAAAGTGATTGTCGAAATGGATCAGTGTATCGGTTCTGTTACAGACCAGGTACTTATCGCCGAGGAGGCCATTATTGCTACCTGCTTTATGGCATCCAATCAGGGGTTAATCGAAACAAAGGCGACCAACTCAATCCATTTCAAAGCTTGCATTTCTTTATCTAACTTCTCCCAGTTGAAAACTGGCCGTAGGTTGTGGGCATTGAAATTTTTGTGAGATGACACTTGAAATTTCGAATTTTTCGGGCTTAATGCAATATCACTGCTTCATCATTTTCCACAGTCAGGAGGATTGACCGGATTACGGATGATAAAACGAGCCGGAATCGCCTTAACCATTTCAGGTCGCCTGTGGGGGAGGAAGCGGTCGGCTGCATAGGTCTCCTCGTTGGTGACTTCACGGAGATTGGATGTAGTCAATGTGTAGACAAGCACATTGGTTCGGCGCCGCGGAGCTCAAGGCTGGCCAGATTGTCCTTGATAGCGCTATTGATGGTACAATTCTGTGCTTGGAAAGACTACGCAAATCTGCCCCACCACTCCAAGACCTTGGGTTTCTCCCATGGGTCCTCCAGTGAGCCTCCTGAATGCGTTCTCCGATTCGCCCGGGTGTCTGTCGACACCACGAAGTAGCGATGCTGGAAGATGGCGGGTTTCTCGTCCAGAACAAAGGACAGATTCATTTGCGCCGGAATACCTTCAAAGCGGCCGCCAACTCCTTCTGCCGCATCTATACTCCAATTTGCAATATCTTGTTGTTCGCCGTGCGGATTGCCTGATATTCTCAGCTGCGATTCTCTCGTACCAGATTCGTGCACTGTGTGTTTATTTCCCTTCGATGTGCTGGCGTTTCCGGATAGTCCGGCCTGGGGAATGCTGAGAGCGGCTCCTAGGGTGTTTTCAACTGTCTTGTCCTGTGTTGTCTTGACTGAGATTGTTTGCTGAGGCTGGGTCAGCTCTTGGTATTTGACGTCCCTCACCCTTTGCCCGGGTGACTTGATCATTAGGCCCACTGACGCTATGCGGCGTCCACCGGTAGCCGTACAAACGAGCGATACATCGACGAGGGTGGGTTCATCTGGCGGGGCGCGTGTATGGTAGCTCAAAGTAGCCTGCACGTAGCTCATCCCGTTTTCGCCGAGACGGAGGATAAAGACGACAGGGGATGCTAGTGGAAAGTCGAACTCCGGTAAACGTGGAGTTGGTGCGGGGCTTTCGGCCGTATTTCCATCCCTGTCCGGTATGTGAGTGACGCAACAGCCATGAAAGAATACTCACCGTATGTAATTCCGGGGATAATAGCCGGTTGCAGTCATCCCTTGTTCCCTCCCAAAGCACCACAACTCGTTGTCATCGTCGTAGCCTATAGCCTCGATGACACGCATCCCTTTCCGAAGGGGCAATCCTGAAACGGCGGGGTGCTGTTGTGTGTTAGGATCTTGTAAAAGAACGAATGAGGATGTAACACCTTCATGGCACCATCCCAATCATAGAGGATCTCATGAGTCTTGGGTGGAGTGTCTAGAATCGGAAGAGGTGGATTATGAAAAGACGATTTTCCAACGAATGCTTACGCTCACCATCCCAGTCAATACTCCCGTCTTCATGATGGTGCACATGTCTACCGAAAAACCGTGAAATGCGAGCCATTGGCCCTTCCCCCATAATCGGGGCACTGGTGGGTGCATATATTAACATTGCAGGGCACAAGATGTGGGAACTTGCCTCTCCAGGACGATCCCTTCAAATTATGGGAAAGAAGAGAGAATGAGACAAACTACAGGTTTTCGCTATGCGCTCACCGTGAGGCTCAGCGTAAATCCGTGTTCTTTCCGTCAAAAGTGTTACCGAATCGTCATTCTGAATTCTCAGCTCAGAGAGGGTTCGCTCGTCATCCCATTCCAGCACCTGCTCCTTAAGTCTTATATTTCGCGGGGGAGTATACTCTTGCCGGAGGAATTGTTAAAGGTCAACTGAGTATGATCATCGGAGAACGGAACGTACCAAACGCACTACACCACCGCAAACAAGTCTCCTTGAGATTCGACAGTCGTCCATCCAAGTCGACCCCGTGTCGAATTTGAAAACCGGGAGACTTTACGATAATCTCGTTTTCAGAGCGGTCGATGATAAAGCCATCCTGAAGAGAGTACGAGTGAAGATCTTGCTCGTCCTGCAACTCGGTGCCCTCGTATTGAAGATATTGTCGACCTGATGATGGAGTTATCAAGCCCCGATCTCAAATGCCACTGTCCACTCACCGACGGGTATTCCTTCAGTTGCGTAGATATCGGACTTGAGTTTTCTGACCGAATCGGCGAGATCTACGTCGTATTCAGTCCAGACATAGTCCTCGTTAGTGTAGTGTGCAATGTATATCTTGACCATCGATATGGAGTGAGGTCGTGGGAAGAGAAACAGCAGCGTGTGTGTTAATATCTTTGGGAAGTCGCGTCCGAGGAAATGGCGGTGATAACGGTTACCGGGTTCTTGGATCGCATGACAGTCAGCATGAAGATTCATTGGGCGCTAATTTTTCTAGCGTCGTGAATATCTGATACAGAGACGCCAATAGACATGTGCGTCAAAGTGAAAACCGACGTTGAAACCCAAGCCAGAGCTAACTGAAGCCCATGCACGAGGAAAACGACGCCCCAGCCTCCGATCGAGAATTACAGCTTTCGCATGAACAGCGATGGGTAAACGTCGCTGATCGCCCGCACCAAGCAAAGCCCGAGACGACGTATAATAGACCCACGAATACATGGAACGGTCAGAAAGATGCGCCAAGTTCACAACACAAGAGGCATTCTCACAATGACTTCATAGGCAGAGGACGAGCGTGCGAACGTCCCGGTCCTTGTTGATTGTATCCTATAGAGCATCGGATTCTGTCGGCCGCTTGAATGCGATGAAATAACATTGAATGGTAGGGGCGGTGCTGGTCTGATTCGAGAAAGCGATGGTAGCTGGCCGTGGCGGAAAGCAAAAGGAGTTACCGATATCAACGGATCTGTGATGGTGCACCGCCACGACACTGCCACTCTGTCCTCTTCTTCCCAGACGCCACAACGAAGACACAACGCTGACTCGCCCTGGATGCTCGCGACTGGATATGTCCGACACAACGAAGACGCAACGACACCGACGGGTGACATCGACAGCGACGATTCCGAGTCGCGTCCCGAAACCCGCACGCGGCACGGCTGCGCTCTTCGAGGCGAAATACCGAGACCGGTGTGCAAAGGGAGGTTGCCGCCCGTGGCAAAGCGGACGGTGAAACGAGTGAGTCGATGCTTGTTCCCTTTGATTCCTCCCTCCTGCACGTGTTTCCCTCTGGACAAGAATGTGTTCGATCCTCTCCATTTTCTACTTTGCCGCCCTCCCTCCACGTCCTGTCTGAGTCCAGCGACTCAACGCGCCTCCGCCTCCCTAGGATATTCTCTTCCTACCCTCGACGCCTGCCCCACACCACCCATTCCGAACACGCCACAACAATAATACGCCCCGCCTTTCCATCCCACCATAGACTAGATGGCATGCTCAATAGTTTTCCTCTGTCGCTGCATTTCACTGTTCTGCATTTGCTGCGATGCGAGCACTCTTCTCCTTGGTTCATTTGATCGACCGTCGCCCTCCAAATCCTATCTGGCTCCCGGTCATGTTTTTCCTAGACCTCCTCGTGCGCATGTTTTGTTCCTTCTCTCTCGCATCCTGCTCACGGTTTTTCTTATACATCCCAATCCATCCTTGGTTCCATCGCGCTCCAGAGCCCCTATCTGCGTATCTGCTTCCGCCTCTCCCTGATGATCTCAGCCCCCTGCGCTTCGTCGTGCATGGATTCTCCCCACATTCCCTGCAATCCATATCTCTTCTCTGCTTCACTTTTCAGCATCGCACCTCTCTCCGTGTACTCTGGCTAGCTTCCCCTGTTCCATCGCTTCGCGCGCGGATCCTCATGGGCGCAGAATATCCCGGAAAGCTAAGCGATGCACATGCAACCCTCGAACGCTCCATATGCTATTTCTGGCCTTCGTGCTATTAATGCTCCAACGACGATTTCTGATTCCCGAACGTCTACTTACATACACACACCCTCAGGTCTTTTCTGGATCCTCATTCTTCATAAACGGGCAATAAAATATTCAGACGCACATACGCGCTTCGCTTCCCATGTGAGCTCTGCGGCAGGTATTCCTCTTCGTCAGCACGTTAGCAACGACAACGCTATCGGTTCTACTCTGCATCATACTCTGGGCGGGTTGCTTGCTCCCCATGATTCGCTGGATTTTGAATCGGAAGAGACAGACATCACGCAGCGGCCTCGAGACTGCTTACGGAGCGCCGCCGCCTCAGTGTTTGCGTTCACTAGCGCAGTGCCAACTCAATACCCGCGGCGTTCTTCCGCAAGCTTTCTTTCTTTTATTTAGATCAGGCGCAGGAAATCCCGTCTCTGGCAATATCTGTGTCTTCCTTGACGTGATACGCTGGCGGCGCGGCCTGCATCATGATTTGCTGAGTGCTAATGGTTCAGTGCTGTTGGATCAGTGACCTGAACTGACTGATCACTCGTTTATTTTGGCCAGGCAGCTCACTTTGCCCTTATACAGGCACCGTGCAGCTTCAGGTACAGAGATTGATACTGTTAATTTAGAAGTGTTCCAATCTCAAAAAGGTGTGGCCAATATAATGATCTCCTACCTCCGCAGGGTCAGCACGAAAGGATTTGCCGTCAAGAAGAAAGCTTCCCGTGGTATGTTTAATCATTACGGTCTTCAGGTCTTTGACATCATGTACACGAAGGCTCCCGATTCCGATGTCGAAGCAGATATGGACATCGCCGAGGGGGCTGAGGTACGTCCTGAGAAATATTGGGTTATCGGGTTGAAACTGAACCCGACAAGACCAGTCGTCTCGGGAGGCGCGCTCTGGCATTCAACTGCCTGTGTCTCTCGTTCGCTGGTGAGCCTAGCCTCCTACCACCACCCCACCACTCTCCTCCCCTCCTTGCTTCTCCCGCCTCTGCATGGGATATGGAGCAGCCGCTGTTTCGTACCTCCGTTACCGGATCCTCGCTTACATGCAAGCTCGCTACCCGCACATAAACCAAAACGGCACTGCCCCTCTATGCATCAATGCGAGCCTGCCCGCTCCGCCCTCAGCTCAAACTCGTACGCATCCTCTGGCCGCCCGCCCCTATCGCCGCCCAGGTCTTGCGTTCACCCCGCACCCCCGCTCCGCACACAAACTGCATAGTTTCCCGACAACTGCAGGGGACTAAGCAGTCGTCGTTCCACTACGAATCAACTATGTCACTCTTTTTATAAAATTAGCCTGTCTATCCGTCCGAAGCTTTTATCTCCGCCAAATTCTCGGCTGTTACTTTGCCCCAGCCATCAGTTGCCGGTTTGTCACTTATGGGCCGACCGTCAAGCAGTTAAGGATGCCGTGCCATGCCGGTGAGCCGTGTAGTGGCTGCTTTCGTCACTTTTCTAGCAGACATCGCCGCAGCGCCAATATCGGACGAAATGCGCACATAAATTCCAAAAGAAGACTTTGAGAATTTTGAATTCAACTTATTCAGCCGAAATGGCCCACCGTGCTCTTGTAACACCACGTAAAGGGGCCGTAACTACAGGAAAAATCGTCTTCTGCTAATGTTGCTAGGAATCCGCTGACGAAAAACAAACAATCTCGTTGATATCATGAACACTCGATCAACACTATCGTACACTAACTTGCATCCGAGTCAGCGCATCCCGCGCACTCAGTATCGTTCCATCGCTTGTGGTCCCCTCAACGACATGACCTGCGGGCCAAGTGCGGATGCTACTCCCATACCTAAATCAAGAGGGTACGCCTGTTCGTTATCTTTCCCCTCATCGCCTCCCGTCCACTCGAACGTCGGGGAAAAGCTGAACTTGATCTTCGGCACAGCCTCCATGTGATCCCTAGGCCCAAGGATTACCGGCAACCCACCCTGGCGCGGCAGGCCACCCTTCCACGGCAAGCGGTTCGCCTCAGGGTATTTCCCGTCGCCAGAATTGAGCGGCGGCAACGTGTCGTCGTCCAACATCAGGGATACGGTGTACAGCGCTGACTGGAGCGCGCCCGAGATCCAGGTATGATGATAAGACAGGTGCTCGCCCGCAAAGTATACGTTACCCTCGGGCCTGCGCGCCGGCTCGAAACGGGTTTTGAACTGGCCTGGGAGGAGGAAGGCATTGCCCGTCGCTGTCGAGCTGGACCATATGGCGTCAGCGCTGCTGATGAGGAGATCATTGACTTTGATTGATTTCCCAGATTCCGGATCTACTAGGCCATCGTATAGCTTGGCAATGCAGTACAGCGCCAAACTCCTCCGCTCGATGGGCGTCAACGGGAGCCAGGTGGTGGCATCCGTCATCCTCCAGAAATAATCAAAAGACAGCACAAAAGATGGTGAAGGGTACTCACCAGGCATAGACAAGGAGTACTCCTGGGCCCTCGGTGTCGATGCCGTTAGAAGGGAAGACAAGCCAACGGATGGGAAGGTCCGTCGTGCTCTGCCCACCCTCCGAAGGCCCGTTCTGCCCGACGCGTTCCCAGAAACGTGTCTTGAATCGTAAGCCCATCTTATACACCGCCTCAAAGTGCATCGAGCGGATTGCCATCTCCTTGTCCACGGGCCAGCGGTCGCGATCCGCGATCATCTTGAGCGCCGCGGGTGGAATGGCCACGATGACGCGATCGAAATGCGCGGACAAAGCGCCATTATACCCCACTGCTTTCACTTCAACTCCTTTGGCCGTGTCCCGTATGCCCGTGACGCGCGCGCCATACGTGATGCATTCATATCCAACGAGGTACGCCATCGCGTTCGGGAGGCGGCTCATCCCTCTGTCGATAGTGTACCACTGCTTCGTACTGAAATCCACACTCTCTAAGACCAGTTCAGGGACACTGAGCGCGTACTGGTTGGTTTGCGAGAGCACTGTCTCCATGAAATCGACGACAGAGGAAGGATACTCCATGACGGACATGAGATATGTGCGGAACGAGTAGTTGTCGAATTTGAGTAGCTGCTCGATGCCTTTCGCAAAGTCGTTTTCCAGAGCGTCGATGAAGAGGCTGATTGCGTCCGTCAGGAGGGTGGATGCGGATTTGTTGAACTTCTCCGGGATATCTGGCCAGTCGAGCTGCGCAGGAGTCGTGCTGGAGACTGATACGCCTGGCTTCCGCTGCCCATTGATGAAGAGGTCATTTCCCGCCGAGTTGAGGTGGTATGGGATCAGGTCAACGGCTCTATCGGTAGGGACGAGCGATTGGACGTAGTCGATGAGGTCGAAGGTGATCGCATGGAATTTGGAGTCAGGGATGCGCATCGCGCCGGCCTCGAAGTACTGGTTTTCCTCCTGCGTGAAGTAGTGTGTGTACACGCGCCCACCGACGCGGTCGGTACCCTCGAAGATACGGACGAGATGTCCCTCGCGCTGCAACAGTAGAGCGGCGTAAAGCCCAGCAACGCCCCCGCCGATGATACCGATGTTCAACTGCTGCGAGGCAGGTAACGGATCTGGCTTCGCTGGCCATTGCGTCAGACCTTCGAGAGGAGGCGTAGGCCTTCCTTGTGGGTTGGACATTTCGCGCCAATGGTCACCTGTAAAAGGTGTCACACAAATTTAAGATAGTCAGGGTTTCAGCTGCGTACCGGGGGTAGAAGGCATGGAAAAAATGGAGGAAAAAGTCACTTGGCAGGACGGAACTAGAAGGAGACCTCAGCGAAAGATAGCAGAAAGGGGAGAAGAAAATACTTCGAACCAGAAAATGGAATTACTGACGGACGACCAAACCGAGGAGGTTCAGCTGAGGGGTTGCCTCGCGTTTCTTTAAGAACCTTATAAATGATCCACCTCAAGCCCCAAACTCATTACGCGCTTTACCCTCTCATTAGATTCAATCTGAGAATTGGGGTATCTGTTTCAAAGACCGGGCGTCTCCGTCAGTGGCTGAATCTGGGTTGAATGTCCTTCTGTTCTCGTCCCTGGCAATTGATCCTCAACTTCCATCCAATGCAGAGCGCCTGAGCACTGTGCCAATCGGTGGGACTAGTCATTTCGGTGGCAGTCAATTCCCGCTGTGACACGTCGAATTATTATTTTGACCACATGAACCTTTAGTACGGATGACTACAACCCCGGAAAATGTTTCGAGAAATGTCGTGATCGTACGGATCTTGGCCACTTCTCATTTGTCTCTCCTTGTTCACAAATTATGGCCATCAACTCCTACCTCATCTCTGCCCTCCACAGCCTTGATAACGTCCCGTGCGATCGCATTCCGCGCCACTGTACCAGGCGTCGAAGTTTCCTGGATTAGAATACGCAAAGGAGGAGACATCTGACGAGAATTTATATTGGGCTGAACTGTTGCGAATTTATGTTTTCAGGGCCCCAAAGTTCTCTATTAATTGCCAGGAACTTTCTGCTGAAGCAGGAGATTTAAGATCTCGGTTGATCTATGTATGTTCCAGAGCACAAAGCATCGAAGCTCTGTCATCTTCCAAGCCAACACGCAACGAGGCGGGCGGACTTGCAATGAAGGGGAAGGAAACCTAGATCTTCGTGAAGAGAACACACCAAACGTATTTCCCACGAAGGAAACAAGAGGCCCGACTTTTTTTTTCCCGCTGAAGCATCGCAACTTCGCAAAATCCGATAAACAGGAAGGGAAAAAATCGCAACGACCGGCCTGCTAAGCGCCCTGCGAAATCCGACAGAAAGAAGCGTGAGTAGCTCCACAAAGACTCCAGGCCAGGCGAGGGAGATTACGAGAAGAGGTCGCGCAAGCCCAATACTGTAGGTGTGCAAGACTAGTTGGACCTGAATACTTCACACGATCTTCGCAAGAATATGACCAGGCGCCGTTGTCCTTCGATCTATCACAATTCATTAGACTCATCCTACGGCGCCTGGTCAAATTGTTGCGAAGATATCGGATGCGACCGACTCTGAGACGCACCGGGTTGGATAGGCATAATGAGCGGATCCATCCCGAACGGAGGCAATCCCTGTACAGGATCTACTACTAGGGTGGCTATACGAATTCCTCGATGAATTTTCGGCGGAATGCAGATGAGTAGCGAATGCAGATGAGTAGCTAGTAAATGGAAGCATCCGATTCAAATGTCTCCAATAGACGCTGAGCCTCATGTTATGCCTGGGTGGGTGTACAGGGAGAATGATAGACGAGTTATGTCGCCCTCGTAAAAGTAGAGTAGATCCGTGCGATGCGCTGTGTGCCACTTCCCCGCGTTCGTGTCAGACGACCCGGGTGATAACACTTTTATCTGGCTTTCTACTAGTATCCTGCCCCATGATTCGAACCAAATGTGTCGCAACGCATTATCACCGACCTGCACCGAGCGCTTGCCATCATCATTCGTTAACTAGTAGATCCAGAGTGAGGTCTAAAGAGGCCACAAGCGTGCCTGGGCGTTAAAGATCCATCCGACAAGCCAGAATTCAGTGAAGAATAGAGAGGTTGTGCAAGGCCACCCGAGTGGCTACCGTCACGGCACGGCGAAATTAGATGTCTGACCCCTTTGGGGAGACATCGCTTATTGTAGTGCATGCCGCAAACTCTCCTGTCGATCACACATCACGTCAGGCTAGCCCCTAACTCTTATATCCGTGAATGGCGGACTTGAAGAAGAACGAAAGGACGCGTCAAATACGTGTCAAATAGGTCCTGCACTGGGAAACTGGTCGGTGGGCATTATCTTCTCTCTCTATAAAATTATCCCTGTCTTGTCCGAAGCCTTTAAAAGTCCGCTCTGGGGCAATCTGGTCCAAATCAACGGAACATCAGCTTTAGAGTTAGCGCCAAATCAGGCGCCGAATCGCGGGCACATTTCCACCTTAATGTTCAACCGAAGTGGTGGGCCGCAACAAACATGATGTGTGGGAGCTGAAAACTAGCATGGGAATTTGCGGCATGTCTGTTCCAACCGACAAAAGCGATGTCTCCACAAAGGGGTCAGACATCTAATTTCCCCGTGACTGTATGGGGCATGTGCAAGCCGGTGCCTTGCTTGGGCTTTCATAATGAGCCTCACTGCTGCCTCATGTTACCTCCTGTGAGATATAGATCTGTATTCTACCACCGTGAAAAAGCAATGATCTGAGGCCAGACTCTCTTTTGCGAAGACATTGAAGGCTGTTGTTGATCAATGGGATTGAGATTTCAAACCGAGAAAGGGTGGATATCAACAAGGAAATTAACTACTACGTCATTCATGAGCCACCCAAAAAGCCACCCAAAAGCTGAAGTCACCGGCTTGCATAGGCCTCAAAGGTTCATGATCTCTCATTTTAATGGCAAAGAAAGCATCAGGGCGTACGGCCGAGCGTTTTGCAAGCGCGTGTATATCCTGGGTTTCTTTGCTATGGACAGCAATGTGCAGAGACAACGGTCCTCCTTTTCTAATATCTACTCGGTCAAATCTGGGGGTTTCTCTACATCTTGGTCCCTATCCCACCGCTCAGCTCCCGGTGAGATGCCCGAGCTCACGTGCCCAAGGTGTAATTATCGCCTTTACATGACCTAAACATACTCTATCGAGCTGTAAGTACTCCTGAGATTGCCTGATAACATCACGATTGATATATTGGGAGAGACGGTGTCGTTCCGAGCGAGGTCCAGGAAAAAAATACGAAAGCAGCAAGAGACACCCATGACTTCCGTTCTTGGAGTGGTAGAAGTGCGGCACGACCAGTGAAAGATAGTATGGTTCAGTCCGTAATGGGCGCTAGAATCTGTGGAGGCGGAATTCCGTGACCCTCAGAAACACTCGGACAACATGTGTTGAGGAGCCAAGAGTGGACATCAAGCTGTTTCACTGCAGCTCATCTAGCGTGCGAGATTGTGGGATTCTTGCAGACCTCGATTGACGACAGCCACTGGGGCTCTAGCCATAAATATGACATAAATGGCTCGTTGGCGCCATCTGCCTGCTATTTGGCGCACGGTGAGATAAGGCCTGTTCGAAAAGCCACTTCGACACCCACATGTTCACCCACGGATCCGAGACGGTTGCACTTGCAATCCATACGCGGGGAATGAGTTAGCATGCATTGATGAAGAAAAAGTAGTCAAGCACGGGATCTCAAGGAAGATGCATTCAATCTGGAGCCAGCAATGGATATTATACAGGTTGCGCAACAGCCTCCAGAGCCAGTCGGTAGCTGATTTGCTGTGGGCAAATCGGTGTCAGGTGGCCCATATAAGTGCTGTTTCAAAGACAAAGAAAGCTTCATTTCCTGCCGAGAAGACCACATATAATGGAATATATCGCGAAATTACCTTCGCCGCCGGCATCACACTGATTTCACTGTGAAAAATGATATTTACGGCCCGGAATAGCGAATTCCATGGGTGGAGAGACTGTTACTCTGTCAGCTGGCGAGCGCTAGCCAATTAATAGCCTCTAAATGAATTAATTCGAGGTCAGGTATTGAGTCGTGCCAGCCACCACCCATCAAGTTGCGCACAGCAAATCAGCCACCAGATGGCTCCGGTGGCTGTTGCGCAACCTCCTTTTATGTGCGACATCGTTGAATTCTTCCTGTCAGGCACCATATCCATTTGAGCGCTGGCAATACTGTATCATTTCGACAAAAGTTCACGTGACAGGTGACGGCCACCCATGAACTGAACAATTCTGGCCTAGGTGACGGTGACTTTTGGATTTTTGCGCCCAAAAAAAGCAAGAAAATGCCAAAAATTTCCCGTCCCGCATTCGCTCAACTTCCATATATAGGAATTTTGACATGATTGCCGAGGAGTGAACTATGAAGTTTACAGGTGAGACCCCGTGTATATGCGCAAAGCCACCCAGAATGGTTCAGCTTCTGGGTGGCTTGCTGGGTGGCTCATGAATGACATAGTTAACTTCATTGTTGGTCATCCAATGACACGCACGCTCCCCGCTTGCGCGTCGCTTAGCGACCGGATATCCTTCATGGCACGCTCGACCCCAGAAGAGTTTGCTGATTTGAAAGATGACAGAGCTTCAATGCCTTGTGCTCTGGAAGATACGTGAATCATGCCAGTCGTCGCAGACCTGCCATTTCAGCGGAAATTTCTTGATAGATATGGATCTAAATAGAAAATTTCGGCGCCTGAAAGCCATACACACATTCACGGCAGCTCTGCGCGCCCGAGGGTCTCTTTTCGGACCCTAGAAATGCTTGCAGCATGTTGATCATCCGCCACCACCGCGCCAAGTCACGATCGTGCGTATCGTCCGATCGCGATCCCAAATCTCGATGGATTTTGGATGTCCTTTCTTCACAAGCTAGAGTCGCGTCATATAATAAGCTCCCGACTCCGTTCTGCTCATCACACCCAATGGCTACTTACACCACTTCCTACGGTTCCCCCGTCAACTACCCCCACGCTGCCCAGCGAGTAAGCACCAATGGACCCCTTCTGCTCCAAGGTCGTATCATTCTATGTCTTATTCTTCGATGGGATTGCTCATCTACACACATAGACTTCCATGCCATCGATAACCTCGCGCATCTCTCTCGCGAGCGTATCCCTGAGCGGCTCGTATGTATCATTCACTCCTATTGGCAATTTGGTTGGACGCCAACATCAAAATCCGTAGGTCCATGCCAAGGGTGCCGGCGCTTATGGTTACTTTGAAGCCACCGACGACCTGAGCGACATCACATCGCAAACCCTTTTCCGCACCGGCAATACGGTTGACGCCACCGTCCGTTTCTCTACCGTCGCCGGCGAGTCCGGTTCAGCTGATACCGCTCGTGATGTCCATGGTTTCTCTATCAAATTGAAGACCGACCAAGGCATCTTGGACTGGGTCCTCCTCAACACTCCTACCTTTTTTATCAGGGACCCCGCCAAGTATCCTGACTTGGTCCACGCTACCAAGAGAAACCCTCGGACTAACTTGAAAGACCCCGACATGTTCTGGGTAATTTCTCGGCTTTTCAATGAGAAAATTGATTTCTAACCCCTGTTCGAAAGGATTTTTTCTCCTCAAACCCAGAGACAGTTCACGAAATTATGATGGTCTTCTCCGACCGTGGAACCCCTGATGGCTTCCACCAGCAACACGGCTTCGGTGGAACCACCTTCAAGTGGTGTAAGGACGACAACACCTTTCATTATGTCAAGGTCCACGTCAAAATCGAAGGTAAAGTCAAGGTGTGCACTTCCTTCAGGTGACTCGGACTCGAACCTGACCCAACTTCTTTCATTTTATAGACTCTCGATGCCGCTACAGCGATTAAACTGGCCGGTGAGGACCCTGACTATGGCACCCGGCTATTGTTCGAGGCTATCGAGGCCCAAAACTTCCCTGAGTGGAATGTCAAAATCGTGAGCATGTTCTAGATCGTGGATATGCTACTAACCGAAATGTAGCAAACGATGACACAAGAGCAAGCAGAGGGAGACTACAGTAACATCGCATTTGATGTTACCAAAGTCTGGCCGCACGCTGACTTCCCTCTTCGCACGATCGGCAAGCTCGTACTGAACAAGAATCCTGAAAACTTCTTTGACGAGATTGAGCAAGTTGGTTATTTCCTCACCTGACTATCTTCGTAGTACTAACGGCACATTAGTTGGCCTTCGCGCCGGCCCACATGATTCCTTACATCGAGCCTTCTCCCGATCCCCTCTTACAAGCTCGTCTCTTCATGTATCCCGATACCCAACGTTACCGCCTAGGGGTCAACAATCAGCAGCTACCTTGCAATGCTTCGATTAGCAACGTTACCAACTACCAGCGTGCTGGTACCGCTTCGTTCGTATCCCAGGGCAGCCGCCCCAACTACGAGAGCAGTACTCAATCCCTCAGCTTTGACGGCCCTCCCAATGCTATTGATTCCCAAATCAACGACAACTACCGGCACGAAAAGTTCGATGGCACTGTTTACCGTGATTTAAGCGTGGTCGCCCCAGGTATTGAGCTTTGATTTGGTCGGAATGCACGCTAATCGCAACCTCCGCAGACGACTTTGTGCAACCTCGTGCCTTGTGGAACTACTGGGACAAGGTTCAACAGACGGCGTTTATCGACAATGTCTCTGCTAGTCTCACGCTCATCAAGGACACACAAATCTTGCGCAACCAGCGTACGTCGTATTCCGCTTGCCGGTGATCTTGCTACTGATATCAGTTCCCTCCTCTCAGTGTACGTCTTCGAGCAGGTCGACCCAGATATCAGTGAATGGATCACGGAGAAGATTCAGCGCTCGGATCTTTAGGATGGCCGATGGAGGGACGTGCTCGCGAACACGGCCTAGACTGTAGGCTTGGCTTCGTTGCATGGTAAGCTCAAGGCCAGTCGGCACGGGATGGGGAACTTTAACGAAACTTCATGAGTCATGTATGTACTATTATCCAGATCCGTCCATTTCAAAAGTCAATGTATGCGATGAATGTGCGCAAACTAGTCATGGAGATATTTGCGAACATCCTCAAATGATTGCTTCACGTTGGAAAAGCGGTGGTTGCACCTCGCGGATATGCGGCTCGGGGCGACTAGCGATGATAAGCCGAGCGGGAATGGGGTGAGTGAGTGCGGGCTGTATTTCCTCTTGAATATCACGCCCTTCACATTTGATGGGAATAGTCACAGAGTCGCGCCCTGCCTCGGCGTGACAAGGTTCGGAAATGAGCATCCGGATCGGAGTACTGAGTCGCGATGGATCGGATCTTTCTCCACAGTTTGAGAAATCGAAGTGTGCGGACACAGAACGGCGAGCGCGAGCTAGTAAGCGATTGTAGCGAATAGTGTGTTTGCGTTGCTTCGTGTAGCTTGAGGAAATAACAGTCACCAAGTCACTCAGCATCCTTGAGTTATCCCGCAAGGGTTTGCATGATCCTAGATTTCCCTGCGCCTGCGGGGCCATAAAGCCAAAGAATCCGGCATTCCGGATCTGCTGGCCCATTCAGCCTGAAAGTGAGGGACCATGCCACTCAGCGCCCATGCCCGCAGACCTTTCCGTATTTGGGTAGGCGTTTCGGGATGGCATTTAGGTTGCGGCAAGCTTTCCGCCGAGTCGTGAATGGTCACCAATGCTACGGAACGATGCAAAATATCGATTCCTTATAAGTCCCTTCAGTGTGTGCGATTTTTTTATCGCAGCGTACAACATACCTCTGTCGCCGTCCTGTTGTAGATCAAAACCCATGCTATCGCCTCCAATTCTGCCTGTCCCGGTTCCATGGCCGTCGCCGCCGGGGCCTCTTCTCGCTGGGACTTGTCCATGATTAGAGGAGAGGCGTGTCGGCGGAGGGGCAGAGCCGAGCGCCGCATGTGAGGGGGCGTGGGCCTCGGAGGTAGAGATGTTGCAAATTTCCTTGGAGAGAAGCCAGCAAAAGAGGCAAATGGCAGTGCTTCAGAGACATAACCGGGAGCGGACGCCCGAGGGGATCGATATGAGACTCAAGTCTTCGATTGTGGTGTTTGCGGGCTGTACGTTAGCAGTCTGTTGCCGTATGAGGTAGATGCGAGAACTGGTGGCGGCTGCGGGTCGCATACCAACTGAATCGACAAGGCGACATGCAAGTTCGGAGCAAGAGCGTTCTGTGGCGGTGCTTCGTCACAGATCCGCTGATGTCGGGTGTTAGCGTGACGGCGCTTGCTTCTCGCCACAACCTCGCCACAATCGACCACAACGAGGAACGACTCACGCACAGGCTGCGGGGATGCGGACCGCGCTGATCAGCTGGATGCCTTGACGCCTTGACGCCGCGCCCGTCTTTCGTTAGATCTTCTGTTTCACCCTCCGCAGCTCTTGCTGTCGTATACCGGGACACGTCTCCTCGATCAAGCATCCATCCATGCCCTGAATGATAGTAAATCTGTGAACGTTCGACCGTTGTCTTCTTTCGTCTTCCTTGGATGTCTTCCTTGGATCTTCGTTCTCTCCCTCCTACACCGCACGCTGCGACTGCTGCTTGTGGGCGGTGTCTCTCCGTTCGTCAAAGAACACCTTGCTTACAGTTTATTTCACGCATTTGAATCCATCCTTGGTTCCACCCCGCCCGAAGTCATCCTCGTTCTCCAAAGCCCCTATCTGCGTGCCTCTCCCTGATAATCTCCTACTCGTGGTCGGCTGAACGGAGCGGTGATGCGAGCACAGCCACATACGCATTCCACCTTCAAGTATCATTATCGTATCTTTGTCGTGCATTTAACGCGTCTCACATATGGTTTGGTGGACACGATTGTTTCAATACATCATATAGGACGTTTTCCGCGTCTTCTGGCCACATACACCATCCTACTTGGTTGTTTTCGGCTCCCCAAACCCTCTTCTTATTCACTCACGCAACTGGTGGCTTGCTTTTTTTGAGCGTCCCCTTGGTTTTCGGGGTTTTCAAGTCCGAATATCCGGCGCTCAGTTGTTTCTGCAAATTCACCGCCGTCCCATACTTATCTGGGCGTGAATAGCAGGCTATACGGCATCCCGAATCGTCCACCACAAACTTGGTGTGTATCCTTCTCCACAAATGGATCTTAGTACACATCCTCAGATCAGTATCTTTTAGGTTGCGGAGAGCGGTCGCCGTTTCGCTATCTTGAGCTGATTCGTATCCCGCTTAACAGGCGCTCCTGCAAGAACCACATGATGATGCGAGTCATATTTGAATACTTTTTATCCACGCTCGTTCTTCTCGCCCACCATCGTGACCTTGACTACAAAAATGGCGGACAGCTTCGCCTTCAAGTTCGTCTCGCCAGACATGCAGCTCGTCCTGCCGACAAGCTTACCTTTTACCGCGCCATCGTCCGCGTATGTACTTCCCTATCTGGTTGTGCCTTAATAAGACCCTTCGTTGGGCATGCAGATTCGAAACGCGTACCGTTCCGCTATACGCCGCCGCCTTTTCCCTCGTTCTCCTCCTCGGTAACGCTATACGGTCGCGATGCGCACCTCCAGAACCAGAAAATTCAAAGTCCTGGAAAGACGTCTCGATCTACGGCGGCACCGTAATTTTGTTGCACAACCTCCTGCGCATCCTAGTATGTTTCAGCCTCGTGGGTCTGGAGCTCGCGGAAGTGGTTTTGACCGCATTTGGGGCTCACCAACCGGATGAGGGAGAAGCAGGAGATGTACGATTGACATTAGGACTGTGTGGATTTTACGTGCGTACCTCCCGCTGTCCGTCTCGCATACATACACCTGCAAAACGCATATGTAGCTCTACATCTCCCTCCTCGCCGTCCTCGCCACCCGTATCACCACCAAGCCCGGTGTCCGCGCCGCCGTGCACCTCAACCTCCTCCTCGCCCTCGCCTGGGTGGTCTACTTCTACCGCGACATCTTCCCGCTCTTCACTTACTCGCGGCCCATCCAAGACCTCCCCCCCGCCCTCGGAGTCCACTTTTGCGCTCGCGCGCGGCCTCCTGTATGCGAAACTCACCACGCTCACGCTCGCCGCCATCCTCATCCCGCTCGCCACCCCGCGCGCATACATCCCCGTCGACCCCGCGCACCCGCGCGTCCCATCCTCAGAGCAGACCGCTTCCCCGCTCTCCCTCGCCTTGTTCTCGTTCTTGGATCCGGTGATCTGGAATGCGAGTAGGCAAGCGCATCTTTCGCTCGGCGAGCTGCCGCCGCTCGCGGACACCGACGAGGCGGGGAATTTGAAAGCGAGGAGTTTCAAAAATATCGATACGTTCTCGGGTGCGAGTGGGAGGCACATCTTTTTTGGGATTATCAAGACGTTCCGGTGCGTGCTCCTCCCGCTCTCGATCTTTTTTTTTTGGGGGGAGGAGGATGAATACTGACGGCGAAACGTAGGAACGAATACGCGACCATCATCGTGATGCTGCTGCTCTACGTCGTGTGCGCCTTCGCCTCGCCCATCGGTATCAACCGCATCCTTGCGTGCGTCTTGCCTCTTCTTTGACCTCATCGACTTGTTCTTTCTGACGCACAAACAGCTACCTCGAAGGCGAAACGCCCTCCGACATCCGCCCCATCGTTTGGATCCTCTGGCTTGCACTCGGCCCGCTCACAGGCACCTTGGCACTGCAGGCGTATTACCGGTTGTCGGTGCGTCTTGTAATTCCTTGGTGTTCGCTTTTTTCAAGGGAAATCATTCCCTCGCTTCTAGATGCGCATCCTCGTGCAAGTCGAGGGCCTCCTGACGGAGCTCATCTTTGAGCACGCGTTGCGCGTGCGCGTGAAGGCGCAGAAGGTCGACACCGACGCCGACGCCGACGCCACGCCAACTGCTTCCGGCTCCAGCTCCACTGATGGTGCTGGTTCGGCGGATGGCATCGCGTCCATTGACGGCTCCGAGGATGGCACCACCCTTAACAACACCGACTCCGGCACGCAGAGCACCAAGAAGGCCGCCAAGACAGCCCCCCAAAAAGAAAATGACGAAAACGCACAGACCGCCATCAACGTGGGCCAGATCTCCAACCTCGTCACGACGGACCTGCGGAACGTCGCCAATATGTCGGATTTCCTTCTGTTGCTCTTTTATTTACCCGTGACGGTGGTATTTTGCGTGGTGTTTTTGTGGGTTGTGTTGGGGTGGAGGTGCGTCGCGTTTTCCCCTCTTTCTCCCTCTGTTCCTTGGAGCTTCGGTTCTCTCCGAGACTGGATTATTCAGGGCTCACTCGTGACCCACAGTGCCTTCATCGGGATGTTCACCATGGCGATGCTCTTCCCCATCTCGGCTTTTGCGGCAAGGCTGTTGCAGCACATCCAGAAGGGGCGGATCAAGGCAGCAGACGCACGGATTGGTGCGATAACTGAGAGTATGTATTCATTCTTCCTTTTTCTTTTTCCGAAACGAAAATGGTGCGACTGACGCCGCCCCATCGCAGCGATGTCCGTACTCCGCATGATCAAGCTGTTCGGCTGGGAATCCAAGATGCTCGACCGCGTCAATGCGAAGCGGGAGGAGGAGCTGCACTGGATCTGGAAGCGTGAGATCTTCGAGTGCGTCGCGAATGCGATCAACAACTATATTCCGATCTTGACGATGCTGGTTACTTATATTACTTTGTGCGTCCAGTCCTTTTCTCTGTCTAACGCTACCCTTCATTTCTCTTGACTTTGACTTCATATTGATTGCTGACTCACCTCGCAGCGTGAGTGCTTCCAATGACACCTCCACTAATCACAGAACTAATAACCATGCGACGCACGCACAGACCGTCTTGATGAAACAAGAGCTTCGCCCATCGATTGTGTTCAGTACGATGCCTGTGTTTGATATGTTGCGCAGTCAGCTGCACATGGCGAATTACCGAATTATCCAGTTTATTGATGCCAAGGTTTCGGTGTGTCGCTATCCTCCAACTCGATTTATGCTTCGTGCCTATTGCTTACGGTGGTTCGTTATTCCTTCCAGTTGGACCGAATCAACAATTTCTTGCATAACGTGCATACACCTCATTGCCCTAATAAATAAACTCACGAAAAAACACAAACAGACTGAGCTCCTCGACCAATTTGCCGATGACGAAGCAGCCGCTACCGCCACCGACTTCCTCGGCGCGGAAGATACCGTCGAAATCGAGACTCCCGCTGCGGAATCCGAGGAAATTGGCTTCCGCGACGCGACGTTTACATGGTCAAACGATAGCGATGGATATGCGACGCCCGCGACGCCGACGTCGTCGACCTTCTCGATGAGGAATGGGACTATGGGGCAGCGGTTCAGGCTGAAGATTGAAGATGAGCTGTTGTTCAAGAAGGGGAAGTTTAACCTTGTGGTGAGTAGCGAGCACTTCTTGGGGGTTGGATTCGTGTAAAGGATGGATGGTTGATTTTTGCCATAGCTCGGTCCCACCGGGGCGGGGAAGACCTCGTGAGTCGTCCAGTATTGCTTCATCTTAACATGCACGACTATTACCCTGTCGTTCTTCCCAGGCTGCTCATGGCGCTCCTGAGCGAAATGCATTTCATTCCCTCCTCCCCGCGCTCGTGGTACAATCTCCCCCGCAGCGGCGGCGTCGCGTACGCTGCGCAGGAATCGTGGGTCCTCAACGAGACAATCCGCGATAACATCCTTTTTGGTGCGCCGTACGACGAGGAGCGGTATAAGAAGGTGCTGTATCAATGTGCGCTGGAGCGGGACTTGGAGCTGTTCGAGGCGGGGGATAAAAGCGAGGTTGGCGAGAAAGGTGCATCGCTTTTTGTGTGTGCGGATGTGGTAACTGATATAGTCTAGGTCTGACGCTGAGTGGCGGGCAGAAGGCGCGTTGTACACTAGCGCGCGCGATTTATTCCAAGGCTGAGATTCTGTTGCTGGATGACGTGCTCGCCGCACTCGAGCAAGTGGACTGTTTCATCTTCGTTCTGACCATTCTGAGGCTCCACAGCGTCCACACATCGAAATGGATCGTCGAAAAATGCTTCAGCGGCGACCTCATCAAAGGCCGGACCGTTATCCTCGTTGTGTGTCGTTTATTTGAAATCGTTGTGTACCAGAAAGTGATGAAATCAGACCCACAACGTAGCGCTTGTTGCGCCCATTGCGGACTTCACCATATCCATAGGCTTAAACGGACGAATCATGAGCCAAGGCTCGGTACATCAGGCGCTGCAGCATGATATCCGACTTGCAGAGGAAGCGAACGCGGATCTACAGGTGATGGAGCAGGGTGCAGATGCAGAGACTGCCGAAGTAGCAAAGCCGGCGGATCTGAAGCCGGACGCGAAGAACGACGGAAAGCTCATCCTCGCGGAGGAAGTGCAGTTGGGCAGAGTCAAGTGGTCGGCTGGTGAGTGGTCTTCATTCTGTCACCCAGGAATCCCGCTGAATGCATTTTAGTGGGTCTATATCTGCATAGCCTTGGTGGCTTTGGATTTTATGCCATCTTCCTCGGTTTCTACACCTGTTCGCATATGGCTCAGGTCCTTGAAACGTGGTATCTCGGATATTTTGCATCGCTGTTCGAGAACAGCCCGAAGGGTTCGGTGTCTGTTGCCTAGTGAGTCGTCTATCCTTTGGGTGGTCCGAATACATACCCATTTCCTGCCAGCCACATTGCGATTTACTCGTTCATCACGCTGGCCGACATTATCACGCATTGCTGGGCAGATATCATCTTTGCCTATGCCGTCCTCCGCGCCTCGCGAGGGATTCACCGCCAGCTCATTGAATCTATCCTCGGAACGACATTGCGGTGGATGGACATTACCCCCGCCTCCCGTGTCATCGCGCGTTTCACGGCAGACATCACCGCCGTCGACGGCCCCATTCTCAACGTCTTTTACGGCTTCACCAGCGTTACAATCTCAATAATCACATCCTTCGGTGCTGTCGTGCTCTTAACGCCGTTGTTTTCGGTCCCTGGAGCATTGGCGGCGCTTATCGGCGGCGCTTTTGGGCAGTTGTTCATTAAGGCTCAGCTTTCGGTGAAACGTGAAAGCAGTAATGCGAAGGCGCCGGTGCTTGGGCAGTGAGTGGAAAGGTTCTTCGGCCTTGTTGTCCCATTAATGATATACAGCTTCGGTGCAGCTATTGCTGGATTGAGTACGTTTCTTGAGAACTGTTAGCTGTCTCGGTTGGCTAACTAAACGAAGCTTCCATCCGTGCCTACGGCGCCCAGGATGCATTTATAAAAAAGAATCTCTCCACCGCATAAACAACTACACCAGAGCTGCCAGAATACTTTCTCTTTTGGATCGCTGGGTTGGTGTTCGACTCGCGGCAGTAGGAAACATTCTCGCAGCGATACTTGCGACATACCTTGTGTACTTCCGTCAAGTAAATTCTGCTTTGTCTTCGCTGGTTTCTGGTTCTGATAGTCTTTCGCGCCAGGAACAATCTAACAACGTGGGCTTCAGTCTAAACATGGCAGCCGCTTTCAGTACCCGAATTCTGTTTTGGGTAAAGTCGCTGAAAAGGAATATTCGCAAATTTGATCAGCATTTTGAATAGGTCCGAATTTGGAATGACGTGCAAATCCAAGGCAAGCTACAGCTCGATATCATTTGCACGCTTACTGATTGTCGCTCGTAGGCAACAGGTATTTATCTGATATCAATCCGGTGGTTTTCAGGTTTCTTTAACCGTAGAATTCAGTTTGGAGCGAATCCAGCAATACATTCATATCGAACAAGAGACCAAGCCTACGGAAGCTGGGATGCCTCCTGCCCACTGGCCTAGCAGTGGTGAGCTAGTAGTTGAGAAATTGTCGGCCCGATACTCGCCGGACGGTCCCAAGGTCCTGCGCGACGTCTCTTTCCGTATAAAGTCTGGCGAGCGTGTTGGGATCGGTATGTGCTTTTATTTCCAGCTTTTGATAGCCCAACTGAGACATCCGAAGTGGGTCGCACTGGATCTGGAAAGGTTCGTTATTATTTCTGTTTCGTTCAAGTACTTGAACAGTTATTTGCAGAGCTCCTTGACCCTTGCCCTGCTCCGCTGCATCTACACCGAAGGAACAGTTTATTACGACGGAATCCCGACTTCCTCAATCAATCTCGACGCATTACGCTCGAACATCACTATCATTCCGCAGATGGTGAGTTTCAGCCTCTGTAGCGTCACAATACTAAGACTGTTTCCAGCCGGAACTGCTGTCCGGGACTTTGCGCCACAATCTCGACCCGTTCGAACAGTACGATGACGCGACGCTGAATAGCGCGCTGCGGGCCGCCGGGCTGTTTTCCCTTCAGGAAGAAATGGAGGAAGGCCGTCTCATGCTAGACAGCGTCATTTCTTCAGGCGGAAGCAATCTCTCGGTGGGTCAACGACAAATCCTCGCGTTGGGTGCGTGCGTCCCTCTATTCACGATCGTCCTGGGGATGTACTCATCGTTTCCGCAGCCCGAGCCATCGTCCGAGAGAGCAAGCTGCTTATCCTGGATGAAGGTACTGTCGATACCCTTATCCATCGACTAGTATTAACCATCTGACAAGCCACATCTGCAATTGACTACAAAACGGACGGTATTATTCAATCGTCCTTGCGCACCGAACTCAAGTCTGATGTCACGGTTATCACTGTCGCCCATCGTTTGCAGACCATTTTGGACTCTGACAAAATTGTGAGTCATTGCACTTGTTGGGTATTTGATTGCTGACCTATTCTCACATAGATAGTGCTTGATGAGGGCCGTATCGTCAGTGTCTTCTTTGTCGTATTATTTTATTCATTCTCAGGGATAACACGGACATTGCAGGCCGAATTTGACTCTCCCAAAGAATTGTTGAAGAACCCGAAGGGTAAGCTGCGCGCGTTAGTCGACGAATCTGGAGATAAGGATGATCTGTACGCGATGGCGGAGGGCAGAAGTATTCAATAAAACCTTCAGAGTCTCACCAGTAAATTTATATAATTGTCTCCAAGTCTCTCACAGCATAGTCAAAACCTGCACAAGCTGAAGCCTAGCCAGCAGACACAGCTGAGACCATCCTCGAATTATTGACACTTCATATCCAATCCAGCCTTGGCGTCGACGAGGCGACGAGGATGCTGCTGTCAGGCTTCCAGAGCATTTTAAATGGAACTCATTGCAGACTGTCCAGAAGGCCTAAAAAGATGGCGACAGAAAGAAAGTAAAGGAGCGGAATCGCAGTGCAGTAGCTGTCAATGATGCTTGCCTCATTTCAGGCACCAGGTTTGGCTTTTTTTCGAACAACAGCTGGATCAGTTCAAACTGACTCATAAGTCGGCGTTCGGATGCTGAAAATGTGCCTGGTATTGAATACAGCAATCAACAGCTTCTCGGACACGGCAATGGATTTTGGCACTGACTGGCAGCCTAGGAGGATTAAACAGGGTACGATGACTCATATGAAATCTTTGTCCATAAAAGGCTATCAGGATTCCGAGTCGTCCGAATGGGACTCTGAGGCCAAAGGAGCTGGAACCAAATGATTCTCAACGAAAACCGTCCACGATCTGAGAGATATATGCTCACCCGTCGTCACCCAGGTGCTCCCACGGTTTCATCTGGTACTTTATATTGTGGAAATCATTGATCTCCCCGAAACATAAACAGAGTGACTAGGAAGTGTGTATTTCGCGGCAGTAGTATAAAAATGGCTTTTCATGCCGGGAAAGTCAAACAGTTTCACGGAATATTAAATGTGCACTTTGACCGCTATAGGGAACGAATGCTTTCCCAGAAACATAAACGGGGTTGTGTATTTCGCGGGGATAGCCTCAAAAAGGCTATTTTTATTGCGGGAGATCCGAAACTTTCGGAGAATATTGAATGGGCATTTTGACCGCCACAGAGCGAAGGTTCGAAAAACACTTTCAACGACGCTTGCAGTCAGAAGACTCTGCTAATAACCGAAACCATGTTTTGAAACCAATTAATTTATGAAGTGCAAAGGAATCATTATTATACAGCTAAGGGGACTAAAACATCAAATGTGGGACACGACGTCAATCGACCCCCGCGTCCTATCGCGATCAGCTAGTGAATGTATTTTATCCATCTCTAAAGTCGTGCCTCGTATTAATACTGCGCGCCTCCCAGCTTCCCTAATCTGTGCTTGCTCCGGGGACCCGGGCGTGGCATCCTTGTCCTGTTCATTAATCGAACTCTCGTCCGGAATCGAAATCTCGTCCAGATAGATAGTCGTGGACATGTCCAAAGGTTGGGTGCGGACTCGTGTCGGGATCTGCGACTCATTCTCTGGGTAGCGGAGTGCGTGTAAAGCACGAATAAAAGACTAGATGTAGATGCAGATGAGCAGAAGATTAAAAGGCAAAGGTGACGGTACAGAGTACAGTGACCGACAGGGAGCATTAATGCTGCAAGACGTACTGGATCTGTGGCTGCGAGCAACCCATACACAAGTGGACGGCCAGAATACACGGTGAGCACTACGCCAGGAGTCAGTGCTGATATAACGGAAAGTTGCGACAGCGTTACTTGGGAGGTTCAGCCTCCAATTCTGCGCACAATAATGAGTCAGCGACGATGAATGGGGAGGACATACTGGGTGCGAGGTTTTAACATGTTCCTTATGGTTCTGAAACAAGTAAAACTCGATCACTGTGATGGAAATGTTGACCATGCAGGAAACAAGGGGGTACAAGCCTGCCGAAAGGTATGTTACAACCGACTTGAGTGTTGGCCGGATATTTTGAAATCAACTCACCGATGCGCAGAATAATATTTCGGAACCTCAAAATGGTCGAACCGGGCCTGGGGGAGGCCGTGGAAGAATAGGTAGCTGCAATGTCCTTAGAAATAAGCTACGGGAGTGAATCAGATTCACAAGTCTCGGGGTTGAGACGGGCGAAAGCGCACCCAATATGCAACCAGGTACCCAACGATGATTATGAAAGCAACAACTTCCGCTACGGAGGCAAGCAGGATCCAAACGGTTTGACTGCCAATAAGCCAGCGCAGCATCACCGTTGGATCTTTGTTGTGGTACCAACATGTTTCGTTGACGTGGTCCCATCTTCACCGACGCGGTCAGAAGTCAGTCAATCATGCGCTCGAAAAAGTGGAAGAATACGCACCCGAAGCTATTAGATGCATATGCAGGGAGATTGGAGACGAGACATATGAACGTGATTCCGATAACGTAGTACTTTTCCATCTTTTGGCCACTGACATTGAACGCGAGGACCAAGCTATTGGAGTGTCAGAGAGAACATACAGAGGAAGCAATAAGCTCACGGGAGATTAATCGCTATGCAGGAAAACATCCCCGCAGAAAACACAAAAGTTAGCTATTGCCGCTGCTTCATGGGTGGTTCCAACGGAGAGAGCGACAAGACAAACATTACTGAGAAATGGCAGGAATGTGCAACCCCAGCCAGGGTGAGTTTTGAGGGCGCTGATCGTGAATGAAATGCCGAAGCAGAGGCTACGGTGATAATTTACCAAAGCCAAATGTAATGTAGACAGCGTCACTCACTGTGCTACTAGCGCGTATATCAGTAGGCGAAAACTTACTCGGTCGAGGTACCGGCGTGAAAGCGGGTAACATGCTGCGTATCCGTACAAAGTGAGCAGCCCGGCCGTCAGGCCGACCCCTGGGATTATTAGTCCCAAGATGACTTGGGTGCTAGGAGCAGGAAGGGTCAGCTCTGTCAATATGTTTCCTGTTCAATCGTGTGCGTACTAGATCTGCGGAGACGGGGACCATGATCTGGATGTGAGTGACATGATGGTAGGTGAAGAGAAAGGGCATTCATTACAGGGCACCCTTTTTAAATGATCAAAACAAAATACGACGTTTGGAACGCATTCGGCACCGGTGTGCCAGCAGCTGCCGGCATGTGGCACGGAATGTTTCATACCCCCCTGCCGGGAATGAATTGATCATGAAAGTGGGTCCGCGCAGAAGGCTGGGTACAGTTCGGATCCCCGTTATTACCCACACTTATTTTCGATCTGGATTACACTTGCAGGATGCGAACAACGCACAGCGCACAGCAAACGTAAACGTAAACGTAAACATTTTCGGAGATTGAACAACCAATTATAGCAAGGTACACATCAGGAAAAACTCTCACGAGATTAGCGGCCCGCTTAGATATGTTGCCACATATAGTGCACCATAGATCCGGGCCGACACAATCTAGCTTTGATAGTTGGCATAGCTCGGATAGCAACGTGCCAGGCCGATGTAGCACTCCATTACCGCGACTGAAAGTATGAACTGCTTTACAGTTCCGACCCTGGACTATTTTGCCTTGTGCCCAGGCAATCAAGCGCTACCAGGTTTGCCATTTTGAGATCAAGGCGGCAAGACGTGCTTGAGGACCAAATAGTTGCAGAATGTTTGTGCACTGGCTGGAAAATACCTCAGCTCACTCAGAACAATCCGGCACTTTCTGGCACTCAATAGGGACACGGTGAGACTCGCAAAAATTCACAAGTCTTTTGCCGAGGCCGAAACATCGGCGGCATCAAAAGCTGAAACCGTCACGTGTATTGAAAGGTGGTTTGTTTTGATGGTTGCCGTTACTTCGTTCTCTTGCCTTCTCCCACCACCATCCACTTCCCCCGTTCCTCTCCTCCTCGTTTTTCTCGCTCCTGGAACACGTTGCAGTCAAATCTGGGTGCCACAATTCAAGACTCGATGATCTTTTCTCCGGAATCTCGAGTCTCCGGTGCTTTGAGTTGCATGTCCGTGACAACGTTGCACTCTGTCTACTTCGTCTGGAGCCCTGCGTGAGCTTACAAGAGCACTGTTCGAAAAATAGGCTGGTCCATTGATGCTGAATCGTCTTTGCACTTTGTATGTTGTTTTGCTCGCAGGTTTTCTTTCTTTCTGAACTGCAGCTGATGTCCTGTTGGATAGAATTCGACCTGTCCTTTGATCCCACATATACCTTGAATATTGCGGCCCATTACCTTGATGATGGGACAGCACGCATATCGCCCTCGCGACCGGCCGGTGATGTGCCGTTAGCCATCCAAGTCGGCATGCACCCATCTGCAGGTACGTCGACGCGCATGATCTGGTTGGCGGCCGCGAGCACGCACTGCACTCTGCCTGGCATGGGTACGTCAAATATCCCCATTATAAAATACATACTCACCTCGCAACAGATTGCACAGATCGCATCGCAACCCAGGCGTGCGTCAACATCGGCGCCGCACTAGTTGTCCACTCACACTTCTGGCTCGCTCGCAAAGGCTGGGTATTGTTGTCTGGGCGTTCATCTGTATTCACCTGTATTTATTTGAGCCGTCAATATTATAATTCTTTTGATCATTACTGCCATAAACAAGCGTCAAAATATCTTGTGCTATCTAATGCTACATACCTTCGTAGTGAAATAGTCGCCTAGCGCTATGTTGTGCTATTTTAGGGATGGCGTACAGCTATCGACTGCTAAAATAGCGATCCATAGCAGTGGTTCCAAGCTATGGGGCACTACAAATCAGGGGGAAGTCTAATTTGCTATGCGAGCTATGGCAGCTATGTTGCACTCCCTAGCCGTCGGTTTTTTTCCTGATGCATAATCGTGATTGAAGCCGCTACCCTGACCGGTCTACAGGGGTATGATGTGTGGATACTCCGCCGGTGGGAGAACGCGCATAAGAAATACTGGATTCTGAGAGTTGTGAGGTTAATGTTCATACAAATGTATCGAGAACCTGTCAAGCTCGTGCTCCAAGTTTCCACCATGCCACCAGGGTTTTTTTTGCGTCTTATTAATGACCGACCAGTGGGCGGGAATGCGTTGCGAATTAAATTTTGGATGGTTGTGAACTGAATGAATGTTCAGGAGAAATGGAATGGATTGGGAAGCTTGTGCTACTCATGTTCAAGCCAGTCGACACGGCTGGAGGCCAAATTAAGAGGCGGTGGTGGAGGAGCTGAGAGCGGGGGAAGAAGTCGCAGGTAGCGCACGGCGGAAAAGCCATAGTGGTCCGACTTCGAGGAGTCGTACGGCATAAACCCGGGTTGTGCCTTGTTTTGGATCGCATATTTATATCGCTCGGCTCATCGCTATCGAGATTAAACTCGAAATAAATCGAAACTCAGGCCGTGGCGTGACCATTATTTTAGCCCCCCATGTTTGATCGCATGCAATAACTTTATATCTTCTTACTCTCTTCCTCTCGGCAGTAGTGCTTGAGTCTATTGTGGTATTTTCTATGGCCTCAAATATTTTTGTGTTTTTTGGATCTGAAATGTGGAAGATATGAACCTCCCGAAGGTACATGTCGAACCGATTTTGGCGGGTAGTTTGGAAGTGTCACAAAATCTTCCTTTTCATTTCTTTCGTCCGCTTTAGATCTTCTATTGGGCCCATATTTTACCAGCCAATAGCTATGGTATGTCTACATGTTTCAGATTTTTACCAGAGGCATAGAGCTCCATTTTCGCTTGAGATCAATAAAAATTCCACATGGACACGTCAGCCTTCAGGGGCTTTATCTCCCGTTACGATCCGTGACACGTCACAGCCTTTTTGTCTTCGAACGCCCACTGCTGCTGCCATCGACTAATCTTGAGGCGTCTTTCTCAACTCATTGCAGGTCGGAACCTTCTGCGCCGCCTGCCAACACACCAGCCCTTCGGCCGCGCCACAGTCGATCCCGCCCGCCACCGGTTCCGAAACTATGCGCTGCGGCCAACCTAGCGCCGACGGAGCGCGCGCGGCAGTACGCTCCTTTCATCCTCTTGTTTTCACGGTTACCTTACAGCCTTCCCAGTGCCGGTTTCACTGCGAGCCCGACTCGTTTTTTTCTGGCGTCGACAATGTTCGCCTTCTCCGCCATCGCGCTGTTCCCCAATAACGTATCTCAATCCACCTTAGAGAAGGACAGTATGTCTCCTTCCTTTGTCATTTTTTACCCAATGCCCTTTTTCTTTCCTTTTGCGTTGCATTCAGATTCTACTCAGTCGTAGTCGATCCTGACAGAGCCTGCATCCAGCTCTGTCGAGAGTAGCATGCCCATCCTTTTCTCATTCCTTTGCCTTATTTGTTTTGTTGTCAGGACTTGACGTCGTCCCAGACTTCAGGCTGCCGCTCTCGAGTTCACGACGCCACCTCGCCGCATGCCTCGAAACCGAGTTCACCTCCGGCGGTGGTGACGGCTGGGAGTATTTCAGCGCATGTCTAGCTCTGGTGTGCCGGTGCGTCTCCTCCCTCCTCACCCGCCGCTTTCCTTTCCTTTTCCTGATCCGTTGCGCTGCTAGTTCTTGCCGGTGGGGGATGCATTCGACCGCACCAGGGCCACGTCTGACCAGGACCGCCAATATCGCAGTCTAAGAGGCTCTTCTTCACTGCCGGCGCCACTCGCTCCTCAGGCAGCCTTTGCATCTGTCTGTCCATCTTGACGTGGCAAATCTCGCATGCGGGATTATCCGTATGTGCTTTCGTGCGTCGTGTCGGCGTTGGCGGCGCAACTGTCATCCAGAGGCTCCGCGTCGCCGGTGATCGTGCAGCGTTCCCGCCGCAGCACCACCACGAGTTCTGTTTCGGAATCAAGCTGGAGAAGGGAGTTCGGCATCCTGTTAAAAGGGGGAGTTTCGGAATCAAGTAGGACAGACGGTGCGTCCATCTCCTCGTCCCCATTTCTTCTTTCTCTTTTCTATTTGTTGATGCCAAGATCGCACGATCGCTCTAGTCGTGCGCGTGCTCCATGCGGGTTCATCACTTCTAATTTTTTTCTGCGCTAGATCGGCCACGTTCTTCGAAATCGACGGCTTTTATGCTCGTTCCCGCTCTCGTAGTGGATTCCAGCCTCGTGTGGTCTCGTCGCCGGCAGCACTTTGTGCACTCACCGTCTCTTGGGCAGGCACCAGCGTGCAGGCAGCATTACTCCCCCTCTCTGCTAGTCATGGTAGTCTTCTCCCGTCCAGTCCGATTCAAATTTCTTCCATTGCCTGTCCTTCCAACATCTGCTTCAGCCTGCAATTGCGGCCTCCCACCTGCCGTCATTGTGCCCGCCCATCGCCATCGCCATCGCCATCGTCATATCCAGCTCCCTCTTGTTGACACTCCCTCCCTGCACGACTTCGGATTCATCACCTTTGTACGAACTTCCCTAGCTCCTCTCCTCTCGCCCCCCTCCATCCTCACCTCTCCCTCTCCCTCCTCCCGTCCCGTCCCGAGTCGTCGTCCTCGCCGTTTCATTCCCAATCTTAACATCGATACGAGTGACCTCAAAATTTCCTTTGAAAACCCTCCGCTTTCCTGGCGACGAATTGCATCCTTCAATCTCTGGGTCTACGCAGGCTTCGTGGTCTACCTGGCCGGGCGATTTGTGTCGCCAAACCGTCTGGTGTCTGGTGTCTTCGTCGCAGATCGCAAATGCAAACGCTTACGATGCACTTGCATCACTACTTAACTTATACCCGATTGGCGCTCCTTCGACGACCCACTTCCCTCCTCGACCCTGGTTCTTTCCTTCCTGTGCTGCGTCTTCCCTTGCCCGTGTCCCTTCGCACTTTGACCCGAGTCGCCGTATTCTCTCTGCAACCCTCTTGTCTTCCGTCCTCTTCCTCGTTGTCCCAGCTCACCTGAACCCCGCCGCACCAGCGCTTGCCTGCCCCTGCCTCTCCCCCCGTCCCGTCGCAGATCTCCCTCCCTGTTCTAATCGTCTTCTCATACCCGACCCCCTTTTCCTACTCGCTTGCATATCCGTCTGTCCTCCTTCCACTTCGCCGTCGATTGATCTATCCGTTCGTCCATGCTAGCTCCCCCTATGCCACTTTCGTTCTCAACGTTCTGAACTCAGAGACGTCTCGCACTCGAACATTTGTCTTGCGACCCCAATCCACAAGTACTTACATATGTTTCCGTCTGACATCTACGTATCGCATTCCTCGATGTCGTCTCGCTCGCCGCAGTCGATCGTACCTACGCCGCAGCTTTTCTTTCCCACCTAGACTCCAATGCGATCATTCCAACATTCCTGTATCAATCCACCTTCAGTATTATTCGTTTTTCCCCGTCCTTGTGCCACTTGCCCGGCTTATATCAATCTGAAGAACGCAATGTAACATGGATAGAAACGGATGGCCACAAATTTGTGTGTGCGAATTTCACTAGCGCTGGATGGATAGAGCGGGAGATCCTGGTCCATCAAACTTGACGTGCCAAACAAGGCAGTTAAGGTTCCGGCCTCCCAGCTGGCCAAAAAAATTCCGGGAAAAATCAGGAGACGCATTTATAGCATTAGATATGATTTGAGCTTTTGGAATGGTTCTGGGCTCATACAGCAGGCGAGATCTCGCGAGCGTGACGAATTGTGGCTGATGTATTTTGTGACCAGTTGTGACAACCGCATTACCCTCAAAAAGACGCGCAACACCTGCTGCCCCGTAAGGGACCGGAGGCGCACAAATTATTTACTATATGAAACAGACGATTCCTCAAATTTCCCCGGAATTGTCGAGAGAGACCCTGACCCAGAAAATTAAGATGTGACTTTCGATCACTGACTTTGATGAACTGGGATCTCTTTCTCGATACCTAGGGAATTGGCAGGCAATGATAGCCGTAAAATACGCTGCGCAGGAGCTTGAGATCGCCGAGGCAGTGCCCGGAAATGCCGTCGAGCAAGTGCTGGGCATCCAGAACAAACTCGGTATCATTGGGGCGGACAGTGGTACAGTAAAAGAGTTGAATTGAGGCATATGAAGATGGATTTTGTGGGTGAGTATGAGTCGCCGGATCATCACCCAATCAAGGTTGCTCATTCTGCTTTAAAAGCAGGACTGTCGACGCCATTGATTCATTCGTCCTCTAGGTTATCCACTTCAGATATGTTCGCTTCCTTCGTCTTCGCCGCCGTTCTGGTTTCTGTTGCAAATGCTACACACCATGACTCTTCGCGTAGCTGATACTGCGCCTGAAGAACAACTGCACTCTTGGCGTTCTGCGTCTTTCCTTTGTTGATAGCATTTTCTGAGCTGAGGTAGGCAACACTGCTCTGGATATTGCGGCGGGACAGAGGTTCGCTGTCGTTCTGGCAATCGTTATCGGACAAGAAATTTAGCTAGATTTTGCCGAAATTGTGTTCACCATTTGCTTTGGAAGTCGAAAAAGCGTGTACTGAGAAGCCACGCATGTTTTAAGCCGATTCCTGACTCTTTTTTGAACCAGTGGACCAATTCGACAGATGCCTGCGTGACGCGTGACCTCGACCAAAGTTCGTGATCGACACAGGGGTGCGTGACGCGTGACTACCGAATTGAATGAAATAGTACAGTACATGGCCGATTGCTCTTTTTTGAGCCGCGGGCTCGTACTAACTTATGTAACACTCGCTCCTCACCACGAGCTCAGGGTCATTGGTAGGGTACATTGGCGACAACGCATGTGTGCACAGGGAACGAGACGACGAACAATATGTAATTCATTTAAATTTGATCGCCGTGGCAGTCACTAGCATTAGCTTGCTTTGTACACCAGGAGAACTTCTCGGCCCGGCTTTCGTTATTCGAACTGGCCGTGGAATCATATCTATCCACCGTAGTTACGGTCAAACTACGTGATATTACGGAGTCCAATCAGGTTTTGCTGAGGCATTGGTTCAATTTACATTAGAATCTTCGACCCATGAGGTGAACGAACCTGCGAAGCGCGTGGAAGGACATCCTGGACAACATCTGGCCACGCCAAGACATCTATGGAGCATGAGTTGGCAGCTTGCGATTCGTATCAGTGCAGGATGTGATGCCCCATTTTGGAGTCCACCGACGCCACCGCGGGCCACGATCAACCCAAATTGGACTGTTCCAGAGAAGACCGCGCGTTTCATTGAACTGCCAATGATTACCACCGCACTATTTTCTTGTTGCTGCAACGTCCTCATTTGGACGTCAGATTCGAATTATCTGATACAGAGGAAAAGGAATAGTCGCTGGTTTGGGTCCGCAGGAACCTCCACCCGCGCTGCAGGAAGAATACTCTATGTCTGCTCGACAAATTCGGATGAATTATCTGTTTCACGTCCTGACCGGAGCTCGAATACCACAGAGGTCAGCTCCCGCAGTTCAGCGAGCCACGGGTCGACGGAAGGACTGAGTCACCAGGTAATGCTGATCCGAGTGCGATCCACATCTCATCTCAACACAGCTCGCGTGACAGTTGACGTCAAGCTTCTCCCAGTCAACGTATTAAAATGCCCGTTACCTACTCACGAAACGCTCACAGCAATGTTCCAGGTCTCCTCACTCCTTGCATTCTGTCTTGTTGCTCCGCTAGTGGCAGCAGGACCCTGCGACATCTACGCCTCCGGGGGCACTCCCTGCGTTGCCGCCCACAGTACCACCCGGGCGCTATTCAGCGCATACTCTGGCTCCCTCTACCAAATTAAACGCGGCTCCGACGGTGCTACCACCAACATCGGCCCGCTTTCTGCGGGCGGTGTTGCTAACGCCGCCGTGCAAGATTCCTTCTGCGCCAGTACAACCTGTCTAATCACCACCATCTTCGACCAGACTGGTCGTAGCAACCATCTCACGCAGGCTCCTCCCGGCGGCGCTGCCAGCGGCACTGATCCCAATGGCTTCGACAATTTGGCTGCCGCCGATGGCGCACCGGTCACGCTGAACGGACATAAGGCGTATGGTGTCTTCATCTCGCCCGGCACAGGCTACCGCAATGATGCCACCAATGGCATCGCTGTGGTCAGTCTACTTTCTTACCACTCATCGCATACCTGATTGTCTTCCAGGGCGATGCTGCAGAGGGCATGTACGCAGTCTTCGACGGCACGCATTACAACGGAAACTGTTGTTTCGACTATGGTAATGCGGAGACCTCAGCAGACGACACGGGCAACGGCCACATGGAGGCCATCTACTTTGGCAGTGGAGGCCCCGGCGGCACCGGCAGCGGTCCCTGGATTGAGGCTGACCTCGAGAATGGCCTGTTCACCGGACCCAACCAGAACGCTAACCCGTCCAACCCCGCGATGACCTCACGCTTCGTCACGGCTGTTGTGAAAGGCGAGCCGGGCACTTGGGCAATCCGCGGCGGGAACGCTGCGTCCGGCTCGCTCTCGACATTCTACAGCGGCGCGCGCCCCAGCGGGGGGTACAACCCGATGCACAAGGAAGGGGCCATCATCCTCGGAATAGGCGGGGACAACAGTGACAGGGCGCAGGGCACGTTCTACGAGGGCGTGATGACCTCTGGCTACCCGTCAGACGCAACCGAGAACTCGGTCCAGGCAAACATTGTTGCGGCTGGATACGCCGCCACCTCCCTGACGGGCGGGCCCGCCATCACCGTAGGCTCCGCGGTGTCGTTCCGCGCAACGACGGCATGCTGCACGACGCGCTACATCGCCCACACCGGCGCAACAGTCAACACGCAAGTGGTCACCTCGAGCGACGCTCAGGCACTCAAGCTGTCTGCGAGCTGGAACGTCGTTACGGGCCTTGGAAACAGCGCGTGTGTGTCGTTCGAGTCCCGCGACACGCCAGGCAGCTACATTCGGCACTCTGGCTTTGAGCTGTTCGTGAATGCTAACGACGGCTCGAAGCTGTTCAGTGAGGATGCGACGTGGTGCCCGCAAGCGGGCTTCAATGGGCAGGGCAACTCGATTCGCTCGTGGTCTTACCCGGCACATTACTTCCGGCACTTCAATGCCATCCTCTATGCCGCGAGCAACGGCGGCCCAGACTCTTTCGATGCTACCGCGTTATATGTGAACGACACGACATGGGTCGTGGGCGCTGCTTTTGCTTAACCTTGCGCATTCATGTATGTAACAGATAGGACCTTGCAGAGTCTATTCAATGTACCAGCACCGAGTAGTCCAAAGCTTACACTAAGTTTGATCTTGTATAAACTGCAGACTGAGCATTATTGTACATCATAGAGTCAAGGGAAAGAGCATCGCGAGGACTTCAAGGGGGGTCATTTGTGTCTGCCAAGGCTGCAAGTACACATCATGGGCGCTAGATAAGTGGATTGTTTGCTACATTCCGGACAGGACGCATTGAATCTTCTGTTGATCCCGCTCCGCGTAAACTGCACGCCATCTTTCACTTCCCTTAGGTTTGTACCTGGGCCTTCATCGTGGGAAGCCTGAAACTTGTGCGTATAAAGAGACGTGATATTTTCCAACCTGCAGGGACACTCCTGATTTTGTGTACGATTCGTTGATATGCAACTCCTCTCCAATCACATCGCCATTGCGAACGCTGTGACGCTAGTTACGATTCTCGACTTTAGCCAGAAGAGCATCTTCGATCTGGCGGATGGTGCTTGTGTCGACCTAACCCCGTGACACCCGCCACCAATTAAAAAAGAAATTTTATTTTTTGCATAGTATATCGCCCATAATCTTCCCTCCAGCTGAATTGACTGAAGCGAGATAAATGCCGCAGAGCAACAGATGGTGAGAGCAAATCAACAACACCCAAGCCTGACAAACTGCTGGCAAACAAATCTTTCCCTCTTCCACGTCGCGTGCGCGCGCAGTAGAGTTGAAGTGGCATAACCGGTGTTCCCACAGTGATCTCAAGTTCAAGTCTGTTCCTCGGACGGATGTCTCCGGCAACATGGGCGTAATTTTTCTCTGGATCACTCTGGAACTTGTAACTTTTGTACGGCTTTCTTACAGTTACCTGAAAGAGAGTGATGTGGGTGTTAATCCATAATCGCTACCCGCACATTTCTTCGGTGATGATATCTTTCACCTACCCTTTTTATCGCGCCCATGTTCCGTCTGGGTCTTGCTAGTTCCACGTCGCGTCGCGGTGGCCAAACATATTTTGTAGCCTACCTCGAGAGTCTGGGATTTTGCGATTGGGCCCAAGACAGAAAGAGCGGGCAAGGCATATTCATGCGGTGTTTTGCGTGTTCAGCGAATCTGCTTTGCTCGAATATTTCTCACCAGACTTTTCCGGGCGGATCTTGGAAACTCTCCACGTCCACGTGGTCTTCCGCCCACACCCTCACTTGTTAATTCTCTTAACAGTCGGACCACAGATTGACGGTCAGGAAAACCACCAAGACTCGACATAGAGTCTCCGGTCTACTCCTTTTTCAATTTTCCAACGCTCGAATCATCCAAGGGTATCGTCCGCATCGCCTTTGGGAAAAATCTGTGATCGTCGCTGAACAAAGTACGCACACAGTGAGGATAGCCCATCCCAGTTCAGAACCCGGAGATTTGCGTGAGTGCTCACCCAGAAAGCTAGATTCCGTGTAGATGCCGAAGTAGCTCGGTGCATGAATAGTTACCCGGTAGATTGCCGGTAGATCGAAGATGCTCGGCCGCGGTGCGACACAATCTCAATGTGTAGATCGAGCTCCTCTAGCAAAGCCCAGCTGTCGTAGATCCTCGGAGCCATCGCATATGTTGGCTGGATGGAGAAAGAACAGGTCTCTTGTGAGTTTAATAGATGAAAATGAATCCTGAGCTGATAGGCGCCATAAACTGGCGAGAAACATTGTCGCAACCCTTTGAATTTCCACAAATATTTAGTCATTCTGGCCCAATTCCGCTTTTGCATTGAAAGCTATCCACGGTTGACTAAGCATGTGATTCATAGGGACGTGCACTGCCCCCAGGGCTCAAGCAGTGTCTCATCACTGATAGTGATAGACCTACTAACGACTCCTGCCGAGATATCAATTTAAAGTGTGGTCACAAAATCGTATAACTAGCGAGGTACGAGCTGATTGTTAGAGCATTTTTCTGAGAGAGACTATTAAAATCCTCAGAATGGACCGACAGTGTCAACCTCTCTGTTCACGGGAAAGGCATGGGGATTCAATACACAGCGGGAGAACTCCGTAGGTGATTGTGAAAATTTCAGGCTCGTGTACATGATCCAGCCGCTTCAGCAGGGCAGCGAGAATGTCTAGGCCAGCGTTCGTGTGTCAAATGAAATTACTCATGTTGTGAACGAAGAGCGTCCTCCCACTTAATATTTAAGCTGCAAGTCCACGCATATGAACTCTAACTATCCCTCATGTTCACCTCGAAGCCAGCTCCTCAGAATTCACCGTCTGCAACGCAGCACCGCCGAGGAATTATGGCATGTGTCAACTGCAGAAAACGGAAAATCAAGGTCAGATTGTCGCTCCTACTTGCGAGACTATACTTACAGGCTCCGGCAGTGTGTCACCACAGAACGACCTCCCAAAAATCCGTGCGCTCGCTGTGCGAAAAACGGCCTTGCTTGTGAATATATGGCCGTCGATCGCGACGACGACGATAATTCTCCGCAATTTGGCAGCTCGGTGCCTTCCCAGGGAAGCGCAAATCTATACCGCTCGCCGACGCAGTCGCAATATCGGGCAGAACCACTGATACAGCCTTCCAGCGATTTCCCTCGCGGACTTTGCGGCACCGCACCTCCCCTACCGTACACTGGGCCTCCGCCGCCAAACAGGAGGCCCAGGTATTCTGAAGGCTCATATCCGGACCTATCGCTCTCTGGATCAACCGACCACTGGCACCAGACTTTATCAGTGCATCATGATCCAGTTTCATCCACACAGGCTAGCAATCCAATGGTGAATCCGGAATACAGTGGTGTCCAGGCATCGCAAAGTTATCAGTACATGCCGAATTACGGGACACCCGGCGTCCAGCAGGGTGTATACAAACTAGAAGGCGGCGGATATCCCTCGAGTCACGAGCAGATGCAGAATTATGGAGGAAACATGACGATGTCTAAGTTTGGCTGGCCTCCGCAGTAACCTTCGAGGTGCGGCTTATCTTGAAAAAGTTTGGTTTTCGCAGATACTAACCCAGCCACTCCTAAGTTATGCCGGTCCAGACCGGTTTTCAACTCAAGTCCCGCCCTCGACTTGAGTTTTGTTGTACTGTGTCTTTCCCTTCAAATCGACACGGGGGGTGACGCGTGACATGTTTTACCTATTCGACATCATGATTTCGACAGCCACCAAAATCAAGTCCAAGGTAGGTAGGTAGGTAGGTAGAATTACACGGCATGGTCCGGATAACGAACGCCGGTTCCCAGGAGTTATCCCAGTGTACAAAGCAAGCTAAATTACACCTTTGCCCCTGGACCTCCATGCTCCCTCCAGAACGAGCTCGCAGTTCCATGAGTTTCCCCACGCGCCACGGTAGATCCTGGATGAAACAGAGAAGCAGTATTAGTTCACCTCAACGGCCCCATACCTCTACATCCGACAATCACGGTCGATACATCGGTACCGCATAGAACATATCAAGGACATCATGTGCGAATTTTGCAACCAAAATGATCGTGTTGCGTTGGTAGATCATTGCCTTCAAGAACGAAAGGCTATTCTTTTCTACCATGCGCTGCCGCAAATTCGGAGCTGTGCTGAGGAGTTTCTCCATAAATATTCGACGCAGCTCAAGGAGTGCACTGGAGACAGTGCATTCCAAGAGTGCGTGTTCTGGAGTCTCCACAGCATCTAGACAAAATCTGCAGAAGCGTTGCTCACGAGGTATTTTGGGTTTCGCATGATCCACATAGCGTAACCGCTCCACAGCCAGCAAGTGAGTGGAGAGCAAAACCGAGGTAAGTGCCTCTCGGTACTTTTGCGTCTTCACCATGAATAAATAGTGGCGTAGGAAGAGAGTTATTGATTGTGGAGGCTTGTCCTTCTGGGGTTCAACACGGCCATGAATCAAATATAATTTGTCGGACGAGTCTATTAGACATTGCAGCCATTTCAGAGCAGATCGGACTACTTGCTTTGTATACTCCTCAATGAAATTCGGAGCGTTGGCTTAGCATGTCGACTTGTCTCTTTGTTGATTTGTCTGCGAGCGAGCTTTGGGTGATCCCCGCATTAATATTCTTTCGCCGTCTACACAAGATTATCGCCTGCTTTCCAAACTCATTTACCAATTTGATCGATATCTTCAACGTCGTAGACTGGACAAACTGAAGTACTGGATTTAGCAGATGCCACTTGCGACCTGGTGAAAATAAGTATTCAGCTAATATCCACCCAGTGGAAAATGTCCTGACAACAACGAAATACGAGAAGCGGGGAAGTTAGTGGGCTCTACCGCGAGTGCGCGCTACAGTACTTATACGAACCGTTGGATTCCAATGGGTTAGCACCTCGGGTTCCAAGAACAATCCCCTTGGCACCGCCCTGAACACAGTGCCTGCATCTTCCGCCTATTTATTCTGCAAGTCCTTGAGGTGATGAGAAAGTATCACACCCATGGTGTCCGACACGGTACAGAAAGAATCTAACATCGGACTATCGCCCTCGACACACACCAGGGCATAACGCTAAAGGAAATCTGGCAGACCATAAAGGGCTACTTCGAAGACGGTTACATCAGCCGTTCTGTCCCGTTCCGCTTCAACGTGCATCTCTGTGAGACGCAGAGACTCTCACGAAACAACAACGTTTTCTTCGGAGTGCACGTTGACAAGGACATGATGTCGGTGTTCGGGTCCTTGGGCAAGCCGCGACGGCGCGACTTCGTGATGAAGGGACACACTTAACGCGCGCGTGTTCGTGAGAGTTGAAGGATAAATCTGCACATTTGCCTCATTCATCGAATACGCACTTGCGTTGGAAGCGGAGTGGAGACGCGTGGCATAAGGGCGGGAGTGACGTGCATGCAAGCATGCTAGGAACCCCGCAGTCACAGGGACAGAAAGGGCGGAGCTAGGCGGGACGGGGAGAAACAGCGAATCCACATCAAGAGAAATAGCGGAGAGGCGTGGCGTAGCATTATTAAGAACATAATTCAGCGAGAGGAAAGTGGCATGCACTTGCATTTGGTATCGGCGCGACCATGGAGGGGAATGACAGGGAGGGCTCGTTCCTTCAAGGCACACAGGGAAGTTACTTGCAGGAAAATTGAAAGAGAGAGAGAGAGAGATCGTCGTGTCAGACAGTGTTTCCAAGCACGCTGCGATAGATTTGGGGACGACGTGGATGGTGAGAGTAAAGAGCATGTGGCGGTGTCGAGTGACAGATCCGCTGGTGTCGGGCATGACCGTGACAGCGCTTGCTCCTCACTACGACCTTTGCGCAGGAACTCAGTCTGCGAACTCTGTGAAATTTGAATGGGTGGAGTTCGATTCTCTCAGCCTTACTGAACGCCTTGGAATATTCTTTCGGGCGCCATCCAGACTAAGGCTCCAACCTTTTAGTTTTCGTGTAGGGATCTGGGTACAAAAAACGAAAACGGTTAGTAAACATTTAGAAATCGTTCAAAACAGTTTAAAAACATATTTCCGGCCCAGGTCTCTGAACAAATCAGGAGATGTGAAAAGAGAGCAAACAGAAAATACAAATTACTCGCGATGAGATGCAATTGAGTCAGTGCTATGCTGGCACATTTGGAGCCTCACAATTAGACTCCATGAAACCATTGACCAAGTCTTCGGCACGGAACAAACTGGAGCGGCTGCTGAGGTTGCTATGATGCTGGCAGTCTGGGGGACTGTGGGTGCAAAGAAAAGTGTATACTCACTCACAGTCGCATTTTATCAGGTTCCGGGTCGCATCTGGCACTCCAGTCGGCGGTGTAATGGGTCTTTGTTGCTGCTCACCCAGCACAACCGTTTAAACCTTGTAAAAAAGGTTTACAAACCGTTTATTCTCACCGGTAAAAAAAACGAAAAAGAAAAAGGTTAAAACCGTGTACAAACGTTTGTACACGAAAAAGGTTGGAGCCTTAATCCAGACGTCACGTTCCTCTGCCACCACGCTGCCCCGCTTGGCCGTAAGTAGGGTCGCTGGATATCCCGCAACGCCAGACCTACATCTAATCGTCAACCAAGCTTCCATCCATGCTGATCGTATGCTCCCCGGACTGATCAGTGTGCCCGCCGTGCGCATCTTCTCTCTCCGCCGATCCGGAACCTTCAACTTTCTTTTGATGCTCTGTCTCCCGTCCGTCGCCCCTCTCTTCCTGAAATCTAAAGCAGCTCTCCCGGTTCATGCACGAACAAACTCGCATATAATTTATTTATTCATCTCCCTTGCGCGAGTTCGCACAGCTCCTGCCATTCGACATCCGCGTATCCGCCTCCGCCTCTCCCTGAGTCCACAACTCCCTACACTTTGTGCTGCACGAATTCTCCCCATTGCCTGCAATCCATGTCGTCTCTGCTTTGCTTTGCAGCATCTCACCTCGCTATCTGCGCTCTGTCTGCGCAGCCTCCACTCAATCGCTTGGCACCAGTATCCTCATCATTGCAGCATCTTCTCGATGCCTGCGCGAGCTTCGGATGCTAGCTATGCTGTGTCTCCCCAGCTCCGTGTTATTGAGGTTCTGGCAATGATTTCTGATTCATTTTTGAACGTCTACACTCACATGTGCACCCTCAAATCTTTTATGGATCCCTTCACAACGGACGGGCAATAAGACATCCCCGACCTACGGGCTTCGCTTCTTATATGAACTCTGCGATCGGTAAATACTCCTGTTAGCCAGCGCTTCAGACAGCATTATCAGTATCTGACACGGATTCGGGATTTGAATGGTGCATTCATCGTCCAGAATGCCCCATTCTCTGGCTGTATGGTCCGGCAGGCGCAGGGAAATCTGCTATCATGCAAACACTCTGCACCGACCTGGAGGCTACCAAGAGACTGGGGGCTTCCTTCTTTTTCAAGCGGGGCCATGCCACACGCGGCAACGGGAGGACTCTGTTCGCGACAATTGCTTACCAGCTGGCGCTTAGCATTCCATCCCTCAGGACTTCGATTTCTCAAATCGTCGAAAATGATCCTTCGATTGTTGTGCGATCCCTCGAGGTCCAGATGCAGAGACTGGTTTCCGAGCCTCTTCGCCTCCACGAAAATCATGATCCTGTACCAGTTATCATCGATGGCCTTGACGAATGCGAAGGGCACGGGGTTCAAGCGGAAATATTGCGCATAATCCAGCACTCAGCACACAAAGACACTCCTCTTCGTTTTATCATTGCCAGTCGCCCCGAGGCCCATATTCTTGAGGCGTTCGACTCACCTCCCCACCTTGGCGTTCGCCGCTACAACGTCCAGCAATCGTTTAAGGATGTTCGAAAATACCTCTGCCAGCAGTTTTCGCGCATTCATCGCGAGCACAGCACGATGGCCAATATTCCACTACCATGGCCTGCACCGGACATCCTGGAGGACCTGGTTTGGAAGTCCTCCGGTCATTTCATCTTCGCAGCTACCATAATAAAATTCATCGACGATAAAAACTATCGGCAAACACAGCGACTGGCAATTGTGCAAGACGGGAACAGCGCGGGATCTGCATCAGCATTCGATATTCTCGATCAGCTCTACATGACTATCCTCAGTGCTGTCCCCAGGCAAGCAGAGCTCGCTCCGATCTTGTGTGCGATCACGAACTTCCGCTTGACTCTTGACCAAGTTGAAGAGCTTTTTGAGCTCGAGGATGGCGAAGCACGGTTACTCCTCCGTGGGCTGCATTCAGTGCTCTTTGAGAATGAGGGTGACGTCATATGCTCACACCATGCATCATTTTTGGATTTTCTCAATAATCCCAGCCGCTCTCGCAGTTTCTGTGTCGGTAACTTGGAAAATCGCTTGCCTGTAGCTCGTTGTTTTTTCCGGCTTGTGGGGGATGGAGATCAGCGGGTTCCAAGCCGGAGGCGTTGCAATTATTTCCCGTAGGTTCAACTTGCTACTTTCCCCGAAACACTGTATATCTTACTCGTCCCGCCAGAAGTTCACTTGACGGTTTTATCTCATTTCTCATTGCATTTCCTCCATCTGCCGAACTGTATCCGCTCCTTGCACGCATAGATCCTGAGTGGATTTTCCGCCAGCCATCTGACGAACTGGGATCCATTCTATTTTGGCTCCAAGTTAGTTTCGACCCCTTGGACAAGATTTCTCCTCACGCCCATTAAGGGAATTCCCTCTGCGCCGGAGGACTTGATTAACCTGTGGGAGGACTATTTCTTCATGTTCTCGATGGTCACATCAGGAACTACATGCGGTGTAAAGCTTATTCTCTCGCCAAGTTCCGAACTTTGCCGAGTTCTCGTGGCCACAGTGTACCTCGGCCTTCAGATTTGGGATCTTCCTTGCCTACTGGACATCACATGGACGCAGTTCCGAGCTGTCCTTTGCAGTATTCGGCCAAAGATCCCGAGTGATACCGAACAAGTCTTTCTTGCTTCGACTTGGAACGTCCTGAACGCATTGGTTTCACCTGGAATACAGCAGGCGACATTACGGGAGCTAGCGTTGAACTGTATTCGCAGAGTGGTAAAATGTTATGTGGATAGAGTGGATGACAAAGACGCGTGGTTAGTGCCATAATCTAAAACCGACAATTTTGTCAACTCTTCAAATAGGATTTATCTCGGGAAGGTGCTCGAACACTGCCCTCCTTGCGAGACACTCTATGACGAGTTCCGATGTATCCCATTTCGTGCGATGCAGTCTCGATTTCGGGACAGATCTGTTCGGCTCCGAATTTGCCGGTGGCTTGCAGTGAGGCCTTTACAATGTTTTCGGACGGTATCTGATACGAGTGTTTGCTTCTTTTTCTATAACCAGTCCTTCAGCGACCCAGCACCGGAACTTGTCGCATGATGGACACAAAAATAGTCTTCATTAGCCCAGAGCTGGTCTGTTTTTGAATCTGGATCCTAAAAGCGAGATTTGTGCGACATCGCAAGAAACCCACACGTCACCAAAAACATATCCAACAGCAAATGTTTATATTGATGGATTGCCTCGAATCGATTTTCTCTTCTCCTAGTTATATTAATGTCATTGTAGTACGTCTCCCTCGTTACTCGACACTCAGTCCGCAAATAGCTAATTATTCACTCCTGAATTCTCGGCCACCTGTGGCGAAAATCGAGGTGTAAAACCTAGAATCTCTCACTCCCACTGACACTTGAAGCGCAAAGCGCATATGGAAAGTTCGGTAGAACATCCTCATAACGACTAATACCTGGAAGCAAACCTAACTTTCCGCTGTACTGAGCTTTCCTAGCGAGATGCATATGCTTGGTACATTTTAAACTGGCCCAGAGGTAAACTATTCAAGCTTAGATCTCAGGCCCAATCCTGCAATGAGAAGTTTCAGAACTGGTTTCCTGCAGCTGAAGCAGAGTGAGTCCCGATATACCCAAGGACAACTCGACAGAGCGGGAGCAATGAGTGTTGTCGCAGCCATGAGTCACCCGGCGAGACGTCAAAGTATATCCCCCATGTCGATTTGAACAGAATAATACAGTATCTTGAAAGTTGTGTGAGTTGGGATCAACCTGACCGTGGATGGGGAAACACAGGCCGCTGCACATCTCGTGTCCAGCGGGAGCAAGAACACAAGGAGCGAGGTGCGTGAAAGGAGCACAACGAACGAGGGCGGGGTTTGATTTGAAGCGGGGATCGTTAAAATGGGCATTGGAGGAGGATGAAGAATTTCAATCAGCCGAGGATACGGGGATGAAGACGTCGATTCCGGACTCGAATAGGCACTACTACTTCTGCTTTCCCGGGCCAATGGGCACGGGTAAGCGCTGCGTACGTAGTATATATCAGCAGCGCGAAGGCGGGGATCTAAACGATACCCCATGTGCGCGGCGGGGCAAGGTACCAGGTAACGCAAACCGTCGTGTGTGGGACTCATAGATCCGCATTAAAGCGGACGGGATGTTTCGGAGGCATGGAGGGAGGAGGGTCCTGCTTTGGTACACGTGCCATTGAGGTTGAGTAGAAGGGCGGATCTGGACAGAGATTCGCATCAAGGAATAGATTGCATATACTAGTACCGAATTGGCGCTCACGGAAAGCGCTGGAAAGAAATGACCTTTCCACATCACATGTGTGCAGAAGCAGGCAGAGTGGGGAGGAAAAGAGAGAGCAGTGGGGTGGTTTTGGGAGGCTGAACCAAACCCAAACCAGCGAGGGAGTGAGTCAGCGAGGTAGGCGCTGCCAGGCATTTTAATACCAGGGGCCAGGACGACCGCCTGTCGAGAGGACTAGACGGGTATACTTGAGTAGAGTGCTGCTATCCGGCACATGCGAGGACTTTTGTGCCTCTGCGGCGGTGCGAATACATCACCAGACCTCGTTCGAAGCGCAGAGGAGTGTCGGGAGTCCGGGTGCCGAGTGCATGTGTCAAGCCACGCCGAATTAGGCGACCAAGCATCAGGCGGCGGGGTTTCAATGTGAACGTTTGAGCGGTGTCGTGCACATGGACGGCGCAGTTCCGAACCAGGCAGCAGCGGATTCGAAGACGACATGACAGAACGTTGGGAGCCTCCGAGCAAGGAGCGCGATGTGGCGGTGCGCAGTGACAGATACGCTGATACCGGGCGTGACCGTGACGGCGTCTTTTTTCCACTCGAGGCAAGGGGTGTGCACCGGCAAATGCCGAGACACCGGCTAGGTGGGTGGGTCCCGAGTGGCCTTATTCCACTTTTCTGACCTTGGTCCAAATGTATTGAAAATGCATTTTCAAACTCTTTATAAAATCATTGCCGCATCAAATTTCCTTTTCCGGAGGTGCAAGTTTTATATCCGGATTTCAAATCTCGGTATTATTCGGCCACTAGATCAGAAAAGGGGGGAGGCGGCCGAAGGCCGCCGACCACCTTGTAGACAATAAAAAAAATTCCAGAAAAAATATATACATTTGCAGGCCGAAATCTTGCTCTTCTGGGCTCTTGGATGGCCGATTGAGCGTCTGTTTCGAGTCCCGCGGTGCATCAATGGCATCAAATTGGCTTCAACCCCATTCATTAGCATTGGAGTCTTTTCTTTCTGACTAGTGAATTAACGAGGAGAGTACAGCACTGTTTTGTTGTAGCAATGACATAGCATCATCTAGGTGTGGATCAAACGGCAAAAGTGGCAAGAATGATGGAAATTACCCGATTTGGGAGATGGCGGTGCTGTGGCGGTGCTCGGCTAATGGGTGGGTGGGTCGCGGAGGGTCCACAAAATTCAGCTGTTGGGATTGCCGCCGATCTTGCCACGATCAATGCTGCCATCAGTGCTACCGGCAGTCGGCATAGCTTAGCGGACTTTGATCCCATCACACTTATGCTCAACTACTCCTCGTATTTTCCTCGCCTTTCCTCTAGCTCTAGAATTCTTTATATCTCACCCACCCCTTTCCCCACAAGTTTCAAATCCTGTTTATGGTGCAGAATCTACGAGGAAGGAAGGAAGGATTGTATAGCCGAGGGCTCACTTCAAATGTTGCTCATTGCCCGTTGCGCATCGTGCTCCCTTTACATGGAGATCTTCCCTGGCATGGACGAGAAGAGCACAAACCGGAAGAGCATTATTTTCTTCTTACCCTACTTGTCACCTTTCTTCCTATTCTGATCACCCGGCCAAACTTGTTCTCGAATATTGTCGGCTCATGTCGGATCATTGCGTATAATATAATTCAATAACCATATGGGATTCTCGTTTGGTTTGTATTATAACGGCCTGTTTTGCGAGCATGGACCAAATGCGATTGGCGACAAAGATGCTTAGGGGCTGGTGAGACTTTGCCGGCCGCTGATGCCGTTGATCGCCTCCATCTATTTGTTTGGCGAAATGCTGCAATCAATGCCGCCGATCATGCCACCGATCCCATCAATCCCAACTCCCAAATGCTCTCGGAGGGTCTTAATCCACTTTTCCGACCCAGTGTCCCAAATTTTAATGGTGCACACCCCTTGACTCGAGGAAGAACGACTGGCGCGACTGCGTCGCTGTAGACAGCACTGAATGTCTTGGCTCCCCTCTCTCGTGCTCAATCCGTGACTCTTCCTTCTATCTCCTTTCTTTCTCTTCGTAGCACGATTCACATGTCTCATTCCGAGGGCCGAGGCCAAGAGCAACTCTTCTACACCACACGCTGCGGGTGCTGCTTGTGGCCGGGGCCTCTCCATTCCTGAACGAACATGCTAGCTTTCGATCTTTTAACCATAGATACCCAATACAACCTCGGTCCCACCCCGTGCAGCGTCACTGTCGTTCCTCAAAGCCCCTGCGGTTCGGCATCTGTAGTATCCGCCTGTCCTCAACGCCCTACACTTTGTGTTGCATGAATTCTCCCCATGTCTTGGAATCGCTGCACTTTACAGCATCCCACCTCACTGTGTGCACTCTATCTCGTCCTCGATGCTCTCGCTTCGCCATGTCAGCACCGAATCTTCCAATGCATGAGCGTTACCTAAACAGGGGCAATGTCATGGACATCAAATACCAGATGTTTCACCTCAGGCCCACCTGCAACACGTACGTGAAGCGCCTCTGAAGCGTCTCGTCTGACGGTCCTATTCACGTGAATGTTCATTCGAGTTGAATAAAATTCTACTTACCTGCAGGGCGAGATCATCCGGGCCTGGGCAGAGTGCTTACATGACGTTCGCCATTCAACGCGATATCTGTCACCTTTGTTTGCTCGAGTGCCTCCACAAGTCGAGCCAGAGCGGCTTCGGTTGGAGTTACTTCCCAAGTATGCAGCGAGAGCAGCACCGTTTGTGGGAAGATAGCCACGAATTGCGCTACGCTCTCCGCATGCGTGAAGTCTCCGCGTCCTGTAACGTTGAGATGCAGCGTCATCACACGTGCGCACCCGGCGAGAGTGACGTTTTTGGCGTACCAAAATGGCTTGCGCCCGCGCCAAATGGCTTTTTTTGGGCGTGGGCGTGGATTTGGCTGTGATCACACGCCCACGCCCGACAAATTGGCTTGCAAGCCAATTTGTCGGCTTGCGCAAGCCACTTTGTCGCCTTGGCACCTGCCAAAAATAAAATGTGGCTTGCGTTTCTAACACATTACCCAGGCCCTGGAATGCAAATCCTCTATGGTGGATACATTACATGTGACTCAATGAAGGTTTTTGACTGATTAATTCCTTTGTGGTTGAATTAGTTCTTCATAACTCATTGTCGACACCGTTGAACATGATCAAAGGTTCTGCTAGGCATACAAGCCAGCTGGCTTGTCAAGTTCAATGAACTAATCGTACCCTGAGACCCTTATTGACATGAAAGTCGGTGTCAAAACCAGCTGAATTACACGTGGAATTGGCAAATTTTGACCGAACTTTCATGATTTACATCGAGAGAATAATGTGTGTATATCTCACCCAAAATAACTGTCTCTTTCACATGACTCTCTTCCTACGTCCTCCTCTCAATAGCAATTGAAGGCACATTCTGGCTCTTGCTGCTGTCAGGAACTGAGTTCGACTGACCAAGTTAGAGAAAATCCCCAATAACTATAACCTGTTCACATGAATCGCTTCTATGGGTTTAGTCAAGTGTAAAACACTTGGCTAAGCCCGATGAAATGCAAAGGAACAGCTGGTTATGCTCCCAGATAAAATGGCGTGCACAAGCCAGTTGGCTGATGCCATCAAATTGGGCGTGGGCTGGCTTGTGTCGAAAATGAGTCATATTTATTCAATGAGAAGGTCCTAGTGGCATTGAAAAAGTCATATTCGCTCATTATAGTCGTTTTATGGCGAGTCTGTGACGAAAAAGTGCTGTGCTAGAGGGAATTGAACATGTCACATGCCATCACAAGCCAGTTTGTCGCCCATTGGGCTTGTGTTTGATTAGACGTTAATTTGCCTCAGAAAATTTGGTGGAACTGTTCAGTATGTGGGATATACCATGTATGTCCTCTATATCTCAATATATTTCAAATTTGATTGATTTACAAGTGGTAGTTGCTCTAGGCAAAATGGCTTGCTCAAGCCATTTTGTCTGATGCCATCAAAATGGCTTGCTCAAGCCACTTTGTCTGATGCCATCAAAATGAAGGTGCAAGTGAATAATATCCCAATTCAAGTGCAAAATGGTCAGGAAGATGACATCTACACCATATTTGCTATGCTACACCATCTGGGCATAGGATTTCTGAGAATTCACGCAGGATTCTGCAGGATTTGACATGGCTTAAGCCATCACAAGCCATTTTGGCTGATCCCATCAAAACGGCGTGGCCTTTGGCTTGCGGCTAATATCATAGCAAAGCACTGGAAGGAAGATTAATTACCCGCTCAGAATATGTCCCTGTCACATTTAGCGCTTCCAATAATGTTTTGAGAGAATATTTTCCATAAACTCACTTGCAGGCATATAAGGGTTGAATGAATCCTCAGTGTCGAAGGTAAACAACATTGAAATCAAGGAAGATATCACTCAAACCACAGCTTTACACTAGGATGGAAGTGGTTGACAGAGCTACCTTCCAACTCCCACCTGCAAGCCGTCAATCCGCATAAGTACCAAATTGGCTTGCGCACAATTTGGCTTGCGCAAAATGTCTTGTACATACAAAGTGGCTTGTCTATGACCTGGAATTTTGGCCTCCCACCTTCTGCCGTAAAGATCCATCCATTGCTGAACCCACGGAGCCAATTCCGATTAATTGAAAATGCAAAGTACGTGCTGATACGCCTACGGCGCGGCTGTGAGCGGAGCTAAAACAAAAACAAAAGCGTCGGGAAGTGCGGGCAGTGGAACCGCTCAGAGGGCCGTAGGAGGTAAGTGATATGCGAGGGTTTCCTGCCAAGGTTCAGTGCTGCTTCTCACAGGATGAACACAGACGAAGGGAATATAAACGATGAAGTACGGCGCTGCAAAGTGCGATGGACGACGAGGGACACGAATGCGAGTACGGGAGCGAGGGCGAGAGCGATAGCGAGGACGAGAGTGAGCTCGAATGCGAACTGAAGGGGGAAAATCTTCGTTATTTATTGTGAAATATCTAGGTAGCTTTTATACAGAGCTCAAGAAAAGATGAGTAATGTAAAAGTAGTAAAGAAAAGTTGTGAATGGTTGAACTTGTGGTTGAACCGGGTAAGCAGTAGCCGGTATCGCATGTATTACAAAGCCAACTATGTAAATTAAAATTCTAGCAGTCATCGGAACGGTACTAAGTCAAGAGGAAATTAAAGGGAAATGAAAGATGTGAAGGGATCGGGGATTTTACTGGAGGAATGTCGGCGTGCTTGAGAGTCGGTGGGGCGCGTCAACGAGGCAGTGTGAACATGTTGAATGGAAGTTGAACAATGGCATAGCCACCACTCGGATGGATGGTTGATTTGGCATGTTTCCGGGATCAGCGCGGGAGCGTGCGTATCAGTGCCGAGGTGAGAATGGACAGTTAAAATAAACATTAACCCAAATGGTGGAAGATCTTGAAAGCGATGCAGGGTGACAGCCTGCTATCGCAGTAAATTGGAAGTGGTTGGAAGAAGTGCCTCCGCGCTCGCGCACACAAGTAATCCGGCCGCTATTTGATGCTGAACTTGTCTAATTTGCATTCTTACATTGCTTTTTCCACACTGATTGCTTGAGTAGCGACGAGAGATTCGTGTGCCGAAATTAAATGGCTTTTTGAACAAAATTCACGTGTTATGGCACCAAATGTTCGGTTGCTGGTTCAACCGTCGTTGATGCGATCAACGACGGCGACGACGTTGATCCAGAAAGTAGGAACACAGCCATGAAGACTGGAGGGATGAATGAAGCTTCATTATTGAGAAACAGTAGAATTAGTTACACTGTAGAGATATACTGTAGCCGAGCGCAAGGAGGCTCACGCCACAAGCCACGCCACACACGCCCGTCTCAGCCAATTCAAACTCCGCTAAGCGGTGCAAGCCATTTTGGCACGCCACTCGGCCAAGTCTGCGCACCCGGCGGCTATGTCCTCCCTCGCGACGAGCGCAGGGAGGATGCGGAAGGATGAATCTGCGTCGGTGCTTAATGCGCACAGGTCAATGTCCAGGTTGAGATACGGCGTGCGCGGGTGTGCGTTGAGTTTCGGTGCGATCTTGGCGAGGAAGATCAACAGGGCAGGGAGACGAAGGTCCGAGTGGACACGCCACCCGACCCGGAGGGCGTGTAATGCCGGGAGCGCGTTCGTGGGAATGAGGAAATGTTCAACGAGTTCGGAGACCGCGCTGAGGAACTCGATGCGACGCAGTGATGGGCAGGGTAGGTACGGTGCGTCCCATGGGGTCAAATCGGGACTCAGTTGGCGTTGTGAATGTATGTGCAAGCTCGTGAGGTGTGAGAACTGATCGAGGACATTGAGGATGGCAATTTCCACAGAATTGGGGACCTTGGAGAGGATCAAGAGGGTGAGGTGTGGCGCAGCGGCGGCGATTTGCGGAAGTACTCTGCTCCATGTACGTGCGCTTCCAGATGCCATACCGAGATCGAGGCTGGTTACCTGGCCCAGGGCGGCGAGTATCCAGTCGATCCCGGGAGACGTCAGGAAAGTTGCGGAATTTATAACAAGCGTGGTGATTTGCGATTGGCCAGGGGGAAAGCGCCTCATCACGGGAATCTTTTTGGAATGAAGAGGACTGAGGTGCCGAACTTGATCAATGAGACCAGCACGAATACTAATAGGTGCAAGTGTACTGCCATCTCTGATGGTCAGAGACTGACAACCGCGTTTAACGATACAGTTCAGCAGATCCCCGACGTGTGATGACCATGCACACCATTCTTCCACAGTTTTGAAAGTGATAGACCAGTTTCGCTCGCGGGATGTAAGATGCAGTGTGACTAGTAGCACCGCATTTAACTGACGGTGTGACGTTTGCACCGCCTTCGCGTCGATGTTGGCGTATCCATCTGTCTCACGCCAGATCGACTGTGCCAGTGATCTCAGTCAATATAATCATTCCCTTAGACTAATAGTCATATTTCGAAGTTAATTTTGATTGCTTACTCTATGACTATTTTACAGTGTTTCTGGGCTACTTTGATGACATTTGTACATAGTGACCGAAGATAGTAATGCAGCCAAAGTCGAATGAAAGTAAAAGTGAAAATGAAAGTATAAGTCAATGAAGTGGAAGGCCAACAAAAGACCGAGCAAAAAATTGAAGTGTCAGCATGAAAGTGAAAATGGAATGAAAGTGAAAGTCAAAAGTAGACGGGAGGACAAGCAAAAATAGAAGTTGAAGTGCCGGAAAGGCATCAGAATGAAAGGTAAGAAAGCAAGGAATTTCAGTCAGCCAGTGCATATATCAGAAATGCTACCCTGATACATACATTAAGAACAACGGCAGCGAATTCGAAGAGGGCTCAGTACGAGCAGAAAAGTCACAAGTCAGGTCCAAGAATGGACATTGCGCTGGGGGGAAAATGAAAACAATCAGAGTGAGACTGAAAGTGAAACCGAAAGTGAAACTGAAAGTGGAAGTGGAAGTGAAAGTAAAGGTTACAGTAAAAACGCAAACCAAAACAAAAGCGGAAAAGGTCAAGGTAAGAAATGAGAAAGTGGCTGTAAAATGAGAGTGAAAGGCGATAAAGTGTAAAACAACCACAAGCATACACGTCACACAGACGTTCAAGTGCGACTTAGAACAACATGCGCACCGCTCCTCCACGCCATACACGACAACAATGAAAGAAGAAACGGCACTACGCACCTATTGCCACCGGAATGCCAATGGCCATGGCAGCGAGCAGCTACTGGTGTGCCAAAGCTAACTGGACACAAAGTCGAGTCTTGTCTGAGTCTGGTCGAGTCCACCCAACGTCGAGCCCCAGGTTGATAGTAGGCATGGAGGGGCCGACACAAAGTCGAGGCCTGACTGGACACACAGTCCGAGCCACTCGAGGGACATGGTGGTAGAAGGCAAAGAAGAGAATAAGCGAGTCTTTGATCGGGATTTTGCTTTGACCTGTATTCACGTGACCTCAGCGCTACTTCAAAAGAAATATATATATTATTGAGAGGCGCTTTGTGTCGAAGCGCTTTGTTCTGGGTTCAAAGTCACAGGGTAACCATTGAGAGTATCAATATCTGATACCATTCCATTGTTGTTTGAAGAGACTGAGAACTTCGCGCTCCATATATTGGTGTTCGCCCACTCGAATCCAGTATAGTACGTGCAAATGCCATTGGAAATGGAGTAGTTGTTGGTGTAGATTGTCTTGCATTCTGTGAGGAAAGGATTAGCGGTGCGATATGCGCATATGCAGAGAACTAACTTGAACAATGAAGGTGTGCAGTGTATGTAGCACAGGCACCGTTGCTTGGTGTAAAAAATACGATTTTCCGCAAGCCGTCTTTCTCTCGCAACAGGTCGGCTGTACGGCGCTTGCGGCCGCCGACTCTTCGTTTCCGGGCTCATGTTCACCTGACGTACAAGAGAATCGGGATCATAAACCATAGAGTCAGCGGTTGAGGCACGGCGCATAAATACCGTATGATCTTGGTTTGAAATCGAGACGCATTGAATGAGAGCAAAAAAAGGATGCCAGGTCAGATGTACTTGAGGCAAAACTGACTCACATCTGTGGAGGAACAAGTCAACATCTCGAGGAACATTCAAACATTACTGAAGTGGGAGTGAACTAGAATGAAACGGAGACAGTGAAGAAAGGAAACAATTCAAACCAACCTGAGAACACCGCCATTGGTGGGAAGCGACGATAACAATGCTAGACTTGACGCAAGGCTGACCTATGTCTGAAGGTTACGATAAGTCCGAACTGAAAGGTTGAAAGCAAGTCGAATGGCTTCGGCATTGTATTAACTGGTTTGAACCGATGGATTGCGACAGCAAAGGGAAGTACAATTGGACCTTAAACGGGTCGAGAAGCTTAGGAAATCCGTTCTAACTCACAGAAGAGCCAAGTAATTCAAGGAAACGTATCGCATAAGTCAAAGATTGACCACAACATATCCATCCGCAGAATTGCAGTCAGCCTAGATAATTGGTTAGACAGAATGCTATACGAGAAAACGAACCTTAGCAAGCTCAAACCTTTTGGATTCCTCAGACTGGTCCAAAGTGAAATGAACTGAAGTGATCAATTCAGGAAGGAATCCCAGTTGAACTGAAAGAATGTATATCCAGCATGCAAAACGGCATGTTTGTGAGCGTGGGCAGGGGACTCGACAACGAAATGCTGGAAACATTGAACTCGCTACATCTATGAAACAAGTTAAATTGGTGCTATAATGTGAAGCCGAAGGCCACGCAGCTTAGGACCGCTAAGCATGAATCGGGTCCTGGTGCACAAGCGCATCTATACAGTCCGTCAAGAATTCAATACTAAACATGCTGGTCAGTCATTTAAACAAGAGATCCAAGTGGGAGACTCGGTTTGAGCTAGGGAAAGAACTTGAGCAGGATGGCTCTCGAGTGCATATTCATTCCTGAGTTCGATGAGAAAATAAAAACACGGTGAAAAATACACAGCAGGCAATAAAAAAAAAAAATGCAGCTAGGTCTCCCATTGAACCGGATCTTCGAATTCGACGGGCAGGGTTCCCAGGCTGGTATATGCCATAGTAGCCTCGGAAACATCAATAAACACATTTATTTTCGTGCTGTGGCCCATGCTCCAAGTTGAACACCAGGTCTAGATTGCTGGTAATGATGACGGAGTTGTATCAACTTTTCAACCATTTCAACCACAATTTGATGTCCCATCTATTCCATATCCTTAAAGGGAACTCAAGGCTACCCCAAACTGTCAATTGCTTATCATAAGAGGTGAATATATTCTTCTCAGTGTTAAAACATCAGCTGCCGCCTCGTCTCGCCCTCGTAAATGGTTTTCCCAGAGTTTGACCAAGGTTTTAGCAGAAATCCAGTCGTTCTGAGAGAATACCTATACGGCCGTCACGGCCGTGCCGTCGACAGGGCCGTCACATTGAAGCTTTTCTAGTTACATGAACGGCTGTGAGGGATGCGGCCCGTGCCGTGGAACACCCGTCAATTCCACGGCCGTTGCCGTCACGAGCACCGGCGGCAGTCCTACTGCGGCAAGTCGTGGTTTGGTTGCAGTTCAAGTTAGACTGTTGGCACTGTATACCTAGGATCAATGGTAAATTGATAGGGCACCGCGTTCAGGAATGCTTCGGCTGAGCCACTTGAAGGCAACGGCAAAACGACAGCATAGGAGTTATATGTGACAGAGACCCCAGGATGTCATGATCCGTCGCCCAAAGTAGACTTGATAAACCGAGCGAAGATGTTTGTTGATTCGAGATCTCGACCGCACGTTCATTTTATTGAGACATGATTTTCAACGGGTTGGTCGAGATCTCGAGGGATCTCGAACAGCACATGAAGAAAGGGAGGTCCAAGCGTACAGAGTCCAAGCATACAAAAAGACTGCCAGGTCCAAGCATAATCATCGGCGAGGCCAAAGCACAGCGCTGCAGGGGCGACAAATTCGGCCGAGGACATGTGACCGGACCGCGCTCCCGCTGTCAATGTCAAAGCCCAAATCCCGATCACTGATCTATCGACTCTTTCTTCCTTCCCACCACCACCACACGTGCCCTCGAGTGGCTCGGACTGTGCGTCCAGCTAGGCTTTTACTTTGCGTCGGCCAAAGTGTCCTTGGTCAACCGTCTATGAGGAGCTCAACTCCACTCGCTGGTTAGGAGGCGGTCGGTGGCACAAGGTGCGTGCACAATGCTCTCTGCGCTGGGTGTGAGCCGGTGGATGTGGTCCATGGTGGGCTGAATTGCACAAGGTATGCCAAGAAACTGTCCTCGACGGCGGTGCAACAGACTTATTGTTTTTCCAGGGTTATAACCCACCACCGTGTGCATGGTGACATTTGGTATCGCCGAATAGCGTAGATTGTTGTCATATACCTCAATGCAATGATTACCTTGGTTCCCTGTCCATTTGACTCATCTCTATGTTGCTGCAGGACCAACTTCAGAATCAACAACTTCGACAAAGTTTTTCCATATTCACTTTTGGGTTCATTTTCATTCTCATTTTACCTTACTCTGGTCACTTTCACTTTTGGTTTCATTTTGACATTCAACCTCATCTTCAGTTTCATTTTCACTTTCATTTTGATTTCCACTCCAGGCCGTCCAGCAAAGAATCGGGCAGGAACGCACAAAATGAATTTTCATTTTCACTCTGCATGTAGGCCCTCAGGGAGGAATATAATAGCGATAGAATAGTCATAGAATAGCCAATGAGAATAAATTTTGAATTATGCCTAATAGTCAGTTAGAAATAATTATATCAGGTGAGAATGTTGACTGTGCAGTACTCGGGGTACTTCAAAGGAGGCTGTACTACTTCAGCCATCACCCTACTATTATGCCCAAAGCCCTAAAAGCCAATTTAATAACTATCGTGGGAACCGTACACTTTCACAGGAATGAGAAGTTGGGACATTTGGATCCTATTACGCCGTCTCCTGCTATATTCCAACTGGATCTAACGTTGAATATCCAACCCGTCAAGTCATCGCTTTTGGTCAGAAGTCCTTGAAGGCAAGTCGCAGTCACCTGTGTTCGCTTTCCAAAAACTTCGCACACGTGAATCTCTGAACAATAATTCGGTTACTTCAAATTCGCCCGGGTCTGCTTCCGTTTACAAGAACGTACTGAATTGCGGAATCTGCCTAATCGCCACCTCAATTTTGGAGCGCCATTTCTTCAACTCCTCCATACAGCAACTTTCCGACCGAAACTTGACGAGAGGTGGCGTACTCAAGTTGAAAACTTCATCCAGCGAGGGCAGGACATGTACCCCTCCGCCCAGACGCTGTAGGATTTCTACCAAGAGCTGTGCCCATAATGCGCAACGGCCCGAGTTAAACATGATGCTGCCGTCGGGCCGAGGTGAATGTTGCACGGCGCTGCATCCAATGGGCAAAGAGATAGCATGGTTTTGGAGGACATTGGCCCACTCTTTCACGTATCGAACCTGGCATTTCGGCATGAACGACCTCAAATTCATCGGTGGAAAGCGAACCCATGGCAGGATCAAGTTCTGCGGCAGCATCTCCACGACTTTTACGGAGTCAATGGCTATCATCATAGGAGCTACTTCCGAGATGAGATACGGGTAGTCGTGGTTCATAGCATATACCATTATTTCGACTGTGTGCTTGTCGACCATGTCTCTGTGAAGAGACTCAGCATTCCACGAATGTAAACGTAGATATCGCACCTCATGCGAATGTGGCAAATATTCATTACGGGGAACACCTGATATTTTTCGGCCGCCTCTGCAAGGGGTTCCAGAACCTCGAACAGAGTGGTGTCAAGCGCCGGATGGCGCTGGGGGTACATGAACTGGAAGAGGAGTTCCAGCGTAACCGAGGTTTCGGTCAGCTCAACAACTTCGCCCTTGCTGGAGATCTCGGAAGGAGGAAAGCCTTCTGTGCAGACCTCGAGATTCTTGCGATGAACGCGAAATAAGACACCGTCAGACGACTTGAACTTGACGTCTGCGTCGGCGAAATCGACTGGCAACACTTGTGTGAGTGCAGCACAATGCTATCGGGAAGTCTGACCGACATCGGGAGTTCACCAGGGCTCCATGAGCGCGTTAACAAAGGACGCTTGCAACGTGTTTCCCACGTGGTGGTAGAAGTCGATGGTGGGACCAGAAAACTGGATCGAAGCGTTTGCTCTTTGTGTGGTTCAGTGGCTGTACTAACGGGCATGATTGCTTTGATTCACGTAAATCTCGCGTGTACTGTGGTTGCAGACCCTGCTTTGTCGACCGGCTCGCTCCAAAATGCGGGTTGAAGCGAGGGATTGGTCATCGTGGTCTTGCACATCGTTCCGTCCGCCGAGCATTGATTACGTCCGGCGAATATCGCATTTCTGTAATTACATAAGAGTTGCCGTTTTAGGATGTTGATGTTTGAATCGCCGTAGGTACGAAGTCAGTCTCGGCCCAGAAATAGAGGAATCCAGCCGCGCATACTGTAGTTTGCTCGATATTAGAAGCAAGTAATCCTGCAGCGTGCAACGTTGAACTCCAGAAAACTGAACCAAATGTGTCGTAAATTCCTCGCCTTGATCGCGAACCAGTATAATGCGCCGAGTTGAACCAGCACACCTTATGCGGATGAGTGCGTCAGTAACCCTAGGAGGTTTGTTGAATCAAGTGTGGTGGAGACCATAATCCTGGATTTAATCAGTGATTGATCCGTTGGTTACACATTGCCAGTCTAAGCGGAGATTAATCCGGTTTTGTTTAAACAGTAGAAACAACAAAAAGCAGTCACCACCGGGAATCGAACACAGGGCCTCCAAGATAATCTCAAGTGACGACAGCCTGCTCAACCAATAGACTATTAGGAACATATAATTCACATTCACGACAATTGTTGTGACAGGAGCTGCACATCATCACTAAATTAAAGAAATATTCAATATTGTCCCAGATTGTCTCATTATCACTCAACAATTTGTTTATTGAATACATTTAAGAAGGTCATTCATTTCTCAAGCTAAAACAGCCATTCCTCTGGCTTCCATCTTCTTTTGTTCAAGTCATAACATGGTTTCTGCTGAGGACTGTCCACTATATAAGACAAAGCTGACTAGAATAGGAGCAGAGAGATAAGGGAAAGATGATTTACAGGCCTATGTGAACCCACAAATGTGATCTAATATGTTACAAGGGAGCAGGTGAAGGAGACTATGTGTTTCTCAAGGGAATTTTGCTGTGAATTGATGGCATTTTCGGTTAAACTGTTCTAATCATGGTTGTGATGGTCTAATTGGTATATGCATGGCTAACCCTTGTTCATCTCTGGGCAGGTCCTTGGTTCGAATCCCGGACACAGCAAAAGTGCTTTTTGTTCCTCTTGCTGGATTAAACCGAACACGATTAAACCTCCACTGTTTAAACCGGATCAAACTAGATTAAGTGCCACAAACTGTTTAATCATGGTCAGGCCATAGCTGCCCTGTGAGGCAGCCTGCAACAACTCATCACGGATTAATTAATCACAGATTAAATCCAGGATTATGGTCTCAACCACAAATGATTAAACAAAGCTCCTAGGGCTTCTTAGTGTGTGACAGGAAACAACATCAATGTTCTGTGGCTGTGCCGCATGACCGATTGGCTGATGTCCGGCGGGAGCGTGAGTCTATACTTATATCACTGCGTTCCAGGGCCATGTAGTCACACCTCAACTGAGCTCAGACTACCTTGGATTACCTGGGATTACCTCTGACTACGGCCATAGTCAGTGGTTGTGGTCCAAGCATTGGACACACCTGACCGAGCTTGGCCTACGTCATGTTGTCACATTGTAGTCACACTGTGACTAGCTGCGACTACCTCTGCCTACCTTGGCCTAGATCTTCCTACAGGTGTAGTGTTGAAGGGACTAACCAGTTGACTACTCATGCAAGTAGTTGACTGGTTAGTCCCTCCAACATACTCAAGGTTCAAGCTGTTTTTTAAGGCATTTTACACGCAGGTAAAATTTCTTTGTATTTTTTCCTTTGTCAGATCATTCCTTCGTCCAGTAAAATGATTCTCTCACCAAACATATAGTGGGAGAATCATTTTACCGAGACAAAAGGCATCATTTGACAAAGAGGAAAAATTGATGGAATTTTACTTGGCAGTAAAATCCACATGAAAAACACCAGGGATCTCTAATACTTTTTTCTGGCCGTTTTACCTATAGTAAAATGAATGGGTCTCTGCAGTGAAAACATCTCTCAAAAGGACATCTGCAAAATTCTCAGCATTTAGCGTGTATAGCAAATTATAAGGCTCAGCTGGCAGCTGAAACTGAGGAAAATGAACAATTTTCTGCAATATACAGTGCACCAGCTGTTGAAGACCATGCCGATATTCATCTCAAGCCTGATGCTGGAGTCCTGGCGATGCTCTCTAACATGCCCACACCCATAGATGTCGACATGGACGATTACACTATCATCCAGATGGCAGAGCAGCTTGGCCAGACTGAAACTCTTGAGCCTGTGATTACACCAGAGGAGGCTCGTACTCTGTTTGAGCAAGAGTTACAATGGATCTTTACAGAGGCCTTTTGAGCTGATCAATTTCCGGAGGAGACAGGACCAGATTACGAACCAGATATTGACACCAGTATTGATGAAGAAGAAGTCTGTTTTGATATGAATTCCCTCGAGAATTCTGAATACTATTCATACCCTAATAAAACAGTGAGTATCCAGCAACTGTGAAAGCTCCATTGATTCATGTTGCATTTAGACCATGTTGCTTGATGTTCTCGACAATCTCCCAAGGTGCTGCTTCACTGGTGCACAGATGTCACTAGTGATCCATTTTGCAAAATCATTGGGGACACCAAATGTTCCGAGTCTGAAGGGCCTCCGCCAAGTCCAAAAAGACCTGTACCGCAAATGCGGCAAGGAGCCTGTCAAGGTCAATTCTGCGATGGGGAATATTTTGTTGATGAATGACCTCTGCGAGTCTATTGCAAATGATTGTGCAAACCGGTTGGTTGCCCCGCACCTGCAACTATATTCGGAGGAGGTTGAAAGTGATATATCTGAAAGCTGGCAATCAGAGTGGTGGTGAGAATATAGTCCCGAGCAGCTCACACCCATGTTCACCAAGGGGTACAAGCGATTCTGGATCGAGGAAGTTGCTCAAACTCGGGAAGGAAAATTCGTGATTCCACACATCTGGATAAAACACCATGGTGTCCTTACCACGGATGCCCAAATTGTGACCCGAACAGAAGATGGGCAGTGGAATCTTACAGCCGAAGAACTCACCATTGATGCCGATACCTTGGAGTTCGATTTCAAAGATATCACTGCTCAATTCGGAGAGCAGCTCATCTGGACAGAGGGTTCTGATGCACCTGTGATGCCTAACAAAATGCGGGATCTTGTTGAGGATGACAAAGAAATTACTCGTTGTCATGGTCTCACCGTGGGTGGATGACGTGTCCGGCAATAAATCGAAACAGTACAACAAGCACATGAACATGTACTCTATGCACAGAATGGCTGTATACCGGGTCAGCTCCTCCAGCAGGAGTTCCACGTGGATTATGTTTCAACCTCCCCACATGCATCATCAGCAGAACAGTTCGCTGCGCTCTGAGATCACATCAAGGCCACAGAAATGAATCTTGTCTGTGCTGACACTGGAGGCAAGCGCCGTGACACTAGGTTCACAGCACTTGAGTGACACTTACATGGCACTTGCCATGGCACTAGTCAAGCACTTGCCATGACATGGGAATCTCTTTGTGACGCCTTTGTGTTTCTTTTGTGTTGAATTTTTATATCAATCACTGCGTTTTCTGCAAAATATCCACCTAGTGGATACCCAGGTGGATAGGCCAAATGTCCCTGGCTATCTACTAGGATGATACTTTAGGTATCATCTGGATGAAACCAGGGAATAAAGCATCTCCTTCAACTGGTATCCACCTGTTAGATACCTTGAATATCATAAAGTATCAACACCATGACAGCTGCGGTATCTACTGGTGGATACCCTGTCAGAAAGTATCAATGTTGTATGGTATCTGCTGGTTGATACCTTGACTTTCTCAAGCTATTCACCCTTGAATGATACCGTAATTGACTCAATTAGCTAAATGACAACTAGCATGACGTCAAATACGTGTCACAGACACTCAGAATTCTGTCGGCTTGTGCACGTGGAATAGGATGAGATATCTGATCTCGAATCAATTTATTCTCTGGATAGTTCTACTGACTACAGACAAATCTGTCCTACTACTCAACACAGGATGGTTCATTATGCATGAAACAAGACATTGACTTACTGCATTGGATGACCATCAGAATTAGAGAAAACCTACCTGGCTGGGATGTACATTGATAAATGGCAGTCTGGCGAGACACACACGGGGACTGGTGGGCGGATACAGGTCTGTATTTATAGCATTTTGGGTCATAGATTTCAACAGCTATCAACCGATGAAATCTGAGGTATCTTTCAAGTGGATACCATGGAAGATATCCAAGATATCTACAACAGGTGATATCTTGAGATAATTTTGAGGATAGCAAGGGATAGTTTGGTGGATTCTTGAGCTATCTACCACAGCAGATATCTTGGCTATCCATGCATTGGATATTGTCGGAAAGTGGTGGATACTGAATGATATTGGAGGATATCATGGCTATCGGAAGCTATCCACCCTAGTGGATATTTTGCAGAAAACGCGGTGAATTTCACTGGGTGTTTTCAGTTCTTGTGTTAAATAAGGCATGGGGAATTCAGAGCTATAGAAGAACTTGCTCCTGGCTTGAAAGTGCATATCCTTCTCCTTTCAAGTGATCCCCCACCAGGAAAGTCAAGTTCGACCACAAGTAACTTCCAAGACGTCATTGATGTGAGGTAACGCGCAAGTGACAGTGCTGAATGCGTGGGAATGCATGGGAACTCACTTGGAAATGACTCAATGCGCATTTTGTACAAAGACTACACAAAGGGAATTCTGGGCCAAAGCAAGTGCTTGACTAGTGCCATGGCAAGTGCCACGCAAGTGTCAATCAAATGCCGTGAACCTAGTCACAGCACTTGCCTCCAGTGTTACAATGCGGCAACACAGCGGCCTTGTCCATTTATTCTCCGAGCACCTGGTCTTCCAGTGGACAAAGAACAGCAGTCCGAGGAAGCATCCCGCATGCGAATTATCCCTGCCGAAAGTGTCGTTGGGATGGTACGCAAAAGCAGAAGGAAACTTGCGCCATTTACCATGACTGCCATCTAGCTGGCATTGCTCGGAATTCGACAGAGATTTGAGTGGAGCTTCAGAAGCAGCTCCAGCTTGCAATGAATGGGAATGCTGAAGCCATCAAAAAGCGTCAGACAGATTCAGGAACAAAGGACAAAGTGACTCGATACTGGATAGGCAAGCTGTTTGAGCGATATGATGCTCAGCGCACAGCAAATCCTCGGCAAAATGTTGCCGATATTTCCAAGGAGCTGCAGCCCTGGTTAAACGAGCAGCCAGGGGATAAAATGAACCTGTTACTCGATTTGACCGGTCTCGATCCATCTCATGATACACCCGTTGAGCTCCTTCACACTGTCTTGCTCGGGGTGATTAAGTACATCTGGCATTTCATGAACACAGCAAGATGGAAGGACGAGGATCGCCACTTACTCCCCATCCAACTGCAGTCCACAGACCTCAGTGGACTCACAATTCCCCCTACTCGTGCATCCTACATGATCCAGTACCAGAACAATTTAATTGCCAAACATTTCAAGACATTGATGCAGATACTGGGCTTTCACGTTGATGGTATTGCGAGTCCGGAGCAGCTGGATTTGATTCTTGCAGCTGACAATCGGAGCGAGACTCTGGGTTCCAGTAATCAATGATATGGAGAGCTACCTCGAGGATCTGAACATTGCAACCACCAACCTTCTCGACACATTCGATGCTGTGGATCCATTGAGAATTATCATCAAGATCAAGCTCCATCTTACTCACATTGGAGTAGACATTCGACAATTTGGGCCTGCTATTCACTTCTCGACAGAAATCTTCGAGGCATTCAACTCTGTCTTCTGCATGTGCTCCGTTAACAGCAACCACAGTGCTCCCAGCCAGGACATCTCTCAAAAATTTGCATCAATGGATCGAGTGAAACATTTACTCTCTGGAGGATATTGGTGGAATGATGGAGCAAACTCCTGGTCCCAGAGATGAGGAGGGTTGTTGAAGATGATCCTGTTCTCCAACATCATCTGGGATGGGTATCATCAAACCCAGTTGCACCAGGATCCATAAGACTTACCTCATCAAAGAAGCAGCCTCCACTTGAATGGCACACAAATGAGGCTTTGAAACACAGCTCATCCACCGCCAGACGGTCTTTGGCGACTGGGTCAATATGGCGGTCATAACACTGGAACAGTTTTTGTGCAGCATCCAGATCTTGGCTGGCCAGTCGCGCGACGTCCAAGAGGTTGACATCACAACACAGAATATCAAGACACATGTCATCTTGGAGATGACGACTCTCCAGTTTATTTTCTCAGTTCAGCACGACTGCCGATGATGTGCAGGAAATAAGACCACACCTAAACACCGCAGATTTTGCGCGTTTTAGGTCTTATTTCTCAACACTATCTCTTACTTCTGTCAATGTATAGTCTCTGTGCATTTGGCTGGGCAATGATCACGGAGTAACGGGTACAATGAGTAGGGGAAACTACTGAGCGAACCGGCAGGTGCTCGCTCTGAAACACGTAGGGGATGTGTAGCCCATAAATACTCAAAGAGGGACTATTTCGTACTTGTGCCTCTCAGAGGAATAAGCGCGGAGTATCTATTTCCACGTGTGGGATTGTTGGACCTTGTTTCTAGCAACGGCGCGACCGTGTCTAGAGCACGTGGTGTGCCAAGAAGGCCCAGAACCTTCTTTCCAACGGTGATCCGGGTTACCATGAAGGGAACAGTCATCCTTGATGGGATTGATCATCAACCGAAATAGTATTGCCTTACGGAGGAAAGAAGCTGCTTGGAGAAGGATGAAGTGTTGGGTATCGTTGGAAAGCTACGGACATCAGGAGTATTTTCCGATGGTCCAGAAGGATGGGAAAGAGAGTGTAGAGGGAGATATACCAGGAGGGACAAGACATCAGTTTCGATCGGACAAGATTTCAAATTCTTGGGTTGTGGGTTGACCAGAGAACCGGTTCTTCCTGATGAAACAGCCAATCGCATTACTCGCGCGGATACCTTTCCGACGGATAAACGGCTCAGGGCTAGGGCAGAGGGCTTGGGCGTCTTGTTTCTAGCGGAGGACATTCTTTCATATGATTGTTTCTTATTTACATGTGATTGTGGACACTGTATAAATACTTAGAGGAGTTCGTCAGTACGGTACAGAATCATCCCTGTATTAGTAGGCGTAACGCTTGCAACTTGGGTTTTATTTCTGGGGTTGGCGCTTTGAGCACAGTCAGTTATTGGACTTGTCATTGTGAAACCTTCTGGTTGGAGTTGGAATAAGAAGTTTTGGTTGTCGGAAACATCTTGAACGTGATTGAGTGAACACTGCTGCACGGATTGTACGGGAACTGCACGGATTGTACGGGAACTGCACGGATTGTACGGATTGCACGTTATTGCACGGATTGCACGGGTCTTTGGACTATTGTTGGATTGGATATCAACGGAGGAATGCCTCGCACACACAACTTGCTCGGGAACAGCTTATTTCCCAACACTATCGCTCTTGCCTCTTTGGCTACAAACTATCCATCGTTTGGATACTACTTGGAACGTTCTTTCCGGTAGTTCTGATCGGTGAAGGTCGCTTTCTCTCTGAGGAGTACCTTAACCTTTCCCTTCAACCTACGTCTAGGCCCTGACCAAGGGACTGACACTCGTCTGGACTTGTACTTTCTCAGCTACTTGCACTCTTTCTACGTCTTTGGCTTATTTCCAGTAGCTTATCGCTATTTCTGGGAGCCTTCGATTGTTGTTTTGAGTGTTTAGTTGGTTGTTTTGGTATAGGTTCGGAGCACATCGATCACCGACAAGGAAAGTGCCAGCCTGCAGTGATTGGGAAGCATCATCAGGAAAGGGAGGAAACAATGCTCGAGCGGGAGCTCATAAAACACAGCAACGACGACAACTTCATCATCAATATGGCCGCATTGCATAACTTTACTGAACTGGTCAAGGTGCTTCCAAAAAGACTCACAAAACTAAACTGGAGTCCTAAGGCTCCAACCATTTGTTTTCTGTTTGTCCGGCTGGACAAATAAAATGGAAACGGTAAACAAACAGTTTCAAATCGTTTAAAACCGTTTAAAACGGTAAGAAAACGGTTATTTTTGAGTGCTTAAAAAGGCCAGCAGAGGCTGTCTAACTGTCTAAGTACTATCCTCTACCACAATCCAACGATGCCCGCTTGAGTAGCCCATCTTTGATCCACATCTTGATGAGCATCGCCTCCGAAATTGTCTTGGACTTTAACGATGCACGGGACTCGTGCCAAAGATGACGCGCGCTCGAGAAGAGGCGCTCCACGGAAACACTGGTCCCGGGAATCGCGAGAAAGTCGTGCGCGATTTTTGAGATAATCGGGAACTCGTGTTCATCTTCCTACACCCATCAACACCTGAATGTGATAATATTTGACGACATACCTTCCACCATTCAAGTGTGCCATTCCGTGGGCCAGAATAGTTGTCAAACGCGATCCAGAAGTGCTTCAGCTCAGTTAAAACGGTGACCGTGGTTTCGAAATATGGGGGACATCGACCATGCAGATATCATCAAGGAAAGACGTAGAGCGGGAGGGCAGTGTCGGGACTGAGAGCTGGCGCGGCGCGTCGACAGGCGTTGATAAGAGTCATAAACATGCTCAAACAATACTTGCGCATGTGCGGCGCTCAACTGATGCGCCGGGTCCAACTTGCGGAACCAAGAAATACTCAGAGACGGGTAAAGCACTACTAATAAATGAACAAAAGAAGCGAAGCAGACCAGTGAACGTACGTGTCGCGACAATATTTAGCTGAGAATTGCATGCCTTCGAATAATACGACTCCAATTTGTCGAGAGCCGCTCCCGCGGCAGTACGCAGCGAAACGTAGGTGGCCGCGTCCATTGTGCCTTTAAAATGCTTGCGCATCCCTTTGTACATGGAGAGAACCCGAGGTAGAGTCGGGGTGCGCGAACGAGACATCTCCTCCGTCACTTCCGTGAATTTCTAGCGAAACAGATCAAGACATACAAAGATTGACATGAAAATTGAAACGAGCCTTCAATACTTCGCCCAGTGATTCAAGGAACTTCCAGTCTTCAGCCTTGAGCCAAAGAGCCCGTAGTTCTGGCCGGTCCAAGACCCATGTATTGATTGCCTGGCGAACTGCATGAGAAAAGAGCTTCACAAGAAAAGAAACTCACCAATGATCCACGTAGCGAAAACCTTCAAAAAAATTTTCTGTGTTGAGTTGATCGCGGGATTAAGCTTGCCTTCAAGAAAGAAATCAGCTGCTGAGTTCAAAGCGGGATTAATCTTACCCTCGAGGAGAAAATCCGCCATGATTTTGGCAGAAGGAGACGCCGCAGATTTCTCCAGGCTGCACATCAGACGGAACCGGCACACCGTCGTGCTTGGAAGTGATATGCGTAGCCAGATTATCGAGCGGCGGTGCGGGTTTCTCATCTCCGAAAAGCTGGTTTTTGCCGACCGAACGCGAGAACGTAAGGGTACTGTAAAGGGGGTCCTTGATCTGATAAAGCACCATTGAAATTGAAGTACAGACGTTTTGCAATGTCGGCATTTGAATGCCAACGCTTTTGACTCGTCATCAATTTCGATGACGTCGACGCTTGGGGGCGGAGCAGCACCGGCCCCTTTAGTTTTGAATTTTTTCTTCTTTTTCGCTCTCAACAGAATCGGCATCTTCTTCTTCCGAGAGCTCCGCATTTTTCTTGCGTGGCCTGTAGGCGTTGTCGTCGTTTTTACGTTTCTTTCCGCTAATTATCGCTGTGCAACTCGTTAACAAATTTATATAACATTGAGGATCAAGAAAAGAATCCACCGTCAAATATCTCGTCGAGCATGGCTTCTTTTTCCGCCTGGCCTGAGTTTGCCGACTCGGCAGGCGTCTCTGCCGTGCTCTTGGCCTTCGCTTTCGGCTTGGGTGCGGACGTCGAAGCTGACTTGCAAGCAGCTCTCGCGCTGATCTATCCATGTCGCTACCGCAACATATGGTTAGCAACTTGAGCAGTATCTGGGGTGAAAGGGAAGTACGCACCAGATGTTGAGATGTTGTATTGACGCGCTCATTGACCGGGCACCATTTGCGCCGGCAGAGGAAGATGATAAATCTGTTAAAACACATGAGCTGGCTGCATTGCTCCGAAATGTTCCGAGTCGGCCCGCCAGAGCACCCGGAGGTAACCATATAAACCGTTTGCCGCTGGAGGTAAACGAAAACGAAATAAACTTGAAACGTTTGTAAACAGAAACGGTTGGAGCCTTAGGTATAATTCAGCATTCAATTTCAAGCTGGACTTTGGGCATCTCGGGCAACTCCAATTTCAAGTAGGATAATCATCTCGTGCTGTATGGAGTACAGGAACCGCTACTCGGGCGCAACTTGTAGAATCGATCGACTCTGCCCCAGCTGCACTAGTGGGGTTGATGTGGTTCAACTTTGCTGGGAAAACCGCAAGTTGCAGCTCAGACCCCGATCGCAACAGCTGTCAAACGCTCCCTATTCCCTCACCAAGTAAGTATTGTCCGGACAAAAATTGAGGTTCAGAGCGCACCTACCTAATTAATTGCGAATCCAGATCGATTTATTCCTTCCAACACGATATAAACTTTGAGCGAGTTCTTGAGGTCCCTAGAGCTCAAAACAAGGGTCAAAATCTCACGCTCAGAAAAAGAACAAGGGGCATCAGTTATGATCCCGGACACGAGGGCGGCCTGGCGGTCGCAGTCGAAGGTTCTGTTGATAGTCAAAATTAAATTGGCAGCGAAGTCGATCCGCCGATCATCGATCTCGCGTTACGAACTTCGACTCGCGAGATTATCAGGACGTCTCCTAGAACCAAATGTGAAACCTGATATTCAATCTCCGAACTCTATACGTATGTGAGAAAGCGAGAATGAGTTGGGATTAATACAACATTCAAACGTCGAAGGACATATAAAAAGAGCATTGATTTGCTTCCCAAGCAACTTGTATCCAAAACGTACAAAAAAGGTCGCGGAATGATGTCGGGATCCCATTGATCGGCATTTCTTGGTACGAGATCTTACTCACGGTTATCTTTTTTTGCGTCCAACCACATGGCTGAGCTTACCATCTTCGTCTCTGCATATGATTGAATACCCGATAATCACGAAAATATGTTGTGCACTGCCATTGCTTTGCTTGGGTTCTGCCCATGTACCGTCCTGCATTCTGTTCTGCACATTGAAAATACATCTTGTCTGTCACACTTTCACACTCCCTCATTCACTCTTGCCTTCAGACCTTTCGTGCGGTTGCTGCTATACGCACCGATACACAGCCTTCGTCATTCCCTCTTTCTCTTCACATGCCTTTGAGGGACGCTCTCCTTGTTGCGACGGTCTGCGGTGCCACAACTCTCAACGTCGGTACTTTTCGCTTGTCTTCGAGGAAGACATGGTTGCCTGACAGAATAGTTCACCAGGTGTTTCTGTCAGGAGCGTTGACGGTGGCTATCCCCAGCATTGGCAAAGACCTGAATATCACCGAGGTCAGTTTCCCCATTGCATTGTACTTAAATTCGGTTCCCATCGTTTCCCAAGGCCAACTTGCAGTGGCCGCTCACCGTATTTTCTTTGGCATATGGCTGCACCCTACTGCTCTTCGGACGTATGGGCGATATATTCGGTGGCCGAGTCATGTTCCTCGTGGGCTCAGCGTGGTTTTCTGTCTGGTATGTCTGCCGTCAGGTACCGGTATATGAAGTCCACGCTGAACGCATGGATTTGACGCAGGAGCATCGGAACTGGATTAGCTCCTAATCTCACCTCGATAACCATTTTTATGGCCATGCTCGGCTTGGGCGTAGCCGCAAACACTCCTGCAGCCATTGGTGTTCTTGGATCCCACTTTCCTCCGGGCCCTCGACGCAACACCGCATTTGGCATCCTTGGCGCTGGTCAACCTCTGGGCTATATACTTGGTCTTATTCTTGGTACGTCAACGAAGTATCGCCGGTTAGATTACTTATGATGCAGCAACAGGCGGCTTATTTTCGGAAAGTCGTGCCACATGGCGCGCGATCTTCTATGTCCAGGCCGGCCTCGGAGCGTTCTTCGTCGTTCTGGGCTTTTTTCAGCTCGAAAGACAGCCTACCGAGAGTAAGCTCTACGCCAAAGGGCTTGACTGGGGTGGAGCACTTTTGAGCACCGCCGGCCTCGGACTTCTCACCTATGCCCTTGCGTATGTTGTGCAACAGATATAAATATTTTACTGACCGGTGATTTAGTGCATCCGCCTCAGCATCCCGCGGATGGGCCACCCCATACATCATTGGCTTGACCTGCACATCCGTGATATTGTTGGTTCTCTTCTGGATCTATGAGAACTGGCGGGAAAAGGAAGGCGCAGCGGTGCTGATGCCTCCCAGCATCTGGAAACATCCAAGCGCTCGGATGCCAGCAACGATCGGAATGGTTTTCTTTGCCTGGTAAGTCGGCTTAAGGTGGGTGTGAACGGGGTGATGGAAACATCTTCAGGTGGAACTTCAACACGCTTTTGTACCTATGTGCACTTTAGTAAGTTACGTTAGCAGAAACACTGTGCCAGCGTTAACCATCCGACAATCAGCTACCAGCAGGTGAACGGCTTATCGCCACTGCAAACCTCCATTCGTTTCCTTCCTACTATTGTATGCGGTGTGGCGACGAACTTGGCCGGCGGTTGGCTTTTGAATCGGGTGTCGGGCCTATCTCTTATCCTCGGAGCAATCACGATGAACATTGTTTGTTTGCCAAAATCCGCCTTGATGTGGAGCACTAACACAGCCATAGGTATCTGCACTACTATTTTCTCTAATCCAGGTCCATGCAGGCTTCTGGAAAATATCATTTTGGGTCATGATTTTGCTCGGTACTTGTTCTCCTCTTTGCAAAAACCAAACTTTGACGCCGTATAATTTACAGCTGGGGCGGACTTGATTTATCCGGCAGGCACACTTCAGGTTGCTTCCGCAGTTGACAAAGACTCTAAGTCGCTCGCCGGCGGGATTTTTACCGTGGCCACAAGGGTGCGTTATACCCAACCAATCAATTAATTTTCGACCGCTGACATGTGCATCTAGCTCGGCTCGTCGCTCGGCATGGCAGTTTCAACGATCATATCTACAACACTCTCCAAACACTTCCAGTCGGCCCATCCAAAACTTTCTTCTAGCGACCCTCAAGTGCTCATGGTTGGATTCAGAGCGGCTGCCTGGTCCCTTTTCGCGGCCGCTGTGATCAGCTTTGTCATTGCTTTGATTGGCTTGCGTGGAATCGGCGTTATTGGAAAACCTGACGCGAAGAATCCTGTACCCGAACCCGAACCCAAGCCGGAGCCTTCTGCCGGCAGTGTGGAGACCACAGTTTGAAATTTCCCAAGTTAACACTGCACATAAATTATGACATTGTGTAGCCGCTTACTTTTATTACTTGCTACATTACTCGTATCTTAAGCAGATGTCCTGATTTCGTATGTACATGTTTGTCGCTTCCTATTCTGTCTCACCTCTATCTCATCTGCGCACGATCTACGCTCCGTTCCACTCTCGGTTCTTGGACACTTCTTTCAACGAACAGCTTAGCTTTCGGTGCGTCGTGCCGGTCCGCTATTCCATTTTCGACACACCACATGCCTGTGAATGTAGCGCACAACATCCGCTCAAAAAAAAAAAGAGCTGTCTCGCATTGCTTATCGTCTACCCTCATCATCAAGCCTGCTGAAAAGCTCTTTTCGAGCGATATCTGCCCGCGTAGTCAAGAACCTTTAAATTCCTTCAACTTGAAAAGACCAACCATAATCATCGCAAGTATGAGCCGCAACAAGCACATTCAAGACGTCAATCATTTCCCACGGAAGGCTTCGCTGTTTCTCTTCCCACATCTTTCCAGCGCCTGGCATCTACTCAAGCTGATCAAAGCAAAATTCATGCTCACTTCCTCAATTCAAGCGGAGAATTCAACATCAGTCAAGCTTGACTCCTCGCTAGGCTACTCATGTCTTTCCTGATGATTGCAAACTTGAAGACGGCGATTATCTTCCTTCGCGCCCTCTTCCATCGCATCAAGACCCCAAGAGGCTAAGAAAATGACTCACGGTCTCGCAACAATCAAGCCGCTGTTCCTCTTAGTCGGGGCTGTCGAATCAAATTTGGAACCAGTATATCTCAATACAAGTCAGCTCGTGCCTAGAGCGTATCGAAGAATTTCTACTTGATTGGCTTCACATCTGCGACCAATTCAACAGATTTTGACCGAGGGCGATTAAAACTGTAGAAAACTTGCCCGTTCGGTGCGTAATTCTAGATCCACGTTCCATATTCTTCGGAACTTTTCATCTTAGTTTTGATTCAGGTCTAGCTACCGGTCTGTATCCAACACCAGCCACGATCCCTGCGGGACGAAGCGACCGGTATCACGTCATGGGTTCGTCACACGCTTTTGATTCATGGTTCCTTCTGTAAAAGATCTCCAACATCTGTTGAATCAACTCGAATCAACTCGAATCGAACGTGCTTCAACGTCGGTAATCACGCTCCTGCGATCTGCAATGTGCTGAACGGCTTTTTATGCATAGCTCCATTCACGACATTGCCAACATCCTACGGTATCGGAAATCGTGATTCGGTTCCCGATGATCACGGATTGTGCGGCGTGAGGTATAATAGTAAATTTACCTTGATTTTTGCCCAATGTCTGTTCTGTCAATTTCATTTCGCTGACACAGAGGTGGCAGAGAATTTGGATTACCCGGTCACAACGAAGAGGTTTCAACTACTGTTTACTCGCTCAGTCTCCTCTCCAAATACGATCGCAGTAACGCTAAATTGGCGACCAGAACAAAAGGCGTTACTCCGAGTTCCCCCAGTGAATTATGTGCTAATAGGTTGGTAATCCTGCATATCTCACAATTACGAAACCCATACTAATCCACACGCAACTCTGAGTTCGTTTCGACAGTTCAACAAAATGTCTGTTCAGAATTTCAACCGCCTTTTCAAGCTGTACACCTTCCCAAGCCGGAGCGAAGCTCCGGAACATCTTGTTAGAACATTAGACATTTATACGGAGAACCATTACTTACGCTCATTACCTAGACATTCATTTGTTACAGTTTAGTACACACTTCAATTATACACTACTCCATCCCGTAGATGGCCGGCCTACAAAAGTTGGTTTAGGCTTGTTTGTTTATTGTCTTCATGTGCATTCCTACATAAAACGGATGCAGTTTCCCGCACCGCCTCAAAGTCACTTCTCAGATTTTTCTAATTTTCTCGCCTCTCCATTCTATGTGTATGGCACTCAAAGGCACTCGGCAACATTGCCGTTCCGCACTGGAACCTTGCGCCAGCAATCCTATCCCCTGAAAATTGCAGCGAGCAAATAGATCAATCCCGGATGCAAAATAATAGCGGTTGCAATGTCAAGTCCTGCAACGGATCTCAAGCGAGGCGATTTTCGGTCAGGGAGGGCGAGGTGATCCACTAGAGAGAATGACAAGAGCGAAACCGATTGACGCCACGGTTCAGGAGCCAAGGCAGAGGGGCACACTCAACTTCCCAATTCGGAGATGCATGACGGCACATCAGCTTCTTCGTCTCCTTGGTTCGCTCGCCTGAGGTCCTCCTGCTGCGACTCAAGGTTCAGGTCAAGTCACAGGATGGGCTACTGACAGAATGGTTCACCATGCGCAGCAGAGAACAAAAAAATCCCGCATACAAACGAGCGAGAGAATGAAAATTTCGATCAAGCTCGTTAACTTGGAAGCTTACAGTAAATCATTTGACGCTTGCTCAATGCCCCCAATGTCGCCATGTGTTCCCATCCCGAAGTTTGCGTCTTATCTACTGCACTTACCTTGGCTTCCGATTACACCTGCCATCACTTGAATGAACATAATTTATTGCTGTTCGTACTGACTCGCAAGCCCACAGCGACGGATGTGTACACCAAGATATAATCATCGACCAATATAGTTATGCTCAGCTACATTGAACCGACTTGCGAATGACAGGGCATCAAACATTTAGCCGAACTATGCAGCATTCCGTGTTCCACTCCGCAAGTCTCTTCTCTTTTCGATATTTCTTCGCCCAATCTGCTCCCTGCTTCCTTGCTCCGTGCAGTGCTTTTACGTTTTATATTTTTATCACACCAGCTGAAGTTGAAGTCGAACTTGGATTCTGGCGTCGCAGACTCGCAGTCAAGCTCCAGTTATTCTATCTGTCCCTTGAAGTACAGTGATGTGTATTGTGATCCGATTCGGATACGCCTTTCTTTCTGGTTGGCCATCTCGCGCTCCACTCGTATGACTTGTCACTTGCCCCCAATGAGTCCAGGTTCGATGCGTCTCGTCCTTGTACTTGGTCGGAATCCATGTTGTTGCTCTTGGCGTGCAAGCTGTTTCCAGCCTTCCTGTATATTTCTGAATGTCCCCGTCTTGGGTTCTTGGTTTACTTCTGCTGTGTAAGTGCATATCTCTGCATCTCCATTTTGTCTTCAGAAGCCATTTGTGTTTGCGAAATAGATTCGTCACTGTTCAAAGTATTGGTTATGCTGAGCTACGAACAATGGACTTGGGCATCAACGACAATTTCGGCCGGCCCGTACTTTGCAAGTCTCAAGTTCTTATGTTTCTGTTTCTGTGCTATACACGTTGTGCTATCTGCCTATGCTGTCTTGCACTGGGCCATTGCGGATTTTATATTTTGTGTTTGTACTACCAAGCAACTTAGAGTCGAAGTCGCATCTGCACTGATGTTCCAACTTTGGATTCTAAGCAGTGGAATTCCCTCATAGTCACACTTTCTCTTGGCTTTGGTCTCGGCAGCCGGGCCTTGAACACAGAGGTCTCGAACGTGTCAGGTCCCCACGTTGAGTTCAACTTGTCCGAGAATTACACATGATATAGTTGACTCTGAATGGCGCAAGAATGGCTGAATCAGCTCTCTGCATCAACTCCGGATCGTCATGCATGGCTGGTCACACTTCTTGGGCGTCTGTGTAACAGCGTTGTGAAGGTTACTCTCGGCACGGCTGAAATCACTGGAGTCTTCTGCCAACCAATCAACTCTGCAATAATCCCAATAATTCCCACCTAAGAAAAGAGCACACATCATCCGGTCGTATTATTATTACTCGTATCTTAAGCAGATGTCCTTATTTTATTTGGACACTGTTTACATCCTTCTTTTTCTCCCGTCTCGTGCGATTTCCCGAGGCTGCAACTATTTGTTTTCGACGGAGCGCTCACCCAGCGCTCAAGTTTCACTTTTGGCATCAAATCTTGGCCTCAAGGCTTTCCTCATTATGACATGATTTCCATTCTCAGTCGACCGCATGTCCACAATTTGCACCGCGCAAAGGCCGTTCAGAGGAGAGAGGTGTCTAAATTCGTCGCTCGTCCCTTCCTTGCTTCCCCCATCATCCCATGCGATAGCTGTTGTCCATACGGTTCTCCAATACGTCCTCTGTCTCCCAACATTGTCACTCCACACTCGGTTCCTCCCTCTAGTCAAGATTTCATCACGGTCTTCAAGTTTCAAGTTCTGATAATCAAGCCTGCAAGCCCAAGGACTGGCAACATTGCCTATGTATGCAAGAGTGTGAGTTATTTGCCATCGGGTGGTTCAAGCCGCCAGCGCCCGGATGCTCTACTCAAGCCACGTCCTCTCCTGCTTCCAGTATTTGTTTGACAGGTTGTAGCATGTACTCGAATTGTTCAATCGTACCTTGCAATTTTTGATGCTGCATGACTTATACGCTGCCTCTGAGCGCAAAACAGATTTCGGTATGCCACGTATCTCTGACCAGACTCCCAACGAATTGTATTCGACCTCCTCAGCCAGAGCGAAGCGACGGCATATCTTGTTTGGATTCATCTGTTGAACATGCAGAGCAGGAGTTGACTTCCCATTCTGCCGACCAATCAACTCCACAATAATCGCAGTAATTCCCACCTAAGAAAAGAGCATACATCATCCGGTCATATTTGGATTCATCTGTTGAACATGCCGAGCGGCAGTTGACCTCCCGTTCTGCCAACCGATCAACTCCGCAATAATCCCAGTAATTCCCACCTAAGAAAAGAGCATACGTCATCCGGTCGGTATTTGGATTCATCTGTTGAACATGCAAAGCGGCAGTTGACCTCCCGTTCTGCCAACCAATCAACTCCGCAATAGTCCCAGCAATTCCCACCTAAGAAAAGAGCATACGTCATCCGGTCGGTATTTGGATTCATCTGTTGAACATGCAAAGCGGCAGTTGACCTCCCGTTCTGCCAACCAATCAACTCCGCAATAATCCCAGTAATTCCCACCTAAGAAAAGAGCATACGTCATCCGGTCGATATTTGGATTCATCTGTTAAACATGCAAAGCGGCAGTTGACCTCCCGTTCTGCCAAACAATCAATTCCGCAATAATTCCCATCTAAGAAAAGAGCATACATCATCCTGTCGGTATTTGAATCCATCTGTTGAACATGCAAAATGGCAGTTGACTTCCCGTTCCTGATTAGTACTACAATACGCTTTCGATGGTTGTTTTTTTAGTGCGCTTCACAGGACCCGATCCTTTAAAAGTTACAACTTGAAGGAGTACGTCAGTCATCGCGCCATGTCTTCCCCGAATCGAGCCACCCCTCTGCCATCCTCCCCGGAGGAAGTGTATGTTTTCAACTTTGTTACCCATTGGACAGCCATTTGACTGGTTTGGCTTCTACAGGCTGGGCCCATTTTACATCGGTGTCGTGTAGGCGGTCCCTCCAGACATTCGGCGATTTGATTTGCAAATAACTGTCGTCAGACTTAACGCTTTCCTGTACGGTATTCTTGTGCTCCAGGTTCGCGAACCTTTCCAAATTATCGGCAATGACAACGACGGCCTTCCTCTAGTCCATTACCTACTACCAGGGGTACAAGCGGTTTGACATCTTCGTCTGGTCATGGTGCTGAACCTTTCTGAACTCGTATTCAGGGATCGGCGTTGGCTTCGTGTCTTTGTGAGCGAGAATGAATCAACGTTCAATGCAATCTTAGTCATGACGATTTTTCGCAAAGATTCTCTACATCTTTATTGCGGAGACAGTAAATACCGCGGTTTCAGTGGCAATGATTTATCAACCCCTCATTTCGCAATTTGGTGAGTCCCATGGCCAGTTTTTCACGGCCACCAAAATACTGAGGGCCTCTGCAGGCACAAGTGCACCGATGTTCTTATTTCCATCGCGTGCGTTGACATTCATAAATTGCTCGAACATGACATCCGCAGCTCCTTTCTAGTGCTTCCTGGTCGTAAGTCACCTTAACTCAAAACTGTTCGAAGAACTCACTCACCCGTCGTCTTGAAGAGCCCATCATGGAGGTAACGGGAGTAATGGCGCGAGGAGTTCATCATTTAATACTATTCGCAGACAGCTGTATCCGTCCCCGTCCAGTTCTTTTATGCATGGCGAATTAGCGAGTCCTAAATATCAGATTGCATGGCCGCCAAAGACTCATACGCCTTCGGCAGGGATAATTTTGCAAAACCGGATCCTCCCTATATTTATCTGTCTGACATCCTTAGTTGCGTTGGGTAAATTTTATTCAGCAGTACATCAGTCAACCTTGTGATCCAGACCCTCAGGTGGTGCATGGTGGACAAGCTTCGTCATGCAGAGCGCTGTCAACTATCTCAACAAAGCCATGATCGACTATTCTGCCCTCGTTTGGTCCGTCTCGTCTGCAGGTACTTAGGCGTCCTTGGCTTCATCCTAAATTGACTTGAACTTGACTGGTTCCTTTTTTATGTTCAGTGTGCGATGTCTTGATCACTGTCAGTCTTTACTTCAGTTTGGTACGTTCTTATTGTTGGCTATATATAATCTCAATCTTGGCACAGACAAGCAAGAAGACCGGAATCAAATCAACCGACGACGCAGTTAATCGTATCGTGAGGGGTACGTCCCTGAACGATGGTCATCTGTTTTACTGATTGGGTTTGGATACTTACAGCCACCATTCAAACTGGTGCCCTGACAATGATTTTCACAGGCCTTAACGTTGGGTTATTCGTTGCACTCTCTGATAGCACCGTGTTCGTTCAACTAAGATCGACTATCACCGATATTCTGATTGGTTGGATTCCAGGAACTTTGTCTTTGATTTTGCTCTCCCAAAACTCTACAGCAATGCATTGCTCTCGACCCTCAACGTACGTGCAGGAGGTGTGGGTATCGATCACCCCCAGACAAATATTCTATTCAACTCGATCGGCGTGGTGCGTTGGCTTATTTCAACTGAGCAAGATAAAAATTCACCCCAAAAGCGACAGACCACCACGTCGCAGCACACACTAGCTCCGACAAGTGTTTTTGTTGGCAAGACCTATGTGAGTTTACATGGGCCGAAGCGGGCTGATCAACTGAAGAAAATGCATAGAACACCCAAACGGACTACATTGAAATGCATCGTCATGTCGAGGTTCACCGCGATGATGATATTCTTAAGCTTTAGCATTCTTACGGGGTCTTTAAGTAAATATTCAGCTCAGACCTCACTAGCCGAGAATGCTATTCAAATGTACTGCGGCGTTCCTCGCAAGTCGGGCTTCTTCGGTTTTTGTTGTAACTTGTAATTGGTTCCCCGTGAATGTGGTTGACAAAATTGGTTCAGTTGAATGTTTTCTGACGAGCGTCCTTGAGGTTAGAATGTCGACTCAAGTTCTGGCCGTCTTCACGGACTACTATTCCCATCCAGTAAATCCTTGATTCTCTTAGTTGAAGGCAAGGGTACGGGTGGTGACTGCAGTTCAAGTCCTGCAGATGCACCCCACTGAAGAGAGGAATTGTGGTCAAATTGAAAGGAACAGGAGGAGGCGGGTTGGCTGATTGCCTAGGAGCAACATTTGTGGTGTCTTCACAAGATTCATTAGGGTAATGGTTATTGTGCATGGCTCTCGGCTAGTGGCCCCGGTTAGTCGAGTTTTGCGGCGCGGGTTCGAATCTTTTACCTGTCATGCGTTTTTATTTTCGCCATTTCCCGCCGGCAAGCTGCCTCCGGCAGCCGGAAGCCGGAAGCCGGTTCTCGGATTTCCAGTGAACGACTTGCTGGCAACCGGTGCCTTGCCGATTCCTGGATTTACACTGAAACGGCCGTGGCAAAGCCATCTATCACGATTTCGGTGGATTTCCGTTGGACGTTCGGTTGGCAGGTCCCTAGTGCTGGCAAGGTTCGGTTCGGTTCAGGGTCAGGGCATTTTGCTCTGAACGCCCAACCTGAACCTGGCGTTCGGTTCGGGACAGTGCCGAACCTTGAACCTGAACCCGCATTCAGGTTCGGTTCGCGTTCGAACGCGTTCAGAACGCGAATAATTTCGGGCATTTCGGGGATCCAAAAGCTGGTCTCAGAGCGCTACAAGTGAGTGAATCAGTGGGTCTCACCTTGAATGATCGAATTTCAGTGTCTCGATGTCGCTGAAACGGCGAAGAAACGGGATTCCAAGATTGTTCGGGTGAATTTTGAATCGTGGGAGAGCACGGTCCGAGTCGCGGTGATGCAGCGCTGACGGAGATAGCCGTGGAATTGGCTTCAAGACGTCAATCTAACAGTCTAACAGCAACTCAGTAGCGAGCGATGTGCGAATTTGTCCCGATGTCGCCAGAAATCGCGAGAAAACCATCAAAACTGATTGGATGTCGGAATTTTCGCGGTCGGCGTTCGAACGCGTCCACGGCGCCCCGAACGCCAAACCTGAACCTAGCGCTCGGTTCAGCAATATGGCGAACCTGAACCTGAACGTCGCGTTCGGTTCAGGTTCGGTTCGAGTTCGAACCGATTTCTGAACCGAACCTTGCCATCACCAGCGGAACCCTACTGAGGTGATCGTGATTGCTAACAGACCATATTACAGGTATATACTTGTTCGTCACCTGTATATCGGTTCTGTAACAGAGACTAGATGCACTGATGTCGGGTGTTAGCATGACAGCGCATGACGGTTCACGCAGGCTGCAGCGACGTAGACCGCACTGAATTTCTTGGCTCTATCGCCACTGCGTCGTTCTGTCGCCAAAAAACTCCGCTGCCGAGTCACCCTCCACAGCTCCTGTCGTCGTGTCGCTGTATATCTCCTGCCCAGCCAAATCTTCTCGCCCGCGCTCATTCTGGAACCCTCCCCGTTGTCCTTTAGAATTTCCTCTTCTTTCGCCGATCTCCTTTTTTCTCCTCCGACGCACATATTACTCCGAAGCCCGGAGCGGTTCTCTTCCGCCGCACGTTACGGCTTTCAAGTTATGTGGTCGCAGTGGAAAATCTCCTGGAAAGCTACGCGATGCACCGGAGCCTCGAATGCTAGCTACATCATGTCTCGCTACGGCAATTTTCTCGCAGCAAGTTCTGATGTTTCCGATCCTCGAGTATTTTTCTGGTCCCCTTCACAACGGACAGCAATCTCTGATTTATTTGTGACCGTCCATACGCACGCTTCCCTGGAGTATCTTCTGGATCCCCTCCAAAACGGACGGGCAATCTCTTTGCTTCTCATCCGTACTCTGCTCGATATTCCTCTTCGTCAGCGCGTCCGCAATGTTAACAGTATCAGCTCCGCGTCAGCCCCGCATTATTCTCAGGCTGGGTGGCTTGCTCTCCATATCGCTGGATGTCGAACCGCAAGACGCGGACATCGCACAGCGGCTTCGAGACGGATACTACGTATGGATCGCCGCCCCGTTTGCGTTACCGGTAGTACGCCAGCATTCTTTGCATCATGACAAATTCTGAAGTTATGCCCAACTCAACTCAACTCATGTCTGTCGGCGTTTTGTCGCAAGTATTTATACTGCTTTCCTTTCGGTCAAGCGCGAGTGTATCCGTCGCATCATAATCTTTGGGCTGTCTCTGGTAGCGGTGTGGAGGAAACGGCTCTAACAATGTTGCGAAGGACACGTTTCTATCTATGGTTTTTCGTCGACGCATGACCAAGTGCGTAGCGAGCCGCTTTCATCTAGTCTCGGGTCTCGATGTAGCTCAGACTGCTCATACAAATCCGAAGGAATTTGTGCTGCTCATGATTTTCAGTTCCAGTTCTCCCTACGTTGAGCACGTTCTCAGAACCAGAGAGAATGCAGCTCAAGGCGAGATATCGTCAAAATACAACTACCCTTTACCGCAGTTCATTATTTGTCTTCGCCGGCTCTGCCACTGGCGGGAGACCGCTTCTACTGGTACAAAGACGGATATGCAACCGAAACGTAACGAAACAGTGCAGGGACCTGATTTGTGAGCGTTCTACCTTATCCACCTCTGGTGCATGTGCCGTGCTGTTTGTCTCGCTGATCCATTTGCTGAAAATTTTGTTCTCGCCCACTGTAGGTAAGAAGGATGTCTGTTGTTCTCTCTTTACCGCGACTGGTGTGAATGCTATTTTTTATTTTCCACTCATGCTTCCATATTCACGTCTCGATCATGGTTCTGCTTGTGCGGTTAAAGTTCTCGTAACGTTTCCGACAGCTATCGACGCGCAGAGAGACTCGTAATGCCATCTCGAATGTTCTTTGATGGAGTTGGAGCTATATGTACGTGTTCTGCCAAGTCGTTTATGTTAATCTCCTGCGCACGCTTCTGAGCGGCTCTGTAATTAGTATCGTTGACCCTTCGCTCCCAGAATTAAGTATATATCGCAGCTATAACGCCAGCGGTATGTGAACAGATTTTGATCGATTCAGAAGAATAGTTCATGTCCGTCTCACTAAACGTCGCTTTTATGAGCCGGAATACCTAAATTATCTCCCCTGCTTTATTGGCTTAGGAGCAGGCCGCAAAGCAGAAGTGATTCGTATAGGTAAACCGCTGATGACAGGGATATGAAGCCGAGGCGTGGATCGGGCGGAGTTGATTGGTAAACTCGGCACCCTCGATTGCTGTGGTTGACATGTGAATTTTATACTGCCTCACTACATGTAGGGCACTGCCTCCTTCTTCACCTCCCCCTTCCCTCCACACATTCGAATGCCTGCAGATCGTCGCCGATCCACGGTTGCTCAGGCCAGGGCCAGTGGCCATCACACAATCATCAACTACATCAGTGGTGGGCTCCGGAAATCTTGAGAGCTCGGTATTGTGACTGATTTTCCGAAGGTGGGCGTGGGGGAGCTGGCGGCGATGGCCATGAGAATGGTGCAGGCGGAGCGGGAGGCAGTGGCATGGGTCCCAACCTGAGTTTTGATATCCCGGTCAGACAGTTCACCATGCATAATAACGTGCACCTCAATAGGTATGTCGACCAGATTCACGCCTCTTGTCTGACGTATCGGCACAGCGGGTTTGAAGCCGGGTATGGTAACCAAAATAGCATCGACAGAGATCCATTGCAAGGCTTTCGCTCTGCCCCACTCATACACCAGAATATTCACCAGCACGGCGATCGAGGCGCGTTACACTCTCCTCAGACTTTTTGCGCTGAATAATTGATATTGGGACAGGTATCAATATACTGCGCGGCACTGTTGCAGTGGCGGCCATTCACGATTCTGCCGAGAGCTACCCCCAACCTAGATGCCATCCCGAAACGCGCACAAAAATGCTCGAGGATTTGCGCAAGTGGGCGATGGATCGGCATCCAAGCACCACCATTTTGTGGTTGTTCGGCCCCGCAGGCGCAGGGAAATCTGCCATGATGCAAACGCTCGCGAGGCAACTCTGGGATGCTGGAATGCTTGGCGGTAGCTTCGTTTTCAAACGGGGCCATGCTACGCGCGGCAATGGAATGACCCTCTTCGCGACAATTGCTTATCAACTCGCACTTGCTGTCCCGTGGCTGCGGAGTCCGATTTCCCAAATCGTAGAAACCGATCCATCCCTCATGGAACGAGACATCGAGACGCAGATGAACAAACTAATTTCCGAGCCCTGTCGCTCCTACAAAAATTGCGCTCGTGTACCGATCCTCATCGATGGCCTCGACGAATGCGAAGATCACGAAGTTCAGCAGGAAATACTTCGCGTGATCCGGAACTCGATCTCCAGCCACTCCACTCCCCTTTGCTTTGTCATCGCCAGCCGCCCCGAGGCCCATATTCGCGAGGTGTTCGACTCGCCACCTTACGTCAATGTTCGTCGCTTCAATGTAGAACAATCGTTTGCGGACGTCCGCAAATATCTCTGCGATGAATTTTCCCGCATTTATCGCGAGCACCGCACCATGGCCAGTGTTCCGCTACCGTGGCCTTCGTCCGAGGTACTCGGGGAGTTGGTTCGGAAGTCCTCAGGTCATTTCATCTATGCAGCTACTATAATCAAATTCATTGACGACAAAAACTATCGTCCAACACAGCGACTGAAAGTTGTCCAAGATGGGAACACCGGAAGATCTGGATCTGCATTCGATGTTCTCGATCAGCTCTACATCACCATCCTCAGTTCTGCCCCCAGGCAAGAGGAGCTCGCTCCGATCTTGTGTGCGATCGCGAACTTTCATTTGACTCCTGGCCAAGTTGAACAGCTGTTTGAGCTTGAGGATGACAAAGCAGAATTATTACTACGTGGTCTGCATTCCTTGCTTCAGCTTCCGTCGGATGGCAATACGCGTATATCTTTCCACCACGCATCATTTCTGGATTTCCTCAAGAATCGCAGTCGGTCCCACAATTTCTGTGTTGATAATTTGGACCGTCAGATGGTTGTAGCTCGGTGCTTTCTCCAGCAGCTTGCACGTCGAGATTGGCGTGGACTTGACAAGGATCTACGGTATGTCCAACCTGCACCGAAACACTCTTTGACTTACTAGTCTTGTCAGCTCCCCACTTGACAACTTCATCCCATTCCTCATCGCGTTGCCTCCATCCGCCGAACTGTACCCGCTCATTGCACACGTTGACCCTGATTGGATCTTCCGTCAGAATTTTTCCGGGGAAAATCCGCGGAACTCTGCCAACATTAAATCCATGCTATCTTGGCTCGAAGTTAGTTTCGACCCCTTCAACAAGAACCCTTCTTACACCCATGCAGAAAATACTCTCTGTGCCACAGGACTTGATCAACCTGTGGGAGGACTATGTCTTCATGTCCTCCCTATCCGCGAATGAGGATACCTGTGTGAAGCACATTCTCACGGCCTTGATTGACAACCCGCACATTCTCTCGCCCAGTTCCGAACTTTGCCAAGTTCTCGTGGCCACAGTAATCATCGACCTGGTGATTTGGGATGTCCGTCGTATACTAGACATCACATGGACCAAGTTGAGGACTATCATTTGCAGTGTCCGGCCAAACATCCCCAGCGATGCTGAACAAGTGCTTCGTGGTTCGGTCAAGGACGCCGTGCACGCATTGGTTCCATTTGAAATGCAGCAGGCGTTATTACGGGAGCTAGCGTTGAACTGTATTCGCAGAGTGATAAACCGTCATGTCCATGATGGATCCGGCGACAGACACGCGTGGTTGGTGCCATAATGCGAAACCGATAATTTGTTAACCCTTTAGGCAGGGACTATCTCTCGGTGGTGCTCGAAAAACACACTCCTTGCGATATACTGTATCGCGAGTTTCAATGCATCCCAAGTCGTGCAATGCAGTGTCAAATTTCGGACGAATTCATTCGGCGAAGAATTTCGCGGTGGCTTAAAGTAAGCTCCCCACAATATTTTCAAACGGGATCTGACACAGGTGCTTGTTTCTTTCCCCGCGACCAGTCCTTCGGCGATCCGACATCGGAACTGGTCGCATTGTGGACACAAACCCAGCCTCCATTAGCCCGGATCCGGAGTTGGTTTGACTTTGGTTTCTAACTGCGACAGTACACGATGGAATGGCGTGAAATGCAGGACATCAGCGCCGTGAGCACGAGTACGAGCGTCTTTTGTGGGGAATACTAGCCGTTTCAATTCGAGTTTGCGTCGATTCCAATTCTCGAGTGTTGACGGTCGCGACGAAAAGAAGGACCAACAGGCGATCCGAAAATACCCAACGCAGAGGGTTTGAGGCACAGGAGACGGTTGATTAACTGCAAGGATTTCGGGGTGAATGCGTTAGGAAGACGACACAATACCAGTACGGGAGAAATGAGTACATGGATGAAGGGAATATGTTTGGTGAGAGCCAGCCACCGGACGAATTTGATTTGGTTTAATTTGACAAGGCAGACGAGACGAGATGAACGAACACAGCATAAGAAACAGGGAGCGCTGCGAAAATTCGACGAGGAGGTAAGTACATGCGCGTGCCGATGATCGATGTGCTCCGAACCTATACCAAAACAACCAACTAAACACTCAAAACAACAATCAAAGGCTCCCAGAAATAGCGATAAGCTACTGGAAATAAGCCAAAGACGTAGAAAGAGCACAAGTAGCCGAGAAAGTACAAGACCAGACGAGTGTCAGTCCCTTGGTCAGGGCCTAGACGTAGGTTGAAGGGAAAGGTTAAGGTACTCCTCAGAGAGAAAGTGACCTTCACTGATCAGAACTACCGGAAAGAACGTTCCAAGTAGTATCCAAACAATGGATAGTTTGTAGCCAAAGAGGCAAGAGCGATAGTGTTGGGAAATAAGCTGTTCCCGAGCAAGTTGTGTGTGCGAGGCATTCCTCCCTCGATATCCAATCCAACAATAGTCCAAAGACTTGTGCAATCCGTGCAATAACGTGCAATAACGTGCAATAACATGCAATCCGTACAATCCATGCAGTTCCCGTACAATCCGTGCAGCAGTGTTCACTCAATCACGTCCAAGATGTTTCCGACAACCAAAACTTCTTATTCCAACTCCAACCAGAAGGTTTCACAATGACAAGTCCAATAACTGACTGTGCTCAAAGTGCCAACCCCAGAAATAAAACCCAAGTTGCAAGCGTTACGCCTACTAATACAGGGATGATTCTGTACCGTACTGACGAACTCCTCTAAGTATTTATACAGTGTCCACAATCACATGTAAATAAGAAACAATCATATGAAAGAATGTCCTCCGCTAGAAACAAGACGCCCAAGCCCTCTGCCCTAGCCCTGAGCCGTTTATCTGTCGGAAAGGTATTCGCGCGAGTAATGCGATTGGCTGTTTCATCGGGAAGAACCAGTTCTCTGGTCAACCCACAACCCAAGAATTTGAAATCTTGTCCGATCGAAACTGATGTCTTGTCCCTCCTGGTATATCTCCCTCTACACTCTCTTTCCCATCCTTCTGGACCATCGGAAAATACTCCTGATGCCCGTAGCTTTCCAACGATACCCAACACTTCATCTTTCTCCAAGCAGCTTCCTTCTTCCATAAGGCAATACTATTCCAGTCGACAATCAATCCCATCAAGGATGACTGTTCCCTTCATGGTAACCCAGATCACCGTTGGAAAGAAGGTTCTGGGCCTTCTTGGCACACCACGTGCTCTAGACACGGTTGCACTGTTGCTAGAAACAAGGCCCAACAATCCCACACGTGGAAATAGATACTCCGCGCTTATTCCTCTGAGAGGCACAAGTACGAAATAGTCCCTCTTTGAGTATTTATGGGCTACACATCCCCTACGTGTTTCAGAGCGAGCACCTGCCGGTCTGCTAAGTAGTTTCCTACTTATTGTACCCATTACTCCGTGATCATTGCCCAGCCAAATGCACAGAGACTATACATTGACAGAAGTAAGAGATAGTGCTGAGAAATAAGACCTAAAACGCGCAAAATCTGCGGTGTTTAGGTGTGGTCTTATTTCCTGCACATCACCGAAGAATGGCATTCGCGTGAGCATGTATTGCGGTGTGGTAGGGTCAGATGGCCCACATGTGGAAACATTCACCTATTTGGTTTTGATTACTACTTTACATTTGTCCTGTTTTACATTACAGCATTACTTTGTCATGTAGACAGGGGAAATATTGATTCTTTTGTGTTCGTACCACCATCCTTGCGGCCAGTGCAGGGCAAGCGCCCAGAGATAGCAGCGGAGCTTCTCGCCCCTTACTCCCATATTGCCGCCAGTGGGCTATCTAGTCACCCGTTACCTCAGATCTCCTCAAAACAGCTTCACTCTCTCACAACAACTTCTTTACTCTCTTTTCCACGTGTTTTTCCACTCTACGGCTCAGGACCTTTGCACACATTCCTTTCCCATTTGTCACTCGACTCCTACAGACTACCAACCCCTCTTATCGAACCTCCTACTGGGCAAACTCCCCTTCCACAGCGGACTGGGAGAGATGCACGATATGCGAGGCGCCGGTGGAGTTACAGATCCGCTGATGTCGGGCGTGACCGTGATGGCGCCTAAGTACCTCTTGCCATCCGAAGGTAGCCAGTTAACGAGGAAGAAGGTCAAGTGCCGGGATCGAACAAATCAGAAATAAAGAGAAGATGAGACGAAACGAAGACGCACTTGATAGCCTTTCCCTCTCCGTGACTCATAAACTCCTCCAGCCCGACTCATAAACTCCAGGGCCCTTGTAGTGAGCTTTCTGTTGCCGATACGGTAGCCTTCGACGTAGATTCATTCGTCCGTCGGCGTGAATGAGAATGGCGCGGCTAAAACGAAGGAGATGGTGTAGGAGGATCGGTGATAATAGGTGAAGAGGCCTGATGTGAATCCTGACAAAATTTTGAGATTCCGGCCTCCAAGCCTGTTCAAAATCCTGACAAAATTGGGGTTTTGGTCGGCACGCCTGTGCTAAATCCTGACACGGCGCGCGCTAGCGCGAGAATTTTTTTGAAAAATAGGCCCGAAAACGCCGAAAATTACGCAAAAATAATGCTTGGTGGTGATTTCCTGACATTTTCGGCCGATTTGGGGTGTCTAGGCCTGTTGTTTTCCTGACATTTCTTGCAAAATCTGTCCTGACATTTTGGGTCCGGGAAAATCAGGCCTTCACACCTATTATCACCGGTCCTGGTGTAGGAAGAGAAAAGGTGGGTGGCTGTGCACTAAATGCCGTCATCACTGATCCGATAAATCCCTTGTTCCTGACGCTCACCATGGTTTTGCTGGTTTCTTCGTGGTAGGACTCTCGTCTATCCGTTCGCACCCAAAAAGATCGTTCCTGCGTCACGGTTGCGAGATATTCACTGAGTCCTGTCTTTCTGCACGACTAGCTGCTGCCACTAACCTGCCACTCGTTGCGCTGAATCGACTCATCGCGCTTTGGGAGCCACGGTGGAAAACGGGCGCAGGCCTTTCCCGGTTCTTCCTTGCTTTCAAGCTCTTCCGTCCTCACAATCTTCTACGATGGCTAACCCCTTCATGACATTACTGCGTCAATCAATGCTCCCCGCATGCTACCCGTCGACACAAAGCCCTACCTGATGACGCTGGCGTCTTCCAGGTTCCAAACACGTTTTAGCGTTTTCTTTGACGTCATTATCTTTCTTGCGCAGCCGCTCTCGCGTAAATTCCGGCGTCGCCCCGTCCCTGCAGGGATTCTGTTATTGAGTGTGTAATCTTCGTTTGCATCCCGAGTCGTCCCTTCTTTCTTCAGCCAACGTGTCTACAGGTCATCATCCCACACCTCGCCTCTTTACATTGTCGCCGCCGAGGACGCGAGAACATGGAGAACGGCATAGTCACAGGTTCGACATTGAGCGTTGTGAGTGCGTGGGCGCATCCGTCTCGGCTTTCTTCCCTTCAACTTCCCCTCCCTCGGCTTTCCCTTCCCCAACCTTTCCTTTGATTTTTCTTTCTTCTTGTTCTTAATTTCCGACTTTCTACTCTCCTCCCTCTTTTTCCTTCCCGTTGCGTTGCCTGCTGAAGATGGTTCCAGGAACGACGTCTATGCCTTCGCGTCTTCTATACACACCCGCCGTCGACGCAGCACGTAACACAACTTAGGCTGTTACAGGACGCACCGACGCACCCGACACGCATACGCTCGGCCGGAATCGGGCATGCGCAGCGCCTGCTTTGTATGTACTGTATGTGCGTCTCGGCTGTAGAAACAGCGGCTGGACTGACGTGCGCGTTGAAGAATTCCTCGTCGTCGTCTGCCATACCAATGCTAACTGCACAAGTGCGGACCTTGCGCGTGACTGAGGATCGTGTATTACCCCCGCTTTCCGCTCGAGTTGCAGGAGCAGCGCTACAGCGGTACCTGTGTCTTATTTTCATTTCATTCCAACCCTTCTTTCTCTTTCACTCATTCCTCCTTCTGTCGAGACCGGGCGTCCTTCACAAGCGCGCGCGATACGAAATGGCCGCTCTCCATTCTTTCCCCGGATTACGGCGCCGCCCCCTGATCTCTCCTCTTGATTTTAGCCCCAGGTGGCAATTCTGCTGTGTGGCCTCCCTTCACTGCTCGCTGCTGAGTAGCTTGAGTCCATGCCGCCGCCGCACTGTTCTTTGTGCACCTTGTTCGTGCTGTCTCCTCGAGCTCGGCTCGTCGCCGTCCTTAATTCTCTGCACCCGGCAGCCCTCTCGCTCGTTTTACAATTTCTCGGATCTCCGACTCCCCATTTGTAGCAATCTCCTCCTCCTGTTCTCGCTCGCTCCGGTATTCGGCTCCTCCATCCCTCGCCTCTCTTCTTCGTCCAGTCTGATCTTCAGGGACTGGCTCTAGGGCAGAGCCCATGGCAACTTCGTGCGTTCCATTCCCTTGATCTATTCTGTTTTTCGGGCGCTTGGAGCACAAGTAGGATCTGTCTGCTCTCCCCCTGATACTGTCAAAAGGGACCTCCGTCGCTCGGTATTTATCTGCGCGAGGATCTCGACAGCCGGCAAAGAAACTTGATCCGACTCATAGGACGTCTGAGTTCGAAAATTCGTTTTCGTCGATTCGACCATAGCTGTTCACCATTCATTCAAACCCTCCATTTTCAGGTCCTGAAATTCTGCGCTAAGCTCTTCAAGCACTCTAAAACTTCACCCGTGCATGTCCCCTTCGCGCACCGCGCCACGTTTGACCGTCGTGATATCAGATCAGGTCGTGATACTCCGTGAAACTGCGATCCCATCGCTTTCGGAAGCACAATTTGGTTAGTACGACCTTCGCATGTAATCAATTGACAGGAAACATTTAATTTTGCGAGCTCAATGAAAGGTGCATGAAAGAGACGTATGCGTGAGGTGATAGCTCCACCGGGATAAATTAGATTTCGATGAGTGCGGGTTTCTTTTCTCGTAACATTGCTCTCCAAGATTTTGACTATGTTTCAAATTCCATAAGAGACGGCGTCCATTTTCACGCCCATCTCAGGTCACACCCAGTGACCGGCCCCAGATGCAGACGATAGCGTTAACGTCGTAGGTATTGTATGCAGTTTCGTACGACAATTGCGTGTAGGCAGTGACAAAACAAATCCGCATGTGAGAAGTGATGATCGATCCTTACTCAACTCCTCGTGATTCAAAGATCTCAGACAAACGTTATCTCATTACGACAGCCAGTCGTGGTTAGGACTTAATATCCGCTCAGCCCTTCCCACGAATTTTCTTCATTTCTCGCCTTCCACTTCACGCAGGTGCTTTGCTTCAAACATGGACGGATTGAGACTCCAGCCCGTTACCGTAGCTGCATTTGCACTTCTCGGTGGACTCTACCTTCTTCGATCTCACACGGCCTCCGGAGCTCGTCGTCCTCCGGGACCACCAGGCTTACCTCTTCTTGGAAATATTCTTCAAATACCCGTGAAGGTCAGTTCATCGGTTGCGCCAAATATATTTATGGTTGAGTGAAGATACTATAGCATCTGGCCACGTACTTCCGAGGGTTATGCGAGGAGTATGGAGGCTTCGTGTCGTTGAACTTGGCCGGCTTCGCGAGTATTTCTACGCGTCATTCGATCATTGTTTCTAATATTAATCCAATTCATACAGCCTGTCTTTTTGATTGGCGACATCAGACTGGCCAAAGAGATCCTGGAGAAACGGTCCGCCAAATTCTCATCGCGTCCCACCATGCCCTACGTGGTAAATTCTCTCGATTCCTTCTTTTTTTGTCGCTCATTTCAGTTCCAGCGTGACCACCTCGATCCTGCCCAGGTGTATTGGGCACTTGGCAAACAAAACGAAACCCACTTCATTGCGCGGAAGCTTACGACCGGACTCATGGTTGCTGTTCGTGCAGGAGAAACTGAGCCGCTCCAGCAGTTCGAGGCATTGCTCAATATTACCTATCTCATTGATGACAGAGGAAAAAATTGGTTCCATCACATCGACCGGTACACTGTCCACCCATCAACTTCATAGAGATTCAATTGATATTTGGTCACAGAGCCTCAGCGAGTATGGTTCTCGCAGCTGCATTTGGCTTGCATTGTCCTACCGGACAAGAGCCTGATCTCAAGGAGGTCATTGCCGTGAATTGATTCTTACATCGATTGATTTACAAATCATTTACGCCCCGTCTACAGTGCACTGCGGAGGCGGTCAGGTTGGCCACCCCCTCAGCAAGCATCATCAACGTCCTGCCGTTCCTTGATATTATTCCCGGTCCTATGCCATGGCGAAAACGTGCACAGAATTGCCGCAAGCGTGAGGATGCGCTGTATGACAGGCTAATTACCCGCGCTGTATGTGGCGAGGCATCCGGTATGAACACGTATGTTTTTCCTCGAAATTATAGGAGCATGCTGAGAATTATTTTTTGCAGGTGGGCAGCTGCATTTGCAAAAGAAGATAAACCTGAAGGGGACCAGCGTCGGCTGATGAACCAGTTCACAATCGTGGGTGGCCTGTATATCTACACAATCCGTTTCTTCGTCGACTCAAGTATTTATGCAGGCCGCAATCGAGACTGCATGTGCTATTCTATTCTCTTGTGTGTGTATTGATCGAAATGGGTTTAGACCGCAATTTCAATGCACACCTTTATTCTTGCCTGCATACTTTATCCCGAATGGATTCCTCGTGCACAAAGGGAGATCGACGCCATTGTTGGAGAAGACCGTCTACCTTCCTTCAAAGATCGTCCCCACCTTCCATTTGTTGAGGCAATTGTGCGAGGTCTGCATTCTTTTTTTTTTGCCAACCTGCTGATATTGTTGTGACATACACTGCAGAGACCCTTCGATGGCGCCCGGCAGGTGAATTCTCTCTGTTCTCGACAACTGTGATACTTGACTGTTGTCGGCAGTTCGTTTCGGCATTCCCCACCAATCCACTGCTGACGATGCTGTGGAATACAAAGGCCAAGAGTACTTCATTCCAAAAGGAAGCATCATCTTCGCAGTCACTTGGTCAGTTCTTTACTCATGGAATGTATTGCTCCACCCACCCACCTTCTTTGTGCAGGGCAATGGAGCACAATCAGGAAAGATTTGAGGACCACGACTTGTTCCAGCCAGAGCGCTTCCTCGACAATACAAACAATCTGAAGGCGGGTTACGAGACCAGTGCTTTTGGTTTTGGAAGACGAGGCAAGTTGCTGCATCAAGCTTTATCACTGAAATTGCTGACAAGATGATATATCACAGCATGTCTCGGTATTCCATTTGCTGAGCGTGCCCTTTGGATCAACATTGCCATGATCTTATGGACCTTCAACATTCACAGGTCAGACGAGCCTGATCCCAAGACCGGCTTGCCCTTCAAATACGATGATAGTGACTTGGCTTTCCATGGAGAGGCGCGTAATGAAGTCGCCAGGTGTTTGTACTTCTGATGCTGATTCCGTGTCACAGCTCACGAATGCGCCATTCAAATTTCCTGCCGTGTTTGAGCCACGTTCCGTGAAGCGGGCTGAGGTGGTGAGGCAGGAGTGGGAGGGCTGCGAGAAGGATCTGAATGTCTTGCTTCCGCGGCCAAAGGAACAATAGACTCTGGGAATCACGGTTTCATAGCACAACTTGAATGTGTTCATTCTAGGTCTCGAAGTGCATCAATACAGTATGGGAGCTCAGAATCTCAGAAATCAAGGGGAGACATGCCAAAGAGGGCACGGAGAGAGTGTAGAGGTGCCGTTCTCGAGCGAGTACAGTACTTTGTGCAAGGCGTTAGCGGCATCTTTGAGTCACAAAATATTATGGCCATGAAATTTTCTCAGACATGGAGTCCCCGTAAGTTGTAGTGCCTCCAAAAAACAAGTGGATGCAAGAAAACAGTGATGGATGCCTTCCTCAGATTATCGGTGACCCTCATCTAGCCGTGGGTGGAACCAGGGTCGGGCCGCACTGAGAAATAACAAGGTCAATTAACCATCTTTTCATAAGAATATAAAAGATGGTTCCTCGTGCATTTATGAGCTTCATTCTGAACTGGGATATAAATTTAGCCAGCATTCTGCACAGTTGCTGTGCGTAGACACGATTCGGCAGATATTCCGGGCAACATTCGCCGAACAAGAAATTTAAAAGACGAGAGAGAGCAACAGGTTCTCCGTCCGTGCCAGGCATGCAGTATCCGAGAAGGATCTCACGACTGACGAGAGCAAAGGAATCGGAAAAATGGGAAAGAAAGGTCCTGATGATCAAATCTTCAGCCATGCAACACAAACGAGCAGCCCCTGGTGATTGCGATTCAGATTCCTGGAAGACGTGGCAAGACGAGGTGAGAATGTGGTCACTCACAATATCAAATGGGCGATATATTAACGGCGACCTGTGGTGCCGTTGTCCAGCGTACAGAATTTCAAGCAAGGAGTTAGCCGCGTCTTTGTTTCTGAAAAGAAAGTGACCGTAGGCATCCTCCCCAATGGGTGTTCACACAATTCGTAGCGTCTTCGAGCTGCAAAAATGGACATGCATGACAACGACCCCGCCAAACATTATGCGATACGCCGTCAAAGTTGGGAGCAGGTTGTTGTGGGGCGGCAGCAGAAAACGATGGAGACAGTGCCTAATCAAGTCGCCAAGGTACAACCAAACTGCGACCGAGATTCGACAGAATCCGACGTTGAAGACGAAATTTTGTTGGTGCACCAGATCTGTCTAACTTCCAACCAAAGCCAGTGTGAAGACCACATACGACGCGAGGCTACTCTAATAGCGCCAGGTCCAGCAAACGAAGAGATCCCACATCTCGCAGGTTGCAGCCGAGTGTCCCCGCATGTCACGGTGCGCATTAAGCCAAGAACAAGGTGCTGTAATTATGTAACGTTTCAAGTCGAAAGTTACCGCAGCATGGCTGATATTCAGCGCGGAGACCAAGCCGACCACCCTGGAAGAAATTCGCAGGTGGGATGTACTTCTTCGTAGCCGAGGAGACTGCCATTCAGAAAATAATTTATGGGGGACATAGCCATAGCCTAAGGATGACACCGTTGGGCGATTGTTCAAGTACTCGATGGGATGCATGACATCAGCGCTGCGAGGACGAGCACGAGCGTCTTCTGTGAGCAGTACTAGTCGTTCCGATTCGAGTTTGCGTCGGTTGGAATTCTCGAGTGTTTGCGGTCGCGGCGAAAACGACGAACAGGCGGTGTTGGTTGAGTGCGGAGAACAGAGGGGAGAGGCGCGTGAGATGCACGCGTCTTTGACTGGCGGTACCGAGACCACGCAACGCGGAAGGGTTTGAAAGGCAGAGGAGACGGTTGATTAATTGCCAGCATTTTGAGGTGAATGCGGTGGGAAGACAATAAACAGAATACCAGTACGGGAGGAATGGGTGAATGAATCGAAGGGAATATGTTCCGTGAGAGCCAGCCAGCGAGCGACTTTAATTTGATTTGACAAGGTGGACAAGACGAGACGAGGGAATACAGCATAATCAATAGGGAGCGTCGCGAAGATTCGACGAGCAAGTACATGCGCGTTGCAGAGAATGGCGTTTACGTAGGCATGCCGGGAGAGATGCACGAGTTGCGCAGCGCCATCGCGGTCAGAGCACAAGCACGAAATAGGCGCCCGTTTGAGCTAGAGGCAGAGAGTGGAGGAGTGGGCGTGCGCGGACAGCGGCGGGGAGTGGGAGAATGCGGCTTTTGTGCATTTGCGAACAACGAGCTTGCGTGGAAGCGCGGATGCAGCAACAGAGATACAAAACGATGGGCGAGCTCGGGAAAAAACGGGCTCTCAATAGCACACTCAGAAGCAGGTGAGAGGGGAGGAGAGCGGAAGTGTTGCGGTGCGGCATTTGGATTCCAGAGCGAGCACCTGCGATACTGCTACGCAGTGCACCAGCGATACTACGCGGACACCCTTGCGCATAAGTATACGGCCCGGGGTATCGGCGAGGAAGCGAAGCAGGACGAGAGCCAGAACGGTATGTGCATGAAGCACAGATTCGACAGCGCGTAGGCAGAAGGCAGAGAATAGAGAATCTTGATGCGTAGTGGTCGATGGACGACGAAGCAGAGGGTGGAGCTGATTCTGAGGGGGGCGACGAAGATGCGCACGGTCACGGGCCGTTTGATGGCTTATATATAGGTTGGTGTCGGTGGTCGACGACTCGAATTCAACTTGGCGATTAGTCTCTCTCAGACAGACGCTATAACAATTAGCTCGTACCTCGCTAGTTATACTTGGCGATGCAGAAGTAGTGTTGCCGGTGTCAGGTTCAGAACTGATCCTGAACCTGAACCGGACCCGAACCGGACCCGAACCGGACCCCATGTCCGGTTCGGGGGTTCGGGGATTTCAGAATTTTGCCGAACCTGTTTGAACCTGTCCGAACCCTTTGGGTATTTTCTTCAAGAAAATCCATATTTCGCCACTATTTTGCCTCACAATGAAAGATTACCAGTTGCCTTACTATCCAGGCAAGATTTCCACACATTGAAAAGGCTGAATTCATGGCGGAAAGTTCAATTGTTTATTGATGCAAGCGACGTCGAAGTTACAAAACAATCTGATATTTCCTGTTCAGCGTTGTGTACCCGCTCAAAAAATCCAACTGACATTAATTCATTTTGTTCATTAAATGAAACATACCTTGCACACTGTTGGAAGGTTTCCTGAACCGAAATGTACATGTTTGGTGCGTGGGAAATTCTTCGGGTTCGAACCTGTTCTGAACCCCAAAACGGACCGGACCTGACCGGACCTATGGTCCGGTTCAGGGTTCGGATTTTTTGGCCAAAGAACCGGACCGAACCGGACATCGGCAACACTATGCAGAAGCCCGCATGGATGCTCATGCGAGAATTCCGTGCGGCCATGGACCGTGTGACAAAGCGTAGACAGATGACACGACCACGGGGAGGAAGGAACTCAGAGACGGCACCCTCTCAGGCGAGTCGCGACAGCAGAGAGCGGTGCTCTGTCACACCTCCGCTGATATCGGGCATTAGCGTGACAGCACGCCGCTTGCCTCCTGCCACAACCTCGCCAGTCGACGACGACGATGAAAAACGACTCTGAAACGACGTAGAGACTACGTATACGTAACCGCTGCCACTCACTGTCTGTTCCGCCCTCTGCAGCCCTTGCCGTCGTATCTCTGCATCCCTAGGGCCACCATAGTTTTGTCATTCAAGCTTCCAGCCTGGATTTCGTTCACTCTCTAGCTCTTTCGTGATCAGTGCCCGCTCCGTTCTGCACCTTCCCTCTTCTTATGCCCATTTAGGGAATGTACCTCGATTCTTGCTCGATTCTCTTCTTTTCGTCCAAATCCTCCTCCCGCAGTTCTTTTTTCAAAGCGGGTCTCCTACACCACACGCTGTAAGCAAACGCGCTAGTGTTCACTCGTGCGTCGTCCCTGAGTCATCGTCACCGTGATCGTTCCTGTCGCTCGCAGGCTCTGTGTAGTGAATGATTACGAGGTGGTGGCACAGTTTATCTTGCCTTCCGCAGTTGCACTGGTTGGCTTAATTAAGCCGCTTCAGGTCGGGGGAAAAAGAAAATTGAGATATAAAATTCAAGTATCTTACAGAATGATTCATATCTCTCAACTCTACAAATACACTCCGGTGATATGGCAAACTATTCGAGGAGCTTGGCGGATCCCGGGCGAGAAAGAACGACTTTACGATCTCTCTGAACCTTCAACCCTTCGGATCCGAAGTATCTGCCGCTCTCAAAGATCCAACTATCGTTCGCGCGAGGCCAGTTCGCAATTCCTTCCACATACTCCCGTACTTGTGCATCTACATCGTCCCAAGGCACCTTCTTGTACAGCGCAATGAATTGCGATGCCAATGCCTTGCGCCGAGTTGCAACCCATTCCATGGCACCACTAAGATCGGTTGTTCTCTCGTGCACAATAACGGTGATGATGTTGTGCTGGGTTAGGAACAACAGTTTAGACAACAGCCGAACCTGAAGGAAATGCATGTGGCATACCGTATCATCGCCTTGAGCAAGTTCCTTTTTATAGGAACAGATGTCCTGTATGGGAGGAGTCAGCGCACAGTTGACCAGAACTAAAACAACGTGCATTATCGAGTAATACGATATCAACAGCAATGCGGCGAAGCTCCTCGATTACGGGGCGATTCCAGTTCTCGTCCACAAGATTCATTCCGAGCTCTTGCATTGGATACGACGGTTGAAGACCAATGGTGCGCCTTCGGAGGCTCATGTATGTACTCCTCAGACCCAGGGATACGTTTGTCGTCCCTGTCACTGGCCTCGTCGACAACGGAGTAGATGTAGTCTTCGAAAGTTTCTAGGAAATGCTTCTGTGCCAGCGGTGTCGCGCTCTGAATTCCTAAAGCCCAGAACCTGGATCCAAACATTAACGGGCATCCAGACCGGATTATGGAGGACACTTACTGTCTGGCGACCTCACCTACGACATGTTCACCTTCGGGTCTTGGTTTGTTGGGGTTCTTGAGCGCGTCCATGACAATATCCGCATAGCGGCGTACCTCCGGCGCAGGAAGGACGTCGGTATACTCGTCGAAGGCGAAGAACAACATCATCAAATCACAGCCGGTGCGAAGCCGCTGTTTGTCGAGTGCAGGGTATGCGAGTGATGCAAGCAGGCCTGCGCAGATGGCGTGTCAGAGTCAGTGAAAGATAAACGAGATTTCACTGACAGAAATCGGATTTTTCGAGGACCTTCTTTGCCTTGGGACTGAAGGCGTTGAAGGTCCTGAACCACGCCTCGGATTCAGCCTTGACGGTCTCGAAGTGAGGGTTGATTCGGCGAAGCCATGGCCAGTTTGCCATGGTGTTAGGAAGGACAAATTCCGTAGAGGTGGGCTCAGGCATAAGGCCACTACGAAGATGGGCTGATAAGACAGGATAGGTGGCACCCCAGTTATATTTTTTCCCGGCCGTGGGGTTGGAAACCTCAAGGTGAACACTTTCTGTGCGATGCCATAAACCCCCTTTCAGGCAGTAAATGGGCATAGAAATGACGCTATACTTGGAGATACAGTCCGCAGAGACTCGGGCGGAGTGGCGTTTGCATCCAGTAGAGTTTCATGCAAGGCTCACAGCGGCCCTAAGTGAGGCGTTGAGTTAGGTTACAAATCTCTATCACATCGTAGTAAGGGATCTGAGAGTGCCGATTACATGGCATCAGATAGCAGGAAGCGCTTTTTACCACGGGATAATCGCAATCCCCAAACCTGGGCCGACGATGCACGCGAACGAAAGCTAGAAAGGTGAATCAATGGTCCCCCCGAGCAAAGTTCTGATCGATTCCCGGGATTTATTTTATCCAGCAAGGTACGGATGTCCGGGTAAAACATCTGTCTACAAGGGACTCGCCATTTATTAGGACCCTGACAATGTCCACGAACTGATTCATAGATATGTTGGATTACGTTGGAAGTGTGCCTGAGCACCGTTGACGTTGAACGGATCATCTCTTCAAGTGACTTTGGGCTTCTTCATCCGTGTTCCTAGCTTGGGGACGTTCATAGCCTGACGATTTCTATACTCGGTGTTACAAAAGGTAACCGGGCACTCTACAACCTGCTGTACAACCTTCAAAATTCGGATGGCTCTGGCCACAACATACTCCGAAACTCTCTCGGTGTTTCTTTCCCCGAAATGACTGCGGAAACCTCAAGTTCCTGCTTTCTTGTGCTCTCCGAGGAGCCCAAGTCAATTATTTTACTCAGAATAGCTGTGATTCATTTGCAGTGAAATCCATTCCTATAGGTCTGTAGAACAGGCTTCGACCACCCAAACTTTAATTTTTCCAAAAGAATGAGCAAAATCGCCGCTATCTTCTCCTAAAACCGAATGTCCGGTTGCTTGTTGTGATGCCGAGTAGAAGAACTTAAGACAGTCATGAACAAGACCTGTTACCACCACCATCCCACGCTGACCTCGCGAGTCGACCGCGGGAGAACTCGAGATAGGTGTTGGGTCGATCTATACTGACGTTTTAGGGATGTTGAAAGAGCTGAATTGCGTGGGCTCTACGGGGTGTCTTGAACCAATCCCTTTTGTGCAATTAGACTTCATCAAGTATTAATTAATCTCCTACAATCTCGCATCCCCAATGTCGTGTGAAGTAGGAGAACAACGAAGCGTTTTGCTTCATATGGCGTTTCGCTCTCGGGTTTGTCACTGTGCAGTCAATTCTTCAAGTTCAACAAGGGTCCGCGGCCCGCTTCGCGGGCCGCATCCCCTATCGACAGCTGTTCAACCTCAATTTATTCAATGTACAAAAGAAGTTTTTCCTAAACAATGTTGGTGGTACGGTTTAAGTGATCGCAATGTCTGATGCTGTTGGGAACACTCTTGGAAAGGCAGAGATAAGGGAAAAAGTTTAGAGCTGCTGCCTGCGACCGTGGTCATGGCTACATGGCACCTGTACCACGGGTGCCGTGTCCATTCCGTTCGCCATTTTTCTAACATATTCATGGCACACTTACGGCACAGGTTTGCACCTCGACGGCCCGTGAAACATGTTTGCGTCGTGGCACGGGTTTTGTTGGAAAAAGGATCGTGTTATATTCCCATAGTAGCCTCTGAATCATCAATAAATACAAATACTTGCTTGTTTGAGTACTCGTGGTTCAAGTCAAACGCCTTGCGCAAGGCAAGATTGCCGGTGATTGCCAGCCGTGATGGCGGAACTGCGGGTCATGTTTGAACCCATTTGAAAATTATCGCCACGGCCCGTGCCGTGGAACACTCGTCAATTCCACGGCTATTGCCGTCACGGGCACGGGCGGCGGCCCTGAAAAAAGCCTCGAGGCGCATCGTAATTCCGCAACCAAAATGCTGTATAATGCTGTACGCTACGCGGACACGCGGGCATTTGAAGGCATTTCCATCCCCTCAGTTGGACGGGCAGCACTCAAATAAACTCAGAGCGAAGATCTCGGAAGCAGAGAGACAGACGCCCATGCTGCAGAGCCTGAGATTGACAAAATAGGCAAGTGTCAATAAGGAGCCTAGAAGAAATGACGTAGCGAGCGGAGTTTGAAAAGGCTTCGGACAGACATGCGTAATTTTATAAAGAGGTAGATTTGTACTGACTGACATGGGAATACTATATAGGCTATTTGCCTTCAGTGACAAGGTCAAGGGCTTTCTGAGCATTCTGTTGGATTTTGGGATTCATGACCGTCGCAAGGACGAACGACAGTATAATGCACCGACGTAGATGAGAGCAAGGATGCTCTTCAAGGCTTGCATATCGAGAGTATAGAATTCGGTGGGACGCTCTTTGAGTGCAGCTAAAGCCCTCGAGCTCGCGAATTTAGCCGAGCCTGATTCCATTAACCTGTGAACTCCAGATGTTTGATGAACGAACAAGGGGAATCCGGCATTTAAACCGGCGACTAAGGGCTGGTTAGTTAGTCCGGCCGGTAGGCCGGGGAAAAAAAAATTTGACCTCCGATTTTGGCTGAAGTTCCAATGCTGGGGAGGTCAAAACTCACATCGTAGCACTTAACAGTGCGATTATTGATATTCTGGAGCCTGACACCTTCGTTCGAGGGCAGGCATCCATATATGGAAGCTGTCAATCAGTCGTGTATCAGTGAGCTCAACGGGCAACTGGGTAGGTGTACGTACTGGAGAGGAGAAACAATGTGGAATGTAGTATAAACTTTTTACACATCATTTAGGACAGTATCACTGAGTTGCCTTGAATGTAGCAGTGTACGCCACCATTCAACCGAAATCCTCGTCGGAAGTAACTTGGAACAGCTAAAACATCTGTTTCACTGGCCGGAGAAATATGTATAAGGTGTACTGCAAATAGATAGTGCACATATCTTCCATCTTTGCCCAAGGGACTGAGTGAATGGGGAGTAATTTGACATGTTTGTGCACGGCGAGAACAAAATCACGCCTTTTATGGTGCGTGGGAACAATTACGTAGTTAGTTCCCAGTTGAGGTCCGGAAAAAGAAATCGACCATATATCTTTTTTTAAAATGCCGGATGCCCCTTGTAGACGAACCCTTCCAGGTTTTTCCGTCGGGGAACAGCGCAAAGTCCTAGTCATATGTCCAGTTCCAAGAGCAAGATGTGTCAATATCAGCCGATACGAAAAATAAACTAACAGCTGACCGTGCCGTGTAATGCTACCTACCTACCTCCATGGGAATCCGCGGTCTGACGCTATTGCGTGAGTCATTGTGATGGCTAGTGAGTGAAATTTCTAGACCTGGACGAATACATCGATCCACGGTTGGCAAACAGTTCCTGGCTCGCTCCCAACGAATGAAAGAAGAATCATATCTGAATCTGCAAATGCTGTCCAGGGAATGACCTCAAGCAGTCGGTATACGGCCTACCATACTGTTCGTTCCATTCCTTATATTCCCTTGTCGGACGGAATGTCAACCAGGTTCCCGAGCCATGGCAGTCCCGGTGGACTAGGCGTGCTTTGTTTAGACCGATTGAAGACAACTACCAAGGTGAGCAGCCCGAGGACAGCAGCAACCACTGTACCGTTGGACTGTATAGTCGACAAAATGATGCCGGTTGTAGAACCCATACCTAGAAGTCGATGGGACGTAGCGAAACTAGTATCCCTTAGTCAGCCCATAAACAGGTGCTTTTCTCTTTGACAGGCGGAGTGAGAGAAAAGCCGTTTGTGGCGAAACAGTGTTACATTCCCAGTTTTTAGGAGCCCACCGGATGGATCATCATGAGATGAATCTCTGGGTCGGCTCCGGACGTCGCAACGACGCAAGGGGTTGCTTATCGGACCGGGAACTAGGGCTTAAAACCGACCCGTGAAATTATGAGCCGACGTGTCGTTCGACGCACGAAATCATTTCTCGGCTAAGCGAGCAAACGGGCTTGCAAGCCGATCTGCTGGGCTTGGGCTTTGATCTACACCCAAATCCAAGACCAAGCCCAAACAAGCCCGTTGGCGCGGCCGCAAGCCCGTTTGGCAAGCTGAAGAGTGAAGTCTCGGTGGTTATGGAGTGGATGGCAACAAAGCATAGGAGTGAAATAACATGGACAATACATGTGCATAGATATCCTCTTTAGAGAAATGTTGAAACTATTCACTAAGCAGTGGCCTGAATCGCCTCCACCGCCTGTGGGGACCGTGGGGTGATCGAACATTTGAACGGGAAGGGTGTCCTGTTCACCATTGTCGGTGCATTATGCTGAAGTGTTACAAGGACGCACGATAAGAATCCTGGAGAATACTCGTGAGTCGGCTCAATCTCTCCACCATCCTCTTCGATAGCCTTGTTGATATTGAAAGTAGATAGAATAGATGCAACGACAATCCACAGAGAGGCTGTGGCCATGTGTCTCCCGGGACAGGTCCTGTGTGCGTCAGATCTCAAGTGCTGAAAGTTGAATGCAGGCCACTGGCCTCCTTCCGAACCCGAATGCGACGGTCTCCGGATCTCTAATGGCCAGATTGAGTTTCCCATCACTCAGCAGGAAGCGCTCAGGCTTGAAAGAGTGCGGATCAGGATACATGCTCTACCATAACATTTTGATTCAGAAGAGATGCAAGATTGTGAGACTGACTTCGTCGTGCAGAATCGCCCTGCGATATGAAAAACAATTGATGAGAAATGGCGATTGTTCAGCTTTGCGTAACGAACCATGCGTTTCCAATGACAATCAAATTCGCTGGGATTCTGTAACCTTGATACTCATCATCCACGGCGACATAGTGGGGGAGAGCTGAATGATATATCAGTGAGAACATTCATCAATTGAGTGGAAGACAGACCGAGTGGCGTGACATTCCGCCATCGAAGAACCTCTTTTACAATTGCAGAAACGTAGGGCAAGATGGGTTTGTCAGTGAACCCGGGGAGTTGCCCTGGCCCAATGACTGAATCGATTTCCGCTTGCGCTTTTGTTTGCACCTCTGGATTCAAGAGCATGGCCAGAATGAATGTACCCATGGCTGAAACGGTCGTATCAGCACCCGCTATATACATGGTGGCCGCCGTGGCTTTGATAACCGCTTCCTGTTCTTCCAGCTCGATACCGGTCAAATCATCCAAGAGCCGTAAATTCAATGATGTGAAGGACGTCCCAGCAGCGCCGGCGGCCTATACTATCGAATGAGGTAATTCCGACGTTGTAGATAACGAGACATTACGATATTTTGCTTGGTTTCAGCAAACGGAAGTTGCAGTAGATCTTGTCCAATTTTCTTCCATTGCATTGCTTTGCGCTTGAATTCTGCGCCAGGAATCCAATTTGGCACGTATTTCAATGCAGGAATACTGTCCTAGGATTTGGGCTCAACCTTTGTGCCATGTACCCAGGGACGTAAACAAACTTACGACAAGGAAAGCTCCTGGCACGCTGGCAATTGAGATGCTTTCTGCTCCTTCCTTTGCCATCGTGATATACTTATCATCGGCACCATGTATGTCAATTCCATACGTGATGTTCATGATGATGGTTCCAGTCAAGCTGGAGCGATGAGGATGACTTCAGGATACTAGGATGGGTGGATCGAACTGCTCACTGTCTGAGATCCTCCATGACATCGCTGGAATCTCGGAGGAGTCTGCGAAGGAGTTCATGCGTTGCTGCTAGTTCTTGAGGTTGGAATTGTTCCACCGCTCCAACATTGAAAACCTCGTGGAACATTTTTCGATGACAACGCCTGTGAAGTCAGCAAGCGAGGCCGTCCCCATAAGATCGACAGAACTAACCATCGATCGCCTATAATCACGTTTAGGAGACTCTTAGGAAAAATCCCGTTGCGTACCGTATTTCATGAGTGCTGGTGTCTGGTTATGAGTTTGATTCCGCTGGATTGAGAGTGAATACGAACGTATCGCAAAGTCCCACTCCATGAGTTCTACGAGCATCGGCATTCGTGGTCTGGTGAGTTGATTAGTGAAGAGAGCGCATGGGAAGGAACCATTCTACCGGTCTGAATAGAGGGCAGAACGTTTCTCGAAAAGCTCTTTGACCGCCTCCATCGAGGATAGAACCACGATAGATGTGCCTGCGGCGTTTAAATGAAGGATATCCGATTCTGTTCAGCTCAACGATGAGCACAGTTACGGAGAACCAACTAACGTACTGAAATGTTTGCTCCACTTGAGGAAAGTCTCCCATGGACGCTCAGTTGGCATGTCAAAGACGTTCCCTATGAGAGGCAATTTCCTTGGTCCGGGTGGCAAGGGTAGTCTGGAGCGGTTACGATTCCAGCGAAGAGCGTAGAGTAGAATCGAAAAGATCACAACAGTTAATGTAAATTCCATGAGTGGGAGGTGATTTCTTCCCCCTCTCGACTTTATTACGCCGATGATCATGCTGGACCTTGATGGGTGACCAGTTTGACACGATTGTGGCTAGTACCTTGGGCTTCTAATTTCGGAGTTGACAAATAGCCGGTGAGAGAGCATTTAGAGACTCGGCGAGTACCTATTCGCATTTGGAGTCCGCCCGCAAAATTTCGTAAGTACAGCTTTTTTGATCGCGATCACATACCTTTTGCATCTCTTTCATCTTGCCTCGATTGTGCCTAGCGGATTCTGTGAGGCCACGTCCATATGGAGTCATACTGACAGCCATCCAGATACCGTATCTGGACGTAAGCAGCCGCTCTAGCGCCGGGTGCAATCATCAATTTCTCTTGATTCCAACCCTCTTGGTGGTGTGTTAGTATCACTCATATCTTGAGCAGATATCTTGAGTTCATATGTACATATTTACATTCTTCCCTTTCATTCACGTCGTACCAAGTCACTGTGTTCCGGTCCGTCCGGCCCCAAGCAGACGGAGTGTCTGTCTACTCATGTAGGCAGAGGGTAAACAAACCCTGCGTCCACTTATGCCTACACTATGTAGACACAGTCCCTCTAAGTTTGGACATATGCTTCTACGTGCATCTGCATGTGTACTCGATGTAGATGGACCTGGACTGAGGGATGTAGACGGATCTGGTCCAATGTAGATGGATGCAGGCAAACTGGATATTTTGCTGGTGTGTTGGGCCCAATTGTGAGCAGCATAGCGTGCTTTGAAAGGCGGGAGGTACATGAAGCACGTGTACTGATGCGCGCGGAAGTAGACGGAGCAAAGACGGAGTTAGCCCAGGGGGCATCCGGCATTTAAACCGGCGACTAAGGGCCGGTCCTGGCGGCTGGAATTCTTTCTTTTTACCCTCAAGTTTAAAGGAAGATTTGGGTCAGAGGGGACCAAAATTGCATCCTGGTCAATTGTACACTACTGTACTTTTTCATTCAATTCAACAGTCACGCGTCACGCACCCCTGTGTCGATGACGAATTTTGGTCGAAGTCACGCGTCACGCAGGCCTCTGTCGAACCTCCCGGCGGTCACGCAGGGCCCAAAATTGCGCAAAACTGTCAAACAGGTGCAAAAAGCAAAAAATTTCGGTTGGAATGTCGAAAAATTTCCGGTATCACGCAGAAATTTGGCAGCTACCGAAATGTCGAATTGGTAAAATGGGTCACGCGTCGCACCCCCTGTCGATTTGAATGAAAAAGTACAGTATTGCCCCTGGATCTCCATGCCCTCTCCAAAGCAAGGTCACAGATATCCTGAGAAGCCACATGCCCCACGGTACACCCTGGCTACGACACAGAAGCAAATAAGTTCACCCTGACGGCCCCACACCTCTACATCCAACAACTACCCCCGATACATTGGCATTGCCTAGAATAATTCGAGGACATCATGCGCAAATTTAGCCACTAAGCCAAGCATGCTGCGTTGATAGATCATGGCCTTCAGAAATGTGAGACTGGTTCTCTATATTCTTTCGGAGTCAGATGGCCAGTTGAATCCTCCAGACCCATAATGCAACGAACGCAATATCGCACTGTGCTTGCCTTTCCTTTATAATGATTGGCAAGGATGTTGGGTTTGTCAGTCGTAAAATGAACACCGACATATTTTTCCGTGTCCTTGATGGCAAGATCACCAAGTACCAACGATTCGCAATTGGGGTACAGGGTTGGGAAGGGTGCCAAAGATAAGTATCACAGTCTCCAACCGATTTACTGTGACAAAATTTTTGGAACATCAAGCCGAGCACATGTAGCTTGCGCTGCAAACCACCGGCCGAATATGAGCCAAGTAAAATATTGTCTGCTTGGGCCATAATTGTGATAATATAAGGAGGTAAGGCCGGCAAGCGGAACAGCCCGCTACTGGTGACCGCGAGAACCAGGCATTGGCACATCAAGTCAATAGGTGGGTAGGTAGGTAGAATTACACGACATGGTCAGGATAACGAATGTTTTTTAAAATTGTGAAATTTGGGGGCTCTCACTTTTTTCACTTTTGATTCCACAAATGACAAGATTGTAACATACCAGAATCTCTGAATATCGAACTTTTTGCTCCGAGATGTGTGTTAGACCTTGAGGAATCAATTGGTGTTCAGTTTGGCATCAGATGATCTTGAGTCTCAAAGGTGTCTCAGCGCGAGCAGACCGGTAGAATGAGAGGTAGCCACGGTTGCGGCCTAGATGTACTCGCTGATCTCTCCTTGTTGAAATTCCGATAACTGCGTCAAAATAATCACATTAAACAGGGGATAAGCTACTTTCGGAATGTAGCGAACGAACTTCAATGAGTGGACATGTACGGGTCTGCAAATTATAACAAAGTAGTACGATCTTTCATTTATGTGGTTTTCCCACCTTGGCTTTGCTTGCTAGAGCTTGGAGATGTCTTGGCACCAAAAAATTATTCAAGGCGGGCTCATTTGGTGGGAAAATGGAAGAGCTTCAACACCATCGTTTCATCCTGGCATCGCAGCATGGGCTGTACATATAGCAGTGGAAGCGTGAAGACCTGACTCTGCATCTCGTTGTGAAGTGTTCTAGTTCTATTAGCTCGAGGCTGTGATCATCAGGCTTGGGCGGGGTTCCATCTACTTATATATGCCATCCGGCGCCAAGGCAATTCTCGGAAATTGAAAATCCTCCTCAGTCGTGACGTTCTCAGTGGAAAGCTAGGGAAGCGCCCGTTATATCAATTTCGGAAGATATGGTATAGTCGTCGGTTTCCATGGCCGAAACTCTCCAGACTCGAAGTATATTGTGGAAAAGAACAATCTCATCAACGATGATCAAGGAGGCCGGATGGTAGCGTAGCCAAGAAAAACTGAAAAATCAAATTCCGACGATCTCCTGCCACTGCTCGAAGTTGATGGATTGCCGTTGTATCCAGTGCGGTGTGTAAAGGTCCAGTTAATCTTGATAAGATAGCATGCGAATTCTCGGGCCGCCAGTTCACATGGTGATACGGACAAGAACGCTTCAGCTAACCAATCCTCGAATCACCCATATCGTATTCCAATCCAGCGGGAGTGGATAAACTAGACCATTCGAACATATATTCCGTCGATCTTTAGTTTCTGATAAATTTAGCCAGATGAGTACACATACTTTTGATGCAGCGTGGTCGGCGATTGGATTGGGGACATACCCCATCTGCCGCTCTTGGCAGATGGTCTGAATCCGTGAGTTACAGGCGATGGGGCTTGCACTTGACTTCAAGGTTTTCTCCAAAGGTGCATCAAACCCGGGGGTTGACACCGTTTCACGATGGACACTTTGCACCCCAAGTGTTCTTCGAAACTGTAGCTATCAGTGCTGTTCCTGGCAGCCAAGATCCGTTGATCCCATATTCAAACGACAACTTTAAATCACCAGCTTCGATTCGAGTCGAGCTGGGTAGGTATGTAGGTAGGTAGAAGTATACAGCATGGTCCGGAATAATGAAGGGAATTTCGTTCTTTTTTCTTTGTTTTAAGGGGCTGAGTCGAATCCAAGCAATTGGGGCAGGGAGGGCAAAGGTGGGCGGAGCGCGACGATCATCGGGATCCATAGACACAGAACGAATGTAACAATCCACGGGCATAGGCATAGAACGACGGAGGGTGATTGTATAAAGATAGGTCGTTGGTTGGTTGGTTGGTTGATGGGTTCCATGATTCCGTTCCACGAAGCGTTTCGAGACAGAACGAGAGGCTTTTAATTTCGACGCGGAGCAACGCCGGCGGGTGAGCGGGAATGAGGACGCGGACGCACGGCAGTGATTGATCGGAACATAACCGGCGAATGATCTAAAAGCACCAGTGAAATCAAAGGAGCGAAAACCGGGCTTCACTCGCACAGTTCCAAGATATATCGCACATCAATGAATAAGCACATCCAAAGCAAGTCGAAATGTGGAGTAGCGAGGCCTGAGGGGAAGGAATTTGAGGGAGGATGAACATCTAAAAGGGCGCTAGTACCGAGCGGCGAGCGCGGTGCGTGGATCGGCGGGGAAGAATGGCTGAAGACGGATGGACGAGGGGGGAGGGGGATTGGGCAGAACGAGAGGTGCGAGAGGAGAGAGGGGCGGAGGGAATAGCAAGGAATTGGGAGGTGCCGCATATTGAGGTTGTATAGGACGTTGCCCACGATACTCATACGGATGTGGATGCGGACGCTTTTGCGCATGTCTGGCTTGGGATGTCTGGACGGAAGCGAAGGAGTGAAGAGGCCAGAAGAAAGGGGCGTGGCAGAGCGATGCGGAATACGGATTCGGAAGCACGAAGGCAGATGGAGATTCAGAATGGAGAGTTTTAGCGCAAAATGGACGGCGGATGAAGCCACCGAGCATTGATTTTAAGTGTGACGTGGTGCGGATAGGCGCGAGTTGTTCGATGCGGGGAGGGTTCAGACTCAGAGCAAATATCTAGCCGGCGGTCGTCCTCGGCGCTGCACACGCACGGATATTCCGTGGGGCCGGGAGCGTATGACATCCGTGCGTAGGGTTGTACGAACCAGTAGGAAGTCGAAGCGTAGACAGAGACGACGCGATGACGGGAGGAAGGGGAAGGAACTCGGAGATGACGTTGCAGCAGAGAGTGTTTTGTGGCGGTGCCAAATGACCGATCCGTTGATGTCGGGCGTGACCGTGACGAAGCTTGCTTCTTGCCACCCACAACCTCGCCAGTCGACCGACGACGAAGACGAATGACTCGCCCAAGCTGCGGCGATCCAGACGGCGCGGATTTTTGGCTTTGCCACTGTTGCATCGGTTCGTCGCGCAAGGCTCTGTTCCCGAGCCGCCGTCCCAGGCTTTGCCGCAGCTCTTGCCGTCGTGTTGCTGTATCTCTCCCGGCCCGCCATATGTTTCATCAATCAAGCTTCCGGCGCGGCTTTCGTTCACTACATCGCTCGCTCGGTGCCCCATTCGCGCCGCGCCTTTCTTCTCACTCGCTTATTTCGGCAGTTCTACTCTGCCTTTCGTCTTCGTGTCGTTCGGAAACTGGAAGCAGTTCTCCTCCCACACGCTGCGGCTGCCGGTTGTTTCCCCAATATTCCCGAAGAATTTCTTTCACTCTATCACTCGCTTGGTGTCCGCCCCGCCCCTAGACTCGCTTCTCCTCTCCTCTTGCGATCAAAGCTGGAACATTCGACTGTTCTTTCTCCCCTCTATTGCACCTGTTCTGAAGTCGGAAGCAGTTCTGTTCTCCTGCACCGCGCGCTGCGGCTGTGGATGGCCGGTGCTTCTTCACTCCTGAATCAACAAGCTCGCGTATGATGTATTCATATATCCCACAACACAGCCTCAGTTCTACTCGACGACATCATTCCAGTTTCCGAAAGCCCCCTGCGGTTCGACATCTGCTTGTCTGTCTCTTCTTATGCTTCGTGCTGCATGGGTTCTCCTCGTTCCACGGAACCCATGCCGTCTCTGCTTCACTCGGCAGCATCCTACCTCGTTGTGTGTGCTCCGTCTAGCCGTCCTCGATTTAATAACCTCGCGAAATTCGGAGTGGGATTTCCTGCAAAGCTACGCCGCGAGCCTCAAGCATGCGCTACCCTATGTCTCGCCACCTTGGCGTTCTTAACGTTCTGGCGACGATTTCTGATTTTCGAATGTCTACACACATGCCTCCCTCTGGAAATCGGCTAGCCAGACATCACACAGCGGCTGCGAGACCGAGACTAGTATGGACCGCCTCTGCGTCTGCGTTGATAGCGGTGCGCCGGCATTTTTAGCATCACAACATGTTCTGAAATCCTACGCAATGCAACTGAGCTCGAGACACGCGGCGTTCTCCCGCAAGTCTGCTTTCGTTTCGATCATGCGCAAGAAATTCGCCCTCGTATCAACCGCGAGGAACTCGCTCTCATCTCTGTCGCGGATGTTACTACCTTCCCCGGCTTTTGTTCCGTCTCTGGCAATATTTATGTCTTTCTTTACATGATACACCGGACGGCCTCGTTGGGAACTCCGGTGTGCGCCTGGCACGCTCTCATTTCTTTCGGCTCAAGACGTTGTTCACCCGCTCGCGCAGCCCTATTTGCAAAATTTAAATCAAATCCACGATGCTGTTTTTCGGGGTAAATACTCGCGTTGTTCCGGCAACAACTCCGCTCGTTTCGTTCGCCGGCCCCTTGTTTGCTCCGGGTTATTAAATCACTCCAAGTATACCTATCCTTGACGCGCCGCCTGGGTCCACCTTTGTGTTTGGCTCCCTTCAACGTTGTTCCTAGATTTGCGCACGGTACTTGCCTATTGCATGTGCTGCCATACGTGGTTTGATTTCTCTTGGTCAATGGTTGTCCATCTTGGATACTTACGAGAACAATTAAGCCTGATTCAGATGGGTCGTGCTCGTGACGACAAGAACCAGGTAAATGCACAACGAGTTCGGGGTGTAAGCAGGGATTGTGCGCACATTGACCTGCATGAGTCTCCTCTAATTCCTCATTGCTGCTTATCTATGGCGCGGAATGGAATGCTGCTCGTTCTCTGCGTATTTGACTCGTCTCTGCGCTTTTGCGGTACTATGAATAGAGTCGAAACCCACGATGGAGAATCCCGCTATTGACGTGTGAGACTTTGTACTGCCTCACCCAATACATGTCGGTCACTACCTCAGTCTTCTCTCATTCACCCTTCTGAGCGACTTCAATGCATACAGATCGTCGGCAATCCAGGGCCAATGCTAGTGGTTCCCGGACGATGGTCAACCACATCAGCGGTACGTCCTGAGGATCGTCAGAGCTCGGTATCGTGACTAATTTTTTGAAAGAGGGCGAGGAGGCCGTGGCGCCGATGGCCATGGAAATGGGACAGGTGGAGCGGGAGGCGATGGGATGGGTCCCAACCTGAGTTTTGATATCTCAGCTGGGAATTTCACAATGAATAATCTACAACAGGAGGGCGAAAGAAGTGTGTGGTACGCCGCGATAAAAAATCGCACACACTGAAAGGACTCGTAAGTAATCGATATTTTGCATCGTGCGGTAGCGTCAGCGGCCATTCACGACTCTGCGGAGAGCCACCCGCAACCCAGATGCCATCCCGAGACACGCACAAAAATGCTGGAGGATTTGCGCAACTGGGTGCATCCATACACCGCCATTCTCTGGCTGTATGGCCCCGCAGGCGCAGGCAAATCCGCCATCATGCAAACTCTGGCGAGACAGCTCCACGATGCTGGGAGACTGGGCGGATCCTTTTTTTTTAAGCGCGGGCATGCTACGCGAGGCAACGCAGAGACCCTATTTGCCACCATCGCTTACCAGCTCGCACTTAGCATTCCCTCGCTGAGAATGCTGATTTCTCAAATTGTGGAAAACCATCAGTCCACTCTTATACGCTCCATGCAGACCCAGATGGAGAAGCTGATTCTCGAGCCTTGTCGCCTACTTGGGACCCACGACTCTCTGGTCATTTTAATTGACGGCCTCGATGAGTGTGAGGGTCGTGACGTTCAACAGGAAATACTATACGCAATTCAAACCATGTCCTCCACAAATCTCCTATCCTTCCAGTTCATTGTCGCCAGTCGCCCGGAACCGCATATCCGCGAAGTGTTCGACTCTCGAATCTTTTTCGGCCACCATCGCTCATTTAACGTGGAGCAATCGTTTGAAGACGTTCGCAGATACCTCCAGGACGAGTTTTTCCGCATACATCGCGAGCACTGCACCATGGTCAGTGTACCATCACCTTGGCCATCGTGGAGTGTGCTGGAGGACCTGGTTCAGAAGTCCTCTGGCCATTTCATCTACGCTGCTACCATAATCAAATTCATCGATGACAAAAACTATTGGCCCACACAGCGACTGGCAGTTGTGCAGGACGGGAACAGCGCGGGATCTGCATCAGCATTCGATGCTCTCGATCAGCTCTACATGACCATCCTTAGTTCTTCCCCTAGGCAGGAGGAGCTCACCCCGATCCTGTGTGTGCTCATGAACCTTGGGTTGAATCTCTGCCAAGTGGAACTGCTCTTTGAGCTCGAGGCTGGCGAACCACGGTTAATACTCCGGGGGTTGCATTCCGTGGTTGACGTACCATCGGCGGATCACATCAGGAAACCTTGGCTTAGCTAGGTTGCACTCTGTAGCCTCAGTAGCAGTGGTATCCTGGTAGGCAAGTCCCCGAATATTGAGCTCCCAGTAGCATTCACCCAAGCTCAGTAGCAGCTGGTAGCAACTGCTACTAGGGCTACTGGAGCTACTGAGAATGCCTGCCCGACAAGAAATAAACCAAAACTTATTTCACTATTGCTAATTTCTTACTTCAACATCCTGTTGTGTTTCGGGTTGAAGTACAGCCTTTTACATGAAACGATGCAAGTTCATTAAATTATTCATTATTTAAATACATGTTCACTCCGAGAATCGAACCAACGACCTTCCGAAAACCAGAAGTTAAGAGTGTACAAAATTACAGCGAGACTAAAGTGTACATTGAAAGTAGTGCCAATGATGGAACTATATCACCTTTGTCCTGATCAATCTTCAACCTTCAGTTCAGCTTCAGTTGGTTCACCATAGTACCACTGAGACCAGAAATATGAATGCAACATGGGTTACTGAGAATATTACTCACTATAGCTTAAACTTGGACTTGGTGAAAATCATGCCATGAGTATGGGAATACTCTGAATATATGTTCTAACCTCTTGATGTCCTCGGACTTCGACTTAACTCTGGCTTCAAATGCAAGAGGGGAACTCAGAACTGGGGTCAATTAATACAATAAACAAAACCAAAATTCACTGTTCAGGTGAATCAGGCCACATTGTAGAATATCAGTCTCACCACTCTGAGTTCTGATAGGCTTTCTATACCGTCCTTGGTAGGATTGGCCTACATCTCTCAAGCACTACAGAGTGCACACACAGCTCTACTAAGAGCTATCAAGCATTCCATACAATGCTACTGACTGCTAGCTGCCAACACTACCAGTGCTACCAAGCCCCCTGCCACAGCTACCAGTGCTACAGATGCTACCAGGCGCTACTGAGCCCAAAGAGAATTGCTACCACAGCTACTAGTATCTCATAGCAATGGCTGTATGCAACCAAGCATTTTATGGTTTCCTGATGCACTGTCGGATATTCTCCCACCACGCATCATTTCTGGATTTCCTCAGGAATCACTGTCGGTCCCACAACTTCTGGATTGATAATCCTGTCCATCAGATGGCCGTGGCTCGGTGCATTCTCCAGCGGCTTGCAGGCAAAGATTGTCGTGGACTCGGTAAGAATACATTGTATGTCCAACTTGTGGCTAAACACTGTAAATCTTACCTGTCCCGCAAGGCCCCCAATTTACGACTTTATTCCATTTCTCATCACGATGCCTCCATCCGCCGAATTGTGCCCACTCATTGCATGCATGGACCCTGAGTTGATTTTCGTTCAGGCCTCCAGAAAGATTGGATCTATGCTATCTTGGCTCAAAGTTAAATACCTTCTGCGCCTGAGGACTTGATCAACCAGTGGGAGGAATATTTCTTCATGTCCTCAATCGCAAATGGTGACACATATTCTGTGAAGCACATTCTATCGCCGAGTTCCAAACTTTGCCGTGTTCTCGTGGCCGCAGTGTTCGTCGGTATGTCGATGCGGGTTGTCCCTGCCCGGCCAGACATCACATGGACCGAGCTCAGAACTATCCTTTGCGGTCTTCGGCCAAATAGCAACGCTGAACAAGTGATTCATGGTTCGGCTAAGCAGATCATGGACGCATTGGTTCCAGTTGAAATGCAGCAGTCAATATTTCGGCAGCTAGCGTTGAGCTTGATTCACAGGGTAATAAAACATCATGTCCATGATGGTATGGACGTAGCCGCATGGTTGGTGCCATAATTCAAAACCGACAATTTGCTAATCTTTTAGGCAGGTATTTTCTCTCGAAGGTGCTCAAACACTGCCCTCCATGCAATATACTGTATCGCGAGTTTCAATGCATCCCAATTCTTGCGATGCAGTCTCAAATTCCGAACACCCTTGTTCAGTCACGAATTTACTGGTGGCTTAAAGTGAGGCCCCGCAATATTTTCAAACGGGATCTGACACGAATGCTTGTTTCTTTCCCCACAACCAGTCCTTTGGCGATCCGACACTGGAACTCATCGCAATGTGGACACAAAAATAGCCTGCATCAGCCACAGAGTCGGTCTCGCTCTGGATCCTAACTGCGACATCGCAAGCAATCCGCGAAAATAAAAGCATACGATGGATTGTCTTGAACCGATTTCCCCCCTTTCCCTTACAGTTACATTGATGTTATTCTCGTACGTCTCGTTTGCTACTCGATAATCACTCGCAAAGGATGGCCCATTCGGGGTCTAAAGTCGGGAATTTTCGGCTTCAGTTGACAAAAGTTCGGTAGAATATGGAAACCGAGAGCACCACGCTGATAAGCGAGTTTACCGATGGCGTGATGGATGATGGCCGCTCTTACCGGCCATCAGGACCCCGAGTAGTCATAAACATGACATACAGAATGTCAGTTTGAATGTCGTGCCCTGTTCTTCGCATTATTTTTTTGAGTGAGATATAAGTAGAACAAACAGTATTAACCGAACTTGTATGAGTAGTAACTGCAGATACTGTGAGACCTATCACATTCAACGACAGAGTAAGACTTCTTTTTATTTGTAATTCGTTGCCGTCCATCGCATGCATCAGTTTGCATCCCGATTTGGGACCTAGTTGTTCGTTTATCAGCGATCAAGCGATGCAGTAGCCATGTACTTAGTTGATCGGAGGGTTGGAGCCCATTTGGCAGGTAGGTTGATTTTTTCACCCTTGAGCATAAACCCCTCGTGAACGGGACCGAAGTGTGGCGGATGCAAAGTTGTCGCAATCGGACATCCACAGGCAGGTTTGGATTTTTTTGTGAATATTCCATGGGAACGAGTGATTTCTACTCACATGTGCACCTTCAGTCAACGTCCCAGAAAACAATCTATGATGTTGAGACAAGGCTGCAACTGATGTTCGGACGCTGAGAATAATATATTCTCCTCTTTCAATGAGCTGTTGACAGTATTGGCTACCCCTTAAGTGTTATATTGTCCCCTTGAGGGAGCAAAATGGATGGGACATCGATAATTTTCAAATGGGTTGAAACATGACATCCAACTCCGACATCACTTCCGGCAATCACTGGCATTCTTGCCTGCGCAATGTGTTCGAGTTGAACCACAAATACTACAACAAGCAAGTGATTGTGGGTTATTATTGTCACGTTCAAGCGTTTAGTGGTCGAACTCTGGCAAAGCAGAAGGGTTCGGTGGGCACTTTGGTAAGAGGCTCAAAAGAGATGGAATAAAAGGCTAAAGACTACAGTCGAATAGCTACTGTTTAAATACTGTACTACGAATTGTGAGAAAATATACTAGAACAATAAGACCGTGCAACTGTATGTATGGTCCGATCAAATATTGTTCCTTTAACATGTGTTCTGAATAATGACCACGCCATGGCAACACGTTTGATGTGTGTCATTTAATTAATATCCGAAACTCTGGCGCTGCCTCCCTGTACTCGCAAGGATAGAGCCACCGCGTGTTACACGCCCTGTTGCCTGCCCTCTGAGGGTTCTGAAATTGACTTATCTTTCGTCTACATACATCTAATCCGTCTAGCGTCTATCTGTGGTATCTTGTCACGTGTTCGGCACTTAGATAAGATGTTGCGAAAAAGGGCAAAATCGTGACATTACCCCCCTCTTAAGGATCGATGTCCTCGGCGATCTTGGTGATCCATGCTGAGGATCTTTCCGGTATATCGACTGACGGATAACGAGTCCTACTATCCCTTTGTTCGACAAAAACCCCTGTAATAGGATCGAACAATTTCTTCGTCAAGTATTCTTGGGACTCCTCCCGTGGTTTATATTGTTTAATTAAATAATCTCAATAACCAGTGGGTAATATGGGCACAGCCCTAATCTTGATATTATGTTTTTTGTTGTACTCGGACAACATTTTCTTGACATGTGTGAGATGCTTAGTAGGCTCCCACATGCGTTCCGCCAGCGGCCAGTCCTTCCATTTGATTAAATATTGATATCCTTGGCCCTTTTTTTGATGTTTGAGGATTTCTTCTACCTCCCATTCTAGGTGTTCACCGATCAATTTCGGCGGAGGCCATTTCTCACGCCTTTTCTCAGGTGGTTCCACATAAAGTGAAAGCTTTGCTTCGTTAAATACGTCATGCATGCCTTCTGTTTCCGGAAGTTTTAATTTATATGCACCTTCACCGACTTTTTTCTATAACCTCGTACGGTCCAAGCCGTACATTCTCGAGCTTCTCAGAAGGTCGATCCAATTTGATATCCTTCCCTTCAACATAGACTTTGTCTCCAGGTTTAAATACGGGAGCGTCGCAATGTTTGGCATCATAATATTTTTTCATGTTGTCTTGGGCTTTTTTAAGGGCCACTGATGCCTCATCGCGCACCTCCTTCATTTTATCAGCGAAGTCCTGCGCCGCCTCATTTCGTGTTTCTACGGCATCCTCAGTCCCTTTCCAAGGGTGATAGCCGGTATTTAACTAAAATGGTGACGACTTGGTTGATGAAGAGACCTTGTCGTTGTGTGCGAATTCGGCTAAAGCGAGCCATTCGGCCCAGTCCGATTGCCGATAGGTTACATAAATACAGAGATATTTCTCAATCTCTTGATTCATCCATTCATTTTGTCCATCGGTGATCGGATGATGAGCTGTCGAGGGATTCATCTCGACACCCAATAATTTATTGAGCTCCATCATAAAGCCCGATATATAACACCTATCTCGATCTGAAATAATTTTACGAGGAACACCGTGGTATCGGATTACCTGATCACGCGTCAAGTGTGCAACTCCCTCAGTACCGATATCAAAAGCCACAGGCTCCGCATGTATCATTTTCGTAAAGGTATCAACCCACACCTGTATGGCGTTGAACCCATTACTGACTGGTAGTGGACCAATCAAATCCATAGATATGATTTGCCAGGGACCAACAGTCCATGTAGGCACAATGCATTGTGCACTGGCCCAACCAGGGGTGCACGTTACGATGTGCAGCTTTGCTTGCCACCCCTGGTGCACAATGCATTGTGCACCTTTCCTGGCAGAATTGCATCACTTTAGGCATCTCCCTGGCATAGTGGCATCACATCGCATCACCTTTGCTACCCAACGGATCACAAGTCTGAGTTTCCCACGGTGCACATTGCATTGTGCACCATGGAGCTGCCTTGCACTCCAAAACAGATGGCCTGGAGTTTGCCATGGTGCACATTGCAATGCACACTACCACTAGGTATGGTAAATGTTTTGCAAAATAATATGCTCATTAACAGCTGTCACACAGTCACAACTGCAGCAATATATGATGGTTAATCATTTTGGCAATATTGATGCTATCTATATTAGGGGCGAAATTGATTAATCTGAATATTTCCTTCCACATTGAATGTATCAGCTTTTAGGCCATCCCAAAAACAGAAATGCATACTATGGCCCACCTAAAAAGGAAATGGGTCTAAAAATAGACCAAAATCAAAGTTGTAGAGCACATTCAGCTGAGTCTGACTGTACAAATGGTTTTGCTATTGGATGCTTTATTAGGCTGAAAAATGCAAAATACTTTTGCAAACACGAGTCTTTATTACCAAAAAAGGCAACTTTTTCAAAGATAGCCCCAAAATCAAAGTTGTAGCCCTCTTCAATATGAATCTAACTGTATAAGAATTTTCCATATCTGATGCTTCATTGTGTCACAAAACGCAAAATACTCGAGCAAACACGAGTCTTGGCAGCTTTCAATACATGCTATTATCAGCCCAATTGACCTTATTTCATCAAGTCCTTGCTTAATATCATAAGCAACCTTACCTGACTAGCCATGAGCCTCAATGTGACTTACTATCTGTCAAGGAAATTTGTAAATTGCATCTGACTCAATATCAGTGACTGGTCAACTCAACTGATAACCAGTAAGAAAGCTACTGGCTCTGACCCAGTGTCCTCACTAACACCTTTTGTATTAATAACAACACTCAACTTCTTGAAAATCAGTGAGCTTATTGACTGCTAGCCAGTAATCTATTGCCTGCAAGTAATGTATTGACTTTAAGTCAATATTTTCTGCAAGTCAGTGATTGATTGACTTCATATCAGTATTGTGTTGACTTCAAGTCAGCAGTCTATTGACTTTAAGTCAGTGTCTATTGATTTCAGGTCACTAGTCTATTGACTTGGATTGAATTCATTGTTTTATTGACTACTTTAAGTCAGTACCATATTTATTGGCATCCAGTCAGTAATCTATTGACAATGTTAGTAAATCTAGTGACCAAGTCAGTGAAAGCATTGACTTCAAGTCAGCAAGTCAGTCAGCTATTAACTTGGTCAATAGTTCACTGACTTTGAGTTAGTAAATCTAATGAAACCAGTCAGTACTTTATTGACTCAAGCCAGTAGAAAATTAATTTCAGGTCAAGTCAGTAGAATGTTGACCTCAAGTCAAGTCAGTAATGAATTGACTACAAGTTAACAAATTAGTAATCAATTGACTTGTCAACAAATCAGTAACTATTGACTCAGTCACTAGTCTATTGACTTTAAGTTGACAGATCAGTAACTGTTGACTCAGTTACGAATCTAGTGACTTCAGGTCAGTAACAACTTCAAGAATCGGTATTGGAGTCAATAGACTACTGATATATTCACTTTCAAGTTCAAAAGTGCCAGCTTTGGAAATTTATTTTGCATTTGCAGGCCAACCAGCCATTGGATCAAAAAATGTTGTATATGAAGCTTGTAGCCCTTGATGAGCTCTACAAAGTGAGATCAGCCATCAGATGTATTTCGGGCGACCTTCCTCTTTGGGACGCTAACACCTCTCTTCCCAAAAAGGAAATTTCACTAAAATCTCGCTATCTTGCCCAATATTTGACTGTTTTGGATGATCTAACCTCACAGGCCCAATGGTCTACATCCTTTATGAATTTTAAGGGCCTTCCCTAGCCTAATACAACACTATAATGCAGTTATAAATGGTGAAAATGCTAAATAACCAATCAACCCATATATTGTTCAGTATGTGAGATCTATGGCTTCCAACCACATCATATTGCTTGGAGCATTACTTAGAACAGTTCTGACACCCTAGATCAGGTCTTGAGAGCTACAACAGCACTATCTTAATAAGATCAAAAAATCCAATCTTTCCCTGATTCCATGAGATTCCAAGGTCTGATAACAGTTCTTTATGGTGTTCTAGTGTATTCTGGACTATACTAACCCTTCTAGAGTGCATGTACTGCAGGGCTTTCTCACAGACCCATGATTTACAGTAATCAAATATGAAATGTGTGTCAATGATATTCCATCTTGCCCAAGGTCACAGGAGTGTGGTCAAGTGGATGGAAACAATATTCCAGCCTATCCAAAGGATCTGAGAACAAAAATTTGCCCAATATACCACTCTAAACATGAGTTTTGCTGAGTGACACTTTTCGCTTATTTGATGAATAGGAGGCCAACCAGACCAGTGAGGGTGAAATGGAGATCAGAAATGAAAAGAGGCAAGAAAATAGTACAGGATACAGCTTTCGTTGAAGTGATTTGGTGGAGATTTGACCAGTTGGTGTTTTTGAGCAGGTGTGTTCAACCACACTCTAAAGGCATATAGTATGGTCATACTCAAAATCACCAACTGACCAGATCTTGGCCAAATCACTTCAACCAAAGCTGTATCTTGTACTACTTTCTTGCCTCTTTTCACTTCTGATCTCTATTTCATCCTCACTGGTCTGGTTGGCCTCCTATTCATCAAACAAGCGAAAAATGGCACTCAGAAGAACTTAGGTTCAGAGTGGCATATTGATTCACCTTTTGTTTTCAGATCCTTTAAATGGACTGTAAGATTGTTTCCATGCACTTGACCACAGCCTTGTGCCCTTGAGCAAGATGAAATATCACTAATACATATCTCACATTTGATCAGTGTAAATCATAAGTCTGTGAGAAGGTCCTGCAGTAAATATGCTCTAAAAAGGTTAGTATAGTCTAGAATATACTAGGACACCATCCAGAACCATTATCAGACATTGAGATTTCTTGAAATCAGGGAAAAATTGGATTTTTTGATCTTGTAAAGATAGTGCTGTTGTAGCTCTCAAGACCTGATCTCAAGTGTCAGAACCGTTCCAAGTAGTGCTACAAGCAATATAATATAGCTGGAAGCCATAGATACCATGTACTGCACAACATATTGTGTGTTGGTTGCTTATTTAGCATTTTCACCATTTATAACTGCATTACAGTGTTGTATTAGGCTATAGAAGGCCTTTAAAATTCATAAAAGATGTAAAATATTGGACCTGTGAAGTTAGATCGTCTAAAACAGCCAAATATTGAGCAAGATAGCGAGATTTTAGCATAATTTCCTATTTGGGTGTGAAGCGTTAGTGTCCCAGAGAGGAAGACACTCCAAATCCATCTGATGCCTAACCTAATGTTGTAGAGCTCATCAAGGCCTACAAGATTCATATACAACATTTTCTGATCCAATGGCTGGTTGACCTGCAAAATGCAAAATAAATTTCCAAAGCCAGTGTGTTTGAACCATGTCAGTGGTCTATTGACTTCAATACTGATTCTTGAAGTACCTTTACTGAATTGAAGTCAATAGATTACTGACTGAAGTTAATACATTACTGCCTTCAGGTCAATAGTCCACTGACTTGAGTCAATGAAGTCAATAGATTACTGACTGAAGTCAATACATTGTTGCGTTGAAGTCAATAGATTGCTGAATTGAAGTCAATGAAGTCAATACACCACTGAATTGAAGTCAATGAATCACTAACTGAACTCTATATATATATTGAAATCAATACACTACTGAATTAAAGTCAATATAACTGAATTGAAGTCAGTAAGGTCAATACACTGGCAAATTGAATTGAAGTCAGTGGAGTTAATGGATGTCACTGACTTCAAATCAGTAGACTCTGTAGATTTACTGACTATGTCAATAGACTGCTGATTTGGAATCAATAGAGTCAATAGATAGCTGACTTGAAGTTAATAGACATTAAATTGAAGTCAATGGAGTCAGTTGATAGCTAACTTGAACTTAATAGACTGCTGAATTGGTGTCAATGAAGTCACTAGATTGAAGTAAATAGATAATAATCAATAGATTTTCATGACTGACTTGATTACTGGTTTCACTGACTAGTAACCAGAAAAGAATGGTTACTACAGATGTCAAGAGGCATCAGTGAAAAACACCAAGTCAGATTACTCTGGAGTCAATAGCTTTATACTGATTGTCAGCTGAATTTATCAGGTAAGCTTTTTGTATTGATAATTGGTCATAAGGTCAGTTGGGCTGATAATAGTATATATAATATGTATTGAAAGCTGCAAAGACTCGTGTTTGCTCGAGTATTTTGCGTTTTTGTGACACAATGAAGCATCAGATATGGAAAATTCTTATACAGTTAGATTCATATTGAAGAGGGCTACAACTTTGATTTTGGGGCTATCTTTGAAAAAGTTGCCTTTTTTGGTAATAAAGACTCGTGTTTGCAAAAGTATTTTGCATTTTTCAGCCTAATAAAGCATCCAATAGCAAAACCATTTGTACAGTCAGACTCAGCTGAATGTGCTCTACAACTTTGATTTTGGTCTATTTTTTAGACCCATTTCCTTTTTAGGTGGGCCATAGTATGCATTTCTGTGTTTGGGATGGCCTAAAAGCTGATACATTCAATGTGGAAGGAAATATTCAGATTAATCAATTTCGCCCCCTAATATAGATAGCATCAATATTGCCAAAATGATTAACCATCATATATTGCTGCAGTTGTGACTGTGTGACAGCTGTTAATGAGCATATTATTTTGCAAAACATTTACCATACCTAGTGGTAGTGTGCATTGCAATGTGCACCATGGCAAACTCCAGGCCATCTGTTTTGGAGTGCAAGGCAGCTCCATGGTGCACAATGCAATGTGCACCATGGGAAACTCAGACTTGTGATCCGTTGGGTAGCAAAGGTGATGCGATGTGATGCCACTATTCCAGGGAGATGTCTAAAGTGATGTGATTCTGCCAGGAAAGGTGCACAATGCATTGTGCACCAGAGGTGGCAAGCAAAGCTGCACATCGTAACGTGCACCCCTGGTTGGGCCAGTGCACAATGCAATGTTGGTACAGGGAGAGCTCAATATTATCGCAAAGCTCCTTGTTTCGCGGAATGTAAATAGCATTTTTATAATAAATAATGCCATCATCCTTCTTTTCCCATCCAGGGAGTTTCCTCTGAAGAGCGATCTTGACAGTCTTATTGATCTTCTTTTCTGCGAGAATTTGATCCTTGATCACCTTCTCAGGTCCTTCGAGCGTAATATCTTCAGCTCGGAAATATTTGGGTTTAAGAAGAGTGATATTTTCGTTATCACTCTCCCCCATATTATGATCCGCCCTGCGGGATAAAGCATCGGCTTGCTTATTAAGCTTTCCAGGCCGATGTTATAATACAAAGTCATACTGAGCAAGCTCAGACAACCATCGTGCTTGCTGCTGATTCAATTTCTGCGGCTGTTTAAAATATTGCAGATTCTGATGATCCATCAGAATCTCAAACATTTGCCGAGCTCCCAGGAGCATCGGTCTCCATTCCTCCAATGCGAGCATTATTGCGAGCATCTCTTTGTCATAGATCTCGTAATTTCGCTCTGTCTCACTGAGACTGTTGGAAAGGAATGCGACAGGTCGCCATTCGCCATTTTCTTGTAATTGGCTAAGGACGGCACCCGTGGCACCCTCGGAAGTGTCGGCTTCAACACAGAACTTGCTGTCATCTGTGGGAAGTGCCAGCACTACGTCATCGGTGATTCGCTGTTTAAGCATGGCGAACACTTTGTCTTGTGCTTCTCCCCAGGAGAATCCGGCCTTGCCAGTCAATAGGGTTAAGGGTTTTGCGACGTCGCCAAATCCTTGGACGAATCGTCTATAAAAATTAACAAATCCCAGAAACGCTTGAACGTGTTTAACACATTTCGGGACCGGCCACTCCATGATGCCCTTGATTTTCACAGGGTCCATGCGCATGGAGTTTTGAGAAATAATTACTCCGAGGTATTCAATTTCCGTTTTCTCAAAATCGCACTTTTCGGGTTTTAAATATAATTTATGCTTTTGGAGTGTATCCAACACTCATTTAACGATTGTACGGTGCTCTTCGAGAGTCTCCGTAAAAATAAGAATATCGTCCAAGTAGACAATGACCCGTCCTTCGTTGATGAGATCCTGAAGGATATCATTCATCATAGTTTGGAACGTGGCCGGGGAATTGGTTAGGCCAAAGAACATTACGAGTGGCTCGAATAAGCCTCAATTCGTTCTGAAGGCGGCCTTCCATTCATCGCCTTCTTTGATTCTGACATTATTATAACCCCAACGAATGTCCAGCTTCGTGAAGTATTTTGCGCCTCGGAGTTTATTAACCAACTCCGAAATTAAAGGTAAAGGATAACAGTTTTTAATTGTCATCTCATTTAATTTACGATAATCTTGGACCAACCTAAGTGATCCGTCTTTCTTCTTAACAAAGAAGAATGCTGAAGCCATCGGTGACTTCGATGGCCTGATGATCCGTTCGCTTTTCAAATTCTCATCTAGGAACTCATCAAGCTTCTTTTGTTCGTCCAGCGAAAGTGGGTATATTTTGCAGTCGACGGCTTTTGTGTCCGGTTTTAATTTGATCGCATGGTCCCATGGCTGTTTCTCCAGAAGAGAATCAAAAGATTCCTTCGCAAATACTTTGACATAATCCCTATATTGTTCCGGGATCTTGTCTTCCGTCATTTTATCCTTTTCGGCATCAGCTTGTTCCGTGAACTGCTGTGCCTGGGAACTCTTCGCACGCAATTCTATTGCCGGTGCAAAGTCAACCAATAAAATAGATTCACCCTCTTCTATAGGGTCATTCTTTTCTGTTCCTTGAACAGTTTCGTCGCCTTTCATATTACATTCTAAAGGACAACGACTGAATTTGGTTGTTTGAGCTCGCCAATCAATATCCGGATTGTGATGCTCTATCCAATCGAATCCAATAAATACTCGGGATTTCCCTAGTCCTGTGACAAACAGCTTGATTTGTTCAGCGTGTTTGCCAATCGTCATCACCATGTCAACATAGTGGGTAATTCTGCCTTTGATATTTTCGGTACCATTGGCATTTTTTGCCGGGATCGTTTCCAGTAACTTCTTGAATTCGAAGCCTGAAGCCTTGGCAAAATCCCGATCAATACACGTTGTGGTACACCCGGTATCCAACAACGCACGAATCTTCCAGGTCTTGCCCGTACTGGCGTCTTGTAATAACGTAGGAACCAGCATCTCATGATGCTTACGTTGTGCTTGAAAGGCACGCATTTCTGCCGCCAGTTTCTCAGAAGTGACTCCACACGCCCTGCGTGCAAGCCATCTCGCTGTCTCTCGCATTTTTAATCCTTTGGGTAATTTTTCCCAAAAGAAACGTCCCTTTTCTTTATCGCGGAACGTAATTTATGGAGTCTATCACAGTCCTTTAAATTACGAAAAGATGAAACATGAGAAATTGTAACTACTTCAGCTTTTTTATCGTTTTCTAGTACATTTTTAATACATAGGTCCGTATCAGGCATGGTAGTGAGAATATCATATAGTCCGTGTCCACGATTGTTCGTAACAGGAGGGCTAGCCGGCTTGGCCTTGACCGGGACCCTCTTTAAAAACCCCTGCTCGCAAAGAGCGGCTGCGACGGTCTCAAGGTCTTTTGCGAGAATATTGATCGCATTGCAACAATCGAATATTAAACTTCTTCTTAGGAGGCTCCGGGCACTCCTTCTTCATGTGGCTTTCCTTGCCACAATTATAGCATTTGATCGTCCTAGCCTGCGACCGATCAATATCCATGTCCACCAGCTTTCCTGGAGTTGGTTTCTTGGATAAATTCGGGGCTCCACCCGAATTTTTGGGGGTTGTTGCCGTAGCCCCCAGCGGCGCTGTTTGTCTTGCAGGGTCTCAAAATGGGGTACCCTTTGCCGCCGCTTGGGTGTTGTGGAGTTTCTCCCACTCTATGCTGCGGTGAATTACCAACAGCCTATCTTTTAAATCTTTGTACATCATCGGAATTTCTGTTCCCAGCACGTACAATTTTGCCCTATACTCCTTATTCAGGAGTGTCTCCAACGTCTCCACCATGAAAACGTTATCTCTCGGCTCCACTGCCGAGTACCCTGCCTGCCTGGCATTCAACTCGAATACCTGCAGGAACCCTGGCAGGTCCATTTTACCCTGCACAGTGGTAGTAAGTCGCAAATGCGCCAATTGAACCTCGTTCTGATCTTTGAACGAGTTTGCGAGGTCCTAAAGGAACCCCTTAAAAGTGTTCAGGCCCGGAATAATGACTCCATCCTGAGTATTGTCCTTCTTCCAAATCTTCTTCCAGTTCATCGCCAAACTGGGAGAGCCATTGGCCTTTCCCAAAAGGGAAAGGGTGTAATGAATTTTCCTTTCGTCGGTATTGAACTCCGACAAATAAGCCCCGATATAATCGGTCAGGGCTTCGTACCAAGTTTCCCACTTGGTTTTGTCTTCCCCGTCAAACATCGGCGGTTGTCGGGCAAGTACTATTTTGGAGCTTCCATTGCTCCGGGGAATTGCCGCAAGGGCATCTTGTGCGGCTTGTGCTGCCGCTTGATCCGCAAGCTGGATCAACATGTTTGCCCAAAGGTTGGGCGAAGGTGCCCGAATCTCGGGTCTTTGGGGAAGGGGTCGGACAGGGGATGGTAACCGAGAGGCATCTCGGAATGCAACGTCTGGTGGGGATGCTGCTTGTCCTCCCTGTTCGCCATAATGCCCGGCGGGGTGAATGGGAGATGCCTGCCGAAGAAACGACAGGAGGGAGACCATATCGGCCTTGTTGGATGGGGGAGCCGTCATGAGACATGGCTGGTATGAGATGGTGGGGGAATATGGAGGAAAGGAGGTTATGAAAAGGAACCGAAGTAGTCGGTGGATGGGTGTAGGCAGTGTGGAAGGTGTGATGGGAAGAGGCGGAAAAGTAGAGGTGGGAGGGTACGGACTCGCTCGAGGACGAGGAGGATTCGGAGGGAGCGTGGATACGCGTCAATGGTATGAATACCGCACTAAGCAGATGGTGGGGTTGTCCCAGACTGTTGCTGTCTGAATCGCCCCAGGCCTTCTACGACACACCCGATGACGACGCCCAGAGCCTCTCCGAGGATTAACTCTGTGGCCTTGTTGCTACCGTTGCGCAGGGACGGACTCAACGTTTCCCGTAGCGCGGTGCAGTCAGATCGATCTGGTCCAACGACAAGGGTCGCTGCAATTGTTTAACCTCGGTGTGGACGAGGGAGAAGTTGGGGAATTCGAAAATGGATCTTCAGGGTAAGAGTAAAGGAGTATGAATCCAAGTAGTGGATAAAGGTGGGGAGGAAGAGGAAAGGAGGTCGAATAAGGACGGTACGAGGGTATGAAGGGTAGCCTTTTATTATGTCACATTCAAGCGTTTAGTGGTCAAACTCTGGCGAAGCAGAAGGGTTCGGTGGGCACTTTGGTAAGAGGCTCAAAATTAATGTTGCCACGACTCAGAAAGTCGAGTCGTTCCAAGTCGAGTCGACCTAAGTCGATTTTAAATCAAGTCAAGTCGAGTAAGTCGACTTGAGTCAACTTTTTTTGAATGAATTTTCAGAAACTCGTTCTGAGTACTCTGCAGGTTGAAAAAACCCAAAAGAGAAAAAAAAAATTCGGCTGTCACGGCAATGTCACATCAATGTCACAGAGCATGACTCTGTCATTCCTGTCACAAAATTCAACCATGTCCCCAATTAATGTTGTTGCGACTCGACAAGTCGAGTTGTGACTTGGCAAGTCGACTTCGGGCCACAATCGACTCGACTCGACTTGACTTGACTTCAGGGGTACAAGTCGACTCAAGTCGACTCAAGTCAACTCAGGTCAACTCAGGTCAACTTGAGTCTGACATTTTTTTGAAATTCTTCCCTGCGTGCTGCATGTCACTGAAATGTGGCCAATGATCGCCGATTTGGCTTTCCAGTCAATTGTCAGTGATCCAGCAGGTAAATCACCACATACCTAGGGTATTTGGGATCAAATATTGCAATACATTGAAGTATTTGGTGTATTATATGATCCAAGACCTGGTGCACAAGTTATCTCGCAGTTGCACCAAAGTTGACGCTGATTTCATGCTGTTGTCACTAAAGCGTGACAAATGTCAGACAAACGTCACGGACCTGGTCACGCTCCATCAAGATCGATGAAACTCAAATTTATGTGGCGCAAACCACCTCTGGCATGTTTCTGAAATTTTGGGTAAAAACTCGACTTCAAGTCACCTGAGTTGACTTCAAGTCACTTGGCTTGACTCAGAAGTTGAGCCAAGTCGACGGCAGAGACTCGACTTGACCAGCTCAAGTCGACTCCCTGAAGTCAACTTGGGAGACTCAAGTCTGAGTTGCAGCAACATTATCCCCAATTTGTCTCCAATCACATTTTTTCGCCGAACCATGCAACTAGGGTGTGACCAACTCAAGTCGACTTGAGTCGACTTCGAAGTTGATGAAGCGACCCGACTCGACTCGAAGTCAACTTCATCGGCTCAAGTCTGAAGTCATGGCAACATTACTCAAAAGAGATGGAATAAAAGGCTAAAGACTACAGTCGAATAACTACTGTTTAAATACTGTACTACGAATTGTGAGAAAATATACTAGAACAATAAGACCGTGCAACTGTATGTATCGTCTGATCAAATATCATTCCGTTAACATGTGTTCTGAATAATGACCACGCCATGGCAACACGTTTGACGTGCCGTTTAATTAATATCCGAAACTCTGGCGCTGCCTCCCTGTACTCGCAAGGATAGAGCCACTGTGTGTTACACGCCCTGTTGCCTGCCCTCTGAGGGTTCTGACGTTGACTTATCCTTTGTCTACATACATCTAATCCGTCTAGCGTCTATCCGTGGTATCTTGTCACGTGTTCAGCTCTTAGATAAGATGTTGCGAAAGAGGGCAAAATCGTGACAATTATGGACATACAACACAGCCTGAAATCCATTTTTGTGATGGAACGAAAAAAAAACCCGTGTTTCATGGGCCATCGAAGTAGGAACAGGTACAGCACCCGGGGCCATAGTTACGGGCAGCAGCCCTAGCAAACGGTGCAGTACGTGTGAATGCCAGGGTTCTCAATGTGGCATGGGTTTAATCTGTATATAGGGTCCTCTGGGTGATCAGATGGCAACTAGAAAGTGGTATAAGTTTCAGGGCAGAATTGGGTTTGCAATGGAGTTGCCAAGCAAGCCATCGAAATCATGTACCTCTGCAGAGACAAAAATGATTGGATGCTGGCTCAGTCTGTCTTGTTACTCACTGCATTTTGCCTTGGTACATCGCAAGGAAATAGGAGTATGGCCTCAAATTTTATCCAAGTGAATTTGAGCAAAATTGAGGTCAGGAAGTCATTTCACTTTATTTTGCGAAGGAACACCGATTTTCAAAGGGGGAGATTGGTAGAAGGACAAAGCCGGACTTGAAATCTTCTGAATTGGCTCGAATGTGAGGACCTACCTGCATGAAGCCAGAAGTCATGCAGTTGAAGACCTAGGCACGAGTGTGATGGATGGATTGTCAATGTGTGTATGTCCGAAAAATCAGGGATCCACGTATTCATTTGATCGTATTTCTCCGGTCCGTATACAGAATCGAAATCAAATTGAGTGATTATAATGGCTTCGTTTGCCGTTGCCTATGACTCGAGTAATTTAAAATTGTTACTTCCGCCAAGAAACAAACCATAAAAACCAACATTCTGGTTGGACTTTTCACTGGAAAAAAAGTACTTCTAGCCGCCGCGCGTAGCGACAGCTTGCACCACACAAGTGATACTGTTTGGTCTACTTATATCTCACTCAAAAAAGTAATGCGAAACATAGCACGACGAACATTCAAACTGGCATTCTGTATGTCATTTTTATGACTACTCGGGGTCCTGATGGCCGGTAGGAGCGGCCATCATCCATCACGCCATCGGCAAACTCGCTTATCAGCGTGGTGCTCTCGGTTTCCATAGTAGAACATCATAACAACTAATATCTGGAAGCAAACCTAACTTTTTGTTGTGTTGAGCTTTCCTCGGAAGATGCATATGCTTGGTACACTACGAACCGGTCCAGGAGCTAAACTATCGAAGCTCCTCAGTTCAATGATCAATCCGCTATGGAGGAGATTCAGAACTGCCTTCCTGAAGCAGACGAGAGAGACTGAAGGTCGAGTCGACAGAGCCGGAACAAGGTAAGGAAACCAATATGCGTAAGCGTTAGGACAGCCGTGAGTCGTAACGAGCGGGGAAGGATCCAGGTTGGCGCGGGTCGCCTTCGAGTACGCGAAGAGAGTCCGCTTTGACACTGATGGAGAAGTCGGCATTGCCTCAGTTTGCTTCAACTTTGCCCTCGAGAATTACATGGCGAACAAACGCGCGCACGCTTGGAGTGACATCTCCGACGTCACTGTATCTTTTCCTTCAAATCGACATGGGGTGTGACGCGTGACCCATTTTATCTATTCGACATTTCGGTAACCGCCAGACTTTTGCGTGACACCTCAAAAATTTCGGCATTCGAAACGAAAAATTTCACAAATTTCGCCTTTTTGGCATTTTTCTCGGCGTTTTTGGGGCTGCGTGACAGTTTGGAGGTTCGACAGAGGCCCGCGTGACGCGTGACCTCGACCAAAGTTCGTGATCGACGCCGGGGTGCGTGACGCGTGACTACCGAATTGAAGGAAAAGATACAGTATACTTGAAAACGTGAATGGCAGAGAATGAAGAGAACATAGAACGATTTGGACAATTTTTTTTTTTTCTTTTTTTTTCATTGCAGTCAGTGAAACCATGTGTTTATTGTCAGCCTTTCAAGAACTGGAGTATTTCGTGCCATCGTCAAAGTGTGCGTAATGTGCGAAAGCTGAAGACGACGATGCAGACGGGGACGAATTCTTGGCTACCGCAGCGCGAGTCTCCCATGACGAGTATGTAAATAGCCGTGCTCGATTCCGGACTCGAATAGCCGGGCCAACTCGCACGACGGGGCTGTGTGTGTCGGACGTGCCAGCAGCGCAAAGACGGGAGGGAAAACACTGAGGAGGAGTGTTGCCCGAGATCAGATGTGAGCGGCGTGGCAAGCCGTCGTGCGTGGGGCTCGGGCTCGGATCTGCAGATTACCATGAAAGGGATGTAAGTTAGGGAGGGGAGTGAGCAAAGAGGCAGAGTGGTGCAGACAGCGGAGAGTAGAAGGCGCAGTGGAACGTATGGAGTCCATAGCGGAATTCCGGATTCCGGAAAAACAAAATGAATTGCGGGGACAGAGACACTGTAACAGCGGAATCAAATCGAAGTCAGTCCGTGCCCAGATCTAGACTTGAGATCACACGGAAAAGGAGTGCACTGTGGTGTGCACTAATGTTCAAGTACTCGACTGGATGGCATGGGATGGTGTGAGCATGAGCACGACCGTCGCCAGTGAGCAGTACTAGTCGTACCGATTCAAGTTTGCGTTGGTTCCAATTCTCGAGTGTTTGCGGTCGCGACGAAAACGAACAGGCGGCGTTGAGACGATTGATTCATTGCAAGCGTTTCGGGGTGAATGCGTTGAGAAGACAATAAACTTGACGGAATACCAGTGCGAGCGCGTGCGGGAGGAATGGGTGCATAGATGGAAGGGAATATGTTCAATGAGAGCCGGCCAGCAGGCGGATTTGCTTTGATTCGACAAGGTAGACAGGATAAGACGAGCGAATACAGCACAGGCAACAGGGAGCGTTGCGAAGGACATGCGCATGCGCGTTGCGGTGAGCGGCGTTTGCGTCAACATGTCTTGTGGAGTGGTTGGGAGAGACACAGACGCCATCGCGGTCAGAGCACGTGCACGGGATGCGTGCTCGTTTGAGCTAGAGCCAGAGAGAGTGGAGGAATAGACGTGTGCGGATGGGGACGGGAGTGGGAGAATGCGGCTTTTGTACATTTGCGACCAAAGAGCTTGCGTGGAAGCGCGGATTCAGCAACAGAGACCAAAAATGATGGACGGGCTCGGGAAGAAACCCTCCATATCACATCCAAAAGTATGACAGAAGAGCAGTGGCGTTGCGGTTGGAGGCTGGGACTCAAACCAGCGGCATTTGAAAATCGGAGCGAGCGCCAGCTACGGCTACGCACGTTAGCAATACTACGCGGACACGCTTGCGCATATATAGCTTGGGGTAGCGGCGGGAAAGCGACGCGGGACGAGAGGCAGAACGGGATGTCCATGGAGCACAGATTCGGGAGGACGAAGGCAGAGGACGGAGATTCGGAATGGAGAATCTTGATGCGGAGAGGACGACGGACGACGATGCCGAGGATGGAGTTGATTTTGAAGGTGACGTGGGTAGTGATGTTCTGGCTTTGGCTTGGCCTGAAAGCCATGGCTTTGGCCCGGCTTGGGCTGGCTTTGGCCTGCGTAAATCTCAGGCCAGGCCACCGCTCTCGGCTTTGGCCTGGCCTTGCCTGGCTTTGGCCTAAGCCATGGCTTTTACGTACAGTTCCGTGTTCAAATCTCCCACTGGCAAGTTCGCATTTTGAAAGTGTCGAGCTTCGATGTGACTGACGATTAGGGAGAAGGCTTGAAGCTGTGATACTCGGGTGGACTTGAAGGATTGAATTTCAGCCTTTGTGATTGACTCCAACGGAACTCTTGAAAGCGAGATCTCCAGCGGCACGATGTTCATCATCTTGGGATTTTCATCGGAAAATCCACCCTCATGAAAACAAAGAGTTTCGTTCATAAATCACAGAACGGAATATATAGCTGCCTCCACTCTGGATAACCTCTTGAGTACCGGGTAAGTTAGGAAAAAATGTCCAGGGTCTGACGACCGCGAGTAAATTGCAGGGCGAAGTTAATAAACGAGTCGTAGGAAAGAAAAAACAATTGAATAATGTCACGGCGGCGTCAGGAGCAGGGGCAGAAAATACATAGCTGCTGTCGGCTGTCGAAGTTGAACGTGTTGCTGGCTTGCGCGCTGGGAATCATCGGCCGATTATGACAGCTCTCATCGGCCGAAAAGCCATGGCTTTTTGGCCTGGCCCTGGCTTGGGAGACTGCCAGGCCAGGCCAAAAGCCAGCTAGGACGATGGGTTTGGCCTGGCCTTGGCCCTGGTACCAAAGCCAAAAAGCCATGGCTTTTTGGCCTGAGGCCAAAGCCAGAACATCACTAGACGTGGGTGGGCGACGAGGGTGAGCACGGGCACGGGTTGTTTCATCGGAGGAGGGCTCTTCCATGCGGCCGCGGAGTGTACTTATGAGATCCGTGCGCGGGGTTGTCCGAGCCAGTAGAAATCCAAAGCGTACAGTAGACTGCAGGAAGCGTTTTGTGGCGGTGCCAAGTGACCGATCCGCTGATGTCGGGCGTTAGCGTGACGGCGCTCGCCTCTTGCCACCACCTCGCCGCACTCGACGGCGACTCACCCAGACTACGGCCACGTAAAACGACGGGGTTCCGCCATACCTACTCTCTCTTTCTTCAATCATCTATTTCAGCTTTCGCAGCTCTTGCCGCTGTGTCGCTGTACATCCACACCAGATTTCCTGTCAATAAAACTTCCAGCGCGGCGTTCGTTCATTCCCTCGCTCCTCGGTGCCCACTCCACATCTCGCCTCTAGCTCTCCTCTCTTTCTCATTCAGGGAAGCTACCTCGATTCTCGTCTTTCTTGTGTCTTCAAATCTTCCCTCGGCACTTCTCCCTCTCCCTTATCGTTTGTGGTGATCTATACATCGCTCAAATCAACTTTGCTTCCACCCTGTGCGAAAAAATTCTTCGCCAAAGCCGTTGCAGCTCGACATCTGTGTATCCCTGGATGTAATCAACTCCATCCATGAATTCTCCTCATTCCCTCGAATCCACGCCGCGTCTGCTTGACTTCACACCATCCCACCTCTCTTGGTGCGCTCTGCATAGCTAATAGGAGCCATCCTCGATTTGATCGTTTCGCGCACAGCGCAGAATCCCCTGAGAAGCTATGCGATACAAGCGTGAGCCTCGAACGCCAGTTATACTGTGTTTCGCCACGTGCGTGTTACATCTCAAGCTCTGACGATGATTTCTGATTTATTTCCGAACCGTCATGTCTTTTCTGCTTCTCCTTCACACATCTCAGACCGATACGCTTCGTTTTTCATGTTGAGTCTCTCTGCGGTCGGTCGGGACTTTTGTTCGTCAGCGCGTCAGAAATGGCAGCGTTATCAACTCGGAGTCTTTCCCGCTGGGTTGCTTGCTCTCAATGATCTGCTGGATTTAGTTATCACGCAGTAGCTTCGAGATCAAGACCGATTCTGGATCGCCGCCTTACTAGTATTCAGTGCGCTCAAATTCCTTATTCTGAAATCCGCGCAATGGAACTCCATTCTGAATTCTGCGCAATGGAACGCAACTCAATTCGCGTGCCGCAAGCGTGCATTTCGATCAAGCGCGTGTAGCTGCGTGTCTAACTCGCTCTCATCTTAGACTGGTATCCGCCACGGATATTGCTGTCTTGCCTTCTCCTTTGTCTGTGCTCTTTATCTGACAGTGGTGCGGAGGAATTCAAAGATTTAAGTTATCCATCTATGGTTTTTCCTAGAGGCATATCATCCACGCTTATCCATGGAAAACAGGCTGTTTAAGCCATGTTGTGTTGCAGCCCTTCAGTGCTGCCTCACGCTGACATTCCAGTCGCCCATTGCTGCTTGTCGAGATCGCAGACCGGAATACCGCTTGTTATGTGCGCATCTGTCCTTTCCTGGCACCCTTGTGGTACTATGAATAGAGCACTTGACGTGCGAAAACTTGAGCTGCCTCACTGCATACATGTGGCATGTACGTAGTTGCGTCCGTCTTCTCCTCTTCTCTCCTCCACCGCTTCCTCTCCACTTGAATGCCTGCGGATCGTCGATCCAAGTTTTCCAACACCAGAGCCAGTGGCCGTCGGACAGTCAACTACATCAGCGGTGGGGTCTTGAAATTTTCAGAGTTCGGTATCGTGACTGATTTTTCGAAGGAGGGCGAGGAGGCGCTGGTGGTAATGGCCATGGAAATGGCACAGGTGGAGCGGGGGGCAATGGGATGGGTCCCCACCTGAGTTTTGATATGTCGGTCGGCCACTTCATCATGCATAATAATTTGCACCTGGATGAGTATGTCGATCCAGATTCACACTTCTTATCTGACGTATCCGGCACAGTCCCTTGGAGGCGGACCGCCAAAATGCATTCGGCAGCGAAGTAAGGCACCAAGCCGCTTCTGGCCCGTACATCTACCAGAACATTCATCATCACGGAGATCGAGGTGCGTTACACGCTTCCATTAGAGATCTCCCTCGGAAAAATTGGTACAGGTATCGATATACTGCATCGTGCGGTCGCGTTGGAGGCCATTCATGACTCGGCCGAGAGCTTCCCGCAACCAAGATGCCATCCCGATACGCGTACAAAAATGCTAAAGGATCTGCGGGGATGGGCGCTGGATGGGATAGATTCGGAATCTGACATGGATTCGGAATCGGACGTGCAGTCTGAATCTGAATTCTCGACATTCCGGAGTGGATGGCCCCACAGATCCAGAATGCCGGATTCTTTGGCTGTATGGTCCTGCAGGTGCAGGAAAATCCGCAATCATGCAAACTCTCGCCAGGCAACTTCGGGATGCTGGGAGACTTGGCGGGTCGTTTTTCTTCAAACGCGGCCATGCAACGCGAGGCAACGCAAGAACTCTCTTTGCGACGGTCGCTTTTCAACTCGCACTTACCGTTCCTCGGCTGCGCAGTTCGATTTCTCAAATCGTGGAAACCGATCCATCGCTCATTCAACGAAGCATCGAGACGCAGATGAACAAGCTGATTTCCGAGCCCTATCGCTACTACGACAATTGTGCTCATGTAACGATTCTCATCGATGGCCTCGACGAATGCGAGGATCACGGGGTTCAACAGGAAATACTTCGCGCGATCAGGAATTCGAACTCCAATCACCCCATTCCCCTCCGGTTCATCATTTCCAGTCGCCCAGAACCGCATATTCACGAGATTTTCGTCTCACCAGTCTATAACGGCGACTATCGCTCATTGAACGTTGAGCAATCCTTCAATGATATCCAAAGATATCTTCGGGACGAATTCGCACGCATTCACCGCGAGCACTGCACTATGGTCAGCGTCCCACATCCGTGGCCTTCGCCCGACTTGTTGGACGACCTGGTTGACAAGTCTTCTGGTCATTTCATCTACGCAGCTACCATTATTAAATTCATCGACGACAGGAGCTACCGGCCAACACAGCGACTGGGAATTGTGCTAGACGAGAACAGGGCAGGATCTGCATCTGCATTTGATCCTCTTGATCGGCTTTACATGAACATCCTCAGTTCTGCCCCCAGGCAAGCGGAACTCCTCCCGATCCTATGTGCGATTGTGAACTTTGCCTTGACTCTTGACGAAGTTGATCAGCTCTTTGAGCTGCCGGAAGGAGAAGCGCAGTTAATACTGCGTGGCCTGCATTCGGTCCTTAAGGTGCTATCAGACAAGCCCTCGACGTTCATATCTTCGCACCATGCATCATTCCTGGAGTTCTTAAATAATCCCAGTCGGTCTCACCAGTTCTGTGTCAGTAATTTGGACCATCGGATGGCAGTGGCTCGGTGTTTTCTGGGGCGTTCTTCAGGTGGAGATGGGCCGGTGGAACGCTGGATCCCTCGCGCTGGGAGGTAATACGTCTAACATGGCCTAAAACACTGTATATCTTACCCGTCCCCCAGACCCCTATATCTTGAGTTGATCCCATTTCTCATCTCGTTGTCTCCATCCGCCGAGGTGTGCCTGCTCATTGCACGCATGGACCCTGGTTGGATTTTCCGTCAGCACTCCGCCACCATTGAATCCATGCTATCTTGGCTCAACGTTAGTTTCGATCCCTTAGACAAGAATTCTTCTCACACCCCTTCAGAGAATACCCTCTGCGCCACAGGATTTGATCGCCTTGTGGGAGGACTATGTCTTCATGTCCTCGATGGGCGACTATCGCACTGCATGGACTGTGAAGCACATTCTCTTGCCCAGCTGCGAACTTTGCCGAGTTCTTGCCGCCATGGTGTTCTTCAACCTGGCGGTCTGGGCTCTCCCTGACGTGCTAGACATCACATGGACCGAGTTTAGAACCATCCTTTGCAGTCTTCGGCCAAACATCGCCATCGATGGTGAACAAGTGCTTCATGGTTCGGGTCGGCACGTCATACGCGCATTAGTTCCACCCGAACTGCGGGAGGCCACGTTTCGGGACCTAGCGTTGAGCTGTATTCGCGGAGTGATAAAACGTCATATCCACGATGGTGTGAACGACAAAGACGCGTGGTTGGTGCCATCATGCAAAACCGACAATTTGTTAACCATTTAGACAGGATTAATCTCGGGCTGATGCTTCGGCATTGTCCTCCTTGCGAAATACTGTACCGCGAGTTTCAATGCATCCCAAATCGTGCGATGCAGTCTCAAGTTTCGAAACAGGGATGGGTGTCTGGAGAAATTTCCCGTTGGCTCAAAGTGAGGCCCCGCAATATCTTTAAACGGAATCTGACGGGAGTGTTTCTTTGTTTCCGCACGACTAGTCCTTCAGCGATCCGACACCGGAACTCTTGGCGTTGTGGACACAAAATACTTTTTGATTCCCTCGGAGGAGCTGGTCTGACCCTCACCCTCACGCTGACTCTGACTCTGACTCTTACCTTCATCCTCATCCTGACTCTGATTCTGAATTCTACCCGCAACATCGCAACCAATCCGCACAAAGTAAGCATACCCAGGCTCCTACCCGACCGCACGTTCCGAGGTTGGGCAAGACAGGAGGAACATGCACAGTGAATATATAGTTGTAATACAAAATGACAAAATACTGATTGCCGACACTAATACTTTCAAACTTCAATGTCCCAACCTCTCCATGGCGGCTGGCGTTTAGTAAACAACATAGCCACCGGCTTGGCTGACTTTCTCCCATTCATTCCTCTCTCAATATTTTGGGCCCCGTAGGCTTAGCGCAAATGGTTTGCGGAGACAACAAGAGCAAGTCAGGTCACTTTTCCCATTTTGCCAAACAAGTTGTGCGAGTGAGACGAATATTTTCATGAAATGTGGCTACTGTATCTTTTCCTTCAATTCGACATGGGGGGTGACGCATGACCCATTCTAGCAATTCGACATTTCGGTCACGGCAAAATTGTTGCGTGACACCTCGAAAATTTCGGTATTTGGGAATGAAAAAATCCGAAAATTTTGGCTTTTTGGCATTTTTCAGGCGATTTTGAGAGCTGCGTGACAGTTTCGAGGTTCGACAGAGGCCCGCGTGACGCGTGACCACGACCAAAGTTCGTGATCGACATAGGGGGTGCGTGATGCGTGACTACCGAATTGAAGGGAAAGATACAGTATGTTGTTTGCAGTTGTTAAACGCCAGCCGCCGTGGAGAGGCTGGGGTAATGCACATGGCAAATCGGATTTCGGCTCGTCTCGCCATGGCGAAATGGCGATTGAATTTCGCCAGGGTTTGCGCCAGGCTGGCGATTCGGAGATGATGGCATTTCTTTCGAGGGCGAGAAATACAAGTTTCCACCATAATTACAACATATTCCTGATGTTCCAGTCGCCTGGCTGTTCCTCCGGGACTAAATAAGCCTTCTGAATGTCTTCCTGGGGCACGACATTCCCCGACGCCCTCCCAACAAGCTGGAAATCATAGATCTGCCCGCCCATTAATGACAGTTGTTTGAAACTTGTTTCTTCCCTAGTGCGGTCGCGATGGTTGGAACGGGAGCCTCTAGCCCCACATGCTCGGACCTTGCATCCTGCGCTCTCTCTGTTCTTAGGTAGCAAAAATAACGATGCAAACGCGCAGATTGTGGTCCATCTATGTTATCATCTTGCCACCCAATCGCCACCTAACAATTCTGACCTGACCATTTCGACACTCTGCGCCAGGGTGGCGATTGGGCAAGTGGCGATTCATTTCGCCATCGCCAACAGCTTTAGGCTGGGGCATTGAAGTTCGGAAGTATTGGTGTCGGCAATCAATATTTTGTGATCCTGTATTACAACTATATATTCACTGTGTGTGTTCCTCTGTCTTCGCCAACCTCGGAACGTGCGGTTGGGTACGAGCCTGAAGCATACCCTCAGGAGGAACGTCAAATTCAGGTATTTGGGGTACACCTCCGATTAATTTTCATATTTTCGCTTACAGTTATATTCGTATTCTCCTACGTTTTCTGTCTAGCTACTTGAAACTCGGTCGCAAAAGAATGATTCATTCGTAGTGTAAAGCTGCGAACCTCCGGCCCAAATTCAAAAAGGTTTGGTGGAATAGCTTCATCAAAATTTTCTAGTTGGTTGCCGGCATGGTCTGTACCGAATTGGACGTCATGATCTGTACCGAATTGGAATACTGCCCCACAAATTGTCGGTCCCAAACCCAAATCCAGTAAGTCTTGGCGCTTCATCAAAATTTACAAGTGTGGAAAAAAAGCAGAGTCTCATTCTTTTCCGGAACAGGTGTAAAGGTATATTGTTGACGCGTCCGGTGTGGAAGGGTGGAATGGACCGCTGGTAGCTTTTCATATTTCTCTTGATTTGTTGCGTACCTTACGATACATCGGTCTTCGGATCGATTATTTGTTTGTACGTAAATACTGTCAATCATAACCTTCTTACACGCGAACCACCACGTCCGACGCGACCAGTGACACGAGAGCTCCACCGAGAGCTCGTCGCCAGTGAACCCAATCTACACAAGCCCCAGATTCTCTCCATTTACGAGCCTTATCACGCTTTACCCGCACCTCACGCCCTCATGGCACATTTCCGATATTTCTCCTATTTCTTACTCTACGCTTACTCGGCTTCTCGGGACCATTCGGCCTGTTCCCTCGTTCACCCGTACTCCCCATATCCGGACTTCCGACCCATATTTCTGTCTACCAGACGAGAACTCGCTACTGCGACACCGGGACACGTCACTGTTCGAGTCAAAAGCGGCTGCGGATGCACGGCAGCAATGTCCGTTACACCTGGAAAAGACGAGGATGAGGCCGGAGACGGGACTGAATTCTCTGCTGCCGTAGCGCAAGTCAGTGACGAGCATGCTAATAGCCGCGCTGGCTTCCGCGGAATAAGTGATGGCATATGTCAAAGCAATTTTGAAGGCGGAAGGAGCAACCCCGAGGAGTGGAGTGCTGACTGGGAGGAGAAGAGATCAGATCTAGATCTCCATGATACGCCAGGACCCCGGTTTATACCTTGAGAGGTTTGATCCCGGTTCGGACAAATTTTGGGTCATTTTGGCCTGAAACCTAGGTGCGGTTCGGACAAAAATCATGGTCTGGCCCGCGGGATGTTAGATCCGGTTCGGACAAAATTCGACCTCTCGTGTGAGTTGACTGACCTTTCAGAGCGCATGAATTTAGGCAGGGAGCAGGTTATCCTGCCAAGAAACCTTGAAGCATAGCGAGCTCGTTCAAAGGAGCTGAAAAAGAGCGAAAAACAAAATTTCAGCTTATTTTTTGTATCGTGGGAGCGGAAAATTGCCTATTTCGGCGCATTACGGCATCTATATGTTAGGTCCCGTTCGGACAAAAATTGGCCTCCTCGCCCCAAAGCCGGTTCGGACAAAAATGGGCCAATTGGGACTTTTCGGGATCTAACCTTCAAAGGGATAAACCGGGGTCCTGATACGCCCGCCTTGTGAAAGGTAGCGGGTAGCGTAAGCAAGCCGTCGCGCGGTACTGGTAAATCTGTAGCTTAAACAATGCACATTTGATCACCGAGTAGTAGGCGTAGTGGAGACGCTGCAAGTCGCAGCAGAGATGAATTCAAATCCAAATTCAAACAAATTCAGATCGATACATAGATCCAAATCTCAGATCACAGGGATGCGTCCATTGCATTGTCCGAATCCTTGGTGACAGGAGATGAGATGGGATAAGATGCATCAGAGTGCGAGCGTCCTCTTTTGACAATACAGTCGCTTCGGCTCGAGTCCCTGAGGCGATTCGACTCTTTAAGTATTTGCGGCGAAAACGAAGAAAGCGCAATGTTGGGCGCGCAAGATACAGGCGCAGGGGGGGATGGTGTGTGCGATGGATGTTTACCTGTTTAACTAGCGGAACACAAACAACGCAACACCGAAGAAGTTGAGGGGCGCAGGATGTGGTTGATTGAATGTGACCATTTCAGGATGAATGCGCCGGCAGGACAATAAACGATGAACAAAGTACAGGCCCGAGTGCGCGCAGAAGTGGACGGATGGTGGATTGAGGGAAGCACTGGAGTCAGATCCGTGAGAACCAACCAGCAGGAGACGCGTACAAGACGAACACAGCACAGGGAGCGGGCGAAGATTCGACGAAATAATGTTCTGCGCGTCGGCGTTTTGATTTCGATGCGGAGCAACGCCGGCGGGTGAGCGGGGATGAGGACGCGGACGCACGGCGGTGGCTGATCAGAGCATAACCGGCGAATGATCTAAGAGAATCAGTGAAATCAAAGGAAGGAGCGAAAACCGGGCTTCACTCGCACAGTTCCAGGATATATCACACATCCAAGCTGGATCAGCACCTCCAAGGCAAGTCGAAATGTGAAGTGGCGAGGCCTGAGGGGGAAGGAAAATTGAGGGAGGATGAACATCCAAAAGGGCGCTAGTAGCGAGCGGCGACCGCGGTGCGTAGATCGGCGGGGGAAGCATGCCTGAAGGCGGATAGAAGGGATTGAGCAGAACGAGAGGCGCGAGAGGAGAGATGGGCGGAGGGAATAGCAGGGAATTGGGAGGTGCCGCATATTGAGGTTGCATAGGACGTTGCCCACGATACTCATACGGATGTGGATGCGGACGCTTTTGCACATGTGTGGCTTGGGATGTCGGGAAGGAAGCGAAGAAGCGAAGCGATGCGGAGCACGGATTCGGAAGCAAGAAGGCAGGGATGGAGATTCAGAATGGAGAGTTTTGACGCAAAGGGAACGGCGGATGACGCCGCCGAGCATGGAGTTGATTTTGAGTGTGACGTGGCGGCCGTCGATCTCTCCCCGGCGCTGCACACGCCCGCGCGGATATTCCGTGCGGCCGGCAGCGAATGACATCTATGCGTAGGGCTGTACGAGTCAGTAGGGATTCGAAGCGTAGACAGACACGACGCGGCCCACGACGCGGGAGAAAGGAACTCAAACATGACGTGAACGTTGCAGCAGAGAGTGTTTTGTGGCGGTGCTGAGTGACCGATCCGCTGATGTCGGGCGTCAGCGTGACGGTGCTTGCGTCTTGCCACAACCTCGACGACGACGAACGACAGACGAGTTTTTGGCTTTGCCCCCGCTGCATCAGTTTGTCGTGAAATTCTCTGTTCCCGAGCCGCCCTCAGCTCTTGCCGTCGTGTCACTGTATCCGAACTGTATCTTTCGGACTCCCGCCCCATGTTCCGTCGACCAAGCTTCCAGCATAGCTTCATTTCACTACATCGCTTGCTCAGTCCGCCATCCGCGACGCTTCTTTTCTTTCAATTGATTATTTCGACAAGCCCACCTTTCGTTTCCGTCAAATGGTCCTGCAGCACGTCTCGTTCGGAAACCGGAAGCACTTCTCCTACCACACGTTGCGGCTGCCGGTTGTTTGCGCGATATTCCTGAATATTTATTTCACTCTTTCACTCGCTTGGTGTCCGTTCCGCTCGCCTCGCCGCTCCTCTTCTCTCGCGCTCAAACCTGGAACATTCGACCGTGATCTGTCTTGTTTCTGCGCGCTGCGGCGCAGGTGGCTGGTGTCGCTTCACCCCTGAATCAACAAGCTCTACGAGCTCATTCTGGCTTCCGAAAGCCCTTCCCGTTCGGGATCTACGTATCTTTCCCTCCCTACGCGTCGTGCTGCATGGGTCCCCTCATTCCGCGGAACCTATGCCGTCTCTACAGCATCCTACCCCGCTGTGTGTGCTCTTTCTAGCCGTCCTCAATTCAATACCCTCGCGCAAGTCGGAGCGGAATTTCCTGCACAGGTACGCCGGGAGTCTTGAGCGCGCGCTACACTGTCTCGCCACTTACGTTCTGGCAACGATTTCTGATTTTCAAATGTCTACACATACACACACGCTTCTCGCTGGATCTGAAATCACGCAGCGACTTCGAGAGCGAGACGTTTATGGATCCCCGCCCCTGCATCGGCGTTACTAACCGCCAGCATTCTTTGCTTCATAACAAGTTTTGAAATCCCGCAACGCAACTCGACTGGACTCAATACTCGCGGCGTTCGCCCACAAGTCTGCTTCCTCCGATCAAGCGCAAGAAATTCGCACTCGTAACAAACGCGATGAGCTTGCTAGCATGCTCTCATTTCTTTCGGCTCGGGACGTCGCTTGCCTCACCACCGGTGCATGCCCTATCTGCAAAATTTCAGATTTATGTTTATTTTTATTTCTTTTGGCCGTTTATTGCGCTGCGGACTAACCCAAGGTGGGTCCTAATCGAATTCCAACATCCTATATGCATAAGGACTGACACGCCGCCGGTCTGCATCACGTGCCGCTCTGTGACCTTCTGATTCAGCATCCGGACTTCCGATCCCCGCGTTGTTCCGGCAACAGTTTCATTTCTTTCGCCGGTACCTCGTTTGCTCTGAGTCGTTCATGTCCTCAAAACCTCCACGCTCCGCCTAAGTTTTCCTGAGATAGCCTCCCTTCGTTGCATACCTCATCTCAGTCGGTCCCTCGGTTCCGTACCAACTCTGTACTTCACGCAGTGCGTGTGCTGCGGCACTGCGGCGGTATGATTTCTCTTCGTCAGCGGCACGTGCTTGTCCAACTTGAATGCTGATAGGAACAATTGAGCCTGATTCAGATGGTCGCGGTCGTGGCGGCAATACTTCAAGAGTACGTACTTACCGGATAAATGCAAAACAGGTTCCTGGAGTTCGATAAGTAGGCAGAACATTGACCTGTATGCGTGTGTTCCCTTATTTCAGCTCATTCAAGTATCTCCAGGGATGGAATGCTGCTTGTTCGCTGCGTACCCGAGCTCTTGTGGTACTATGAATAGAGTCGGAACTCTGAAGAAGAACTCCCGCCATTGGCGTGCGAAAATTTGAGTTGCACCGCCTACCTGTCGCATATAAGAAGCGGTGTCCGTGGTTGCCTTCTCTCATTCGCAGCCTCTTACCCACTTGAATGCCTGCAGACCGTCGTCGATCCAAGCCACCACGGACTAGAGCCAGTGGCGGCCAGACAGTGGTCAACTACATCAGCGGTGTGACCTGAAGAGCTTGAAAGCTGAGTCTCGTCACTGAACGTTCGCAGGAGGCAGAGGAGGCAATGGCGGCAATGGCAACGGCAATGCTATAGGAGGTGCGGGAGGCGATGGCATGGGTCCTAGCTTGAGTTTCGATATCTCTGCTGGGAACTTCACCATGAATAATATCCAAGGCGGCGAGAGAGGCATGTCGCCCCCTGTACTAACGAGTTTATACTGAAGAAAGTCACAGGAATCGAAATTTTGCATCGCTACATAGCATTGGCAGCCATTCATGACTCTGCGGAGACCTTTCCGCAGCCAAAATGCCATCCGGAAACGCGTACACAAATGCTGAAGGCTCTGCGCGAATGGGCATTGGATGCAGATCTGGATTCCTCGATCCTTTGGCTTTATGGCCCCGCAGGCGCCGGGAAATCTGCCGTCATGGAAACTCTGTGTGGCGAACTGGAGGCTGCCGAGAGACTGGGGGCTACGTTCTTTTTCAAACGCGGCCATGCCACGCGTGGCAACGCACGGACCTTGTTCGCAACAATTGGCTACCAGCTCGCACTCAAGATTCCATCCCTGCGAACTTCGATTTCTCACATCGTCGAAACTAATCCTTCCATAATTGTGCGTTCCCTCGCGGTTCAGATGCAGAAACTCGTTTGCGAGCCTCTTCGCCTGCACAAAAATCGCGATCCTGTAATAGTCATCATCGATGGCCTCGACGAATGCGAGGGGCACGAGGTTCAAGCGGAGATCCTGCGCGTCATCCGCCTCTCAGGATCCAAAGACCTTCCTCTCCGTTTTATCCTCGCCAGTCGCCCCGAAGCTCATATTCGTTTGAGGGACCTTGGCAGACAAAACATGTATTTCTGCATTGAAACCCAGTGTTTGTTTTGAATCTTCCAAGATCTTTCAAGAATTTGCAAGATTTGGTGCAGTTTGTGCCATCTTTCAATATCTTGCAAGATCACTCAAAATCTTGCAAGATGCCTAGCGTTTGATTCTCTGATGCTACTTTATTTGATCGAGATCTTTCAAGATGATGGCCATCATCTTGCAAGATCTCCCTCATATCAACCCACATTCAACATTGGCCAAAGGAATAACAATTTCAGGGCCTCTTTTGAGATCTTTCAAGATCTCAGGATACTTTTTCAAACCTGGTTGGAAGAACAATTGGGGTAACCCGACCAAGTATCATAAACTCAAGGTATTATTACAATTATTATCTAAGGCTTGGATAAGACTTATTCAACACCCAATAAGTAAGGGAGACTTGGACCAAGAGGATTAAACATAATATTGGCACTCCAAAGAAAGACACAAATGGGTTCCAGGAGCACCTTCATAACAAATGGTGTTTGTGGAAGTTTGACAAGGACATACACGTGTTAGAGGTCACGAGGCAATGCGCAAGGGAGGCACATGGAGAGATCAGCTGGACCCAGGTGGGTCTGGGCTCCTCTAGGAGAGCAAGGCAGTCAAACGCATCAGTGTTCAGCACCAGCGGCATGGCTACAGACAGCTGTCCGATCGTGGCAGTTACCGATTGATCATGGCAGAGGGTTCTGCCGGTTCAACCACTTTCTGAGATTGGACAAGTTATCTCAAAGAGACCCCAGCTTACCATGGCAGGTGGGCGGGCTAGTGACGAAGAAGAAATACGTGAAGGATAGCAGGAAGACAGAGGGCTAGCAGTGTCGAGGGCAGGAAGGGTTGAAAATGTCTCCCTTGATACCGCAGCAAGGAGATCTTCAATTGTTTGGACAACACACAACAGCCAACGTTTAGGGGAACCAATAGCAATACCCACGCAGGGGATTTGAGTCATAGTTTCTCGGGTGCACGGACCTTTTCTCATAATATTTATATAGTCATCAGACCGAGCAGTAGTATATAAGGAGAGTGTACAAGTAGAATTAGGCAGTGGACCTTTGGGTTGGGGCACTTGGGCTAGGGTTAGCACTGGTGTTGTCGACAGGTTGGGCTCACGGAAAGACTTAGGTTGATCCACGAACAAATTGTAATTGTCTTGTGGCAGTTTGGCCGAAACTTGGTTTCCTTGGAAAGATCTTGTCTGTTTGACTTGTGGCAGTTTGGCTGAAACATGTTTATCTTGACAACGATTGTCGTTCTTCAGAACACCCACATTATAAAACCCAATTGATTCACTTTGAATCAGAGGAAGGTGTCTTTTCTCGGAAGACAACGAAAGGCCTTATCCTTGGAAACTCTCCTTGGATCGTTCAAACAAGCAGAGGTGCTATTTGGTCTAATACTTGACCTTCACCCCCGAACTTGCACAAGTTTCCACACTAGCAAAGGAGGTGTTAAGTGATAGTGTGTGTGTGGTTGAGGAGTTTGATCTCAGAGTCAGATTCTATCCTTACTCTTGTGGTTTTCTCTCCTTGGGCATATTGCTCATTCATCTCTCCTTGCGCATGGCATGGTTACCTTTCAGCGGAAAGTGATCTGCCATTGTTGATCCGAGTGCTGCCCCTCGATATTTGCAGAGCAAGCCGAGTACTGTTGGTCCCTGCATTTGAATTGGCTGAGTTTGACAGGCTTGTGCTTGTCAGTGTCATGTATCTTGCTAAATTCTGAAGTAAGCTCTTGTTTGCCAAAAACCTATGGGTTTACCCATACAGGTCCACAATATTGAGACAGGTTGAAAAATCTCGACCTGTATCCATACCCGGCTGATCCTCAGGTCCAAACCCATGTGTGGACTCGACACCCGTGTAAAACCCTATGTCTGCAAGACCATCAATAGTCAGATTCAAACCTCACAACACTTTTCTCAGGCTTTTTCTGATTTCGAATGTGGCATGTCACTTCTCAAAAAGATCATTCACAGAAAGTGCTACCTTCATCTCCGCCCTTATTCCAGACCCTGCACCCATGTACTCTGAGACATGGATCTTCCTACCTCATCCCCACCTCCGAGAGCTAACTGTGGGATCTCTATGCCCCATCGCACCTCGGACAAGCTCTCAGCTTTCCACACAGACAAATCTAGTTGAGTTCTGCTCATATGTCAGTCTGTACTAAAGCCCTATTTGCATTCAACCCATTCAAGCTGAGTTCCATCTCACATTCAAGCAATTCAAACCCAGTTCTATTCCGATTCACATTCAAACTGAATTATGTTGATTCTAGCCTATTATGTTCAAACCATTCAAGCCGAGTTCTACCTCATATTCAAGCAATTCAAATCCAAGTTTCACCCACTTGAGCAATTCTATTGAAATTCACATTCAAACTGAATTCCATCTCCCCTTCAGTTAATTCCATTCTATTCAATTGTAAGCCGAGTTCTGGCTTGCATTTAAGCGATTCTATTCTATTCTACTCAATCATTCAGCAGTTTACACCTCGTATTCAGGCCTTTTCAAGTCGGGTTTCTATCTCAGACTCCTGCCAGTGGATCGAGCTCTCTATCATATTCAGGCCGTAGCATCCTATTTGCTTTACATCTCGCATTCAGGTCTTTTCGAGTCAGAGTCTATCTTGCGGCCATGCTGTCCAAATTCAGCTCAATGTCATATTTGTGCCATTGCATTCTATTCACTTTGCACATCGAATTCAGGTCTTTTTGAGTCGAGTTCTATCTTGCACTTGCATCGTTCAATTGAGCTCTGTATTGTATTTGGGGTGTTGCATCCGAGTCTTGCCATTTGGGTTCTGGTACTCGAGCTATGACTCGCATGCGAGTTATCCTTCACATCCGGATCATAGGCGTTTTCTTGCATTGTCATGTTGTCCACAACACAGGCCCCACCAAATGGGAGCGCTGATCCCTGCCAAATCGGACCGCATTGTCAGAATTTTGATGTGTGTCATCGTCAAAATGTGTTCCCGTGTTTTATTGTGTTTGAGTTTTATGTTGCATTCATTAATGCTTTGTGATTGAGATCCTTGCAGTCAAACTACATCTCACATTCAGATCCTTCCATTTGAGTCCTCTTTAGTCAAGCTATATCTTGCATTCAGGTTATTCCCGTCGATTTATTTCGCATTTAGGTCCCTCTAGTCAAGCTATGTCTTGCATTACAGTCATTCCACCCGAGTTTCGCCATTCGGGTCCATCGAGTCGACTCCACCATTATGTTATTCAGCACAATGCACATCCTATTCAGGCTATTCAAGTTGCTTTACTCTGAGCTTTATTAAAATCATATTGAGTTGTGCCCTGCACTTAAGTCATTTCTTGAACCATTCAGCTGTTTCCACCCTGCATTCACATGGGAAAATGGAAAGGTCACCTGCATGGGGGACAATCCGAGTCCCCCTACATCCAGCTCTCCAATCAGTATTAAGACCATTCACACTTGCCTGTAGACCACTCATATTCAGGATTTGAATTGACCTAAATGTCAGATTCAAACTCAAGATCCATCTCTCCTTGTTTTGCTCATTTGAATGTAGTTGTAGCACCCAGCATGTAAGACTCCAACCTTTTTCGTGTAAAAACATTTGTACATGGTTTTAACTGTTTTCTTTTTTTGTTTTTTTACTGGTGAGAATAAACAGTTTGTAAACCTTTTTACAAGGTTTAAACGGTTGTGCTGGGTGAGCAGCAACAAAGACCCATTACACCACCGACTGGAGTGCTAGATGCAAACTGGAATCTGATAAAATGCGACTGTGAGTGAGTATACACTTTTCCTTACACCCATAGTCCCCCAGACCACCAGCATCATAGCAACCTCAGCAGCCCCTCTGGTTTGTTCCATGCCGAAGACTTGGTCAATGGTTTCATGGAGTCTAATTGTGAGGCTCTAAATGTGCCAGCATAGCACTGACTCAATTGCATCTCATCACGAGTAATTTGTATTTTCTGTTTGCTCTCTTTTCACATCTCCTGGTTTGTTCAGAGACCTGGGCCGGAAATACCATTTTTAAACTGTTTTAAATGGTTTCTAAACATTTACTAACTGTTTTCGTTTTTTGTACCCAGATCCATACACGGAAACTAAAAGGTTGGAGCCTTACCAGCATGGTTCAGGCCTCACATTCAAACTTCATCTGAAGCCAATCTACTGTATCTTTCCCTTCAAATCGGTAGTCACGCGTCACGCACCCGTGTCAATCACAAACTTTGGTCAAGGTCCCATGTCATGCAGGCCTTTGTTGAACCTCCAAACCACCATGCAGCCCCCAAAATGTCAAAAAGGCAAAGTTTTCGAAATTTTTTATTCCCAAACACTGAAATTTTTGAGGTGTCATGCATTACCTCCCATGTCAATTTGAAGGGAAAGATACAGTATTTGATTTCCTTGATTCGCACTCATCACATTCGGGCCCTCAATTGTCTATAGGTCCGAAGTTGTCCATACATTCCCCCCCCCTTGGCTGAAGTCCACTGACACATTCCATTCCTGTGGATTCAAAATTTGTTTCTGAACCCACCATTTCCAGTGCAATTACCATTTCATGTTCCCCATTCAAATGGAGCCAAACCTCGCTTATCACCTGGCTGCTAAATGGAAAACTGAATGCTCGGTCGAAATTCTGTCATTGGCTCCGAGTCAGGATACATTCAGGTGCCATTCATTTACTGACTCTATGTCCAGGATTCATGCAATTTGGCATTGAATTACACTTTGCATTCTGGTGACCTACAATCAGGCCATGTTTGCATTTGACCAGCCACTCAAGTGAACCTTCTATTCTGCTGGAGTCATACCTTACATCACAGTCAAAGTTGGGTCATGCGCAGTTGATGTTTCAACTTCCCGTTGGTGCACTAAGCTTGCCTTAGACAGCCGAGAATTTTAGTGCCACCATATTCAGTCATATAATCATACTGTACCAGTACCAACTTGGAAGTTGAACTATTCCACACCTTCATCCAGATTTACCTCATTTGCAAATTGAAATTTCCTCCCAGCCACCATCTCAAACAATTTCTGTTCCTCTTGTTTAATCCCACTTCTCAGGATTGAGGTCAGCCCTTCCTCCACCATTTGAGATCTGACTAGCAGTTAGCCCGTGCTTCGCCACAGCAGCATAAACTTGAATTGTACTGTATAATCATCCGTCATTCCGACTTGTGGAGGGAAAAAATCATAATTCATGAGATGCTGCTCGTCGCCAACCTTCGGTTGGCTCCTCGTGACCTCATACCTAGTTCTTATACTCGTTTGTAGACGTTGTGTCCAAAAACTTGATTTGGTTGACTACCAACTTGAACCTTGAAGGCTTATTCAAGAGCTCACATGAAGTTCTTCCGGCATGGAAAAACAATTTTCTGTTTGCTGACTGATTCGCAACGGCCAGGAAGCCCTAATCACCTCGCAGACTCCAGGGATCAAAGATACGCCGATGCTGATGGAGCCGTTATTGCAGGGCTGTGTCGGATGTCTGGCAAGCCCCTGACTGCCAGTTTCCAATGATTGGTGCTCGGCAGGGAATTGAAATACCAATATCTACTTATTCATTATGTGTCCCTGGACAGATGTTGCCCCAGAATACAGATGTCTGGGACACACATACGGGATACCCAGATCATTCTAGCCCAGCTGCTTGCTTTTCTCGAGACGAGATTCACAGTATGTATTACAATCAGAAACCAACATCTCGACATCGTTGTGGAGCTTGGGTGGAGCGGTAATTCAACATTTCCGGGTATTTCCGGGTAAACCCGAGCATTCCGGTTCACCCGATTGTGTGCGGCACTGGCTCCACTTTGACGTTTGTGCAAGACACCCACGTCCTTTCTAATATAGATAATTATCATTCTTTGACACTCAACACCTTATGGAGTTGAATCCTGAGTGTCTATTATTCCAGGCCTTCCTTGCATTGTTCTCAGTGATTTGCTCCTACTCACTATCAAACATTCACTGGCAGATCGAGGCTACTTATTGTTATGCCAACTTGGAACTGGCTTCCTTGTTTAGTGACTAGCAAAATTGTATAGAGCCGCCATTCATTGGGATAGCCATGGGCTCCATGGATTGCCCCCATCTGGATGTCCTTTCTGGGTTTATCTTCGGGCATCCAATCCCCCCTACTGTCTGGGCAGCAGCGGATTCGGTTGGATCACTGCTCCTGTATTCCCCACACCCAGTGGAAAGCAACAAATCTGAGCAAAACAACTTCCACCTATTATGACTTGTACTGAGTCAAGGAACAGATTCAACTGCCTCCCATGCAGTTCAAAAAGAGTGACTGATGGCCATCAATTGACTAATTTGCATCAATAAGTAGTCAACAAGAGTCCAGAGCAAGCCATCCAAGCCGAAAAAAATGTGCATCCCCATTCAGCTGATTTCCTTCAACAAAGGGCCCACTCAGGTCGGTGATCCAGTAAATTATTGACACAGCTCATATCTATTTTACATATTATATTATATTTTAGCTCCAAACTTCCTGCATCTATGGTAATTGAGGGGCTGAGTTGTGCTGAGCACATGGATGCTCTTCAACAATTACAAAGTGAAGTCAGAAGCAAACATGTATCAATTTTGGGATATTCTTGTAGTAACATCACCAAATAGATTATCTGGGTTGATCTTCAGTGCCAGGATTGTCAACACCACTCCAATATTCCAAATATACTGGAAAAGTAGCATTGGGTGACTTTCCATAAGCATTACAATTTCTTTGAGCTCGTTTGAGTAGCCCCAACGATGTCAGCATTGAGGTTTACTTCAAGTAATTTAATCCTTGGATATTTCCATAAGTAATATAATTTCACAAACAATGTTTGCCCATTATCAACATCGCAGTTGCACCCCCAACACATCTTTTGTGGTGTGCATGCTCACCCACATCCAGAGATGTGTCATTCCTTCATGTCCATCATTGAGTGCCTTTGGAGTCGATGGATGCATGTTGATGTGTGCACAACGCATCAGGCAAGCCAAAACATCCTTCTACTTGACTTGGATTTCGCTCAAGGCACAAGACAATCACGGGAATTTCAAGACAAAACTCGAAGTTATTGGTAGGACAACTCGTCAGGCTGAGTTTTCAGCGTGTTAGACAGCATGTAATTTAGTTTAGAGCACCTCTTGACAACTTCCAGGCAAGTGAAACTTGGAAAGGAGTTCCCTGCAGGCCACAAAATATAGGCCCGGTGTCATCCTGCAATGTAACCTGGATGCTGTAGGTATTGCCTGAAACAGCTATTCAACATAAATTCAACACAAGAATAATCTGGAGAGAGGGTAGGGAACCCTCTTCTAGAATATAATCTATGAGAGGCTGCAAAATATTCTAAACAAGATCTGCGCCGATGGGGTCCTGACAGGAGTCTTGTCATTGCAGCAATTCAACGGAATTTCACCCATTGAATTATAAAAAATACTATTCAAGTCGCTGGATCAATTTTCTGCTCATATAATTGACTTATCTCCTTTATCTCCTGATGCCCTCAAAAACACCTAAAAATTATAGCACAATATCCAAGGTAGTTTCATGTTTGAGCCCTGATCATGAGGCTATGCAAGATCTTGCAAGCCTGAGATCTTGAGAGATTTCGAGATTTTTCTAAATGTTCTGGTATCCATGATCTTGCAAGATATTGCAGGAAGTTGTGAAAAATGACCCAGCATTAAGTTCTTGAGAGATCTTTCAAGATCTTGGGGGAGATGAGATCTTGCAAGATCTCACGCACTTTGTGCTTTCAAGTTTGGTGTTCTTGCAAGATCTTGCAAAATCTTTGGCTTCTTTGAAAATCTTGGAAATTCTTGCAAGATCTTGGAAGATCTCGCAAGATCTCGAGCAAAAAAACACAGGTAAACTATGATGAAGGCTTTTGTCCATCAAGGACCTTCATATATTCGCGAGGTGTTCGACTCGCCATGCTACATCAACGTTCGCCACTTCAATCTGGAGCAATCATTTGATGATGTTCGTAAATATCTCCGTGACGAGTTTACGCGCATTCATCGTGAGCACCGCATAATGGCAAGTGTCCCACACCCGTGGCCTTCACCCACCTTGCTGGACGACCTGGTCAACAAGTCCTCGGGTCACTTCGTCTACGCCGCTACCATAATCAAATTCATCGATGACAAAAACTATCGGCCAACGCAGCGACTAACAGTTGTCCAAAATGCAACCGAGGCTGGGCCTGGCTCAGCGTTCCATTCTCTGGACCAGCTCTACCTCGCCATCCTCATTGCAGTTCCGAGACAAGCCGAGCTTGTCCCGATTCTGTGTGCTATCGTGAACTTCAACTTGAATGCCAAACAAATGGACGAGCTTTTTGAGCTTGCGGACGGAGAAACGCAGTTACTGCTGCGTGGGCTGCACTCAGTCCTCTGTGTACCATCAGAGGATGATCAGGGGTTCATAGCTTCTCACCATGCATCATTTCTGGATTTCCTGAATAATCCCAGTCGATCTCACCAATTCTATGTGGGTAATCTGGACCATCGGATGGCTGTGGCTCGGCGTTTCCTCTGGTTTTTCGGTAGCACCCCTGATACTTGGATACGGTGTGTCCAACTTGCCCCGAAAAACTGCATATCTTACCACCCCTGCCAGACGCCCGCCTTACAGCTTGATTCCCTTCCTTACTGCGTTGCCTCCATCCGCCGAATTATGCCCGCTCATCGCACACATTGAGCCTGATTGGATTTTCAAACTGGCCTCTGGCAAAGTTGGATCCATGCTATCTTGGCTCAAAGTTAGTTTCGACTCCTTTGACCAAGAATCCCTCTTACTCCCATTCAGCGAATACCCTCTGCGCCGCAGCACTTGATCAACCTGTGGGAGGACTATATGTTCATGTCCTTGATCGACGACTATGGCACTACCTGCTCTGTGAAGCGCATTCTCTCGCCCAGTCCTGAATTTTGCCGAGTTCTCGTGGCGATAGTGTTTATCGTACCAATCTGGGATATCCCTTCTGCACTAGACATGACATGGACCGAGTTAAGAACTATCCTTTGCAGTGCTCGACCAAATATCCCCAGTGATGCTGAACAAGTGTTTCATGGGTCGGCCCAGGACATCATAACCGCATTGGTTCCACCTGATATGCAGCAGTTGGCATATCGAGAACTAGCGTTGAACTGGATTCACAGACTGGTAAAATGTCATGTCCATGATGGAGTGGACGACTATATGATTCGGTTAGTTCCATAATCCAACCCGACAATTTTGTTCACCCCTTGAACAGGTGTTATCTCTCGAAGGTGCCTGAACGCTGCCGTCCATGGTATATTCGTGCGATGCAGTCTCAAATTGCAAAACGGGGAATCGTTTTATCGCAAAAGTCCAATTTGAGTTATAACTTCTTATAACGTCTTTTTGAACCCTATCGAGAAATTATAGTTATTTATATGGGCCTATTATGTTTCTCTTATAAGATTCGGAAAGACGTTATAACGGGTTATAAAGCAAATCGGGTTTTTGGGACATTTCGATGCCATTTCCAAGTGGCTTAAATTGAGACTTCACAATGTGTTGTTTCCAAAATGGATCTGACACGAGTGTTTGCTTCTTTCCTGACGACCAGTCCTTCGGCAGTTCGACACTGGAGCTCGTCACATTGTGGACGAAAAACCAGCTTCCGTTAACCCGAGTTGGCCTGACTTTGGTCCCCAACTGAGACATCGCAAGAAATCTGACACAGAAAAGCATACCTGTGCCGCTAAGCCAACTCCGGGTATTGACGAATCGGCTGCAATTGATTTTCTTTTTTACTTTCGGTTATATTCATACTGTACCCACCTACCTACCTACCGTGCACGTCTCCCTCTAGACTCGACACACGTAATGGCAAATAATCATCTATTCTTAAATTTTGGGGCACAAACCCAGGCGCGTAAAGCCTAGGATCTCTGGCTCCAACTAAGAAAGTTCGGTAAAATATTATTATAACAGCCAGTATCTGGAGGTGAAGCACAGTTCCCGCTGTACTGAGTTCCTTCGCGAGATACTTCAAGTTGGAAGCTGGCCGATCTGTCCAGAAGCGAAACCATTCAAGCTTCTCGGTTCAGTGCGGCGGTATGGAGCGAGACCCGGCATAACTGAAGGACAAATCGACAGAGTCGGAGTAAGGTGAGGAGAGGGAAAGCGATATGCATGAGTACTGTGACAGCCGCAAGTCGCGAGGGAGCGAATGCGAAGAAGAGATACCAGGCAAGTGAGGGAGCTAGGAAAGTCGCAGGCTGGCGGTGGCCCGGGACCAATCTCCAGGACAAAAAAAGAGCACGCTTTGGCTGTGATACAGAACTTGGCATTGCCTTGCGTTGACGTTAGGTTGCTTCAACGTTACCCTCAAAAATTACGTCGATTACATTGCGAACGAAAGCACGAACAATTTGGTGTGAGATCGCCAATCAAGACTGAGAAGTGTCGAGGGCAGAGCATTGACAGAATACAGGATAGTTTGAGGGATTTTCCTGGACAAATCGTTTTTTTTTTTTTTGCAGCGCAACTGTGCGTTTGTTTCAATGTTGCGAGATCTTTCAAGAACTGGAGCGTTTTGTGCCGCTGTGTGCGTCGGAGACATGAACGTGAATGAGTGAAGCGGAGCGCTGCGGATCCTGAGTCCGACTAGAGCTACACCACCAACCAGCCTAAATTCGATTTGGATGAACGAAGGAATGGTTTGTAAAAGATAGAGTAGAATCAACACAAGAATATACAATTTGAGCTTGCCAGCACATTCAGTCTGACAATGCTGGAGCGAAGTCATGACTACGATCTCGGTCTGATGTTTCTCGTCACGCATAACCCAAATCTCGACCACGATGTCCGTACGACACTTCGTCTCAAGATGCTACGACGTTTACGGCGGGCGTCCGCTGGACCTACAAGTCGATGGTCCCCCGACCTTTGCTCTGTCACACCTGGCCACCACTCAATGGTGAGTGCAAGTAATATCAAGAACCTTTGTCGTCAATGCTGGGCCCTCGCCTCCCCCGCAGAATGACCTCTCCCGCGCCGTCTGCTTCCTCTCGCGCATCCAGTCTCGTCCGCGCTGCTTTGGGAACACCCACTCTGACTTCCGCATGCCCTGCCGCATACCCTTCCACTCCTGGCGGATACACCACTTGTCCATATGACTTGCATAGTCTTGCGACTCCGACCGAGCACCCAATTTATCGCACGTTCGGACTCGGCGGCACCCCGACTGTCATCGATGGCAGTTCCCGGACCCCAACTGTCGTGAATCACGGCACCCCGACCGTGCTCGATGGCGCCTCCCCAACTATTGTAAATTCACCTTCAGAAGATGGCCACAGTCGTCATACCCGTCTCATCGACCCCATTTCAACGCCGTTGATGCCCACCCAAACTTCCATCCACCAGGATGTCCAGGGCGGTGATGTTGTGAGTACCATCGCACCAGTCATTGTCTGGACGTGTCTAAAATATTCTGCAGGATGTCTTTGGCCCTGTTCGACATCCGGAGTCATCCTCAACGCTGCGCTGATGCAGACCTTGCTGCGCACGTCAGACGCATTCGAACAGCCCTTTGGGTGAAGCACATTCGCGCGTACGCCGCGTTCACACGGGAGGACCATGGACGGACAGAGTGGGCAGATGTGTAGCGCAGAATCTCGATTATATTCTGTAATGTATCTACGCTTCAATCTCATGGCGGGCCCGCTTCTGTGGGCCCCCCTCCGTGCTCCCCATTTGCTGTCCCTGTCGGCTGAGCTTCACCTGCAGCCACCCCCTGCCCTAGCCGCCTTCGTCTTCTCCCTCGTCGCTGCGGCCTTCTCCTGAGTTGCTGCGCGCTTGGCTTTCTGAGTAACAGCCAAGACGGCAGACAGTTCGTCGTGCCGTTTCCTGCGATCCGGGAAAAGTGGGCGGGGTTTTGTAAGTGCGACGGGAAGGTATTTGCGCAGGAGGCCGGCATTGTGGAATCCGTGGGTGTTGATAATCAAGCGGGTGTCATCTTGTGCACGATCGAGTGGATTGTGGTATCCGATTCTTGACGCTCTTGCATCTGACGCATAACCCCGCTTGCGTCACATCCACAGGCCCGACAATCGTTCGGTTAGTTCCATAGTCTAACCTGACAATTTTGTTCACCCCTTGAACAGGTGTTATCTCTTGAAGGTGCCAGAGCGCTGCCATCCATGCGATATTCGTGCGATTCAGTCTCAAATTGCAAAACGGGGAATTGTTTTGTCGCAAAAGTCCAATTTGAGCTATAACTTCTTATAATGTCTTTTTGAATTTTGAAATATTCAGCCATTGAATATGAGCCCTCAAAGACTAGATTGTCTCAACTAAGTGGATCTGACGGCATTGTTAGCACTGAATATTGCTGCCAATCAAGCAGCTGAGAAGATTGCTGCTGCTCAGCTCGAAGCTCAACTGCCATGCCAGTGGTCCAGTTAGTTTGTTACTGCAACATGCCTGGTGCTGGGAAAACACAGAGTTGCCACTGAGAGAACAATTGTGCTACACCACTGACCCGAACTGACCTCGGGGGGACATCAGCGAAAGACATCCGCTGATATCCAAGATTGATGTCAGGCGACATCATTCCTGACATTGGGGGCAATGATTTGTGCACTTGGGGGGAGCAGGCCGTCGCTGCGCGCGGCGGAAACGAGTCCTGATTTGAATATTTGATGTATGTCAACAATTCAAGCTCAATGACAGCCAGAAAAAGCTCACACTTTCTTCGAGTCGAAGCCGATGCTTCAGCCAAGATCACAAAGTTTTTGAGACTCAGCAGCATGCCGAATGTGCCGAATCAATACAGCTGTCACACGGCTGGTCGGCATTGTTCGGCTTGGGATTATATGTCGATTGAGCGACCACCAGAGTGAATCAATTGTTTTTGAGTCGACAAATACTGCGTTAAACATCATCAAGACCAATTTCAGACAGAGCTGATGCAGGAGGAGCCTTGTTGGGGGCCAATAAGTTCGGTTAGTGGATTTTCAAAATTTCAATACCACTGTTCATCTAATTACACACACTTATGTCACGAAATTCTCCGAATATCATAGATCCAATGCCAAGGAACAAAAAGCCGCACAAACTGTGGATAGTTAGAGCCATACTGAAGACACTGGAAGGAAAGTGGAATTTTGTGACCTGTGATTTTTGTGGCTGTGCATAAAGGCCATTAGATCCTTTACTGATGTTTTACGACGAGTCACAAAAGTATAATGAAATTTGATGCACAGCCACTATTTAGTGTAGTTGGGAAAAACGGACCGTGTGTTGCGAGGTCGTGCGATCTTGGGACAACACAAATATTATGAACGATTACATCAGTACTCGTAATCCAAGTTAGGATGCGTTCAACACATCCAATTTACATTATGGGAAGCTGGCTCACAAAGGTTCTCAAAGGCACAAAAGCAGCCTTTGTGTGTTCTTTTGTGCATCCTTGTTCCCCCCAGTTCAGGTGAACAATGCATGCACAAAGCATGTACAAAGACCCTCTTTATGTCTTGAAAGAGACTTTGTGAAGTAGCTGATCACATGCCGACAGGATGCGTCGAATGCATATCCAATTGGATGCGCAATTCATTGCCCCCAGTTTGAGGTCAGGATCGAATATATTTTTTGAATCAATAGAGCCTCAGCCTGATCGTTGACATCAAGCTGCTCTCAGCAACCAGGACATCAGACTGACAAGTATATTCGCTCAACCTGAGCCTATCTTGTCGCAATTATGAGCTTATTCAATCATCGACTCAAGCCACGGAATGGTGACAAAATAAATATTTTTTCATTGAGAGCAATTTCGTACATTCTTATGACTGCTACTACCACAACCAGTATCCCACTGCCATCCGCACTAGAGTCACCTCCTCCACCGTTCACAAGCTCCTGCTGGTGCCGGGAGAAATTATGGACATTCAGACAAACTGACTCCAGGTGGCATGGATGTCTAATGGAACGCGATGCATAAGCAACCAAATTACCAATACGGGGAGACAGCGGAACATACCTGCGATACATCGCCTCCACCATTGTCCCTCCCGTGAATCGGAGGCATCGAACCGTGGCAGACAGATGCTGAAGGAGCAATTTGAGGCTTGGGGGTTGGAGGCTTGAGAGTTTGAAACGATAAGGGCTTGCAAACCTGGCATTGAGACAACCTTGAGATGTTGAAGACACTGGTCTTAACCTTGAGACAGCAAAGGAGAACTGAAACAAACCCAGGAAGAGTGGCATGGGGAAAGCATCAACGAAGATTCCAAGTATTTTGTGATTAAATCCAGCGGAAATCATCTTGAGTAAGTGGCCCAAGTGGCACGTAGCGGGGGGTCCGAGGGGCAAGCGCAAGTATTGGCGAAGGCTTTGAGGCATTTTGAGGCTGAGACTAGGATGAGAACAAAATAAAGTATCTTGGATGATTCCTCTTGAATGGTCACAACGTATAGGTGTCCTTCTTGGACAATATTCAATTTTTGGTTTTCATAGTACACCATTCTTGTTTTCGTCTCTGATCATCATTATCACGGTGAAGAATTCAAAGTGCCTTAGACGACCCTCCAGAATGAAATTTGGGGAGCAAAACTAAGATCCTGAAAAACCAAAATGAAATGTTGAGAAACGAAATCGAGAACGGCGATCATGTCACATCAGTCACAGTTCAAAATCTTGTTTTCGAGTACACTGATTTCGTTTTAGCGTAGGATGATTATCAATTTGGTATGTTGGCGAAACTTCTTTGTTTTCATGTCAATCGTATCACCAATAACCCGCTAGAATTCATTTTAGGACGGAATCTCGGCAAGGTTTGAGGATAGTACTCGGCTTTAGACAGTAAGACACACCGGCCAAGTGACAGTTGCTTCCAAAATGGTCATACTCCATTTTGGCCTCAGTACACCTCAAAGCTCAATATATAGTATATTCGGCCTTTCTTGTTGGGAGTCAGGTAAAAATGCTCATCCTGGAAGCCGTGAAACAGCGATCCAACCCAGTCTGGCAGTACTGCAACATTATTGGTAGTGAATCCGCACTGAGTCATGGAGTTGCACAACAGTTTCTGATAGGTAGTGCCGTCCACTAATCCTGAGTACTCCTTATACCCAACTCGGGCCAACGGTGTCGAGCACTGATGGGTGGTCACCGATCCCAGGCAGCTGGCGCGGCACTTGGCTCCCATACAAACAACATCTGTGGTGACTTCCAACTGAATTGAGACTTGTAAAAACAAGAACAAGACCCATCACACGAAAACGAGATGTGTTCATTCAAAATGAAAACAGAAATGTGACTGATGTGACATGACTCGCTGATTTTGTTTTCGTTTCTCAAGATTTCATTTTTGATCATGTATTTTTCGTTTTGGGTTCTGCTGGTTTTCGTCTTCAAGTTCTGGGAGTTCTGAGTTGACCTTTCGAAAATTAGCCAAGGTGGACTCCCAGAAGTCATATCCGAGTCGTCTTTCTTGCCTATGATCACTGTGATTCACGATGATCACGGTCGAAATCGGCATCAAAGGGGAACAAAAACAAGATTTGGTGACCATCCAAAACGAGTTATTTTTGTCCAAAGAGGACACCCATACAACGGCAGCGGACTCAGCTTGGAAGCGACAGTGTGATGTCGCGCGACATGACGGTTGGTGGAAGAGGGCATGAATGTGACTGTCACCGGAAGTGTCGCATCAAAGGCTCCAAACAAAACACGTGATCGACCGGTCTTAGCAGTTGAACACCAGACTCGGAGGTCGGACTGCATTCATTCGTTGGTGGCTGAGCCCTCGCCAAGATATTGGGTCTTCGGAAATATTGAATAAGTAATAAACTATACTTTGACCCTCTCTTGATAAAATTATGTCTGTCCGATGTCTTTTCAAACCCTGGCTCCCCTCCCGCATCAGGGATTTGACAAATAACTTGTGGCTTGTTTGGCCTTGTGAGCTTGCCGACAAGCTCGCAAGGTCAAAGTGCCAAAAATCATCCTTCAAAAAATATGAAAGCTGCCTTCAAAAATATGCTAGAGAGTAACGAAAGACCCTTCAAGTCCCCTTGGAGCCAAAGGTCCCCGGGATCAGCCGAACTGATGCGATGAAGATTAAAATTCTGCGACCTTCCAGGGTCGAACGGTCAACCTTGTGAAAATCGGGACTTGGTTTGTGAGCTTGTCAGCTTGGCAACTTTTTTGGGCTTGTTCGAGCTTGTTTGGCCTTGTACAAGCTCACAAGTTATCTGTCAAAAGTCTGATGCGACCAAAGCTTCATTACTGTCCAACTATACCGCATTTACAACTTACAATATTCCGCATCAAGTCCCACATCTTTTCTTTAAACTTCAAAGAACTTCAGCCATGACAACTTTCCTAAACATGGTTTTAAGTTTATATTGTCCTCCAACGAGCTGGATCCGAGACCGCACTCTAAATACTTGAGATTTCAGGAACTGCAATCAGAACTATACATATTGACATCCAATGAACTATAAGTCAAGAAAATGATAGCATAGAAAAGTCGGCCAAGTTGGGGCTGAGACGTCAGACCCAGGATTGATCTCAACCAAGATTCTCAATTTGACTTCCGTTTGAGGCTAGCAAGATATAAAAGTGACATTGGACTGAGGTCAACCCAATGACATCAAATGAGGCTCAAGTTCATATCATGAGAACATCAAGAAACAATATCAAGTTGATATCTCTCGCTGAGCTCAGGTCAGCATATGTATAGGTTGGTGGTGTAGCTGGTATGGGAGTCTGTCAGATGACTAGATGGTACACAGTATGTGAGGGTTGTGTGGCACCTGGCAAGTGGAAATGATAAATAATAGAAATATACCCTGGGTCTTCAATGGGTGATCACGGACTTATTCCACAAATGACGATTTTATTCATGCCATCACATGAATATATTTATTCACAAACAGGAAAAGGGGCCCTACTGTGAGTTCCTGTATTGTATCATATCATATCCCCCTCATATTCGTATTCAGTCAGAGCCATATCGTATCCATGCATATATGGATATATTCAAAATGAAATGTTTCGTATCGTATTCTTGGCCAGCACTAGTTGTGCTTGGCCAGTAGTTGAAATAGTCAAAAGTCGGGCTCGGTAAGTGGTTTGGATGCCGGCTCGGTCACTGGTGGGCTCGGAACACAATCATATTTTGGAAGAATTACAGAAAGAGACGGTCTTTAAATAAGTACATCTGCCGGTTGAACGGCAGTCAAATGGTACAGTCGGTTGAACGGCTGTTCCAAGCTGATCAGTCATTTAACAGGTCCATGTCGATGGAGTTGCGTGTGATCTAAGGAACAACTGCTACAAGACCATTGCGCTTGGGTTCATATCATGATTCCTGGTGCAGCCATAAGCCCGCCCATACCGTGTTATGTTACTTCAGAACTTACCGAGGGGATTCCTCTAGTGTACATGTCCCCAAGCTCCGGAAATGCCTTCGCTGCGCGGTAGGGAAAGGACCCAACGAAATGACGCCAGCTAGTTCGGCAGTCGTCGCAGAGCTGGACCCCGCCAAAACAGTAGGTATCCTCCGCGCCATAAGACATACGGTGAGTGCAAGTGTCGCAATTTCCGTCGCCCGCTGTCTCGAGGGTCTGAGCAAGACCAGGAAACAGGACCTCCTCGCTCGCGGCAACGACATCCTTGTACAGCGTGTCACAAAAAAAAATGCGCACCCCGCATTTTGTGCCATTCCACGGGATCACGCCATACTTTGGACTTGCCTAAGATATGAATGATAGTAGGGTATGAGCATATCCCATATATAAAATTTGGAGAATGTACGTCGCCTAGCCCATGTGTGGCAGGTGTGACAATTTTGATGGTGTGACAACAGATTGGGTGATCCAACATTTTCCAGCGAAATCAGGCTCAATTGAGTCGTGAAAAATACTAAAAGTCAATACTTGGTGTTCCAACCCTTCGTACGCTTCAATGCCTCCATTCTACGAGGCAGAGACCCGTAGAGTGCATCAATAAACTCCTGTGAAATCTCGCACCATGCCCAATTTAATGCCTCCCATAACTGGTCCTCGGACTGCGGTGGAGGCTCGTGCGTGCGCACAAGTCGCTCCAATTCAGCCCAGACATGCTCCTGAATGTTTATATCTGGGCTAGATGGCGGCCAATCCATTTGAGCAAGGTTTTCTTGATGAAACCATGCCTGCACAAGCTTGCTGGTGTGCTTGCGATCGTTGTCGTGCGCGTAGATCGCCTCGTGATGCGGGATTTCGAGGTCGTCAAGGCTGTCAAGATAGTCCTCCTTCATTATCTGAAGCAGAAGTTCCGCATTCAGATTCCCTTCAATGCGCACGAGCCGTCCCAATCCGCGTGAGGTCACCATTCCCCATACAGCAACTTTCCCTCCGCCGTGTTTGACCGTTTTTGTCGTGTTGTGGGGGTCCAACGCCTCTCCCGGTCTCCTCCAGCACCATGTACCCCCTCTGACCTGAAAAACCGTGTAAAAGCGACTCGTCAGCAAACACAACACGATCCCAGTCATCACGAGACCAGTTGATGTGTGCATCTGCGAAGCGAAGTCGCTTCCCCCGGTTTTTCTTGGTGATCAGAGGCACTTGGCGACGTCGGAAACCATTGAAACCAGCCTTGTGAAGTGCACTTCGAAGAGTATTCTCATGTACGTGGGAATACCAACGTACATGGACCTCCCGAAGTGATTCAGCCTGGCCCAGATGGAGAATCCGGATGATTCTGCGCACGTCCCGGTCGGTTAACACGGGTTTTCGGCCTCTCCCAGGCGTCTTCTCATAGTACCGCTTCTTGTCCTTCCATTTCGCGTAGATTCGATTGATCTGGGAGACCGATCCGCCGACTTCTGATTGAATATCACAATTTTGGGCTCTGGCTGACTTCAAGGCAACAATGCGAGCACGCTTCGTAGGGGGAGTCCAGGATACCCATCCTCAGGAGTGAGAGACGAGGGTACAACTCGAATTATGTGGAACGGGCGAGTGGTTGTCGAGAAATAAGGCAGAAAGTATCAGGTGTGATTGACACGACGCGGTCAAAATCAACATCACGTGTCCGTGTGATCCGGTGCCGAGTGCACAGCCACCAAACTACACCCAAACAACCCAATTGACAACCAATTACTTGTATGTTGAAAATGATCCGTTGAAAACTACTTAATATTGATTCACAGTAAAAAAACAAGGGTGCGCATTTTTTTTTTTTGTGGACACACTGTAGCGCTGAATGCTCTCTTCGCTAATTTCCTTGATCTTGTCGGCGTCGATGCGGTACCAGAGCTTGAAGTTGGCGCGCGTCAGGGAGACGACTTCCTCCGTCTCAGGAAGGCCGATGGCCAGATTCTCGTCAACAAATCGATAGCGACGCATCAGCATGTGGACGGCTCCGCCAAATATGCGCAGGGCGTTGGAAACAATGAGCATGCTGGGGCGCCCCGCCCAGGCAGCGTCGAGCGCCCAGAGTACCTCGCGGCACTGCCGGAAAGCCGCCACACGCATGTCGTCGGGTACGTACGAAAACGTGCTACATATCTCCCCCTCGGACCGATGCTTGTAGAACGCGACGGCGTCGTACATCGTGATGCCGATCTCGCCCAGGATTTCGAGCTGCTCCTCAGAGAACGACACGTCAAGCACGTCGTTGCATGTGAGAGCAGCCATAATCGTGAACCTTGTGAGCCCATCGCAATCGCGCATGCGGAACCACTGTTTCGGTGAGTCGGCGAGACAGTTGGCGTAGCGTCGAAATAGCTCGCCATTGCGCCGACTGCTAGCTTTCTCCGCCGCAAAGAGGATGGAAGTGCGGAACTCGCGTTTCATGTGCTCACGCACGGGGGATCCTTGGAAGAGGGTGTCCAAGAGGTCTGGTACTGAGTAGCCCAGGAGGTTGTCGCTGGCCAATATATCGACGATGGTTCCATTGAACTCGGCAACAACGCAGATTATAATGATCCGCATGAAAGCCAGATATCGCTCCCAGTTGGTGCAGTGCGGGATTACGCATCGTATGTACTCGTAAGCGGCAGTACAAACCTCGGCTTTGACCCCCTCCGGAAGATTGAGATCCTGAAGGTCGCCCTCTATGTCGCGCATGTAATACCATGTGTCGCGAACGCGAGATGCTGGGCGTGGAGTGGGACTCTCGGTGAAGTTGAGGTCCATTTTAGTGGAGTGCTTTTTGTAATACAGCGCCGGAGACAGACGTTGTTTTATATATGGACGAAAGATCGCATACTAAAGATCGGTCAACCTCGGCGTGGGGTTCGGCGCTGCCAACACTCCCGTGCCGAGGTAGATGTGTACACAGGGTTAGGCACTCCCCCGTGGCCGCCATGTTCACGAGTTGCGGAGACATTCTTTGAAAATTCCGAGCCCTGGCGAATGCTAATGCTCGGAACACCGCACACAAAGGCACAAGTCACAGACGAAGCGGGAGCAAAGCGATAATGTACGAAACACAGATCGCGGGCCGACACTGCGTCAAAGGGCCTCCTAGACTCAGCCAGGGTTAGGCACCTGGTGGAACTCTCCCGTGGCCGCCATGTCCACGAGTTGCGGAGACATTCTTTGAAAATTCCGAACCCTGGCGAATGCTAATGCTGCTTTTGGTGTTATTCCAAGCCTAACCCTACAAGTAATGATATGACGGATCGGACCACCGCACACGAAGGCACAGATCACAGACGAAGCGGGAGCCAAGCGATAATGGACGAAACACAGATTGCGGGCCGAAAGAATCGAACCCTGGCGGATGCTAATGTTGTTGGTGTTACTCCAAGTCTAACCCTACAAATAGTGATATGACGGATCGGAACACCGCACACGAAGGAACAAATCACAGACGAAGCGGGAGCCAAGCGATAATGTGCGAAACATAGATTGCGGGCCGAAAGAATCGAACCCTGGCGGATGCTAATGTTGTTTTTGGTGTTACTCCAAGTCTAACCCTACAAGTGGTCAGGGACGGCAATTGGGCCGCAATGCATGAAAATGGACAAAAGGCTAGCTCAGCCGCTAGTGTTGGAGGTATCAATTCCAACAGCATTTCTCTTTGCTTACCTTCTCTTGATTCACTTCCCGTTCGGTCATTAAGTCTCTCTAGCTCACGTGGACATCTCAGTTAGTTCTTGCCCGCTGAGATGTAAGTACGCTCGTTACCTTGTCTGTCCACTCGTACTTACCATATCTACTAGTAGCTCCATAATTATTCCAAGTACATATACTATTCAATACAGTTAATTCTTGCCCACTGAGATCTCCATTACTTATTCTAGCTCCGAATTTCCCTGTGCGTACCACTAGATCAGTAGTACTAGTGGTCGCTGCCCGAACACACAGTGTAAACTCGGTGGCAGAGGTCCAGATCTTATGTTAGCTTCTGCCGTGCGCCTCCTGTCGCCCATCAACCATACTTAGAGCTCCGCACTGTACGTACCGTATACAATACGTGTTCAAGTATGGACACTCTCCGTAATACGTACAGCATAGTACGATCACCTTGCCGAGCCGGAACGGAACACGTATACGGCTCAATACGGGCTATGGACATTTCTACTGTATACGGCTGGAGGTAATCAGCCGAGTTATCGGGTGCAGGATCAACCCACATGCCTACGACTAGTAACGAATCACGGTTCCGCTCGAGTCTGACCAGGAGCGCGGTCGCCAGACGCCGCCGGATGAGTTTCGGCTTGACAAGGAGCCGTAACCCGTATACGCGCATCCCAGCCAGCCACGGTACGGACATCGTACGTACGGTACGTATGTCCGTAGCCCATACGTACGGTGCGGAGCCCTAACTAGTAAGCATACTGGAGCATTACAGATAGACGGAGTTCTATCACTCGACTATGAACTCGATGATTATTATTCTCCAGAAAATGACAACCTGAGCTTTTGCAATCATCCAATCATCCAAGTGGGAGCATACATCGGAGTCGGAGCATTTATCGTGGCTTCCGTTTCTTAGCAGCAATTATAAATTGGGGGTCAAGACTACAATGATATTCACCGGGAATGCGAGGTCTTTTATACCTCTACAGAGTGTCTATAAATAAACTACATGAGTCGAAATGACTCGTATGGAGTCATAGAGAATATACCAGAATGCACTGCATTAATCTATGTTACAGAACGTTCGAGACAAAACCAGTTTCGACTTGCCCGAGATACCCGAGCACAGCCCGTCGGCTTGCTCTTCCAACACCGTTTTGCTTCAAATACACCGGCTACTAGACTGATGCACGATGGCCTGGAAAACTTTGATAACAATCCTCAAAGGACTTTGGGCTAAACCTTGGTTCGCATGGTCGCAGTCTACGAAGCGCGAGAAGTTTACGCTTCTGTTTCGGCCCAAGTGCCATGATCGCAGGTTCGTAAAGGGCGAGAAGTTCACACTAGTACTTCGATCTCGCCCAAGTGCAATGACCGTGGGCTCGATACGTGGAATAATCTTCTGTTGCGGATGGGAGCATGAAGGCTACTACGAAAAATAGTGTTTTTTTGCTTCCTGGCTGTTGGTGCTGTTTCCCTCTCTTGCAATGCCTTTTTTTTTTTTTTTTTGGGGGGGGGGGGCATACCCCATGGGGCTAGGAAATGCTGAAGTCCTGGTGTTCGAACCCGCAATCATAACACTTGGGCCGAGATCGAAGTACTAGTGCGAACTTCTCGCGCTTCGTACCCACGGCTGTTCGCCGTCGCGGCATTTCAGATTTCTACTCCTGGTCTATCGCGTTACATATCACCTAGCCTCATAGTGAGTTAGTCTCTTGCCACTCTTCTGTATGACCAGATGCTGGCCCCAAAGTTAACTGTACCCGTGCACGTTCCATCCCTGATTGTCCACCCGAGACGGAACAGAAGCGATTGAGGAAACAAATGCTCCGAAAAAACCAAAATAACCAGACCGTCCCGTAATTTCAAGTAACTTGGTCCCTTGGAGTACGTAGAAGCGATCGGAGACGGGCCGTATTTTCACGTGCGGCCCAAAATATAAAATCCATTGTCGCTGTACTTCCCTGCATCAAGTTTCTCTTTTTTTCTTCGTGTGCATACACATGTACAGTGTCTCTGTGCTTTTGCTCGCCTCCGTCGTTTGCTTCTTCGTGGTCTGTTTTGCCTGGCAGAAGCTCTGTAAAAGTCCGGCGTCTTGGCTCAAACAGTTGGACATACTGGGACGCCCCGGGAAGCATACACTCCCAGGTACAGCCGTAGTTTGCGGAGGAAGGTGTGTCGGTTGATAGATTGCTTTGCGTGCCTGGCTAACCAACCTCAAAGCATTACAGGGATCATCACGGCTCGGATCTGCGCTGATCACTTCGAACGAGTGATTATAATTGACCCAGACATCGAGGATCCTGGGAAGCCTAAGACTCGGATTTTGCAATATAACGCGGCGCACGGTGAGCTCCCTGTGAATTGCAGTGACTTGGACCGAACATTCCTTCAGTTTTTCTCAGTCTCTTTGTCGAGGGCATGCGGCGACTGTGGTCTAATTTTGATGCAGAGATAATAGCGGCTGGCGGCCGGTGAGTGTCGGTGCAAATAGGTATTCCCGTCTCACGGAATAGGCTCCTAGATTCAATATTGCGGATACTCAGTTACATTACTCTGGAATCCCCCTGTTGAATCCATACCATGACTATCCACCTGGCCAATTTCCACGGACGTTAAATATGAGAAGATTTCTTGCTCAAGAGGTGCTCCATGCTCGACTGTCTATGTCTTCGAATGTCACTCGGCTCGCTGGGACTGTCAGAGGAGTTCGCGCAGCAGAGGATAGGGCGTCTCTCGAGTCGGTTATAGTTCGTCAACTCGATGGTTCTCAGCTGTCTCTTGACGATGTCAGCTTGGTCGCGGGTCAGTTCAAAACTCTGTTAGTTCGGTTTCGATCTAATTGTTGGTACAGACTGCACCGGGTCAACTCAGGCAGGCTTAAAATGGCTGAAATCAGCGGGATTCAACGTTCCTCAAGATATTTGTTCTCGTTATCATGCAAATATCTCCTATGTCACTGTATATTTCACTGTTCCTCCAGAGCTTGGGGTTCGGCTTCCCATTCCAGCAGCTCTACTGAACACGGCCGTGGTATACGCTTACCTTCCTCACGATGAGGCACATTCGCCGATTGTTACCCTCTCGAACGTTGACAATAGCATGAGTATGTCGATAACTTTGTGATCCAAAATCTGCGAGTGAATTTTCCCAAGTGCAACTCCTCTTCATGGATACCTATGGACACGACTTACCGCGAACAACCGTCGAAGTGATTCCATTGATCACTGGAATCCGAGGATATAAAAAGCCCATTCCGTCCTGGTTTATCGAGGTCATCGAGCTTCTTTGCGGGCACGGAAACCCATCCTTTCATGCCATAAAAACTCGTACGCCGTGTCTTGACCATTTTTCATAGCTAAAAAATATCTTTAGCCACTCAATCATTCGTCCGATATCACAGTTTGGCCGCCGGAGACCTTCCCTCGAATTTCATTGCTGTGGGTGACGCTTTTCTGCAATTGAATCCCATCCATGGGTAAGTGTCACCCCATCCAGCTACCACTGCTTGGCCATTGACCCGTTTAAATAGCCAAGGACTTTCCAAGGCCGTCATAAATGGGATGGCCTTAAATTTTCTTCTCCATGCGATGACGTCCAATTCCGGCGTTACCTATCTCCCTAGAGATTTTTCTGCGCGTTATTTTAAAAATTCTTGCCCCACAATGAATGCTCTTTGGCGCGTCGAAGCTGATCTTGCACTTGGAAATTCTTCACTGATGCCATGGCCTTTCAGGGATGCCACTCGATTGCACGGTAAAGTTGTCTCAATTATGTCTGGCAGTTTTTACTTGTTTAACTCTCAGACTACGGATCACCCCGTTGTGTACCGGTGGATGGAGAAACCAAGGACATCGGGCGCTTTGCACGCTGGTTTGAACGTAAATTGATATCAGCTGCCGCTAAAGTGAGTCCGGCTGTTATCCGTTTGCCACCCTTGTTCACGAGCCACGATGTATTCAGGACAAAGAGGTTGCGTCCGCCCTGTGGCACGTTCGGCACTTGTTTGCATCCGAGAGAGTCTTCTTCGCCCCTACAGTCCTTTGGAAAGTTCTTAGTACTCGCTCCTTATTTCAATAGCTTGCACAGGCGCGTCTCATCATCCGTATCATAATCCACGAATTTAAACAGTTTTCAACCAGATGTGACATGGTCTTGGCATTTTTTCCCTCATGTGTAAGCGGCCGTCGTATGGCAGTAATATTGTAACATTATTATTGCAATCTGTTCGAAATTCACACACCTTCGTTGGGAGAAAAATGCACAACATCACGCCGGTTTATGAGACTAGAAAACAAACACAAATTGAAGGTCTGGAAAAAAAATAAGTGTTGATGCATTAAGGAATACACAGATGTTCACGACGTGAAAGTCACTGGTGTTGTGCGCAGAGAGAGAACAGCAACACCTCCTCGGCCAGCGTGACATTTTGCCAACCTGCAATCAATAGATCAAATGATCTCCGGACACGGCGACTTCAGGCCAGAACATTTATCTCTTCATCTACAGTAGTATAATCTCATACATGCTTCGGTTTCATCTGAGAATCTTCTGAGTACAATCTGGCATCATTTGTTCAAGCAATCAAGCTCATTAATGTGCTCAGTCAACTTCTTGATACAAGAAACTTGGATGTATCTAGAAATGACCATTGTCGCGCACGCTTGCGCGCCAAGCCCGAATCACCGTCTACCGGATCAACGAATACCTTGTCAAAATTCGGCATCTCCCGTTACTTACACCGCCCGCTCTCACCCACTCCATACCCAACGACGCATGGTCCTCCCGGACGTCTGACATCTAACACTCAGTGCGCAACATGTTTATCTTGATTACTACTTCATTACTTGGTTCATTTCTCTTTTGTTTCACTCCAATATCACCATATTCCTCATTACTTTGGTTAAATTTCGATCCTTTTCTATTATTCGTCTATTGTCTCTCTAAAGTCTTGGCTCCGGCGTCTCTAGTTTCCGATATCTCTCTTGTGATTTCTACTGTACCTTTCTCCATTTACATACCGCTCAACCATGTATAACAGACTGATATTTATTTCAATGAAAACTGGTTATTCCCCACAGTTCAACACTACGTTTTAGCTACAGTCCTCGCCTTCGCCGTCGCTCTCGCACTCGCATCGCTTAGTTCTCGCCATCCGCTCTTCGCTCACGTCTACGCCTATCGTCCCTCGCTCGCATTCCATTCTCGAACCCGACAGCCGCACAGTTACCAGTCATGGAACCGTTGCTGTTGAAACCCTTGCATTTTTATGTCCTCCACCTTCCTGGCATCGCTCACCTCTTGTAGGTAGTTTGCTCGCGCTTGAACGGTCAGCAGGCGTGTCACCATGTTTCTCCGATTTCGAGTTCTGTGCAATGCTTAATGCTCCTGGTTGTACATTTCAGGAAAATTTGGTGGTTATCGATGACTGAACCATGTCTCTGAAGTTATTTTCCATCTGTCCATTTAGTGTGTTGAAGAGCCTGTGCTGTTTTCCCTTTCGGTGTAATGGTACCGAATGCGAAGTTGTGCATTTGTAGAATGTATTCAACTTACCTGGCATCATTTTCAGCCAGACAAGAAAAGTTGTGTGGTAAATAATATTGTTACACTATTACCCTGCACCAAATGGGTGTTTTTGGCTTGAACTTGGATTGGACTGTGATCACCCATCCACGCCCTATAAATTGGTTTTGAAAGCCATTTTGTCGACTTGTGCAAGCCACTTCGTTGCCTTGATACTCGCGGTCAAAATAAGTGTTGGCATATTCATAAAACCAGTAATTTGGATTTTTTGGGAGGATGAAGGCACATTTTTACGTAAAACAAAATGTGGCCAGGATGGTAAAAACCCCCCGCAACACACCTGTCTCCCACACTCGGATCAGAATGCTGTGATCCGTTTTCATGAGCACATCAAATTTAACCAGGAAAATGACGCATGTTTATCTGGTGCTGCGGTGGTCCGATTCAGAACCAAGGGAGGCCAAAATGTAGGGATCAGTCATCAATTGCATGCACCATGTTGAATTTAAATGAAACAATCCTCCACATTTCACAGAAGCAATCGAAGGATTTTCATATTTGGCTGAAAATGATGGTCCATCACCCATTTATGATGGCATCAATTCTGTCACATCAGTTCTTGGACGTTACTGACCTTCCGATATGCTTTTACAGGTCAACGAACGATCTCCTCGTCAGTAAATGGCATAACAAGTCCTCTTTCAAGGTGATAGGGAGTGGATGAAATGTCAAGATGGCATCAAATAAAGTGTCGGAGCTTAAAAGCTTCGGACAGAGTCAGAATTGATGAAGTTGCAAGTAAATTCAAGTCACTTGTGCTAGTTTGGCGCTTGAATTACAGTGGTGACGGAAAGTTCTGCACAGGGCCGTTCTCAGCCATGATGGGATCAAATCACCCAAAACAAAATTCTACCCTTAAATGCGAGTGAAATGGAGTGTGTATGTACCATTTTTGTCATATCTTTCCCATACTGTTGTCCCGCAATAAAATAAATAGTAGTTTTTTTGAAAAATCGAATCTGTGAATTTGAGCGATAATGAAAAACGGCATATACCATCTCAAAGTACTTGCAAATACGACCCTATCCATATTTTGGTTGACCTGAATCGACAGGGTTTTGAGCTCAGAATCTTGCTTGCAAGTTGGTCACTTTGGCCAAAAATTGCACAAAATAGGCCAAAAACACTCAAATTGGCCAACTTGCAAGCAAGATTCTGAGTTCAAAACCCAATTGATTTAGGCCAACCAACATATCAATAGGGTCGTATTTGTAAGTACTTTGAGATGGTATACACCATTTTTCATTATTGTTCAAATCCACAGATTTGATTTTTCAGAAAACCGCTATTTATTTTATTGCAGGATAATGATACAGGAGAGATATGGCAAAAATGGTACATATACACTCTATTTCACTCATATTTCATGGTAGAATTTTATTTTGAGCGATTTGATCCCATCACGGCTGAGAACGGCCCTGTGCAGAACTTTCCGTCACCACTGTAATTCAAGCGCCAAACTAGCACAAGTGACTTGAATTTACTTGCAACTTCATCAATTCTGACTCTGTCCGAAGCTTTTAAGCTCCGACACTTTATTTGATGCCATCTTGACATTTCATCCACTCCCACCCCAGATGGCATCCATTCCTTATGGAATCTTTAGCGCCGAGCCTCCCGGCCGTATCGGGTTGCGTGCCGCCGTTTCGCTCAATCACCCTCCATCACTTCTCTGCCAAAGACACTCACTATTCTCTATACATTCTCCGGAATGCTCCCAGTTGCATACAAAATCCACTGGACTCAATTCAATCAAGCCTTCTCAGATTGAGAAGTAAAATCCAAATATTTTTGCATTATTAAAAGGGGATGGGAGGCCGCGAAGCGGCCGACCAGCCTCTTGTATCTGTTAAAATCGGAGAGTGGCTTGTGCGCTAAATGTTTTGTGGAGGCCCCAAAGCGGAGGTCTATTATTTATAATACCCGTTGGACATCATGGTAAGGCTCCAATCTTCTTTTGGAACGGTTCGGTACCATAGGGTGGTTTTGGTTTAAACCCCCATGTTGCCAACGTGAGGGGCGGTTTAAACCAGTTGAACCAGCTTGAACCCGGTTTAAACCATTTCAAACCATGATAAGCTGGTTTAACCGGTTTAACTTTCAGCCAGCTTAAGTTAGTTTAACTGGTTTAAACCGAAAAATATTCAACACAATCTTGCTCAAGTAAACCAAAAATATTCTTGGCACAAGGTAAACCAGTGGTTTAAACCAAGTCAAAACCAGCTTAAACCTGGTGTCAACCAGTTTGAAGCAAAAAAAAATCTTAACACAATCTTGCAAAAGGCAGATTCAGAATTGACTGAGTTCTTTTGAGTTAATTAGATATTTCAATTGGAGGGATTACTTGTATATTAACCAGATGTCCTGATTTCATATGTACATGTTTGATCTCACACTACCACCACAGATTCCTGACATGAACTTAATGCCGACTGTTTGTTGGCTATTAGGTATTGACAGAGTACTCAAGAGTACTTACAGTTTCACTTTTGAAGTTTTCAGCATGCTGCGGGCCATTACATGTTAACCTTTTTAGCAGACCTCATGCCCATTATTTATGCGCTCACCAACCGTTCAAAAGAGGCATTCACAATCTGTTATCATTGTGTTCTCCCGTCATCTCCCCAAATCCCTGCTACTGCCTTTTTTATTCCTATACTGAATGTTCTTGGCAAATTTTTGCATGCATTGTGTCTTCGTCAAGATCTCAACAGTTGACTCAGAACCAAGGAAAAGGTAAGGGCAATTGCAACTGCACCCAAAGGATCAATAATCTTGTCCTCAAGCCTGTTTATCAAGAGCTTCTGCAGTCAAGTAGAAGGGGTATCATATATTCATCTCTTGATGGCCGCCAAAGGACTCCACAAGATCTGGGCAGTATCAAAGCAATTCAAGACTTCGCTATGCTCAACTGTAACATCCCTATCTATCTGCAACATGTCTCAAAAATTATCCACTTGGACTTCTGTTACTCTGTTGTGATTTTCGGCGAAAATTTCTCAGGAGCTTTTCATTACCGAACCGCTTCTCGATCCAGACCCCACGTCTCTTGCTAGGATGGAGATACTGCGGAAGGCCGGAATGAGGATTACTCAACTATCGGACGAGGATGCGCAGACGCGTCTGAACTAATGAAGCCATGATTCTCCTTGGCCTTGAATCTTCTGTTTCGTGAGTCTCCGCAAATATCGATTCCGTTCCTATGTAAAGGATTTTCCCAGACTCTAACCCGTATGTCTTTTTGTATTCATTTACGACGAACTAAGGTTCCCGTCCTGTACCAAATCCTCACAATCGAATCTTCTCGGACGGTCACCAGTCCAGAACTGTCAAAGGATTAGCCCTCTCACTGTTGGCTCTGTAATTCTGCCGCAGTGCAAATCTTCTTCACAAAGACTTGGTTGGTTCCTCTGCTCACTTTCAATTTCACGGACCCCCAAACGCCACAATACTCTTGAAAATTCACCGAGTTCAATCATCCTTGCTTTTCATTGTTCCGTGAGCTTCGCTGCCCAGATTGAAACAAACAGAATGATCGGTCTGCCTCTCTGATTTTGAGCCTGGGAAAGGTAATCGGAAAGCTAGATTGAAGCCTCAACATATCCTCGTCTCTATTCGGGATATTGAACAATACCGAACATTCAAATTATCTCCACCGATCAATTCACCGCTGCCGAAGAGCTTGCCGACGGCCACCGGCGGTGAAACTCACTGACCTTGACTTAAGTTCATGGCCCTCCGAGCTGTTTTTCTACTCGAGTCTGGTACATTACTCAAGTCACCACACATGTTGTCAAGAAGTGCAGCGACGACTTAAGTTGTAGAGTTGCCACTAAGTTACGAATAATTGTATCAGTCATTCATTTTGCTTCGAACTCCGTATTCTCAGAGTGGCAATCACGCACGCAGATACTGAAGTCGTTACACAGACGTTGAGCCAATTGTTGGTCCTCGGTCAAGAGTTTGGAGAGTCACCGTGAGTGAGCTTTGGTTCGAGACTCAAATCGAGCCTGATTTTCATGTTCTTTGCAGACGAAACACTAGTATTATAATTTAATTACATCGTTGATTCGAGATTATTGATTCTATGGACTCGAATAATTGCGTTTGGACTTGAGTTCTGTGGTGCTGACTCAAGTTATTCTCAGGACTTCGGTAGTCTCTAGTGGGCATAAAATAGAGCAGGGATGCTGAGCAGGTCTCAAGTTACAGTGGTATACTAAGTACAAAAGCCTCTCTGAGCACTCTCAACCTCAGTCAACCTAAGTTATTATCTGGCCGGCGTCCAGTAATGATCGCCGTATTCGGCATGCTCACTGGAACAGACGCACGGACGGGACGAAACGAAACGAATTCCGAGCAGCCGCAGCGCAAGCTCCTCATGACGAGTACCTAAGTAGCAGCGCTCGATTACGGACTCGAATAAACATTCCTGCTTCTCTCCCGGGCCAACGCCCACGAGCGGCTGCGTACTATGTATCGGGTGCCAGCAACGCAAAGACAGGAAGGACAATGTCGAGGAAGCGTGTTGCCCGGGACGAGATGTGACCGGTGTCATGGTAGGGCTCAGATCTGCAGGTTATCATGAAGTGAAAGGGATGTAAGTTAGGAAGGGAGGTGGGCAAGGCGGGGGGTTAGTGCGGACAGCACCGAGTAGAAGGCGCAGTGGAGCGTATGGAGAGTCGATAGCGGAAATGCGGACAATCAAAATAACCCGTGGCAACAGAAACACTGTAACAGCAGAAATAAATCGAAGTCCATCAATGCCCAGATCCAAACGTCAGCTCCCAGGAGAAAAGGGTACACCGTTGTGGCTATTGTCCAGGTATGCGATGGAGTGGCGTGGCATGTACTGCCGTGAGTACGAGCACGGGCGTCTTCTGTGGACAATACTCGTTTCGATTTCAGCTTGCGTCGGTTCGCGTTCTCGAGCGTGACGAAAACGCCCAACAGGCGGCGTTGGTTGAGGGCACGGAACGGAGAGGCGCGTTGGATGTGAGCGTATTTGACTAGTGGTACCGAAAACAGGAAACGGTTGATTGATTGCTAGCATTTTAGGGTGAATGCGTGGGGAAGACAATAAACGGAATACAAGGAATAATGGGTACATGGACGAATCGGTGAGAGCCAGCCAGCGGGCCAATTTCATTCGACTCGACAAGACAGACAAGACGAGATGAGCGAATACAGCACAGGCACCAGGGAGCGCTGTGAATATTCGACGAGCAAATACATAACCGTGGCGGAGTGGTTGGGAGAGATGCAGAGTTGTGGAGAGCCATCACGGTTAAAGCACGAGCACGGAATGCGCGCTCGTTTGAGCTAGAGGCAGAGAGAGAGGAGTGCGCGGATGGCGGCGGAGAGTGGGATAATGCGGCTTTTGTACATTCGCGACCCACGAGCTTGCGTGCAAGCGCTGCATCACACTGAGAGGCAGGGACAGACCAGAGGAGAGCGGCAGCGTTGCGGTCGGAGGCTGAACCCCAAACCAGCGGCGTTTGAATGCCAGAGCGAGCGGTTGCAGTACGACTACGTAGTGCACACGTTAGCGATCTTACGTGGACACGCTTGCACATATACGGTTCGAGTTATCGGTGAGGAAGCTAAGGAGCGAAACGAAAGGTGGAGCAGCATGAAGCACAGATTCGGAAGCACGAGGGGCAGAGGATGAAGAATAGAGAATCTTGACGTGAAGCGGATGACGGAAGACGACGCCGAGGATAGAGTTGATTTGAACATGACGTGGTGGGGCAACGACGGGTAGTTTGATGCGGAGAGGGGACTTACATATATCTTGGCGCCGGTGGTCTGATGCGAAGCGGACGACGGGCGACGACGCCAAGGATGGAGCGTGACGTGATGGGGTGACGAGGTTGCGGGTTATTCGATGCGGAGGTAGGTAGGTAGCATTACACGGCCGGAGAGCAAGATAGTCGATTTCCTCTCGGCGCTGCAGAAGAACGCGCGGATGCTTATTCAAGAATTGTGTGCGGCCTTGGAGCGTGTGAGATCCGCGAGTGCGGTTGTCAGAACCAGTAGAAATCCAAAGCGTAGAGAGACGACGCGACCACGAGGAGGGAGCCCTCCGAGGAACTCGGCTATGAGACGGCGTAGAGGTTCGGAGCAAAGAGCGTTTTGTGGCGGTGCAAAGTGACAGATCCGCTGATGTCGGGCGTTGGCGCTTGCCTCTCGCCACTGCAACCTCGCCACAATCGACGACGACGACGAACCGGAAGACTGGCCGCGGCTACTGCGACGTAGACCGCACTGAATGCGTCGTCGATGCGCCACGCAGTGGTCCGTTTCCGAATCGCCTCCCCCAGCCCTTATCGTTGTATCGCTTGATCTCCCGCCACGTCACGGCCTCTCCTCCTGAATCTTGACTGGCTTCGTTCACTCCCTCGACTATGCGTATTCTGCGCCTCTCTCCTCTCTCTTAACGCAGCAACCTTTCATCCTCGTCTTTCTCCAATCTCCTGATCTTACTCAGAAAGCAGCTCACCTACACCACAGCCTGCGGCTGCTGTTTGTCTCCCCAATATTACTGAAGAATTTTTTCTTTGGGCTCCATTGCTCGCTGAGTACCCTCCCCACATCGCGTTTCTCTCTAGTCTCTCGCAGTCAGACTTGCAGTGCGAGGTAGTTCAAACGTCTATCCAGAGTTTTTCAGAAGCAGAGATATTGATGTCGTGGACGTGTTCCTCTATGGGAACTAGTCTGTATCAGCTGTTGCATGTGTTAGTTGTCTCTTTCGAGATTGCTAAAAGCTCCTCGGTCAACATGTTCTGAATCTGTGTTCATTCGAATTCGGCGCGTGAGAATTCTCTTCGCTGGCGCTGTGGACTGTGCCACTGATTGATATTGAGCACGTCCATGTCCACTAATTTTGAACCCCAGGCACTATTTTCTGTTACACGTTCAACCCGGACAGTAACTAGATGAGGTCAGGAAAACTTTCAATGTAAAAAAAATTAGACAACGACTATACATACTTCAACCACGAGGGAAACGAAAACCGGAGGATAAATAGGCTGTTTGTAATGTGCCCATGTGGATTTTCGCGTGCAGTCACTGTATTTCCTGAATGAAACAGACATAAGAGCAAGAGTCTAGGTTGTAGTATACTGCTAGAACCAAGGTCCAGAAAACTGTCAATTACATGCTTGTAGTCTATTATGCTGATTCCCAATAAATAATGACCCCCCCTCTCTGCCCCAAGTCATGGCACAGAAATTAATTTAGTGTCTTGCGGTTATCACTGCATGGCGATGGGTGATTGCACGGGTCCCTCTCTGCACTCGAGAATCTGTAAATCACCTACGTCTCTCTAAGAGAACACAAAAACGAAGATCTCGTTGCCAGTGGCATACCTTTGTCATGTGAATCCCCTACTTACTCGATATCGGGCACCTGACGGTCTTCACCGCCGCCGCCATATGTTAAACTGCCAAGAGGCTGCAGACATTATATTCATTTTATTGCATGGAAAGATCATAGAATCATGGAGCATACTTACCCCCGAAGTGGTGACCAAGACGCTGTCCTGCGTAGCCTTTCAGCGGCAGCCCAGTGAAAGATAGAACTCAGAATTACTCGCCAAAGAAAAAACCACGCTGTGCTGTTGCTGGCGGAGCCTCTCCCGTGTATTGAGCGTGGACATCAAACAGTTGCAGTACAGCTTGCTAAGACTGAGGTCCCAAACGAGATCTACATCCGTTAATATATCGATGGAAAAATAATCGAGAGGATACTTACTCCTGGGGGGTAGTAGGCGAGTTAAATTTGTCGATTAATGAGCTGTGGGTGTGTCACGTACACGGCGTTGTGCTGCGAGTAAAACAGCCGGTCAAACGATCGACAGCGAGAATACATATGAATATGAGTGAGACTTGCCGGGAAAATCGTAAAGCATGCAACGTCTAAGATACTGAACAGTGCTCTGAGAAGTCTCAGTTGCCGGGAAAAAATGCTGGTGAATCCGTACGTTATCATACCAGTCTGGATTGTCACTGAAAATATGATGAGTCTTCGCTAGCAAGGCTGATATCAAGGGAAGACATACTCCGGATGAGTTTGTTGAACACACAACTGGTAGCAGAGGAACCTGTCTTGTTTCGTGACTGATAGGCCAAAGTCAGTCGGTGTTCGCATTGCTAATGGCACAGATATGCAGCGTACCAATGTTATCACGAGTGAAGCAGTAATGAGAATATCCGCCACACAGGCCGCAAGCAACCAGAGCAAGCCCGAGTTATGCGATAGTGGCTTGGTAAATTGGCGGACGATTTGAATTGTGATCTGGTGAATTGGATGAGTTGCAGGACAGGGAGACAGGTGATAGACCGACAGCAGTCCAGACACCACCGGCTGTGAACATTTGAAGTTTATCAGTATCAGCGTACAGTACAAAAACGATCCTGGTACCGAAACTGGCTATTGCGAGCACCGAATTATTGCAGGAATCCAGAAAGAATTAGTCAGTCGGTGGATTCGCCACGCGAACAATAACTGGATGGGCATTGAAACAAGCACCTGTATACCTTGATTATGGCGCTGCTGGAGAACAAATGCAACAGACTCACAATGCATAGCGGCTCTTGAAAGAAAAATGCCGTTTCAGAGAAATGAACTTGATGGTGGTGACCTACCTGTCATAAGGACTGAACATGCTGGATAAACACACGCATAATTCAAGAAGGGATCTATGACGCACCAATCCGGGAAAAACACAGGTTCTTGACCTGATAAAACTGAACGGCAGGACATGAACCAACTGTGAGGTTCGTACCATACTCCAGAATGAGCGGCTGATACACCATTGCCATATTGAGGGACGTGTTTGCAGTCTCCACAAAGAACAGAAAAGCAATCTACAAGGAATGAGGAAGAATTAGGTCCAAACAATAGGTCGACTTACGAAGAGACGCATCCACTTGGGATCTCTGTTCATTCTGATGATTTGTCTGTAAGCCAACGATTAGGAGACTCCACACGTACCGTTGGTACACTTGATAGTAGGTCAATGTCTGCCGAGCAAGTTGAGTTAAGTTCCGATTAGGACGGGGGGGTACAGACCTGCATCAATAACACCTGTGCCAACCTTCACTCAGGTAAGGTATTGAAGGGAAAACATTCGGACGTACTCCGTAGAGAATCATGTTGAATAGCACCCCGATTAATAGGGGTCCGTAACTATTTCATTGACAGTGAAGATTATGATTTTCTTGACAGAGAACAATGAGACGCACGAGAGCTGAAAATTTGGGAGATTGGGAGCGGGGGCAGAAATCATTGAAACAAATGACAAGAATAGTGTTGTGCTGTTCTTCCTAATTATATATGGCATTCAAAGTGCACAGTCATTTCTGCTTCCCATTGACAGCGGCTTTTGAGAGTGCTGTGCGGCTTCTCTCGATCCAATACTCCCCAGTTCAAAGACAGCCTCATGCACAGCAGTTCCCACAAACTTTCAAAAGAAGGCGCCGGCAATAATTTGGTGAATACATCCGCCAGATCATCTTCTGTGGGAACATCAAGGAAAATGATTATCCATCATTCAACACCTTCACAGCTGCAAGGATGTTGCACCTCGAAATGCTTTGCATGCTGATGGTAGGTAACACTGCAGGTTATCTCCAACCCTAGCCTCATAGGTTATATGTTTACACAGTGATATTGAACCTAAGGGTGGTCCATAGGGTGGATGTATCCAGCACATAATGAGGGCTGTGCTTGCACAGCTCATTTTCGCCATATTCTAGCTCGGTTTGAACCGTTTTTCTGCTGTGGCTGATATATCGTTCATTCCCTTCACACAAGGGTCAGAAGCACACCGCAGGGCAGGCCTAGAGCAGCTGTATAGCTGCTGCATCCTCACTGCTGTTGCACAGCTCATTTTGGGCCATTTTGCTGTTCTGTGGGAAGTATCTCATTCAATCTGCACACCGCAGGCTGTGGAGTATACTCCAGAGCCTATACCAGCTGCATATCTGCTGTACTCATGCTAAATGTAGATCCATACAAGGGGTCAACAACCCGTGGAGCGGGTCGCTATCCACTCTGGTGAATATATTGCTTTGAGAATGAAAAAATGTACAGGCCCCAGACAATGATAGTGGATCCATCATTGATCGAGTCCTTGCGCATGCAGTGGTGTTGATCCGTCGAATTCCTGCAGTCTGATTCACTCCCACGAAAGAACGGGAGAATCTGTGAGCAGTGGTATGCTGTTTTCGCCGCGGTCCCGCCATTGATTGATCCAAATTCGTTCGCCGACGCCGTTGAGCTTCACGACGAAAACAGCGACACGCTCCTTGTCAGTTTTGTCATTCATTAGGTTGTTTATCAAGGCAAGCACTTGGATTTCAGGAGGAAAAGTTGAGGGTGCGAGTAAGATGTGCAAGTAGAGTGAAAAGCCATTAATTGCACAAAGGTGGAGACTTGATATGAACAGCATCAGGAAAAAGCCCCATTTTGAAAGTGGAATCCGAATTCCTTGAAGACCCAAGGATGTCGATAGACGCGCGGGGGCCGAGAAGCAGCAAACCAAGAATGACAGGGTCTTGACCATCTTGCACAGCCCGGATTCCAGAAGCTACAGCGTGTATTCCGAGCCCAGAGAGGTGGATGATGCGAGAGGTTATGTAGCAGATGATCAGATCTTCGCATAGGGGCGCAGAGGTGAAAGAGTGGAAAGATGACGACATGCGAGCGGAGATTCAAAATCTTGAAGCGGAGATTCAAAAGGCTTCAGACAGACACAGACAGACAGAAGTTATTTTATAAATAGGGTGATGCATGCCAACTGGTCTATTCAATGCATCTCACACTCACAGTTCCCTGCTAACTCATTCGCTGCCTTCAATATCATATGGACACTCGCTCGTCTGTTCAACATTTTCAGTATATTTCAGCTCGTTTGGGCTGTTTCACTGTTCTGTGGGAGGTATATCATTCAATCTGCACGGCGCAGTGTCCTCACCGGCACAAGATCTCCTCGATGCTTTCGCGAGCCTCGAACGCTGGCTACGCTAGCTCTCGCCCTCTGCGTTTGGCGACGATTCCTGATTGATTTCCGAACATCTACATGTTCGCACCGACGCCCTCTCAGCACCACGGGCGGGCAAGGACTCCCAATGTCCGTGCGTCTCATGTCAACTTTGCGGTCGGCAAATACTCCTACAGCTTATCCACAATGTCAGCCCCGAATGTGCCTCGCTGAGTGGCTTTAAGTATCCTGATGAATCGCCGATTATGAATCGGAGGCGGCCAACATCACGCAGCGGCTTCGAGATCGAGACTGCCTACATCACTAGTATGTCTTGCGCCCCCATTCCTTGCATCATCATCAAATTTGCTGCAACTCAGTTATGAAATCCTGCCACACAACTCAGCTCAATACCTGCAGCGTTCTCCCCTGTGCTACGCGGAACATTGTTCATTGTGTGCAGCCAGAAGCCAAGTCTAAGTGCCAGCGTCACAGAATGGCTCAAATTCTGGAGAGAGGGGAAATGACAGCTCTCTGTCCTAACATTGCAAGAGAACAGCTAACGGACGCAACGCGATCCAGCTTTCTGCCGAGAAAAATCAAAGAGCGGTCCAAGAGTTGGGGTACTGAGATTTAGCCAAAGTGCAATAACCGGACCGTGAAGGCATTTGCAGTATCGTGGATTCGGCATTCAGCCTGGAACAAAACGGAATTGCGATAGTGGGTTGAGGTGGCGCTCCACCTTCACCACGAAGCGTCATTGGAAAAGAAGACATCGATCCCACAGACGCATTGAGTTGGTGCTGCGCAGATTCGGGAGCAGAGGAGGAAGCCGGGTAAGTATAGTACAATCACCAGTTCGGGAGCGAGCCTTGCGAGACGCAAAAGAGTAGGGCAATCTTCTTTGCAATGTGCAGCCAGTTGTCACCGACGGTGGTGAAGAGTCGGTATGCAGATTTTGAGTGCGCTTTGTGTCGCTGCTGAGACGGGTCGAATTTGCCGCTGTCCAAGACTCGCCCACTTGCTGATGATGGCGAGAGCCAGGTGTCATTACACTCGTGGACTAGATCATGGCCTTCAGGAATAAAGGCTGTTCGCTGTTCCTTTCTGTTATCCACTCTCGCAAATTCGGAAGTGCGTGTGGGGCGAAATAAATGTAGTCTTTCTCAGACAAATGCTATAACAATTAGTTCGTACCTCGCTAGTTATAGTGGTTAGGTTACCACGCCCTGATAAGGGGTGTTCGGCGCTATCACTGATTGATGGGAGATGCACAACCAAACAGCTCATTCACGTTCACGAGTCGAAGCTCAACAATATGTGTTTTGAAACAATGTTTTGACCATCAAGGCCAATTCATTGTCCCACACAACTCACAAGTCACAAGAAAGGGTTTCCGTGCTTTTAGTTTTACATACTGTACTTTTTCATTCAAATCGACTCGGGGTGTGATGCGTGACCCATTTGAGCAATTCGGGATTTCGGTAGCCAGCAACTTTCTGCATGACACTGCAAAATTTTCGAGATTCGAACCGAAAATTTTCGTTTTTTTATAAGGTAGATGTCATACGCACGCATCGAGTCACGTGGAATGTGATGTCACGTGTTACAGTAACGTGGGAAAGCGTGAAATCCTGCAACAATCTCTTTTTTTTCCATTGTACCTCTCTGGAACCAGCAAAATAAATTTCTATTACTACAATGAATGTACTGGCCAACTTCTGTGAGCACTTCTATGTCTAAGATCTTCAAGATATGAAGGTGAAAGTGTCCGATGCCCTCTGTATTTTTTTGTTGGCCCATGCAGCATCTGCCCCATCGAGCCTGTGGAAGTATGCATCAGCAAATCGTGATGATCTGGTTGCGAAACAACACATGGAGGCAAGTGGAACGGAGTCAAGACCCTCAAGCATATTTCGTGTCAAGTCCTCCTCCTTAGATGATGGCGGGAACATCCGGTAAATGTAAGGGCAACCCTGCGGCCCGAGATCAATCTCAAGAGTCCTGGCAGAGGAGAATCCAAAGTATAAATCAGTAGTACATGAAATACATGCATGGCGCACCTGGCAGAGGAGAATCCAAAGAGAAACAAGTCTAAGGATCTCCGCTGGCAAGTGCCCAACTATATACAAGTCATCCATGTGAATCCTGGCGCTGATCTCCGTGCATAACAGTGATCTTGGGCGGCGTTGCACGTAATATGCCAGTGGGCGGTGTGAGTACCCCTTTTTGGGAGGGACTCGGGAGGTTTCGGAAGTGGGAGCGGAAGAGCTAGGAGAGCTGGAAGTGGGGGTTCCCCTTACACCACCCCCCCCTTGGAATACAGCGCCTTGATGCATAGAACGCACATGGGCTGAGGGGATGCGGAAAGGAAGGGAGTCGAAGGTGGCAGCAGCAATATGATGCGGTTTGCCAGGGTACTTCCGATAAAAGTCCTCTCCGAGTTCTGGAGCAAATACATCAGAGTGTTTAACCCACTTGTTATGGTCTGGACCATAGCCTTTGAAGCTGCACATATACCAAAGGCTCCGATACCGAACCTTTGCATCCAGAATCTCGTCAACCTCCCATTGTTGGTCTCCAGGCTCGTCAAGCACTGGAGGTGGCTCATCATAGCTTGGACGTCCCTCAAAAGGGTCATCTTCTGCCAGTTGGAGCTTGACAACGGGGAAGACAGGGTGGAGTGCAGAGTACCGGAGAGGGAGCTCAAGTTTATAGGCCCCCTGACCCACGACCTTTATCACCTTGAAGGGCCCGAGGCGGCGGTGGGAGAATTTGGGGGATGGTCGTGTGGTCCGGATGTCAGAGGCATCTAGCCACACTCGATCTCCAACTTTGATCTCTGGTGCTCGGAGCCGCCTCCGGTCATAGTACCGCTTATACTCATCCTTTGCCTTCACCAGAGCAGAGCGTGCCTCAGAGACACCCAAGGCAATCCAGTCGCAGAATTCATTTGCACTCTCTACCCTAGAGCGAATACCGTTGGGCTCAAATCCCATGCGGGGGAGCCATCTGGTGTCTGTCATGAAGGGAACTTGTTGGGTAGAAGAGTGGATGTGGTTGTTGTATGCAAATTCCCCAGCTGGAAGAAGCTCATCCCAGTCATCCTGTTGGTAGTTTGTGAAAATGCGGATGAACTGTTCCAGCTCCTGGTTGATACGCTCTGTCTGGCCATCGGTCTGTGGATGATATGCAGTGGAGGTTGCTGGCTCGACTCCAACAAGGCGCCACAGCTCTTGAGTAAAATCTGCAATGAACTGTGGGCCTCGGTCGGTGATGAACTTCTGAGCCATGCCATGGTGCCTCCAGATGTGCCGGTAGTAAAGCCGGGCAGTGCCTTCTGCATCAATCTGGGTGTGGCACTCAATAAAATGAGCACGTTTCCCCAGAACATCTGCTGCTACCATGATTGTATCGTAGCCGTGTGCCTCTGGGAGCTCGACAATGAAGTCAATAGAGACAGTGTCCCACCGCTCCTCTGGAACCTCTGTTGGGTGAAGTTCTCCTATTGGGAGGTGCCTGAGGGCTTTGGTCTGGCAACACAGGTTGCAAGTGGCAACATATCGGCTGATGTGACGGGACATCTGGGGCCACCAGTAGTTCCGGGAGATTAACTCCAACGTCTTAAACCTTCCAGCATGGCCTGCAACCCGTGTATCATGGTGGAACTCCAGGATTCGACGCCAAAGGTCCTTGTCCTGGGGGGACAACAAGTTTCCTTCGGAAGTACAAGAGACCTCTATTGACATGCCATTCTGCAGTCTGAGAGGAGCGAGCTTCACATACCTTGAGGAGCTCCCGAGCAGCAGCTGCAACAGGTTCCTCAAGATCTGGGGAACCTGCAAGGGCCTCTTGAATGTCCTGGAGGGTTGGAACCTCTGGACCTGCAATGGCAACACCCTCTATTGCCCAAATCTGGAACAGCTCCAGGTGGAGGAGGATGAGATCCTGGTCATCCGGCATAGCTCCATGGTCTGGACGCCTTGACAAGGCATCCAGACAGCCCATAAGGCTCCTGGGTTTGTGGTGCAGCACAAAGTAAAACCGGGACAGATACAGGGACCACCGTGCCTGCCTCCGATTCAAGTTCTGTGCCTTCTGGAAGTACTCCAAGTTCTTGTGATCAGTCCAGATCTCCACTGGATGCTGCGCGCCTTCGAGGAAGTGTCGCCACTCCTCTAGAGCTCAGACAATTGCAAGCATCTCCTTGTCATGGATCTCGTAGTTTCGTTGGACTTCACTCAAGCTCTTGGAGTAGAAAGCAACTGGATGCCACTTCCCATCTGGACCCTCTTGTGACAGAACAGCTCCGGTTGCCTGGTCAGAGCTGTCTGCCTCCACCCGATAGGGTTTTTGTTGGGTCCGGAAGCAGCAGAACTGGATCAGAAGTGAGTGCATCCTTGAGGCCTTGGAATGCTCTCTCTTCTGATGGTCCCCAGACCCATGCAGCACCCTTCTTAGTGAGATCAAAGAGTGGGCAGGCAATGTCTGAGAACCCTCCAATGAACCTCCGATAGAAGTTCGTGAAGCCAAGGAACTGCTGCACGTTCCGCTTGTTCTCGGGTGATGGCCAGGTGGCAATTCCAGCAACCTTGACAGGATCCATCTCGACACAATTGTGTGAGATAATCACGCCAAGATACTCGATAGACGTCTGCTCAAACTCACATTTCTCTGGCCAGAGAAAGAGCTTGTGCTGCCGAAGGCGCTGAAGCACCTCTGCAACAACCTTCCGGTGAGTTGCACAGTTTGAATGAGCAATAAGGATGTCATCGAGGTAGACCATAACGTCTCCAGACAGGATGAGGTCTTGGAAGATATCATTCATCATGGTCTGGAATGTTGCTGGAGAGTTGGTAAGGCTGAAATACATGACCGACGTTATTGAAGCCCCACCAGACATCGAGTTTCATGAAGAACCAGGCTCCCTTCAACCAGTTAATGAGATCATTGATCAAAGGGAGGGGGTACCGATTCTTCACGGTCATCGCATTGAGTGCCCGGTAGTCCTGAACAAACTGGAGACCTCTATCCTTCTTTTTGACAAAGAAGACTGGAGATGCCATCGGGGATTTAGATGGATGGATGCAGCCAGTGGCTAACCCTTCCTCAATGAAGGCATCAAGCTCCTTCTGTTCGAGAGGGGAGATAGGGTAGACCTTACAGTTAGCCGGCTTAGCATCCGGGACAAGTTCAATGGCGTGGTCCCATGAGCGATGCTCTGGAAGAGAATCAAAAGATTCTTTACTCAAGACATCCCCAAACTCACAGGCCCATTCCGGAATAGAGGCTCCAGCTGGGGTAGAGTTCTTTGCAAATGCCTCTGCGAGTCTCTGAGAGACCGTAGCAGTTGCACGGATAGATGCAGGGGGAGAGAACCATGTATAGAGGATACGGTCTTTGTCTTCAAGTGGGGGATCATCTTCATCGCCACCGAGCTTCACGCCTCCCCTTCCGAGCCTCATCACAACATGTTGTACAACTGGAGGGGCAGCGAGTCATGCTGACCTTCCCGGTTTCCCAGTTGACTTCCGGATTATGCTTCCAGAGCCAAGACATCCCGAGAATGAGCTTCTCCTTGCCCAGTCAAGTGACTGCGAACTAGACACGTTCCGAGTGGCCATTGTACCGGAGGACTACATCGGCAACCTCAGTAATCGCTCCAGCCTCGTTCGGAAAACCATCCACATTGAAGATGGGGATAGGCTGGGACAGCCGCCCGAACAGGAATGCCTGATTCTAGCACATAGCCGGAATCAATAAACTCGGAGGTGGCTCCACAGTCGAGGAGACCATTGAGGGACACCTTGATGGCATTATCAACGGACTCAAGCTCTAGTGGGAGCTGGAGAGAGTTGCCTCCAGGCAATGCAGCCGCAATGTAGTGCTTAGACAGTCTGCGCTCCCAGCCAGGCTTCCGGACAGGACTGGGCTGGGGCAGCTGGGAGGGGAGACAGACTTCTGGCAGCTGGCCCAGGCCATATGGGGTGGTACCAAGGCTATCCTCCAAAGGCCCTATCGCTTATGAGTTCCCAGTGTGAATTTCAGGTGCGATAAATGCAGGAAAAGCAGCAGGAGGCGTGTTTCCCACTCTCGGGGGAAGACCGGGCTGAGATCCTGGGCCAGTCCGAGTCCGGGCCGGGCCGGGCCGGGGAGGCCGGGAGGGCGCGCAAGCCTCTAACAAGGGATCCAAGCCGAAGTGCTGCACAGTAGGGCCAGCTTCTGGAAGCCTTTGGACACCCAAGTGGCTGGTACCAAGGGCAGGCAGGGTTTGGGGGGAGACAGGCTCAGGAGGTGTGTCTTTCACTCTGCTGTTCATACTGATGGCGTCAGGAGGATTATGATGGCATTCCGACTCATTATATAAACATGCAAAGTGATTATGGGATGCGACAGAGGGCACACTACTCACTCGTCGCACCTGACAAAACCCTCCAGAGCCTCTAGCATGTCACTCTCTAGCACAGAGCTGGAGGTTGTGACATGCACAACCAACTCCTCCAAAAGATCACCACCCAGCTGGTGGATGACCTCATCAAGAACATCCGTGACACGGACGTCTGCTGGTGCAGTGCAGGCATTAGCCAGATGCCCTGGCTCGCCACAGCGGTAGCAGCGCTGGGGTCCAGAGCCAAAGCACGCATGTGTGCAGTCCACATCCATGGGCACTGGAGGTGGGGGACGGGGGGCTGCTCGAAGCAGTGATAGCCTGGTTGATGGCTGGAGACAGGCCAGCACGATACTTCGTGACCTTGACCAACGGGTCAGTGTACCCAGCAAGAGCAGCGAGGTCTTCGAAGTCATCCATGTATGCGAAGATGTCTCGAGTGCCCATGTAGTAATCCCGGGACTCAAGTTTTTGGAGCGCATGGTCTTGCTCATTCTCGCCAACGAATCGGAGCCGGAACTCCTGGACAAATGCATCCCAGGTGTCAAATGGGAAGATGGTCTTGTCACACTGGCGCTCGACCCAGCGTTGTGCAGCGCCATTGGACATGTAGGTCATTGCAAAGCGGACAACCTTCTCCTCAGAGGGCTCTCCAGCATCGAGGAATGCCTCTGGGAGAAGCCGTGCATACTGCCGGACGCTATGCAGAAAGGACCTGCCTTTGGTGCAGTCTCCATCAAAGACGAACAGAGAGTTCGGTCGGAGGACCGATTTTGCAGTGGGGTGTACATTTTCGAAAAGTCCTGGACCACCCACTGGACCTGGAGCAGGAGGGGCGGGGGCAGGTGTGGGAGCAGGTGCGCTATTGACAGTATGTTGGAGGAACCTTTCGAGTAACCCCTCAAGGCGGTCCAGGTGAGCCTCCACAGCCGTAGCTTCCAAAACCTCTGGAGCATCCGAAGTGGAGGACTGGTCCATGACAGCACTCAGAAGAGCAGAGGAGGGGGCAAGATTCGGGGTTGGTGTGGCCAGAAGGCTTTCATAGCTGTCCGAGTCACTGCCTACGCCGTACGTCGGAATCTTGACTGTTTAATCCCTTAGAGACTTGTTTCTGCTGTAAGGGCAACCCTGCGGCCCGAGATCAATCTCAAGAGTCCTGGCAGAGGAGAATCCAAAGTATAAATCAGTAGTACATAAAATACATGCACGGCGCACCTGGCAGAGGAGAATCCAAAGAGAAACAAGTCTAAGGATCTCCGCTGGCAAGTGCCCAACTATATACAAGTCGTCCATGTGAATCCTGGTGCTGATCTCCACGCGTAACAGTGATCTCAGGTGGTGTTGCACGTAATATGCCAGTGGGCAGTGTGAGTACCCCTTTTGGGAGGGACTCAGGAGGTTTCGGAAGTGGGAGCGGAAGAGCTAGGGGGGCTGGAAGTGGGGGTTCCCCTTACAGTAAATGCATTTAGCGTATCCCCAACAATGCTCAATGAAATTGAGCCCCAGGTGGTACTTGGGAAAAAAGATAACCTCGAAGCCCTTTTTCTCACAATGCTCTTCCAGCATGGATTTCTGTGCCTGGGTTTTGTACTTTTGCCCTTGCTTTGAGTTTAGGCATGTATGAAATATGTCTTAACATGATTAGGATGGCAGGAGAGGATAGATTTGTCGGTCACACCGGAGTTTGCTGAGTTTCGGGCCAACTGAAATGTAATCCGAAATGTGAATCGAAATGCAAGGTATCAGATTAGAAAAAAATCCAGCTGAAATTCAATCTGATTCAACTAGTTTCAGCTTGAGTTTCAGTCAGCCTGAAATCAGAGCTGAAATTATTAGATTCAGCTTTGATTTCAGTCGAACTGAATTTCAATTGGAAATTTTGAGTTTCAGATTACATTTCAGTTGACCTGAAAGTTGGCAGTCTTTTCCATGTGTAACATTTGGCTGGAGATTTCCCCTCTAATGGTAGGCACAAGTAAAATCCCCAAGTTTCAGAGCAGCTGAAATGCAAACTGAAATCAATTCCAAAATTCAAAGTATCAGATTCAGTTTCAGGTGAGCTGAAATGTGAACTGATTCTACCAGTTTCAGCTCTGATTTCAGCTCACCTGAAACTGAATCTGAAAGTTTGAAAATCAGCACTGATTTCAGCTCAACTTTTACACAATCTGAAATTTTTGGTTTCAAGTTGCATTTCAGTGGGCCCGAAAGTTGACACTTCCCAGTGTGTCGGTGGCAAAGCAAAAAAGCAGCTCAAGGCGGCGCATCACGTGCAGACACGTGATCGCGGCATTTCCTTTTTCGACCTCAAAATAAAGTACAGTAGCTCCGGTTCGGCCATGAAGACGAGATTTTTTTTCCCTCCCTCGAAATCCTGACCATGAATGTTCTGAAATGCCTTTTGAGTGAATGATTCACTTACTCCACACATTCCCCGTTCTTTGGGCTCTCTTATGTCGATGCTGACACGTGAAGTTGTGTCGTTGCAGGTCCACGTGCTTTCCCAAAACGGATGCTTCTATAATAACGCAGGTTGCATGGCGTGATAGCCATAATAGACTAGAATAAGTAAATGTGCATTGGACCGCCATAGAAATGACTGATTTCCCAGCAGAACAAACAATGTGATTGGCACCAGCTGTCTTTGTGGGGAGGAGATATTTACAATAACGGATTTCAGCGGTGGAACATCGGAAATCACGGAAAGCTTATAGGGCGGAATGAAAGTCCATTTGAACCCCATTTAGACCGCCATACTGGCCAGCTATGCATAACTTGAGCTGATAACTCGGATATTGATGCAAAGATAGCCAAATAAAGTAGCACATCATATTCAAATGTCTGCGACTGTCGAGGAGGTGGTGACGCAGATTGCACCCATACCCATACTATGCTCTTGGAACTCTAGTTCACTGATCTGCAAAATAAATAATTGACGTCGCTTCATGGAACCAAAATAGGAAATGCTTGGGAAATGCTTACCTTCTCGCGCTTAGGTGTGATATGTGCGGAGAGGTGTTGGGCGGTTGCTATGGGCTCGCCGGAAATGGACATATGGCCCGTAGCGAATACACAGGAAATGGACACATGTCCTGTAGCGAGTTGCTCCTGCAGTGACATGCGTGCATTCAACATTCCAACTGTCATACTTCGGAATTAGCAACCCCTAAGCAATTTCGATTCTATCTGCTGAAGGAAAGACTGACAGAAAGTATTGATGTAGAGCTTGGTGGTATTGATATGGATGGCAAGCCTATCAAGGATGCTATAGTGAGCTCGACGGAAATTGACGCAACAGAAAAATACTCACCAGTACAGGTGGCCAGGTGTCGCAAAGAAAGTAATCAAAAGCATGATCTGGGCGACAGTGACGAGGATTCCGCGATTAATGACGAGGTGCATGAGTGATTTGAGCAGGCCCCAAGTGCTGAATTGAATTCAAGACTCAAAGGAAAAGTGGGCAATGTTCCGGCAAACCGTTTGATTCCAGTGTCTGCTGATTTCAAAAACATGCACATTGCGAATGTTGCTACAATATCTGCAGCTGCGCCGAATCCCTTGGCAATGCCAGCGAGAATCTGGGACCAATAATAAGGGCACTGCAGAGTTTTATGGAAGTGAATTCACTGACCGCAAAGACGTGGTTCCTGGACATTACCTCACTCTTTCACGTATCGAACCTGGAATTCCAGCATGAACAACCTCGAAAATGCACCGGTAGGAAGCGAACCCAAGGAAGGATCAAGTTTTGTGGCAGCATCTCCACGACTTTGACGTAGTCCATGGCTATCATCATGAGCGCCGCTTTCCGAGACGAGATACGGGTAGTCGTGCTTCGTAGCATATACCGCCACTTCGACCGGGTGCTCGTCGACCATGTCTCTGTGCAGAGACTGTCAGCAGCCACCCAATGCAGAATTACTAGCAGAAGATCGCACCTCATGCGGATGTGGCAGATATTCATTGCGGGGAACACCTGATATTTCTCGGCCGCCTCTGCAAGGGGTTCCAGAACTTCGGACGAAGTGGTGTCAAGTGCGGGATGGCGTTGTGGGTACATGAACTGGAAGGGGATTTCCAGCGTAACCGATGTTTCGGTGAGCTCAACAACCTCGCCCTCGCTGGAGATCTCGGAAGGAGGGAATCCTTCTGTGCAGACTTCAAGATTCTTGCGATGAATGCGAAACAGAACGCCGTCAGACGACTTCAATGTGACGTCTGCGTCGGCGAAATTGACTGCCAAGAACACTGATGTGAGTGCAGCGCATTACTATCGGGAAAGATCACCGACATCGGGAGTTCACCAGAGGCTCCATGGACGCGTTAACGAAGGACGTTTGCAACGTGTTTCCCGTGTGGTGATAGAAGTAGACGGTGGGAACAGAAAACTAGATTGAAGGCTTTGCTCTGTATGGTTCAGTGGCTGATTCACTTTGTCTCTTGGATCGTCGTAGGACAGTTCCTAGTGAACTAGCAGTTCACCCGTGCCACGCTACGGCAAATAAATTATATTCTTCGACTCACAGAAAGCCAAAATCACTGTCAGCTGAAGACGCTGCTCTTCACCAACCTTTGGTTGGCTCCTCGCGGCCTCATAGGCAGCTTTCAATCTCTCATTGAGCGACTTTCATCCTTGGTTTAGAAATATGTATCACTGTGTAAATAATCAGCAAACTCAGGTTGGAACCATGCTGGCATCGATTTGTGGCCCGCTGATTCTGCATCAATTCTTGAATTTTCACTTTGTCGAGTACTTACTCAACATCCCAGCATTTTATAATGGCAAACTTTCTCACTGGGTGGAGCTTACCTAAAGGGATGAATTTCCATTCGTTCAGTGCCTAGTTTGAAGGCTCTAGCTACTTCAACTGGAAGTGATGGTGCCGTCGGCGATCAACGGCGATCAGTGATATCGACCAAATAGAGTGGTGGGCTGTGGCCGGCCAGTGGACTCGTTGGAGTTCAAGTTCGCTTGAGTGCAGCTCCGTATTGAGTGTGGGGTGCGAAGCTTGTGGAACTCGGAACCCCGGTCCGGTTTGTCTGGCAAGACAAGCGACGTTCGATTCTTATATAGATGTAGAATGTTCCTCTACTATTTCACTTGGTGGGTAAGGCCGCTGCATTTGCACGGCAGTCACTCATACTTATATCTTTTTCAACTAAGTTCCAGGACCAGAAACAGGCAACTGCAAATGTCAAATAGTGTTGTTCTGCTGCTCAATTGTATTGACACAAAATATGATCATGGATGAGAGCAACTGAAAAACTCAAGCAGTAAGATTGCTCTTCCAAACTATTTCTCATCCACACGTCCCTGCAACACTCAATCAGTTGGGTATCAGTATGCTGCCCTTTTATCGGGCTTTAATATACTTCTCTCTGGCATAAATCGGTGCTGCAGTCATGCCCTTGCAATAAAGTTGGTAGGGCCGGTGAGCGGCATGGCCCGCTACCAAATACAGCAGGGATAAATCTCTACTCCAGCATAATAACTTGAAATAATTTTGAACCATAAATCCAAAAGCGGCCCAAAACTCGCTCGGTCAACGCTAGTGCGTCGACCAGCTTGCATTGGGCCACCTGTCCAACCCTGATTTCAGCATGATGAAAATTCTGAGAAAAGTAACAATGAATGGACAACTTCAACAGTGACCCAAGACTCGCTCGGTGGACGCTAGTGCGTCAACCAGCTCGCATTGGGCCACCTTCACAATATTTGATTCCACCTACTCTTGGTCGGAAGGTTCTGGAGCTCCATATTCTTCAATCAGAAGCAGTACTGAAGCGGTACACGAACATGAGCTCGACAACAAATGGCCATTGAAGGAGACATGAGCTTGTTCACTTGCACAGGAAGCATAACCAAATAACCAAGACCGGAATATCGAGAGGGCATATAGAAAATATTTACAAATAATTCTAGCAGGTTTGTGGCTTGAAGCGCAAAGGCGCGCCGTGGTATTCAAAAGATATTCTTAGTTCTAAGTATCTTTAAATACCTTCCCGATGTTTGAAGCCAAAGACAAGCAAAAAAAAATCGTAAATACTTTCAGCGTGTCCCTTGCATATTCAGGCATGGGTTATCGAGTTATGGCCAAGTTTTGGGGGAAATTATAGCTCAGATACACCACCAATCACAAGCAAAACAGAATCTGACAATCTCGGAGAACGACAGAGGTAAGATTCGAAAATCAGGAAACTAGCAGGCCAATGCAAGTAGGGGAGGCTTGTCGAGGAACACAGATGGTTGAAAGCTCGAGATTGTTTGGGCCAGAATTAAAAGTCACCAGAATGAAAGCAGGACAGAGTTTAGGATGCCAGTATTTTCTTCCTCCCCTTTCTCTTCGGGTGTCGAGGCTTGCCAGTTTCAATTGATGACTTTCAGACACAGAGAACGAGTTTCTCAGGTTCTTTGCGGAGTCAAAGTTTGAAGTGGTTTGGAGGAGCGATATTTATAAGGCAAAGTCAAATAAACTTCGGACTTTTTCGAGCCGAATGTAATCAGGATTATGTGTTGTGTGACGGCAATCAACCGGCATGAGCCACGGCACAAGCAAGCCGTCGCATTTTGGCAGAGCGAAGAGTCCATTACATGAAAACTGCTGACAAAAATGTGATTTACAGCCAAAATCGAAAAATAGGGCTCTCTAAGACCCTTACCTATGGCAGCGGGAATTTTGTTTATGATACACGCATTCATGTACGGAAAATCCAGCCTGACAATTTTTTAAATTCTACCTCCCTATATCTTGCCCAAAACAATAAAGCGAGAAGAAGAAAAAAAGAAACAGCTGCATGGTTCGAACCCACATCGAGGTGGCACAGCCACAATTCTCATCACAAAAAATGTAGTCTCCATTTTTGAAGTCCATTGGATTTGGGCTCAACACAGCCACTAATGAGTGTTGTTAAAAAACGGAGACAAGTCTTTTGACTAGATGATCGACCCGCTTACGATTTGTAAAAAGAACGACTCCTTCAAACTCTTTATAAAATCTTTGCGTCTTTTACCTTCCTTTTTCGGAGGGTGCAAGCATTATTTCCGGTAGTCTGTTTCATCTTCTGATTCATCATTCGATCGCCCTTCATTGCTAGCCGCTTCCGCTGCCCTTCGCTGAGTTCACCTTGAAACAGAATCTACATTGCAGTCTCAACATTTCAGTCTCAATTGCAGCAACCTGCTTGCCAATAAGTTATAACCCGACTTATGCACAATTCCCTGCTCGGGCTGCCAAATTTCCAATATCGATTGACAATTGATTTCCTGTCAATCGCGATCTTCGCAGTCGTTTTGTACCGACAACTTCGAAATCTGGCCGGATCAAGCCGAAAAGCAGGCCATTCCGCAATTCGTCGAATGCCGAGAGCCACCGGACAGCATATCTCGGCACAGGCACTGTCGGCAACAGCTTTAATTGTAAAGTGCCGACCAACAGAACTGCAAACCAGTGGCTTAGTACTCTACTGGTTTCGCTGGTTAACATTTCGGGAGGAAGGGGGAGCCGGCCGAAGGCCGCCGACCACCTTGTATTACATAAGTATTCGTAAATTCCGTTTTCTTCCAGGCGCTGCATACTGAATCCACAACGCTTCAAATACAGCGACGATGCGCTTGTTATCGCAATTGTGTTGAAGCTACTTTCGTGCCGACCCTTGGCTCGATTTTAATTTTCATCGGTAGAAAGGTGCATCACATTGCATCCATTGTCATCGGTTCCTTTGGATCATATCTAATCTGATGTTCACATCGTCGGAGGGAAGGAAGTAATGCCGAGTTCGCAGAGCCTTGAGCACGGGGCGGCCCCGGTGCCGCATCGTTGCGTAGGGGATCAGCCGGTGCCGTTGGCTTTTTTCTCAGGTGAATAACTGCCGCCCATTCAACAATTATTATGGGAAACGAACGCTTTCACATGAATCAACTGCTCAGTCAATAAAGACATTCTCGAGACAGGCGAGCCGAGCAAGGAACATGATCTGGATAGACGGTAGACGGAAGCAAGAAGCGAAAAAAAAAAAAACAATCACGGGCAGAGGCTTGCGAGCGCTGAGATTCAACCCCTTCTCGACATCACCGGCAGAGGGAGGGATTCGCTGCTCTCTCTGCTCACGTCGGTCTTAAGTAAGCGTCCTGCGTGTGATTCAGCATGCGATGGGCTCACTTTCTGAACTTGGGTTTCGGGATGTGAATCCTTGCTCCGATGTCCCCCATCAAGTTCCACATTGATTGTGCACAGAGCAAGAATGGCCACGCAAATCGTTCCCAAAGAGGCTTCCGAGCCTGTGACTCCGGGAGAAGTGCAACGAGGATCCAAATGGTGACGACCGTGAGTGGAATAGCAATTTCCACGTAATTGAGGAGGGTGGTGACATCTGCGCCTAGGCCGGAGACGTTCATGCCGAATACGCCCTGGAAAACAATCGCACGGATATACACCAGACGTATGCGGCCCGCACTCACGGCGACGAAGGTGGCAGGAAGGAAGAACATGGTGATCCATGAGATTTGCTTCATTGCTGTGCTATCTTGAATGGTGACATGGCTGAATACCTATGCAGAGCATTAAAGAGGACCATGGAGGATCAAAGCCAATTGACCAGGTTCATGATATCCTTAATTCGCTCGTTGCGACCTTCCACGCCGTCTCTGATCCTTGAAATCTCCCTGCCGAGTCTGCTGCATTCACTCTCGAGTTGTGAGTGCACTTCTGGTTCCATGTGCACACGTCGGGGACGTTTCAACCCGGTTACAAAGCTTATTGTTTTAAGGAAGTCCTCGAGGAGAGCCTTGTAATTCAAGAGGCAAATCCGAATTCTATGGAACTCCTGGGTAAGTTGTACGCTTGGTGACTCGAGGACCTTGGTTTCCTAGATAACATATAAATCAGCGGAATGAGCAGCAGATCTAAATGGAGAGTGTACCATGTGGTCGAGGTACAGGTAAAGAGCCTCCAGTGCATCAGCCCATGCATATGTAACCCACCAGAGGGCCGGAAAAACCAGAAACATTTCATCATGTGTGTTCCGGAGGATATTCCTCCAGTGCGGCTCCTGGCCCATCCGTATCGTCCATTGACAGTGCTCTAGGAGCCCAGTTTCTGGTTTGTCGTCTACTGGAGGATGATAAACCACGACGGTACTCTCTTCGCTGCCGAAAATGAGGTACAACCCCAAGAAATCTAACGTCAAGTCTTCTGCAATAACAGGGTTAACCGGTTTTGACGCAATCCAAACAATAACTACCTGAAGGTTTCCAAGCGCTGGAAAAACTTCGAGTCTCAATGACTCGGGAGCGCAAGAAGGGCAACGTGATTTGAATGTCTGAAAATGTGAATATGAGCCAACCACACACAGGGATTTTACTGACAATTTTCTCCCATGCTTTGGGACACGCTCAGATCGCAGCATGCTCTGAAATACTCGACGTCAACGTGATATCTACGACGATCTTGAGGGTTGTGTCAGGTTGGACTTAATGTTCACTCACTGGACCCCGAGGATCTCCAGCACAGATTTCGAGAGCCTGTCTATAAACAGATATTTTCCAAAGTGAGCCTTGCAGGTATAGTTAGCGAAGCGTTTTAGACGGTGAGAATGACGTACCTCGTCCTCCTTTTTCAGAGTCGCCTCTGTATGAAGCTGGAACTGCTTGTCCTGGCTGACGTCGAGTTGAAATACACGGCTCCCCGCACGCGGAAGCGCTCTCAAAGCCGGATTTTCCCATCCACTGAATAGCGTGCCATAGAAAGCGCGCACCAGCTCGGGATCGTTAGTCTTCAATTCCGCCCCAGGGGGCAATAGGAGTGGATCTTGGGGCAGCAGACGCGCACCCATATGGAAATCGTCCCATGGCCACAGCCCCGGCGCGCGTCGATGATGATAAAATGGCGGACCTTTCAGAATCATGTAGGAGTCGAGGGAGGAGCGGTGAGTGGCGTGGCGTGGGACTTGCGAAGGAAGAATACATGTTGCCAGCACTCTTGCGTCATCGCGGTACGGCACTGATTTGGCGCCAAGTCGAAAGCTGATGTTCCATTGATCTGGACCAGATTTCCCAAGAGCGGACACTAAAAAGCTTGTGCCATGGATAATTTTATATTAATTTTATGAAGAGAGATGATTCAATGAAATGTCCGGCGTGCGGGAACGTATCAACGTTCGAGCACGCCAGTGTCGAAATTGTTTCCTAGATGAATGGAACTAATTCGTTCATTGGATGGGTGATATAACCGGTTGCACCTCTTCTTCTTCACATCTTCAAAGCTTGTTTGATTCTGGGTTTGCGCCGAGTTTGAGCTTGAATTGGTCAAGAATTTCTTTCTTTCTTTGAGGGGTTTGAGTCGCATCTGAGGGGAAGCAGGGATGGTAAGGGTGGGCGGGGCGGGACAATCGTCAAGATCCATAGGCACGGAACGAATATAACGAGCCATGAGCATAGGCATGAAACGAAGGAAGGCGATCACAGGAAGGTAGGTCAGTCGTAGGTACCGTGATTCGGTTGCGCGCCGTTTCGAAGCAAAAGGAAAAATGTGTTGATTTCGATGCGAAACAACGCGCGCGCCACGAGGACGCGGGAGAGAGCTAACAAACGCTGGCGACCGTGATCGAACCGGAAGCAGCAAAAGCCCGATGTGCATTCATAGTTCCGGTTACAATTCGAAGATATCCCGGACATACAAGTCGAATTCGCGCATCCAAGTCGAGTGGAAATGCGCCCAGTCGAGGGCCCAGAGGATGAGAGCGGATCTCATTTGTCTTTAGGGCAAAGGCAAGGCAAGAGCGCGGGTGCATAGATCGATAGGCAAAAAGACGGATGGACGAGGGGGATCGGTGGACGAGAGGCAGGAGAGAAGAGAGAAATAGGCAAGAGGAGGGTGAGAACTTGGAATCGGATTCGGATGTTGACGCTGTATAGAGTGGGGACCGGCATGGCCCGATCAAGAAACGGCAGCTTTGGCCTTGTTTGGTCGCTAACAAACGAAACAAACTCATGTTCCAGAGCATACCGTGTTCCACACGCACCATATGACCACGATCATAAGACGAAAAATGTTTATTATGTCCATATCCATCTGGCCCAACCATAAAATATATTATTTGAAAGAAATTCCCTGACCTTCTAGGTCGCATTCTGCTGCACCTCATCCTTGCTTGGTGAATACACACTTTTTCGAAAGTTATGACCTTCAAGTGGCCTGAAGAAATATTCGTATCATGTCAGATCACCTAGAGCAGCATTTTCGTCCTTATTCCTCTACTAAATGCTCCGATTTGGACCAGTTACATTTGCATCAGTTATCAAGTGATATTGTTCAGTTTTGCGTCCCATATAGCAACGGAAGAGCTCGATTCAGCTTCAAACAATATAAAATGAGCCGAGGACCAATTTTCTTACGATTGGAGGCCAAAGAAGACAGTTGAAGTCTGGAATAGGTCGACGCGTCGTGTAAAGTGGGCTGTGATGGGCAGTCACGTCGTGACTCTCCGCGTTTAACTGCCGGCACCAAAAAGTTTATTCCGGATTCAATTGTGGATGAAATCTTTCGACTTCGCAGGCAAGGTCGTAGTAAACCAGACGCTTCACAAAGTTACGACGCCGAATCCTCTAAATTCGAGCTGGATTCTGAGATAACGGCATATGTTCAGCAAAAAAGCACAGTATTTCGCATCCGTGTTGAATTTGGCCAACTTCTCGTTGTCACTTTATTTTTATGCCAATTTTCAAGAAAATTGCTTGTTCAGATTTTGGATAAATTGAGTTAGAAAGGAAGAATAGCCTTTAGAAAGTTGGAACCGGCTATATATGGTGGCCAAACAAGGCCAAAGCTGCCGTTTCTCGATCGGGCCATGCCGGTCCCCATATAGAGTCTTGAACGCCGTATACATCACTGATACCGCCGCGGGCGTGCCTGCGCGTTTCTGGCTTAGGATATTGGTGAAGAAGTGGAGAAGCGAGACGAGATGCGGAGGGTGAAAGCGGTGCGGAGCAGAGATCCGGAAGAACAGTGCAGAGGATGGAGAATGGGGGTATTGATGCGACGGGAACGACGGAAGACGACGCCGAGGATGGAGCTGATTTCGAGAGTGACGTGGTGGGAGACGAGAGTGAGCACGGGCACTGATCTTTTGATACGGAGAGGGGGCTCATATATCTTGGCCGCCGTGGTGGATTTCCTCTCGACGGACGCCCGCAAGAACGCGCGGATGCAGGGGTTATGCGGCCGTAGAGCGTGTGACATGCGCGCCCGGGGCTGTCCAAGCCAGGGGAAATTCGAACCGCTGACGATGCGACCGCGGGGAGAAAGGATGTCGGAGCCGGTACCATTTCAAGCGACATGGACGTTGGGAGCAAGGAGCGTGCTGTGGCGGTGCCGAGTGACATGTCCGCTGATGTCAGGCGTTAGCGTGGCCTTGCTTTCTATCACCAACGACGAGGAACGACTCGCACAGGCGGCGAGCGGCGCGAATGGTAGAGTTCGACTTCGCGGTGGCGACGCATAGTGCGCTCAATGTATCGGCTTCTTCGCCGCTGCGTCGGTGTCTCTCTCGCCCGCCGCCACCAATTCTTCTCCAATTCTTCTCTATTGCGCTCACCCGACCCCGCTGTCCCCGCTCCAGCCATCGTGTGGGCATATATCTGGAAAAGCCGCGTTTCTCGTCCATCAAGCTCTCTGGGCGCCGTTCGTTCACACAAGTACTTGGATCGATCGGTGTATCCACTTTGCGCCCTCCGATCCTCTTTCTCGCTTAATCCAGGAATCCCCGAGCATTGTCTCTTTCCGTGTTATCTCAATCGTTTTCTTACACACGCTTTCGATCATATTCTCCCCCCAAAAGCAGTTCTCCTTTAGTCGTTCCATCGGAAACCAGTCGTTTGGGTCCACACGCCAAGACAGGCCGATTCAAGCCGCGCTTATCTGGCTCAGACTATGCGGACTATGCGTAATCTTCGTCTAACTTGAAATCCTATGCCATCCCCAAGGACATGCTTTCGATGCATCCCCTCTCCGTCTACTACGACTTCGAACGAGTACCCCACGCATATCGCTCTCCGACACTGAAACGCCTAGATACATACGGCTTAGTTGCTTTGCAAGAGCAGGGCCTGGCCCTTGTCCCGCTCGCTTCCCAAGATTCACTGTATTCTGTTCAACGCCTTGCCCCCGCGTCCATTCAGCCTGGTACGTCTGTTTTTCCCTCTCTCGGGTTCGAACTCGGATCCACTGGCTGCACGAGCTCTTGAATTTCCTCTTACGGACTAAGTCAGCGGGAGCGCTCGGCAGCCAATATCTGCCAAAGGAATTCGTTGATCTGCTTGCAAACATCGACGCCGCCGCCAATTCTCCACAAAGTCAATCTTGGTACGAGGTGGTAGGAGCCAATGAAAGAGAAAGAAGAGATTCAAAAAAAGAAGTCAAAGACACTCCCTGTATCAACCATGGCTCGAGCCCGAGTCGAACGGATAGATCCACAGAAATCGTCACTATAATTGCTAATGAATTATGGATGCGCACCAGCGCTCCCGAGGCGTTGTATATGGCTGAACACCAGATCATCGGTAGATGTCTACCACAATCACATCGGGATTACCTGCGTTTCCCCCCACATTAAATTGACTCCAATATTTAAAGTTTCAAATTAAGTATCAATTGTCGGGAAATTGGACAAGAAATCACAAATATATGTTGAAAAAATGCCTCGGGCTTACTATATATGGGAAGCCCGACGCATTTCAGCCGCATTTCAGCGCAGAGAAAACCCAAAATATCTGGTCAAATGATATTTGATTTTATATCAAGTATTGGAGTCAATTCAATGCAGGTGGAAATTCCGGCAATCCCGATGTGAATGCCCGGCTATGGTTGAAGAGATGATATGGAGGTGAGCCATATACCGTGTACTGTAGATTGGGGCGAATTGAGATGCTAAGAGTGGGATTTAATTTGGGAAGATGGGAGTGGAAGCACTGAATAACCCCTCCACGAATTTTTCTTGTCGGGCAGGAGGTAAAAACAAAATCAAACTGTTCACAGGCCTCATCATGGCTCGGGCCCGAGTCGAACGGGTGAGACCTATATCAAGTCGTTCGGAGAAACAAGTGATTGGTAATATAAGTGGATGCGCACCGTGCGCTCCCGAGCCTTTGGCACGGAAAGGTTTGGAAAGAATCACTCACTTTGGGCGCGGCGACACGAAGTGTCTTCTGGCTGAGCTGTCTGCGTGTCTGTGTGAAGTGAACGCACCAGAGCAAGCAGAATGTCCTTAATTTAGTCCAATATGTAGAACGCCTTTAGCTTAATCCACGGAACTGCGGACGGAAGTTCATCAGCGATATATAATTTTCTGTTTAACGCACTTCGAGACAAGCCAATGCAAGAAAGAAAAATGCACCCAACGCCAGGTCACGGCTCGGACCCGAGTCGAACGGGCATAATCCACAAGAATTCGGCATGTCCCTTCGTTTATGCACGCTGTTGCACCAAGAGGAATTGAGACCTGCGTTTCAGTCCCTCCTTGATCTTCTCTGTCTGCTCGTTCAGCTTTCACGACAGACAACGGTATCGCGGTGTCCAAAACGGTCTGGAATTGAAAAAATCTGCGCGTTAAACAATGCGTGTCATTTCCATCCATCTCAAGGCTGGCGCTTGCCTGCTCTCTCTCCCGTTGTTCCCAGACACTCCCATTGATCTGTGCCACTCTCCCCTCTCGTTTGGGAAACTGAAATCATGCACGAACGAAACTGAATTTCGGACTGTTCCCTATTTCATCTCTCGTCGCATGTAGAAGAACAGCCCCTTTAGTCCGCTATCCCCTCTAACCATTTACGAATCATGTCCAATCCTATGAAATCATTCTCAGACTGAGATTCTTTGCCTCCGTGATACCACCCTTCTGTAAACATTTTCCTATCCTTGAGCGACTGCCCAATTTTCTCGCAGGAGTCAAAATCGATAATGACTGGATGGGCGTTATCGTCCAGCATGATGTTAGCAGGATTTATATCGTTCTGTATAGTTAACGTAAGCAAATATGGGGTTGAGATTCAAGGAGTAATACCGACGTGCGCATAACCGAGGGAGTGAAGGTGCTCGAGACCGCGGCGAATACCATCAATTACAACCTGAGGATCAAAAGCGACTTTCTCCTCAACAGCGTCGTCGAGAGCGATTTTATGTCGCTCAAAACAGAGACCCAGAAGACGCTTCCCGTCAGCAGTCGGTACGTAGCCCAGATAGCGGCACAAGTTAGGGTGCAAGCTTTGGCTCAGCTCCTCGCAAACACGTAGTTCGTGCATCAGATCGAGAGACGCTGGACGTTCATCTGGCTGATCGGGGTCGAACATGTCTGGCCCGATCTTCTTGAAGTACACATTTGGGTCCGAAGTGACGGTGGATGCTGCGCGCGTCGCCAGCGCTCCGGGAGGTGGGAGTTCCCCAAGGTAATAGGTGGGTGGAATGAGGATTGACTCCTCAAAAAGTTGGCGCTTCTCGTCAGGGGATGGGTCGAAGGTTCTTTCTTCCCACCGAGGGTAGTAGTAATGGCCGTTGTGTTGCCAAAGCACCGCAAGAAAGTCGAACTCCGGCTCTTCCTCCGGTGGAAAGTCCCATACAGCTGTAGTTCTGACGAGACGTGGTTCGGACACTATGGAGGTCATGAAGAGAATTAAGATAGACATTGGAGCATACGCACTTCGAGATGGTGGCAAAGAACAAAGGGCGCCACAGCCACTGGTTGGCATCTCGTCTATCAACGACAAGTGATCGGCTTCTCCGGCCCGTCCTGTGCAGGCTCTTGTCTCTGCATCTCCAGAATAAGGCCAGAGGGCCGGCCAGCGGCAGAGCCCTCTACCTGAAATGTTATCCATGAAGATTACTATGAATGCCGTCTTTGGTTCAGCGACTTACTGGTGGGAGTGTGGCACTGAAAAGGTCCAAGCTCGATCGACCATAGTCAAAGCGAAACTGCAAGGACAAAGCGCAACCGAGGCCAACATTGGTGAGACAATAGAATGTGCAGTGCTGCCAAAATTTGCTGATCTCTGCCAAAAATTTGCAGCTTCATCTCTAAGACCCACTACCTGAAGATAGCGGGAATTTTAAGAGGCATTGGAATTTGTAGGTCTTGGAGACGAAAGCTATTTTTTGGCGGGGCAAGGCAGGCTATTTATTGTCTCCACAGTGCATCAGATGAGTACGCTTTATCCTCCTAATTTCACTTTGACCATGGGTCGATCGAGCTTTGACCGGGAATCGCCGCGGGTCCATTCTTTGGGCCTCCGGAACGCACAATGATGATTCAGGTTCTGCTTGTTGTAACGTGTAAACCATAATTATAACAAGCTCCATAGATACGGGGAGAAATAAATAAAATTCAGTTATAATTTCAATTTGAGTCTCACACGCCTACGAAGCTAGACGTGCCCGCGCGAAGTGGAATCACTATTTGAAATAGAGCACAGAGCATCTGATTCATTTGCTTTATTCGCTTCCTCAAGCTCTGCGCCACACATTCAGTTACTACGCTTGCATGAACAAAGGAATTTACGAACTTAGGTACAAGCGTACAAAGAGATACTTTTGGACCTCTGTACTCATGGGAGACTCGATTCAAAGCGTATATTCAAGAAGTAAACGTATAAATATCAAGCCGCTCTCAGTGAACAGTCACCAACGCACCCGCCCGATGTTTCTCTTTGACGATACCGTGTAAGTGTTGATTGCATTTCCTTGACTTTTGGTGACAGTGTTCTAGTCCTGTGAACAAATGCAAGTTCAGAACCGTCTCCCAACCTGACGGAAAGTACCGCAGGCTCTTCATCAAGGATTGCGAGACGACAACCTGCAAATATAGCCGTTATTATATTCGCCCAACGGATCCCCCGGCGGGACCTGGACCACAGAGGAGGAAGCGGACGACCCATCGCGGTCAGTGATCATGTTCGTTCTGTAAGTCATCTCACCAGTCAATGCTCTCTCTCGCTGATCATGCGCACCAGCAGCAGCACGAACTTCGCCACGATGGCGCACTGCGAGAGAACGGGTTGTCAGAAACATAACGAAGCTGCTTCTTGTCGTGGATCTAAAGCTTGGAATGAAGTTGCCACTTGAAATTGAACTTTAAATGAATTAAATGATCATTTTTCTTCCCGGTGTGCCGTTTCGAACAGCTTTGCAAAGATGTCGAGCGTCGGACGAAGATTGCGAGCGGGGAACTTGAGTGCCGGGTGTGGGAGAAGGAGAGAGAGACGGTGTTACGGCATTGATCCGAGTGTATCGCCACTGCGATCCTCCCCTTCCTTCTCACCACCTCACGCCTGGGATGCATCCGTCGTTCAGCGTGTCAAACCTCTCTAGACTGCCCAAAACTCTCAAGGTATTCCGCATGGTCACCTTCCAACTGCCTGCACGAAATTCACTGGTTTGGAATAGGACTTTGGTACATATGCGACCAACCAGCTTGCGTGGAAGGGCGGATTCCAAACGATAGACGGCTCGAGAAGAAACGGCCCCTCCATATCACACTCAGAAGCAGGGAGAGACAGGAGGAGAGAGGTGGCGTTGCGATGGGAGGCTGAAGCTCACACCAATGACATTTGGATACCAGAGCGAGCGCCCGTAGTACGGCTACGCACGTTAGCAATACTACGCGGACACACTTTCGCATATACGGCTTGAGGCATTGCCGAGGCAACGAAGCGCAGCGACACCCAGAAAGCCTAGCACAGATTCGGAAGCGTGAAGGCAGAGCATGGAGAATAGAGAGCCTTGGTGCCGGGTGGATGACAGACGACGCTGCCGAGGATGGAGTTGACTTTGAGGGTGGCGTGGTGGACAACGAGTTGAATTTCGATCTGGGTGCGCACACGCCGAGCGGTTCATTACATATCTTGGTGGCGGTGGTCGATTTCCTCTCGACGCTCCAGCAGAACGCGTGGATGCTTATGTGTGAATTCCATGCCGCGGCGGAGCGTATGACATCCGTGCGTAGGATTGTCTGAACTAGTAGTCATTTAAAGTGTGCACAGATGACGCAACCCTGGGATGGAAGGGACTCGGAGAGACGGATGCAACCACCCTCTCACGCGACGTGGACGAAGAGGGGTGACCGCGCCTGCCTCTCGCCACAACCTCGTCACAATCGACGACGACGCGGTGAAACGACTGGCACGGCTACAGCAACATAGACCGCACTGAATGCCGCGTCGATGCGTCACGCAGCAGTCCGTTCCCGAGTCGCCCTCTCCAGTCCTTGTCGTTGCGTCGCAGTACTTATCTCTCCTGCCACGTCACGACTTCTCCTGAGCCTCGACTGACTTGTGGCCTGGCTTAGTTCACTCCCTCGATTATGCGTATTCTGCGCTTGTCATCTTTCTTTCGTCTTCTTTCGATCTTCGTTCCACCCCTCCGTCGCACATCTCATTCAGAGAACAGAAGGATCTCTCTTGCCGAACTCTGCGGCGACTGCTTGTGATCACCGTTTCTCCATTCCTGAACCAACACGCTAGCTTAGGATGTATTCATCCATTCTCCAACCTTGATTCCACCCAAGGTCGCTCCCATTCCCGAAAGCCCTCCGATTCGACATTTGCATATCCGCTTCCGCATATCACTGATATACCGAATTCCCTGCACTCCATGCTGTATGGATTCTCCCCATTGCCTGGATCTCATATCATCCTTGGTTCACACAGAGAGGTGGGACGCAAAATGGTCAGTCCAGCGTCAACGGTTCAATCTCACCACGCAGCATTGCGTATCTTCATCGGCGCGGAATCCACCGTATTCGCGACTTGCAATGCAAGCCTTCATTGCCATGCAGTGTCCCGCTATTTGTTCTGGCGACGACGTTTCGCTTCCCTCGAGTCTTTTTTCTGGATCCCTGCACCACATTCCGGACGTACATATGTGCTTCTCAATCTCATTGGACTCTGGGGTCGGTATACACTCCTGTTCATCAGTGGATCCGCAATGTCAGCATTATCAGCTCCGAATCTGTTCCGCTGCCCAGGTTACTCCCCATGATTCCCTCGATTTCGAATCACAAGAGAAGCCGCCAGCCAGGCATCAATCACGGTCCGAGATAGAGGCTGTGGATCGCCGACTCTGCGTTTTCGTTACTTTGGGTTGCCGTCTCTACGTTTACCGGTTTTGCGCCCGCATTCCTCGCATCGCAAAGAATCCTGTGCGGTAGAACTCAGTTCTAAAAGCAATCTCGACTCAGCTCGACTCAATACACGCGGCAGTTGCCCGCCAGCGTGCTTGTCTCGATCAAGGGAGTGCATTCGTCGCGGATGGTACTGCCTTCCCTCGCCTTCTCTCTCTCGTGTCTGCTCCAGCTATGCGAAGCAATTCAAAGGTCTATCTAGGGTTTTTCAGAAGCCGATATATCGACGTCGTGGACGAGCTTATCTATGAAAACTAGGCTGCATCAGCTGTCGCATGTGTCAGTTGTCTCCTTCGACATTGCTAAAAGCTCATGGGGCTACATGTTCTGGATCTACGTTGATTCGAATTCGGCGCATGAGCATTCTCTTCGCTGGCGCTGTGGACCGTGTCACTGATTGATATTGGGGACGTCCATGTCCTGTTTTTTGTTTGTCCAGCGTCTCGGCGAGCCCTTGCTCTGCATGAGATGCTGTTTTGATTTCCATTTCATTTTCGCCATCCTTCATTCCGATCCGGTTTCCTGGCTAATGATGCGTAGACTCACATTCGGCGTGTACCTTGAACCGTGACGATTGAATCTTGGGCGATTGCTCCTATTTCAACCTCCTGCATCATAGTGGTAATATGAAATATACCCTTTTATGTTGTTGGGCACACGGTGCTGACGTTCTTCACCGAGAAAGAAATATGTACGTTGCAAGGACGGACTGGACAAATCCAGCAAGGCAAAATTATAATATAGCGTGGATTCAAAGTGAATTTCTGAACAAGAACTCGGTCGCTCCAAATTTTCTCGGGCCTGCTTCTGTTTACAAGAACACACTAAATTTCGGAATCTTCCCAATCGCCACCTCAATTTGGGAGCGCCATTTCTTCAGCTCCTCCATACAGCAACTCTGCACCTGAACCTTGTCGAGAGGTGACGCACTCGTATTGAAAACTTCATCCAGCGAGCGCAGGACATGTACACCTTTGCCCAGGCGTTGCAGGATTGCTACCACGACCTGTGGCCATAGCGTGCAGCGGTCTGAATAACGCGCTCGCCGATATGGTTCGTCTACAGCGCTGCGGTCTGAATGACCCGCACGCCGATGTGAATCGTCCGCAGCGCTGTACCCAATGGGCGACGTGAGAGCCTGGTTGTGGAGCACATTGGTCCACTGTTTCACGTATCTAATCTAGAATCTCGTCGTGAACAACATCAGAAATTTGTCAGTGAAAAACAAACCCAGGGAAGGATCAAGTTCTGCGGCAGCATCTCCATCACTTTTGCAGAATCCATGGCTATCATTATGGGCGCCACCTCCGAGACGAGATACGGATAGTTGTGTTTTGTAGCATACACCGCTACTTCGACTGGGTGCTTGTCGATCATGTTTCTGTGCAGAGACTCAGCATTCAACGAATGTAAAAGTAGAAATCGCACCTCATGCGGATGTGGCAAATATTCATTGCGGGAAACACCTGGTATTTTTCTGCCGCCTCCGCGAGGGGCTCCAGAACTTTGAATGGAGTAATGTCAAGCGCGGGATGGCGTTTGGGGTACATGAACTGGAAGAGGATTTCCAGCGTAACCGATGTTTCGGTGAGCTCAACAACCTCGCCCTCACTAGAGATCTCGGAAGGAGGGAATCCTTCTGTGCAGACTTCAAGATTCTTGCGATGAACACAGAATAGGACACCGTCAGACGACTTGAATGTGACGTCTGCGTCGGCGAAATTGACTGGCAAGAACGTCTATGTGAGGGCAGCATATTGCTATTGGGAACTCTCACCGACATTGGGAGTTCACCTGAGGCTTCATGTGTGCGTTAACCAAGGAGAAGTGTGTGGGAGTCCACAGCGTAGACAGATGATACGACCGTGGGGGAGGAGGCAACTCCGAGTCGGAGACAGCACCCTCTGGCGAGATGGACGTTCGGAGCGAAGACTGTTTTGTGGCGGTGCAGAGTGACAGATCCGCTGATGTCAAGCTGATGTCCGGCATTAGCAGGACGGCGCGTCGCTTACCTCTTGCCACAACCTCGCCACAATCGACAACGACGCACAGGAACGACTCATCCAGGCTATGCCGACGTAGACTGCACTGAATGCCGCGTGGATGCGTCACGCAGCCGTCCGTTCCCGACCCGCCCTCCCTATCCTTGTCGTTGTGTCGCTTTACTTCTCTCGCCACGTCACGGCCTCTCCTCCTGAATCTCGACCGATCTTGGGACTGGCTTCGTTCGCTCCCTCAGATATGCGTGTTCTGCGTTTGTCCCCTCTCTCGACATGGCAACCTTTTATTCTCGTCTTTCTCGAATCTGTCTTCTCATCTTACTCAGAAAGTGGCTCACCTACACCATACGCTGCGGCTACTGTTCGTCTCCCCAATATTCCCGAAGAATTTCTTTGCATCCTCGTTCGCTGAGTATCCTCTCCGCGCTGTGTTCCCCCCTCTCTCGCTCATTAAGGGGATCCACCTCGATTGCCATCTTTCTGCCGTCTTCTTTCGATCTTCGTTTCCCCCTTCGTTACACATCTCATTTAGAGACTGGAATTGTTTCTCCTGCTTGACGCTGCGGCTGCTGCTTGTGACCCGTGCTTCTCCGTTCCTAAACAAACACACCAGTTTAGAATGTATTTATCCATCCCCCAACCTTGATTCCACCCCACACGGTCACTCCCGTTCCCCAGAATATGACTGATATACCGAATTCCCTATGCTTCGTGCTGTATGAATTGTCCCCACTCCCTGGATCTCATATCGCCTCCGCTTCACACAGAGAAGTATTATTCAAATGCTCTGCCTAGCCTCCATGGGTCAATCGCTCCACGCAGCATTGTGTATCTAGATAGGCGCGTAATCTACCATATTCGCCACCTGCAATGCAAGCCTTCCTTGCCATACAGTGTCCCGCCACCTCCATGGAATATATTTCTTGTTCTGGCGACGGTGTCTCGCTTCCCCCCGAGTCCTTTCCTGGATCCTTGCGCCACGTGCGGCACATCCACGACGTACATATGTGCTTCTGCATCTCATCTGAACTCTGGGGTCAGTATATATACTCCTATTCATCGCTGAGTCCGCAATATTAGCATTATCAACTCCGAATCAGTTCCGCTGTGTAGGTTACTCCCTATGATTCCTTGAATTGCGAATCGCAAGAGAAACCGGCTAGCTAGACATCAATCTCGGTTGGAGATAGAGTCCGTGGATGGCTGCCTCTGCGTTTGCATTACTCTGGGTTACCGCTTTGGTAGTGCGCCCGCGTTTTTCGGATCGCAACAAACTCTGTGCAGCGCAGCTCAGTTCTGACATCACGCTCGACTCAATATACATGGCAGTTGCCTACCATTCTGCTACTTTCTTCTCGATCAAGCGAGTGTATCCGTCGTGGCCAGTACTGCCTTCCTTTGCCTTCTCTCTTTTGTTTTTGCTCTGTTTCTGGGAGCGGTGCGAGGCAGTTCAAACGTCTATCTAGAGTTTTTCAGAAGCAGATACATCGACGTCGTGGACGTGCTCATCTATGGGAACTAGGCTGCATCAGCTGTCCTATGTATTGGTTGTCTCCTTCGACATTGCTAAAAGCTCCTCGGGCCACATTTTCTGGATCTGTGTTGATTTGAATTCGGCGCGTGAGCATTCTCTTCGCTGGCGCCGTGGACTGTGCCACTGCTTGATATTGGGGACGTCCATGTCCTGTTTTTTGTTTATTCAGCGTCTCGGCGAACCCTTGCTCTGCATGAGGTGCTGTTTTGTTTTCCGTCTCATTTTCCCCATCCTTCGTTACGTTCCAGTTTCCTGGCTAACGATATGTAGACTCACGGTCGATTTGTACCTTGAATCGTGACGATTGAACATTGGGTGATTACTCCAATTTCAATCTCCTGCATCATGATGTTGAGATGAAATGTACCCTTTTCTGCTATTGTGCACTCAGTGCTGACAGTTCGTCGCTGAGAAAGAAACATGTACGTTGCACGGACACACTGGACGAATCCAGAAAGGAAGAAATTTAATATACCATGGATTCAAGGTCTAACTTGAACCCAATAGCGATGTCAGGTGTCAGAATTCCTGGCTCCAATCAGGGAGCACAACTCCGTCGAAGGAGGCAACGAGACGATGAAAGGTACCAGGTACTGTGCCGGACTTCTTCCAGGTTCGGAACGATTATCTATCATTCTGGACCTAGGAGCGCTTTTGGGAATAAGATAAATTGTCTTGGGAATGAACTGGACGTAGGGTGTGCGGAAAACGGCCAATGCGGTGCGATACGGACCAGCACAGATTCTGAGGAAGAACCGAGCCAAACTGCGGAGACAACCGACGCAGAAATCTTGGAGACGACTGGGATTATCGATGAAGTCCAGAAATGATGCGTGATGCAAAAAAAACTGGCTCGCCATCGTCTGATGGCACATAACAGACGCATATCTCCTCCGCAAGCAGCTCAAGAGCCTGGCACGGTGAAAATGCCGCTGTGACGGTGCGGCACTCAACAACATTGCCGTAAGGCTCCAACCTTTTCGTTTTCATTTGCACCGACGAGCAAAACAAACGTTTGAAAAACCGTTTAAAATGTTTTAAACGGTTGTTTTTCGGGCCGTGGAGTCCGGGTGGAAGCTGGGGGATCTAAGAAAATTATCGGCATGCACTTGACCTTCACGTCGCCATTCAGTGGGTTCTCGATGTGGTGAGGCGGACCTAGCAGGAGACAAGAGACAGACTGGCTGTGCTGTTGGTGCACAGCATTTCGGCAACTGCCGGACAACGGTTGAAGTCAAGGAGAACATCGTTCAGTGTTGGAATAACAAATGCTGTGTTGTTGACAACCGGACTAATTCCTATCTGTTTGTTTCTTTTGTATTCATCTTCACATTGTGATCACCATCTCCACACTGTGATTACTATCTACACATGGTGATCACTATCTATTTATTCTGTCTCTTAGTTACTTACAGCTGCACATGCTCGATATCAATTCTGTAGCTTAGTTACTTACAGCTACACATGCTCAGTATCAGTTGCTATCTACACAGCCTTACCTCTCTAGTATTTAAACAGCCATGTTCTATGTACATACTTCAGACATTGACACTATTCAACTGCAACTGCAAGTTATATTATTTAACTTGTAACCATAACATTCAGGACGCTCCAGGGAGGGAGATGAGATGAAATTGGAGCTGAAAGCAAGCGGTAATCTGTCAGATTGGCTTGGATAAGTGTCCGTTTCCACTCTGAGCACACTGTAGAAAATTAATCGTTTAAATTGTTTTTTTCTTTTCATTTACTGTTTGTCCAGGTCTACAAAACAAAAGAAAATAAAAACGGTTATAACCGTTTAAAACATTTATAAAAGGAAACGGTTGGAGCCTTACATTGCGACAGCAATGTCACATTGCCACTGTGTCACGCTTGCTGCACCAGTCCCGTTCTTCACAAAATTGGGATTTTGAAATGAAAAAGCGCAGAAGTTGTGGAACAGCTCATGAATTTTCTCGTGTGTTCTTGTCCGGACATACAGTTGCGACATGTGAGACTCTGGAGAAATATTCCACCAGGTGGATGGAAGTGACCACTCCGTTGGGCTGCTGGAAAACCCGTTGACTGCAGGAACACTTCAGTGGCCCCCAACAAGAGAAATGTCGAGACGGCAATCCATGGCATAGAAGCCCCTCAGACTCACGGAGAGAAACATTGGCCCAGGCTAGAAATGCATTGTTGTATTAGCGGTAAGATTGTCACAGAGTGCGGTAGCAGCGTTGCGATAGCGCTTGGATTCATCCATGCCACCCAAAGGTAATGAGAAGAATGTCAATCTATTGCACAGAAAGCCTTTTATCTCACGAGACATCAGCCTTTGAGAATACGGCAACATTTCCGAAAAGTGTCGCAGCATTTGTCGTTAACTACGGAAATGAGACAGCCGTAGTTTTTTTTATATTTTGACCACACGCCCGAAAATGAGCGCAGTCGAAAGAGGCGGCAAGGGGAGGCAGATAGGGAATCAGCGAGCTTGGGAGCCTGAGGGCGGAACATCGTCAACATTTCTGTCTTCCAGCGTTAGAAAAGCCCAATTCATGGTATTGAGAGTTTCAAGGTAGCATGAGGGTGAGGAATGTCGATATGACTGACTTGTCTAGGCAACGACGTGGAAATAGGGCGGGATGATGGGTGGAGACGATTTCAAACAGTCAACAAGTTCTGCCTCGATGTTGCTGTCAATATATCGTGCAAATTGGATGAGATTGCGAGAAAATCACAGTGGACTGAGGCAAGAGTACTGCAAACAGAAAAGCGACTGCCGTAGACGTGCTATTGAGCTTGGTTGAACTGCCGCTGAGATTGCCGCTGCGTCACGCCTTGGGATTGCCGAAGAAAAATGCGAAGTTTGCTGCTCTTGCGTGTGGACTGCCGCAGTCAAATGCAGGCAGATTGCTGAAGCAAAATATTTGCCGGTGTTTATTGCCACAGACTGCCGCTGCAATAAAACATACTTCGCCTCTTGGCGTCGCCCACAATATCTTCTGAATCCGAATTTTGATGTTGAACTATATATTCACTCGTATACCATCTACTGATGTACATAGAACCGCCAGTCGAGGCACCATGATGTAGTTCAACGTGTGCCGCACAACTCATTGCCGCAGACTGCCGCTTCACACCGCGGCAGCGGCAGCGCCACTGCAACCGCAAAATATCTTTGCCCGTTTGAAAGGATGGTATTATATTGTATTCATTCTTGTGCCATGTTGGGGATGCCCAGAGCCGTCCTTTTTTTGATCTCTCCGGAATTTGAACTCATTCTGTTGGGGTAGTACTTAGACTCGCCTCCTTGGTGTACAAAATCAACAACGTTTCGAATGACATCGAAGATACAAAGAATACAAAGAAATGAATCTAATTGGCGGCGGGTCGCTATCGCTGAGCTCCAGTTTGGCTTCACTCCTTCCTCGACATCACAGGCAGAGGGAGAGGTTCACTGTTTTCTCTGCTCACACCGGTCTTAAGTAAGCTTCCTACCTGTAATTCAGCATGCGATGGGCTCACTTTCTGAACTTGAGTTTCGGGATGTGAATCCTTGCTCCGATGCCGCGGATCAAGTTCCACATTGCTTGTACACAGAGCACGAATGGCCACGCAAATCGTTCCCAGAGAGGCTTCCCAGCCTGCGACTCCGGAAGGAGTGCAACGAGGATCCAGATGGTGACGGCCGTGAACGGGATGGCAATCTCCACGTAGTTGAGGAGGGTGGTGACGTCTGCGCCTAAACCGGAAACGTTCATGCCGAATACGCCCCGGAAAACAATCGCACGGATATACACGGGATGTATGCGGCCCGCACTCACGGCGAGGAACGTGGCAGGAAGGAAGAACATGGTGATCCATGAGATTTGCGTCATCGCAGTGCTATCTTGAATAGTGACATGGCTGAATACCTTACGCAGAGCATTAAAGAGGACCGTGGAGTGTCAAAGCCAACTGACCATGTTCATAATATCCTTAATTCGGTCGTTGCGATCCTCCACGCCGTCTCTGATCCTTGCGATCTTCCTGCCGAGTCTGCTGCATTCATTCCCGAGCTGAGAATGCACGTCTGGTTCCATATGCACACGTCGAGGACGCTTCAACCCGGTTACGAAGCTCACTGTTTTAAGGAAGTCCTCGAGGAGAGCCTTGTAATTCAAGAGGCAGATCCGAATTCTATGGAACTCCCGGGTAAGTTTTACGCTTGGCGACTCGAGAACCTTGGTTTCCTAGATTATCGAACTCTCTCCGTGACAGACGAAGGCGAGGAAGAAGACGCCCGACACCAGATACTTTCTGCCATCTTCACGTTTTTCACCATCTCCGATTCCACTCCATCTGCAATGGTTTTGCCACAAGTCGCCATCATCAGAGTCGCGTCGAATACCTAGATGCCGCTGTATACGCCCCTTTCTCGACATGCTGGACTCGCGGTGGAATCGGGCGGAGTGTGCTTCGATTGCCGCCGAACTTCTGTGGCGAATGAAGATGAACGCCGATGATCGGCGGACAGGCTGTAGCACTTGACCCCCGGGCCTTTGCGTTTTGGCGAATCGGATTTCAAAACTCAAAGCATGGAACAAGTACATGACGAAGAAAATAAGTCATAATGTTTCATGGGTCGAATTTTACTCAATAAATATGACCTTCTTAGTAAGATACTAGTACTGTACCATTTCGACCGTAGGTTTGGCGGGTGTGACCTGTGACCTATTAGGTTCACCTTTCATTAAGTTCTGGTCGGCTGAGACCTGTGACTGAATTCCTTAGGTTCGCTTGTTGACATGTTCACTCGAGATTGCGGGCTCTGGGCCCACCGCCGTCATTTTGATTGATGTGGATGAATCTTTTGCCACTTTTCGTCAATCTTTTTTTGCTCTCTTGCAGCCCAATAAACTCTATGCCGTGCTTGAGTGGGCAAAATATTAGTTGTAGTACTTACCTCAATAGCTTCAGAATTCAACTGGGCTGTTTTTACGACCCCAAAACACCGAAAATTTTGATTTTTAGAGGGCTTTGGGATGCAAAAAGGTCACCTAGTTCAGCACCCCTGGTGACCTGTGACCACAATTATATAGGTTCAGTTCGGGTCTCGTTGTGACCTGTGACCGAACCTACGGTCGAAATGGTACAGTAATTCCGAGTCAACGGCAGGTTCAGTGACTTTTCTAACTATAAAATATGTATATATGTATGTATGTGATTCTATTCGGTGCCCACTCTAGGTAATTCACCGGGCGGCGGATGGCGCCGCATGATATCATAAGCCCTAATGCGAAAGAATCGCTGACCACCGCCTCATTTATTGCCCACTTGCTGCGAGAAATATCAGGGAGATACATCCATTTTCAGAGCATTGCTGTACTGAATCTTTGGCCAGTGCGGGCCTTACATAGTACAGGATAACTCGAATGAAAGATTCCGTGACACTGCCGGGTTGTTCCGAGGCGCATGCCTGGAGCATTCATATCCTCCCAGAAGCATCTTCAGAAAATCTGAAAATATTTCATCCAGGTACTGGGAAGAGTTGCTGCTGAAGACTCGATTATTTGACACATGCATAGCCTCAATATAACGAAGTGGGCGCTCGAACATGGAAGAAGAAGAGTGCTCTTTTTTCATGGCCCACGTTCATGAAACGAAAACATTTATCATCCGAAGGCCAACAGTTTGAACCCATCAGATGTCTGAACAGCTACCGCCGCTCCGTGGTCAACGCCGGGCAAATTGTGTTCAATGAAAAGCAGCACATGGTCACCCAGCTGATAATAGAAACTGTCAGCGCACATAGGCTGGAATGACCCAAGAAATCCTATTGGCCCACGAAATGACCACTTTGTCCCGAATCTTAGCTAGCATCAGATAGGCAATCATTTTGCCCGTCACTAGTCTTTCGATGTAATATACTAGTGCCTTGTCATCCTTTGTCGCCCGCGGAATGTGCATACGTGGCGAATGAGGAGGAACACCGATGATCGGTGGACAGGCTGTAGCACTTGACTTCCGGGTCCTGCGGTTTGGCGAATCGGATTTCAAAACATAAAACGAGTACAGGACGAAAAAAATAAATCATAATGTTTCATGGGTCGAATTTTAATCGATAAATATAACCTTCTTAGTAAGATACCAGTAATTCCGAGTCGATGGCAGGTTCAGTGACTTCTCCCACCATGAATATGAATATATGTATGAATATATGTATGTATATATAGGACAGTTTCCTACAGGTCTCTCCACAGGACTCGAGCGATTGGTGTACATTTGAAGGCAGTATCAGTACCTCAGTACCGTAGGGTGGCTTGGGCTTAAGCCCCAACATTGCTGTGGCTTAAGCCAGCTCTATAGGCAGCCTGACTTCTGGCTTAAGCTATAAATGGTATGTCTCCTAACACTTTATGTGATTACCCGCAATAGACCCAAGAGGTGCTCGATCTCCGGATCTTGGCATCCATTCCCACGACCACCACTCCACCAAAACGGGAAAGTGTTTGGATGAGGCAAACAACGGCCATCAACGGCTCGCATTAGCGTGTGACTCGCTTCACCCCGCGCCCAACACGTCAAGACACGTCGCCCCACCATCCACCTCGTGCTTTAACGTGTCAAACCCTGCAATCTGTATGGAGGATTGAACCTGTACATAGTGTGCATCCTCAACCAGTACATAATGCACATGATACCGCCACATCTTCTTGGAACGCGTCGTGCAGTGAACGTGTCAATGAGCAACTTCTTGAGCGGGGAGACGCTAGGACAGGGACGAGAGAAGTTCAATGCCTGAATTGTTTGAATTATATCAATCATGGCCGTGATTCCGGGCCATCGCCAATGATTTCACATCAGAGAAGTAAGAAGTGCCGACCAACAATCCGTGTGTCACTTTCTGTCTTCGTTTGTACCCTGTCTCAAAGTCGAATAGTAATATACATACGGTGTCATTGGATATACATATCCTTGTCTTGGCTCACAATTTTCTTGGAGTGATCTTGGCTTTATATTTGATTCATATCCATTCACCATCCACGGTCCAACATCACGTCATAATCCCGGATACACCATTCAGGCCCGCGGACACTCCCTTGGCGGCCCGACCGCTGTAGAGTAAATCAACGGCCCAAAATGGGCCCTATCTCCGGTACATGAATAGAGTAAATCAGCCCCGAGAGGGCCCGATGCCCGGTACACATAGAGTAAATTGCACAGATGCGGAAAAATTTTTGAGTACAATCAGCTCTGAAGTTGACAAAAAAATCGTAGAAAGTCGTGATCAACAGCGATGGACAGTGATCGACAACAAGACCAATTGTACCACAACAACGCAACGACTCTTTTTTTCCCACTTCTCTGATGGCCAACGTCATCTTGCTCGAGAGCAGCGTTCCGTTTGACGCTGCCGAATGGATTGGCGTCGGAAAGCTTTACAAGGACGTCCCCATCGAAGTGTCAGCGGACCCGGAAACGACTTTTCCGAGGCAGGGCCATACCAGTAACACAATTCTTGGCGCTCCAGCTACCAGGCATTCTGGACGGCGATCAAAAAATCTCAACCCAGACGGATCACTGGTTCAGTTTCGACCTGCCAAACTGCGACCCAATCCCCACCCTCTGGTCGAACTCCATCCCTGCGCTCTCTTTCCTTCGCGAGCTGGAGAACGACTACCCCCAAAAAAATGGATGAACGGCGCTATCTCAGTTTTGGACCCCCTGCAGAAATCCATATGTCTCCCTTTATTTGCTATTCCTTTCTACCGTGAAATCCATAGACTTCGAGAAGCCCAAGACAAATGGCGTAGCAGTGCTCAGTGGGCACAAAACAGATTTGCTGGATGTGACCTCGAAATCTTTTCCCAGGTTTCATGGAATACTGTTCATCCTGATGCTCCAGACGGGCAGCTGGATTGGACAAGACTTGTTGACGATGAATGGTTATCAGATGGAATTATAGACACTACAAGAGTGCGGTGGGCTGCTCCGCGGCCAACCACTTCGACTAAATACATTGATCACAACGCCAGTCGTTCAAGTCTTCTTGAAAGGGTGGGTGCAGTCACCCTCTTTATAAAATTACGTGTGTCTGTCTGTCCGTCCGTCCGAAGCCTTTCTAATCTCCGCTTTCATGATTTTGATTCTCCGCTCGCATGTCGTTATCTTCCCGCTCTTTCACCTCTGCGCCGCCACCCGCCCACGGGCAATCACATAGCCGGCATTAACGGCACGACGTCACCTTCACGGCACCTCTCCAACAAACTTTGGACAGACACTGCCTCGCGGCGGCCGCGGCCAACAACTAGCAGTCTAGCACTAGTCGAAGTGGGGGACCGCGAAGCGGTCCCCACGCTCTTGTAAGCTTACGAAACGAAGCGCATTATCGCCCTCATTGTTGTCAACATTAGCGCCGAGGCGGTGTCTGTCAGAGGTTATTGGAAAGGTGACGCAAGCAGCCGTGACGGCGCAGATCGGCAAATAGTTCGGCATCCGCCATTTAGCGCGACCCGTCTCGATAAATAGATAACGGGAGTTGATGGGATGCTCGGGTATCAGCGGAGATTGTAGCGGAGGTTAGAGGCTTAGCCGAGCACTGCCACAGTGCCGCCATCTTCCAAATCGGGTAATTTCCATCATTCTTGCCACTTTTGCCGTTTGACCTTGGTTGAACCACACCCAGATGATGCTGCAACAGAGCATGCTGTACTCTTCTGGTTAATTCACCAGCCAGAAAGAAAAGACTCCCATGCTAATAAATGGGTTTCAAGCCGATTTGACGCCATTGATGCACCGCGAGACTGGAAACAGATGCTCAATGGGCCATCCAAGAGCCTAGAAGAGCAATGTAAATGTATATATTTTTTCTGGATTTTTTTTTTATTGTCTAAAATGCATTTTCAACACATTTTGGACTGAGGTCGGAAAAGTGGAATAAGGTCACTCGGGACCCACCCACCCACCTAGCCGGTGTCTCGGCATTTGCCGGTCCACACCTCTTGGTCTGCTCACTCAATTCTCCGGCCGCAAATACAAATCGAGCGAAGTATTGACTTCCATGTTTGTATTGTCTGCCTACGCCGTAAAAGGCAGAACGAAAATGAATACACATGGTCTCCGCATTTTCGGTGAAATAGGAATGCCTCTTCTGCATGATCCGCACGTGGGACGTGAGAAAGTGTGAGCTATTTCAATGGTCCTCAATGCCTACACGCAGCAGCCACACTGTGTGTCCCTTTTCTACGCCAGGCTTTCTGCACACTTGACGTGAAGACGAACCTGACTCTCTGCCTCCACCGCCCATCCATGTTGCTCGCTATGTTTTCTTGGTTCAAACGCTGGCAGGAGGGATCCAGCGGAAATACATACTACTTCGGTGGTGCGAGGCCTTGAAGTCGTGAAGAAAAATCTCAATATTAATGCTACACCTTCGCAGGAGGGCGTGGAGGCGCGGGAGGGGAGAGCCGCAATGGTGCAGCTGGCGCTGGAGGTCAAGGGATGGGTGCCAGCCTGAGCCTTGATATCGCGACGCGGAACTTGAGCATGAACAACAACCTGCATATCACGAATCGGTATGTCACTACACTGATTTCTCCTCCGCTGATATCAAATGCATCTTTTTAGCACTGACAACGTTCTCGAGACGGGCGATCATCCTCGCTTCGGTACAGTTGGCGAATCCAGACCATACATACAACAGAATATTCACCACCATGGCGATCGAGGTACGTTCCACATCTTCATCAGAGATCCTCCTCGGAATGATTGGTACAGGGATTGATATACTGCATCGCGCGGTAGCGCTGGAAGCCATTCACAACTCTGCGGAGAGCTTCCCGCAACCCAGATGCCATCCCGAAACGCGTACCCAAATACTGAAAGGTCTGCGGGGATGGGCATTGGATGGTGCAGATCCGGAGTTTGACAGGGATTGGCGATTTGAGCTGCATTCGAAGCTGGATGACACCGCAAATCCGGAACGCCGGATTCTTTGGCTGTATGGCACCGCAGGCGCAGGCAAATCTGCCATCATGCAAACTCTGGCGAGACAGCTCCAGGATGATGGGAGACTCGGTGGATCATTCTTTTTCAAGCGCGGCCATGCTACGCGGGGCAATGCGAGGACTTTTTTCGCCACAATTGCCTATCAGCTCACACTCAGCGTTTCGGACCTCCGGACATCGATCTCTCAAACCGTCGAAAATGATCCTTCTCTTGTCATGCGATCCCTCGAGGTTCAGTTGCGGAAACTGGTTTTCGAGCCTCTATGCCTCCGCGAAAAGCGCGATTCTGTAGCAGTAATCATTGATGGCCTCGATGAATGCGAGAGCCTCGACGTTCAAGTCGAGATCCTGCGCTTGCTTCGCACCTCGTTGTTCAATCATCTCATTCCCCTCCGGTTCATCTTTGCCAGCCGTCCAGAACCTCATATCCGCGAGGTGTTCAACTCCCCAATCTATTCCGGTCACTATTGCTCATTCAACTTGGAGAAATCGTTTGAGGACGTTCGCAGATATTTCCTCGACGAGTTCTCACCCATTCATCGCGAGCACTGCACCATGGCGAACGTTCCTGCACCATGGCCTTCGCCCGACTTGCTGGATGAGCTGGTTGACAACTCTTCTGGTCACTTCATCTACGCAGCCACCATCATCAAATTCATTGACGACAAAAACTATCGACCCACACAGCGACTAGTAATTGTCCAAGAGGGAAACAATACGGCTTCTGGATCAGCATTCGATGCTCTCGATCAGCTTTACATGACCATCCTCAAATCCATCCCTAGGCAAGCGGAATTCGTTCCGATCTCGTGTGCTATCGTGAACTTCAACTTGACTCTTGGGGAAATTGATCAGCTCTTTGAACTGCTAAACGGAGATGCGCAGTTACTGCTGCGTGGCCTGCATTCGGTCCTTAAGGGGCTATCAAACAAGGCCTTGACGTTCATATCCTCACACCATGCATCATTTCTGGATTTCCTCAATAATCCCAGTCGGTCCCACCAGTTTTGTGTTGGTAACTTGGACCATCGAATGACTGTGGCTCGGTACTTTCTCCAGCTTCTTGCAAGGAGAGATTGGGCCGCCACATTCAATTACTACAGGTCTGTCCAATTTGTGGCGAAACACCGTTGATCTTACCAGTCTCGCCAGAGGCCGACCTGACAACTTGTTCCCATTTCTTATCGCGTTGCCTCCATCCGCCGAATTGTGCCCGCTCATTGCATGCACGGACCCTGATTGGATTTTCGAACAGCCCTCTGCTGATATTGGACTCATGCTATCTTGGCTCAAAGTTAGTTTCGACCCCTTCAACAAGGATTCTTCTTACACGCCTCCAGAAAATACCTTCTGTGCCGCAGGACTTGATCGCCGTGTGGGAGGATTATGTCTTCATGTCCTTGATGGTAAATGGTAGCACATGCTCTGTGAAGCACATTCCCTCGCCTAGCTCCGAACTTTGCCAAGTTCTCATGGCCACACTGCTCGACCTGTGGATTCGGGAAGTCCGCGAGGTACTAGATATCACATGGACCAAGTTCAGGACTATCCTTTGCAGTCTCCGGCCAAACATCCCCAGCGATCGATCTGAACAAGTGCTTCGTGGTTCAGCTGAAGACATCGTGCACGCATTGGTTCCACTTGAAATGCAGCAGGCGGCATTTCTGGAGCTAGCGTTGAGCTGTATTCACAGAGTAATAAAGCGTCAGGTCCATGATGCACCGGACGACTTCCAGGATTGGTCGATGCCATGATCCAAAACTCACAAGTTGTTAATCCTCTAGGCAGGCTTTATCTCTCGGGGGTGCTCGAACACTGCCCTCCTTGCTATATACTGTATCAAGAGTTTCAATGCATCCCGATTCGTTCTATGCAGTCTGGCCCGACAATTCTGCACGATACAGGGGGTCCCGGACGAATTCATCGGTGGCTCGAAGTGAGGCTTTCCAATATATCATTTTCCAACGGCATCTAACACAAGTATTTGTTTCTTTCCCACCAGTCCTTCGGCGATCCGACACTAGAACTCCTCGCATTGTGGCCAAAAGAATAGCCTCCACTAGCCTAGAGCCGGTCTATCCGGTCCTAAATTACGAGTACTTATGTAATCGTTCCTTAATATTCGTACATACTCAAAATGTCGACCTCATTTTTTTACGGTCGCATCTGAACGATGAACAGAATTTAGTGGCTGTGCTTCATTTTCAATTAGATTTGCTGGCTGTGCTCAGCTCAAATCTAATGATACTGAAATTGGGACTACATTTTTTCTAATGTAAATAGTGGCCATGCTCAAGAATTGCAGAGGGCGTGTGTTCGAACCTCGGAACGTGTCGTTTTTTTTTTTTTTTTTTTCGCTCAACATTTTTTTTTTTGCTTTATTGGGCAGTAGCTCACCGTGTATGTCTGTCAGCAGATTATAATTTTGCTGCTTGAGTTTCAAACCACTTCCAAACCTACTGTCCGCCTCGCCGCCATTGTCTCTGCGGGTTTCATCTGCACTCAAGGCCATCACTGACTGCGGACGCCAATTTCAAATTCCTATTTGACTTCCGACACTTGGGTGATATTCAATTCTGTCCCCTTGACGATTGACTCAACTGTCTCTCTAACTCTGCACTGTCTCCCACCATGAAACTGCCCAGCATTCTGCTGCTCGCATGGTTTGCCTTCACTTCGCCCATTCCAACTTGCCTGACTGGGTTGGCAGCCATTCCTCGAGCGGTACCGTGCCGTGTAATTCTATCTACCTACCTACCTCGCCGGCACTTCGACGTTCCATCTGGTATTTTGTATTGCCAATGACATCCCATCACTGATGTTCCGCATCACGATCTGCGATCGAATAACAATGGTCTGAGAAGTATTTGAAATATATAGTCTAATTGTAATTGGAGTTCAGAGCGAGGTACCGGAGTCACATAAAGCCTATGCACACATTATGGTTAATCGTTGTCGAGGTGAGTAAGGAATCGTCCAGGCGTGATGAAGGAGCAATAGCAAGAGCCTATTGAATCCAAAACCGCGGTCTGTAGAGACAGTGGAACAACGAAGAGATCGTGAGTATGGTGGCAGGGTGAATACTGAGTGAGGCGAGGTCGATGGAGACAAGGGGGCCGAAGAAAAATTACAGCGGGGAGGGCCGAGAGGGAGGTCCAGCAAGGCAGCATTGTCAAAGGATGTGGAGTACAGCATACCGAACAGCTTTGATGCGGACTCTCTCGTCGGATTAGTACGCGAAGAAGATCAAAAATCTGCCAGACAGAAGCGTCATAAGGACAGTCGATTCAGATCTCGAAGGACAATCGAATCATCCCGAGAAGGAAATCAGTGGCATCGGTTTAAATTGTAGCGATAGGGAGGTGGCGGTCGAGATGAGCCATCATTGAGTGGAATCACCGAAGTAGAGATCTAGATATGTAGAAGCCAGAGTGTACGATTGCGAGAAAGATGAAACCGGCTAGGGAAACAATCTGCGCAGCAAAAAACAGAATGGAAACACGGGGAGACGGAATGCGAAAACACCGCCTAACCCGAAGCTCTTGCACGGGGAATCTTGCCGAGGAGTGAGACAAGATAATATGTATGAGCCCGCTCTGATTCGTGGTGTGGACATCTAGTGCTAGTGGTGGGTCATTCCCGGTTGGAGTGCCGATGTCCTTCCATTGTTTCCAATTTGCTTCCCATCGTATGCGTCCAGTAGCAATCGCTAGAAGCTGTCCATGAGGATGCATTTAGTGTTTATTTCGTTCCTACCCGCCTGAAGAGATTCCAACCAGTACAGTCAGAATCGCGGGCCAGATGACGAAGGTAGAATCATAAAATGTGGTTGGGATTCAAACTCTCCTTGCCGGGGCAGCATCAAAGCACTATGAGTGTCATGAGAACGCCATGGCATTTATAGCGATTTTCAGTATCTTTGAACGCTACCGTCGCTAGTTAGTATTTAGGTGAGACAGGTGTACACCAATAGGCACCTGGACATTTATTGTTGGACTGGACCGCGTTTTCATATCATGCCCACTTTCACGTTCAGCGCAAGATGTGGATTCAATTTGTGGCATTTTTTTTGGATCGCAGCCTTTCAAATTGAGATTATCTGAGTACCCTCCGCCTTTCGGATGCGATTTTCAAGTTCACCTTCGCATAAAAGCTCAAGTACTCGTAAATGCCGCGCAACGCGACGGCCCATACACACCAAGTGCAACATCTCAAGATACCGCACGCACATAAAGCATGCATCTGGGAGGAACGGCAACGTCATGTATTGGTGGATCACCTGCAATCAATTTTCTCTTTTTTCCCTTTCAGTTATATTAGAGACCTTGCGGTGAGCCACCGGTAGCCACCCGGTGGCTCCCGAGGCATAGAGCAGATATGAGCGGTGTGGTAAGCCGTCGTGCGTGGGGCTCGGAGCTACAGGTTATCATGAAAAGGATGTAAGTTGGGAGGGAAGTGGGCAAGGAGGAGGGGTAGTGCAGGCAGCATCGAGCGGAGTAGACGGCGCAGTGGAGCGTATGGAGAGTCGAAAACAAAAATCCGGACAATGAAAATAAATCGTGGTAACAGAGACACTAACAGCGGAGACAAATCTAAGTCCATCCATGCCCAGATCCAGACCTTAGATCACAGGGAAGACGAGTGCACCGTTGTCCAAGTACACGATGGGTTGGCATGGGACGCAGGACATCAGCGATGTGAGCACGAGCACGAACGTCTTCTGTTGGCAATACCAGTCGTTCCGATTCGAGTTTGCGTTGGTTCGAGTTCCCGAGTGTTTGACGTCGTGACAAAAACGACGAACAGGCGGTGTTGAGTGCGCGGAAAAGAAAGGTGCGTGGGATGCACGCGTGTTTGATTAGCACCAAAACCAGGCAGCACGGAAGGGTCTGAGAGGCATAAGGGACGGTTGATTGATTGCTAGCATTTCGGAGTGAATGCGTTAGGAAGACAGTAATTAAAGCCAGTACGGGCACGGGTGTGTACGGGAGGAATGGGTGAATGGATGGAAGAAAATATGTTTAGTGAGAGCAAGCCGGCGTGCTTTGATTTGATTCGACAAGGCAGACGAGCGAATACAACACAGGCAGCAGGGAGTGTTGCGAAGATTCGACGAACAAGTAAGGACATGCGCGTTGCGGAGAACGGCGTTTGCCCGAGTATGCCTTGTGGAGTGGCTGGGAGATGCACGACTTGCGCGGCACCATCGCGGTCAGAACACGAGCACGGGATGCGCGCTCGTTTGAGCTAGAGGCAGAGAGAGTGGACGAGTAGATGTGCGCGGATGGCCGCGGGGAGTGGGACAATGCGGCTTTTGTGCATATGCGAACAACGAGCTTGCGTGGAAGCGCGGATTCGGTAACAGAGATACAAAATGATGGACGGGCTCGGGACAAAACGGGCTCTCCATCTCACACTCAGAGGCAGGGAGAGGTAGGGGAGCGGTGGCATTGCAGTGGGAGGCTGGGACCCAAACCAGCTGCATTTGAATACCGGAACGAGCGCCTGTAATACAGCTACGCAGTGCACACGTTAGCGATAATACGCGAACACACTTGGGTTATCAACGAGGAAGCAAAGGAGCGGGACGAAAGGTGGAGCAGCATGACGCACAGATTCGGAAGCACCAGGAGCATAGAGAATCTTGATGCGTAGTGGACGACGGACGACGGAGATGGAGTTGATTGAGTGTGTCGTGAAGGGTGCGGACGGGGCGCGGGTTGTTTAATGCGGAGAGGGGCTGTTGTTCATGCGATGGTCGATTTCGCCTTGGTGCTGCAGAAGAGCTCGCGGATGCTCATGTGAGTCCGTGCGGCCGTGGAGCATCTGACATCCGCACGCGAGGTTGTCCGAGCCAGTAGAAATCCAAAGCGTAGACAGACCATGCGACCACGGGGCGGAGAAAACGCGGAGACGGATGCAAAACCTACTGTCTCTGGCGACATGGGCGTTGCTGCAGAAAGCGTTTTGTGGCGGTGCCGAGTGACCGATCCGCTTACGTCGGGCGTGAGCGTGACGGCGCTTGTTTCTTGCCACAACCTCGCCACAGTCGACGACTCCACCCAGACTACGACGATATAAGACGGCGCGGTTCTGCCATCTCCTTCGTCAATCCTCTGTTCCGCTTTCCGCAGCCCTTGCCGTCGGGTCTCTGCATGTCTAGCGCGGCGGCGCTACCACAGTTTTGTCAATCAAGTCTCCAGCCTGGCTTTCGTTCACTCTCTCGCTTTCTCATGATCAACGCCCACTCCACTCCGCGTCTTCCCTCTCTCTCGCTCATTTAGGGAATACATCTTGATTGTTGTCTTCTGTTTGTCTTTGAATCTTCCTGCAGCACTTCTCTTCAAAAGCGGGTCTCCTATACCACACGCTGCGGCCGTTAACTTTTCTCGGTGGCTCTCGATTCCTGAAAAAACAAGCTCGCTTATCTATATAACCTTGGTTGGCCGTGCGAAATCATTCTACGCCCTAGCCTTGCCATTTGATATCTGTGTATCCGCCTCTCCTAATGTTATCAACTCCCAGCGTTTCGTGCTCCATGGATTCCCTCATTCCCCCAATTCATGTCGTCTCCAGTTCACAAACAGAAAAGTGGAATGCCAAGTGTTCTCCCTAGCCTCCCCAATTCAATCGCTTCGCACACGCTATCGGCGCTGAATCTCTCGGACAGCTACGCGATGCATGTGCAAGCCTCGGAGGCTTGCTATGTTATTTCTCGGTATCTTCATGTTTCATATCTCATGCTCCGGCGACAATTTTTGATTTATTTCCAAACGTTTTTATGTGCGCACTCTCAACTGTTTTCTGGACCGCTTTTATTCACAAAGCAACGGCAAGATCCATCCCAAGAACATCTCCGAGCTACCCCCTTTGCTTCTCGTCCGAACACTGCCGTCAGTAAGTACCCTTGATCGTCAGCGCGTCCGCAATAAAGGTTAACGTCAGCTCCCAGTCTGCTCCGCATTCTTCGCTGGGCGGGTTGCTTACCCACCATGATTCACTGGATGTTGAATCGATTTGCCGGACATCATGCTTGGAGACTCTGGGTCGTCACTGTACCAGTATTCGGTGCACCGTCATTCCCTCTGAAATTCCTTGCATCATAATAACTTCTGAAATTCTGTGCAATGCAACTCAATTTCTTTTCGATGAAGTGGGAGTGTATCCGTCGTAGATGTTACTTACTCACATCGCCTTATCTCTCGTCTTCTTTACTGTGTCTCTGCCTTTGGCAGCGGTGCGATAGAATTCAAACGTCTGTCTACCTGCCGTTTTGCCTCGATGCATGTCATCGACACCGTGGATGGGCTCAGCTGTACGGGAATCAGGCTGCATCAGTTGCGGTGTCCGTTCCTCTGCCTCAAGATGTAAGATCGTAAACCCGAGTGCCGAGTTCATTGGTTCTTTAGAACCCCGTGAACAATCCCTTGTCGCTGCGTGACCCAAGTGAACTTCGCATTGGCCATAGGCTACCCCTGTTCACTCAGAGACCTTGAGACGTCGGTAAGCTTTCCCTTTTACCGAGATGCCAAAGGAATCAGCTTGGTGAAGCTTTTCGTTGCGTCAAAGCAATATTTTCCCCCACCAGTCAACCGAGCGCGGATTTATGCACCGGATGGTCGCTGAGGTATGCATGCCTGCTGTATTGAAATTCTTCCTAGTGACCTCTTCTTCCCCGTCGCCGGAGCCCAACCCAAGCCCATTGTTCGCGACTACAGGGCTTCCAGGTGTCGTCAATCTGCTGTGTGATAGCGATCAAAGGCCTAAAAAGGGGCCTGAGTTTCGGCCAGCAGCTTTCAATGCCTTATTCAAGGCCTCATTAAGGCCTTGAGTTTTAAGCCCTTGGACCTTTGTGTAAGGACTCAATTTTTAATTCGAAACACTCTCTTTATTTTTAGATATCTCTTTGGCCTTGACACTGCGCGCCGATCATCGTGCGCAGCACTGCCATCATTTGTTTATCTCATTCCTATCCCCTTATTTCCGTAGTATAAAAACCTGTACCTCCCGTAGTTAGTCCCCGGTCAATCTTACTATCATACCACTCACCTCGTTGGCCCGACCACCGACGAACTTCTGAAGTTTTGTGTGCCGGAACTAGCCGCCGTCTCGTTGCCGGCCGCTCTCCGTCACACTTTGGGCGAACACTATCTGTCAGTACCTGCGACTACTCACACGGTTGGAAGAATATCAAATAGAACTATGAAACCCGGGTAACCGGAGCGAGGTTCATGAGGGAGGTGGGGAAGGTGGAACGATTCATGTCACTGCGTTTAAGGCGGCCCCAGACTGTCAAATGTCAAGGCCCACAGACAACCCACAGAGGTCAACTATCACAGACACGTCAACACGTCTGGACGCACAGCCGGCGCCTAGACATCGGCTATCTGGGCGTGTCTAGGCGTCGGCTAGATGTATCTTGGCGTGTCTAGTTGGCCTTAGTGGGCCTCGGCATTTTCGGTGTTTAGGGCCGCCTTAAACGCAATGTGCGGAAGGTAACGAGTGTAATGGACTGCGTTGGTTTAGTTGGATTCCCTGTACAGTTCCTCAAGTGCAAACCGAAGTGGAATCTTAAGTGCGCGACGTTTACGAAGACTTGGCAAGGTGTTTGAACCGACGATAGCGAGTCGTTTCGAATTAATGGCAATGTTACAGGATAAAAGAGGACTGTATTTCAAACCAATATCCGAAGGTATTTATTCAGGTTAGGAAAAACAAAGAAGCACGGAGTAGTTGGAAATCAGAAATTGGAGTGTGGCGAGTGCATATGGTGGAATTTGAAAGAGAGGAAACGGTGGAGTATATGGATGCATTCGAAATAAGCGCGGTTGTGGAGTTGAAATCCGTTCAGATGGTACCTTATCCTTCACAACGAGCATATGAAATGATAATTGAAATGAAATACCTGTGACGTTCGGTTGTTGGGCTGAGAATAGCCGTGATATCCATCACAGAGCTGTCGATAGGATTCTATTGGACCATTGGTAAACATTGCCTCATGGAGCAAGATTCGCCACATCCAGAAGGCATAGGTTCATGAAGAGTCCATCACACAATGTTCCGAGATGTTCAACTGGAAAGATGGACGTGGTGCCATTGTCAAATTGAGATATTCAAGTTGACACGTTCAACTGGACTCCACAGCATAGCGTGCCATTTACCATGCAATAGATATATTTTTAACGAAGAAATGCAATATTTTCAAATGCGATGAGTAGCGCCGTAATTTCGCATCTGCGCAATGATCTTACGGACGGCTAAACCGTGCCGTAGGAAATTTTCGCCATAATTCTTACGACCGTGGGTGGGTGCAAGCCTCATGTCCAACTTGGATATTGTCGGGAACAATGGAGCCTGTTGAGATGGGTCGTGGTCATAGCAACAATGCAACAGTACGTGCGAAGCAGGTTCCTGGAGTTCAATGAGTAAATGGGCAGACCTGCTGATCCATCTCACAAGATTGAATGCCGCTTGTTTTCTGCCACCCCGCGTCCTTGTGGTACTACGAGTAGAGTCGGACTGAGTCATGATGAATGAACGTCCGTCACTGTTGACGTGCGAAAATTTGAACTGCCTCAAACGGACATGTGGCATGCACACAGCCGCGTCCGCCTTTTTCTTTCCTCTCCTCTACTCCCCACTCGAAATGCCTGCAGATCATCGACCAAAGTTTTCCCGGACCCGCGGTAGTGGCCGCCAAACAGTCAATTACATCAGCGGTGCGATCTGAGAATCATAAGAGCTGGGTCTTGTCTGACTGACCGATTTTGCAGGAGGTAGAGGAGGCACTGGCGGCAATGGCCATGGGAATGGCACAGGCGGAGCGGGGGGCGATGGCATGGGTCCCAACCTGAGTTTTGATATCTCGGTCAGACACCTCACCATGCAGAATAACGTGCAACTTGTTGAGTATGTTGATCCGTCTTCATACTTCTTATTTCTCTGATCTATTCGCACAGGGGCTTTGAGGCCAACCGCCAAAGTGCAACCGACGGAGAACCGCCGCACGACTCCCGCTCAGGGCCGTATATACACCAGAATATTCATCACCACGGTGATCGAGGTGCGTTACATGCGGCCTCCATTAGAGATCTCCCTCGGAACAATTGGTACAGGCATTGACATACTGCATCGCGCAGTCGCGTCAGACGCCATTCATGACTCGGCCGAGAGCTTCCCGCAACCAAGATGCCATCCCGACACGCGTACAAAAATGCTAAAGGATCTGCGGGGATGGGCGCTGGATGGGACGGAGTCGGACATGGGTTCGGAATCTGATGTGCAGTCTGAATCTGAATTCTGCACGTTCGGGGTGGATGGCCCCGCAGATCCAGAATGCCGGATTCTTTGGCTGCATGGTCCCGCAGGCGTAGGGAAATCTGCGATCATGCAAACCCTTGCGGGACAACTCAAAGATGCTGGGCGACTTGGCGGATCTTTTGTCTTCAAACGCGGCCACGCTACGAGAGGCAATGCAAAGACACTGTTTGCCACAATTGCTTACCAGCTCGCGCTCGCTGTTCCGTGGTTGCGTGCCTCGATTTTCAAAGTCGTAGAGAATGATCCCTCTGTCGTTGTCCGATCCATTGCGACACAAATGCAGATGCTCATTTCCGACCCTTGTCGCGCCGAGGCACGCCGCGATGCTGTAACAATTCTCATTGATGGCCTCGACGAATGTGAGGGCCATGATACTCAAGAGGAGATACTGCGTGCAATATGGAACTCTTCCTGTGCCATTCCGCTCCGATTTATTGTCGCCAGTCGCCCGGAACCGCATATCACCGAGGTGTTCGAGTCTTCCTTCTATTCCGGCCGCTATCGCCCGGTCAATGTGGAACAATCGTTCCGTGATGTTCGCAAATATCTCCAAGATGAGTTCACCCGAATTCGCCTTCAGCATCGCACCATGGTCAATATCCCATCTCCGTGGCCCTCGCTGGATGTATTGGAGGACCTGGTCGAGAAGTCCTCCGGTCATTTCATCTACGCAGCTACCATAATCAAATTTATCGACGACAAGAACTATCGGCCCACACAGCGACTGACAGTTGTCCAAGATGGGAACAGCGCGGGATCTGCATCGCCATTTGGTGGGCTCGATCAGCTCTACATGACTATCCTCGATTCTTCTCCCAGGCAGGCGGAGCTCATTCCGATCCTGTGTGTGATCGTGAACCTTGGATTGGATCTCCGCCAAGTGGAGCAGCTCTTTGAGCTTGAGGCCGGCGAGGTACGGTTACTACTTCGGGGGTTGCATTCCGTGGTCCACGTGCCATCAGAGGACTACCATCGGATATTCTCCCACCACGCATCCTTTGTGGATTTCCTGAAGAATCGCAGTCGGTCTCACCGTTTCTGGGTTGATAATTTGGACCATCGGATGGCTGTGGCTCGGTGCATTCTCCAGCAGCTTGCAGGTAGTAATTGGCGCATAGTTTACGGCGGAGATATAGGGTATGTCCAACCCTGTGCTGAAACACCGTTCATCTCACCAGTCCTGCCAGACGCCACCTTGAAGACTTGATCTTATTTCTCATCGCGTTGCCTCCATCCGCTAAACTGTGCCCACTCATTGCACGCATGGACCCTGATTGCATTTTCCGTCAGCCGTCTTCCAATATTCGATCCATGCTATCCTGGCTCAGAGTTAGTTTCGACTCCTTTGGCAATAATCCTTCTCACACCCTTTCAGGAAATACCCTCTGCACCGGAGAACTTGACCCCTGCACCGGAAGACTTGATCAACATGTGGGAGGACTATCTCTCCATGTCCCGGATGGGCAATGATGACATATGGTTTGTGAAACACGTTCTCTCGCCCAGCTCTGAACTTTGCAGAGTTCTTGTGGCCGCAGCGTTCCTCGGAGTGAACATATGGGCTGTTCGCTACCTGCTAGAGATCACATGGACGGAGTTCAGAATCATCTTGAACAGTGTTCGGCCAAACATCGCCAGCGATGTTGTGCTTCGGGGTTCGGCTGACCACGTCACACGCGCCTTGGTTCCACCTGAGCTGCAGCGGGCTGCATTTCGGGAGCTAGCGTTGAAATGTATTCACAAAGTGATAAAACGGCATGTGGATGGTGTGGACGACGGAAACCCCTGGTTGGCGCCATAATCTAAAACGACAATTTGTTAACCCTTTAAACAGGTTTTATCTCGCGCTAGTGCTCGAACACTGCCCTCCTTGCGATATACTGTATCGCGAGTTTCAATGCATCCCAATTCATGCGATGCAGTCTGCAATCTCGCAATGGGGAATAGCTTTCTACCGAATTTCCCGGTGGCTTAAAGTCAGGCTTGCCGATACATTGTTTTCTAACGGGATCTGACACGAGTGTTTGTTTCTTTCCCCACGAGCAGTCCTTCAACGATCCGACACTGGAACTCATTGCATTGTGGACACGAAAGCGACCTCCCTTAAACCCTCCCCCCACTGCCACGTCGCAAGCATTATTATTACTCGTATATTAAGCAGATGTCCTGATTTCGTATGCACCTGTTTGCCCCATCAATTCGGATATTTCCGACCTCTTCTAGTTTCTTGCGTCATCGCCCTCCTTTGTCCGCCCTCAGTGTCAAGCCAGCTCTCCGCCTATCTGGAATGTTCCGAGTTTCCCTACTTCAGTTTACCTTCCTGTCTGTCTAAACTGTGTTAGCCAATTTCCTCAACCAGTTGAACCTCTACCACTCTCTCGGGTCGCCTAGATCTGCCCAAATTTGTCCTCATTCGCCGCTTTATTATATCTGCAAGGAACCTCGCATTGGCTCTCGTTTCTCCCATGTTCTTCAACACGTTCGGTTTTTTCCCTCTCTCTGCAAGCAACCGCATCGCTATGCTACTGCCGGGGGTGACTTATCCTATCCATCATTCTTTCTTGGATGTCTTCATTTCATATGTACATGTTTGCGACCGCTGATTTCCGATGTTCTGCCTGTTTATTTTGGGTTTGGTTTCGACGGAGCGCTCGAGGGCGCTTACCATTTAACTTTTGGAACGTTCGATCGGCTGTGCGCAATGACGTGTAAACCCTTTTTGGCCAACCTCATGCTCCTCATTCACGCGCTCAACGGCCGCACAAAAGAGCTGTTGGCGCGGCGTGTTTTTGTTAATTTCTCCCACCATCTTTTGATCCCCTCCCGCCCGCTTTCTTCGCCCATTCGAGCCGAGTCAAGAGTCGAGTCCAGGCATGAAGGACCACAAGATAATGCCCGTCTCAACACCGCCCAAGGCCTCGCTCGGGCAATCCCACATGGTGACTCCGAAATCAAGCACACTTCAAGAGTCGAGACCGCAAGTCTGCATTTGCCTTCGCAAGCCGGTTCAAAGCTTCAAGAGTTCCCTTCTCTCACCTCGCTGGGCGCCAAAAGATGTCCGGAAACAAGCATTCAATACTGCATTTATCAACTCGACAATCAACATCTTTACATTTCGCAGCCAGTGCTGGCACTCGAATGCATCCAATTGCACAAACAATCCTCAAAGCCTCATCTTAATTTCTCACAGAAATATCTTCAATCGCAGCACATGACAATCGCTCATCGCGCCGCCGTTCCCGAAGCGCTTTTGGCCGCAACATCGGCCAGACCCAAGATACCAGACGCAATCTCAACCCATGAATCCTTCCGTTCTTGCGCTGTGCCCCACGCAATTTTGTTTTGCAAGGTATCTTTACACTCCCTCCTTATACATCTTTTAGTATGCTGTTCGGGCGGTTGCTGCTCTATGCGAACAATCTCACAGTGCGCTGTCCAATGTCCATTCTTCTTTCTACGTCCTCTGACATGATGTTTGTGTGGCCGTAGATTTATTCCAGACATCCCATGGTGCGGAAACTTCATGAAAGTCCTCCACGGTATCGTATGTGCGTCCGATGACCGTCGTCTCAATCACGCTAACTGTTGTTGGACCAGTTGCCACCTCAAGTCTATGGTTCGCTGCCGTTGACATTGACCTCCCTCCCAGTCAGTCGCCGTTTCTCTCCTTGACACTCAGTTGCTTTTCTAGCTTTGATTCGGTACGTGTTCTATGTATCTCACGGCCGGCGGTCTCGACTTGATTTACCAGGGTTGCAACTTGGAGCACAACACGCCCCTAGCTCAAGAATGGATCTTTGCTTACCTCCGATCTAGTGATCTGATTTGTTCGTCTTACTGTTGTGTTTGGTGCCAATGTTATGATCCTCAATGCCTCTGCAGGTCCAGACTTCAGAAATACAACAACGCCACGCTACAGATGTGTGTGTTGGTGATCGGTTTCCATTCATCCCAATAATCTGGATACTAACTGCGCTTGTAAGAATTAATCTCAATGTCAAACACCGTTATCTTTCGCTGCATTGTCCACAAAAGCGAAGTTAATGAACAGGTAAATTATCCTTCCTTCTCTGTCCATTCCATCGGAGTAATGCTGCTTATATTGCGGCCCCACGATGGCCAGTGACTGCAATTTACCGGTGGATCATCAGCATTTCTGGTAAGTATGCTTACCTTGATATTGCACTGGATCTGAAACTGAGATCTTTCCGCTCCAGGCTGTTTTCTACTGTTGCCAACTCTCCTGGATAATTCACAATCAATATTGTCGTAGTCTATAATTGTTGAACAATCGAGGAGTCTGACATTGCGCAATATTTAGAAAGTCCAGCCGCGCCATTCCTTTAATCACTTTTCCAACAGCCGGAGCGCAGCGACGGCATGTCTTGTATATATAAAAATTTCGACTGTCTTAATTTTTCATTTTTTTTGACTCTGGCATCTGGGAGACTACAAGCAATACGCACACAGAAAAGCATACCTGTGCCACTAAACCAGCTCCATGTATTGTCGGATTGGCTCGACTTGATTTTCCCTTTGACTTTCGGTTATATTCATACAAGATGTGCCGTCACTTCGCTCCGGCTTAGGAGGATAATAAATATAATTTTGAGGTCCAGACAGAAATTCAGAGAAGTTCAAAATCTGTTGGTCTCCAATGTGCCGTAACAGTCATACAGCATCGAAATTTCAAAGTATAATTGAACAATCGGAGTACATACTGGACCCGGTCATGTAAATACTGGAAGCAGAATGGAAGACTGCCAGATACGTGGAGGACAATCGCAGACAGTCAAAAATTTGCCGTGTCAATGTTTGATTCATTGGAGTGATTAAAAGGCAAATACTTACCGGCAATATTTTCAAGCTTATGAGACGTCGCCGCGAGACAGCTGCCCGTTGGGCAGGATTAATAAGAAATGAGACTTGAAAGCACCCTTGCCAGATTTCTATATTCGCCCTTCTCGACGTCGAATTTTCCTCTGAGCGAGGGAAATGGTGAGATTGAAGGTGCAAGACGTGACCAGAAACCTGAAAAACAAAACATACGTTCTGCGTGGGGGGCGGTGAAGACAGGAAAAGAATGATCCAGACGATCTGTTGCGGATCGATGGGTCCTGAAATGAATTTGAATCGCATCTCGAGCGTCGGACATGTCCCTGTGAATTTGTGTGCATGTCTGCGATGTTTTGAATGTAACATAGAAGTATCCGTCAGGTTGAATCAAAATCGGAGGGCAGAGAACGAACCGGAGCAAGAAAAGTACTGCAATCTGAAACAGTTGAACCTCATACAGGGGCTCGCTCGGTCAGATCGGTAGACGCGTACTGAAATAATTTCCCAGAGCCCATGAATCAGCAACAAAGAAGAAACCGACTCACATCGGATGACAGTGCGTGGAATAAAGGGGTTTGATGTAAAAAATCCCTGTACACTGCGTCAAAGGGCCTCCTAGACTTAGTCTGAGTCAAGGTGGCTAGGCTCACCTACGCAGATCACCTCTGTATAACCGCCTCGACACGGTCTGCATAGCTCTGTTTAGCTCTGTATACCTCTGTGTAGGTCTGTGTATATCCATGTAGATCTGGTCAGCTGTGTGTAGATGCATCTAGGTGAGTATAGCCTCCTAGGCAGACATTAGTCTAGGTACGAACACTCAGCAGACTTGCTTGTGGACCCGTGTTGTGCATTCTATTCCAATTTAATCTCGTTGTCGCAGTAGCGAGTTCTCGTCTGGTAGACAGATATATGGGTCGATTGTCCGGGTACTGAAGGGTACAGGTGGACGAGGAAATAGGCCGAATGGTCCCGGGAAGCCGAGTAAGCGTAGAGTAAGAATAAGAGAAATATCAGAAATGTGCCGTGCGGGCGTGAGGTACGAGTGAAGCGCGATAGGGGTCGTAAATGGTGAGAATTTGGGGCTTGTGTAGATTGGGTTCACTGGCGACGAGCTCTCGTTGGAGCTCTCTTGTCACTGGTCGCGTCGGACGTGGTGGTTCGTGTGTAAGAAGGTGATAATTGACAGTATTTACGTACAAACAAATAATCGATCCGAAGACCGATGTATCGTAAGGTACGCAACAAATAAAGAGAAATATGAGGAGCTACCAGCGGTCCATTCCACCCTTCCACATCGTGCGAGAGGATATTCTGTTTTGAGCCGATGCGGGTGCTTACTATATGTGACTGGGAAATCGGCCATCCCTAGGTACTCAGTCACTTGAGGTATACAGCACCATCATTTGACATCATGATGTGGTTAATATTAAGGGATGAAATAGGATCTATAGTGCAGGTCCAGACCAAATTTGAACGGAATCCGATGTGTCGATCAAAGTTACGGCGTCGACATCACCGTCCAGACGTGGGAACTCCGTTTCCTTGCCGTCACTCAGCTGCCATACCTTGCCTTCGCTCGTGTTGCGTCAAATCTTCACCAGTCCGGGCCGTTTGCAGCTCATTTTGTTCTTCGCGTTTGACCCTTTAAATTTGCTTAGCTGCTCATTGCGATTAATATGTAGAGGTTGAAGAAGAATAGACATTGCAGCGGTGACATAAAAGCTAAAAGTGTGTGGAAATCAAAGCTGATCCCCTTGGCATTTGATGCGGTGATGCTAATGCAAACGGCTACAGGCTTACAGCGGTCAAAAAATATCACTTGGCTGGAAAGTTAGCCACAAGAGCTTCAGCGTAGGTCAGTTCAGCTCAGCATACTGTAGTATTTCGTTCAATTCGTAAGGGGGTTTGGGGGTGTGACATCGTCCTACGAACTGGACCTTTCGTATAATTCCCTAATTAAGAAATTTGATCCGTCGGCAAGGGCTCGGCTAATCTCGGCTATCTCGGCTAAGGCCAAAATCGCCCTTGTGGTTGAGTGACTTACGAAAATTTTCGTAGGTTTTTGGCCGTGTGACGCGTGACTATACGAATTGAACGAAATACTACAGTAGTCATCTAGGCTGGGCTACACAGACGTTGACGTCCCTACGCAGACTCTGCGCAAGTAGTCTACGCACACCTTAACAGGGACTACGTGTACATCGCCACAATTGTGCTAAGATCGGCCTATGGAACCTACTCAGAGCCTGTGTAGTCAACTACACATACCTTTCCAGACCTACATGTACCTAGACAAACTGAGTCCAGGGGTACCTTTGACGCAGTGTGTACATAGGCTGGAATGAGCCAAGAAATCCTATTGGCCCGCGAAATGACCACTTTGCCCCGAATCTTAGCTAGCATCAGATAGGCAATCATTTTGCCCGTCACTAGTCTTACGATGTTAATATACTAGTGCCTTGTCATCCCTTGTCGCCCGCGAAATGTGCATACGTGGCGAATGAGGAGGAACGCCGATGATCGGTGGACAGGCTGTAGCACTTGACCTCCGGGTGGCGAATCGGATTTCAAAACATAAAACGAGTACAGGACGAAGAAAATAAATCATAATGTTTTATGGGTCGAATTTTAATCGATAAATATAACCTTCTTAGTAAGATACCAGTAATTCCGAGTCGACGGCAGGTTCAGTGACTTTTCCCACTATGAATATGAATATATGTATGTATGTATATATAGGACAGTTTCCTACAGGTCTCTCCGCGGGACTCGAGCGATTGGTGTACGTTTGAAGGCGGCATCAAGATTCGCGCGCTGCCTGATTTGGTTAGTGATCCTATTGATCGAGGTTCAAAGTTCAAAAATTGATACCGTCTTCCTGACTCATAGATCCTTTCGACGAGTTTTCGCAGAATGGGCTGCAGAGTTATATGGCCGCTTTTTCATTCATGTTTGGAGCACTTCGTCCCACGCTGCACGTATCCTACACTATTCAAACGTCACGTCGAAGAATTTCCAAAGCGAACCAGATAGGATTCCTGTGATAGCAACTTGACACGGTGAAACAATAACAAACTTTGGTTCATTTTCTGGTCACATTCACTGCCAAAGTGCTTGTATAAACTGATATTCAGTGGAACACGACATCACAACAGGCCAAATGGAACACCCCGGGCATTAATTAAAACAACATTTGATGATATAAGTGTTTAGAAATGCAATTCGGCTGTAGATTGCTTGTCACTTTCCAGCTCAGATAAGTTGAACGGTGCCTTCCAGTAACACTCCCTATTGTTGAATCTTGCTCTGTGATGTCAATTCATTCAAAGCGGCCGCATATCCAGCTGTCGAAGGCAAGAAAAGGAGCCCTTCACACATACTATCGTACACCCTTGTGCGACGATTGAACATATATCGCATACTTGCCTAAAAGGGAAGGAGACAAGAAGAGAAGAAGGGAAGAAATTCTGGATCCAGTTGTCACCGGCCATGCTTCTGCACAGGCTCGAAGAGGGACATGGTCTGCATCGAGTCGCGCGGTCCAAGATGAATTTACCTCAGACATATTCCCTTCATTTCATTATTGTAAAAATATCACGCACCTCGGCTGGCGTATGTGTCTGGTATGGTTCGATTGAAACTCCGACACTGAGACTGCGGGTGAGTGAGGGATTCGAAGCCTGCCTCCCTGGATTTCATGCGGGCTTGGAATACTCAATCGACCCAACGAGGCCGGGGCGGAAGCGATGGGTGCGGAGGGAGCCGAATGAAATAAAAGTTCAACCGCAAGGTAGGCGACGGCGTGGGATTAACTTAGAGTGCTGCGATCCTTGAATGAGATTAGCTAGCTTATGAATACTTCTGAATGAATGAACTGAAGGAAGAGAACGAGTTCAGCGCGATGTCGTGCATGAGAAGGAAGACGAAACGAGTGGAAGCGACTTCCCTCCACACGCAGCCAACGTAGATACAGATTCAGAACATCTGCATACCGGCGGAATCTCACCGGAAGAGAGTACTCGATGGGAGCAGACTGCGGATGAGGAAGGAAAAGAAAGCGACCCACATACGCATACGTGCCCATTGTCCTGCGTGGACCTCAGGCCGCAGAAAAATGATGGTTCAGAATAAACAGGCTTCAGCTGTCCATACGGGGTTCGTAACTGGCAGAATTGAGTCGAGTCAAGAAACGGCGATGCGATGCGATACGGGTGGACGGGTGGACCTGAAGTAAAGCAAGAACGTCGATGGAGAAACGATGCAGCGGGATGCGAGACAGACACACAGACAGGAGTACAACCGTGAGGCTGGGTTGAGTACGCGAAGAGAAGCTGTGTGCTGTGGGAGAAGTAGGAGACCGGCATCGTCCCTCGTGGATGTATGAGTACGAATGGCGATTGGATTGGCGTCGAAGAATAGAATAGCAGCTTGACTTTGGTGAGGATGCGCGAAGGCCGAAGTGAAATACGTGAGGATAAGGATGACGAGAGGAGATCGAGATCGAGATCGGCACGCGGACGGGACGACGTCGAAGACTGGTGGTAGTATAGCATAGCATGCGCGAGTCAAGCCAAGTGATGGATGGGTGGATGAACGGCGAGTATAATATATTTCGACGGACGAGGCAAGAAGGGATGTGCGCGAAGATGAAGGAGGGAGCGGCGCAGGGCGGCTGCGGATGCACGAAAAGTACGAAGACGTCCACATCGACGAGACGGAGGGAAACTCGGGAACGCTGATCAGTAAGTGCGAGAGAGAGGAGTTGCTGAGGCCAGGCGAGCCGAAGTAGAGCATTTCGAAGTCAGTAGAGTAAAGCAATGCATTTTGGATTTTCAGACACACGGCGCCGACCTCGTTCGAATCATAAGACAAGACCAGCTCTGTCTCGCAGATCGGTGGGTTGGTCGTTTACCGTGCACGCCGTCGGCATCGGCACCACGTTCTCCGCTGCAAAAAAGTCCCAGCGAAGGAAGCGTTGTCGAGAATGATGAGCAACGGCAGATGGACGAGCAGCCGATTTCCATCCCAGCGCTGTTGAATATGAATGTGAATACTCGAGCGTTGAATAGGATCACGGTTTGTTGCTCTCGAATCCCGTCCGAATATCCGAAGCGAAACGAGACTGATGACAATACTGATATCCGAGCGCGAATCCTAAGACACAATGCGTGAAGCGAAGTGGTAGGGGGGAAGAGATAATGGACTTGAAGAGAGGGTGGAGGACGGAGTCATCAGAACTTTGACACTTTTTGTTGTCGTGTTGTACAACACGTGAAAACGCCAAAAAACACGATAAAACGCGATAAAACACGGCAACGCATTTTGACGACAACACGCATCAAAATTTTGACAACACGGTCCGATTTGGCGGGGATCGACACTCGAGTTTGGCGGGGCCCGTGTTGTCGGCAACATGACAACACGTGAAAACGCCCACAACACGACAACTAAAATGTCAAGTTACTGATGGAGGAATCAGACTTCACGGCGATACGCAAGGGGGACCAAACGAAACGAAGCAAGAGATTGAGGCAGATTCTCACAGCGGATGGAGCACTGTGAGGAAAGGAGGAATCAAGAAAGGCAAGGGAACGGAGGAATGTCGGAGCTCAGATGCACACGCGCGACTGCGGATACAGAACGCCGCCGGGGAAACCCGGTCCCGAGAAACGATCAGCTCTCCATTGCGAGCAAGGAGTCATCTCACCCATGCTGGAGTTTGCTTCGCACGGAAGGCGGTCGCTGCAGTTGGGGGACTTGATCGATGCAGAACGAGAATGCGGGCTAGGGAATACTCCGCCGCTGCGCAGGATATTCACTGCAGGCGAGGCACGACTGGCGCTGAGCCGTACAGAGGTTGATCACGGTAGAGACTAGCAACGAGGAGGCATGATGCGGAGGCGGCGGTTGGGGCACGGAGCACGCGTACGCACGATGGAGTACGAGGTCGTGGTGGATATCAAGACGGGTTCATTGACATCAGTGATTGCCGTTGCTCGGGTTGATTCCTTGCGCTGTACTTATACCGTCGGCATTGTAATGTCGGCAATATATCGGCCACCTCGCAACTGCCACAATTGCACTGCTGCAACCTTGTTGCTGCATTGCATCGAACAGCTCAACTTGTGGCTCAGTGCACAGGGGGTTTTCAAAAGATCAATGGCAGAAAGCTAGCGAAGAAGCCAATAAGAAGCTTTTTCTCGCTGAAAATGTATACAAAGGACATTTGAAGCATAAGATGGGAGCATTGTATGAAACATTTTTTGCGACGGTAATTTTGAGGAGAACGCTCAGCGTTTCCCAACCCCTCTATCTAATGTTCCACAAAAAAAGTTCGGACAAGAGTTCGGAGCAAAGAGCGTTCTGTGGCGGTGTCGCGTGACCGATCCGCTGATGTCGGCCCTCGGCGTGAGCGTGACGGCGCTTACCTTTTGCCACAATCGACTACGACGACTCACCCAAGCTGCTGCAGCGACATAGACCGCCCCGAATTCTTTGGCTCCATCACCGCAACGCCGTTCTGTTCCAAAATACCTCACTCCCGAGTCGCCCTCCACAGCTCTTGTCGTCGCAATGTCATCATGGCGCTCTCTATCACCCGCCAAGCCGGATCTTCTCGCCTCTCCTCCCACGCTCATTCTGGAACCCTCCGACCGTAGTATTTTCGAGAATTCTTCTTCTTTCGATATTCTTTCCCCCCCTCCGGTGCACGCCTCACTCTGAAACCGGGAAACCGCCGCACGCTGCGGCTTTGTGCGGCCGGTCCTTCTCCGTCCGCGAACGAACAAGCTCGTATACCATTTATCTATCTATCCCCAATCTTAACTTCATTTCCTTCCCGGGCCAAGTTATTCGCACACCAATGGCCCGGCGGTTCGACGTCTGCGTATCAGCAACTCCCGCATGACATCGACTCGGTACGCTTGGTACTCCATGGATTCTCCTTATTCCCCGGGATCCATGTCATCTCTGCTTTGCTTTGCAGCATCCTACCTCGCTTCGCGCGCTCTGTCTCGCCGTCCTCGGGATCTCCTGGAAAGCCACACGTCACAAGCGCAAACCTCGAACACCAGCCATGCTATGCCCCGCCGACCTAGTGCTATCAATGATGTGGCGGCGATTTTCGATTTATATCCGAACTTTTTGGATGTGCTCAGCTCCCTACGCTTTGTGGTACATGGATTCTTCTCAACGCCTAGAATTCACAGCGTCTCCAGTTCACGCACAGATGTGGGATACAAAGTGCTCTATCTAGCAGCCATCGCTTCGCGCACAGCGGAGAAATCTTCTGGAAAGCTACGCAATGCACGCGAGCCTCGAATGCTAGCTATTCCATGTCTTGCTACATCAATTTTGTGGCGGCAATATACTTACGGGAACAATTAAACCTGATTCAGATGGGTCGTGGTCGTGACGACAACCAGATAAATGCAAACCAGATTCCTAGTTTTCAGTGAGTAAGTAGGCATTGCGTGCACGTCATCTGCATGGTCTTGTGTATTTCCTCACTTCTGTTTATACTTGTTATCTGCGCATCTATCCCGTCTCCGCGCTCTTGGGGTACTATGAATAGAAGTCGGAGCTCACGATGAAGAATCCCCGCTATTGACGTGTGAAAGTTTGTACCGCCTCACTCACTACATGTCGGTCACTGCCTCCGTCTCCTTCTCTCATTCACCTCTCTTAGCGACTTCCATGCCTGCAGATCGTCGTGGATCCAAGGCTCCCCAGCCCAGCGCCAGTGGCAGGTGGACAATCGTCAACTACATCAGCGGTATGTTCTGAGTATCTTAAGAGCCGAGTCTAGATGCCATTGACCCTCCGCAGGAGGTAGAGGAGGCCCTGGCGGCAGTGGCCACGGAAATGGTAGAGGTGGAGCGGGAGGCCATGCCATGAGCCCCGCCCTCAATTTCGACAGTTCGGCCGGAAGCTTCATCATGCATAACGTGCAACAGGATAGCGAGGCATGCCGTGAATCGCTATGAAAGATCTCGCACACTGACAGAAAGTTATAGGGATCGAGATTTTGCACCGTGCGGTCGCATTGGAAGCCATTTACGATTCAGCAGAGAGCCTCCCGCAGCCCAAATGCCATCCCGAAACTCGCACAAAAATGCTGGAGGATCTGCGCGAGTGGGCGCTGGAGTCACATCCAGAAACTACTATTCTTTGGCTATTCGGCCCCGCAGGCGCCGGCAAATCCGCCATTATGCAAACCCTCGCGGGCCAACCCCAGGATGCTGGGAGACTGGGCGGGTCGTTCTTTTTCAAGCGTGGCCATGCTACACGAGGCAATGCAAAGACGTTGTTTGCCACAATTGCTTACCAGCTCGCGCTTGGCGTTCCTTGGCTCCAGACCTCGATCTCTGAAACGGTGGAAGACGATCCATCCGTCGTTGCGCGCTCCATCGCGACCCAGATACGAAAGTTGATTTCCGAGCCTTGCCGCCCTCACCATTTTCGTGACTCGGTTGCGATTCTGATTGATGGCCTTGACGAATGCGAGGGGCACGATGTTCAAGAGGAAATACTGCGTGCGATCAAGCACTCCTATGAGCATCCCATTTCCCTTCGCTTCATCGTCGCCAGTCGTCCCGAAGCCCATATTTGCGAGGTGTTTGACTTACCACTCTACCTCGACATCCGCCGCTTCAATGTGGAGCAATCGTTTGAGGATGTGCGTAAATATCTTCGTGACGAGTTCGCGCGCATTCATCGAGAGCACCGTATCATGGCCAGTGTCCCTTCACCGTGGCCTAGACCGGACATACTGCAGAAGCTGGTTCAGAAGTCGTCCGGTCATTTCATCTATGCCACTACCATAATCAAATTCATCGACGACAAAACCTATCGGCCAACACAGCGACTGGTAATTGTGCAAGACGAGAACAGCGCAGGATCCTCATCAGCATTCGATGCTCTCGATCGGCTCTATCTGTCCATCCTCGGTTCTGCCTCCAGGCAAGCAGAGGTCAATCCGATCTTGTGTGCGATCGTGAACTTTGACTTGACTCTCGACAAAGTGGAACAGCTATTTGAGCTCGAGGACGGCGAAGCAAAATTATTACTCCGTTGGCTTGCATTCCTTGCTGAAGGTATACGACGACGGTGTATATTTCCATCACGCATCATTTCTAGATTTCCTTAATAATTCCAGTCGGTCGCAGCACTTCTCTGTTGAAAACTTGGATCATCGGATGGCTGTGGCTCGGTGCTTCCTCAAGCATCTTGCAGGTGGAGATTGGCATGGACTTGATTCACTTGAATCCGGAGGTTCAGAGTACGTACAACTTGTGCCGGACGACTCTTTATCTTACCTATCCCGCAAGTCCCCCACTTGGGAACTTGATCCCATTTCTTATCGCATTGCCTCCATCCGCCGAATTATGCCCGCTCGTTGCACGCATGGACCTTGATTGGATTTTCCGTCAGCGCTCTGTCGACTTTGAATCCATGCTATCCTGGCTCAAAGTTAGTTTTGGTCTCTTTAACAAGAATTCTCCTTACACCCATCCAGAGAATACCTTCTGTGCCACAGGAGTTGATCAACCAGTGGGAGGACTATGTCTTCATGTCCTTGATGGAGGATACTGCTAGATGCTCTGTGAAGCATGTTCTCTCGCCCAGTCCCGAACTTTGCCAAGTTCTCGTGGCGACAGTTTTTATCAACGTGGCGATCTGGCATATCCGTGAACTACTAGACATCACATGGACCGAGTTCAGAAAGGACCAGTGTTTATTGGGTTCGAGGTCGTCTCAAAAGTTCGGACGGATTTTGGAATTTTGACCTTGAAGGTTGGGCCAAAGTTCGGACAAATTTGGGCACCCAGGCCACAAGGTCAGATTAGAAGTTTGGACAATGAGGGTGCTTTGACGAAGGTCGGATACTATTCGGACATCGTGTGCCTGAGGCCACTGATTAACTTCCCAAACTAGTTGAGCTTAGTTTTGCACTTTGATTGGGACAATAGCTAGCTGAATATAGAAACAAAGCATTTGAATTAACTACGGTGCTGGTGGCATTGAGTGTACTAATATTTTTGCACATTCCTCCCCTTCCTCAATCATAGAAACAAAATCATACTCTCCTCCATATCCCCTGTCCATGGAAATACTCAGTGATACAGAAGAAACCTTGCTCTTGAGAGCTTGGAATCCATGCGAATGGATCCAAAATGGTAGAATATACCATGACATGATGTTCCTCCTGTTGTCGAGCTTGCACAATGCAACTTGCTCAAAATCCCGCCTCCGTTCGCCCACAATCTACCCTCGAAAACTATGTCCATATCCCAGCTCCTTCTCACTGATCTCCCGTGCACGAGCGACGATGTCAATGAGATGGACCTCGACTTCGAATTCTTTGCTTTCACCGAGCACGCCTTCTGTCGCCAATTCAAGAACGCACGTCGTGCGGATTTGGCGTTGGGAACAATCAATCGGTTTGCTCACCTTTCATCGAACTCATTTCTGGCTTTACTTCCGGTGGACTAAAAAATCAAATCACATTGAGATTGGATTCCGAGGATACAGTCTTTTTGACACGTTGATAGGGGAGAAGGAGGTGCTGTGCAAGGTGGTTGCAAGCTTGAATATGGTACGGCGGAAGGGCCAGAGGAATATTAGCCTTGTGGATGTTCCAGAGGATGATGGGATAGCAGAATAAATCTTTTTGCGATTTTTAGGGAATTTTTTCGATTTTTTTGAGGTTGGAAGCAAAGTTCGGACAAATTTTGGGAGCCAGGCAGGTCGGACACAGAATTCGGACGAATTCCGAGGCCCGAGGTACGTCAAAAGTTCTATCTTTTGCAGTGTTCGACTGAGCAGCGCCAGCGATGCTGAACCTGTGCTTTGTGGTTCGGCTGAGGACATCGCAGACGCATTGGTTCCGCTCGAAATGCAGCAGGCGGCATTTCGGGAGCTAGCGTTGAGCTGGATTCACAGATTGGCAAAATCTCATGATCCCGAAGGTCTCCACGACGAAGATGCATGGTTGGTGCCATAATGCAAAACCGATAATTTTGTTAAGCTTTTAGAACACTGTCCTCCTTGCGATATACTGTATCGCGAGTTCCAAGGCATCCCACTTCGTGCAATGCAGTCCCAAATTCGGAAACGTGGATACGATTTCGACAGAATCTGTGAATGGCTTGGAGTTCCACAATATTTTCAAACCTGATCTGACACAAGTTTTTGTTTCTTTCCCCACGACTAGTCTTTCGGCGATCCGACAATGGAACTCGTCGCGTTGTGGACACAAAAAAAGCGTTAATTAGCTCAGATCCGGTCTGTCTTCGGATCTAAACGACATCGCAAGGAATTCGCACAAAGAATTCATGCCAAATTCATGTATCGGTCCATCGCCTCTAATTAATTTTATCTTTTTCACTTTTGGTTATAATCATATCCTCGAGAATGACCCATTCCCCAGTAATTCCCGGCCACTGGGCCCAAATCAGGGCGTAAAGCCCAGTACTCTGAATCTTAGGCCACAACTGACAAAGGTTCGGCAGAAAACAATCAATAACTAGAAGCAAAGCTAGTTTCCACAGTACTGAGATTTGCTCACGAGATGCATATGCTTCGCAGACTGCCGGCCTGGCCAAAGAGCCAGACTATTCGAGCTTCTCAGTTCCTGAGGCGGACGAGCGAGACCCGACATACCTGAATGTCAGATCGACACAAGCCAGAGCAACTTGAGGAGAGACAGCGATATGCATGAGTGTTGTAACAGAGGGAGGCGAGTGCAAAAAAGAGGAACCGGGCAAGTCAAGAAGCTAGGAAGGACGCAGGTTGGCGCTCGTCATCATCCAGCACACAAAGGGAGCCTACCTCGACTTCTATGCAGTGCATTGAAGTTGACTTGCTTCAACGCTGAAGAAGCGGATGAAGCCGGGAAAAAAAGAATTCCGTGTTACCACAGCGCAAGTCCTCAATGGCGAATACGAGCATGTGTATAACGACGCTTTATTCCGCCGACTAAGCTGCTGCTAGCGCGCACGAGCAGGATGTGTACCACGTATCATGTTTGGCAAATTTGAACTGGAAGCCGAGAAGGAGGGACTACGCCGAGGAAGCGTGCAGCGCTGACTGAGATCGAATCTGGACTGAAGGATACACGGACATGTGCCCGGTGGGACAAGCCGTCGAGCTGGGACTCTAATTTCAACAACCATATGAAGTTTGTTTAAACAATTCACGTCTCAATGCAAAATCAGGTTTATCCATTGATTGATTAACAGTCACTCTAAATACACCACAGTATTGAGGCACATAGAGACAAGTCCTGTTCAACAGTTAATCAGCTGATTGTATTTTGTTAAACAAAAACATCACCCTTCTGTGCTGTGTACCCTTCTGCCTCTTGGACCTGTCCAACTGCTCTGTTAATCCCTGTTCAGTTAATCATGGTTGGTTAATCAGTGTTGGGTTTTGCTTATCAATGGATTACTTACGTTTTGAACAGCCAACTATGGGTCAAGTGCCAACATGACACTTCAGCCGTGACAGATAGACTGCACAACAGGTCCGAGTGGCTGAGTTGGTCACGGTGTTGTATGACATTTCAGTCTTTGTCATCGAAATGATGTACCTTGGGTGGCCCACCGGTCAGTCACCTTGGCTTCCAGCCCACCCTGCCAAACACTGTTCTGATCAACAGTTAAGCAGTGTTGTGATTAACAACTGTTTTGATAAACACTTCAACCTCGAAGTTGCGAACCACAGAAGCAGGAATGTGATGAAATTTCACCCTGGCATTGACGGATCTGTGGTAAATGCAATCAAAGTGCATGAGAGAGGAGGAAGTTGCGAACTAAAGGTGAGGCCGATGTCATTACGTACCTTGATTTTGATCTCCGATTTGGGCCGATCGTAACATGTACAGCTGTTGGGCTTCTTGCACAGATCTTTCTATTTCAGAATCTTATGCCTTGCTTTTCTCCAGGCATCAACCAACTGCCATGCTCTCAGACTCGGACTCATTGGCTAACACTCATGAGTTACGCTATTACTATCACAGTCTGGAAAAATGAGACAACTTGCAACATTGTCAGTGGATGGACAGTGTCTGTGAAAAAGTTGATTTTGAAAAGTTTATCATCAAAAGACTTTGTTTTTTTTTATTAGAGAACAGTGTACATCACTGCTAGAGCTCCCTACTGAGTGCCGGAAGTGACCAGGTTCATCGGCACATAAGTATATACCCATTTCATTGATTGAAACACCTTCAAAGCATTGCTTCTGGAGGTGCATCTAAGCTTCAAGTGTGCTTCAGAATTTTGGGCTTCTCCAACAATTTAATGTTTTCTTGAAGCACTTTTGAAGCATGTACCCAGTTCACATGTGAAGCACCCACTCTGACTGCCCTTATTGTTGGAGCCTGTGCCATTTGACAATTAGCCCCACCATATAAGTTTTAACCTTCAGTTTTGCAGCCAGTGTTGAACAAGGCCACAGTGTCGCCAGTATTGTGTTCAAGGACTCACCCCAGATCAATAGGGGAGCTCAGACCAATTCCTGCTCAATTCTGTCCTTGATTCACGTTCTACTCTGGGTGCGGGTTTCATGCAACAAAAATTGATTCCAGCCCTAAGAATTGACAAGTTTGATTCTGGATTCAGAATAGCAGTTCCTCCTCCTGGGAACTGGTTCTCAATCAATTCTGTAACTTTGATTCTTGGTCTATTCTTGACGGAAAATCAGATCAGAATAGTTTCAGAATCTACATTAGAATTGAGGGAGAATCACTCACTTTGACCTCTCTAATGTGGAAGGCCTGGACTCTATCTATTAACGTAAACTTTTCAATGCAGCAGATACTATCTGTTTAGATCTCAGAGAACCCTTCAAACATATTATAAAAAGTCCCCTATCATCTTCGGAGTCAGTCACAATCCTGCAGGTGCAGATTCAACTTCATAATCAGAATGCAAATTGCAATGCCTTGTACTTCCAAGGGTTTCTTCCATGCTGGGAACTATTTATTTCCATGCTGGATGATCCTCTCAACAAGGCTCTCATGGTTCACTACCATTCCCCTCTGTCTTCGGAGTGGCACAATCTCGTGAATGTTGCAGCATTGATGCCAGTCGTGATACAAGCGTAAACATCGAATTCCTGCCACCATGAAGCTGTTTGCATGTGGGATATAATTTATTTCAATAATAGATTATGTTTCCAAGACATTCACCATTGCTCTCAAGCATTTGGGTGTGCCTTCAGAGTGGCACAACTCCACAACCGGTGTACATTTGAGGCCAGACACACAGATGTAAACATGGCATTTCTGCCATCGACATCATTGAACTATCCTGACATATCTATGGGGCTTCAGCTGATCTACCTCTGCTTCTGAAATGGCACAACCCTGTGAATGGTGCAGGTTCAATGCCAGACCTGCAAGTACAAATACAGCAGAACTCAACCGTACATGTTCCACTATTGATATAAACAATGCTTGCCTTAAAACACATTTTTCTCATCTATTCTTGTGTCAACCTAATGTGACATGTGAACATTGTATCAGGTTTTGCCCAGCCAAAAACACCTGTTCGACAGCAACTACAGATCCTAGAACAGTTGTGGAAATTAAATGAATGGCCAGTGGAGGGACAAATACCAGGGATGGACATGATGTCATGCGCTAATGGATATAAACACGGGGATTTTGCTTTTCTTGCATCCCACCACTGAACTGGGTTGGCCTCCAATTTCACGCAGGGTGCATTGACTTCAATTTCGGAAAAGATCAACCAGGGGGGTGAGTCCTGCATTTCATGCTACCATGCCGGAAATTTGCCGTTAAAATGGCTCTGATGCACGATTTAGACCCCATTTCCTTTCTGCCCTCCTTAGCACATTATGTTCTCCTTTTTTTTCTGTGAATAGCAGAGGACCCCAAGTTTACTTCCGCCCTTATGCAATGCATTCTCGATTGTGCGATGTCCGAAAACCTGGTGGCAAACTTCGGCCGCCAACCAGCTTGTATAATAATAATTAATCATTGAGCTTACAATGAGCACTCACCAATCCTTCAACCAGTTCTGGATCTGCGTCATTAGGAAGCTGTGCCAGCTTCTCTCTCAATGAGCATTGAAGATCACAAAAGGTTTTGTGAGTGTATGGGAGCATCAGTGCGACCAAATATGTCTTTTGCTTTCAACTCCACTGGCACCGTATAACACTTCTTGAAGCTATTGTCGTGGTAGAGAAGCCAAACAATACATGTGCCTCACTGTATCAGGAATCTGCCACCATTGAGCCGGAATGTGAAGACAACAATGATTCCAGTGGGCCAATGCCTCTGGGAATTAAGGCATCTGTTTGGAAGGTTAGTTGCCTGAAAACTTTATGTTTGGAGTATCCTCAATTGGTTTCTAGAGTTGTGGAAGGTAATCTGTGCTGTTAGGTCCAGTCCTTCATGCTGATGAGTGCACTACATCCCACAGCTGCCTGAACATTACTGATTATCTTTTTGCAAGATCAAGGTCTGAAACATCGGACCGCAATTATTGAATTACCCAATTTGTAGCCGAGAACCATGATCTTCGTGGTGTGGAGTTGACCATGGAGGACTGGGATGCTATCGTGACAATATGCAATTGGCTCTTGTCTTTCTGTGCAGCTACCAGTCAGGTGTCACAGACGTATCCCCACCAAGTGAATAGTTAAACAGTGGTTAATCAGAACAAAACAGCTGTCAATCTGACTTAGGGGCAATCCAAAACGGGTATAGTTAGCCGGTGAGCCACACAAGGGACATAACTTCAATGATGATGTCTCATGTTTTTACACTGCACTACAACCACATAATGGCAAACCATTTTCTATGTAAGTGTCACTGCTCACACTCTGGTGTCTCTCCTTTACTTGTTTGCCATTTTCAAAGGAAAACTGTTGCAGATATACAAAGCTGGTTAACAAAACAGTGATTTGTTTTTGGTTCAACAAAACCCGATCAGTTAAACAGACTTTCCATCACGCATTTGTGTCCGGTGGGACACAACATCTCTCTGAAGCATGGCTGTTTAATTAATCAGTCGCTAAACAGGATTTTGCATTGAGACGTGAATTGATTAATCAAACTTCATATAGATTCTTCTAATTTTCGGTAAGAGATCTGCATTTGAAGCGAGGGGACGTAATTTATAATCAGAGAGGGCAATGGGCAAGCAGGAGAGGGAAGAGGAAGCATAGGGGTAGGGTGGTGGAAAACACCGAGCTGAAAGCATACGTAGTGGTGGGTGTGGACATCCGTCGCAACGGAGACCCTGGACGACCCAGATCAGACCGCAGGGACAACGAAAAGGAGCGCGCCGGTATGTCCATTGTCAATCGCTTGGATGGTCGGGCGCAGTGAACAGAGCACAGATGTTGTCTTTCCTCTTGACTTGATTCGGCGGCACGCCATGCTGCGCCGGTTCGATTCCTTGGGCGTTTTGCGGCCGTAACCGGACATGTGGTCGTGACGAAATGAGAAACGCGCACGGTGTGTTGGGTGCTCAACACAGCCGCAGTGGATATGAACGGTACAGAAACAACGCAGCAGAAAGATTTGAGAGGCACAGGAGATCATTGAATAATTGCGACCATTTCAGAATGCGTCAGAAATGCGGAAGCCGATGAATGGAAGGAGAGAGAAGACGTTCGCAGAGCGCGAGACTCGGCCAGTGGGGAGATCAGACTTGAGAAGACAAGGCCAGACAAGCGAGCAAACACCGCACAGGGAAGAGAACGTCATGAACTTTCGACGAGAAAATACGATACAGTGCGGGCTGCGGAAAGCCCCCTGTGCGTGAACGTATCTTGTGGATCGGAGCGAGTGCTGAGTGAGATGCACGAATGTTTATTTTAGGGGAGGACATGAGCAGGCGGTCAAAGCAACAGAATAGGATCTGCACACACGTTTGGGCTGGGGGCTGGGCGGATGGAGGAGTGGGTGTGCAAGGATGAAAGTATGAGTGTACGCGAGTAAAAGCATGGAAGGAGAAGAGAGTGTCGCGTTTGTAGATGCGCGAGCAGCGAGCGGGCGTGGAGGAACAGGGATTTGCAACAGGAAAAGGATTGGATGGATCAGCGAAATGACCAGATTTATTGGCACTCACGGACACCCCGTATTGGAAACGGTCTCTCTATATCACATCCACAGGCGGAATGAAAGGGCAGGAGACCGGTGGGATGGAGTTGAGAGGCCGAGCTCAAACCAGCGAGCTAGTGGGCGCGGAGGTAGGCACTTGCATTGGAATAGTATACCGAGCGGATTGACGGTGCCGACTTTGGTGCAGTGCTGCTATAAGGTTCATGCCAGCGTGGTTGCATCTCTGAGCAGGTGCGAATCCGCCGCCAGATCTCGTTCGAATCGAGGCACACGTCAGGGTGTCCTGCAATGCTTCAGAGTGCCAGGTAACGCCGAGTTCAGGACCAAACACGAGCCGGCTGGAGTAAATGGGAGTATTTGAGGTCGAGCAGCGTCCTAAGCATGCACTCTATTGCGACGAACCGGAAACGACATGGAAGTTCGGAGCAATGCGCGTCGTGTGGCGGTGTTGCGTGGCAGATCCGCCGACGTCGGGCGTTACCGTGACGGCGCCTGCTTGCTTCTCGCCACAACCTCGTTGACGACTCACCAAGGCTGCGGCGATGTGGACTGCGCTGAATTGCGTAGCTTCGTCGCCTGTCTTGAAATGCTCCGTTGCCGAGTCGCCCTTCCAGCTCTTGTCCTGCAAGTATACGTTCGACGCGGCGTCCGTTTAGCTCCTTCGTCGCAGACGTCATCCGCACTGTTCCCTCCGCGCCGTACCAGCTCCGTACCCCATGCACTGCATGAGTTGTTGAACACTTGTGGGAAAAATCAAGCTTTATTCAGCTCGGTCGTGGTCGTAGCGGCAAGAATTCAAGGCTACGTACCGGATAAATGCAAAACGAGTTCCTGGAGTTCGGTGGACAGGTGCCTTTCTCGCCCCTGCGCTTTACTGGTACATACTATGAATAGAGTCAGTGAACAATAGCCCCCGATATTGCCGTGCGAAAATTTGAACTGCCTCACTCCATGTGGCATGCACGTCGCTGCATCCAGGGTGCCATCCGTTTCTTTCTTCTACTCCCATCCACCCGTTCCTCTCGACTCGAATGCCTGCAGATCGTCATCCAACTAGGGCTGCCCAGGCAAGGGCCAGTAGCGTTGTGAACTACATTAGTGGTGCGACCTGAGGATTTCGAGAGCCGAGTCGCATTACTGATCCCTCGTAGGAGGTAGAGGAGGCGCTGGCGGAAATGGCCACGGGGATGGTAGGGGTGGAGCAGGAGGCGATGGCATGGGTCCCAACCTGATTCATGATCACCCGGTCGGACATTTAACCATGCACAATCATGTGCACCTCAATAGGTATGTCGAGCCAGATTCACGCCTCTTGTCTGACGTATCGGCACAGCGGGTTTGAGGCCGCGTATGGTGACCCCCAGAATGGCGTTGGCAGAGAACCATTGCAGTCCCTTCGCTCTGCCCCACTCATACACCAGAATATTCACCAGCACGGCGATCGAGGTGCGTTACACGCCTCCATTAGAGATCTCCCTCGAAACAACTGGTGCAGGTATTGATATACTGCATCGCGCGGTCGCGGTGGAGGCCATCCACGACTCGGCGGAAAGCTTCCCGCAACCTAGATGCCATGCCGAAACACGTACTGAAATACTGAAAGGTCTGCGGCGATGGGCGCTGGATGGCATGGTTCCGGAGCGTGACATGCGTCAGCCATTTGGTCTACGTTTGGGATTCAAACCCTTCGCCTTCAGGCTGGATGGCCCCGCAGCTCCGGAATGCCGGATTCTTTGGCTTTACGGCCCTGCAGGGGCAGGGAAATCTGCGATCATGCAAACCCTTTCGGGACAACTCAAGGATGCTGGGCGACTTGGCGGGTCATTCTTTTTCAAATGCGGCCATGCCACACGTGGCAACGCGAAGACTCTGTTCGCGACAATTGCCTACCAGCTCGCGCTCAGTGTTCCATGCCTCCGGACTTCGATCTCCCAAACCATCGAAAATGATCCTTCTATTGTCGTGCGATCCCTCGAGGCTCAGATGCAGAAACTGGTTTCCGAGCCTCTTCGCATCCACGGGGATCGCGATCCTGTAACTATCATTATCGACGGCCTCGACGAATGCGAGGGGCACGAGGTTCAAGTGGAAGTACTGCGCAAAATCAAGAATCTATTCTCCAATAACAACATTTTACTTCGCTTCATCATCGCCAGCCGCCCTGAAGCCCATATTCGCGAGGTGTTCCACTCCACATTCTATTCTGGTCACCATCGCTCATTTAACGTGGAGGGATCGTTTGAAGATGTCCGCAAATATCTCTGCGATGAGCTTGGGCGCATTCATCGTGACCACCGTACAATGGCCAGCGTCCCTTACCCGTGGCCCTCGCCCGATTTGCTGGAGGACCTGGTTTGGAAGTCCTCTGGTCACTTCATCTACGCCTCTACCATAATCAAATTCATCGATGACAAAAACTATCGGCCAACACAGCGGCTGATAGTTGTCCATGACGGGAACAGTGCGGGATCTGAATCAGCGTTCGATGCTCTGGATCAGTTGTACCTGACCATCCTCCGCTCTTCTCCCAGGCAAGCAGAGCTCGTTCCGATCTTGTGTGCGATTGCGAACTTTCGCTTGACTCTTTGCCAAATTGAACGACTCTTTGGGCTGCCAAACGGCGAAGCAAGTTTACTCCTGCGTGGGCTGCATTCAGTCCTGGATATAGACGACCTGTTACAGACGATATTCTTTCAGCATGCATCCTTTCTAGATTTCCTCAAGAATCCCAGTCGGTCTCGCCAATTCTGTGTTGGTGGTTGAGACCATCGGATGGCTGTGGCTCGGTGCTTTCTCGAGCGGCTTGCAGGTAGAGATGGGCATGGATATGATCGAGCGTTTTTTCCACACATGTATGTCCATGTCCAACTTGTGCTGAAACACTGTTCATCTTTACAGTCTCGGCATTTTCACACTCGAGAACTTAATTCCATTCCTTACCACGTTGCCTCCATCTGCCGAATTGTGCCAGCTCATTTCACGCATGGACCCTGAGTGGATTCTCTATCAACGCTCTGACAAGATTGGATCAATGCTATCTTGGCTCAAAGTTAGTTTTGGCCTCTTTCGCAAGAATCCTCCTTACACCCATCCAGACAATACCCTCTGCACCGCAGGACTTAATCAACATGTGGGACGACTATGTCTTCATGGACTTGGTGGGAAAGAACAAGGCATGCTCTGTGAAAACACATTCTCTCACCCATACCTGAAGGTCGAATCGACACAAGCCAGAACAACGTGAGAGGGGAAGCGATATGATAATGCATACGTTTTAACAGCTCCGAGTGGCAAGGAGCGAATGCAAGGAAGAGGAATCAGGCAGGTGAGGAAGCGAAGAAGGATCCAAGTTGGCGCGAGTCGCCTTCCAGTACGCGAAGCGAGTCCGCGTCGACTTTGACAAAGAAGTCGGCATTGCCTTGGCTTCCTTTAGCTTGTAATTCAGTGGACCACATTGCGAACGAACGCACTAACGATTGATGCGACATCCCCGACGTCTGACTGGGAGGCGTTAGGGGCAGAGAATGAAGAGACACAGAACGGTTTGAGGTACCTTCCTGTTTAAATCGATATTTTTTCATTGCAGTCAGTGCAACTGTGTGTTTTTTGTCAATCATTCAAGAACTAGAGTATTTCGTATCATCTTGAAAGTGTGCGCAATGTGCAGGAATAGAAAGCCGAACGTATGGACCCGTTTCCGCTCATCCTCGAGAGCTGCCGGCGCTTGGTGGCAGATTCTGAGCCGGTCCAAGAGCCGAATTATTCGAGCTTCGCGGTTAGATTCGGTGTTGAGGAGATCTAAAAATGACTTCCTGAGGCAGATGAGCGAGACACGGCATACTTGAAGGACTAACAAGGTAAGGAAAGGGATATGCGTAAGTGTTAGGACAGCCGTGCGTCGTAACGGAGGAACGAGGAAGAGGACATACACAGGCAAGTGAGGAAGGGAGGAAGGATCCACGTTAGCGCGGGTCGCCTTCCAGTACGTGAAGAGAGTCTACTTCAACCTTGATGGAGTAAGTCGGCATCGCCTTGACTTCCTTCAGCTTTGCCCTCAAAAATTACGTGGGTCATATCGCAAACGAACGCACTAATGGCTGGTATGAGATCCCCCGATGTCGGACCGGGAAGGACCGACAGCAAAGAATGAGGAGAACATGGAACAGCTTGAGGGACCTTCCTGGATAAATCATGTTTTTATTTCTTTTTTTTGCGCAGTGCAACTGTGTGTTTATTGTCGATTTTCAAGAACTAAAGTATTTCGTGCCATCTTGAAAGTGTGCGTAATGTGCAGGAATGTGAAGCTGAACATAAACACGTGAGACGCTGCAGATCCCGAGTCCCGCGAGAGCTGGAACTAGAGCGCTCGGTGCGAGCGTGAATGGAACATGAGAGTCGGTGCTGCGGAGATCGTGAAGATAGGCGTTGAAGTGCTCACTGGAACAGGCGCAGAGAGGGGACGAATTCCGAGCAACCGCAGCGAAAGTCCCCATGACGAATATGTAAGTAACGGCGCTCGATTGCGGACTCGAATAGACAATCCTGCTGCGCCCCTAGGTCAGAGCACACGAGCAGGCCCTGCGCACTTGTATTACATTTCAGTAACGCAAAGACGTCGGGGACGAGTGTTGCCCGAGATCAGATGTGAGCGGTGTGGCAAGCCGTCGCGCGTGGGGCTCGGATCTGCGGTTTATCATGGAAAGGATGTAAGTTAGGGAGGGAGGTGGGTAAGGACGAGAGGTGGTGCAGACAGCTCCGAGTAGAAGGCGCGTAGCGAAAATCCGGACAATCAACATGACTCGAGACAACGGAGTCACTGTCGAAGTCCATCCATGCCCAGATCTAGAACTCAGATGCCAAGGCAAGGGAGTGCCCCGTTGTGGCGATTGTCCAAGTACGCGATGGGATGGCGTGGGATGCATGACATCAGCATCGTGAGCACGAGCACGAGCGTCTTCTGTGGACAGTAATAGGCGCTTCGATTCGGTACGCAGTTTTGCGGCGGGTCGAATTCTCGAGTGTCTGCGGTCGTGGGGAAACCGATGAACAGGCGGTGTTGGTTGAGTGTGCGGAACAGAGAGGCGCGTTGGACGCACACATGTTTCACTAGCGGTACCGAAACCACGCAACGCGGAAGGATTCGAGAGGCACAGGAGACGAGACAGTGGATTAATTGCAAGCGTTTCGGGGTGAATGCGTTGGGAAGACAATGAACAGAATACCGGTACGGGAGGAATGGGTACACGTATGGAAGGGAATCTGTTCAGTGAGAGCGCGGATTTGATTTGATTCGACAAGGCAGACAAGACGAGACGAGCGAATACAGCACAGGCAACAGGGAGCGTTGCGAAGATTTGACGAGCAGGTACATGCGCGTTGCGGAGAAAGGCGTGTGCGTGAGTGTGAGCATGCCTTGCGGAGGGGCTGGGAGAGACGCACGACTTGCACGGCGCCATCACGGGTGGAGGACGAGCACGGAATGCGCACTCGTTTCAGCTAGAGGCAGAGAGAGTGGAGGAGTGAGGGTGCGCGGGTGGCGGCGGGGAGTAGGAGAATGCGGCTTTTGTACATAGCGACCAACGAGCTTGGGTGGAGACGCGGATCTAGCAACAGAGACGCAAAACAATGAACGAGCTTGGGAGGAAAGGGGTCTCTTCATATCATGCTCAGAGGCAGGGGGAGAGGAGAGGAGAGCGGTGGTGTTGCGGTGGGAGGCTGAAGCCCAAGCCAGCGGCATTTGAATACCAGAACCAGCGCCTGTAGTACAGCTACGCAATGCACACGTTAGCGATCGGCTCGGGTAGCACAAATACGGCTTGGGGGGTATCGGCGAGGAAGCAAAGGAGCGAGACGAGAGGTGGAGCGGCATGAGGCGCAGATTCGGACGCACCAAGGTAGAGGAGGAGAATGGAGAATCCTCATGCGTAGTGGACGATGGACGGCGAAGCAGAGGATGGAGCTGATTTTGAGGGTGGCATGGTGGGGCGAAGAGGGTGCGGACGGGCGCAGGTCGTTTGATACGGAGAGGGACTGTTGTTTATATCTTGGCGGCGGTGGTCGATTCCCTCCCGGCGCTGCAGCCTGCAGAAGCCCGCGCGGGTGCGCATGCGAGAATTCCGTGCGGCCGTGGAGCGTACGAGATCCGTGTGCGGGGTTGTCTGAGCCAGTAGAAATCAAAAGCGTAGGAAGATAATGCGACCATGAGAAGAGGGAACTCAGAGACGGATACAAAACCTGCTCTGGCCACGTGGACGTTGTAGCGGAGAGCGTTTTGTGGCGGTGCCTTGTCACATCTCCGCTGATGTCGGGCGTTAGCGTGACAGCGCTTGCTCCTTGCCACAACTTGGCCACAACCCATTATCGCGTGAGGTCCGAGCGAGAATCGATAAAGGGTCTGTCAAGAGAGACTAGCCACAACCTCGCCGCAAGTCGACGGCGACTCACCCCGCCCTCTCGTTCGTCAATCGTCCGTTCCGCCTTCCGCGATTCCTGTTTGACTCGACAGCGGTCTTCTAGCCGCAGCACCACCATAGTTTTACCTTCTCTCTCGCCTTTGCTCCTTCTTTGGCAGCGGTGCGGAGGAAATGTCTCTAGCAAAAGTCCAAATCCGCGACGCTACACTTCGGGCGTGCTCTGTGTTTGTTTTTATTAGCTTGGAGCCGTTCGCCGCGCTGCGGCCTGTGCTGGTCAAGCCAGCGCATTGATATTGGGCACGTCCGTGTGTCACAAAGTTTGAGAGATAATAACGTCAGTGGACCTCCTCTCGTCTTTCCATGTCCGACTTTTTCAGTGTTATGGGCGATGCCAGCGCTGCCAGCAACCTGCCCGAAAATACGAAGCTGTTATGCCATCGCGGCAAGATTCAATGCCCAATCTGACGAGGGCGTTCTAACCGCAAGACTTTTACCCCTAGTCCTTCACCTAAGCGCCCCCCGCGAGCCCGAGTTTGATGACCAGTACATCGCCGTCCCGCCGAATGCGCTGGGCTCGTGGCTCGACGATCCCAAGACGCTCGTGGTCGACATGCGGCCCCATCCAGTCGTCGGCCCGCATCAGCCGCGCAGTGTCGCTGTCGATGCCCTCGACGCTGCTCAAACGGCCAGCGTTCTCTTTGCGGCGCCTGTCCGCGATGCTCCTGTCTGCCTCGGCCCTCGTGCGCTTCTCCGCCTGGCGCACGGCCCCGCGCATCCTCGTGTACGACGCCGACTCGTCCGGCCTTTCCGAGACACCCAACATCCGTGAGAGCCAGCGAGCGGGTGGATTAGATTGGTTTCGACAAGAGGCAAGACGAGCGAATAGAGAATAGGCCACAGGGGTTGCGGAGATACGACGAGAAAATACGACGCTCTCCTCACCACCACCATCGACGACCGTGTTAACGAATTGATTTCAGGACGCCTCTATGATCTCGAACTCTTCATCTCAGCTTTTTTATCTTTTGCTGGCCCAAATTCATCCTGGTCCTTAGCCACTCTGTTTCGCCCACCAAAGCCGCTGTCTCAGATTTTTCTTGAAACATCCGTCGTCTCGCTCTGCCTGGCGGCTGGTACCTTGATCAGTAGTGCCCACTCTGCGCTGTGCAGTCCAATGCTCCTGATGATGCAGAACCGAATCGTGAGTAGGGCTGACAACCTCCTCATACCTTTGCGAATGTTTTGCCGGCATGCCACTCCACGGCTGCTTGTATCAATACATGGGACGTATCTCATACCGACATATCCATCGATCTGGTACCGATTTTCCTTGATCAAACCCTGTACACCGATATCCTCTTTTCCCAACCGCGCAAAAGCGAAAGGCACTGGCAGGTTCTGAAATCCTACATCCATGTCGCAGAGACCCAAGACGCAAGAGGTCTAGCAGATCGGCGTAATGGAGGACAACTAATCATCCGCTTTGTTCCAATATCTCATTTATGTCATTTTCTCGAACGCCGACACTCATTATACCTGGAATATCTTTAAATTTAGGCTGCCTCGGTCCAGACACGAGTTGGCCTGCAGACAGTCCTTGCGGCGCTGCTTACACGTGTCACCTGCATCCGTCTTGCACAGCTCCTCGCTCTTTCCTCTGCACTTCAAAGCCGACCAATTAACGCTGCTTGTCTCCACCGCACATTGGTCACGATGCTCTCCCAGAATCAGATTATGCTTTCGAATTATTACATGAATGGTGCATGACATTGAAATGCTAGAAGCCGGCACCCATTACTGATTCTTCTCCATAGGCGGAAGAGGAGGATCTGGAGGGAAAAATCACAAAAACGGCAGAGGTGGGGATGGGGGTGATGGCACGGGTGCCATCCTGAATTCGAATATCTCGGCCGCACAAATTACCATAATTAATAACGTGACCATCTATTGGTACGCCCAGTCAGATTCACTCAACTTCTCTCACTTATCTCGTACTGTAGCTCCGAACCCGAGCATCGTCATGTTCAAAATGCAGTTGAAGGACATGCAATGGACGACCCCCGCCCTGGGCTAGTTGTGCCTCAGCCGGAAGACGAACCGGAGGCGAGCTCCCTGCAACCTGGATCCATTCTCGCACTGATATCTACTCCAGATAAACGTCAATGTAACTTGTGACTACTCCCTTCATCTCTATCTCGCCCCGTCGTTCGGTGAACTCGCTTCCGACAGTCTCAAATATTTGGATGATCACTTGAAAGTAATGATTGCGGGAACCATGCGGGCTCTAACCGGTGTTCCTCCTCACCGGCGTTCCTGGGAGAACATTCTTGAAGTCATGATGCAGAATCCTCACCTAGAGCCGCATAAGGTTGGGATCTCCCGTACCGATAGTCTCATCCGCGAGGACACCAGCTACTTCTTCACGGAAGGATCGCCAGACCTCAACGTTGTGAAAGAGGTAAATTCCACCGAATTCCAAATTGTCTTCTCAACATTATGTTAGGTCGAGCATTGGTTCCTCAACCTCATCGCGGACGTAGATGTGGCCAAGAGTACTAAGATCGACATCGAGAACACAGGTCGTATTCTTGCCCAGAACAGGACCAGAAATTCGCTCGAGCGCTATGAACGGAGTCGAGTCGATCTCGGTGTTCTCCGCTTCCCCGACTCCGACGCGCCCTACTTTCAGGTCCGTCTTTCGAAACACGTTGCTCAGGTTTAACTATTGTGAACAGGTTTACCGCCTCGAATTGGTTGTTTGGGCTGAGTCGCGCCGTCTCGTCTTTGGTCACAGGAATAAAAGCGGCATTACCGGCAGTAGGCAGTCCCGAGTATTTTGGAAGCGCTCGTTGATCTTTTTCTTCTCGCAGCATTCGACTGTCGTATATTCAAGATTCAGGATCTGATCATTCAGGAGCTCGTTCGTGACTTTCAGAGACAGGCTATCATGGAAGCGGATGAGATGTTTTCATAATCTTCATGAAGGGCCTCTTTCGGTTTATGTGTATGGCACATATATTGTCCAATAAATGGGTTTCACTTGAAATGGCCAAACTGCGCTCAAATGACACCCAAATGAGACAAATTCGGCAAAAAAGTTGAAATGACACAGGGTCCCAGAAATCAGCATGCCGGGGCGCCGAAGTGATCCAGGTGAGTCGGCTGAAGATGATGAGTCGATACTACGGATCGTGAGATGTTAGGGGAAGTCAAAGTTGTCGATTTTCTGTCGATTTTGGGCCGATTCTACCGGGTCCGATTCTGAGTACAGAATCGTGCAGAATCGAATCCGAACCTTGACCGCCCCGATTCTGAAGTCGATTCCCGTCGATTCAGCGTGTCGATTCTCAACCGATTCTGATCAAAGATGGCGAATCTATGTCAGAATCGGGTCAGAATCGTCGATTCTTGATGCAGTTCCTCCTCCGGAGGAGGAACTGCATCGATTCTGGCCGATTCTTGGTTTGCTCTTCGATTCTCGAGACAACGATTCTGGTTCGATTCTCGTTCCAGCATCGAAATAGAAATCAAGTCAGAATCGACCGAAAATCGCTAACTCTGACTTCCCCTATTGATTAGAAGCGGGCAAGGCCGACTGGGTTTGAATGACTTCGAATAATAAATAAGGAGTAAGGAGATAATGAGCTCAACCACAACTGAACTGCTTGGGTCTTTTACAAGGGTAGGTCGCTCACTATTGATGCCGAGTGCTCGAAGGCGTCTCTTCCCTGTCGTATGTCGTACGATCAGCAACGCAAAGACGGTAGGGACAAAGTGGAGGAAGCGTGTGCCCGAGATTAGATGTGAGCGGTGTGGCAAGCTGTAAGGGATGTATGTTAGGGGGGGGCAAGTAGGCAGGAGGGGTAGTGCAGATAGCATCGAGTAGATGGTGTAGTAGCGGATATTCGGACAATCAAAATAACTGGCGGCAACAGAGACATTGCAACAGCGGAGACAAATCGAAGTCCATCCATGTCCAGATCCAGACTTCAGATCGCAAGGAAAAGGAGTGCACCATTGTGGTTATTGTCCAACTACGCAATGGGATGCCGTGAGATGCATGATATCAGCGCCGTGAGCATGAGCGTCTTCTGCGGACAGTACTGGTCGTGTGATTCGAGTTTGCGTCCGAGTCGGTTCGAATTCTCAAGTGTTTGCGGTCGGAACGAAAACGACACAAAGGCGGTGTTGGTTGAGTGCGCAGAACAGAGGGCGTATTGGATGCGCGCGCGCTTGAGTAGCGGTACTGAAGAAGGATTTGAGAGGCACAGGAGACGGGTGATTAATTGCTAGCGTTTCGGGTACAAGTGTATGTCGAGGAGGAGGCGGACGGATGCATGAATGGATGAAGGGAACTGCGATCTGAGCGTGAGAGCCAGACGCGGGTGGAGTCAATTTGATTAGACGAAAACAAGATGAGAAGGGGGATTACAGCACAGGCAACAGAAAAAAAACAACGAGAAAATATTAATAGGGGGCGCATTATGGAGAAGGGCATCTGCGTGTCTTGCGGAGCGACTTTGGGTGAATGCACGGGTTAGGCGGCGATATGGGTGAGTTGTCGCAAGAAGCGCACGCAGTTGCGCAGGAGGCGGAGTGGGCATGACGTGGAGGAGGAGAGTGCCGCTTTCGTGCATTTAATTTTGCGAGGAGCGAGTTTGCGCGTGCGGATCTAGAAACAGAGATACAGAAGAATGGACGGGCTCGGGAAGAAGCGGTCTCTCCAAATCACAGTCAGAGGCAGGAACAGAAGGGGAGAGCGGTGGCGACGCTTTGGGAGGCTGAAGCTCAAACCAGCGGCAGTTGAAACCCAGAGCGGCCGGGTACGCAGTGCCGACGCTAGCGATACTATGCGGAAACGCTCGCACATATACAGCTTGGGTTATCGGCGAGGAAGCAAAGCGGAACGAGAGCCAGAACGGAATGTGCATGAAGCACGGATTCGGAATAACGAAGGCAGAGGATGGAAAATAGAGAGCCTTGGTAGGACGACAAGCGACGCCGCCGAGGATGGAGTTGATTCGAGCGTGACATGGTGGGACGACGAGGGTGTGCACGGGCGCGCGTTGGGTAGCTTATATATATCTTGGCGGGGGTGGTCGATTTCAACTTGGTGCTGCAGAAGAACGTGCGGGTGCTCATGCGACGATCGTGTGTGTGTGGCATCCGCGCGCGGTGTTGTGGGATTCCGTAGACAGACGACGCGACCACAGGGAGGAAGGAACTCGGAGACGGCACCCTCTTCGGCGAGGTGGTCGTTCGGAGCGAGGAGCGTTTTGTGGCGGTGCAGAGTGACAGATCCGCTGATGTCGGGCTTTGACGTGACCGTGTTTGCCTCTCGCCACAACCTCGCTACAATCAACGACGACGACGAACAGGAACGACTAGCCCGGCAGCAGCGACATGGACCGCACTGAATGCCGCGTCGATGCGTCATGCAGAAGTCCGTCCCCGAGTCGCCCTCCCCAGCCCTTGTCGTTGTGTCGCAGGATCTCTTCCGCCACGTCACGGCTTCTCCTGAGTCTCGATCGATCTTAGGGAATTCTGCGTCTTTCCCCTCTTTCGATGCGGCAGCCTTTGATTCTTGTCTTTCTCAAATCTTTCTTCTGATCTTATCCAGAAAGCGAATCGCCTAAACCACACGCTGCGGCTGCTGTTTGTCTCCCCAATATTACCGAAGAATTTTTTGCGCCCCCTCCTTCGCTGAATGTCCTCTCCACACCGTGTTTCTCCCTTCTCTCGCTCATTCAAGAATCCACGCCGATTGTGGTCTTTCTTTCGTCTTCTTTCGATCTTCCTTCCCCCCTCCGTCACACATCTCATTCGGAAACCTGCAACATTTCCCCCCGTAAAATGCTGCGGCTGCTGCTTGTGATCAGTGCTTCTCCATTCCTGAACAAACACGCTAGTTTAGGACGTATTTATCTATCCCCCTTGATTCCACCCCACGAAGTCACTGCCGTTCCCCAATGGCCTTCGGTTCAACATCTGCATATCCGCTTCCGCATATCACTGATATATCGAATTTCCTGCGCTTCTTGCTGTATGGATTCTCTCCATTGCCTGGATCTCATATCGTCAAAGAAGTGGGATGCAAAATGCTCTGTCTAGTCTCACAGATCAATCGCTCGACGCAGCATTGTATAACTTTATCGGTGCAAAATCTCCCATATTCGCCACTTGCAATGCAGTGTCCCGCTACCTCCGCGGAATATATTTCTCGTCATATCTCGCTTCCCTCGAGTCTTTTTCTGGATCCCTGCGCGACGGCACATCCCTGACGCACATATGGGCTTCTGAATCTCATCTAAACCCTAGGGTCGGTATATACGCTTGTTCACCAGTGAGTCCGCAATTTCAAGATTATGAGTTCTGAATCTGTTCCGCTGCGTGGGCTACTCCCTGGATTTCGAATCGCTCGCAAGAGGAGCCGGCTGACCAGACATCAATCATGGTTCGAGATCGAGTCTGCGAATCGCCGCCTTTGCGTTTTCGTCACTCCGGGTTACCGCCTCTACCTTCAGCGGTAGTGCGCCCGCATTCTTCGCATCGCTACAAATTCTGTGCAAGTTCTGAAATCATGCTCAGCTCGACTGAATACACGCGGCAGTTGCCCGCCAGTCTGCTGCTTTCTTCGCGGTCAATCCGTCGCGGATGGTACTGCCCTCCCTCGCCTTCTCTCTCTCGTCCTTGCTCTGTTTCTGGAAGCGGTGCGAGGCAATTCAAACAGTTATCTAGGGGTTTCAGAATCAGATATATCGACGTCGTGGACGGGCTCCTCCATGGGAACTAGGCCGCATCAGCTGTCGCATCTGTTAGTTGTCTCTTCCGACATTGCTAAAAGCTCTTCGTGCTACATGTTCTGGATCTATGTTTATTCGGATCCGGCGCGTGAGCACTCTTCGCTGGCGCTGTGGAGTGTGCCACTGCTTGATATTGGGGACGTCCATGTCCTGTTTTTTGTTTATTCAGCGTCTCGGCGAACCCTTGCTCTGCATGAGGTGCTATTTTGTTTCCCGTTTCATTTTCGCCATCCTCCGTTCTGTTCCGGTTTCCTGGCTAATGATGCGTAGACTGTGTACCTTGAACCGTGACGATGGAATCTTGGGTGATTGCTCCTATTTCGATCTCCTGCATCATGATTGCTTTTGTGCTGTTGTGCACTCGGTGCCGACAGCTCGTCACTGGGAAGGAAACATATACGTTGCATGGACGCACTAGACGAATCCAGAAAGGAAGAAATTTAATATAGCATGGATTCAAAGTCCAACTTGAACCCAATAGCGATGTCAGGTGTCAGAATTCCTGGCTCCAATCAAGGAGCACAACTCCGTCGAAGGAGGCAACGAGACGATGAAAGGTACCAGGTACTGTGCCGGAGTTCTTCCAGGTTCGGAACGATTATCTATCATTCTGGACCTAGGAGCGCTTTTGGGGATAAGTAAGATAAGTTGTCTTGGGAATGAACTGGACGTAGGGTGTGCGGAAAACAGCCAATGCGGTGCGATACGGACCGGCACAGATTCTGAGGAAGGACCGAGCCAGGGGGCAGACATTACTGACACAGAAATCTTGGGAACAGCTGGGATTATCGATGAAGCCCAGAAATGATGTGTGATGCGAAAAAATTGGCTCGCAAGATCAGGATGAGTTCGGACCACCTTGCAGTGGACGGAGGATGATTATATAGAGTAAAGGTGGTCCATTGCATTGAAGGCGGAGTTGAATCCCGTCTTATCTCTGTCTTGGACTATCGCTAGTCGCTCTGTTAGCCGGTAGTTTTTGTCGTCGATGAATCTGATGATAATGGCTGCATAGATAAAGCGACCAGATGAGTTGTCGACCAGCTTCCTCGCTACATTCGGCGAAGGCCACGGTGAGATATCTGCCATTATGTCATGTTCGCCATGAATTCGCGCAGACCCGTCATTGAGAAAGTGGTGAACATCAGCGGAATATTGCTCCACATTGAAGGGCTGATGAATGCCGACGTACGACGGGGCGTCAAAGGCCTCGCGAATATGTGGTTTCGGGCGATTGGCAATGGTAAATCGAAGCGGAACGGGGCATTCAAAGCACAACTTTCGGATTGCGCGCAGTATCTCTTGCTGAATCATTCGCCCGCATTCATCGAGCCCTTCAACGAGGATTGTTTAGATTTAAACGTGACTTTAATTTTAATAAATTTACCGGACATTTCACCCAGCCACTAAAGGGGTAACGATTTTGAAGCACAGCCACTATTTTCTGTTACATGTTCAACCCGGACGGTAATTAGATGAGGTCGGGAAAACTGCCAGTGTACAAAAATTAGAGAAAGAGTACATATAAGTACTCGTAACTCCAACCACAACGGAAACGGAAACCGGAGGATAAATACTTAGGCTGTATGCGATGTCTCCATGCGGATTCTCACATGCAGCCAGTGTATTTCCAAAATGAAACGGACATAAGAGCAAGAGTCTAGGTTTTAGTACTGTACTTTTTCGTTCAAATCGACATGGGGTGTGACGCGTGACCCATTTGAGCAATTCGACATTTCGGCAACTGCTAAATCCCTGTGTGACACCTAGAAATTTTCAACATCCCAACCGAAAACTTCGTCTTTTTTGCACATGCTCCAGCCTTTTTCGCCATTTTACCACCTGCGTGACCCCCGGTAGGTTCGACAAAGGGCCGCGTGGCGCGTGATCTCGACCAAAATTCGGGATCGACATAGGGGTGCGTGACTGCCGGATTGAATGAAAAAGTACAGTATACCACTGGAACCAAGGTGTCAATTATAGTCTATTATGCTGTTTCTCAATAAATAATGACAACACCCTCCTCGAGTCATAGCATAGAAATTAGCTTAGTGTCTGGCAGTTATCACTGCATCGCGATGGGTGATTGCATGGGTTCCTCTTTGCACTCGAGAATCTGTAAATCGTCCACGTCTCTAAGAGAACAAAAAAACGAAGATCTTGTTGCCAATGACATACCTTCGTCATGTGAATCCCCTACTCGAAGTCGGGCACCTGACGGTCTTTACCGCCGTCGCCGTGTGCTACACTGCCAAGAGGCTGGAGACATTATATTCATTTTATTGCATGGAAAGATGATAGAATCACGAAGCATACATACCCCCGCGGTGGTGACCAAGACGCTGTCCTGCGTAGCCTGTCAGCAGCACGCCCAGTGAAAAATAGAACTCAGAAGTTACCTACCAAAGAGAGAACCATGGTGTGCTGTTGCTGGTGGAGCCTCTCCCGTGCATTGAGCGTGGACATCAAACAGTTGCAGTACAGCTTGCTAAGGCTGAGGTCCCAAACGAAATCTACATCGGTTAATATATCGAAAAATAAATAATCGAGAGGGTACTTACTCCTAGGGAGGTAGTGGACGAGTTAAATTTGTCAATTAGTGGGCTGTGGATGTGTCACGTACACGGCGTAGTGCTGCGAGTATAACAGTCGGTCAAACGACGGACAGCGAGAATATATATGAATAAGGCTTGCCGGGAGAATCATAAAGCATGCAACATCTAATATACTGAATAGTGCTCTGAGAAGTCTTAGTTACCGGGAAAAAATTGCTGGTGAATTCGTACGTTATCATACCAGTCTGGATCGTCACTGAAAACATGATGAGTTCTCACTAGCAAGGCTGATACCGAGGGAAGAGATACTCCGGATGATTTTGTCCAACATACAACTGGTGGCAGAGAAACCTGTCTTGGCTTGTGACTGAAGGGGCGAAGACAGTCGGGTTTCGCATTCCTAATGGCACAGATATGCAGCGTACCAATTTTATCACGAGTGAAACAGTAATGAGAATATCCGCCACACAGGCCCCGAGGAACCAGAGCAGGGCCGGATTATGCAATAGTGGCTTCTTGGAAAATTGACGGAGAATTTGAATTGTGATCTGGTGAATTGGATGAGTTGTAAGACAGGGAGACTAGTAATAGACCGACAGCAGTCCAGACACCACCGGCTGTGATCATTCGAATTTCATTAGTATCACCGTACAGTACAAAAAAGATCCTGGTACCGAAGCTGGCCATTGCTAGCACCGAAATTATTGCAGGAATCCAGAAAGAATTAGTCAGTCGGTGGATTCGCCACGCGTACAATAACTGAATGGGCATTGAAACAAGCACCTGCATAACTTGATTACAGCGCTGCTCGAGAACAAAGGCAACAGACTCACAACACATAGCGGCTCTTGAAAGAAAAATGCCCTCAGTTGCGGAGAAGTGGACTGGATGATGGAGACCTACCTGTCATGAAGACTGAACAGACTGAATAAGTACGCGCATAATTCAAGCAGGGATCTATGACGCACCAATCGGGAAAAATACGGGTTCTTGACCTGATGGAACTGAACAGCAGGGCATGAGTAACCTACGACGTCCGTACCATACTCCAGAATCAGTGGCTGATACATCATTGCCATGTTGAGGGACGTGTTTGCGGTCTCCACGAAGAACAGGAAAGCAATCTGAGAGGAATGAGGAAGAATTGGGTGCAAAGAGTAGGTCGACTTACGAAGAGACGCATCCACTTGGGATCTCTGTTCATCATGATGATCTGTCCTTAAGCGAACGATAGCGAGACTTCACACGTACCGTCGGTACACTTGATAGTAGGTCAATGTCTGCCCAGCAAGTTGAGTTGGGTTCCGATTAAGATCGTCGGAGTACAAACCTGCATCAATAACACCTGTGTCGACCCTCAATCAGGTAAAGTATTGAAAGGAAAACATTCGGACGTACTCCATAGAGAATCATGTTAAAGAATGCCCCGATTATCATGGGTCCGTAACTATTCCATCGACAGTGAGGATTATGATTTTCTTGGCAGAGAACAATGAGACGGACAAGAGCTGAACATTTGGGAGAGTGGGAGCGGGGGCAGAAATCATTGAAATGAATGACATGAAAAGTGTGGCCCTGTTCTTCATAATTATATATGGCGGTCAAAGTTCACATTTATTTCAGCCCCTCTACTGACAGCAGTTTTTGGAAGTACTGTGCGCCTTCTCTCGATCCAACACTTCTCAATTCAAAGACGGCTTCACACACAGCAGTTCCCGGAAACCTTCAACAGATGGCGCCAGCAATACTGAATCCATCCGCCAGATTATCTTCTGTGGGAACATCAAGGAAGATGATTATCCTTCAGTCGACATATTCGCGGCTGCAATGATGTTGCACCTCAAAATGCTTTGCGTGCTGATGGTAGGTAGCGCTTCAAGCTAACTTTAGCTCTAGCCTCATAGGTTATATGTTTCCACTGTGATATTGGACCTCAGGGTGGTCCATAGGGTGGATGTATCCAAGCACATAATGAGGCTGTGCTTGCACAGCTCATTTTTGGCGTGTTCCAGCTCGGTTTGACCCGTTCTTCTGTGGCTGATATATCATTCATTCCCTGCACACGAGGGTCTGAAGCATATTCCAGGGCAGGCATAGAGCAGCTGTATAGCTGCTGCATCCTCACTGCGGTTGCACCGCTCATTTTGGGCCATTTTGCTGTTCTGTGGGAAGTATCTCATTCAATCTGCACACCGCAGGCTGTGGAGTATACTCCAGAGCCTAGAGCAGCTGTATATCTGCTGTACTCATGCTAAACGTGGATCCATACAAGGGGTCAACGACCTGCGGAGCAGGTCGCTATCCACTCTGGTGAATATATTGCTTTGAGAATGAAAAAAATGTACAGTCCCAGACAATGATAGTGGACCCATCATCGATCGAGTCCTTGCGAGTCCGCGCCACCTTCGTCACTTCGGCTAATCTTGAGGAAGTTCGTCACGTCGTATAAATTTAGTACATTTGAGGATTGTTCGTCACTTAAGACTCCGGGCTGTGAATATTCGTCAGTTCAGTTCCTCGCTGCGAATCTGCGTCAGTTCAGCATCTCCGTCACACTGTGACGCGGAGCCCGGCGCTGAAGTTTGAACAGCCCAGCATCTGTTCGGATATGCAAGTCGGACACTTATACTGAAATCTGCAACAATATTTACCCAGGAAGCGACGTGTTCAATCTGCAAACCAACATCGAGGTGTGCTGTCCTGACAAAAGATCATGCTGTGACCAGGTCATGTGCAAGTGACGCCTCGCGTACAACCTGCAGGCTGTATGCGTTTGTCACACTCACATGACCAGGTGACAAGGGCGATCGCAACTAGCCGAAAAATGAAATGCTGGCGAAAAAATGAGGAGAGGAAAATCAACAATATTACAACTGTTGCATTGTCGACTTACGGTCAGCAGTGCTCTTCCGGCTCCCTGGGAACTCCGATATAGCTCCTGCTCCAGCTCAACATCGACGGTGTCTACCACTGTGTTGCCTCAGGAAGTCACACCGACGATTTCCTCGACAAGTTGAATCCCTCAATTGGGAGGGAACCTGGAACTGAATGCCACAAAACTACTTATCGCATCGAACAACGGTTTCAGCGGTCATGGGAACTCCGTCTTCAAGCATTTTTCTCATTCATGCTTGGGTCCGACTTCTGGGCACCATGGAGCCAGCTAAGTCAGCGGCCAGTGCTTTTGAATTAGCATGGGATTCCAAAATCCAAAGCCCATGTGTGGTTTCAGTGTTCTAAACATAATTCGCTGGACACGGAAACTTCATTGGCCTGGAATAACAATGGCACATATTATGCAGCAATTTGTTAAGGAAATATCATTGTGGGTAGGTGGTAAGTGATAGGCTAGTTACATGGAATTAGAACATATGTGAATGAATAAGGTAGCTATGGGTGCGGTAAATGAGTCTAAAAAAGGTTCAAGATCAAGAAATTCAAGGTGGAAGATTTTCGTACATGAAGAAACCCAGAATCCTGCCGGGAAGTGAGTGATTCCAGAAGATACATCGTCCTCCAGCCAGACTGTATCTGAAATTGTCCATTCCTAGCCCATGGCTGTCGCGATCTCGCCTTCCGATAGCTCATACATCCTCTGATCCACAGCAGGCTCGCAATTTTCAGAGTCGTCTGAAAACAGCGGGTAGGACACGCCAGGCGAGCTCCCTATCGTACTGGACGAAGACCACGAAAACCCCGATATCTCGGAGGCACTGAAAGCGGACGGCAACGAAAAGGAAGTGGAGCAGGAGGGAGATCTGACGGGAATTCGAGATGAACCCATCGAAGAACCCCATTGCGACACGTCGTTGATACCAGTCATCGAGCGACACAACTTCTCCCAGTCATCACCAGCGTCCATTACTTTTCACGTGGCGTCAGCATCAGCACCTAGATAAAATCCATCATGGAACGAAAGCTGGGAAATATATGTGTCAGTGCATAACCAGACTGATAACAAACTAGCTGTTCGGAGAAAGCCATGTTCAAGGGGATGCCCAAGCCGTCTTCGCCAGGGTTAAAAAGGAGCGTACTAAATAAGGCCGTATCGGGAGAGGTGCTCGATGTCGTGGGGAGCTGGTCAGCTCACTGGTGATCCGATGTGAAATTTGGAAACCCACTGAACGATACGTGGGGTGGGCCTCCAAAAAACCGGTGTGGAAGAATAGGTTGGTTGCTGGGAGGACCAGAGAGAGCGGGTCGGCAGAGAGAAAGATGCTACAACCACGGAGTAAATTATTGACAAGGAAGAAAGAAATGACACTCAGCTTTACAGTAGCCAAAATGCCGTGAGGATATCCGCTAGTGGAACTCAGATGCAAGACATGGACTCGATAACTCAAGAGGCGAAGACGATAGATGGTGGGGGTAAGAGGAAGAGAGAGATCCCCCTATATGTCGGTTGTCAAGCTATATATACATGATCGGGATGGCTGAAACACGTTCTCTCGTGTCACCAGAGCCCAGCGCACCAACGGGATGAATATACAACCGAATGTGGCTAGAGTGTCCGTTTAGTAAGTAACTAGTGAATAAAATATATACCTCAAGCTAGTCGACCCTTCAGTTGACAAACTGACCAGGAATTGCGCAAAGACTGATAGGGAGAGCTCATTTCCCCGCAAAACGAAGACAAATGGGTGCCCAGGCCAATGTCAGCTCAATCCCCAGCGCAACCCGAGCCAGCCGCAACCTAAGAACTCGAACAAGCCATCGGTGAGTGATATGAAGGTGATGGATAAAGAAGGAGAGAAATATATCAGAATAATCAAAAGGATAAGTGGAATAAGAAAATAATCCCCAGAAAGGACCTTGCACGCAACTCCATATATGGTATAAGCAACGAGTGAGCCGATAGGCACTTCCACACCGGGTGCTGTTACAACACGACACTACCAGTGAATTCAGCAGCATACTCACTTCAAGTTGCCGTCGACATTCTGATATATATCCACATCTGCGCATCGAGCACCTGATCATCAAACCAGATATTATTGGGGTCGCAGACGCGGTGTGGCGGCCAGTTGAGGGAACGTGCTGTCAGTGGTCAGAGAACAAAGAAGACGGGTGAAAGCAGTGGAACGGTCACGTGCTTTGTGTGACAAAAATGTTGAACTGACGCACTCTCGCTGCCGAGAATCTGAACTGACGAACATTCACAGCCAGGAGTCCGAAGTGACGAACAATCCTTAAATATGCTAAATTTATATGATGTGACGAACTTGCTCAACATTAGCCGAACTGACGAAGTGACGAGGGTGGTATAGACTCAGTCCTTGCGCATGCAGTGGTGCTGATCTGTCGAATTCCTGCAGTCTGATTCACTCCCAAGAAAGAACGGGAGAATCTGTGAGCAGTGTTATTCTGTTTTCGCCGCAGTCCCGCCGTTGATTGATCCAAAGTCGTTCGCCGACGCCGTTGAGCTTCACGACGGAAACAGCGACACGCTCCTTGTCAGTTTTGTTATTCATTAGGTTGTTTACCAACGCAAGCCCTTGGATTTCAGGAGGAAAAGTTGACAGTGCGAGGAAGATGTGCAAGTAGAGTGCAATGCCATTACAGCTGTTTGCAGAACTCAGGGCACCGATCAATTTTTTGTTTTTTATCAGCAGAAAACATATTTTAGCCATATCCTACTCAATTCTTATTCGCTTCCTTCGAGAAATAGCGCATTCGAATGGGGCATTCGAGGCGCATAGATGCATATACAAGTTTTGCGTATGAAATTATCTTCAAATTTCAAGGTTTTCGGCCTGAAACCAGCGACGAACTGAATTGCGACGCGTTTGACGCGTATATCCCAGCTATATATGTGCAGGGACATGGCTGGAACCCACCGAGAGGTCCCTGAAGGGGTATAATCACGCAAAGCAACGAGGAATATGGAAATAACATTGACGTGGAGTGAGAAAAATAAAATTCAAATTACAATATCTCGCAAGAGCTAGAGCCAGAGCGGTCGGTGCTAGGGTCAATGGAATATGAAGGTCGTCGCCGCGGAGATCGTGAACAAAGGCGTTGAAGTGCTCACTGGAGCAGACACGGAGACGGACAAAAGGGCACGAATTCCGAGCAGCCACAGCGCAAGTTCTCAATGTCGAGCATGTAAGTAGCCGTGCACGATTCCGGACTCGAACAGACACTCCTGCTCTCCCGGGCCCACACGAGCAGCTGAGTACTATGTGTCATGTCTCAGTAACGCAAAGCTGTCGAGGAATAGTATTGCCCGAGATCAGATGTGAGCGGTATGGCAAGCCGTCGTGCGTGGGGCTCGGATCTGCAGGTTATGATGAAAAGGATGTAATTTAGGAGGGAGGTGGGTAGGGAGGAGGGGGGAGTGCAGAGGTAAGGAGGCGGGGTAGTGCAGACAGCAGCGAGTAGAAGGCGTAGTGGAGCGTATGCAGAAATCTGGACAACAAGAATAAATCGTGGCAGCAGAGACATTGTACCAGTGGAGACGACAGATCAAATACTATCCACGCCCAGATCCAGACCTCAGATCATAGGGAAAAGGAGCGCACCGTTGTGGCGGTCGTCCAAGTACTCGATGAATAGCGCGGGATACATGGCATCAGCGCCGTGAGGGCGAGCACGAACGTATTCTGGGCAGTACTAGCCGTTTCGATTCGAGTTCGCGTGGTTCGAATCCTGGAGCATGACGAAAACGACGAACAGGCGAGTGCGCGGAACAGAGGGGCGCGTTGGACGTTTGAACGTTTGACTAGCGGCTCCGAAATCACGCAACGCGGAAGGGTTTGAGAGGAACAGGAGACGGTTGAATAATTGCAAGCATTTCAGGGGAAATGCATTGGGAAGACAATAAAATGACCAGAATACCAGTACGAGTACGTGGGGGAGCATGGATGGAAGGAAATATGTTCGGTGAGAGCCAGCCAGAGGGCGGATTTGATTTGATTCAACAAGGCAAACGAGACGAGAGGAGACGAGCGAATACAACACAGGGAACAGGGGGCGTTGCGAAGATTCGACGAACAGGTACATGCGCGTTGCAGAGAACGGCGTTTGCGTGAGCATGCCTTCCAGAGTGGTTGGGAGAGATGCACGACTTGCGCGGCGCCATCGCAGTCAGAACACGAGCACGGAATGCGTGCTCTTTTGAGCTAGAGGCAGAGAGAGCGGAGGAGTAGACGTGCGCGGATGGAGGCGGGGAGGGAGAATGCAGCTTTTGTAGATTTGCGACCAAGGCGCTTGCGTGGAAGCGCAGATCTAGAAAGGGAGATGCAGAGCGATGTACGGGCTCGGGAAGGAACGGCCTCTCCATATCACATTCAGAGGCAGCGAGAGAGGAGAGGAGAGCGGTGGCGTTGCGATGAGAAGCTGAAGTTCAAACCAGCGGTACTTGAATACCGGAGCGAATGCTTGCAGGACGGCCACGTAGTGCACACGTTGAAAATACTACGCAGACACGGCAGCACATTTACGGCTTGGGGTATCGGCGAGGAAGTGAAGTGGGACGAGAGCCAGAATGGGATGTATATGAAGCACGGATTCGGAAGCGCGAAGGCAGAGGATGGAGAATAGAGAGCCTTGATGTGGAGAGGACGACGGACGACTAGGCCGAGGACGGAGTTGATTTTGAGGGTGATGCAGTGCGGTGAGGAGGGCGCGCATGGGCACGGGTTGTTTGACGCGGAGAACGGCTCATTATATATCCTACCCGCGGTGGTCGATTTCATCTCGGCGCTGCAGGAGAACGCGCAGCCGTGGAGCGAGTGACATCCGCGCGGGGGGGTTGTCCGAACCGGCAATCGAATGCGACAGTGGAGAGAAAGGATCTCGGACACGGCATCCTTCCAGGCCGAGCGACGTGCACGGTGCAGCAGAGAGCGTTTCGTGGCGGTGCCTAAGGCTCCAACCTTTTGTTTTTCGTTTGCACCCAGGCACAAAAAAAAAGAAAACGGAAACAAACGTTTATAAAACCGTTTTAAACGTTTAAAACGGTTATTTTGCAGAGCCTGTGATCAGGGTGAAAAGAGACGGCAGTTTTGATGAAATTTGGCATCTTTACCCAATCTTTACCGGTAGAACCAATGCACCCCTCTCCTCCAGCCCGCAAATATAAGGTGTATTGATGCGGTGAGAGTACGGAGAGGAAGCTATCGTGAGAATGTTGCACAGCATCTCGGGAAGAACCGACGACGTCCTACGCTGTGAGTTTTGAGTGTGCAAAGAGGTAAATGAGGCTGTTATGGAGCAAGTAGGATGTGAGAATAGAATGAAGGGAAGCCAAATGATCGATCCTTATCCCCCTGCAGACACTTCAGGAAAGTAATCGTTTAAACCGTTTATTTCCTTTTGTTTTTCGTTTGCCCGAGTCTGTAAAAAAAAAGAAAATAAAAACGGTTTTAACCGTTTAAAACGTTTATAAACGAAAAAGGTTGGAGCCTTAGCGGTGCCACGTCACAGGCATTGACGTCAGCGTGACAGCACGGCTCGAGCGGCCCGCTGACAGCCACGTCGCTTCTTTTGTTCTTGTCCTTCACTCAATTCTCGCCACCATCGACGACAGAGGCTGCGAAAGGAGCAATGTGTCTCGGAACTTGCTAGGGTTGTTACCATAATCAGACGGAGTATTTCTGTGAGGCGCAAATCTTGACAGTGTTGACACAGAATTTCACCGCCTTCCCGAATCCCCGCCACACTCACGCATTTATTTCGCACTATTACACACTCGCCTCGCTGTTCCGAGTTCCCCGGCCCCTCACCGTAGCAATAGCCATATATTTTCTGTCATATCTCTGAGCTGCCTTCAATTCTCATCCGTCTGCTCACTCAATTCTCCGGCCGCAAATACAAATCGAGCGAAGTATTGACTTCCATGTTTGTATTGTCTGCCTACGCCGTAAAAGGCAGAACGAAAATGAATACACATGGTCTACGCATTTTCGGTGAAATAGGAATGCCTCTTCTGTATGGTCCGCACGTGGGATGTGAGAAAGTGTGGGCTATTTCAATGGTCCTCAATGCCTACACGCAGCAGCCACACTGTGTGTCCCTTTTCTACGCCAGGCTTTCTGCACACTTGACGTGAAGACGAACCTGACTCTCTGCCTCCACCGCCCATCCATGTTGCTCGCTATGTTTTCTTGGTTCAAACGCTGGCAGGAGGGATCCAGCGGAAATACATACTACTTCGGCGGTGCGAGGCCTTGAAGTCGTGAAGAAAAATCTCAATATTAATGCTACACCTTCGCAGGAGGGCGTGGAGGCGCGGGAGGGGAGAGCTGCAATGGTGCAGGTGGTGCTGGAGGTCAAGGGATGGGTGCCAGCCTGAGCCTTGATATTGCGACGCGGAACTTGAGCATGAACAACAACCTGCATATCACGAATCGGTATGTCACTACACTGATTTCTCCTCCGCTGATATCAAATGCATCTTTTTAGCACTGACAACGTTCTCGAGACGGGCGATCATCCTCGCTTCGGTACAGTTGGCGAATCCGGACCATACATACAACAGAATATTCACCACCATGGCGATCGAGGTACGTTACACATCTTCATCAGAGATCCTCCTCGGAATGATTGGTACAGGGATTGATATACTGCATCGCGCGGTAGCGCTGGAAGCCATTCACGACTCTGCGGAGAGCTTCCCGCAACCCAGATGCCATCCCGAAACGCGTACCCAAATACTGAAAGGTCTGCGGGGATGGGCATTGGATGGTGCAGATCCGGAGTTTGACAGGGATTGGCGATTTGGGCTGCATTCGAAGCTGGATGACACCGCAAATCCGGAACGCCGGATTCTTTGGCTGTATGGCCCCGCAGGCGCAGTAGGGCATCAAGCCGTCCCCGTAATTTGACGGGTTGACGGGCCGTAAAAACGGTTACGCCCCCGTACCGTCTGGCTATTTCACTCCACAGAAATACGCCCGTTTTAATACGGGTTTTTACGGGTTAAGTGTAGCGGCCGAGAGGACAATTTTGAGGGCCATTGGTAGGTGACTCTGGCCAAAAGGATGAGTTTGAACACTGAATAAAACACTCACCACCTTCCAGATCGCGCGGAAAAAGTTGAATACGCCCGTAACGGGCGGTTACGGTACGGTTACGGGTCCATATCACCCGTCCCGTTTCTCACAATTTTCTTTACGGATACGGCCGTATTTTTTACGCCCGTAACCGTAATACGGACGGTTTGATGCCCTAAGGCGCAGGCAAATCTGCCATCATGCAAACTCTGGCGAGACAGCTCCAGGATGATAGGAGACTCGGTGGATCATTCTTTTTCAAGCGCGGCCATGCTACGCGGGGCAATGCGAGGACTTTGTTCGCCACAATTGCCTATCAGCTCACACTCAGCGTTTCGTACCTCCAGACATCAATCTCTCAAACCGTCGAAAATGATCCTTCTCTTGTCGTGCGATCCCTCGAGGTTCAGTTGCGGAAACTGGTTTTCGAGCCTCTATGCCTCCACGAAAGTCGCAATTCTGTAACAGTAATCATTGATGGCCTCGATGAATGCGAGGGCCACGACGTTCAAGTCGAGGTTCTGCGCCTGCTTCGCGCGGCGTTGTTCAATCACTCCCTTCCCGTCCGGTTCATTGTTGCGAGCCGTCCAGAACCTCATATCCGCGAGGTGTTCGACTCTCCATGCTATTCCGGTCACTGTCGCTCAGTCAACGTGGAGCAATCATTTGAAGACGTCCGCAAATACCTCCGTGGCGAGTTCGCGCGCATCCATCGCGAGCACCGCATCATGGCCAATGTACCACATCCCTGGCCTTCGCCCGACTTGCTATACGACCTAGTTGACAAGTCTTCTGGTCACTTCATCTACGCTGCTACTATCATCAAATCCATCGACGACAAAAACTACCGGCCAACACAGCGACTGAAAGCTGTCCAGAACGGGGACAGGGCGGGACCTGGATCAGCATTCGATGCTCTCGATCAGCTTTACATGACCATCCTCAAATCCATCCCTAGGCAAGCGGAGTTCGTTCCGATCTTGTGTGCTATCGTGAACTTCAACTTGACTCTTGGCCAAATTGATCAGCTCTTTGAGCCTGCTGAACGGAGATGCGCAGTTACTGCTGCGTGGCCTGCATTCGGTCCTTAAGGGGCTATCAGACAAGGCCTTGACGTTCATATCCTCACACCATGCATCATTTCTGGATTTCCTCAATAATCCCAGTCGGTCCCACCAGTTTTGTGTTGGTACTGTACTTTTTCATTCAATTCGTCAGTCACACGTCACGCACCCCTGTGTCGATCACGAATTTTGGTCGGAGTCACGCGTCACGCAGACCTCTGTCGAACCTCCCGGCGGTCACGCGTGTCCCAAAATTGCTCGAAAGCCTAGTATAGGCGCAAAAACAACGAAATTTTCGGTTTGAATGTCGAAAATTTCCGGGTGTCACGCTGGAATTTGGCAGTTGCCGAAATGTCGAATAGCTAAAATGAGTCACGCATCACACCCCATGTCGATTTGAATGAAAAAGTACAGTAGCTTGGACCATCGAATGACTGTGGCTCGGTGCTTTCTCCAGCTTCTTGCAAGGAGAGATTGGGCCGCCACATTCAATGACTACAGGTGTGTCCAATTTGTGGCGAAACACCGTTGATCTTACCAGTCTCGCCAGAGGCCGACTTGACAACTTGTTCCCATTTCTTATCGCGTTGCCTCCATCCGCCGAATTGTGCCCGCTCATTGCATGCACGGACCCTGATTGGATTTTCGAACAGCCCTCTGCTGATATTGGACTCATGCTATCTTGGCTCAAAGTTAGTTCCGACCCCTTCAACAAGGATTCTTCTTACACGCCTCCAGAAAATACCTTCTGTGCCGCAGGACTTGATCGCCGTGTGGGAGGATTATGTCTTCATGTCCTTGATGGTCAATGGTGGCACATGCTCTGTGAAGCACATTCCCTCGCCTAGCTCCGAACTTTGCCAAGTTCTCATGGCCACACTGCTCGACCTGTGGATTCGGGAAGTCCGCGAGGTACTAGATATCACATGGACCAAGTTCAGGACTATCCTTTGCAGTCTCCGGCCAAACATCCCCAGCGATTGATCTGAACAAGTGCTTCGTGGTTCAGCTGAAGACATCGTGCACGCATTGGTTCCACTTAAAAATGCAGCAGGCGGCATTTCTGGAGCTAGCGTTGAGCTGTATTCACAGAGTAATAAAACGTCAGGTCCATGATGCACCGGACGACTTCCAGGATTGGTCGGTGCCATGATCCAAAACTCACAAGTTAATCCTCTAGGCAGGCTTTATCTCTCGGGGGTGCTCGAACACCGCCCTCCTTGCTATATACTGTATCAAGAGTTTCAATGCATCCCGATTCGTGCTATGCAGTCTGGCCCGACAATTCTGCACGATACAGGGGGTCCCGGACGAATTCATCGGTGGCTCGAAGTGAGGCTTTCCAATATATCATTTTCCAACGGCATCTAACACAAGTATTTGTTTCTTTCCCACCAGTCCTTCGGCGATCCGACACTAGAACTCCTCGCATTGTGGCCAAAAGAATAGCCTCCACTAGCCTAGAGCCGGTCTGGCTTTGGATCCGGTCCTAAATGCAACATCTCAAGATACCGCCCGCACATAAAGCATGCGTCTGGGAGGAACGGCAACGTCATGTATTGGTGGATCACCTGCAATCAATTTTCTCTTTTTTCCCTTTCAGTTATATTAGAGACCTTGCGGTGAGCCACCGGTAGCCACCCGGTGGCTCCCGAGGCATAGAGCAGATATGAGCGGTGTGGTAAGCCGTCGTGCGTGGGGCTCGGAGCTACAGGTTATCATGAAAAGGATGTAAGTTGGGAGGGAAGTGGGCAAGGAGGAGGGGTAGTGCAGGCAGCATCGAGCGGAGTAGACGGCGCAGTGGAGCGTATGGAGAGTCGAAAACAAAAATCCGGACAATGAAAATAAATCGTGGTAACAGAGACACTAACAGCGGAGACAAATCTAAGTCCATCCATGCCCAGATCCAGGCCTTAGATCACAGGGAAGACGAGTGCACCGTTGTCCAAGTACACGATGGGTTGGCATGGGACGCAGGACATCAGCGATGTGAGCACAAGCACGAACGTCTTCTGTGGGCAATACCAGTCGTTCCGATTCGAGTTTGCGTTGGTTCGAGTTCCGGAGTGTTTGAGGTCGTGACAAAAACGACGAACAGGCGGTGTTGAGTGCGCGGAAAAGAAAGGTGCGTGGGATGCACGCGTGTTTGATTAGCACCAAAACCAGGCAGCACGGAAGGGTCTGAGAGGCATAAGGGACGGTTGATTGATTGCTAGCATTTCGGAGTGAATGCGTTAGGAAGACAGTAATTAAAGCCAGTACGGGCACGGGTGTGTACGGGAGGAATGGGTGAATGGATGGAAGAAAATATGTTTGGTGAGAGCAAGCCGGCGTGCTTTGATTTGATTCGACAAGGCAGACGAGCGAATACAACACAGGCAGCAGGGAGTGTTGCGAAGATTCGACGAACAAGTAAGGACATGCGCGTTGCGGAGAACGGCGTTTGCCCGAGTATGCCTTGTGGAGTGGCTGGGAGATGCACGACTTGCGCGGCACCATCGCGGTCAGAGCACGAGCACGGGATGCGCGCTCGTTTGAGCTAGAGGCAGAGAGAGTGGACGAGTAAATGTGCGCGGATGGCCGCGGGGAGTGGGACAATGCGGCTTTTGTGCATATGCGAACAACGAGCTTGCGTGGAAGCGCGGATTCGGTAACAGAGATACAAAATGATGGACGGGCTCGGGACAAAACGGGCTCTCCATCTCACACTCAGAGGCAGGGAAGAGGTAGGGGGAGCGGTGGCATTGCAGTGGGAGGCTGGGACCCAAACCAGCTGCATTTGAATACCGGAACGAGCGCCTGTAATACAGCTACGCAGTGCACACGTTAGCGATAATACGCGAACACACTTGGGTTATCAACGAGGAAGCAAAGGAGCGGGACGAAAGGTGGAGCAGCATGACGCACAGATTCGGAAGCACCAGGAGCATAGAGAATCTTGATGCGTAGTGGACGACGGACGACGGAGATGGAGTTGATTGAGTGTGTCGTGAAGGGTGCGGACGGGGGCGTGTTGTTTGATGCGGAGAGAGGCTGTTGTTCATGCGGTGGTCGATTTCACCTTGGTGCTGCAGAAGAGCTCGCGGATGCTCATGTGAGTCCGTGCGGCCGTGGAGCGTGTGACAACCGCGCGTGAGGTTGTCCGAGCCAGTAGAAATCAGAAGCATAGGCAGATGATGCGACCACGGGGCGGAGGGAACGCGGCAACGGATGGAAACTATCTGCTCTCTTTGGCGACATCGGCGTTGCTGCAGAAAGCGTTTTGTGGCGGTGCCATGTGACATTCCGCTGATGTCGGGCGTTAGCGTGACGGCGCTTGCCTTTCACCGCAACCTCGCTTCAGTCGACGACTCACCCAGACTACGACGATATAAGACGGCGCGGTTCTGCCATCTCCTTCGTCAATCCTCTGTTCCGCCTTTCGCAGCCCTTGGCGTCATGTTTCTGCATCTCCAGAGTCCAGCGCCACGCCGTTTTGTCATTCAAGCTTCCGGCCTGGCTTGCATTCACTCTCTCGCTCTACCATGATCGATGCTCGCTCCGCTCAACATCTTCCCTCTCTCTCGCTCATCTAGGCAATGCACCTCGATTGTCGTCTTTTCGTCTTCAAATCTTCCTCCAGTACATGTTTTTCCAAAAGCGAGTCTCCTGCATCACACGCTGCGGCTGTTGTATTTTCTCGGTGGCTCTCTATCCCTGAACAATGAAGCTCGCTTATCTATATCAATAGAACCAACCTTGGTTGTCCGTGCGAAATCATTCTTCGCCCAAGCGTTGCCGTTTGATGTCTGTGTATCCGCGTTCTCAACTCCCTGCGTTTCGTGCCCCATCGATTCCGCTCATTCCTCGGAATTCGTGTCTTCTCCGGTTCACAAACAGAGAAGTGGAATGCCAAGTGTTCTCCCTAGCCTCCCTGATTCATTGCTGCGCACGCGTCTCATCGTCGCTGAATCTCTCGGAAAGCTACGCGATGCATGCGCAAGCCTCGGAGGCTTGCTATGCTATGTCTCGGTATCTTCATGTTTCATATCTCATGCTCCGGCGACAATTTTTGATTTATTTCCAAACGTTTTTATGTGCGCACTCTCAACTGTTTTCTGGACCGCTTTTATTCACAAAGCAACGGCAAGATCCATCCCAAGAACATCTCCGAGCTACCCCCTTTGCTTCTCGTCCGAACACTGCCGTCAGTAAGTACCCTTGATCGTCAGCGCGTCCGCAATAAAGGTTAACGTCAGCTCCCAGTCTGCTCCGCATTCTTCGCTGGGCGGGTTGCTTACCCACCATGATTCACTGGATGTTGAATCGATTTGCCGGACATCATGCTTGGAGACTCTGGGTCGTCACTGTACCAGTATTCGGTGCACCGTCATTCCCTCTGAAATTCCTTGCATCATAATAACTTCTGAAATTCTGTGCAATGCAACTCAATTTCTTTTCGATGAAGTGGGAGTGTATCCGTCGTAGATGTTACTTACTCACATCGCCTTATCTCTCGTCTTCTTTACTGTGTCTCTGCCTTTGGCAGCGGTGCGATAGAATTCAAACGTCTGTCTACCTGCCGTTTTGCCTCGATGCATGTCATCGACACCGTGGATGGGCTCAGCTGTACGGGAATCAGGCTGCATCAGTTGCGGTGTCCGTTCCTCTGCCTCAAGATGTAAGATCGTAAACCCGAGTGCCGAGTTCATTGGTTCTTTAGAACCCCGTGAACAATCCCTTGTCGCTGCGTGACCCAAGTGAACTTCGCATTGGCCATAGGCTACCCCTGTTCACTCAGAGACCTTGAGACGTCGGTAAGCTTTCCCTTTTACCGAGATGCCAAAGGAATCAGCTTGGTGAAGCTTTTCGTTGCGTCAAAGCAATATTTTCCCCCACCAGTCAACCGAGCGCGGATTTATGCACCGGATGGTCGCTGAGGTATGCATGCCTGCTGTATTGAAATTCTTCCTAGTGACCTCTTCTTCCCCGTCGCCGGAGCCCAACCCAAGCCCATTGTTCGCGACTACAGGGCTTCCAGGTGTCGTCAATCTGCTGTGTGATAGCGATCAAAGGCCTAAAAAGGGGCCTGAGTTTCGGCCAGCAGCTTTCAATGCCTTATTCAAGGCCTCATTAAGGCCTTGAGTTTTAAGCCCTTGGACCTTTGTGTAAGGACTCAATTTTTAATTCGAAACACTCTCTTTATTTTTAGATATCTCTTTGGCCTTGACACTGCGCGCCGATCATCGTGCGCAGCACTGCCATCATTTGTTTATCTCATTCCTATCCCCTTATTTCCGTAGTATAAAAACCTGTACCTCCCGTAGTTAGTCCCCGGTCAATCTTACTATCATACCACTCACCTCGTTGGCCCGACCACCGACGAACTTCTGAAGTTTTGTGTGCCGGAACTAGCCGCCGTCTCGTTGCCGGCCGCTCTCCGTCACACTTTGGGCGAACACTATCTGTCAGTACCTGCGACTACTCACACGGTTGGAAGAATATCAAATAGAACTATGAAACCCGGGTAACCGGAGCGAGGTTCATGAGGGAGGTGGGGAAGGTGGAACGATTCATGTCACTGCGTTTAAGGCGGCCCCAGACTGTCAAATGTCAAGGCCCACAGACAACCCACAGAGGTCAACTATCACAGACACGTCAACACGTCTGGACGCACAGCCGGCGCCTAGACATCGGCTATCTGGGCGTGTCTAGGCGTCGGCTAGATGTATCTTGGCGTGTCTAGTTGGCCTTAGTGGGCCTCGGCATTTTCGGTGTTTAGGGCCGCCTTAAACGCAATGTGCGGAAGGTAACGAGTGTAATGGACTGCGTTGGTTTAGTTGGATTCCCTGTACAGTTCCTCAAGTGCAAACCGAAGTGGAATCTTAAGTGCGCGACGTTTACGAAGACTTGGCAAGGTGTTTGAACCGACGATAGCGAGTTGTTTCGAATTAATGGCAATGTTACAGGATAAAAGAGGACTGTATTTCAAACCAATATCCGAAGGTATTTATTCAGGTTAGGAAAAACAAAGAAGCACGGAGTAGTTGGAAATCAGAAATTGGAGTGTGGCGAGTGCATATGGTGGAATTTGAAAGAGAGGAAACGGTGGAGTATATGGATGCATTCGAAATAAGCGCGGTTGTGGAGTTGAAATCCGTTCAGATGGTACCTTATCCTTCACAACGAGCATATGAAATGATAATTGAAATGAAATACCTGTGACGTTCGGTTGTTGGGCTGAGAATAGCCGTGATATCCATCACAGAGCTGTCGATAGGATTCTATTGGACCATTGGTAAACATTGCCTCATGGAGCAAGATTCGCCACATCCAGAAGGCATAGGTTCATGAAGAGTCCATCACACAATGTTCCGAGATGTTCAACTGGAAAGATGGACGTGGTGCCATTGTCAAATTGAGATATTCAAGTTGACACGTTCAACTGGACTCCACAGCATAGCGTGCCATTTACCATGCAATAGATATATTTTTAACGAAGAAATGCAATATTTTCAAATGCGATGAGTAGCGCCGTAATTTCGCATCTGCGCAATGATCTTACGGACGGCTAAACCGTGCCGTAGGAAATTTTCGCCATAATTCTTACGACCGTGGGTGGGTGCAAGCCTCATGTCCAACTTGGATATTGTCGGGAACAATGGAGCCTGTTGAGATGGGTCGTGGTCATAGCAACAATGCAACAGTACGTGCGAAGCAGGTTCCTGGAGTTCAATGAGTAAATGGGCAGACCTGCTGATCCATCTCACAAGATTGAATGCCGCTTGTTTTCTGCCACCCCGCGTCCTTGTGGTACTACGAGTAGTGTCGGACTGAGTCATGATGAATGAACGTCCGTCACTGTTGACGTGCGAAAATTTGAACTGCCTCAAACGGACATGTGGCATGCACACAGCCGCGTCCGCCTTTTCTTTCCTCTCCTCTACTCCCCACTCGAAATGCCTGCAGATCGTCGACCAAAGTTTTCCCGGACCCGCGGTAGTGGCCGCCAAACAGTCAATTACATCAGCGGTGCGATCTGAGAATCATAAGAGCTGGGTCTTGTCTGACTGACCGATTTTGCAGGAGGTAGAGGAGGCACTGGCGGCAATGGCCATGGGAATGGCACAGGCGGAGCGGGGGGCGATGGCATGGGTCCCAACCTGAGTTTTGATATCTCGGTCAGACACCTCACCATGCAGAATAACGTGCAACTTGTTGAGTATGTTGATCCGTCTTCATACTTCTTATTTCTCTGATCTATTCGCACAGGGGCTTTGAGGCCAACCGCCAAAGTGCAACCGACGGAGAACCGCCGCACGACTCCCCGCTCAGGGCCGTATATACACCAGAATATTCATCACCACGGTGATCGAGGTGCGTTACATGCGGCCTCCATTAGAGATCTCCCTCGGAACAATTGGTACAGGCATTGACATACTGCATCGCGCAGTCGCGTCAGACGCCATTCATGACTCGGCCGAGAGCTTCCCGCAACCAAGATGCCATCCCGACACGCGTACAAAAATGCTAAAGGATCTGCGGGGATGCGCGCTGGATGGGATAGACAGGGAGCCTGAAATTGATTCGCAATCCGACGTGCAGTCTGGATCTGGATTCTCCATCGTTCGGAAGTGGATGGCCCTGCAGAGACGGAGTGCCGGATTCTTTGGCTGTATGGTCCGGCAGGTGCAGGGAAATCTGCTATTATGCAAACCCTTGCGGGACAACTCAAAGATGCTGGGCGACTTGGCGGATCTTTTTGTCTTCAAACGCGGCCACGCTACGAGAGGCAATGCAAAGACACTGTTTGCCACAATTGCTTACCAGCTCGCGCTCGCTGTTCCGTGGTTGCGTGCCTCGATTTTCAAAGTCGTAGAGAATGATCCCTCTGTCGTTGTCCGATCCATTGCGACACAAATGCAGATGCTCATTTCCGACCCTTGTCGCGCCGAGGCACGCCGCGATGCTGTAACAATTCTCATTGATGGCCTCGACGAATGTGAGGGCCATGATACTCAAGAGGAGATACTGCGTGCAATATGGAACTCTTCCTGTGCCATTCCGCTCCGATTTATTGTCGCCAGTCGCCCGGAACCGCATATCACCGAGGTGTTCGAGTCTTCCTTCTATTCCGGCCGCTATCGCCCGGTCAATGTGGAACAATCGTTCCGTGATGTTCGCAAATATCTCCAAGATGAGTTCACCCGAATTCGCCTTCAGCATCGCACCATGGTCAATATCCCATCTCCGTGGCCCTCGCTGGATGTATTGGAGGACCTGGTCGAGAAGTCCTCCGGTCATTTCATCTACGCAGCTACCATAATCAAATTTATCGACGACAAGAACTATCGGCCCACACAGCGACTGACAGTTGTCCAAGATGGGAACAGCGCGGGATCTGCATCGCCATTTGGTGGGCTCGATCAGCTCTACATGACTATCCTCGATTCTTCTCCCAGGCAGGCGGAGCTCATTCCGATCCTGTGTGTGATCGTGAACCTTGGATTGGATCTCCGCCAAGTGGAGCAGCTCTTTGAGCTTGAGGCCGGCGAGGTACGGTTACTACTTCGGGGGTTGCATTCCGTGGTCCACGTGCCATCAGAGGACTACCATCGGATATTCTCCCACCACGCATCCTTTGTGGATTTCCTGAAGAATCGCAGTCGGTCTCACCGTTTCTGGGTTGATAATTTGGACCATCGGATGGCTGTGGCTCGGTGCATTCTCCAGCAGCTTGCAGGTAGTAATTGGCGCATAGTTTACGGCGGAGATATAGGGTATGTCCAACCCTGTGCTGAAACACCGTTCATCTCACCAGTCCTGCCAGACGCCACCTTGAAGACTTGATCTTATTTCTCATCGCGTTGCCTCCATCCGCTAAACTGTGCCCACTCATTGCACGCATGGACCCTGATTGCATTTTCCGTCAGCCGTCTTCCAATATTCGATCCATGCTATCCTGGCTCAGAGTTAGTTTCGACTCCTTTGGCAATAATCCTTCTCACACCCTTTCAGGAAATACCCTCTGCACCGGAGAACTTGACCCCTGCACCGGAAGACTTGATCAACATGTGGGAGGACTATCTCTCCATGTCCCGGATGGGCAATGATGACATATGGTTTGTGAAACACGTTCTCTCGCCCAGCTCTGAACTTTGCAGAGTTCTTGTGGCCGCAGCGTTCCTCGGAGTGAACATATGGGCTGTTCGCTACCTGCTAGAGATCACATGGACGGAGTTCAGAATCATCTTGAACAGTGTTCGGCCAAACATCGCCAGCGATGTTGTGCTTCGGGGTTCGGCTGACCACGTCACACGCGCCTTGGTTCCACCTGAGCTGCAGCGGGCTGCATTTCGGGAGCTAGCGTTGAAATGTATTCACAAAGTGATAAAACGGCATGTGGATGGTGTGGACGACGGAAACCCCTGGTTGGCGCCATAATCTAAAACGACAATTTGTTAACCCTTTAAACAGGTTTTATCTCGCGCTAGTGCTCGAACACTGCCCTCCTTGCGATATACTGTATCGCGAGTTTCAATGCATCCCAATTCATGCGATGCAGTCTGCAATCTCGCAATGGGGAATAGCTTTCTACCGAATTTCCCGGTGGCTTAAAGTCAGGCTTGCCGATACATTGTTTTCTAACGGGATCTGACACGAGTGTTTGTTTCTTTCCCCACGAGCAGTCCTTCAACGATCCGACACTGGAACTCATTGCATTGTGGACACGAAAGCGACCTCCCTTAAACCCTCCCCCACTGCCACGTCGCAAGCATTATTATTACTCGTATATTAAGCAGATGTCCTGATTTCGTATGCACCTGTTTGCCCCATCAATTCGGATATTTCCGACCTCTTCTAGTTTCTTGCGTCATCGCCCTCCTTTGTCCGCCCTCAGTGTCAAGCCAGCTCTCCGCCTATCTGGAATGTTCCGAGTTTCCCTACTTCAGTTTACCTTCCTGTCTGTCTAAACTGTGTTAGCCAATTTCCTCAACCAGTTGAACCTCTACCACTCTCTCGGGTCGCCTAGATCTGCCCAAATTTGTCCTCATTCGCCGCTTTATTATATCTGCAAGGAACCTCGCATTGGCTCTCGTTTCTCCCATGTTCTTCAACACGTTCGGTTTTTTCCTCTCTCTGCAAGCAACCGCATCGCTATGCTACTGCCGGGGGTGACTTATCCTATCCATCATTCTTTCTTGGATGTCTTCATTTCATATGTACATGTTTGCGACCGCTGATTTCCGATGTTCTGCCTGTTTATTTTGGGTTTGGTTTCGACGGAGCGCTCGAGGGCGCTTACCATTTAACTTTTGGAACGTTCGATCGGCTGTGCGCAATGACGTGTAAACCCTTTTTGGCCAACCTCATGCTCCTCATTCACGCGCTCAACGGCCGCACAAAAGAGCTGTTGGCGCGGCGTGTTTTTGTTAATTTCTCCCACCATCTTTTGATCCCCTCCCGCCCGCTTTCTTCGCCCATTCGAGCCGAGTCAAGAGTCGAGTCCAGGCATGAAGGACCACAAGATAATGCCCGTCTCAACACCGCCCAAGGCCTCGCTCGGGCAATCCCACATGGTGACTCCGAAATCAAGCACACTTCAAGAGTCGAGACCGCAAGTCTGCATTTGCCTTCGCAAGCCGGTTCAAAGCTTCAAGAGTTCCCTTCTCTCACCTCGCTGGGCGCCAAAAGATGTCCGGAAACAAGCATTCAATACTGCATTTATCAACTCGACAATCAACATCTTTACATTTCGCAGCCAGTGCTGGCACTCGAATGCATCCAATTGCACAAACAATCCTCAAAGCCTCATCTTAATTTCTCACAGAAATATCTTCAATCGCAGCACATGACAATCGCTCATCGCGCCGCCGTTCCCGAAGCGCTTTTGGCCGCAACATCGGCCAGACCCAAGATACCAGACGCAATCTCAACCCATGAATCCTTCCGTTCTTGCGCTGTGCCCCACGCAATTTTGTTTTGCAAGGTATCTTTACACTCCCTCCTTATACATCTTTTAGTATGCTGTTCGGGCGGTTGCTGCTCTATGCGAACAATCTCACAGTGCGCTGTCCAATGTCCATTCTTCTTTCTACGTCCTCTGACATGATGTTTGTGTGGCCGTAGATTTATTCCAGACATCCCATGGTGCGCGAAACTTCATGAAAGTCCTCCACGGTATCGTATGTGCGTCCGATGACCGTCGTCTCAATCACGCTAACTGTTGTTGGACCAGTTGCCACCTCAAGTCTATGGTTCGCTGCCGTTGACATTGACCTCCCTCCCAGTCAGTCGCCGTTTCTCTCCTTGACACTCAGTTGCTTTTCTAGCTTTGATTCGGTACGTGTTCTATGTATCTCACGGCCGGCGGTCTCGACTTGATTTACCAGGGTTGCAACTTGGAGCACAACACGCCCCTAGCTCAAGAATGGATCTTTGCTTACCTCCGATCTAGTGATCTGATTTGTTCGTCTTACTGTTGTGTTTGGTGCCAATGTTATGATCCTCAATGCCTCTGCAGGTCCAGACTTCAGAAATACAACAACGCCACGCTACAGATGTGTGTGTTGGTGATCGGTTTCCATTCATCCCAATAATCTGGATACTAACTGCGCTTGTAAGAATTAATCTCAATGTCAAACACCGTTATCTTTCGCTGCATTGTCCACAAAAAGCGAAGTTAATGAACAGGTAAATTATCCTTCCTTCTCTGTCCATTCCATCGGAGTAATGCTGCTTATATTGCGGCCCCACGATGGCCAGTGACTGCAATTTACCGGTGGATCATCAGCATTTCTGGTAAGTATGCTTACCTTGATATTGCACTGGATCTGAAACTGAGATCTTTCCGCTCCAGGCTGTTTTCTACTGTTGCCAACTCTCCTGGATAATTCACAATCAATATTGTCGTAGTCTATAATTGTTGAACAATCGAGGAGTCTGACATTGCGCAATATTTAGAAAGTCCAGCCGCGCCATTCCTTTAATCACTTTTCCAACAGCCGGAGCGCAGCGACGGCATGTCTTGTATATATAAAAATTTCGACTGTCTTAATTTTTCATTTTTTTGACTCTGGCATCTGGGAGACTACAAGCAATACGCACACAGAAAAGCATACCTGTGCCACTAAACCAGCTCCATGTATTGTCGGATTGGCTCGACTTGATTTTCCCTTTGACTTTCGGTTATATTCATACAAGATGTGCCGTCACTTCGCTCCGGCTTAGGAGGATAATAAATATAATTTTGAGGTCCAGACAGAAATTCAGAGAAGTTCAAAATCTGTTGGTCTCCAATGTGCCGTAACAGTCATACAGCATCGAAATTTCAAAGTATAATTGAACAATCGGAGTACATACTGGACCCGGTCATGTAAATACTGGAAGCAGAATGGAAGACTGCCAGATACGTGGAGGACAATCTGTGAGGTCCGGGTACTTCAAAGGTAACAGACCCCGCAAGAGCTGTCAAGAATCCGAATATTCAGTGCCGAGCTGAGTGGGTGAAGTATTGGATTCCAGAAAACTCAGGACTCTACAGAAACTATCCTACTTATATACTACATGAGAGATACTACAATACCTAAAGTGGAACAAGGAAAGAATAATACAAGAGTATGAACACGTCTTGGACACGACATGTACACGAATCGAACACGTCGTGTCTATCAATCAGATGTCGGATCAACGGCAAGTCGATCCTGATGGATGTCGAAAGTCCATTCCTTACATTCGCCCTCCAAGGTTTGTTTTTACAAACCTTCTAACTTGGACTCGGCATCCACACACTACCACACTCAATAGCTCACGCCCTCCACTCGGGCTCTATCCTTCGACGACAACCTTCCGCTACGTCAATAATACCCCTCATCTGAACTGTAATTCTCGTCTTCATCGTCATCTTCATTGGAATCAGTCTCAAAATTCCTGTAGCTCCTGCCAATGTCAATTTCTTCTTCAGATTCGCCAGTACTGTAGCCAGATTTTCCTGCATTGGGACCTGCATCCTCACTGGACTCAGAATAGTATGGAGATTCACCGCCACTATCTGATTCTGCCATGCTGTTGGTACTCCCAAATTGGACTGCATTTGTTTCGATTGGCTCCTCACTTCCTTCTCGAGGGCAATTCCGACTCAAATGGCCTTTTCCCTTGCAGTTGAAACATCGCCCCTCGCGCCGCAATTTCTCGAATTCTGCTTGGGGCAACAAGACGTGATTCCTCATCTGACGGTGACTTTGGGGAGTCACGGCGTCTTCAATGTCCGTCGATGAACTTTGTGATGAACAACTCTGATCGTCGTCATCCTCGGATTGTGTCTGGTCACTGCTCTCCGACGGCTTCTCGACCGAGTCAGGAGAATACCAGTCGGCAGTCGCATGGGCTGACCATAGATCTGATCTGCTGGGACTGTTCTGTAGCTCCCTGGTTTCACGCCTGAAGGTTCTACGAGCTGTCTCATGCCGTGTCGCATATTTGACAAGTTTGGTAATAGAGCTTCTCTCAGGGTCCAGTCCTTTGCCAATCAGGTGCAAGCGCAGATAAGGCCGAATCCCTGTCCAAAATATCTGTTTAATTTCTCTTTCCGTGACGTCTGGGAATCGTGTGGCCAAGGTTTCGATGTCGCGTTGGAAGTCACGCACATCATCATGTTTGCCCTGCTTCGCACCGGTGAGTTCCTCTCGCAGCTGCCTCTTGAAGTCTGGGGGGAAGCAGTAGTTGAACAAGGCCTCATAGATAGCCTTCAAAGTCCAATCTTGCTGCCGAAGCGCAACATGCTTCATGAAAAATTTGCTGGCCTTTCCTGACATAAAATTCACCAGAATTTTAACCATCATTCCGTCACTAATTCCATGCCAGTCCTGCCAGGTGTCTACCTCGTAGACCCATTGGTCATAAAGGTCGAGACTCGGCCTTCCATCGAAGATCAAAGGCTCTTTGATCTTGATTCGTGAGGTACGCCGAGATTTCTTGTTCCGGCTTCCTTGTTGCCGCTTCATTGCCGTTCCAGGACCTGAACGGTTGTCCCCCGAGCTACTGGATTCAGAACTTTCCGAGCATGGTGCCGAAGAATCCGAGCTCGACTGAAGAGTTCTCTCGCGGAACCAACCGCCTGCCGGAATTTCGGAGGTCTCCCGCTTTAGACTCTGAATGTCGGCTTTGCGATGCTTAGAACGAGTATAGTTCTTACTTCGTTCAGTTCCATCCGGTAAGTTCTTCCCTTTTTTTCGAGCTGCCCGCAGATTTGTGCCTACTATCCTTGGGCGAGTCTGAATCATCGGATAGCCCTTCAGCAACAATGCGACTGGCCCCACAGAAGATAAACGGTTTCTGATCCAAGTTCATTGAGCAGGCTGTAGCTAGGCCTTCGGTCGATTTATCTATTGAGACATCTATCTCAAAAATTGACTGGGGTAGGCCTACGTATTCTCTTTCCCTCAGACTATTGTTGAAATCGGCCAGCAACGATGCCCCGACATAAATCTCAGGTAGTCTGAATGCACGGCTCTCCAGAGGGGAGTTACTAAATACTGGTAATGGTCCTAATTGGTCCTCAATCTCGAAGAGTTCATTCCAGTCAGCCATAATAAATTGATTCTGGTTTATCTTCAGGTTAGAATCAAAGTCTCTTGATGCGCCCTCCATTTCTCCTGGTCCGGTGTCGACCCCGGCTGCCAAGATTGGCGCTTCACAACTGAACGTACAGTGCTTTGTGTCCGCCTCTTCAAACTTGATTGAAGTCGGAGCAGTCCATGCCGCCAGCCTTTTGCTAGTGCAATTTAGGTACGTGCCATGTTCATGCGACATGCAGCCACAGCGCCTTTGCCCTACAGATATAATGTCCATAGCAGCCGAGTCATGTGCGGTCTCGGCGGGATCGGAGAGCTCAAGGCATTTCAAATCAATAGCTGCCGAGTCGTGCACGGTCATGGTGGGACCGGAGAGCTCAAGGCGCTGGACATCCATAGCAGCCGAGTCGTACGCGGTCTGGACGTGACCGGAGAGCTCAAGGCGCTTGGCTGCCGAGTCATGCACCGTGCCGTGGCAACGGGAGAGCTCCAGGCGCCTAGTAGTATCTACGGCCGAGGTATCAACTGCAAACGGCGATGCATCCGTGCACTCGGCCGAGTTGTCAATGGTTCCGCATCCGGTCCGAGGTTCTCTGGAGCACTCGGTCATGAAGATACTTGTCATTCCCATCCAGACCACGTCAACGGCCGCGATTTGACAACGCGCGCGTCCGAAATCAGCGACGGGTGTGGGAAAAACAAGGGAAACAGGACGTACAGTCCAACGGGTTGTATCCTCGATACCATCAAATACCACCCCAGTTACAGCCGCCTCAAATGAGGTCTGTAGATATTGCGCAATGAAAACCATTCTGTACAGAAAGAAACTCGGGTGATCAGTCCGAGAGTCAACAAACGAGAGAACGAGAGAAAAAAATCCAAGTAAAGGATACCACTCAAAAAATGTGAGGTCCGGGTACTTCAAAGGTAACAGACCCCGCAAGAGCTGTCAAGAATCCGAATATTCAGTGCCGAGCTGAGTGGGTGAAGTATTGGATTCCAGAAAACTAAGGACTCTACAGAAACTATCCTACTTATATACTAAATGAGAGATACTACAATACCTAAAGTGGAACAAGGAAAGAATAATACAAGAGTATGAACACGTCTTGGACACGACATGTACACGAATCGAACACGTCGTGTCTATCAATCAGATGTCGGATCAACGGCAAGTCGATCCTGATGGATGTCGAAAGTCCATTCCTTACACAATCGCAGACAGTCAAAAATTTGCCGTGTCAATGTTTGATTCATTGGAGTGATTAAAAGGCAAATACTTACCGGCAATATTTTCAAGCTTATGAGACGTCGCCGCGAGACAGCTGCCCGTTGGGCAGGATTAATAAGAAATGAGACTTGAAAGCACCCTTGCCAGATTTCTATATTCGCCCTTCTCGACGTCGAATTTTCCTCTGAGCGAGGGAAATGGTGAGATTGAAGGTGCAAGACGTGACCAGAAACCTGAAAAACAAAACATACGTTCGCCATGGTGGGCGGCGAAGACAGCAAAAGAGTGATCTAGGTGATCTGTCATCGCGTTGCAGATCAGTGGTTCCTTAAATGAATTTGAATCGCACCTCGAGCGTCGGACGTGTCCCTGTGAATTTGGGTGCATGTTGGCTATGTTTTGAATATAACATAGAATTATCCGTGAGGTTGAATCAAAATGGAAGGGCAGAAAACGAACCAGAGCACCAAAAGTACTGCGACATGAGAGAGTTGAACCTCATACAGGGGCTCGCTCGGTCAGATCGGTAGACGCGTACTGAAATAATTTCCCAGAGCCCATGAATCAGCAACAAAGAAGAAACCGACTCACATCGGATGACAGTGCGTGGAATAAAGGGGTTTGATGTAAAAAATCCCTGTACACTGCGTCAAAGGGCCTCCTAGACTTAGTCTGAGTCAAGGTGGCTAGGCTCACCTACGCAGATCACCTCTGTATAACCGCCTCGACACGGTCTGCATAGCTCTGTTTAGCTCTGTATACCTCTGTGTAGGTCTGTGTATATCCATGTAGATCTGGTCAGCTGTGTGTAGATGCATCTAGGTGAGTATAGCCTCCTAGGCAGACATTAGTCTAGGTACGAACACTCAGCAGACTTGCTTGTGGACCCGTGTTGTGCATTCTATTCCAATTTAATCTCGTTGTCGCAGTAGCGAGTTCTCGTCTGGTAGACAGATATATGGGTCGATTGTCCGGGTACTGAAGGGTACAGGTGGACGAGGAAATAGGCCGAATGGTCCCGGGAAGCCGAGTAAGCGTAGAGTAAGAATAAGAGAAATATCAGAAATGTGCCGTGCGGGCGTGAGGTACGAGTGAAGCGATAGGGGTCGTAAATGGTGAGAATTTGGGGCTTGTGTAGATTGGGTTCACTGGCGACGAGCTCTCGTTGGAGCTCTCTTGTCACTGGTCGCGTCGGACGTGGTGGTTCGTGTGTAAGAAGGTGATAATTGACAGTATTTACGTACAAACAAATAATCGATCCGAAGACCGATGTATCGTAAGGTACGCAACAAATAAAGAGAAATATGAAGAGCTACCAGCGGTCCATTCCACCCTTCCACATCGTGCGAGAGGATATTCTGTTTTGAGCCGATGCGGGTGCTTACTATATGTGACTGGGAAATCGGCCATCCCTAGGTACTCAGTCACTTGAGGTATACAGCACCATCATTTGACATCATGATGTGGTTAATATTAAGGGATGAAATAGGATCTATAGTGCAGGTCCAGACCAAATTTGAACGGAATCCGATGTGTCGATCAAAGTTACGGCGTCGACATCACCGTCCAGACGTGGGAACTCCGTTTCCTTGCCGTCACTCAGCTGCCATACCTTGCCTTCGCTCGTGTTGCGTCAAATCTTCACCAGTCCGGGCCGTTTGCAGCTCATTTTGTTCTTCGCGTTTGACCCTTTAAATTTGCTTAGCTGCTCATTGCGATTAATATGTAGAGGTTGAAGAAGAATAGACATTGCAGCGGTGACATAAAAGCTAAAAGTGTGTGGAAATCAAAGCTGATCCCCTTGGCATTTGATGCGGTGATGCTAATGCAAACGGCTACGGGCTTACAGCGGTCAAAAAATATCACTTGGCTGGAAAGTTAGCCACAAGAGCTTCAGCGTAGGTCAGTTCAGCTCAGCATACTGTAGTATTTCGTTCAATTCGTAAGGGGGTTTGGGGTGTGACATCGTCCTACGAACTGGACCTTTCGTATAATTCCCTAATTAAGAAATTTGATCCGTCGGCAAGGGCTCGGCTAATCTCGGCTATCTCGGCTAAGGCCAAAATCGCCCTTGTGGTTGAGTGACTTACGAAAATTTTCGTAGGTTTTTGGCCGTGTGACGCGTGACTATACGAATTGAACGAAATACTACAGTAGTCATCTAGGCTGGGCTACACAGACGTTGACGTCCCTACGCAGACTCTGCGCAAGTAGTCTACGCACACCTTGACAGGGACTACGTGTACATCGCCACAATTGTGCTAAGATCGGCCTATGGAACCTACTCAGAGCCTGTGTAGTCAACTACACATACCTTTCCAGACCTACATGTACCTAGACAAACTGAGTCCAGGGGTACCTTTGACGCAGTGTGTACATAGGCTGGAATGAGCCAAGAAATCCTATTGGCCCGCGAAATGACCACTTTGCCCCGAATCTTAGCTAGCATCAGATAGGCAATCATTTTGCCCGTCACTAGTCTTACGATGTTAATATACTAGTGCCTTGTCATCCCTTGTCGCCCGCGAAATGTGCATACGTGGCGAATGAGGAGGAACGCCGATGATCGGTGGACAGGCTGTAGCACTTGACCTCCGGGTGGCGAATCGGATTTCAAAACATAAAACGAGTACAGGACGAAGAAAATAAATCATAATGTTTTATGGGTCGAATTTTAATCGATAAATATAACCTTCTTAGTAAGATACCAGTAATTCCGAGTCGACGGCAGGTTCAGTGACTTTTCCCACTATGAATATGAATATATGTATGTATGTATATATAGGACAGTTTCCTACAGGTCTCTCCGCGGGACTCGAGCGATTGGTGTACGTTTGAAGGCGGCATCAAGATTCGCGCGCTGCCTGATTTGGTTAGTGATCCTATTGATCGAGGTTCAAAGTTCAAAAATTGATACCGTCTTCCTGACTCATAGATCCTTTCGACGAGTTTTCGCAGAATGGGCTGCAGAGTTATATGGCCGCTTTTTCATTCATGTTTGGAGCACTTCGTCCCACGCTGCACGTATCCTACACTATTCAAACGTCACGTCGAAGAATTTCCAAAGCGAACCAGATAGGATTCCTGTGATAGCAACTTGACACGGTGAAACAATAACAAACTTTGGTTCATTTTCTGGTCACATTCACTGCCAAAGTGCTTGTATAAACTGATATTCAGTGGAACACGACATCACAACAGGCCAAATGGAACACCCCGGGCATTAATTAAAACAACATTTGATGATATAAGTGTTTAGAAATGCAATTCGGCTGTAGATTGCTTGTCACTTTCCAGCTCAGATAAGTTGAACGGTGCCTTCCAGTAACACTCCCTATTGTTGAATCTTGCTCTGTGATGTCAATTCATTCAAAGCGGCCGCATATCCAGCTGTCGAAGGCAAGAAAAGGAGCCCTTCACACATACTATCGTACACCCTTGTGCGACGATTGAACATATATCGCATACTTGCCTAAAAGGGAAGGAGACAAGAAGAGAAGAAGGGAAGAAATTCTGGATCCAGTTGTCACCGGCCATGCTTCTGCACAGGCTCGAAGAGGGACATGGTCTGCATCGAGTCGCGCGCGTCCAAGATGAATTTACCTCAGACATATTCCCTTCATTTCATTATTGTAAAAATATCACGCACCTCGGCTGGCGTATGTGTCTGGTATGGTTCGATTGAAACTCCGACACTGAGACTGCGGGTGAGTGAGGGATTCGAAGCCTGCCTCCCTGGATTTCATGCGGGCTTGGAATACTCAATCGACCCAACGAGGCCGGGGCGGAAGCGATGGGTGCGGAGGGAGCCGAATGAAATAAAAAGTTCAACCGCAAGGTAGGCGACGGCGTGGGATTAACTTAGAGTGCTGCGATCCTTGAATGAGATTAGCTAGCTTATGAATACTTCTGAATGAATGAACTGAAGGAAGAGAACGAGTTCAGCGCGATGTCGTGCATGAGAAGGAAGACGAAACGAGTGGAAGCGACTTCCCTCCACACGCAGCCAACGTAGATACAGATTCAGAACATCTGCATACCGGCGGAATCTCACCGGAAGAGAGTACTCGATGGGAGCAGACTGCGGATGAGGAAGGAAAAGAAAGCGACCCACATACGCATACGTGCCCATTGTCCTGCGTGGACCTCAGGCCGCAGAAAAATGATGGTTCAGAATAAACAGGCTTCAGCTGTCCATACGGGGTTCGTAACTGGCAGAATTGAGTCGAGTCAAGAAACGGCGATGCGATGCGATACGGGTGGACGGGTGGACCTGAAGTAAAAGCAAGAACGTCGATGGAGAAACGATGCAGCGGGATGCGAGACAGACACACAGACAGGAGTACAACCGTGAGGCTGGGTTGAGTACGCGAAGAGAAGCTGTGTGCTGTGGGAGAAGTAGGAGACCGGCATCGTCCCTCGTGGATGTATGAGTACGAATGGCGATTGGATTGGCGTCGAAGAATAGAATAGCAGCTTGACTTTGGTGAGGATGCGCGAAGGCCGAAGTGAAATACGTGAGGATAAGGATGACGAGAGGAGATCGAGATCGAGATCGGCACGCGGACGGGACGACGTCGAAGACTGGTGGTAGTATAGCATAGCATGCGCGAGTCAAGCCAAGTGATGGATGGGTGGATGAACGGCGAGTATAATATATTTCGACGGACGAGGCAAGAAGGGATGTGCGCGAAGATGAAGGAGGGAGCGGCGCAGGGCGGCTGCGGATGCACGAAAAGTACGAAGACGTCCACATCGACGAGACGGAGGGAAACTCGGGAACGCTGATCAGTAAGTGCGAGAGAGAGGAGTTGCTGAGGCCAGGCGAGCCGAAGTAGAGCATTTCGAAGTCAGTAGAGTAAAGCAATGCATTTTGGATTTTCAGACACACGGCGCCGACCTCGTTCGAATCATAAGACAAGACCAGCTCTGTCTCGCAGATCGGTGGGTTGGTCGTTTACCGTGCACGCCGTCGGCATCGGCACCACGTTCTCCGCTGCAAAAAAAGTCCCAGCGAAGGAAGCGTTGTCGAGAATGATGAGCAACGGCAGATGGACGAGCAGCCGATTTCCATCCCAGCGCTGTTGAATATGAATGTGAATACTCGAGCGTTGAATAGGATCACGGTTTGTTGCTCTCGAATCCCGTCCGAATATCCGAAGCGAAACGAGACTGATGACAATACTGATATCCGAGCGCGAATCCTAAGACACAATGCGTGAAGCGAAGTGGTAGGGGGGAAGAGATAATGGACTTGAAGAGAGGGTGGAGGACGGAGTCATCAGAACTTTGACACTTTTGTTGTCGTGTTGTACAACACGTGAAAACGCCAAAAAACACGATAAAACGCGATAAAACACGGCAACGCATTTTGACGACAACACGCATCAAAATTTTGACAACACGGTCCGATTTGGCGGGGATCGACACTCGAGTTTGGCGGGGCCCGTGTTGTCGGCAACATGACAACACGTGAAAACGCCCACAACACGACAACTAAAATGTCAAGTTACTGATGGAGGAATCAGACTTCACGGCGATACGCAAGGGGGACCAAACGAAACGAAGCAAGAGATTGAGGCAGATTCTCACAGCGGATGGAGCACTGTGAGGAAAGGAGGAATCAAGAAAGGCAAGGGAACGGAGGAATGTCGGAGCTCAGATGCACACGCGCGACTGCGGATACAGAACGCCGCCGGGGAAACCCGGTCCCGAGAAACGATCAGCTCTCCATTGCGAGCAAGGAGTCATCTCACCCATGCTGGAGTTTGCTTCGCACGGAAGGCGGTCGCTGCAGTTGGGGGACTTGATCGATGCAGAACGAGAATGCGGGCTAGGGAATACTCCGCCGCTGCGCAGGATATTCACTGCAGGCGAGGCACGACTGGCGCTGAGCCGTACAGAGGTTGATCACGGTAGAGACTAGCAACGAGGAGGCATGATGCGGAGGCGGCGGTTGGGGCACGGAGCACGCGTACGCACGATGGAGTACGAGGTCGTGGTGGATATCAAGACGGGTTCATTGACATCAGTGATTGCCGTTGCTCGGGTTGATTCCTTGCGCTGTACTTATACCGTCGGCATTGTAATGTCGGCAATATATCGGCCACCTCGCAACTGCCACAATTGCACTGCTGCAACCTTGTTGCTGCATTGCATCGAACAGCTCAACTTGTGGCTCAGTGCACAGGGGTTTTCAAAAGATCAATGGCAGAAAGCTAGCGAAGAAGCCAATAAGAAGCTTTTTCTCGCTGAAAATGTATACAAAGGACATTTGAAGCATAAGATGGGAGCATTGTATGAAACATTTTTTGCGACGGTAATTTTGAGGAGAACGCTCAGCGTTTCCCAACCCCTCTATCTAATGTTCCACAAAAAAAGTTCGGACAAGAGTTCGGAGCAAAGAGCGTTCTGTGGCGGTGTCGCGTGACCGATCCGCTGATGTCGGCCCTCGGCGTGAGCGTGACGGCGCTTACCTTTTGCCACAATCCACCATGACGACTCACGCAGGCTGCAACGACGTAGACCGCACTGAGTTTCTTGGTCCATCACCGCTGCGTCGTTCTATCGCGGAACACTCCGCTCCCGACTCGCTCTCTACAGCTCTTGTCGTCGCAATGTCATCGTGTCGCTGTATATCTCCCGCCACGCCAAATCTTCTCGTCTTCCTCCCACGCTCATTCCGGTACCCTCCGAGGGTGGTCTTTTTGAAATTCCCCTTCTTTCGATTATCTTTCTCTCTCTCCGGTGCACGCCTCACTCTGAAACCGGGAAACCGCCGCACGCTGCGGCTTTGTGCGGCCGGTCCTTCTCCGTCCGCGAACGAACAAGCTCGTATACCATTTATCTATCTATCCCCAATCTTAACTTCATTTCCTTCCCGGGCCAAGTTATTCGCACACCAATGGCCCGGCGGTTCGACGTCTGCGTATCAGCAACTCCCGCATGACATCGACTCGGTACGCTTGGTACTCCATGGATTCTCCTTATTCCCCGGGATCCATGTCATCTCTGCTTTGCTTTGCAGCATCCTACCTCGCTTCGCGCGCTCTGTCTCGCCGTCCTCGGGATCTCCTGGAAAGCCACACGTCACAAGCGCAAACCTCGAACACCAGCCATGCTATACCCCGCCGACCTAGTGCTATCAATGATGTGGCGGCGATTTTCGATTTATATCCGAACTTTTTGGATGTGCTCAGCTCCCTACGCTTTGTGGTACATGGATTCTTCTCAACGCCTAGAATTCACAGCGTCTCCAGTTCACGCACAGATGTGGGATACAAAGTGCTCTGTCTAGCAGCCATCGCTTCGCGCACAGCGAAGAAATCTTCTGAAAGCTACGCAATGCACGCGAGCCTCGAATGCTAGCTATTCCATGTCTTGCTACATCAATTTTGTGGCGGCAATATACTTACGGGAACAATTAAACCTGATTCAGATGGGTCGTGGTCGTGACGACAACCAGATAAATGCAAACCAGATTCCTAGTTTTCAGTGAGTAAGTAGGCATTGCGTGCACGTCATCTGCATGGTCTTGTGTATTTCCTCACTTCTGTTTATACTTGTTATCTGCGCATCTATCCCGTCTCCGCGCTCTTGGGGTACTATGAATAGAAGTCGGAGCTCACGATGAAGAATCCCCGCTATTGACGTGTGAAAGTTTGTACCGCCTCACTCACTACATGTCGGTCACTGCCTCCGTCTCCTTCTCTCATTCACCTCTCTTAGCGACTTCCATGCCTGCAGATCGTCGTGGATCCAAGGCTCCCCAGCCCAGCGCCAGTGGCAGGTGGACAATCGTCAACTACATCAGCGGTATGTTCTGAGTATCTTAAGAGCCGAGTCTAGATGCCATTGACCCTCCGCAGGAGGTAGAGGAGGCCCTGGCGGCAGTGGCCACGGAAATGGTAGAGGTGGAGCGGGAGGCCATGCCATGAGCCCCGCCCTCAATTTCGACAGTTCGGCCGGAAGCTTCATCATGCATAACGTGCAACAGGATAGCGAGGCATGCCGTGAATCGCTATGAAAGATCTCGCACACTGACAGAAAGTTATAGGGATCGAGATTTTGCACCGTGCGGTCGCATTGGAAGCCATTTACGATTCAGCAGAGAGCCTCCCGCAGCCCAAATGCCATCCCGAAACTCGCACAAAAATGCTGGAGGATCTGCGCGAGTGGGCGCTGGAGTCACATCCAGAAACTACTATTCTTTGGCTATTCGGCCCCGCAGGCGCCGGCAAATCCGCCATTATGCAAACCCTCGCGGGCCAACCCCAGGATGCTGGGAGACTGGGCGGGTCGTTCTTTTTCAAGCGTGGCCATGCTACACGAGGCAATGCAAAGACGTTGTTTGCCACAATTGCTTACCAGCTCGCGCTTGGCGTTCCTTGGCTCCAGACCTCGATCTCTGAAACGGTGGAAGACGATCCATCCGTCGTTGCGCGCTCCATCGCGACCCAGATACGAAAGTTGATTTCCGAGCCTTGCCGCCCTCACCATTTTCGTGACTCGGTTGCGATTCTGATTGATGGCCTTGACGAATGCGAGGGGCACGATGTTCAAGAGGAAATACTGCGTGCGATCAAGCACTCCTATGAGCATCCCATTTCCCTTCGCTTCATCGTCGCCAGTCGTCCCGAAGCCCATATTTGCGAGGTGTTTGACTTACCACTCTACCTCGACATCCGCCGCTTCAATGTGGAGCAATCGTTTGAGGATGTGCGTAAATATCTTCGTGACGAGTTCGCGCGCATTCATCGAGAGCACCGTATCATGGCCAGTGTCCCTTCACCGTGGCCTAGACCGGACATACTGCAGAAGCTGGTTCAGAAGTCGTCCGGTCATTTCATCTATGCCACTACCATAATCAAATTCATCGACGACAAAACCTATCGGCCAACACAGCGACTGGTAATTGTGCAAGACGAGAACAGCGCAGGATCCTCATCAGCATTCGATGCTCTCGATCGGCTCTATCTGTCCATCCTCGGTTCTGCCTCCAGGCAAGCAGAGGTCAATCCGATCTTGTGTGCGATCGTGAACTTTGACTTGACTCTCGACAAAGTGGAACAGCTATTTGAGCTCGAGGACGGCGAAGCAAAATTATTACTCCGTTGGCTTGCATTCCTTGCTGAAGGTATACGACGACGGTGTATATTTCCATCACGCATCATTTCTAGATTTCCTTAATAATTCCAGTCGGTCGCAGCACTTCTCTGTTGAAAACTTGGATCATCGGATGGCTGTGGCTCGGTGCTTCCTCAAGCATCTTGCAGGTGGAGATTGGCATGGACTTGATTCACTTGAATCCGGAGGTTCAGAGTACGTACAACTTGTGCCGGACGACTCTTTATCTTACCTATCCCGCAAGTCCCCCACTTGGGAACTTGATCCCATTTCTTATCGCATTGCCTCCATCCGCCGAATTATGCCCGCTCGTTGCACGCATGGACCTTGATTGGATTTTCCGTCAGCGCTCTGTCGACTTTGAATCCATGCTATCCTGGCTCAAAGTTAGTTTTGGTCTCTTTAACAAGAATTCTCCTTACACCCATCCAGAGAATACCTTCTGTGCCACAGGAGTTGATCAACCAGTGGGAGGACTATGTCTTCATGTCCTTGATGGAGGATACTGCTAGATGCTCTGTGAAGCATGTTCTCTCGCCCAGTCCCGAACTTTGCCAAGTTCTCGTGGCGACAGTTTTTATCAACGTGGCGATCTGGCATATCCGTGAACTACTAGACATCACATGGACCGAGTTCAGAAAGGACCAGTGTTTATTGGGTTCGAGGTCGTCTCAAAAGTTCGGACGGATTTTGGAATTTTGACCTTGAAGGTTGGGCCAAAGTTCGGACAAATTTGGGCACCCAGGCCACAAGGTCAGATTAGAAGTTTGGACAATGAGGGTGCTTTGACGAAGGTCGGATACTATTCGGACATCGTGTGCCTGAGGCCACTGATTAACTTCCCAAACTAGTTGAGCTTAGTTTTGCACTTTGATTGGGACAATAGCTAGCTGAATATAGAAACAAAGCATTTGAATTAACTACGGTGCTGGTGGCATTGAGTGTACTAATATTTTTGCACATTCCTCCCCTTCCTCAATCATAGAAACAAAATCATACTCTCCTCCATATCCCCTGTCCATGGAAATACTCAGTGATACAGAAGAAACCTTGCTCTTGAGAGCTTGGAATCCATGCGAATGGATCCAAAATGGTAGAATATACCATGACATGATGTTCCTCCTGTTGTCGAGCTTGCACAATGCAACTTGCTCAAAATCCCGCCTCCGTTCGCCCACAATCTACCCTCGAAAACTATGTCCATATCCCAGCTCCTTCTCACTGATCTCCCGTGCACGAGCGACGATGTCAATGAGATGGACCTCGACTTCGAATTCTTTGCTTTCACCGAGCACGCCTTCTGTCGCCAATTCAAGAACGCACGTCGTGCGGATTTGGCGTTGGGAACAATCAATCGGTTTGCTCACCTTTCATCGAACTCATTTCTGGCTTTACTTCCGGTGGACTAAAAAATCAAATCACATTGAGATTGGATTCCGAGGATACAGTCTTTTTTGACACGTTGATAGGGGAGAAGGAGGTGCTGTGCAAGGTGGTTGCAAGCTTGAATATGGTACGGCGGAAGGGCCAGAGGAATATTAGCCTTGTGGATGTTCCAGAGGATGATGGGATAGCAGAATAAATCTTTTTGCGATTTTTAGGGAATTTTTTCGATTTTTTTGAGGTTGGAAGCAAAGTTCGGACAAATTTTGGGAGCCAGGCAGGTCGGACACAGAATTCGGACGAATTCCGAGGCCCGAGGTACGTCAAAAGTTCTATCTTTTGCAGTGTTCGACTGAGCAGCGCCAGCGATGCTGAACCTGTGCTTTGTGGTTCGGCTGAGGACATCGCAGACGCATTGGTTCCGCTCGAAATGCAGCAGGCGGCATTTCGGGAGCTAGCGTTGAGCTGGATTCACAGATTGGCAAAATCTCATGATCCCGAAGGTCTCCACGACGAAGATGCATGGTTGGTGCCATAATGCAAAACCGATAATTTTGTTAAGCTTTTAGAACACTGTCCTCCTTGCGATATACTGTATCGCGAGTTCCAAGGCATCCCACTTCGTGCAATGCAGTCCCAAATTCGGAAACGTGGATACGATTTCGACAGAATCTGTGAATGGCTTGGAGTTCCACAATATTTTCAAACCTGATCTGACACAAGTTTTTGTTTCTTTCCCCACGACTAGTCTTTCGGCGATCCGACAATGGAACTCGTCGCGTTGTGGACACAAAAAAAGCGTTAATTAGCTCAGATCCGGTCTGTCTTCGGATCTAAACGACATCGCAAGGAATTCGCACAAAGAATTCATGCCAAATTCATGTATCGGTCCATCGCCTCTAATTAATTTTATCTTTTTCACTTTTGGTTATAATCATATCCTCGAGAATGACCCATTCCCCAGTAATTCCCGGCCACTGGGCCCAAATCAGGGCGTAAAGCCCAGTACTCTGAATCTTAGGCCACAACTGACAAAGGTTCGGCAGAAAACAATCAATAACTAGAAGCAAAGCTAGTTTCCACAGTACTGAGATTTGCTCACGAGATGCATATGCTTCGCAGACTGCCGGCCTGGCCAAAGAGCCAGACTATTCGAGCTTCTCAGTTCCTGAGGCGGACGAGCGAGACCCGACATACCTGAATGTCAGATCGACACAAGCCAGAGCAACTTGAGGAGAGACAGCGATATGCATGAGTGTTGTAACAGAGGGAGGCGAGTGCAAAAAAAGAGGAACCGGGCAAGTCAAGAAGCTAGGAAGGACGCAGGTTGGCGCTCGTCATCATCCAGCACACAAAGGGAGCCTACCTCGACTTCTATGCAGTGCATTGAAGTTGACTTGCTTCAACGCTGAAGAAGCGGATGAAGCCGGAAAAAAAGAATTCCGTGTTACCACAGCGCAAGTCCTCAATGGCGAATACGAGCATGTGTATAACGACGCTTTATTCCGCCGACTAAGCTGCTGCTAGCGCGACGAGCAGGATGTGTACCACGTATCATGTTTGGCAAATTTGAACTGGAAGCCGAGAAGGAGGGACTACGCCGAGGAAGCGTGCAGCGCTGACTGAGATCGAATCTGGACTGAAGGATACACGGACATGTGCCCGGTGGGACAAGCCGTCGAGCTGGGACTCTAATTTCAACAACCATATGAAGTTTGTTTAAACAATTCACGTCTCAATGCAAAATCAGGTTTATCCATTGATTGATTAACAGTCACTCTAAATACACCACAGTATTGAGGCACATAGAGACAAGTCCTGTTCAACAGTTAATCAGCTGATTGTATTTTGTTAAACAAAAACATCACCCTTCTGTGCTGTGTACCCTTCTGCCTCTTGGACCTGTCCAACTGCTCTGTTAATCCCTGTTCAGTTAATCATGGTTGGTTAATCAGTGTTGGGTTTTGCTTATCAATGGATTACTTACGTTTTGAACAGCCAACTATGGGTCAAGTGCCAACATGACACTTCAGCCGTGACAGATAGACTGCACAACAGGTCCGAGTGGCTGAGTTGGTCACGGTGTTGTATGACATTTCAGTCTTTGTCATCGAAATGATGTACCTTGGGTGGCCCACCGGTCAGTCACCTTGGCTTCCAGCCCACCCTGCCAAACACTGTTCTGATCAACAGTTAAGCAGTGTTGTGATTAACAACTGTTTTGATAAACACTTCAACCTCGAAGTTGCGAACCACAGAAGCAGGAATGTGATGAAATTTCACCCTGGCATTGACGGATCTGTGGTAAATGCAATCAAAGTGCATGAGAGAGGAGGAAGTTGCGAACTAAAGGTGAGGCCGATGTCATTACGTACCTTGATTTTGATCTCCGATTTGGGCCGATCGTAACATGTACAGCTGTTGGGCTTCTTGCACAGATCTTTCTATTTCAGAATCTTATGCCTTGCTTTTCTCCAGGCATCAACCAACTGCCATGCTCTCAGACTCGGACTCATTGGCTAACACTCATGAGTTACGCTATTACTATCACAGTCTGGAAAAATGAGACAACTTGCAACATTGTCAGTGGATGGACAGTGTCTGTGAAAAAGTTGATTTTGAAAAGTTTATCATCAAAAGACTTTGTTTTTTTTTAGAGAACAGTGTACATCACTGCTAGAGCTCCCTACTGAGTGCCGGAAGTGACCAGGTTCATCGGCACATAAGTATATACCCATTTCATTGATTGAAACACCTTCAAAGCATTGCTTCTGGAGGTGCATCTAAGCTTCAAGTGTGCTTCAGAATTTTGGGCTTCTCCAACAATTTAATGTTTTCTTGAAGCACTTTTGAAGCATGTACCCAGTTCACATGTGAAGCACCCACTCTGACTGCCCTTATTGTTGGAGCCTGTGCCATTTGACAATTAGCCCCACCATATAAGTTTTAACCTTCAGTTTTGCAGCCAGTGTTGAACAAGGCCACAGTGTCGCCAGTATTGTGTTCAAGGACTCACCCCAGATCAATAGGGGAGCTCAGACCAATTCCTGCTCAATTCTGTCCTTGATTCACGTTCTACTCTGGGTGCGGGTTTCATGCAACAAAAAATTGATTCCAGCCCTAAGAATTGACAAGTTTGATTCTGGATTCAGAATAGCAGTTCCTCCTCCTGGGAACTGGTTCTCAATCAATTCTGTAACTTTGATTCTTGGTCTATTCTTGACGGAAAATCAGATCAGAATAGTTTCAGAATCTACATTAGAATTGAGGGAGAATCACTCACTTTGACCTCTCTAATGTGGAAGGCCTGGACTCTATCTATTAACGTAAACTTTTCAATGCAGCAGATACTATCTGTTTAGATCTCAGAGAACCCTTCAAACATATTATAAAAAGTCCCCTATCATCTTCGGAGTCAGTCACAATCCTGCAGGTGCAGATTCAACTTCATAATCAGAATGCAAATTGCAATGCCTTGTACTTCCAAGGGTTTCTTCCATGCTGGGAACTATTTATTTCCATGCTGGATGATCCTCTCAACAAGGCTCTCATGGTTCACTACCATTCCCCTCTGTCTTCGGAGTGGCACAATCTCGTGAATGTTGCAGCATTGATGCCAGTCGTGATACAAGCGTAAACATCGAATTCCTGCCACCATGAAGCTGTTTGCATGTGGGATATAATTTATTTCAATAATAGATTATGTTTCCAAGACATTCACCATTGCTCTCAAGCATTTGGGTGTGCCTTCAGAGTGGCACAACTCCACAACCGGTGTACATTTGAGGCCAGACACACAGATGTAAACATGGCATTTCTGCCATCGACATCATTGAACTATCCTGACATATCTATGGGGCTTCAGCTGATCTACCTCTGCTTCTGAAATGGCACAACCCTGTGAATGGTGCAGGTTCAATGCCAGACCTGCAAGTACAAATACAGCAGAACTCAACCGTACATGTTCCACTATTGATATAAACAATGCTTGCCTTAAAACACATTTTTCTCATCTATTCTTGTGTCAACCTAATGTGACATGTGAACATTGTATCAGGTTTTGCCCAGCCAAAAACACCTGTTCGACAGCAACTACAGATCCTAGAACAGTTGTGGAAATTAAATGAATGGCCAGTGGAGGGACAAATACCAGGGATGGACATGATGTCATGCGCTAATGGATATAAACACGGGGATTTTGCTTTTCTTGCATCCCACCACTGAACTGGGTTGGCCTCCAATTTCACGCAGGGTGCATTGACTTCAATTTCGGAAAAGATCAACCAGGGGGTGAGTCCTGCATTTCATGCTACCATGCCGGAAATTTGCCGTTAAAATGGCTCTGATGCACGATTTAGACCCCATTTCCTTTCTGCCCTCCTTAGCACATTATGTTCTCCTTTTTTTCTGTGAATAGCAGAGGACCCCAAGTTTACTTCCGCCCTTATGCAATGCATTCTCGATTGTGCGATGTCCGAAAACCTGGTGGCAAACTTCGGCCGCCAACCAGCTTGTATAATAATAATTAATCATTGAGCTTACAATGAGCACTCACCAATCCTTCAACCAGTTCTGGATCTGCGTCATTAGGAAGCTGTGCCAGCTTCTCTCTCAATGAGCATTGAAGATCACAAAAGGTTTTGTGAGTGTATGGGAGCATCAGTGCGACCAAATATGTCTTTTGCTTTCAACTCCACTGGCACCGTATAACACTTCTTGAAGCTATTGTCGTGGTAGAGAAGCCAAACAATACATGTGCCTCACTGTATCAGGAATCTGCCACCATTGAGCCGGAATGTGAAGACAACAATGATTCCAGTGGGCCAATGCCTCTGGGAATTAAGGCATCTGTTTGGAAGGTTAGTTGCCTGAAAACTTTATGTTTGGAGTATCCTCAATTGGTTTCTAGAGTTGTGGAAGGTAATCTGTGCTGTTAGGTCCAGTCCTTCATGCTGATGAGTGCACTACATCCCACAGCTGCCTGAACATTACTGATTATCTTTTTGCAAGATCAAGGTCTGAAACATCGGACCGCAATTATTGAATTACCCAATTTGTAGCCGAGAACCATGATCTTCGTGGTGTGGAGTTGACCATGGAGGACTGGGATGCTATCGTGACAATATGCAATTGGCTCTTGTCTTTCTGTGCAGCTACCAGTCAGGTGTCACAGACGTATCCCCACCAAGTGAATAGTTAAACAGTGGTTAATCAGAACAAAACAGCTGTCAATCTGACTTAGGGGCAATCCAAAACGGGTATAGTTAGCCGGTGAGCCACACAAGGGACATAACTTCAATGATGATGTCTCATGTTTTTACACTGCACTACAACCACATAATGGCAAACCATTTTCTATGTAAGTGTCACTGCTCACACTCTGGTGTCTCTCCTTTACTTGTTTGCCATTTTCAAAGGAAAACTGTTGCAGATATACAAAGCTGGTTAACAAAACAGTGATTTGTTTTTGGTTCAACAAAACCCGATCAGTTAAACAGACTTTCCATCACGCATTTGTGTCCGGTGGGACACAACATCTCTCTGAAGCATGGCTGTTTAATTAATCAGTCGCTAAACAGGATTTTGCATTGAGACGTGAATTGATTAATCAAACTTCATATAGATTCTTCTAATTTTCGGTAAGAGATCTGCATTTGAAGCGAGGGGACGTAATTTATAATCAGAGAGGGCAATGGGCAAGCAGGAGAGGGAAGAGGAAGCATAGGGGTAGGGTGGTGGAAAACACCGAGCTGAAAGCATACGTAGTGGTGGGTGTGGACATCCGTCGCAACGGAGACCCTGGACGACCCAGATCAGACCGCAGGGACAACGAAAAGGAGCACGCCGGTATGTCCATTGTCAATCGCTTGGATGGTCGGCGCAGTGAACAGAGCACAGATGTTGTCTTTCCTCTTGACTTGATTCGGCGGCACGCCATGCTGCGCCGGTTCGATTCCTTGGGCGTTTTGCGGCCGTAACCGGACATGTGGTCGTGACGAAATGAGAAACGCGCACGGTGTGTTGGGTGCTCAACACAGCCGCAGTGGATATGAACGGTACAGAAACAACGCAGCAGAAAGATTTGAGAGGCACAGGAGATCATTGAATAATTGCGACCATTTCAGAATGCGTCAGAAATGCGGAAGCCGATGAATGGAAGGAGAGAGAAGACGTTCGCAGAGCGCGAGACTCGGCCAGTGGGGAGATCAGACTTGAGAAGACAAGGCCAGACAAGCGAGCAAACACCGCACAGGGAAGAGAACGTCATGAACTTTCGACGAGAAAATACGATACAGTGCGGGCTGCGGAAAGCCCCCTGTGCGTGAACGTATCTTGTGGATCGGAGCGAGTGCTGAGTGAGATGCACGAATGTTTATTTTAGGGGAGGACATGAGCAGGCGGTCAAAGCAACAGAATAGGATCTGCACACACGTTTGGGCTGGGGGCTGGGCGGATGGAGGAGTGGGTGTGCAAGGATGAAAGTATGAGTGTACGCGAGTAAAAGCATGGAAGGAGAAGAGAGTGTCGCGTTTGTAGATGCGCGAGCAGCGAGCGGGCGTGGAGGAACAGGGATTTGCAACAGGAAAAGGATTGGATGGATCAGCGAAATGACCAGATTTATTGGCACTCACGGACACCCCGTATTGGAAACGGTCTCTCTATATCACATCCACAGGCGGAATGAAAGGGCAGGAGACCGGTGGGATGGAGTTGAGAGGCCGAGCTCAAACCAGCGAGCTAGTGGGCGCGGAGGTAGGCACTTGCATTGGAATAGTATACCGAGCGGATTGACGGTGCCGACTTTGGTGCAGTGCTGCTATAAGGTTCATGCCAGCGTGGTTGCATCTCTGAGCAGGTGCGAATCCGCCGCCAGATCTCGTTCGAATCGAGGCACACGTCAGGGTGTCCTGCAATGCTTCAGAGTGCCAGGTAACGCCGAGTTCAGGACCAAACACGAGCCGGCTGGAGTAAATGGGAGTATTTGAGGTCGAGCAGCGTCCTAAGCATGCACTCTATTGCGACGAACCGGAAACGACATGGAAGTTCGGAGCAATGCGCGTCGTGTGGCGGTGTTGCGTGGCAGATCCGCCGACGTCGGGCGTTACCGTGACGGCGCCTGCTTGCTTCTCGCCACAACCTCGTTGACGACTCACCAAGGCTGCGGCGATGTGGACTGCGCTGAATTGCGTAGCTTCGTCGCCTGTCTTGAAATGCTCCGTTGCCGAGTCGCCCTTCCAGCTCTTGTCCTGCAAGTATACGTTCGACGCGGCGTCCGTTTAGCTCCTTCGTCGCAGACGTCATCCGCACTGTTCCCTCCGCGCCGTACCAGCTCCGTACCCCATGCACTGCATGAGTTGTTGAACACTTGTGGGAAAAATCAAGCTTTATTCAGCTCGGTCGTGGTCGTAGCGGCAAGAATTCAAGGCTACGTACCGGATAAATGCAAAACGAGTTCCTGGAGTTCGGTGGACAGGTGCCTTTCTCGCCCCTGCGCTTTACTGGTACATACTATGAATAGAGTCAGTGAACAATAGCCCCCGATATTGCCGTGCGAAAATTTGAACTGCCTCACTCCATGTGGCATGCACGTCGCTGCATCCAGGGTGCCATCCGTTTCTTTCTTCTACTCCCATCCACCCGTTCCTCTCGACTCGAATGCCTGCAGATCGTCATCCAACTAGGGCTGCCCAGGCAAGGGCCAGTAGCGTTGTGAACTACATTAGTGGTGCGACCTGAGGATTTCGAGAGCCGAGTCGCATTACTGATCCCTCGTAGGAGGTAGAGGAGGCGCTGGCGGAAATGGCCACGGGGATGGTAGGGGTGGAGCAGGAGGCGATGGCATGGGTCCCAACCTGATTCATGATCACCCGGTCGGACATTTAACCATGCACAATCATGTGCACCTCAATAGGTATGTCGAGCCAGATTCACGCCTCTTGTCTGACGTATCGGCACAGCGGGTTTGAGGCCGCGTATGGTGACCCCAGAATGGCGTTGGCAGAGAACCATTGCAGTCCCTTCGCTCTGCCCCCACTCATACACCAGAATATTCACCAGCACGGCGATCGAGGTGCGTTACACGCCTCCATTAGAGATCTCCCTCGAAACAACTGGTGCAGGTATTGATATACTGCATCGCGCGGTCGCGGTGGAGGCCATCCACGACTCGGCGGAAAGCTTCCCGCAACCTAGATGCCATGCCGAAACACGTACTGAAATACTGAAAGGTCTGCGGCGATGGGCGCTGGATGGCATGGTTCCGGAGCGTGACATGCGTCAGCCATTTGGTCTACGTTTGGGATTCAAACCCTTCGCCTTCAGGCTGGATGGCCCCGCAGCTCCGGAATGCCGGATTCTTTGGCTTTACGGCCCTGCAGGGGCAGGGAAATCTGCGATCATGCAAACCCTTTCGGGACAACTCAAGGATGCTGGGCGACTTGGCGGGTCATTCTTTTTCAAATGCGGCCATGCCACACGTGGCAACGCGAAGACTCTGTTCGCGACAATTGCCTACCAGCTCGCGCTCAGTGTTCCATGCCTCCGGACTTCGATCTCCCAAACCATCGAAAATGATCCTTCTATTGTCGTGCGATCCCTCGAGGCTCAGATGCAGAAACTGGTTTCCGAGCCTCTTCGCATCCACGGGGATCGCGATCCTGTAACTATCATTATCGACGGCCTCGACGAATGCGAGGGGCACGAGGTTCAAGTGGAAGTACTGCGCAAAATCAAGAATCTATTCTCCAATAACAACATTTTACTTCGCTTCATCATCGCCAGCCGCCCTGAAGCCCATATTCGCGAGGTGTTCCACTCCACATTCTATTCTGGTCACCATCGCTCATTTAACGTGGAGGGATCGTTTGAAGATGTCCGCAAATATCTCTGCGATGAGCTTGGGCGCATTCATCGTGACCACCGTACAATGGCCAGCGTCCCTTACCCGTGGCCCTCGCCCGATTTGCTGGAGGACCTGGTTTGGAAGTCCTCTGGTCACTTCATCTACGCCTCTACCATAATCAAATTCATCGATGACAAAAACTATCGGCCAACACAGCGGCTGATAGTTGTCCATGACGGGAACAGTGCGGGATCTGAATCAGCGTTCGATGCTCTGGATCAGTTGTACCTGACCATCCTCCGCTCTTCTCCCAGGCAAGCAGAGCTCGTTCCGATCTTGTGTGCGATTGCGAACTTTCGCTTGACTCTTTGCCAAATTGAACGACTCTTTGGGCTGCCAAACGGCGAAGCAAGTTTACTCCTGCGTGGGCTGCATTCAGTCCTGGATATAGACGACCTGTTACAGACGATATTCTTTCAGCATGCATCCTTTCTAGATTTCCTCAAGAATCCCAGTCGGTCTCGCCAATTCTGTGTTGGTGGTTGAGACCATCGGATGGCTGTGGCTCGGTGCTTTCTCGAGCGGCTTGCAGGTAGAGATGGGCATGGATATGATCGAGCGTTTTTTCCACACATGTATGTCCATGTCCAACTTGTGCTGAAACACTGTTCATCTTTACAGTCTCGGCATTTTCACACTCGAGAACTTAATTCCATTCCTTACCACGTTGCCTCCATCTGCCGAATTGTGCCAGCTCATTTCACGCATGGACCCTGAGTGGATTCTCTATCAACGCTCTGACAAGATTGGATCAATGCTATCTTGGCTCAAAGTTAGTTTTGGCCTCTTTCGCAAGAATCCTCCTTACACCCATCCAGACAATACCCTCTGCACCGCAGGACTTAATCAACATGTGGGACGACTATGTCTTCATGGACTTGGTGGGAAAGAACAAGGCATGCTCTGTGAAAACACATTCTCTCACCCATACCTGAAGGTCGAATCGACACAAGCCAGAACAACGTGAGAGGGGAAGCGATATGATAATGCATACGTTTTAACAGCTCCGAGTGGCAAGGAGCGAATGCAAGGAAGAGGAATCAGGCAGGTGAGGAAGCGAAGAAGGATCCAAGTTGGCGCGAGTCGCCTTCCAGTACGCGAAGCGAGTCCGCGTCGACTTTGACAAAGAAGTCGGCATTGCCTTGGCTTCCTTTAGCTTGTAATTCAGTGGACCACATTGCGAACGAACGCACTAACGATTGATGCGACATCCCCGACGTCTGACTGGGAGGCGTTAGGGGCAGAGAATGAAGAGACACAGAACGGTTTGAGGTACCTTCCTGTTTAAATCGATATTTTTCATTGCAGTCAGTGCAACTGTGTGTTTTTTGTCAATCATTCAAGAACTAGAGTATTTCGTATCATCTTGAAAGTGTGCGCAATGTGCAGGAATAGAAAGCCGAACGTATGGACCCGTTTCCGCTCATCCTCGAGAGCTGCCGGCGCTTGGTGGCAGATTCTGAGCCGGTCCAAGAGCCGAATTATTCGAGCTTCGCGGTTAGATTCGGTGTTGAGGAGATCTAAAAATGACTTCCTGAGGCAGATGAGCGAGACACGGCATACTTGAAGGACTAACAAGGTAAGGAAAGGGATATGCGTAAGTGTTAGGACAGCCGTGCGTCGTAACGGAGGAACGAGGAAGAGGACATACACAGGCAAGTGAGGAAGGGAGGAAGGATCCACGTTAGCGCGGGTCGCCTTCCAGTACGTGAAGAGAGTCTACTTCAACCTTGATGGAGTAAGTCGGCATCGCCTTGACTTCCTTCAGCTTTGCCCTCAAAAATTACGTGGGTCATATCGCAAACGAACGCACTAATGGCTGGTATGAGATCCCCCGATGTCGGACCGGGAAGGACCGACAGCAAAGAATGAGGAGAACATGGAACAGCTTGAGGGACCTTCCTGGATAAATCATGTTTTTATTTCTTTTTTTGCGCAGTGCAACTGTGTGTTTATTGTCGATTTTCAAGAACTAAAGTATTTCGTGCCATCTTGAAAGTGTGCGTAATGTGCAGGAATGTGAAGCTGAACATAAACACGTGAGACGCTGCAGATCCCGAGTCCCGCGAGAGCTGGAACTAGAGCGCTCGGTGCGAGCGTGAATGGAACATGAGAGTCGGTGCTGCGGAGATCGTGAAGATAGGCGTTGAAGTGCTCACTGGAACAGGCGCAGAGAGGGGACGAATTCCGAGCAACCGCAGCGAAAGTCCCCATGACGAATATGTAAGTAACGGCGCTCGATTGCGGACTCGAATAGACAATCCTGCTGCGCCCCTAGGTCAGAGCACACGAGCAGGCCCTGCGCACTTGTATTACATTTCAGTAACGCAAAGACGTCGGGGACGAGTGTTGCCCGAGATCAGATGTGAGCGGTGTGGCAAGCCGTCGCGCGTGGGGCTCGGATCTGCGGTTTATCATGGAAAGGATGTAAGTTAGGGAGGGAGGTGGGTAAGGACGAGAGGTGGTGCAGACAGCTCCGAGTAGAAGGCGCGTAGCGAAAATCCGGACAATCAACATGACTCGAGACAACGGAGTCACTGTCGAAGTCCATCCATGCCCAGATCTAGAACTCAGATGCCAAGGCAAGGGAGTGCCCCGTTGTGGCGATTGTCCAAGTACGCGATGGGATGGCGTGGGATGCATGACATCAGCATCGTGAGCACGAGCACGAGCGTCTTCTGTGGACAGTAATAGGCGCTTCGATTCGGTACGCAGTTTTGCGGCGGGTCGAATTCTCGAGTGTCTGCGGTCGTGGGGAAACCGATGAACAGGCGGTGTTGGTTGAGTGTGCGGAACAGAGAGGCGCGTTGGACGCACACATGTTTCACTAGCGGTACCGAAACCACGCAACGCGGAAGGATTCGAGAGGCACAGGAGACGAGACAGTGGATTAATTGCAAGCGTTTCGGGGTGAATGCGTTGGGAAGACAATGAACAGAATACCGGTACGGGAGGAATGGGTACACGTATGGAAGGGAATCTGTTCAGTGAGAGCGCGGATTTGATTTGATTCGACAAGGCAGACAAGACGAGACGAGCGAATACAGCACAGGCAACAGGGAGCGTTGCGAAGATTTGACGAGCAGGTACATGCGCGTTGCGGAGAAAGGCGTGTGCGTGAGTGTGAGCATGCCTTGCGGAGGGGCTGGGAGAGACGCACGACTTGCACGGCGCCATCACGGGTGGAGGACGAGCACGGAATGCGCACTCGTTTCAGCTAGAGGCAGAGAGAGTGGAGGAGTGAGGGTGCGCGGGTGGCGGCGGGGAGTAGGAGAATGCGGCTTTTGTACATAGCGACCAACGAGCTTGGGTGGAGACGCGGATCTAGCAACAGAGACGCAAAACAATGAACGAGCTTGGGAGGAAAGGGGTCTCTTCATATCATGCTCAGAGGCAGGGGGAGAGGAGAGGAGAGCGGTGGTGTTGCGGTGGGAGGCTGAAGCCCAAGCCAGCGGCATTTGAATACCAGAACCAGCGCCTGTAGTACAGCTACGCAATGCACACGTTAGCGATCGGCTCGGGTAGCACAAATACGGCTTGGGGGTATTGTCGGGGAAGTGAAGGAGCGAGACGAGAGGTGGAGCGGCATGAGGCGCAGATTCGGACGCACCAAGGTAGAGGAGGAGAATGGAGAATCCTCATGCGTAGTGGACGATGGACGGCGAAGCAGAGGATGGAGCTGATTTTGAGGGTGGCATGGTGGGGCGAAGAGGGTGCGGACGGGCGCAGGTCGTTTGATACGGAGAGGGACTGTTGTTTATATCTTGGCGGCGGTGGTCGATTCCCTCCCGGCGCTGCAGCCTGCAGAAGCCCGCGCGGGTGCGCATGCAAGAATTCCGTGCGGCCGTGGAGCGTACGAGATCCGTGTGCGGGGTTGTCTGAGCCAGTAGAAATCAAAAGCGTAGGAAGATAATGCGACCATGAGAAGAGGGAACTCAGAGACGGATACAAAACCTGCTCTGGCCACGTGGACGTTGTAGCGGAGAGCGTTTTGTGGCGGTGCCTTGTCACATCTCCGCTGATGTCGGGCGTTAGCGTGACAGCGCTTGCTCCTTGCCACAACTCGGCCACAACCCATTATCGCGTGAGGTCCGAGCGAGAATCGATAAAGGGTCTGTCAAGAGAGACTAGCCACAACCTCGCCGCAAGTCGACGGCTACTCACCCCGCCCTCTCGTTCGTCAATCGTCCGTTCCGCCTTCCGCGATTCCTGTTTGACTCGACAGCGGTCTTCTAGCCGCAGCACCACCATAGTTTTACCTTCTCTCTCGCCTTTGCTCCTTCTTTGGCAGCGGTGCGGAGGAAATGTCTCTAGCAAAAGTCCAAATCCGCGACGCTACACTTCGGGCGTGCTCTGTGTTTGTTTTTATTAGCTTGGAGCCGTTCGCCGCGCTGCGGCCTGTGCGGGTCAAGCCAGCGCATTGATATTGGGCACGTCCGTGTGTCACAAAGTTTGAGAGATAATAACGTCAGTGGACCTCCTCTCGTCTTTCCATGTCCGACTTTTTCAGTGTTATGGGCGATGCCAGCGCTGCCAGCAACCTGCCCGAAAATACGAAGCTGTTATGCCATCGCGACAAGATTCAATGCCCAATCTGACGAGGGCGTTCTAACCGCAAGACTTTTACCCCTAGTCCTTCACCTAAGCGCCCCCGCGAGCCCGAGTTTGATGACCAGTACATCGCCGTCCCGCCGAATGCGCTGGGCTCGTGGCTCGACGATCCCAAGACGCTCGTGGTCGACATGCGGCCCCATCCAGTCGTCGGCCCGCATCAGCCGCGCAGTGTCGCTGTCGATGCCCTCGACGCTGCTCAAACGGCCAGCGTTCTCTTTGCGGCGCCTGTCCGCGATGCTCCTGTCTGCCTCGGCCCTGTAAGCGAAACGGGTAATACGTGGGTTACTAGCAGTAAACGTAACACAAGTATATGTGAGCGAATTAGTATTACGAAATGTAATACACAGAATGAATATATGTTGGTTCGTTGAACCCTTATATAATCAGTCAACCAAGGGATGTTACGAACTTATTGATAGCTTCAAGAAGTTCTATTCACCGTAAATCTATCTGATACTTCAAGTCTAGCAACTGAAGGTCAAATAGATAAAAGCTCTAATGCGAAGTGAAGTCTAGCAAAGTCACAAGCAGTAGAGAGTTCTGGAGATACTGTAGAGTCTAGCAAAACTACAGTAGATACAGAGGTTGATATAATCGAGCTTAGCAGCTCAACTCAGGTTCACACAGAGTGTTAGGTTCAAAGAGATGTATTGCAGGTAAAGTTAGTTGTCCTGACAAGAGGCGAGGACTCCCCTTTATATACTACAAGCATGAGTCAGAACCCAATGACTCACAAGGCTGCGGAACAGCCTTGAACACAGGTCAATACAGCCTCGAACATAGCTTTGTGGCTGTGAAGAATGTTCGAGATGTAAGAATGTTCGAGATCTAAGTAAGAACGTTCGAGAGTTTGATTGACGTCGCATCAAAAATAGCCGAGTCGGCGATCAAACTTCAAATTCAGTGAGCTCGAAGTCCGAAATAAATACTTGTAGGCTCATTCGAGAAAATTACAAGCCATAAATATAAAATTACAGATATCCATCACAGGCCCTCGTGCGCTTCTCCGCCTGGCGCACGGCCCCGCGCATCCTCGTGTACGACGCCGACTCGTCCGGCCTTTCCGAGACACCCAACATCCGTGAGAGCCAGCGAGCGGGTGGATTCGATTGGTTTCGACAAGAGGCAAGACGAGCGAATAGAGAATAGGCCACAGGGGTTGCGGAGATACGACGAGAAAATACGGCGCTCTCCTCACCACCACCATCGACGACCGTGTTAACGAATTGATTTCAGGACGCATCTATGATCTCGAACTCTTCATCCCAACTTTTTATCTTTTGCTTGCCCAAATTCATCCTGGTCCTTGGCCATTCTGTTTCGCCCACCCAAAGCCGCTGTCTCAGATTTTTCTTGAAACATCCGTCGTCTCGCTCTACCTGGCGGCTGGTACCTTGATCAGTAGTGCCCACTCTGCGCTGTGCAGTCCAATGCTCCTGATGATGCAGAACCGAATCGTGAGTAGGGGTGACAACCTCCTCATACCTTTGCGAATGTTTTACCGGCATGCCACTCCACGGCTGCCTGTATCAATACATGGGACGTATCTCATGGCGACATATCCATCGATCTGGTACCGATTTTCTTTGATCAAACCCTGTACATCGATATCCTCTTTTCCCAACCGCGCAAAAGCGAAAGGCACTGGCAGGTTCTGAAATCCTACATCCATGTCGCAGAGACCCAAGACGCAAGAGATCTAGCAGATCGGCGTAATGGAGGACAACTAATCATCCACTTTGTTCCAATATCTCATTTATGTCATTTTCTCAAGCGCCGACACCCATTATACCTGGAATCTCTTTAAATTTAGGCTGCCTCGGTCCAGACACGAGTTGGCCTGCAGACAGTCCTTGCGGCGCTGCTTACACGTGTCACCTGCATCCGTCTTACACAGCTCCTCGCTCTTTCCTCTGCACTTCAAAGCCGAACAATTAACGCTGCTTGTCTCCACCGCACATTGGTCACGATGCTCTCCCAGAATCAGATTATGCTTTCGAATTATTACATGAATGGTGCGTGACAATGAAATGCTAGAAGCCGGCACCCATTACTGATCATGATTCTTCTTCATAGGCGGAAGAGGAGGATCTGGAGGGAAAAATCACAGAAACGGCAGAGCTGGGGATGGGGGTGATGGGACGGGTGCCATCCTGAATTCGAATATCTCGGCCGCACAAATTACCATAATTAACAACGTGACCATCTATTGGTGCGCCCAGTCAGATTTGCTCAGCTTCTCTCACCTATCTGGTATCGTAGCTCCGACCCCGGGCATCGTCATATTCAAAATGCGGTTGAAGGATATGCAATGGACGACTCCCGCCCGGAGCCGATTGAACCTCATCGCCATGTCCAAACCGTAATTGAAGGAGATGCAAGGAATGACTCCCGTCCTGGGCTGGTAGTGCCCCAGCGGGAAGACGAATCAGAGGCGAGCTCCGCGCAGCCTGGATCCATGCTTGCACTAACACCTGTTCCAGATAAACGTCAATGTAACTTGTGACTACTCCCTTCATCTCTGTCTCGCCCCGGCGTTCGGTGAACTCCCTTCCGACAGTCTCAAATATTTGGATGATCACTTGAAAATAATGATTGCAGGAACCATGCGGGCTCTAACCGGTGTTCCTCTTCACCGGCGTTCCTGGGAGAACATTCTTGAAGTCATGATGCAGAATCCTCACCTAGAGCCGCATAAGGTTGGGATCTCCCGTACCGATAGTCTCATCCGCGAGGACACCAGCTACTTCTTCACGGAAGGATCGCCAGACCTCAACGTTGTGAAAGAGGTAAATTCCACCGAATTCCAAATTGTCTTCTCAACATTATGTTAGGTCGAGCATTGGTTCCTCAACCTCATCGCGGACGTAGATGTGGCCAAGAGTACTAAGATCGACATCGAGAACACAGGTCGTATTCTTGCCCAGAACAGGACCAGAAATTCGCTCGAGCGCTATGAACGGAGTCGAGTCGATCTCGGTGTTCTCCGCTTCCCCGACTCCGACGCGCCCTACTTTCAGGTCCGTCTTTCGAAACACGTTGCTCAGGTTTAACTATTGTGAACAGGTTTACCGCCTCGAATTGGTTGTTTGGGCTGAGTCGCGCCGTCTCGTCTTTGGTCACAGGAATAAAAGCGGCATTACCGGCAGTAGGCAGTCCCGAGTATTTTGGAAGCGCTCGTTGATCTTTTTCTTCTCGCAGCATTCGACTGTCGTATATTCAAGATTCAGGATCTGATCATTCAGGAGCTCGTTCGTGACTTTCAGAGACAGGCTATCATGGAAGCGGATGAGATGTTTTCATAATCTTCATGAAGGGCCTCTTTCGGTTTATGTGTATGGCACATATATTGTCCAATAAATGGGTTTCACTTGAAATGGCCAAACTGCGCTCAAATGACACCCAAATGAGACAAATTGGGCAAAAAAGTTGAAATGACACAGGGTCCCAGAAATCAGCATGCCGGGGCGCCGAAGTGATCCAGGTGAGTCGGCTGAAGATGATGAGTCGATACTACGGATCGTGAGATGTTAGGGGAAGTCAAAGTTGTCGATTTTCTGTCGATTTTGGGCCGATTCTACCGGGTCCGATTCTGAGTACAGAATCGTGCAGAATCGAATCCGAACCTTGACCGCCCCGATTCTGAAGTCGATTCCCGTCGATTCAGCGTGTCGATTCTCAACCGATTCTGATCAAAGATGGCGAATCTATGTCAGAATCGGGTCAGAATCGTCGATTCTTGATGCAGTTCCTTTTCCGGAGGAGGAACTGCATCGATTCTGGCCGATTCTTGGTTTGTTCTTCGATTCTCGAGACAACGATTCTGGTTCGATTCTCGTTCCAGAATCGAAATAGAAATCAAGTCAGAATCGACCGAAAATCGCTAACTCTGACTTCCCCTATTGATTAGAAGCGGGCAAGGCCGACTGGGTTTGAATGACTTCGAATAATAAATAAGGAGTAAGGAGATAATGAGCTCAACCACAACTGAACTGCTTGGGTCTTTTACAAGGGTAGGTCGCTCACTATTGATGCCGAGTGCTCGAAGGCGTCTCTTCCCTGTCGTATGTCGTACGATCAGCAACGCAAAGACGGTAGGGACAAAGTGGAGGAAGCGTGTGCCCGAGATTAGATGTGAGCGGTGTGGCAAGCTGTAAGGGATGTATGTTAGGGGGGGCAAGTAGGCAGGAGGGGTAGTGCAGATAGCATCGAGTAGATGGTGTAGTAGCGGATATTCGGACAATCAAAATAACTGGCGGCAACAGAGACACTGCAACAGCGGAGACAAATCGAAGTCCATCCATGTCCAGATCCAGACTTCAGATCGCAAGGAAAAGGAGTGCACCATTGTGGTTATTGTCCAACTATGCAATGGGATGCCGTGAGATGCATGATATCAGCGCCGTGAGCATGAGCGTCTTCTGCGGACAGTGCTGGTCGTGTGATTCGAGTTTGCGTCCGAGTCGGTTCGAATTCTCAAGTGTTTGCGGTCGGAACGAAAACGACACAAAGGCGGTGTTGGTTGAGTGCGCAGAACAGAGGGCGTATTGGATGCGCGCGCGCTTGAGTAGCGGTACTGAAGAAGGATTTGAGAGGCACAGGAGACGGGTGATTAATTGCTAGCGTTTCGGGTACAAGTGTATGTCGAGGAGGAGGCGGACGGATGCATGAATGGATGAAGGGAACTGCGATCTGAGCGTGAGAGCCAGACGCGGGTGGAGTCAATTTGATTAGACGAAAACAAGATGAGAAGGGGGATTACAGCACAGGCAACAGAAAAAAAACAACGAGAAAATATTAATAGGGGGCGCATTATGGAGAAGGGCATCTGCGTGTCTTGCGGAGCGACTTTGGGTGAATGCACGGGTTAGGCGGCGATATGTGTGAGTTGTCGCAAGAAGCGCACGCAGTTGCGCAGGAGGCGGAGTGGGCATGACGTGGAGGAGGAGAGTGCCGCTTTCGTGCATTTAATTTTGCGAGGAGCGAGTTTGCGCGTGCGGATCTAGAAACAGAGATACAGAAGAATGGACGGGCTCGGGAAGAAGCGGTCTCTCCAAATCACACTCAGAGGCAGGAACAGAAGGGGAGAGCGGTGGCGACGCTTTGGGAGGCTGAAGCTCAAACCAGCGGCAGTTGAAACCCAGAGCGGCCGGGTACGCAGTGCCGACGCTAGCGATACTATGCGGAAACGCTCGCACATATACAGCTTGGGTTATCGGCGAGGAAGCAAAGCGGAACGAGAGCCAGAACGGAATGTGCATGAAGCACGGATTCGGAATAACGAAGGCAGAGGATGGAAAATAGAGAGCCTTGGTAGGACGACAAGCGACGCCGCCGAGGATGGAGTTGATTCAAGCGTGACATGGTGGGACGACGAGGGTGTGCACGGGCGCGCGTTGGGTAGCTTATATATATCTTGGCGGGGGTGGTCGATTTCAACTTGGTGCTGCAGAAGAACGTGCGGGTGCTCATGCGACGATCGTGTGTGTGTGGCATCCGCACGCGGTGTTGTGGGATTCCGTAGACAGACGACGCGACCACAGGGAGGAAGGAACTCGGAGACGGCACCCTCTTCGGCGAGGTGGTCGCTCGGAGCGAGGAGCGTTTTGTGGCGGTGCAGAGTGACAGATCCGCTGATGTCGGGCTTTGACGTGACCGTGTTTGCCTCTCGCCACAACCTCGCTACAATCAACGACGACGACGAACAGGAACGACTAGCCCGGCAGCAGCGACATGGACCGCACTGAATGCCGCGTCGATGCGTCATGCAGAAGTCCGTCCCCGAGTCGCCCTCCCCAGCCCTTGTCGTTGTGTCGCAGGATCTCTTCCGCCACGTCACGGCTTCTCCTGAGTCTCGATCGATCTTAGGGAATTCTGCGTCTTTCCCCTCTTTCGATGCGGCAGCCTTTGATTCTTGTCTTTCTCAAATCTTTCTTCTGATCTTATCCAGAAAGCGAATCGCCTAAACCACACGCTGCGGCTGCTGTTTGTCTCCCCAATATTACCGAAGAATTTTTTGCGCCCCTCCTTCGCTGAATGTCCTCTCCACACCGTGTTTCTCCCTTCTCTCGCTCATTCAAGAATCCACGCCGATTGTGGTCTTTCTTTCGTCTTCTTTCGATCTTCCTTCCCCCCCTCCGTCACACATCTCATTCGGAAACCTGCAACATTTCCCCCGTAAAATGCTGCGGCTGCTGCTTGTGATCAGTGCTTCTCCATTCCTGAACAAACACGCTAGTTTAGGACGTATTTATCTATCCCCCTTGATTCCACCCCACGAAGTCACTGCCGTTCCCCAATGGCCTTCGGTTCAACATCTGCATATCCGCTTCCGCATATCACTGATATATCGAATTTCCTGCGCTTCTTGCTGTATGGATTCTCTCCATTGCCTGGATCTCATATCGTCAAAGAAGTGGGATGCAAAATGCTCTGTCTAGTCTCACAGATCAATCGCTCGACGCAGCATTGTATAACTTTATCGGTGCAAAATCTCCCATATTCGCCACTTGCAATGCAGTGTCCCGCTACCTCCGCGGAATATATTTCTCGTCATATCTCGCTTCCCTCGAGTCTTTTTCTGGATCCCTGCGCGACGGCACATCCCTGACGCACATATGGGCTTCTGAATCTCATCTAAACCCTAGGGTCGGTATATACGCTTGTTCACCAGTGAGTCCGCAATTTCAAGATTATGAGTTCTGAATCTGTTCCGCTGCGTGGGCTACTCCCTGGATTTCGAATCGCTCGCAAGAGGAGCCGGCTGACCAGACATCAATCACGGTTCGAGATCGAGTCTGCGAATCGCCGCCTTTGCGTTTTCGTCACTCCGGGTTACCGCCTCTACGTTCAGCGGTAGTGCGCCCGCATTCTTCGCATCGCTACAAATTCTGTGCAAGTTCTGAAATCATGCTCAGCTCGACTGAATACACGCGGCAGTTGCCCGCCAGTCTGCTGCTTTCTTCGCGGTCAATCCGTCGCGGATGGTACTGCCCTCCCTCGCCTTCTCTCTCTCGTCCTTGCTCTGTTTCTGGAAGCGGTGCGAGGCAATTCAAACAGTTATCTAGGGGTTTCAGAATCAGATATATCGACGTCGTGGACGGGCTCCTCCATGGGAACTAGGCCGCATCAGCTGTCGCATCTGTTAGTTGTCTCTTTCGACATTGATAAAAGTTCTTCGGGCTACATGTTCTGGATCTGTGCTGATTTGAATTCGGCGTGTGAGCATTCTCTTCGCTGGCGCTTTGGACTGTGTCACTCATTGATATTGGGGACGTCCTATTTTTTGTTTGTCCAGCGTCTCAGCGAACCCATGGTCTGCATGAGGTTCTGTTTTGGTTTCCAGTTCATTTCCGCCATCCTCCGTTCCATTTCTGTTTCCTGGCTAACGATGCGTAGACTGTGTACCTTGAACCGTGACGATTGAATCATGGGTGATTGCTCCTATTTCACTCTCCTGCATCATGATGTTGATATGAACGTAGCCTTTTCTGTTGTTGTGCACCCGTTGCTGACAGTTCGTCACTGGAAAAGAAACATGTACGTTGCACGGACGCACTGGACAAATCCAGACAGGAAGAAATATAATATAGCGTGGATTCAAAGTCCAACTTGAACCCAATAACCATGCTAGGTGTGAGAATTCATGCCTCCACTCATGGAGCACAACTCCGTCAAACGAGGTAACGAGACCATGAAGAGTACACCGTGGAGAAATCAAAGCGTTGATTTGACGCTTGATGTGTGGCAAAATCAAGCGATTGTGGCCGCGCATTGTTTACATCAAAAACAGCATCTATTGTATATCAACATTAAGCTGGCCACAACGAGGATTATACACAATGCGTCTTTTTGACGCAACTGTACCCCCACGCCAGCACAACGTGTCCCGCATTGTCGCATTTTTCACGTCTCTTATGTGTCGAGCGAAGGTAACAATCTTATCAGTTGGACACCCAAATATTCATGATGTTTCCATTTTCGCGACAGGTTGTTCCCAGAAATTCAGGCATGACATGAATGAAAAAACCGCAGTGTAAATTACTTTCAAAATACAAAAATTTATATCTATCCGGAATGAGACCCCGATGCCACCGAGACTGCGCGCGAGGGCTGCTCGCCCTCATCGTTCGGAAGCCGTTTACGCTTGTTAATGTTGCTGATAATCACCCGGGAGGCAAATTTGTTGATAGTCTTCTGCTCCTCGCTGATTGCGGCAGGCTCAACAAACTCCAGATCTGTTGCGGGATCGCCGTAAGTAAGCTCATCCTTCGCATAGAGGAACTCAAGATGCCTGTGGATAGTTGAGACCCAGATTAACATCACAGACAATGAATTATGCACTTCTCGAGTTCACCACTTGCGCGCCACTTGGTGATCTCCTCGTCAAGTTCATCCCAGAATTTCTTCTCGTCCTTGCCTGGGTTTTCTTTGATGTAAAAACGCTTTAGGTCATTATTAGACAGGATAATTCACAATGCAGACATATGACAACTCACAATGTGTGTGAAGCGATAGCACATCTGCAGAGTTAGAGCAGTGTTTGGATGCCCGTGGATAATGCCACTGGAGATTGTCCCGATATTGTGAATTTCTTTATTGATAACTTTCAGTGGTGCTAGCTGGAAAGCGCACATGAATCAGAGGAAACACAGCCAATGAGGTGGACGAACCTGTTTCTTCAATGCACTCCGAGTGTTGCGAAAGGCTGCGGATATTTCCGTGCTCAGGGTTTGAACCCCGCTCATGTTGGAGGATGAAGGGAGACCAGCAATTTGCTGCTCGCGAAGCAGACCCTGAATGGACAGTTAGATTCTGAATGTATTCAGAAATTAAGATTACACACGATGAAGAAGTCATTGAGGTTTCCCTTCTTGTAAGTGAGACGCCAAGAGCAAAGGAAAGACCAGGAGTTTTGCACAATTGTCTTCTGGATCGGCCCATGCTCATGAGGACGTGGACAAAAGCACAAAGGATATGGAGAGATGTACTCGAAGGGCTGAACTGACGATATAAGCATCGTCGCCACCGAGGCTTTCGAGCCGTTCCAACACACGGGTGGTGGATTCAAACAGCATAAATGCACGTTCTTCTGGATCGCACTGGCAAGAAAGCAGTTGATGAAAACAAAGATCAGTGGCATTGAAGCACTGACCTCAACGTATCGCTCAAGCTTTGCTTTGCTGTCTGTGGTGATGCCCTTCCGCTACTTGGCACGCGCCAGGAGTGGCAACAGGTTAGTCCGATGGCGAGCAGCTGAGACAGTCCCGACCCAGGTAGCTACATCGGCATTAGGTGAAGGGTCAAGAGGTGAATCTTCTTGGTCAAGGTCCGTGGCACCACTGCGCTGCTCAGCACATTCTACATCCTCGGACCATTGTGCAAATTCACGGTCGAAATCGGATCTGGAGGTGTCGGAAAGAGGCATGGGTGAATGGTGGAAGAAATAGTTCAGGAGAAGAGGGTGGAATGTGGTGCAGCAGGAGTGAGAAGGTGGCAGAAGTTAAGAGACGCGACACGCTGGTCACAGTGTGACAACTTTAATGAGCGCTCACATGACCGTTGCACTTGACTGATTCCTCGCGTCCTGCTGTACATTCGCTGCCCACAAAGAATTCCAGTCACGTCCTCTAACAAATCCAAGCCATGGCACGCATCCGTAGGAAACCATTACCTCAAGGTAATTGAATATTTCGTCATAATTTGAGTGAATGTCTGCGAACTCAAGTTTCACGGACTTCGAAGAGAGTGCCGATGGCAAACAAGCACGATGCCGGACCTGCAATGACAGTCGACTTGAGGGAGAAGAACCTTGGATGGCGCGCTCATCCATTCGGCAGCACCTTGAGACGACAAAACATGCCGAGTCCGTGGATTGACTGGCTCAACTCATAGACAGAAGACGTGCTGAAGAGCAGGCTCGCCTGCAATATGATTTTGCTGCTCCTGCTGATGCACAAGAGGCTGTAGAATCTCAATTCCAGGCACCATTCTCCATGTTCCCAGCCGACAATTTTGATCACCCAGATCCCCTTCAATCCTTTGACAACCCTGTCTCTCTGGATATACCTGCACCCTTTCATGTCACTCCAGCAGAACAGGAAGCACGTCTTGAGCATCTGGCTGAAATGATCCAAGAAAGTGCAGCGCATGAACGAGAGTTTGGTGACCCGGAGCTCCCAGACAACCCTCTTGATGGACTTGAAAATCCCCATGATGATTCCGAGGCTGAAGAGCTCACGGCGTATCTAAAACATGCTGCCGAGCTCAAGGGACTCAAGAATTATTTTCCATGGCCATTGCACCTGGTGAACTTTTCCATATTTGCAGATAAAGTATTATCTCATGCGCAATGTTCAGATCATGCTCCTTGATATTATCGACAACTTGCCCCGGATGCGGCTTTCCAAGGCGATGCTCCAAATGATTCTGTGGCTGTTGCGCGAGCTTGGTGTTCCTCATGTCCCTTCCTATGATCAGCTTCGAAGAATACAGTAAAAAACACGACAGAAGTCTGGGAAGTCTGTTGAAACCAGACATGTCTCCACAAAAGGCGATGTTTTCTATGTGAATGACATTCGCGAAAGCCTTTCCCAGGTGGGTTTGCATGGCACACTGTTGAAGGAGACTGATTTTGTTAAACCAGCATTTCTCCAACCCTCTTGTCGCACCCCACCTTCATCTTTACCCCGAGCGAACTGACGGGTACATAGCCGAAGCATGGCAGGCACAGCGCTGGCCGGAATTTGGCCCTGAAATGCTTACTCCGATGTACGCTCGAGGTGAACGGCACTTTTACATCAACGAGGTGGCTGAGCTCGATACCGGGGAACTTGTGTTGCCGGTCGAGTGGTTCACGGTTCGATCGGGCAACAGTGCTCCTGAAGAGGTGTTACCGCTGCACACTGAATATTATGAGATCGAGATTGAAAGTGTGAGTAACCTCTAAATTTCGGTCGGTTGCCTTGTTGAAATTTTCCTTAGGAAGGATGGCGTGTAAATAAACAAGTGCGCCATAAAGTACTTGCATCGCGGCTCATGCGCAACTATATTGAAGTTGTGCATGAGAAGGGGGAAATTCGGTGGCTAGGTAAAATTGCATCCAGAAATTGCATAAATCACAATAAAGTACTCAAGATACATTCACAGACGAGCCACGAATAATGCCCCATCCAATGCGAAGTCTGGCCGACGGGGACAAGCTTTATGTTGTCATGGCCAACATCTGGGTTGACGACGTCTCCGGGAACCGTTCCAAACAATACAACAAACATCTCAGTGTATACTTTCAGAATGGGTGCTTGCCTGGCAGGCTGAATAACCAGGAGTACTTTGTACTCTTTGCCTCAACATCCCCCACTGTGTCATGGACAGATCAGCTAGGAGCAATACGGACACAGGTTCAGTACGTTCCTGGTATCCAGTTCACTTTCTGTTGTATGGCTTAACGAGGCTCTTACAAAGCGACTGAGCGCGAACCAGTCCGGACTTATAATGCTCACACCAATCAACCATGTCGTTTCATAATCCAAGTTCCATGTGAGCCTGCAGATAATCCGCAACAGGCAGAAGAAGCATCCCACTTGACGGGAAATGCATTATGCAAGTGTTGCAAGTGTCGTGCAGGAGGACCGGCAGTAGAAACTGAGTCCGATGAGGGTTACGACCGTCTATACATTGTATGTTTGTCCTCCATGTTCCACAATTCGCTTCTGATTCTGTTTTAAATTCCAGGAAAATGCCCTGCGAAGTGTAAACGAGAAAAAACAAGAGCTTTTCGCTCAGCTTAATGCGGCTATGTGAAACAAGAAAAGCGAAGTCGAGCAGCTGCAAACAGCCACAGGAACCAAAGACAAGATCACGGAGTTTTGGATTGCGCAACTGCTGCAGAAAGCTCAAGATGCAGCAGCCAAGGATCCGAATCGGTCCGAAGATAGCATTGCAGAGGAGCTTCAACAGTGGCTCAATTCGCAACTGGGCGACAAGATGAATCCGCTTTTTGATATCGCAGGTAAGTTAGTTCTCTGGATTTCCACGTGCTTGTCACTGAAACAGTTCTGTCCAGGGGTAGATCCAACACAAGATACGCCACTTGAAATCCTTCACACGGTTCTTCTTGGGATTGTCAAATATGCGTGGCATATTCTGCACACATCAATGGATGACAGACAGCACGACATTTTTGCAACAAGACTGTATTCAACCGACCTCGGTGGTCTCTCAATTCCACCAATTCGTGCTGCATATATTGTTCAATATTGCAACAACTTGATTGGCAAACACTTCAAGTCACTGATGCAGACCATGCCGTTCCATGTCCATGGTCTCACGGACGACGCCCAATTCAAATTGGTGGATGCAATTGGGAAGTTGACAGCCCGGCTCTGGGTTCACGAAATTCCAGACATTGAAGAGTATTGCGTGCGTCAAATAAACACATTTGTCAACCTCTTGATCTAATGCAACATCTAGGGTGACTTAGACATCTTAATTGGGAATGTGCTCGATGCCTTCGGCGATGTTGAACCTGCCAAAATTATCAACAAGGTCAAAATCCATCTGCTGGTTCATCTGCCCCGTGATATTCACCGTTTTGGACCAGCCATTTGCTTCTCCACCGAAATTCATGAATCATTCCACGCCATTTTCCGCTGGTGCTCTATTTTCAGCAACCGTGCATCCCCGAGTCGCGACATTGGCCGTCAACTCGCGTCAATGGCATGGGTAAAGCATGTTCTCAGTGGTGGATTCTGGCAAGATGAGCATGGAAAGTGGGTTAATGCCTCGCCTGAGGCTCAGCGTGTCCTTCACGAAAAGGTGGCCATTCAAGCACATCTCGGATGGGCTCAAACACCGAAATCCACGAAACCAGGTTCGTCTATGCATTGTTTTTCTAGCACTATTTCAATACTCCATTGTATCAGGCACGGTGAAGCTGCAGGCAAAGACCAAGGCAAAGAGCACAGTATCCGATATTTTGTTCGGGAATACACTTGCTGCCTCAGCTCGATCGCTTGTGGAAACTGGCAAACCATCGCAATCTTCTCTGTGGTTCCCAGCCAAATCTTTTATTGCTCAGTCCGGTGATGATTGTCGCTGCCACAGCTGGATAGTTGTGCAAGATGAAAAGGTAAAACCTTCTTGCCAATGTGTAATGCAATATACTTAATTGAGTTGTCTGCAGAAAAATGTGGTATTTGGCCGAATCACCGAGCTGCTTGTCTGTGTTCAGCCAGACAAGTCATGCTGGAGTGGCCAAGTGATCACAGTTATCGATGATTTCCAACTGGGCCCCAAGCAACACACCGAATTTGGGCTTCCTATTTTGACCCGTGCACTCACCGAGGCTGGACATCCAAAATGAACACTGTTGGATGCATCGGTAAGCCATCATTTGGAATACTGCCACTCCAGATCTGAGCTTGAGTTGATAGAGAATATTATTCCACTTTTCGGTCCAACATGACTGCCGATTATTCAAATGTGACACTACAGATACTTGGGTTGTTCGACAGGAACACGAGGACACATCTCGCACCATGGCCGCAGTCAAACACAACGATGATGACCATTTCATCATTAACTTGTATGCGCTTCACAACGCCAATATGATTCGACAACAACTTCCCCGAAATCTGGCAGAGCCTATTGCGCTGTACAGCGACCGAGAAGCGCATCACAAAGAGATTGCGTCAACCCTCCAAACCAACCAAACTGCAAAGCGGAAGCGCACACAAGAACGACAGAAGGCCACGAGGGACATGAACATCAGATTGGGACTCACTAAATCACAGAAAGGCACCAAACGCAAGCGCAATGGAGGCAAAGTCGTAACTGCTGCAGAGGAGAATCTCGAGGAAAGGACTCCCGCAGTGGTAGGCGACCATGATAGCGAAGTTGAGGACGAGGATCTGGAGGAACCAATGGTTACGAGAAGAAATGTCACCCGCAGAGCGCGTGGTCGCAACCGTGGACAGCAAAATGCAGCACTCGACAGCACCAATGATGGGAAGGACGACGATGATGCAGACAGTGTTCTTGGAGACACCGCTGGAGGAGATGAATCTGGTGATGGAAGCAGCGATGAAGAAGGTGATCAGAGCGACGATGATTATGAGCCCGAAGAGGAAGTCGAGGAACGCCCTTTCAAGCGGAGGAAAGTTTGAGTCTTCCACTCCATGTCCTGTAACACATCCCATAACAAGAAAAAATTCTGTAAGATAGAGTAGGCTTTATAGTTAGTGAATACCCTGATCTGGAATATTTGGGAAGAAGCCCCATATGCCAGAAAATCAGGATGTTTATTCGCGATTCCCGTGATGTGCTACAAATACATGCAAATAGACACCTACGCCTCACACACGCTTTGCAAGAGGGCATCTGTATGATAAAAGCTAAAGCATCAAAAATATGTATGTGGACGCATTGTGCACATGGAAGTGGAAAAGCGCTGATCTTGCATAACAATGGCGGCTGGACAATGCCACCCGTCTACATTGTCCCCACATCAAGAGTCACACGCTCGCCCGACATCAGATTCCGTCGGTGGTGTATCAGGTACCGTGCCGGAGTTCTTTCATTAGGGGCCTAGGAGCGCTTTGCGGATAGGTAAGATAAGTTGTCTCGGGAATGAACTGGACATATGGTGTGCGGAAAACGGCCAATGCTGTGCGATACGGACCGGCACAGATTCTGAGGAAGGACCGAGCCAAACCGCGAAGATTACAGACACAGAAATCTTGGAAGCGGCCCCTGGGATTATCGATGAAGTCCAAATGATGCGGGATGCGTAAAAAATTGGCTCGCCATCGTCTGTAAGGCTCCAACCATTTAGTTTCCGTTTGTACAGCTGGGCAAACAAAACGGAAACGGTTACTAAATGGTTTTGAACCGTTTAAAACAGTTTAAAACGGTTTAAAATGGTATTATTCTATGACCACCTCAATTGGCGGGCTACGAGGGCACGAGATACTTCTTCTGAGTGCTGCTACCAGCCTCCAGCCTTGGTGTGTTATATTGATACAATGTAGTACATTCTGCTACTCACCCTCGCATTTAACAGCCAAATCTATTGTTGAGATGTCTGCAGATCAATGAATTGACGTACTCGCCGGGGTCGCTGATCAGTTGTGCTGGGAAGCCCTGATAAAAGTCTGGTAATTGATTAGACTGTAGCTGCTCTGGGATGTCTTCAGACCTCTTCTTCAGCCTACCTGTGGACCCTCTGGACTTGATATAAACATAACCATTTAAACCGTTTGTAAACAGTTTTCAAACCGTTTGCCACCAAATGCAAACAAAAACGAAATTAAAACGGTTATAACCGTCTACAAACGTTTGTAAACGGAAACGGTTGGAGCCTTAATCGTCTGATGGCACATAACAGACGCGTATCTCCTCCGCAAGCAGCTCAAGAGCCTGGCATGGTGAAAATGCCGATGTGACGCTGCGGCACTCAACAACATTGCCGCAGCAATGTCACATTGCCACTGTGTCACGCTTGCTACACCAGTCCCGTTCTTCATAAACTTGGGATTTTGAAATGAAAAAGCGCAGAAGTTGTGGAACAGCTCATGAATTTTCTCGTGCGTTCTTGTCCGGACATACAGTTGCGACATGTGAGACTCTGGAGAAATATTCCACCAGGTGGATGGAAGTGACCGCTCCGTTGGGCCGCCGGAAAACCCGTTGACTGCAGGAACACTCCAGTGACCCCCAACGAGAGAAATGTCGAGACGGCAATCCATGGCATAGAAGCCCCTCAGACTCACGGAGAGAAACATTGGCCCAGGCTAGAAATGCATTGTCGTATTAGCGGTAAGATTGTCACAGAGTCGGTAGCAGAGTTGCGATAGCGCTTGGATTCATCCATGCCGCCCAAAGGGAATGAGAAGAATGTCAATCTATTGCAGAGGGCCTTTTATCTCACGAGACATCAGCCTTTGAGAATACGGCAACATTTCCGAAAAGTGTCGCAGCATTTGTCGTTAACTACGGAAATGAGACAGCCGTAGTTTTTTTTATATTTTGACCACGCGCCCGGAAATGAGCGCAGTCGAAAGAGGCGGCAAGGGGAGGCAGATAGGGAATCAGTGAGCTTGGGAGCCTGAGGGGCGGAACATCGTCAACATTTCTGTCTTCCAGCGTTAGAAAAGCCCAATTCATGGTATTGAGAGTTTCAAGGTAGCATGAGGGTGAGGAATGTCGATAGGACTGACTTGTCGAGGCAACGACGTGGAAATAGGGCGGGATGATGGGTGGAGACGATGTCAAACAGTCAACAAGTTCTGCCTCGATGTTGCTGTCAATATATTGTGCAAATTGGATGAGAGTGCCAGAAAATCACAGTGGACTGAGGCCAGGGTGCTGCAAACAGAAAAGCGACTGCCGCAGACGTGCTATTGAACATGGTTGAACTGCCGCTGAGATTGCCGCTGCCTCACGCCTTGGGATTGCCGCAAAAAAATGGGAAGCTTGCTGCTCTTGCGTGTGGACTGCCGCAGTCAAATGCAGGCAGATTGCTGAAGCAAAATATTTGCCGGTGTTTATTGCCACAGACTGCCGCTGTAATAAAACATACTTCGCCTCTTGGCGTCGCCCACGATATCTTCTGAATCCAAATTTTGATGTTGAACTATATATTCACTCGTATACTATCTACTGATGTACATAGAACCGCCAGTCGAGGCACCATGATGTAGTTCAACGTGTGCCGCACAACTCATTGCCGCAGACTGCCGCTTCACATCGCCGCGGCAGCGGCAGCGCCACTGCAACCGCAAAATATCTTTGCCCGTTTGAAAGGATGGTATTATATTGTATTCATTCTTGTGCCATGTTGGGGATGCCCAGAGCCGTCCTTTTTTTGATCTCTCCGGAATTTGAACTCATTCTGTTGGGGTAGTACTTAGACTCGCCTCCTTGGTGTACAAAATCAACAACGTTTCGAATGACATCGAAGATACACAGAATACAAAGAAATGAATCTAATTGGCGGAGGGTCGCTATCGCTGAGCTTCAGTTTGGTTTCACTCCCTCCTCGACATCACAGGCAGAGGGAGAGGTTCACTGTTTTCTCTGCTGCTCACGCCGGTCTTAAGTAAGCTTCCTACCTGTGATTCAGCATGCGATGGGCTCACTTTCTGAACTTGAGTTTCGGGATGTGAATCCTTGCTCCTATGCCGCGGATCAAGTTCCACATTGCTTGTACACAGAGCACGAATGGCCACGCAAATCGTTCCCAGAGAGGCTTCCCAGCCTGCGACTCCGGAAGGAGTGCAACGAGGATCCAGATGGTGATGGCCGTGAACGGGATGGCAATCTCCACGTAGTTGAGGAGGGTGGTGACGTCTGTGCCTAAACCGGAAACGTTCATGCCGAATACGCCCTGGAAAACAATCGCACGGATATACACGGGATGTATGCGGCCCGCACTCACGGCGAGGAACGTGGCAGGAAGGAAGAACATGGTGATCCATGAGATTTGCTTCATCGCAGTGCTATCTCAAAGAGTGACGTGGCTGAATACCTTATGCAGAGCATTAAAGAGGACCGTGGGGTGTCAAAGCCAACTGACCATGTTCATAATATCCTTAATTCGCTCGTTGCGATCCTCCACGCCGTCTCTGATCCTGCCGAGTCTGCTGCATTCATTCTCGAGCTGAGAATGCACGTCTGGTTCCATATGCACACGTCGAGGACGCTTCAACCCGGTTACAAAGCTTATTGTTTTAAGGAAGTCCTCGAGGAGAACCTTGTAATTCAAGAGGCAGATCCGAATTCTATGGAACTCCTGGGTAAGTTTTACGCTTGGCGACTCGAGAACCTTGGTTTCCTAGATTATCGAACTCTCTCCGTGACAGACGAAGGTGAGGAAGAAGACGCCCGACACCAGATACTTTCTGCCATCCTCAAGTTTTTCACCATCTCCGATTCCACTCCATCTGCAATGGTTTTGCCACAAGTCGCCATCATCAGAGTCGCGTCGAATACCTAGATGCCGCTGTATACGCCCCTTTCTCGACATGCTGGACTCGCGGTGGAATCGGGCGGAGTGTGCTTCGATTGCCGCCGAACTTCTGTGGTTGGGATCGTTCTTCACGTACCCAGATCCAGCGGAGGCGGCGAGGATGGTAGCCCCGTGGAAGGATGGATTTCCATTTTTGTTACTGGCCGGAGATTCTGCGGACGTTCGTGTTGATTCAAATTAGAAGTACAAACAGGGTTGAACGATGAAAAAAAAACTGGGTCCTACATGCAACTTTGGGAAAAACGAAAGAAAAGGCAACGAAAAAGGGTGTGAACCCCCAATGGAACCTAAGCTTTCGCAGAAGATAAACGAGAAAACACTTGGATCCTCTATTTATTCTCTATTCAAGTAAACACATTAAACGAGTGGGACAAATTACAAACAAAACCCCGCCAACGAAAAAAACTTTTCCTTTAATTTTTCCTTCTCTTCTCAAGAACGAACATACAAGCGAACTAACAGGAACAACGAAGCAAGTGAGCGAGGTGAATCGCGGTTGAAGGTGCCGAAAGCCGAAATATTGATTCCAGGGGCGGCGTTTGAATTAACTGCAGATGGACCACTGGACGTTATCCACACCATGTTGAATGTAGTTTGAATCCAGTGCAGCCATGGCTCCCTCGGTCAGGTCAATGCCATTGGCACCCTGGCAGCCTGGGCACAAGTCCTTAATGACAACCGAGATAGTCTTGGTGCCATCTAAGAGGAAACTTAATCACTGCCAGACGGAGCGGAAACATCCATACAGGTCACTTTCATGGTTTTTCCGCAGTACGCGCCGCTGTTCCAGTTCCCTGAACCGATTGCGACCGCCATGTCCCCGTTGTTGATCACTGGGTACGGGGGGCAAGCGCCAGTTCCGCCGTTGGGATCGTAGTAGGTGGCTACAGGTGTCGTGATTATTGTACCGGGCAATTGGGAATAAATGAAACAGACCCTTTCCGCTAAGGGGACCCAGGATGGTAGTTGTGCATACTGGTGGTGGATTACCCCCGCTCCCCCCGCTGACGCAGAGGACTTGGCCGATTTGAAGATCTTCCAAAAACATTCAGCGTTACTGACGTGGGAAGGGGGCAGGAGATCGTACTTGTGCAACCACTGTTAATCGAGGGATTATCCGCATGCAGCTGAGCGTCGGTGATTCCAAATCTCGCCTCGATGGCCCCACAGGTGTCTCCGCTCACGACTGTGTATGTCTGTGAACACCCACCATCACTGATGCAGAGGACCTGGCCGATTTGAAGATCTAGAACAAGTTACAGCGCAAATTAACATGGAACGAGAAAACGAGGCCATACTTGTGCAGCCGCTGTTGATCCCCGTATTCAGTGCGTGTAACTCAGCGTCGGAGATGCCAGTCTGTGCTTCGATTTTTTGAGCATGTATCTCCGCTCACGACAGTATATGTCTGAGTGCAGGTGCGTTTCTGAAGCGGTTCAGGATTGGGCAAAAAGCGGTTAGGATCACTGAGTACCGCAAATCCAGACAGCGCGTCGGCCTCGGGGGATGCAACAGGGTTTGCATTCACCACGGCAACCAGCACCATCGCAAAGAGAGAAGCAAGGACCTTGGGGAATACCATGGTTGACCAGAAGTAAGCAGAAGTGAGTTCAGCTTGATGAATTGGTTGAGACTAGGTCCAGCATTTATACCACGATCCGGAACAAGGCGAAGGGAAAAGTGAACCACGTGCCATCCAAATTGGCGCTTTCCCGATGCTATCGGCGATTTCCGTCTTGACTTGACCGGCGTTCTTTGAACGGGTTTTCAGTAGGACGAGAGTGTAGCAGAGTCGACATTCGAAAAAGTTTCTACTATCACTCTTCTCTCGTTCAGGGATGTATGAATATCCTTTAAACCCTTCGCAATTTTATCAGCCGAGGCTCACGAGTCATGACCCAGGGATCTCAGCTGGTTTCCGCTCCACCAAGTAATGAGGTTCGGTTGGAGGCTGTCATTGTACACACCCTGTTTCACGAGTATCATCAGTCCCGAAAAAGGGAGTATTATAATTTCTGCCTGGTTCTGTAGTACATGACTCAGACACCGGCGTACCATCGAGCGCTCTCGACGGCTTGGTTGAACGGCACACGCGCCATTGATGATGCGTTGCCGTAGGAACTAATCCCGTTGTTCTGTGTGGTTGCCGTTCCCGACCTCTCAGGATGCCGAAATGCCGGCCTCAGACTTTGGTTGCCGCAGGGTACCGACTTTAACCTCAATATCACGAAGCGGGCGCTCAAAGATGGAAGAAGAAGGGAGGTTGCTCTCTCTTCATGGGCCATATTCATGGAATAGTGACATTTGGCGTTCGAAGGCCAACAATTTGAACCCATCAAATGCCCGAACAGCTACCGCGGCTCCGTGGCCAACGCCGGGCAAATTTTGTTCAACGAAAAGCAGCACATGGTCACCCAGCTGATAATATAAACTGTCAGCGTGTGGCGTTGGACACAAATAGGCTGCAACGACCCAAGAAATCCCATCGGCCCGCGAAATGACCACTTTGCTCCGAGTCCCAGCTACTTGCATCAGTCATCAGACAGGCAATCATTTTCCCCGTTACTAGTCTTACGTACGATGTAAATGTACTAGTGCCTTGTTATCCCTTGTCGCCCGCGGAATGTGCATACGTGGCGAATGAAGATGAACGCCGATGATCGGCGGACAGGCTGTAGCACTTGACCCCCGGGTCTTGCGTTTTGGCGAATCGGATTTCAAAATTCAAAGTATGGAACAAGTACATGACGAAGAAAATAAGTCATAATGTTTCATGGGTCGAATTTTACTCAATAAATATGACCTTCTTAGTAAGATACTAGTAAGTAATTCCGAGTCGACGGCAGGTTCAGTGACTTTTCTAGCTATAAAATATGTATATATGTATGTATGTGATTCTATTCGGCGCCCACTCTAGGTAATTCACCGGGCGGCGGATGGCGCCGCATGATATCATAAGCCCTAATGCGAAAGAATCGCTGACCACCGCCTCATTTATTGCCCACTTCCTGCGAGAAATATCAGAGAGATACATCCATTTTCAGAGCATTGCTGTACTGAATCTTTGGCCAGTGCGGGCCTTACAGAGTACAGGATAACTCGAATGAAAGATTCCGTGACACTGCCGGGTTGTTCCGAGGCACATGCCTGGAGCATTCATATCCTCCCAGAAGCATCTTCAGAAAATCTGAAAATATTTCATCCAGGTACCGGGAAGAGTTGCTGCTGAAGACTTGATTATTTGACACATGCATGCCTTCAAGAGGAGTCCAACACGGCTGGCTTTGGCCTCAACCTAGCCACCGGGATATTACTCAAAATGGACGGGGTGCTGCATTTATAAGCAGCGCCCCGGGGCGCCAAATAGAGAGGCTGTCATTGTACACAGCCTGTTTCATGAGTATCGTCAGTCCCGAAAAAGGGAGTAATGTAATTTCCGCCTGGTTCTGTAGTACATGACTCAGACATCGGCGTACCATCGAGCGCTCTCGACGGCTTGGTTGAACGGCACTCGCACCATTGGTGATGCGTTGCCGTAGTAACCAATCCTGTTGTTCTGTGTGGTTGCCGTTCCCGCCCTCCAAGCATGCAAACTGCTGGCCTCAGACTCTGGTTGTCCCAGGCTACCGACTTTAGCCTCAATATAACGAAGCGGGCGCTCGAACATGGAAGAAGAAGAGTGCTTTTTGTTCATGGCCCACGTTCATGAAATGAAAACATTTATCGTCCGAAGGCCAACAGTTTGAACCCATCAGATGCCCGAACAGCTACCGCCGCTCCGTGGTCAACGCCGGGCAAATTGTGTTCAATGAAAGCAGCACATGGTCACCCAGCTGATAATAGAAACTGTCAGCGGGTGGCGTTAGACGCACATAGGCTGGAATGACCCAAGAAATCCCATTGGCCCGCGAAATGACCACTTTGTCCCGAATCTTAGCTAGCATCAGATAGGCAATCATTTTGCCCGTCACTAGTCTTTCGATGTTAATATACTAGTGCCTTATCATCCCTTGTCGCCCGCGGAATGTGCATACGTGGCGAATGAGGAGGAACGCCGATGATCGGTGGACAGGCTGTAGCACTTGACTTCCGGGTCCTGCGGTTTGGCGAATCGGATGTCGAAACATAAAATGAGTACAGGACGAAGAAAATAAATCATAATGTTTCATAGGTCGAATTTTAATCGATAAATATAACCTTCTTACACTGACTCGGAATAAGTACTGTATCTTTTCATTCAATTCGGCAGTCACGCGAAAAATTTTGTGTGGGATGTCGAAATTTTTCGAGGTGTCACGCAAAATTTTGGTGGTTGTCGAAATGTCGAATAGGTCAACTGGGTCACGCGTCCCACCCTATGTCGATTTGAACGAAATAGTACAGTATTGGATCACATGATTTTCAAAAAAGATTTGAGTTGTATGCCACACTTGGGCTGTGTGGACTCGAGATTTTGGGCTCGAATTAAAGCTCATAGACTGTAGTTTCTGCATGTAAAATATCAGAGTTGTAAGTTGAGAAACCAGCACTGTAGAGGGACAACATCGATGACAGGTGATCCAATTATAAATCTGGTTTTGATCGGAGTGCAGAACTTCTGTCAGAAAGTTCGTTTGGCAGGGGAATAAAATTGGGGAAGGGTACAAATTACTAATAGTGAGTGTTTCCGCCCTTTGCCTTCAATAGTTCCTGTACCCTGGTCGGCATACTGTCATATAATTTGTCAATGAAGTCCTCTCCCACTCCTCCTTCAAAGCAACCCAAAGTTCATCGCAATTTTTCGGAAGTGGATCCCTAGCGCGTACCATACGATCCAAATGAGCCCATACATTCTCTATGATGCTCATATCGGGTGAGTTAGGGCACCAAGGGAGCAAATCAATCCCTTCGAGATCAAACCAGCCTTTGGCATGCTTCGACCTGTGCTTTGAATCCCCATCCTGCTGGAAATAAATGGTGCTGTGGTCCAGATTATGTTTGTCGAGGGTGCCGAGAAGGGATTCGGAAAGTATATCCACATAAAGGAAGCGGTCTATGATGCCGTCGATTCGATGAAGTTCCCCGACGCCGTAACGGGTGATGCAGCCCCATACCATGACACTCCCGTTGCCATGCTTCACCCGTTTTTTGACATATACAGGATCATGAGCCTCGCCGGGCTTCCTCCAGCACCAGTCACGCCCATCCGAGCCAAAAACATTGAACTTGGATTCATCAGAGAAAATGACTGCATGCCAATCCTCCTCTGACCAATAACAATGCTGTTCAGCCCAGTGTACATGCTTCTGCTGATGTCCTCGGGTGAGCAGGGGCTTGGATTGGCGCTGGTAAGCATTAAGCCCACGATTTTTGAGCGCTTTCCGCACGGTGTCCTCATGAATATCCGGAAAAAGCTTCCGCTTTAGGTCAGAAGCGTTCCTGGCCTTGCCAGAAGATAGCATTTGCATGCCCTTCTGTGCATCATGCTCCGAAATTTTGGATGGACGACCTGGACGGGGTGATTTTGCCTCGAATTGGTGGTTAGCACCATACCGTGCATTGATTCTGGACACAGTAGAGGGCGAAACATTCTCTTTTTTTGCCACCATTCTGTTGGACAATTTCAGCTTTTTGAGAGCAACAATGGCGGCCTTTTTTGTGGCAGATGTGTCGGACATAATGAGGAGGAGGGTGTGTATGCAGTAGAAAGTTTTGTCAATGTGTCGTTGTGGTGGTTGAAGTCAATAACGTGATCATGTAAAAATCCAGAAAAACAATTGGATCACATGTTTGTGATATTGACATCATTCCCAGCCAACATCGAGACGAATTTTCATATTGTTGTACTAAGATATACTACAACTCTAATGCTTCCTAATACACCCCAAAGTTCCAGAAAAATATCTATGGTACTGACAAAATTCAGTGCCAAACTTTTGGAAATAGGTGATCCAATATTTATTCCGAGTCAGTGTAGTAAGATACCACACTGCATGAAGGATTCACATTTTACACTGAAACAATCAGTGAAAAATGTCGATAATTTTGCACCTAAATTTTCACTGATAAGTTTGGTGAAAAATTCAAGCTGTTTTCAGCCATTCTTTGCTTAGCATGCAAAATGGTTGAAATTGTTATGCAATTTTCATCTCTTTCTACAGTGAAAAAATGGATGAAAAACTATTCACATTTCTCACCAATCTTTTCAGTGAGAATTGTGAATCCTTCATACAGTGCCAGTAATTCCGAGTCGGTGGCAGGTTCAGTGACTTTTCCCACTATGAATATGAATATATGCATACATACATATAGGACAGTTTCCGACAGGTCTCTCCGCGGGACTCGAGCGATTGGTGTACGTTTGAAGGCGGTATCAGTACCGTAGGGTGGCTTGGGCTTAAGCCACAACGTTACCAACGTTGCCGTGGCTTGAGCCAGTTCTATAGGCAGCCTGACTTCTGGCTTAAGCCAGCTTTAAGCCAGCTTAAGCCATAATGGCTTAAGCCAGTTCTATAGGCAGCCTGACTTCTGGCTTAAGCCATAATGGCTTAAGCCAGCGTTAAGCCGGCTTAAGCCAATGTGCCTTTAATTAGGCCTGCTCAAGCCAACATAGCTTGAGCCAACTTTAAGCCAGCTTAAGCCAACATGGCTTGAGCCAGCTTACTTTAAGCCAGCTTCAAGCCAGCTTAAGCCATGTGTGAACCAAAAGAAAAAAAGTTGATTTGCAATAGTTAAATTTGAGAGATCACCCAGGTATGTCTCCTAACACTTTATGTGCACAATAGCTGGGTAGCTTGATGCTGTTGAACAAGGAACTCAAGCGCTCTTTTATATTATCTTCAGCTTCAGTTTCACTTGAACCGGTGTGCGAAGAATTGAAGGAATTCATCTGGCAGTCCAAATGCACATTTAATAAACTGCGAAACATTTGAATGATCCACGATACAAATAGCTGTTTTGATGTGATCCCTGCGAAAAACACAGCTATTCATCATTGTATTCATATTTTGGGGAAATCATTGATTTCCTCAACATAAAGTCGGACAATCATGAAACATTTAGATGGCACCATGAAACATTTAGTTGGCATTGCGAAACTTTTTTGCCAGTACCCTCATGAAACTTTTGCTCACCTCCAAAACTTTCTGCATGAACTTGTTTTACATGATTTAGAGAGAGGGTTAGGAACTCATTTAGATACTGGGAGTAGCAGTTAGATATCTTATTTCTTGTGGCTATGATGCACTACACAAGCTCATATGTAGAACATGCTCATCGACATCGCCGAAGGATTCCCAGGTTGCGTCTTGCCACAACCTCGCCACAGTCGACGACGAACGACTCCCCCAGGCTGCAGCGATGTAGACGGCGCTGTGTTTGCTTCGCCACCGCTGCATCTGTTTGTCGCGAAATGCTCTGTTCCCGAGCCGGCGGAGCCGCCCTCCCAAGCTCCTGCTGTCGTGTTGCTGGATCTCCCCTGGGCCGCCATATGTTTTGCCAATCAAGCTCCCAGCGCGCCTTTTGTTCACTGCATCGCTCGCTTAGTGCCCCATCCATGCTGCGCCTTCGCTCTCACTCGCTTATTTCGGCGATTCTACTCTACCCTTCGGTTTCTTCAAATCGTCCTGCAGCACATCTCGTTCGGAGACTGGAAAAAGCCCCCCTATCACACGCGGCTGCTGCTGTTTGTTTCCCAAATATTCTCGAAGAATTTATTTCATTCTCTCACTCGCTTGATATCCGCTCCGCTCCTCGTCTCCCCTCTCCTCTTACGCTCAAACCTGAAACCTTCGACTGAGGTCTCTTTATTTTCTCCTTTTGATCCTCTTTCCTCCTCTCCGTCACAACTATTCCGAAGCCGAAAGCAGTTCTGTTCTCCTACACCGCGCGCTGCGACTGCCGGTGGCTGGTGCCGCTTCACTCCTGAATCAACAACCTCGCGTACAATGTACATCCCACACCACAGCCTTAGTTCCACTCTACGAGATCATTCCGGTTTCCGAAAGCCCCTCGGTTCGATATCTGCGTATCCCTCCCTACGCTTCGTGATGCATGGGCTCTCATTCCACAAGACCCATGCCGTCTCTGCTTGACTTGGCAGCATCCTACCTCGCTGTGTCCGCTCTTTCTAGCCGTTCGCGCAACTCGGACCGTAATTTCCTGCAAAGCTACACCACGAGCCTCGAGCGCGCGCTACGCTACCTTTGGTGTTATCAACGTTCTGGCGACGATCTCTGATTTTCGAATGTCTACACACACTTCTCGCTAGATTCCTGGATCTCAAATCGGCTGGCCCCACATTATGCAACGGCTAAGAGACTACGTATGGACCGCCACCTCTACGCCTACGTTACGGGTATTCGGCGCGACAGCATTCTTTGCATCATGACAAATTCCGAAATTCTTTGCTTCATGCCCTCATAGCAAGTTCTGAAATCCTGCGCAATGTAACTGAGCTCGATACGCGCGGCGTTCTCCCACAAACACATATGCTTACTTTCTTTTCGATCAAGTACGAGTGTATCCGTCGCGTATGTGACTGCCTGCCTTTCTCACTCGTGTTCTTTGCTCTGTCTCTGGGAACGGTGCGAGGGAATTTTAACGTTCGAGTCATCTATCCATGGTTCTGTCTCGATGCGTGTCTCAGGGCGCACTCAGATATCGGCTCTAGTGCAGTTCGTCTCCTTCAACGATGTCACTGTCTTCCAGTCTCTTATCGCACCGATGAAGCTCACCACTGGCGCAAAATTCAAATCAAATCTGCGATACGGCGCTTCGGGTTACATGCTCTGTGTTTCTTTGCATTGGCTTTGAGCCGTTGGTTGCGCCGGGCACTGTCGACTGGGTCACAAATCAACATAGAGACACTCATGCTAATTTTCTTTGTCCGGCATTTGGATTCCCGTGTTGTTAAATTGTTAGATCCCTGTTATCGACAATTCTCTTTGGCCGCCTCGATCAATTTTCCATTTTGCTCTACGCTGGTACACACCTCTACTCACCGCTTCGCTCAGAATCCTCATCGTCCGCGAGCTCGGGTTATCGTCACTTTTGGAATCGGCCATTCCTTTGGCTCTGCCACATCATCCATAGCACTGCTCGAAATTCATAGCACTATCAATAGAGTCGGAACCACGATGCGGAATCGCCGTGGTTGACGTGCGAACATTTTGGACAGCCACACTACCTGTGGGATCTGCACAGCTGCGCTCGTCCTGTCCTTCTTCTCTCATCCACCCTCAGGGACTTCGATGCCCGCAGATCGTCGTCGGTTCAGGGTTTCCCAAGCCAGGGCCGATGCTTGTGGTCCTCGCACAATGGTCAACCACATCAGCGGTGCATCCCGAGGGTCTTGCGAAAACTGAGCCTTGTCACTGATCGTTTGCAGGAGGTAGAGGGGGGCCCCGGCGGCAATGGCCACGGAAATGGTAGAGGTGGAATGGGAGGACATGGCATGGGCCCCGCCCTCAATTTCGACATTTCGGCCGGAAGCTTCACCATGCACAATCTACAGCAGGACGGCGAGAGAGGTATGTCATCCATCTCAATAAAAAATCCCGCCCACTGAAAGACGTCATAGGGATCGATATTTTGCATCGGTCGGTAGCATTGGAGGCCATTCATGACTCGGCAGAAAGCTTCCCACAACCTAGATGCCATCCCGAAACACGTACGAAAATACTGGAAGGTCTGCGGGGATGGGCATTGGCTGACATGCGTCTGGAGCTCGACATGGATTCAGAATTTGAATCTTTTGCTTTCAGGCTGGATGGCCCCGCAGATCCGGAATGCCGGATTCTTTGGCTTTATGGTCCTGCAGGCGCAGGGAAATCGGCGATAATGCAAACCCTTGCGGAACAACTCAAGGATGCTGGGCGACTTGGTGGGTCGTTCTTTTTCAAACGCGGCCACGCTACGCGAGGGAACGCGAAGACACTATTCGCCACGATCGCTTACCAGCTCGCACTCACCGTTCCTTGGCTGCGCACCTCCATTTCTCAAATTGTGGAGCACGATCCCTCGGTCGTTATTCGATCCATCGCGACCCAAATGAAGACACTAGTTTCCAAGCCTTGTCGTGCCGAGGCAGCTCGCGACACTCTTACAATTCTCATTGATGGCCTTGACGAATGTGAAAAGGACGATATCCAACGGGAGATACTGCGCGCAATCTACGACGCATCCTTTACTCACACTATTCCCGTTCGGTTTATCATCGCCAGTCGCCCGGAACCGCATATCCGCGAGGTGTTCGACTCCCCATTCTATTCTGATCACCATTGCTCATTCAACGTGGAGAAATCGTTCGAGGACGTTCGAAAATATCTCCACAACGAGTTTTCCCGCATACATCGCGAGCACTGCACCATGGCCAGTGTCCCATCACCTTGGCCTTCGTGGAGTGTGCTGGAGGACCTGGTTCGGAAATCCTCTGGCCATTTCATCTATGCTGCTACCATAATCAAATTCATCGACGACAAAAACTATCGGCCCACACAGCGACTAATAGTTGTGCAAGACGGAAACAACATGGCATCTGGATTAGTGTTTGATGCTCTCGACCACCTTTACATGACCATCCTCGGTTCTACCCCCAGGCAAGCGGAGCTCGCTCCGATCCTGTGTGCAATTGCGAACTTTCAATTGAGTCTTGGCCATGTTGAACGGCTTTTTGAGCTCGAGGACGGTGAAGGAGGATTATTACTGCGTGGCCTGCATTCGTTGCTAGAGCTAGACAACAATGGGTCCATATATTTCCATCATGCATCATTTCGAGATTTTCTCAAGAATCCCAGTCGGTCCCAAAATTTCTGTACTGACAATCTGGACCAACGGATGACTGTGGCTCGGTGCTTTCTTCAGCAGCTTGCAAGTGGAGATTGGGTCAGCTTCAACAGCCCCGATTCAGAGTATCAGTGCGTCCAACTTGTCCCGAAACACTCTTGATCTTACCGGTCTCGCCAGCCACCCATTTGACGACTTGATTCCATTCCTCATCGCGTTGCCTCCATCCGCCGAACTGTGCCTGGTCATTGCACGCATGGACCCTGATTGGATTTCTCTCCAGCGGTCTGCCGATATTCGATCTCTGCTATCTTGGCTCCAAGTTAGTTTCAACCCCTTCGACAAGAATTTTTCTTACACCCATCCAGAAAATCCCCTCTGCGCCGCAGAACCTGATCAACCTGTGGGAAGACTGTGTCTTCATGGCCTCGTTCCGCGACTCGAAGATCCATGGTACAACATGCTCTGTGAAGCACATTCTTTTGCCCAGTTCCGAACTTTGTCAAGTTCTCGTGGCCACAGTAATCCACGGCCTTGCGCTTTGGGCTGTCCGTGAGCTACTAGACATCACATGGACCAAGTTCAGGACTATCCTTTGTAGTGTTCAGCCAAACATCCCCAGCGATGCCGAACAAGCACTGCATGGTCCTCCTCGGCACGTCGTGGACGAATTGGTTCCATTTGAAATGCAGCAATCGGCATTTCGGGAGCTAGCATTGAACCGTATTCACATAGTGATAAACCGTCATGCCCATAATGCAGCGGACGACTTCAGGGATTGGTCCGTGCCATAATCCAGACCCAGCAATTTGTTAACTCTTTAGCTAGGTATTATCTCTCGAAGGTGCTCGAACACTGCCCTCCATGCGACATACTGTATCGCGAGTTTGGATGCATCCCAATTCGTGCGATGCAGTCTCAACTTCCGAAACACCATGTTCAGCTACGAATTTCCCAGTGGCTTAAAGTAAGGCCCCCCAATATTTTCAAACCGAATGTGACCCGAGTGTTTGTTTCTTTCCCCATCACCAGTCCTTCGGCGATCCGTCACTGGAACTTGTCGCATTGTGGACGCAAAAATAGGTCCGATTGGCCCAGAGCCGGTTTGTCTTTGGATCCGGTCCTAACTGCAATATTGGAAGAAATCCGAGGATATACCAAAGCCGACACAGCGACACACTTTTCAAATCCGACACACAACAGAAAAACCGACACATAGCGTCAGTTCTCACAAAATCCGACACAGTTGTGTCTGTTTTCAGCAAAAACGACACACCTCTCAGTAAACCCGACACGGCCTGTTTCGGAACGGTTGAATCCCGCGTCACAGTGTGACCCACCATCTTTCTCTCTCCTACCACCATCCCACTGCCCTGTCGCCCCCAGCGGTGTCAAGGGAGCTATTTCGGAAGGCAGTACGTGTCCATCTTTTCGTGTCAAGGCCGCTTTCCCCGCACGTTGCAGGTGGTTCTACATCGGCGCCCGAGGCTTGGAGGAGCGTTCCTGCTGTCAAGAAACATTCACCGGCAGGCAGCGCTGGACACGAACACAATCTCTGAAGGAACGGATCGCCAGTCGCGGCTCGGGCCTCGGCGGACCCCTTCTCATTGCTATTTAGGGACTATTTGGGAGAACCACGAGTCCCCGACGGAGGTGCAACGAGATTAGGGTGGCGGCATGGACGGTGCTGCGGAAAATTCTTTCCAGGGAGGACTGATGCTCGCAGCATACTAACAGGATGAAGAGTTACGACATGCGGCACGGGGGGCGGTGATATGGCAAGGTGGGCTAGAGGTGAATCTTTACCGCATTACATACATCCCAGCGCGTAGAGGAGAGGCACGATACAGCACTTGAGTCTGGCAGTGATGATTGCTGCATGCACCTGACTGGGCGTTTTGCATGTAGCTTGTAATACCTTTTTCCTGATAAAAATGAAGTTTAACCATGTTCATCATGTCTCCGGTAATAGTAAAATCGAACCGCCGCAAATAGTGAGATACTCAATTGGTTCCAATAAGTACCGGAAAGGCGGGCCCACACAGAACCAATCGCAAGTTTATCGGGAAATTCGATTCCATCAATGCAAGAATCGCGATCCGCTAGTTGGAAGTAGCTTGAGCAAGTACGAAACAATTTTAGGAGAATGACAGGCTTTGTGAAATATCGCGTGCGTGTCGGAGCTATGAAGTGTGTCGTGGTGTCGGTTTCGTGGAGCCTCATGTAGATTCAAATCTGTCCGAAATTTGCAAGATGACTGAAACGATGTCTTGATCAAAGTCTCAGGACGCGTGGGTGTATTGGCCAGCCAACAAACAAAGCAATTAAACAATCATTCCTCAGTGAATTCACAAGATGCGTGTACATGTAATGAGGTAAGTGTCAGTAAGTGTTGTATCGTCTGTCTAGGGTTTCAACCATCTCAATCTTTTTTCTTGCCTCTGGGGAAGCTGATGTGAGTTCAAAGCCTCAACCTTCCATCTCGTTCGAAAGGAGACCCACATTTTCAATCGATCAGAGGCAACGTGTCGATTTATTGAGACGTAGCGTCTGGTTCACATGTCAATGGCCGATCCTAACAGGGAACATGAATATTCTGACGCTGAAGGGCTGGCAAAACCATCCAATTTCGGTGAGAACTTTCAACTTGACTCTTGATGCAGAATATTGCAGCAGTATGTCCCTCAGTAATTGTCTGAAACTGGTACGGTTGCCCTGACCCAAAAGGCAATTCTCTCAGGCCTTCATACGAATGATCCGGCTTGACAACGTGGTTCAATTTGGGTTCAATATGACTTCTGAGTCTCATCTAGTTGTAGGCACCAGAATATGCGTGCTTAATGCCATCGGCCGAGTCCTCAGAGCACCCGGAGTGGTATTACATACGTCTCCAGTGCCGTACAGCGTGTCGGGTTTGTTTGGAGTCCGGTGTGTCGCTGGATGTCCTACAAGGAACATAGTGTGTCGGATTGCATGAAATATTGAAGGGTGTGTCGCTTATTCTGAAGCGTGTCGGATCTGAAAGATGTGTCGCAGTGTCGGGTTTCACGGTGCCTCGTAGGGACTCGATGACATGCGGGAGATGCGGATACGGAGACTTCAAACCGCTGGGGCGTTGGTGGACGAGAAATGACTCTGCGCGGCAAGAAAATAAGATTAAGTTCGGGGATGGATAGATAAGTGGCATACGAGCTGGCTCGTCCACTAACGGAGTGGGATCGGCCACACAAAGCCGCAGCATGCGGCGGAAGAGAACCGCTCCCGGTTTCGGAGTGAGATGTGCGCCGGAGGAGGAGAACGAAGATCAATAGAAGAGAAATTTTTAAAAGACCGCAGTCGGAGGGTTCTGGATGAGCGCGAGAGGAGAGACTAATGGCTCCCGCCACTTGCCCGCCACCAACCACTGGGAGACTGCGATGAGCAAAGCCTGGAATGCGGTGTCAAAAAAATGGTGGATTCTCGATTCCCGACGGCGTCAAAAAGTGCACTCAAATTCTGGACGCTGGCTTTTCATCACAATCGTGCAAATGAACTGGTCTTACCTAAGTCTTGCCAAGGTCTTACTTTTTGCTTGTTCTCCGAGTCACGTCGGGGAACCTTTGGACACGTGAATCTCTGAAAAAGAACTCGATCGCTCCAAATTCGCTCGGGCCTGCTTCTGTTTACAAGAACGTACTAAATTTCGGAATCTTCCCAATCGCCACCTCAATTTGGGAACGCCATGTTATCAGCTCCACCATACAGCAACTCTCCAACTGCACCTTGTCGAGAGGTGGCACACTCGAATTGAAAACTTCATCCAGCGAGCGCAGGACATGCACGCCTTTACCCAGGCGTTGCAGGATTGCTACCACGACCTGTGGCCATGGCGCACAGCGGTTTGGATAAAACGTGGAGCCGCCGCGTCGAGGTGAATGTTCCACGGCGCTACGTGAATGGTCCACGGCGCTGCATCCAATGGGCATCGTGATAGCATTGTTTTGGAGCACATTGGTCCACTGTTTCACGTATCGAATCTGGAACCTCGTCATGAACAACATCAAAAATTTGCCGGTGAAAGGCGAACCCAGGGAAGGATCAAGTTCTGCGGCAGCATCTCTATCACTTTTACGGAATCCATGGCTATCATCATGGGCGCTACTTCCGAGACGAGATACGGGTAGTTGTGCTTCGTAGCATACACCGCTACTTCGACTGGGTGCCTGTCGACCATGTTTCTGTGCAGAGACTCAGCATTCGATGATTGTAAAAGTAGAGATCACACCTCATGCGGATGTGGCAAATATTCATTGCCGGAAACACCTGATATTTTTCCGCCGCCTCCGAAAGGGGTCTCAGAACTTTGAATGGAGTGATGTCAAGCGTGGGATGGCGTTTTGGGTACATGAACTGGAAGAGAATTTCCAGCGTAACCGATGTCTCGGTGAGCTCAACAACCTCGCCCTCGCTGGAGATCTCGGAAGGAGGAAAGGCTTCTGTGCAGACCTCGAGATTCTTGCGATGAACGCGAAATAAGACGCCGTCAGACGACTTGAATGTGACGTCTGCGTCGGCGAAATTGACTGGCAAGAACATTTGTGTGAGGGCAGCACATTGCTATCGGGAAGTCTCACCGACATCGGGAGTTCACCTGAGGCTTCATGGGTGCGCTAACGAAAAACGCTTGCAACGTGTTTTCCGCGTGGTGGGAACGGAAAGCTAGCTATATTGGAGCCTCGACATGTGCTCGTCTACATTTCGGAGCATTGAACGATGCCGAACATCCGAATTATCTCCGCCAATGATGTTGCCGGTTCCGAGGAGCTTGCCGTACCGGCTGTATGGCCATTCATAACCTGCGACGTCAAACGATGGTCGGCACTGTTCGGCACCGGCCTCGTCGTTTCGTACATTGAAGTGAGGGGTTAGAACACTTATATGATGCAACTAACCTGCTCATACGACTCAACGGCGGGCGGATGACGCACCTCTGCGCCTCGAGGAACACATCTAAGATCGACAACAAGCGATTGACTCATAACATCCAAGTCCAGAGCCAACGCACGGAAACATCGAAGCGGTGGTGCCCGCTATTTTGTGCCCAATAGTCTCTTTTTGCTTCTGTGCGCCTCGCCATCTGGCAATGACTCACTGATGAGCATCGCCTACTATGTCCTACCGACTGGTATGGAAACAAACCGGGACAGACTTTTGGTTGGTAATCCCTTTCCTTCATTGGTTGGCAGATGTGAATAAATAGGTTAGGTTCGTCACCACTCTGAAGTTGGAACTGATCCGGACATAAACCTCTATCAAACCACACGAGAGGAACTGAGATCGAATGGTTCATTCAAGACCCAGTCGTGAAAGATTTCGCACATTCAGGCGGCTTCGTTCGCATCTCCCGTGATTCTGATGTTGAAGGGAAGCTGCTGGAAAGACTTTACCGCTACCGCTCGTGTAGATGTAGGACACGGCATCGAATACACATCTCTTGCTTTCACCGCGCTCCCACTTGTAAGTGATACGCGCGGCCTACATGCCGTCTGTAGTTGATCGGAGAGTGTTTATCGGGCTGCCGCTGCGGCTACGTTTTTCGCAGGTTGTTACACGTAGACAGTTTGGAGTATTTAAGCCAGTAGGTATAGAGTAGTTGGACTATTTGTGCGACTACTGGATCTTAGGAACTCTTGCGGGGTGTGGTTTCTCTTTTGAAATACTCGGACCTCACACACTTGCACTAATGGCTTCAGACTCCAACCCACCGTCGACTCGATCAAGGCAGCTATCGAAGGTGGATACGTCCATCTCGACCCCCTAATATGGACGTGACACGAGTGAATATGTTGTCGGGTTCAGTTTTAAAACAATTTTCTGTGGTGAATACGAGATTAGCCGAAATTGGAACCTTTTCACTCATGCTCCAGCCACATATGCAGAGGTTGGGAGGGTGTTGAAGATGAAATAAAAGAGTGGTTAATGACAGTGGTGGAAGATGTAGGTAATAGAGACGAAGCAGTGTGGATAGGAATTAATGTGGATGTGGATATGGTAGTGGGCGGGGCGGTGCGGTGAATGTAAAAGAAGTATTCGGAAAATCATGAGCTGCCCTCACACATTTGGGGACGCAAAAATGGTACTGTACGGGGCTACACGCGAGGCATTGAACGTGGGATGAACCAGTTCACGATGGGCGAGTTAAATTTGTCGATTAGTGAGCTGTGGATGTGTCACGTACACGGCGTAGTGCTGCGAGTAAAACAGCCGGTCAAACGATCGACAGCGAGAATATATATGAATGAGACTTGTCGGGAAAATCGTAAAGCATGCAACGTCTAATATACTGAACAGTGTTCTGAGAAGTCTTCGGTGCGGGAAAAAAATTGCTGGTGAATCCGTGCTCCATAGGGTGGATGTATCCAGCACGTGATGAGGGCTGTCCCTGCACAGCTCATTTTCGGCATATTCCAGCTCGGTTTGAACCGTTTTTCTGCTGGGGCCGATATATCATTCATTCCCTCCACACGAGGGTCTGAAGCACACTCCAGGGCGGGCCTGAAGCAGCTGTATAGCTGTTGCATTCTCAATGCGGTTACACAGCTTATTTTCAGCATATTTCAGCTCATTTTGGGCCATTTTGCTGTTCTGTGGGAAGTATCTCATTCAATCTGCACACCGCAGGCTGTGGAGTATGATCTGGAGTAGCTGTACTGTACAGCTGCTGTATTCATGCTAGACGTAGATTACTTTCTGTATGGATGCCTACTGGTCTACTCATTGCATCTTACGCCACGGTTGTCAGCAGGCTGTGGAGTATGCTATAGAGTCAGAACCGTGCCGTGAAAGGTGGGCCAAGATCCTGTACGGAACGGGCACGGCAGCCGTGGTACGGGTGCCGTGGACCGTGGCCACGGGCACAGGCGGCAGTCCTAGGGGTTCAATCGACCCTAACCGAATCTCGAATATTTCATGCGACCGATGCTTATCCACACCCCTACCTCACCCTGTACGAAAAACTTTGAGCATCTGGATTACCGTGGTGTTTGCTTCAAGTCGGTCGTTTACTCCAAGTATGTTCTCCATGCGGCTCGCACCCTGTTCCCGATTTGTGCTCCGTACTTGCCCATTGCATGTGCTGCCATATGTAGTATTATTTCTCTTGGTCAGCACCTGTCCAACTCGGATATTTACGGGAACAATTAAGCCTGATTCAAATGGGTCGTGGTCGTGACGTCAAGGACCAGATAAATCCAAAACAAGTCTTTGGAGTTCGGTGAGTAAGCAGCCATTATGTGCACGTTGCCCTGCATGGGCCTCTTATATTTTCTCGTCTCTGCGTATCTATCTAGCGGAATAGAGTGCTGCTTTTTCTCTGCGCATTTATCTCGTCTCTGCGCTCTTGTGGTACTATGAATAGTGGGAATCCACGATGGGGAATCGCCTTGGCGGAAATGCGAGCATTTGGACAGCCTCATTAGCTGTGGTACCTGCACAACCGCACCCGTCTTGTCCTTCTTCTCGAACTCCCATCCACCTCTATCAGCAACTTCGATGTCTGCAGATCATCGTCAATCTAGGGTTTCCCAGGCCAGGGCCGATGCGAGTGGTCCCCGGACCATGGTCAACCACATCAGCGGTACATCTTGAGAATCTTCGAGCTCGGTATCGCTACTGATCTTCCATAGGAGGCAAAGGAGGCCCTGGCGGCAATGGCCAAGGAAATGGTAGAGGTGGAGCCGGAGGCCATGGCATGGGTCCCGTGTTGAATTTTGACATTTCGGTCGGACACTTCACCATGCATAATAATGTGCACTTGGATGAGTATGTCAATCTAGATTTACACTTTTGAGCTGTCTGACTTATCCGGCACAGTGGTTTTGAGGCCGACCACCAAAATGCACTCGGCAAAGAAGCACGACACGACTCCTGCCCTGGGCTGTATATACACCAGAATATTCATCAGCACGGTGATCGAGGTGCGTTACACATCTTCATCAAATATGTCTCTCCGAACAATTGGTGCAGGTATTGACATATTACGCCACACCGTAGCGGTGGCAGCCATTCACGATTCGGCGGAGAGCTACCCCCAACCTAGATGCCATCCCGAGACACGCACGAAAATGCTGGAGGATTTGGAAAAATGGACAATGGAACGGCATCCAGAAACCACCGTTCTCTGGCTGTACGGTCCTGCGGGCGCTGGAAAATCTGCCATAATGCAAACGCTTGCGAGGCAACTCCGGGATGCTGGAATACTTGGCGGTAGCTTCTTTTTCAAGCGGGGCCACGCGACACGCGGCACTGGAATGACCCTCTTTGCGACGATCGCTTATCAACTCGCACTTGCTGTTCCGTGGCTGCGCAGTCCGATTTCTCAAATCGTAGAAACTGATCCATCACTTATGCAACGGGACATCGAGACGCAGATGAACAAGCTAATTTCCGAACCCTGTCGCTCCTGCGACAATTGCACTCATATACCCATCCTCATCGATGGCCTCGACGAATGCGAAGGTCACGGGGTTCAGCAGGAAATACTTCGGGTGATACATAACTCGACCTCCAGCCACTCCATTCCCCTTCGCTTTGTCATCGCCAGCCGCCCCGAGGCCCATATTCGTGAGGTGTTCGACTCGCTACCTTACATCAACGTTCGCCGCTTCAATGTGGAACAATCGTTTGCGGACATTCGCAAATATCTCCAGGATGAATTTGCGCGCATTCATCGCGAGCACCGCACCATGGCCAGCGTGTCGCACCCGTGGCCTTCACCCGACTTTCTGGATGACCTGGTTGAGAAGTCTTCTGGTCATTTCATCTACGCTGCTACCATCATCAAATTCATCGACGACAAAAACTACCGGCCAACACAGCGACTGAAAGTTGTCCAAGATGGGAACAGCACAGGATCTGGTTCAGCATTTGATGCTCTGGATCAGCTCTACATGACCATCCTCAGTTCTGCCTCCCGGCAAGCGGAGCTGGGTCCAATCTTGAGTGCGATTACAAACTTTCGCATGACTCTCGGCCAAGTTGAACGGCTTTTTGAACTCGAGGATGGCGATGCAAAATTATTACTGCGTGGCCTGCATTCCTTGCTAAGCTTCGACGATTGGTTCATATATTCCCATCATGCATCATTTCCGGATTTCCTCAAGGATCACGGTCGGTCCCACAATTTTTGTGTTGGTAATTTGGACCATCGTATGGCTGTGGCTCGGTGCTTTCTTCAGCTGCTTGCAAGTGGGGATTGGGACGGCTTCAACCGCATCGGTGCGGATGGGTAAGTACGCCCAACCTGTCCCGAAACACTCTTTATCTTACCAGTTTCGCCAGCTACCTACTTGATGACTTCATCCCATTCCTCATCGCGTTGCCTCCCGCCGCCGAACTGTGCCCGCTCATTGCACACGTGAACCCTGATTGGATCTTCCGTCAGAATGCTGGTATGTTTAATACGGAATATCAGCAGAACAATACCAACATTAAATCCATGCTATCTTGGCTTAAAGTTGGTTTCAACTCCTTTGACAAGAATCCTTCTTACACCCATCCAGAGAATACCCTCCGTGCCGCAGGACTTGATCACCCTGTGGGAGGACTATGTCCTCATGGCCCTGATCAAGGACTCGGGTTATAGTGACATATGTGTGAAGCACATTCTCTCGCCCAGTTCCGAACTTTGTCAAGTTCTCGTGGCTACGGTGATGACAAAGTTCGCAGTTTGGGCTGTCCGTGAGCTACTAGATATCACATGGAACAAGTTCAGGACTATCCTTTGCAGTCTCCGGCCAAACATCCCCAGCGATGCTGCACAAGTGCTTCGTGGTTCAGCTAAGGACATCGTGGACACATTGGTTCCACCTGAAATGCAACAGGCGGCATTTCGGGAGCTAGCATCAAACCGTATTCACAGAGTCATAACTCGTCATAATGACTGGGAGTGGTTGGTGCCATAATCCAAAACAGACAACTTTGTGAACCATTTAGACAGGATTTATCTCGGGATTGTTCTCGAACGCTCCCCTCCTTGCGATATACTGTATCGCGAGTTTCAATGCATCCCAATTCGTGCGATGCAGTCCCAAATCACGGACCGGGGAGTCCCGTTCAGACGAATTTGCAAATGGCTCGAAGTGAGGGTTTACAATATTTTCGAGCGGGATCTGACAGAAGTTTTTGTTTCTTTTCCCCGACCAGTCCTTCGGCGATCCAACACTGGAACTCGTCGCAATGTGGACACAAAAAAGTGCTCACTAGCCCAGACCCGATTCTTCTTTGGATCCTAACTCCGACATCACAAGAAACCCGCACACCAACAAAGTGTTCCTGTGGGGTGAATACCAAATCTGTGTACTTATGAGTAGATTGCCTACGATCAATTTCCATTTCTTCCTCATCGCACACATTCATGTCCCGCTACTCGACACGTGCATTGAGTTGCCAAGGATGATCCATCCGATTCTAGCAAAGGCGACAGATGGCTATTTTGGGAATCTGCCTCCTTTGATCGAGCTTGGCTAGGGAGGGTCGGCGCTTGCACGTGAGATTGGCAGCCAAATTTTCTACAACCTCTCTCCTACATTGACCACCACCATCCGACGCGCTCTACGCGTTCTTGACGCGCTCAATTCTCCCCTGGCAGGGCGCACAATGCTGTCCAGCGCACAGCTGCCGACATCTCCCATTTACTGTATTACGACCAAGTGTTCAGGTGACGGGTGACGGCCGCCCGTGAACTGAACACTTTGAGCATAGGTGACAGTGACGGAGAGTTTTTTGGGCTCAAAAAGGTAAGCAGATGTCAATTTTTTTTCGGTCCGGCATTCGCCGGACTTCCATATATGGTAATTTTGACGTGATAGCTGAGTGATGAACACTTTGTCCAGTGAACTTTTGAGGTGACGGGTGACACCTCATGAACAGTTGGTCGTAATACTACAGTAATGTTGTCGGTCTGACCAATGAACGTAGGTTTTCCCGCCAATCTTCATTTGAAACAATTGCGACTTCTTTCGCGACCGAAGCTGGATCAATGTGTCTGAGCTGCGGCAGTTTTGCCAGGAACAAATGCTGGAGTCGCCGCTTGAATCAGATGTGCAATGCTTTGAAGCTTTTGTTCCCGCAAGCGTGAAGCTCGAGCCACGTGATTCTTCGGTCTCTGAGCCTTCAGTAAAATCGGAATCAAAGAGTGTTTCTCGGGCTGTCCGGACGCGGGAGCTTCAAGAAAATTCTCTCATCTGACTCTGAACCCGAGAACGGCCCAATCGACTCGGATATCGAAGATTTTTCGAACACCTGGGGTCCTATCGACTTCAATCAACTTGTTGCGGCAGACGTATCGACCGCAATGATTCCCACGGGCCAAAACTTCGCGCTCACCGAATGCGAGCCCACAACACTGGATGAACTTAGTTTGTCCCTATCCGCTCCTCGGGCCCCCGCTCATCATCCTGCTCTTATGGCGGATTTTTTGGGGGACTTGCATGCCGGAGAGCCTCAAACGCAACTACCTCTGAAAGAACGAGTATAACGATCAATAGGCATAGACACAGAACGACGGAGGGTGATCGGAAGAGGGTAGGTGGTCAGAAGAGGGTAGGTGGTCGGTAGTTGCCATGGTTTAGTTGCAGGAAGAGGAACGAGAAGCAAGAGGCTGATTTGGATGCGTAACAATGCCGGAGGCGGTACGAAGACGCACACGCGCACGGACGCCGACTGCAGTCTGACAGAGCCTGTGAAGGAACAGAGCCAATGAAAGCAGCGGAAGGAGCGAAAGCCGCGCGGGTTCCAGGATATCCCGCGCATTCAAATCGAATTGGCACATCCAAGTCGAGTCGAAATGTGGAGTGTCTAAACCCAAAAGAAGATAGACATTTGAGGGTGGAGGGCGCACGGAGCGAACGAGCGCGGGTGCGTAGATAGATAGGCAAGGATGACTGAGGAGAGATGGATGAGGGGGATCGGGGAAGATGGGAAGAAAGAGGGAGCACAGGAGAGGCAAGAGGGGGGAGGGAACTTGGAACTGGAATTAGATCCGGGAGATGTGGGATGTTGATATTGTATAGGGTTTTCCAAGGAGAGAGGAAGCGAGTCGAGAGGGAGAGCAGTAAAGCGGTATAGAGCACAGATTCGGAAGCACCAAGGCGGAAGACGCAACGTTCATGCGAAAAAGACGACGGACGACGACGCCGAGGATAGAGCGAACACCACATAGAGCTGCGTTCGAGAGGGACGTGGTGGGGAGACGCGGATATGCATGAGCGCTGGTTTTTTAGTGCGGAGAGAGGGGGCCTATAGATATCTTGCCGGCGGTGGTCGAGTCCACTTCCTCTCCGCGCACGCCCGCAGAACGTGCGGATGCGAGGACGGTGTGCGGTCGCAGCGCGGCGGAGCGTGTGACATCCGCACGCGGAGTCGTTGGAATTCAAAGCGTGGCCAGGCGATGCGACCGCGGAGAGAAAAAATTTCGGAGACGACACCCATTCAAGCGACATGGAGGTTCCGAGCAAAGAGCGTTCTGTGGCGGTGCCAAGTGACCGATCCGCTGATGTCGGGCGTGAGCGTGATCTTGCTTTCTCTCCTCGCCACCACCAACGACGAGGAACGACTCGCACAGGCGGCGAGCGCTGCGAATGGTAGAGTTTGACTCCGCGGTGGCGACGTATAGCACACTCAATGTCTAGGCTTCTTCCCCGCTGCGTCGGTCTCACCCGCTGTCGCAACCGCCACCAGCTCTTCTCTGTTGCGCCCACGACCCCGCAGCCCGCTACCTTTGCTCCAGCCCTCGTGTGACCATATACATTCGGCAAAGCCCCGTTTCCCGTCTAGAAAGCTTCTAGGGCGCCGTTCGTTCACACAAGTGCCTAGATCGATCAGTGTGTCCACTCTGCGACCTTCCTCTCCTTTCTCTCGCTCAATCCAGGAATCCCCGAGCATCGTCTCTTTCCGTGTCATCTCAATCGTTTCCTGCGCACCTTTCGATCACGCTTCACCCTCCGAAAGCAGCCTTCCTTGAATCGTTCCATCAGAAACTAGTCGTTCGCGTCCACACGCCAAGACATGCTGGTTCAACCCGTGCTTCTCTGGCTCGGACCATGCGCTTTCTTCGTTTGACTTGAGACCTTGTGCCATTCTCAAGGACATGCTTTCGATTTGATTCCTTTGGCTATCGATGCATCCCCCTCCCCCGTCTCCTACGTACAACTTCGAACGAGCACCCCACCCGCATCGCCCTCCGACAATGTAACACCTACATACGGCTCATCCGCTTTGCAAGAGCAGCACCTGGTCCTTTTCCGGCTTGCTTTCCCCAGATTCACTCTATTCTGTTCAACGCTCCTTGCTCCCACGCCTATTCTAGCCAGGCACGTCTTTTTCTGCCGTTCCCGGATTTCGAACTCAGATGCACTGCCTGCACGAGCGCTTGAATTATCCAGCGTCTTCTCTCCTCCATTCTGGGGTCCAAACTGGCCCGGAAGACTGTCTCGGCAACGCGGGATTTGCGTGCACTCTGTCTTCAACCTCGAGTCTCAGCTGTATGTTAATAACTTGTCTTCGAATCTCATAAATACGTTAAATCTCCTCGATGTTGCGCGAGTTAGTTCGTTATATCCTATCACACCAAGATATCAAACCACTCTACAACTTTACGGACTCAACATGAAAAAAGAAACTTGGTAAGTGCGCGTGAGTCGACGTCTCCGTTTCTCCCGGTCACAGTCAGTTGTTCTGTGTTGTGCCGAACCACCGCTTTGATATCCTGACCTCAACTCACGGATATTGGAAGGCCTCAACTGGAATTTCCGCCGTCGTACATCCACGTCGAGCACGAATATCCATGAACAAGAGCATCAATACGCGATAGTCTAATACAGCCAATACAAGCCATGAAATTCCATCCAAGAAACCCTGGCAAATATCTGGCCAAATTTCACGTAGCAAAAACGCCCAGAATTAACCTGATCATCCTACTCGCATTGGGTGGCGACCACCGGTAGTACATATCCCGCAATGTCGGTGTACTCGTATCCCCGATTTGCAATGAAATCCTGCATCTCCGATTCCGAAGTGGTGCGGAAGTTATCCTTCCCGACAGAATTGTACAGCCGATAGAATGGAGCGGCTCCGCAGATCTGGGTCGGGTAGTGTACGTCTCGGTCTCGGGACATAACCAGCCGCAATAGCATCGTCCATTTCCGCCGTCGAGGTCGTGTAGAAGCTGTCCTTGGCTGCGTCGTACCAGAGCCGATAAAATGGAACCGTCGATTCTTCCTGGGTGAAGAAGATCATGGCGGCGACCTCTTGCAGGGTGTACCCAAACGAATTGGTGCTATTGACGAGGGTTATGTTTGTCGTATAAGTATTGGTGGTGTTTGTATAAGATCGGTAGAGGGGCAAGACGTGAGCGGGATCTCCACAGGTTGCCGCCCAGCGTCCCTGCGTGTTACGGTACGCATCAACCCAAGAACAAGGTACTGTAACATTTCAATTCAAAACTTACCGTAGCATCCCTGGGATTCAGTGCGGAGACCCACTGGAAAGTGATATCGTAGGTAAGATATACTTCATCGTAGCTAAAGAGACGACACTGAGAAAAATAATTTGTGAGCTACATGCCCATAACCTAAAGATTACAAGAGCGCGGTGGGCCACTTCGGCTAAGAAGTTGTAAGTGACACGGCGGGCAACCAAGTGTCGTTTGGCACGCGTCGCTTTAGTGTCGTTTGGCAGAGACCCGCTTTGGTCGAGCGGCCGGGTTTTGCTGTGACCACGTTGCCGCCTCATGGCCTCAGGCCACATCTGTTTCCGTACAAAATTTGAGCAAAAAAGTGCTTGTACACGAATTTGTCCGGATCACAGCAAAGGAATATATAAGAGGTTACAAAGAGAAGTTTAACAAGTTAACTACGCTCTAGGTAGCTGCGGAAGAAATAAATAAAGTCCAATATTAAAAATTGCCCAGTTATTATTTAGCATGTCCAAGGAAAATCATAAAAAAATCAGTTGCGATCGCTGTCAGTCGAGTCGGACGAGGAGCCATCAAAGACCTCCATTTGAATGTCGTAGGCTGCAGCGAATTGCGCCTTGGCGCCCAAATCATCCTGTTCGGCATCTTGCTCATCACCCGGGGCATAGTCCTGCTCGTCGCCGTCTTCGCTAGACTCCTCCGACTCGTTGGCGTCGTCGATGAAATCACGAATGCTCCCGTTGTCGGACACTTCCATTTCTTCATCCTCGGTGTCCTGGCTGTGGATACTGTCACCCTCGCCCTCGTCATCAGCGTCATCAAGACCAAATTCTTCGTCGTCGTCGCTCGACGCCTTGGCATTGGCGGCCTTGTACTTGAGGTTGTAGTCCTTGAACACTTCATCACCGTACTTCTCGGTCAGTTCTTGAACGGACAGGGAGTTCTCCCCCTCGCCGGAAAAGAAGTCGGTCGAGCCGGGCGCAAAAGCCACGATGAGCTTCGGCGCAATTTTAGCGCGAGCCTGGGGAGGTCTTTTGTTGAACCACTCCAGGTCATAATACTGGATGGGCATTTTTCTCGGTATCTAAAGAGATTTACATGAGAAAGGAAAGGGAGGCTATGAAAGACAGGTCTCACCTCGAGAAACTGGCTAGGGCTTCGTTGATCAAGAGGTAGAACTTTGCGTCGAGAACGGTTGGTGGCCGCACGTTTGGCTCCTCTCTTGGATGACGAGAAGAGATCTTCGGAGATGAGAGTTTCCAATTGCCGAACTATTCCATCGGCCGCTGGAGACCTCTCCGGACGAGCGAGGGCCTTGGGACCGTTCGGAGTGCTTTCGTCGTCGGAGGTGGCTTTGAGAGAGAACATGAGCTTGACTCCTTCGCCGACATTCGGGTTGCTAAGGTACGCTTCTCGCGAGTCGTGGAGCTAGAAAAAAATCAGCAAAAAAACAAGTTGAATGATAATCAAGAACATACCCGGGCGCGAGCCTTGTTTGCACCTTTTCGCTCTGCGCTGACTTGGTTACTGCCCGGCGTTCGTACATCTGCCGCCCACTGTTGAAACATGTAGTGGTGGACGAAATTATCGTACAGGCGGATCAGCAGGCCGGTATCATTGATGAAGCGGGTGTCGATTTTGAAGAAGTCGTAGTACGTGCCCGCAGCGAGGAAGCGGAAAGTGTCGATGGCAGACATGCGCATAGTCATGTTATACAACGAATAAGCGGACTGAGTGAAGTCAATCGCCCAGGTGGTGATACCGAGTTTGGCGAGGTAACTCTTGATGTGGAGAAGACCGTTCTCCTCCACTTTGAAGAACGCGCGGACTATCTTGTTTTTGGACTTGATACACTCTCTGACATCGAGGGCGAGCTTGAGAAGGAAGATTAACCGACAAATTATGGATTACCCGAGCAACAACTAACCTTGACCTCACGGGGATCGATAATGGGGACACCGGATGTTCCTACTTTTCTCATCTCAGTCATGGTTCGCCCTTGGAACCGACGGTTGAATTGATCGATAGCCGCCTTGTCGGCCGACGGAGGAGCGCTGGAGGACGTCAAGGCACCTGCCATGAAACGGACGTGCATCTCGAGGGCGCTCTGAGAAAAGGGGATGAGTTATTACCCGAGAGTTTGGAGATTGTACTATACCTTGGTAGACTGCGCATCGGGGTCGACGTCACCTTTCAGCAATTGATGCTCGCCAACCTTTCTTTCCCTGGTCCCGCTCTTGGCTTTGGGCTCGCTTTTCGTGTCTTTGGATGAAGAGCTCGACGAGCTTGGCGCTGTCTTCGAAGACGTACGAGACGACTTGGATGACGGCGCCGAGTCTTTGGAGGACGTACGAGACGACTTGGACGATGACTGCGGCGCCGAGTCTTTGGAGGATGAACGGGACGACTTGGACGATGGCTGAGGCGCTTTGGAGGATGATCGAGACGCCTTCGGCGATGGCTGAGGTGCCGAGTCTTTGGAGGTTTTAGAACGATGAGGAGTATGAGATGGTTGGGATTGAGACTGGTATGCCGGCTCCGGGATTTGCGGTGCTGCGGTGGGTTTAGCTGTGGACTGAGTGTTCGCCTGAGGAGCCTTTGATGAAGGAGGTCTGACGCGGGGATCACGAGTGGGTGTGTGCGCCTTGGCTACGGATGGAGCAGGTCTGACGTGGGGGTCCCGGGCGGGTGTGTGCACTGACTTGGTTGCGGATGCGCTAATGAAACATGAGCTTAGAAACAAAGATCAATGACAAGGACAATGTCAATAACTCACTTTTCACGCTCGAGGCGAGCGATCGTAGCGGCCATCTGCGCTAAAACCTGCTGGTCAGCGCGCGCAGCGTCTCTTTCAGCCTGCATCTGCGCCACAGCCTGCTGGCCAGCGCGCGCAGCGTCCCGCATTGCGGCAAAGTCAGACTCCACTGAAGCGCGGAATGCGTCCATCTGGCTCTGCACGTTGGACTGCACCGCGTCGTCGTACCCAAGCTCCAGTCGATGGAGCATGGCAGTGAGCTCGGCATTTTGGGCCATCAAGGCCGCGACATCCACGGGCTGACCCTGAGGCTGGCCTTGAGGGTGTTCGCCGGCAGCGGCTGAGTTGTCTGGGTAGCCGTTGGCAGCGATCGAGTTGTCGGGGTAGCCGTGGGGAGACACTGAGTGGTCGGGGTAGCTGTTGGGAACGATCAAGTTGTCGGAATAGCCACCCGAAGTGACCGTGTTGTCGTAGCCACCCAAAGTGACCGAGTTGTCGCTGTAGCCACTCGAAGTGGCCGAGTTGTTGGGGTAGCCGTTGTCACCGATCCAGCCCTCAGCGTCGGGGGCTAGGGATGCGTGGGGGGACTGCATAGTTGGGATTCAATAGATGGAAGTAAGTGAGAGAAGTTGATTGCCTGGAGTCGAATTAGGGCTCTGTTTTATAAGATATGGAGATAAAGCAACACCTTATGCGGAGAAGGCTTTGTCTATTCTGATTGCGAGCAAGGACAAAGCCTCAATTCTTCCCGTTCCTTCTCGCTCCTTCTTGACAACCTGGGAATGATAACCCCAACCGAGAAGGAGAAAGCGAGCTTTGTATGGAGGCGGGGGCGGGCATGGCGCGGTCCTTGTCTTGTGAAGTCGAGACTGCTCTTGAACCGTAGGGATGCAGGGATAGAAAATCTACCAACGCGAAGTTGGCAGAGGCAGCGAGCGCAAAGCTCGCTGAGATTCGCCTCACATGGGAGTGAGGCGGAGGTCGACTTGGAAAAAGGTTAGGCGCCGTTGTGGCAGTGATGGTCACGCGCAGCCGTACACGTGAGCGCTCATCGCCTTCTCAGTCCCTCGTCTTTGGATTTCACGCCAGAGACTCCTTTGGCTTCCACGCCAGAGACAATCCTTTGGCTTCCACGCCAGAGACAACTTTGGCTTTCACGCTGGAGTTTGTTCTTCATCCCGGAGATTTCGAATCCCAACTTTCGGAGTAGCAGAAAAATGGATCCGCCCACAATGAGGCTAATGGACCGCGGTGCGTATCATGCAGTCGGGAGCGAGCGTAAATTAACTCGAGGAAAGATGCTTGGAACGTGAATGATGCCCCCTCCGTCGTGCAAGGTGTCGATCTTTTCAAGAATCGTGCTGAAAGTACGTCTACAAATAACTTACCAAATTTTTCGCGCTTACCCACAGCTCACAGTAAAATCTCTTGGTGCACTGGACGGAAGGGTCGCCGCATATTTCGAGCTGGGGCAAACAGCTTATTTTGTCACTACACACGCACACTATGTCCCTCTCCTGCCTCAGATCGACCCCAAGCGGATTGTGCTGCGCCGAGATATGCGCTACGGCCATGATGATCCCGTTCTGTGGCCTCAGCTCTACAGCGACACCTTCTGCCATCTCGCTGCCATTCCCAAGGCCCCTACCTCCACTTACGCCCGAGCGAAACTTGGGGTCATGTTTTGGAACCCAACCGCCAAAGACTTTGTGTGCCCTGCATCGGGGTTGACCCTGACGCGTGGGCTGGGCAGACTCAGCAGCCGCCGTTTTTTGGAATTACGCCAATCCGTCAATGCGCTCATCGACGAGTATGAGTGCTATCTGCAATCCCTTCCTTCCCGCACCCCACCTTCCGCGCTCTTCCCTCAACTGGTCCAGGCCCTCCGCTTGAGTCTGGAGCGTCTGACAATTCCAGCAACTTACACCCGAATACAGCTCGGCGTCGTCGCTGTGCAGCGCGAGTATCTCGAGCTCACGGGGCTGCTTCGATACATGACCAAGTACAAACCGCGCATGGAGGGTTTCGAGGATCCTGAGGGGGACCCCACCCGTCCCGACGACTGCCTCGGCTGCTTCACAGACGATCCCCGCGTTGCCCAGGTTTTCTGGAAGGCATGTCTGCCGTGCTGGCTCATCCGGCCCCTCCAAGCATTCGCAGACGAAAATATCCTGAAGGTGGTCGTGCCCTTTCCCGCGACCGACTTCCTGGAGATGGATCCAGCCGAGGGGTTCTCCCCTGTGCCCACGACAGATCGACTCGAAGACCGCCTGCGCGTGCTGCACAAGTGCACGCGAGATACGCCGTGGTATCGGAACCCGCTCCTGGCTGCTAGCCCAGCGGTCGCCAGCCCTGTCCCTGGTAACTCTCGTGCTGTACAGCAGTCGGGTGTCGCGGGCCCGAGTCGTACCACGACCAGAGCGGGTCCTAGAGCGGGTCTTAACCCATGTAAACTGTTTTTTCTCTTCCAGTTTTTTCTCGCCGATTAATCAATTGCGTTACAGACGCTGCAGCACGGGCACAAGAAAAGGCGCAAAAAGAAGCGAACGGGCCGAACCCCAACGCCAAGACTGCCCGCGACAAGTTTTTACCCTTCGACCGCCCAGAAATGCCAGCAACAATCACGGCTTGGGCCACCGCACTCGCTGAAGTTGACAGAAGCTGCCCCCCATCCTGCGGAGTCGACCTCCCTCAACGCTACGTTCTGCCAGAGCCCGCCCTGATCGTCTCTCCTGAAGACGACGTTCGTCGCCGCGTGTACTATCATCACTACAGGCTGATGCGCGACGCACTCATGTTTCGCCTCGCGGATCCCGACGTGCCTCCAGCGCTGCTGTCTGCCCAAGAGTGGCGAGATGCGCTCCAGGGCAAGGTCACCGCACAAGGCAAAGCAGGTACCCGAGCGCAAGCACGCAGCGCGAGTGTGGATGACCTTTTGCGGCCTGCTTTCAAGGCCTGCGGGATCGACGCGTTGACGGAATTCCCCGTAAAGCCAAACGACGCCCCTCAAATTCATCTGCACAGTGCGAAGGAGCTCTTGTGGGAGCTGGCGGAGGTCAATTTCCGTTACGAGTTCCTCGCTCTCGATGCGCGGGCTTCTGGGCTGGATCGACCTGACGAGTGTCGCAAGTGTTTTGCGGGTGACGGGTTGATTGGGCTCGATTTTCGCGAAAGCCAAAGAGGACTGGCAGCATTGGGAGCAATGGATCGTCTGCCGTACCTCCTCTGCATAGCGAGTCTCATGCACGACTGGTCGGTTCCCTGCAAGCGACCCAAGGAAATCGACTCGGCGAAGAAGCGTATAGATTGGGATGCTGCAGGGGCTCGTCACTTGGAGCGGAAAGTTGCCACCTTCTACACTCAAAGTTTCTACGAGCTCTTTGGGCGAGCGGCGATCTTACCCATGCGCTTGGAGCACGAGATCGGGACTTAGACGATATGAAGTGGAATGCTTTCGTATAAAAAAATGTAGAATTTGCGAAAAAGAAAATGTAGAATAGTAATACTGTATCATATCCACAATCCTGTACGCTCCTGTATATAAATGCTGAATAACTGATTTTTTTCATCCACTTTTTTGTGCACGTCGAAAGTCCAAATTAGGAAGCGGAAGCGATGATGACGTTGTGGCGGTGTGCCATGTTTTGGTTTGTTAGGCTATCTCTTCACTCTTCCTTCTCCGCCAACTTCGCGTTGGTGCACCTCCCTACTTCGAGTAGGGTATATCTGGCAACTTCGTGTTGTTGTTTTCTTGCTATGTATCGACCACCGCATTGGCTCCTCTCGCCAACTTTCCGTTGGTGTACAACTCTACTTCGAGTAGGGTTTATCTGGCAACTTCGTGTTGTCCATTTGTACAAATCTCGATTTCTATGCAACAATTCCACCATCTCGACCAAATTTCGACATCTCTCCCTCCTTCGCGCTTGTAATATCAGCGCATTCAATCTCGATTTCTACCCACCGAATCGTTGAAGACCGTTATCTCCTGTTCGATGCCATATGTCCCCGCTGGTCGCTCGAAACACGCTACATGGGAGATAATGTGACGAAGCTCGACGATGAGCCCGGGTCTTGGATGCGCAGGCTTTGTGTAGCACAGGAAACATTTAAACCCTGGGCATGCGACGTATGGCGCTTTCGCGTTATCTGCAGGGCTCACAGCTGTATGCGGCTGGACGACAACGAAGGTCCGGATCTGTCCTTCGAGAGCCATGGTCCAGACAGATTCAATATACCCAAAGTCTTTCCCTCCGGTGAAGGGATTGTAGAAAGATATCGAGCTATTGGCTTGATGTCTTCCGAAGGCGCCGAAGAGCCGTGTATTATGCTTGAAATCGGTACGTTGTACTGCCCTGGATGGAAGCACTTTAACACCCGCATCCAGGAGGTCGAATGTGAGGTCCCCTGCACGGATGTAGGGAGGAGAATGGTTGCGGTTCCAGTAGCCCAAAATCATTTCATAAATCGTGACGTCGAGTATGGTTCCTACACCGTTGTAGGCGGTTTCTTTGCCAGGTGAGGGCTGTTCAAGTGTTTTCGAAGTCGCGCTAACTTGATCCTCGGGGGATAGGATTCGCATGGCCTCGACAACGGGAGACTTCGAGTCGGCTGTTTTGGAGCTATCGCTGATTGCTGCAAGCAACCTCCCCCGTCGACACATTTGGCGAAGCATCGTCAAGTCGAGCTCCCCTGTTTCGTGTAAGTTGTTGCCAATTGCCGTATGATGAATCCAGCTTACACATGTGGTTGTTCGTCTTGATTTTCTGCAGGCTTCCATTGTGGCTTTCGTACATGAATTCGGAGAGCTTCATAAGCGGACCCCACCATCGCATCTGCTCACCGTTGTGTATGGCGTAGTGGTGGTTGGGACGGGTCGTAAGACCAGGGAAAAGCGACTTGGAGGACTGAAGGTACCTGAGATAGTACTCAGTGTATTGTGGGGGGTCGGAGGGTGTCACTTCGAGAGAACAGATAATGTTTGTTGACCCAACGAGATCGTGAAAATTGGCGAGCAGCTTCCGGTCCTTTTGCGACGACGAAGGATGGTGCCAGAGCTCGGGGATAAACATGGGGAAGAGGACGGTGAACAGAACGAACCAATTATCGGCCTTCAGCTTTCCGTGCGCTTTCTCCCCCAAGTTCACGGGTGGTCGATCCATCCAGCTCGGAATCATGACAGCGGCAAGACACGTATGGATAAAGGCCATGGCCTCGCTGTCGAACACCTTCTGCGAAGGCTTCTCGCGCTCGTACTCATCATCATCTTCCTCGAAATCTTCCTCCTCCTCCTCGGTGGGTAGCTCCATCGCGTTGTCATCGGATGGAGGGATGAATAAAAATGATGAATATCGGATGAGGGAGTTTGGAGCGTCTCCTTCGATGGCACTATCCCTATGGAGGTCCTCAAGCTCGGCTTCGACGTTGTCCTCGTCCGCGTCCATCATTTCTACATCGGAGTCGGAAGACGATCCCTCATCGAAAACGGTGGCGCTGCGCGCCTTCGCATCGGAACCGATGCCCCATTTAAGACGACAATGATGTTGAAGGATACCTTCAAGCACGTTGTGCATAGGTCCGAGCACAGTGTGTTTTACGGGATCTCGATATGTCAGCTTTTTGTCCGACGACCAGCGACATCCGTGCTCCCGAAAAATCCCTTTGCGGGCCTTGTCCGTCTCGGCAACGAGCCAGGCCTTGGACCAGTAAAGAACTTCAGCTCCTTGCCGTGGCTCCCAGTTTGTATAATCCAGTCGATCAATTTCGCTTCGTTGGAGCTTGCAGTAAGAGCAAAAATTATGGGAGCGGTGACCGGCGAACCCCAGGGCTTTTTTGAGAGCCATGAGATCTCCAATGGCCGGGATAATTGCCGCCCGGTAGAAGTCGCCTTCGGGATGCTCGTGTGTTGGCACCATCTTCCCGTGCCACATTTCTTCAAATTGGTTCATAATGGGGTCGTTGAGTGCTGTTATTGTCGTGACCGTGGGTTCTTTCGGTGGAGGTGTTATTCCGGCGAAGTAAGCGTTCTCTTGGAGATGCCACATCTCATAGGGAAGATTAAGGCATACTGCGATCATAGCCCCGCAGGACGCTTGTCTTTCCGGCGATCTTGTTCATGAAGGGATTAAACCAGTCGATGTACCAGGTGAACACAAGATTATTGGGTCCGGAAGTATATGTTCCCAGGCTTTGCCACGCTGGGCTATCCCAAATGGATGTCATTTTGTTGGGATTCGGCCGGTGGAGGAGAGACTTCCGAAGGAGCTCCTCCATACCAGGACGAGATAGGAAATGCGACAACCAGCTGTGAAAATTTTGGGTGGAATACAAACGCCGGGGAACGACTTTGCGGCCTGCGCGAGTTTGCCGTTCAATCCAAAGTGGGGTATTGCAGGGGTCTGAGCCAGATGTCTTTCGGGCAAAGCAAATTTTTGGAAGGCTCTCGAGGGAGTACGCTCGAAAGCAGGTTGGGCAGCAAATGGATCGGTTGATTACTGGCTCAATGGAAAGGTGCGCCACTGCCGTGCGTACGTCTTTTGGAATGTTCTGATCGTTATCTGCCGCAGCGACCATCGCGATAATGATACCGAGGACTTTAAGAACTCGATTACTGGCATCTCGGCTGAGGCCGCATATGAGATGCAGCCAAGCCACTAGCGTGCATGCTAGAAACACGAGACGACGCCGGGCTGCGCCGAATCCTGGAAGAAGGAACTCAGTCGCTTCAACTTCCGCGCCAAAGGAACAGAACCGACCTCTGCCTTCGTTCTCAACAACTTCCAGAGCTTTAGGTGGCCTATACTCTACCACCACTGGCACCGGCGCCACTGCAGTGTGAGCCTGATGTAAATTATCATTATACGAACGGCTTCTAATCATGTGTGGATTCTTACCGGAGGCAATGTCTTGTCCTCGATGAGCGCTGCATCCTCCTTGTTATGTTTCGACACCGTCCCCTTGTGGTACCACCTGCCCTTCCTTATCGCCCCGTCCGCCGTTCTCTTCCAGGTTTTCGCCCCGCAGTCATGCGAGCGGCAGTGACACAATTTATAGTCTTTTTTGCCCTCTGGGTGTACGTCCAGGGGGTCTGGTATGTCCATGTTGGTGAGCGCTCGGACGAAATGTGTGGCTGCGAGCGCTGAGAGAGAACAAAGATGTCAAAGAACAAGGAAGGATCACGAGTGTGATTTGATAAGATTAGATCAAGACCAAAAAGGAAATGCCGCCAACGACAAGCTCAGGCGAGTCGCGGGTTCTCGAAGATCGACTGGTTGTCCCGCGTGTTGGGACCCTGCGCGAGCCGAGAGCCTTGGTCCTTGTCCCGCATCTCGCCGTGCTTGCTCCGTGTCCGCTTGCTCCCACCCAGCGGAGAGCCCGAGCCACTTTGGCTTGCCGACCGGGTATGCGGTTGAAGGATCCAATCCAAGAGACGCTGACGGCTCTGCCACCGCGCCCGAGTTCAAAGGGTTCCTGGCTGGATACATGCCGCCCGAAGGTATGGCCTTCGGTCCAAAGCCAGGAAAAGCCAGCTGCGTTGCTTCCTCCAGACGGCCCAGACGAGTCCCTCCCCTGGAACTGGTGCGGACCATCATATGTTGGTCTATTGGACCGATCCCGATGGCATCAAGAGGAGGTAGCGTGTCGGGCTTCTCTTTGCAGATCGACATGAATTGGAGGAGGAATTCTACACATAAGGATATTATCGGGTCATTATGTACATGATTTGGACACTGGAAAACAACTCGGTGCGCTTTCTAATTGATCTGGAAGTATCCTTTCCTGACCCATCCGCCCACCCCCATGATTTTTAGCCAATGTTGAACGATCTGATCGACACCGCTGAAACCTCCCAATGTCGCGAAATCGTAGAATTCACGATGTTCTTTGTGACAAGCACATCCGACGAGAATCGCGGTAGCACCTCTACGTTTGAAATCGAGGTGGACGGCGCGCTCTGGTAGGCCGTGGAAGTGAGAAAGAGAAATTTCAAAACATGCTCACCCAATAGCATACGATATGGGCAACTGTAGGACGCATACCAGATATGCGTGTACGTTGGATAACAATTCTGATAGGCCCGCTGGCGTACCGAAAGATCCCGAGCGTGGCCTACTTTGATTTGAAGGGCGTTTAAGTATTGCTGGGCCGTGATTTTACCGGCTAGATAGTCGTCGTGGGTGCTGGTCAAGACGCGTGCGACGATGTAAACGACCCCGGGGCCTTCGTTTTCATACCGGCGGACGCAACTGCAGAAGATTAGGCCGAAACGTTTGAGAAAACGCTACGTACATGTGCGTATCTCCATCCCTTTTCAGCGTTCCAATAACAGCCAATCTTGACCGTTCACTCCACCAGATACGATGTCCCGGTGTGTATGCATATGGCATGTTGCCGGTAGTTCGGAGGACAGGACAGGATGGGAAGCAGAGGATTGAAAAGAGGTGGAAGAGCTAATTCGACGAAGTGTGAGAAATTGCGATACGGCCGTCTTCCGCGCGACCACCTCTCTCTTCGTACCACGACCACCACAAACTCACCGGATTCTCGTCTTGGGGCGGAAACTCGCAAAGATGGGAGAATAGTTGGACAGCGAGTACGTCCCTCTTTCCGCTCCTTAGTTTTCTTTTCCCCATATCCGCTCGCCGACGCCTTCTCGGAACCGCACCCTTCTCCTAGTGCTCGGACGCCGCTTGCATTTCGCCATCGAACTCACCCTTCACCAAAACCTCCGGAGCAGCCCGCTGATGATCCTCCTCGCCGCAAACCTCGGTCTTCACGCCCGCTTTCCGCGTCTACTTCCCCGCGCGCCACACCGCCTTACGACGTGTCCTCGCGCTCATGTCCCTTGTCTCCATCCGCGTCCGCCCTCGCTACGCCGTATCGGCGTCGACATCTCGCCTGCGCGTTTCCGCCGTTCTGTGGGCGCCAACTGCACCCGAAACTTTGTTCCGGCGATCAACCCTTCTCGCCCATCTCTCGCCTTCACTCCCAGCCCTCGGTCGCCGACGTGGACGCCTGCGCGGCAAGTGGCGCACGATATACCGAACACACGACGTCTCGACGCTGACGTGGCGCCCGCGCCGTCCCGGTGACATAACGCAGTTGCGCGCAGCGCAGCGCTCGCGCGGACGCGAGCAACCTTCGGTGCGTGCTTTGCTTTTCATGCTATCTACTCTTCTGATTCAAGGGACAGAGATTCGTCCCTTCCGGCGTCTCAGTCTCGTCGGCCCCGACCACACCTGCCCACGTCCGATCTCGCCACGCGCACCGCTGGATGTGCTCGCTCGCCGATGTAGGCGTCGTGGGCGGCCGGCGCCTTTTCTTGGTGTAGGGCAGTGGCGCGCGACGCGCCACTGGAATCGACATTGACGCCTGCGGCACGCTGACCCCCTTCTCGTCGCCTTCTGCGTCTGGCTTGCGTGCATCATGTCCCGCCACATGCCGCCTCCGCTCGGATTCCTCAACTCATCGTCTAGTTGCGCACACAACTACCCCTGTAGCCCCTTTTCCACCACGTCCACGCTGCGCTGCCTGCCAGCGTCATGTCCACCTGCCGCGGTTACTGGACCGCTGTGTGTCCGGGCGTGGCGCTGGCGGCGGCGACTGGGTCCTGGGACTTGTGCGCGATGCTCCCGTACTGGGCGAATTTTCACCGCGCTAACCATTCGAATATCTTTTGCTAGCTGTTACTTATCTTTTCTACAATGTATAGTTAAGTTATTAAACTTCTCTTTGTACCCTCTTAAATATTCCTTTGCTGCGATCCGGGCAAATTCGTGTACAATCGCTTTATTGCTTGAATTTTGTACGGAAACAAATGTGGCCTGAGGCCACGAGGCGGCAACGTGGCCACGGCAAAACCCGGCCGCTCGACCAAAGCGGGTCTCTGCCAAACGACACTAAAGCGACGCGTGCCAAACGACACTTGGTTGCCCGCCGTGTGAGTTCAGATCCCAGAAATAATGCTGGGCGCTAAAGTTGGCGCTAAATGACGGCAAAATGTTGGTGGAATTGGAGCGCTGACTGCGAAGGTTGAAAAGGCTTCGGACAGACGGACGGACAGACAGAAGTTATTTTATAAATAGGATGATAATGCCAGTGGTGTTGATGAAGCATGACTGGGGATTGCCACAAGGCCGGAGATGTGCCAAGTCGACATTGACAGACGGCCGGAACGACCAGCGCCAGAGTCTTGTAGTTCCTTGAGAAATTGACTAACACGATGTTCGCGGTTCGCAAGGAATGAAAGAACAACCGAGACCAAAACTCGCGAAAGGATCAGTCAAAGCAAATTATTTCCTGTGGCAGTTGTGGAATACTCCTCATCATCCCAATTCAGGGTGCTAATGATCCCGGGAAGCTCCACCAAAGGCTAGACAGAGTTCTTTCTGACCTGGAATCGTTTCCGTTTGTTGTGTCCGTCAGGGAAAACAAAAATGAAAAGCCTGGAGCGTTATCGTAGCCTGGGACTCGAATCTGTAGAGCCGATTAGCCGATGCACATTTGAGGCATACGGGTCGTGGATAGAAGAGCACCAAGCAAGCGTAGTGGAGCGCGCATGAAGAGTCGATAGCGGATATTATCTGTGACTGGCTACCTGGCCACTTGGGCTAGCTGGCCACTTGACTAATATAAGACCATTGTATGGATATTTTTCCTGGACCTTGGTCGCATATTGAAAGGCAAGTATGGACGACCTTGAACACCGAAAATGGCGTGGTTTGATGGACTTGACGTGATGCTGTGGCGATTGCCGGACAGGGTGGGAACGCCGAACACCGCATTTTATGGAAAGCCGGAGCAACACGCTTTTTTAGCGAGATAGACGATGTCTGGATTTTTGATCGCCGCCCTTGCCGATAACCAGGACCCCCGGGACCTGTCCTGCCTAGTGTAAGTGTGTTTGTATGTGTGACCATCTTGTAGCGAATACAACCATATCTTCATATCAGAGAATGACTGGACACATTTCCGTCTCCAAAAATGTTCTTTCCTTCTGCAATTTCCCTTTCAAATCAGGTCAGAGACATCCAGTACAAAATGGCAGCAAGAAATCATACGAGGATGTCACAATTTGAGGATCAGTGAGCAGAGTCACAGACCTTTGAGAATCTGTCAGGCTATACATCGGGGGAATGAAATCAAAAGTACCTTGCAAGTCTGACAAAAAATACAGTCCTGTCAGTCTTGAAATATTGTGAGTGTTGCATGAAGCACAGGATTTCAGCAACGTGATAAAGTTCTTCGCCATCGTCCAATAAACGATTGGCATCCCCATTGTGGACAAATTTAACAAAGATGTCCGATCCCCCTTCGATGAACTCCTCGACCAAATAGGTCCTTTTTATTGAAGACGTGTTGTGTATGAGCTGCTGGGATGTTTATCTCTCAAGCTTCTGCGCTGTTTTCATACTCTGGATGACACGTACAAGATACCCGGAGAGATTGATGCGAAATGGAGTAATGCACTTACCCTTGCCTGCAATGACTACACAATTGAATTAATCCCCAATTTGCAACTACTTCGGAATGGGGATGTTGTGATTGGCAGCAATGGATTATACAACATGGGTGGTGTGAACAATGGGGACAGAGCCTTTTCTGTGCACTGAGCTGATGTCCATGGACTATCACTGACCACCACCTGCTCTAGATTCAGAGCACTTGGCCAGATGTTGGAGGAGGATGAGCCATCAGTAGTGGGTGAGACTGAGGTCATGGACGATGACAACGAGATCTTTGTATGGTTCTCTGATGAGGAGTTTACGGAAGGACCAGACCTGGACGAGTGGTAGCCGTACCATTGGTGCAATGTTGAAACATGTGGTGGAAATAAATTCCAATGCTTTCCAGTACAGCCATCTTGTAAATATTATTTGGGTTTCGTAACTTCTTCCTGCTCATTTTGTGTTCATCTCTGCTTGTTGCTGCATCCCGTGTCGTAACGCACTCCACAAGTCGTTTTGTCCTTCTACAACTGCTGTTGAATCCTACAGACGTAGATTCGAATTCTTTTGGATAAAACAATAAGTTTGGAGACTATCCATACTAAATTCATACAGGACATCGTTTGTAGAGTGGAAGTTTGCCGACGATGCAGAGCCCAAAATGAGCAGGAAGAAATCACGAGACCCGAATATCACTTCCAAAACTGCTGTAAAAATTAACATTAAGCAAATTTGTAGCTATTTAAATGGCGTACTGTAATTACGAACTACTTTTCCTAATTAACGTTGTGGGGTCCTGGTTGCCGGCAAGGGCGGCGATCAAATTTCTAGACATCGGCTATCTCGCTACAAAAGCGTGTTGCTCCGGCTTTCCATAGCATTTCTTATTTTAGCGAGAGCACTGCTTGGACAGAACCACCGTTATCTCCACGACCGCTGCACCGATCCACGCCGTTCCGGGCTCATTCTGTTCTGCAAGAGCATGGCTACATGCTCGTACTCTCGAAATACTGTTTCAGTCGCAATTCGCGGCCCCAGTGACCTGAATACCAGTAACAAAGTGGGAAAATAGGCGTTGAAAGCCGTGGCATCGTCGACCATGTATCTTGTTCTACCGTCGCACTATGGTCTTGAAACTTGGTATGTGCATTTCACATGGCTAATCCATTCTCTTGACGAGGTTAATACATTTTTCTTTATTTTACGTCTCCGTCAGCCTGCACGACAATGCCCAACCACCACTTTGCGTGGCCAGGAATCTTCGAGTTTTTTGGGACCGATTGGGAGGGTTTAAGGCGAGAACAACAGTTCATCCAAGTTCGTCTCCATGCATCAGGACTAACCATCGTTTATTTTGGTCATGTCGCTCACTTTGCCTTTATACGGCTGTGTCTCGAATGCCCACTGCCTCCGTCACCAGCGGACTGATTGGGACCCTGGGGATGCTGGGGCCAATTCCGAGTTCACGGCCCCAAAAACACCTCCCTGGGTCTGTAAGATCGCGGAATATCGGTTTTGGATGGTCGGCACCGCCGTGAACAGCTGTCCGACGCGCCACAGTCAAGAAAATATGTAACAAAAACATTCTATAAATCTACATAAAATTCCTAATGAATAACAACCTTGAGCCAGATGAGGAGTGATTTCTGGTGCTTCCTTAAGTCTATTGTAACCCCAGAACTTGTCAATTGCATTTGTGGTTGCCAGCTGCAAGCCCAGCATGCGCGAAAGTGAGATTGATCAAGCTTTCCCACGCCTGGCCAGCTTCGGCGTTTTGGCCAGTTTTGGACTTGCCGCAGCAAAATATTCGCCGATTCATCAAAACATCATCAAATTGGTTGCGTCCGGTCATGATCCATTTACAACATCCAAGACTACGTCGTAGGTCCCCCAGATGCATAGAAAGTAAATGCCTCTGGTCATGAGATACGGAAAACCCTTAAGGTGGCCAGGTACCCAGTCTCAGATAATAAATTGTAGCAACAGAGACGCTGTGGCGGCAGAAAGGATTCAGATCTGGATCTTGAATCACTGAACAAAGGAGCGCACGGTGTATCCATTGTTCAAATACTTGATTGTATGGGATGAAATGCATCACATCAGTCCAGTGAGCACGAGCAAGAGCGTCTGCTTCCTGAAGTACCTCGTTTCTACTCGCGCACTGGTTGCGCCGGTTCGAATCCTTGAGTGTTGGCGGGTCAGAAACAACGTTGAGGAAAGGTGAGGGAACACGATTTGCGTTGCGGAGAATAGCATCTGCGTATCCTATGGAGCGAAAAGGGTGTCAGATGAATGCACGATGTCATACAGGGAGACAGAGAAGCTGTATAATTGTTTACTGCCCAAGCAAAGTTCCGGCATATCTTGTAGAGATTCTTGCTCAATCCGTAAAAAGATTTGTCTCCTATTTCCCTTCCGCTACAGCCTCTCTTCGCAAATCTCAACTTGCTTCAGCTGAACATCTCGTTAGGATGCAAAATTTGCGCCAACATGTGGATATCCATGGCCTGGGCTGGTAACACTCTCCCCTCCTGTTCTCATTCTGCTTGACTTCGGTCCGCTTTTACCCGCCAAGCTTCGTTCCCCGCGATTCAGCTCTCTTTCCGCCCATGTGGAAACTCCAATCGACAACACCGTCCCGAACGGTCTCGCACGCACCGCCACCCCCTTGACTCTGTTCAGACTTTCTGATTCTTCCAAAAAATGAAGCTAGAGGGAGACAATACGTGCGCGGTGGTGGACCAGAAACAATAAAGGTAATGTGCTCAAGTAAATGATTTCTTTCAATTCTGCTAGTTCTATTCTTTCATAGTCACCAGATTCTATTTCCATTGCATTAACAGCGTTGGGGCTGGATAATTCTGCAACTTCGTTGCCAACGGACCGGAGAAGTTACCCCTGGCGCCCACAGTGGCATGGCCCCGGGTAAATGCACTGACTGAGAGATGTCAGCAACCAGCCTGAATTTTCCCTGATAGAAACCTCACTGGGGCTGGGTGGACGATGAGAACGCTGGCCAGTTTGATGGATAGGCATAATTTGCTGGGTAGCCTGAAGGGTTGCTCTGGTCCGAGGGTGCGCCGTACGGAAACGTCGGGACTCGACTATAATCGTCGCCGGTGCTGTATCCGCGAGATGGGAGAGAATAGGGACCAGACTGAGCGGGGAATTGCTGGCCTGCATTATGAGAAGCCATATTTTGTCCCGGTCCTGGCTTGGGGTTGGCATCGAGCAATGGTTTTCCCCACGGGTTCGCCGACGCCAAATATGATGGATTGTTTGTTTGATGGGGACGGTATTGTTGGGCGATGTGTGAGTCAGCTACAGGAGAGGCTGGATAGCCACGCCAATCTTGCTCTTCTTCGCCGCTGCCTCCAACAGGGATGTATTCGCACTTGAGCCCCTTCTGGAGCAAGTGTGAAAAATCGCATTAGACCTGTGGTTCCCCGGGTCTTGGTGGTCAACTTGCCTTGACACACCGCTCACAGGGGGTTTCTTCACTGTCACTTGTTAAACACTGCGTGATATCAGCTTTCTGTGAATTCACAAAGGTGAAAAAAGTAATTTTCACCTTTATCTTCCTTTTGCGGCAGTTTGAACAGGCGAGAAAGACCCTTGTACGTTTGTACGGGGCAGGTTCCGACATTTTCAATGAGGGCAGGTGAAGTCAGTTGAGGCTTTATATTTCGTCCTGCCGCCCTTGCCCTTCGGTTGGATTGTGGCGTGCTCCACATGGCCAATTGAATTCCAAAACGGCAGCACAGAGTATGGTGGAAAATCGATTTGACAGCTCGTCCCTTGAAGGCGCTGGCATGGTTTCATCGTCATTGCGACATAATTTCCCTTCTCGTCGGCGTTGGATGAGCGGGAATCGCAAGAACATATCGCCGAGCCACTTGTCGCAGGAACAGCCCAAGTTTATACGTCTATCTACGGTGCTGATTCCAAGCGGAAGAGTGGTTACAGAAGCCACGAGTATTGAGACGAACTATAGTGAATTCCTCCCATCAGGGTCAGGGAAGAGATTCCGTACAGAGTATCCTGGTCCTCGATCTGATGCGCCGACTACCAATGTGTATTTGAGCCCACGTCAAAACGTTCCTTGCAGTACTCCGATTTGCTCATTCTCATCGAAATTTTTAGCTTCCCAGTTTCCGTATATGTTCGCGCAACTCTATGGTCGACAGGCCGCATGTTGTGATTCCCGTGGGTTCCAGCACTTCCAAAATTCGCACGTAACGACCATCTCGACCTGAAGAGTGTACCAGTGCGCGTTTGGGTACGGAAACAAACCCCGGAATTCCCCCGGAGGCATGCTGATCTTGGTTACTTATTTGTTCCCATCCCGCTGCAAGTCATCCAATTTTACAGGATACGCCTGGGAGCTGTTGTGGAAAGGTAAGCAAAGAGCACTTGTGCGCAAAGATAGCTCGCTCTAAGCCATTGTGCGATTCATCCGCCTCAACCTTGCAACGGAATAACATTCTTTGGTTTTCTAATTCGACCGAAATGGCAACTATGATAGTTCTTCAACTTCGAGATGGATGGAAAGACTCTTCTCATGGAATACAACGATTATTTTCACCACAACGGAAGTACCGGGAACAGGCGCTCGCCACCTTGTTCCATGGCGACTACCTTCTCAATGCACCACATCATGTTTACCGTGTCCCGCTGAGGTCGGAGACTCCAGGATAGTCAGCCAAGCTCCGGTGGCTAGGGACTGAGCGTCATCCCGGCTTTACATCCTCCGAACGCGGGAAGATATCCACACTGATCTGACCGGACTCCACGCGAATAGCTGCTCCCAGAAACTCCCAGAAAGTTTTTGAAAAAGTGATTAAAGCGTTTTGGGAAAATTCATATTATCACAGGCACACAGTGACACATGTATGGATAGACAGCTCATGAGTTTCACAGTAAGTATGATAAAAATCCGACCAATCGCCTGAGACGTGGGCAAGATGCAAAGGGTTGATTTGGTTCCAAAGGATGGTCAACTGCAGGCATTGGCATTCCCAGAAATTCGCGAGACTTCAAATCCAAGTAGTCGTTCTTTGATGTGTACAACCGTCGCTTTTGCCGGTTAGCTAGTGCGTCCTGTAGCGCCCTATTAAAACTTTTCGGCTGCAATGATCTATTTTTGATGGATTACCGCTAATGTGATTGATCGCTTGATCTGTTCAGCCATTTTGCTTTGATCTTTTGTTCCATGCCGGGTTGCCGCTGCCCATATCACCGCTCTTCCGCTAACCTGGATTCAGGATCATTTCTCCGGTTCCACTGTCGGGTTTCACGGGCCAGGTATTCACGGAGCCGTCCACACCTGTCGCGTTGACCAGCTCTCATTGGGCTGCATGGGTTTGGAGAATCTCTCGAGTTATAACACTTGGATTCAGATTCTACTTTCTTAGCGTTAGTAACTTGGTTCAAACTCAGTTTGAGGGGTTCCGTCATCTTACCGTTCTGATATTCAGCGTACTACACTGCTCATATGAACGGAAAATCTCCTGAGCATCTCCGTCATCGAAGTTTCCTAAACTGCAAGGTGACACTCGAAATTTGTCAAACTTTATCATGAAAAATGCGTAGTGTTAGGAAGCTTCATGGAATTTTACACGTTTAAACATATGACGAGGGTTACTTTTTGTTTCGATGGGTCGATAAAAAAAAATTATAATCGCTTACATTGGTTCACGACTCCCGCTGCGACGCACAGGACAACGCACACGATGCCGGGCTTGATTGACAGGTTGACAGATTGACAGATGCACCGACCCTTCCGGCAGGATCATTCAACTCAAATTGGAAACTCAGGGACGGTCCAAATAACAACGCAAAAAACAAAACTCCAGTAAGCGGCGGTTTCTGTCCACGAAGAATCATACGTGAATGCGGACATATGAAACTATTTCGGTAACTCGATTGTCCGGCATGCAGCGCTTAAAAAATTGTTTTTAAAGTTCGTGCGAGTCTTTTTACATTCAAACTACTGCATTTCATTGTGTGGATTCCGATCCGAGACGAACGTATTCAGACGCATTCACATCTTAGTGCACCTCAAATTAACCTCATAGCCTGTCATGCCACCCAATTGCTGTCACCTGGACTGGACTCTGGGTTTGAAACTCGTGTAGTGTTGGCTCCTGCTCACTCACGTCCTATATGCATTGGCTTGTCTATTTACCTTGAGAACCAGACCGTAAAAAAAAACTTATCATAATTGAAGAGCACCTTCTCGCCCGCTTTTGACAGTGGTCGCGCTGCGATGCAAGTGACTCATGCATGGATATCGCACTACACTCGCTTGCATCGATGCCCGAGTATCTGATCTTCATTATTGACCATGTGGGCTGCGTACATCTCGACTGAGTGCAACGCAGCAAGAGATGAAGTAGAAGAGTCAATGCACGAATGGTAACAAGCATACATAGAGGCACCTTCACACACCGATTTGGCCGCACTCCATCATCGTTGATCGGCCACGTATCGTTCGCCGCACATGTCCCGTCGATCGAGGGCGTAGGGTTTAGCTCGAACAGATGATTTCGCCGCGGTGCTCGGAAATTAGCCTGCGCACACGAAAAAGGAACATCCAGGAATAGTCGGACGACGTGGAAGGACGATGGATGGATGGACGTACTCACGTGAGTCCGCAGAGAATATATTATGGGCTAACCAGATGATTGGGAAGGCTAAATCTGTACTAACCCTGTATTATTTCGTTCAAATCGACATGGGCTGTGACACGTGACCCTTTTGACCTATTCGACATTTCGGCAGAGGGTCCGGCAGAGCGTGGCATGGTCAAAAAGTTCAGTAATGCCTCCAAATTGTAGGAATGACTTCGGACACGGTCTGAGAATATATTTTGACACTGTGGGTGCTCAGATGATTGATTATAGCCCGGATTTGGCACATTGGACCGACTCATTTTTTCATTCTTTGACGCCAAGACTCCATGCCGAGAGAGATCAAGAATATTCTGATGACCCTGATCCAATGTCCACATCCTCGGCGGATGATGACGAGGCACTCGACGGCTGCGAAGTCTCGTCGTTTCATTCAACTCTACTGAAAGAATGATTGAGGATTTATTGAAAACATCGAGTCTGATGTTCAAGGGTAGTGAAATCAATTGCTGCGGGCCAGCCGAAGTTTGTCTCGATTCAGCCATGTAGTGGACGGAAATGCACTATGGGCTGCAAATACTGTACTATTTCGTTCAAATCGACATAGGGTGTGACACGTGACCCAGTTGACCTATTCGACATTTCGGCAACCACCAAAATTTTGCGTGACACCTCGAAAAATTTCGACATCCCACACAAAAATTCTCGTTTTTTCCGCTTTTTTTGAGCTCTTTTGGCAATTTTGGGACCCGCGTGACCGCTTGGAGGTTCGGCAAAGGCTTGCGTGACGCGTGACCCCGACTGAAATTCGTGATCGACATAGGGGTGCGTGACACGTGACTGCCGAATTGAATGAAAAAGTACAGTATTCAGATTAGCTGGTTGTTGGATATAATCAGAGATCGAATGAAGTGAATTGATGAAGGCATTGCTGGTATTGAAAAACGGATCCTCTGAACCGATACCAAATTCAAGGAGCCAGAAAAATTTGAAATAAATCATTTCACCAACTCAAAATTTACAGGGTAGAGAAATGTGCCATCGCAACCAAAGGTTCAGCCACCCGCCTCGCAGAGGCCTAATCTCATGTCATGGACTCTTCTCTCTGCCAAAATGCGACGGCTTGCTTGTGCCGCTGCTCATGCCAGTTGATTGCCGTCACACAACATATAATCCTGATTACATTCGGCTCGTCCGAAGTTTGTTTGACTTTGCCTCATAAATATTGCTCCTCCAAACCACTTCAAATAGTTTCCTTAAGCCTTTGACCAGCCCGCAAAGAACCTGAGGGACTCATTCTCTGTGTCTGAAAGTCATCGATTGAAACTGGCAAGGCTCGAGACCAGAAGAGAAAGAGGAGGAGGAAGAAAATACTGGCGTCCTAAAATAGGCCGCGGGAAGCTCTACCAAAGGCTTGTCTGAAGAAGTGGCTTTTTCAGGCCGAAAATTCGTGATTTCTTTGTCAGAAAAGTGGTCCAAGATCCGCCAGCTTCGTTCGAAAAAGTGGCTTTTCGAGGCGGTCTGCGAGTATTTTTCAGGTCCAGCGGTACGATTTCCAGAGTGATTAGAACACCAGCGAGGTTGAAAACCCCCAAGAGCAACAGTGGCTACAATACATTGTACATGTCTTGCAGCGCGAAAAATTTCTTGAAATTTTATTACTAATATTAGATTTGATTCGACACTTTTTCGACACATGACGACCCCTGTCCAAAAAAGTGGCTTTCTGAGACCAGAGTAATGTTGCCGCGACTCCAAAGTCGAGTTGCTATGAAGTCGAGTCCCCATAAGTCGCTGGACTCAACTCAATCACCAGAGTCGAGTCGAACTAGATCAACTCAAGTCGACTTCAGTTCGACTTAGTCGACTTAGTTGAGGGAGTTTTTTCTTGATCGCCTCAGTAGGGTGTAGGGTAATGTCAAGGTATCAGGGGGAAGGTAAAGTAGTCAGAAAATTGTTATTTATGCCAGTACTACTGCTGACTGCCTTCCCGGCCAGTCGGGGTAACCTGCCACTTGGACAATATAAGAGCGTAGACCATTTATTTTGCCTAGATCTTGGTTGCATATTTGAAGCGAAGTATTGACAACTTCGGACACCGAAAATGGTGAGAATTGATGGTGTTGACGTGATGCTGTGGCAATCACAGACAGGGTGGGAACGCCGAAACACAGCATTTTCTTATTCCGGTCATAACAGGAAATTGCCGCTATCTCCACAACCCCTGCACCGATCGAAGATGTTCTGGGCTCGTTCTGTTCAGCAGAAGCATAGGTACACGTCTAAGTCGCCGAAAAGCATTCCCAACCCCAATCCGCGGTCTCAGCGACCTGAATACCGGCATCGAGGTGCGAAAATAGCCTTCAAAGGCCCCTATATCGTCGAAGATGTATCTAGTCCTATGGTCATGCTATGGTCTTGAAACTTGGTATGAGCATTTTACATAGCTGATCCATTGTTCTGACGACGCTTATACGATTTTATCGATTTTCTGTCCCTGTCAGTGTGCCTGACTACGCCAAACCACCACTTTCCTCAGCCTGAAAATTTTGAATTTTTTGTGAAGGATTGGGAGGATTCAGCGTGAGTCCAATGGTTTAGGCATGTTCATTTACATTTATTAGACCTACCACTCATTTATTTTGGCCATGCAGCTCACTTTGCCCTTATATGGATGCGTCTCGACTGTCCACCATCGTCCCCATTGCTAGATTGACGGCAATCACTGGGATTCTGTGACGGAAACTGAGTTTAGCACCTCCTAAACATCTCTCTCACACTCCACGACGACCACCTTCTGGTTTTGGACGGTCAGCGCAGCCGTGAAGACCCGTCCCATGAGCTATAATAGAGAAAATGTATAAAAAAATTCATCTTCATAAATCCGCGTGAAAATTCGGCATTAATGGCAAGTTTGAGGCAGATAAGAACCATTCTTGATGTTATTCAGGTCACTTGTAACCCCAGTACTCACCAATTGCACTTGTGGTTCAAAAGCAAGCGCAAGCACGATAGCACCAGCACCAGGGCCTTGTGTTCTAGAGGGTTGACGAGAACCAGGCTGCGAAGATGGGCCGGAACCTGATCCTGCAGGGGAGCCTACAGATTCAGTGTGTTCATGCCGATAAGGCTTGAGCTGCGAATTATTCCAGTGTATTGCACATATCATCAACCTCATTGCCGCCAAAAACTTTCTGCAGTCATGTGGGACATTAACTTATTTATTTACATCCTTTTCTTTAGCGTAGATTTCTTTCAATGATAATATTGGATGTCCAAATCAGATGTGTATATTTACAGTTTAGAATGGTGTTGCAAATGGACCCAAAGATCTTCAAGCTTTGGATCTATTTGTGTCATTGTTCACCGTTCCAATTCCTTTTTTGGTGTACAGTTCAGTAGGAAGTATGCCATGTGAGAGTGGTATGAGATCTGTCCATGCACCTTCTGATTCCGGCAGGGTTATGAAGCATTATCTCCAGTAATCAGGCCTGGAATTTGACAAACAAGCTAACCATGTTTTCCTAGGAACAAGTTCGATATTGAGGAGTTTTGCTCTATAGATGATGTTCAAATATATATTAGACTTTACACAAACAGTCTCATAGCACAAGAGTCTCTGGATGAGGCCATATAAATCCGGGATTCCAGCTTTACCATCAAAAATGATGGTAAAGCTGAGAACCGGGACTTTGTGGCAGTGCACCGGATCAATGAACCGCTGTTCCGGCTTCCATGCCTTCACCTAGTCTATTGGTGGACTTTGAGCAACTATCCTGGTCACATTACCTTTTCTGTGAAGCTGAGGGTGCGTTGAAAGGCCCAAAATAGCATGAATTAACCCTGTGTAGAGGTTCGAACTCATGCTAGCCTTGAACCAATACTGATGAAAATTCCCTGTCCAAGCACCGACCAGCCGCTGTCCGGCCTGTCAGGAGTAGATACTTTTGAGTACTTAAGAATGCTATCTACTTTCTATGCCTACCTAGCTGCACATGTCTGTTTCTTTCAGCATCTTAATACAGTTGCAAACCAGGGAGCACAACAATTGGCGTGTTCAGCTAATCTTAGGCCCTAATTTTGCCCAAATTACAAGAGCTATGTCCAGGAATGGAGCCGCAGCATGCAGAGTCCATGCTGCAATTTGCCCCTAAGGTTTATGGTTTATAGTTGCTGAGAACAAGAAGAAACATCTGATTGTCGGCATCAAAGGCTGTGAAATGCGACAACAAACATTGCAATACCGAGGGCCCCACAGGAGTTTTTTGCACAAATCTTTTTGCGGGCAGGATGATGTGATGCACTACTGCTACTGTATAAATTTAGGCCTGGTCAGGCATGCAGAAGGAACAAAATTGCTAGTGTTGTTGCTCTTCCCAGTTAAGGACTGTACTTGTACAAGCCTATGAGAATGGCCAGCTTTGCATTGTAATAACTGAGGTAATTTGGGTCTGAGGGGATATGAGGTATAGTATTAGGTAGTTCTCATTATACATAACCGTTAAAATAACCGACTCAAGTCGACTGAGTCAACCCCAAGTCGACTTGTTGGACTCCAGAGTCGAGCCGAGTCGACTCCATTGAGACGACTCGACTCGACTCAAATATCGACTTTTGAGTCGACTTTGCCCGACTGAGTCGGAGTTTGCGGCAACATTAGACCAGAGCACCCAAAACGAGTGGATTTGTGAAGACAATTTTCCTGACAAGCCTTAGGTGCAGCTTCCCGGGGTCTCTTAAACTCTGTCCTGGTTTCATTCTGGTGACTTTTAATTCTGGCCCCCACAATCTCAAGCTTTCTACCATCTCCTACCGGCATTGGCCGGCTAGTTTCCTGATTTTCGGATCTTACCTCTGTAGTTCTCCGAGATTGTCAGATTCTGCTTTGCTTGTTATTGGTGGTGTATCTGAGCTACAATTTCCTGGGCATAACTCGATAACCCATGCCTGAATATGTAAGGGATGCGTGTATGATTTTTTTTTGCCACCAACCTGCCTAAAGTTATTTGTAAATATTTTCTGTATACTTTCTCGATATTCCGGTCTTGGTTATTTGGTTATGCTTCCTGTGCAAGTGAACAAGCTCATGTCTCCTTCAATGGCCATTTGCTGCTGAGCTCATGTCCATGTGCCGCTTTGGTACTGCTTCTGATTGAAAAATCTGGAGCTCCAGAACCTTCTGACCAAGAGTAGTGCAAGCTGGTTGACGCACTAGCATCGACTGAGTGAGTCTTGAGTCACCGTTGAATTTGTCCATTCATTGTTCTTTTTCTCAGAATTTTTAATCAGTGTTGGACAGTTGGCCCAATGCGAGCTGGTTGACACACTAGCATCGACCAAGCAAGTTTTGGGCCGCTTCTGGATTTATGGTTCAAAATTATTTCAAGTTGTGCTGGAGTAAGGATTTATCCCTGCTGTATTTGGTAGCGGGCCATGCTGCTCGCCGGCCCTACCAGCTTTATTGACATAGGGGTGATGTGTCACACGTTTTACCGATTTGACATTTTAGCAGCCACCAACTTTTTGTGTGGCACCTCGAAAATTTTTGGCATTTTGGGTGATTTTGGGTGCTGTGTGATGGTCCAGAGGTTCGACAGAGGCTCGAGTGACGCGTGCCTTCGACCAAAGTTCGTGATTGACATGGTGATGCATGATGTGTGACTACTGATTTGAAGGGAAAGATGCAGTATACTGGCTTTTGGTGACACAGAGATGATGCTCACTGGCAGTCAGATGAGGAATTTAGCTGGATTTTGCCACGAACTTTGGTCGAGGTCACGTGTCACGCAGGTGTTTGTCGAATCAGTTCAGGACCTTTGATTATCCCTTTCGAGGTTAGATACTAAGTCCAGACAAATTTTGATTTTTGGCTCACTGATGTCAGAGTCAAGTATGGACAAAACTCCGGTTGGACAGACAAAGGTCAGAGCTGAAGTCAGGACACCAGAGTGCAGCTGGGCAGAGGTCAGATCGAAGTACGATCTCCCGATCATCCTCATTTAGCATGCTTTGTATCAAGCCACAGAAGGCCATGACCACAGCTCCATACTAAGGAAGTGGTCTTGATACACTTTGACAATACACAATGGGATGAAATATTTGAATGTTAGAACTAGAATATTGTTCAAACCAAATTCACATTCCATCTACTCGGTATTGCGTAAAGTGACCGGAATTTTGATTCATTGGAAATTTTGTGCCATATTTCTCGTTCAAAGCAAAGTGAGCTACTACAAGTTTCTAGTATCGTGTGTAGCCACCCACTGCCTCGATTACTGCATCTATCACCCGTGGCATCCGGCCTGTATACTTGTTAATTTCGGCTACATCCAACTTGTCCCATATGTCCAAAATCGCCGCACACAGCCCTTCGTACGTCGATGGAAGCTTTGGAAGGTCTCGGAGGTGCTTCTTGAGAACATTCCAGACTGGTTCAATCGCATTGACATCGGGGGATGAAGGTGGGTGAGGGAAAAGGGGGATATTGTGCTGTGCGAACCATTGTTTGGTTGTCTTTGCACGATGCGCCGGTGCGCCGTCCTGTTGAAACACGAAGTTTGGACGTGCCTCCTTCATTTTTTGGGAAAATTCAACCAATGGCCCCTCCAGCACTTGCTCCCGATACCGTTCTGCTGTCAACCCGCCTCCTTTGCCCCCGGGATATTCAAGAATGATCAGCGGGCCTTCGATGCCGTTCATGATGCATCCCCAGACCATGCATCGAACAGGCGCCTGTGTGATCTTCGGAACACAGCATTCATCAAGAAGTTCCTCCCCCCGGACTCCTCGTGACCCAAACCCGTCCCTTGTTTTCGCCCAGAATCACGTACACTTCATCTGACCAACCCACGCCATTCCAATCTGTTTTCGTCATCTTCTTCCGCTCCTGGGCCCACGCCAATCGTTTGGATTTCATTGCAAGTGTGAGGTATGGTACCTTTTGGGCCACGTGCCGATGCATACCCTTCTCGGCAAGGACCTTCCGGACGAGCGTGGCACAGATCGGCGGATTGTGTTCGTTGCCGATCTCTCGGAACGGCTTGCGGCGGTTCTTCCTCGAGGTTGCAACAATATCCTTCTTCTCGTCCTCGGAAAGCTTCTGCGGGCGTCCGGAGCGTGGTTTATTGGACGTCGAACCGGTCCTCTGGAACTTGTTCCAAAGATCATAGCCCGTCGATGATGCAATGTCATACATGTCGAGAGCTTTCGGGATGTCTCCGGTGGCCTCAACGGCACCAATGAACCGATTTTTGCGTGGGGTGTCGAGCTGACGACGACTCGTCTTAGTTCGTAGCTCACGAGGCATGTGGTGGTTGGTTGAATGACGTGGTTTGTATTGTTTTGTTTAATTCCGGTCACTTTACGTGACACCGAGTACATACTCTGTTGAACATATTCTTGAACATATTCTCATCCATCTATCACCATGGACCCAAATTACGTTGACGTCAAGGACGACGACCAGATTACCTGTCTCGCATTGTGAATTCCAACATCTTTGGAATGCCATTTCCCTTCCGAAAACTTGCTGCTCGCTTGACTTCTTTTATATGACCTGCAACCCATTGCTGTCGAAGTTGAGACAGGGACCACGTCGAAATTAGTGCCACAGCTCAGCAGATTTTCGATGAACTTCGGGAAGAAAAGGAAATGTTGGGGAGAGCAGTAGCAAGCTTGAACGTGGTTCGGCGCAAGGGGCAGGCTAATGCTAATATCTTGGAGATAGAGGAGAATGAAGAGGATGAGGAGTAGTCAAATAGAATTTTTTTCCGATTTCTTCCCGATTTTTGCGTCCTTTTTTGGAAAGATTTGAGGTCAGATCCCGAATCCGGCCAAAATCTCGACGGACCCCAGGTTAGGTCCGGAATCCGGACAAAATCTTGCAGGTGGGCGAGCCCAAAAGTCCGGACAAATTTTTTTCAGAGGGCAATTTTGGGATCTAACCTCGGAAGGGATAATCAAAGGTCCTGGGGCTTTCTACAGTATGTTGCAGGTGGAGATTGGGGTGCACTTTATGGATGGACTTTTGCAAACGGGTATGTCCAACTTGTGCTGAAACACCGTTCATCTTACCAGTCTCGCCAGACCCCCACTTGAGAACTTGATCCCATTTCTTATCGTGTTGCCTCCATCCACTGAATTGTGCTCGCTCATTACACGCATGAACCCCAATTGGATTCTCCGTCAGCACCTTGGTGAAATTGAAGACATGCTATCTTGGTTGAAAGTCAGTTTCGACCCCTTTTGACAAGAATCCTTCTTACCTAATGTTGTTGCAACTCGACAAGTTGAGTCGTGACTTGGCAAGTCAACTTCGCACCACAATCGACTCGATGATGAGCCTGGGAAATGACTATACCTAAACATGCAAGATTTTGCGTGTTTCTGTGTAGTTATATCTCAGAAATGCTTATATCTTACCTTACATCAGTGTTGGAATTAACCCTTAAATGTTAACTTGACTTAAGGGTTAACTTGGGGTTAACTTTAACCCTTAGCTTCAGCCCGTGTTCATCTTAACGGTTAATTAAGAGTTAATGATGGCATTACATTATATTTTCAAGCACGTTATAGGTGCTTGGAGGCTGGTTGCGAGTAGATTGTTATGGGGGATCAAGTGGAGACTGTCTTTCACTTGCTTTCAACTTTCCAAAGCTTTTTGGGACATGGTTCTTCACCAGTTGATCATCGCATCAAGGTCCGAAATCAATCACATCATCGGCCGAAGTCCGATTGCCAGTCGCAGCAACTTGCTGATAGAGCTCTGGACAGCAGAGCACTGTAGCTGAGGGAGAACTGACAGATAGCCAAACCAATCAGTATTTTCGCACTGGCTGGAAAATTATTTTCGACCCTTAACTTCACCCTTAATTTGCACCATTAATTAAGGGTTAATTAACATTTAACCCTTAACTTCAAATTTCACCGTTAATAACCCCTTAAGTTCCAACACTGCCTTACATATATTGCCAATACTTTGTCTCTGGGTATACAGTTGAGCTATAATCACAGAGTAGCAGATGTGAGGGTTGGGGAACCTGCCCAAGCATTGGCAAGCACTCGCCCCAAAACATGTAGGGGTTCGTGTAGCTTATAAACAAGTTAAGAGATTATTCCGACTTATATCTTACTATGAGATATAAGACCCAGAGTACTGGCACGAACATGCAAGGATATTAGGGCTTATTTGGAGTGTATACACGTACGCGTTAGCTCACATGATGTGCAGAGAAACCTGATGGGATTGATCTCACTTGGAGAAGCGCCGCAAGATAGATATAAGAGCCCTTATGTGGAAAAGGTCACAATATGGGTATCGTTCGGGACCTATGGTTCAGGACAACCTATTTCTACAGTCAGAATTGAAGGGAGACTTCATCTTAGAGGGTGGATATCGAGGAGTTGAGGTGTTTCAGTCAGGAGTATTGACTGATCCTCTGAATCAGCGGATTGCTCAGCCTCTGCACATGGTGCCAAGAGTGCTATTTTGAGCACCGACCAATAGCAATACCCGCTCAAGATCATGTTCAACGGATACACGGATAGTTGGACTGGGTTGAGGGCTTATTTCTCATTCCAAGGGTTCCGGTTGTGATGGCATATGATTTTGGACACTGTATATAAGTTATTGTAGGGCGTTCTGGGTAGTTTACAGAATCACCTGTGTGTTAGTAGGCTTAACGTCTGCATTTGGGATTGATCTGGGATTGGTGCAAGTGCATTGTCAGTTATTGGACTTTGACTTCGTGAAATCTTTGTTGGATATTAGAAGGAACGGTTTGTACGGTAATGCCCTTCGAGTGTGATTGAAGAATATATTGCACGTTTGCACGTTTTGCACGTTTTGCATGTTTTGCACCTATCGCATGGAACTAAGTCTTGGGGAGTCTGTTTTGCTGAAGAATTGACTCGTCTGCACTGTCTTGGCCTTGGATATAGTCTTGCACTTGTCTCCGGGCTGTCTTGCGTCTTCGGACACACCAACACCAACACCACTCTGCTTTCGCTTGTGCTGAGAAGCCTTATATCTTGTTCTTTCCGTCGTTGGATATAATGTTGTTATTCCTTGCACGACGAAGTGGTTGATTTCTCATCTGAGATATAACTAAACCCTTCCCTTCAACCTACATCTAGGCCCTGATCAAGGGACTGACACTCGTCTGGACTATTTCTTTTGCATCTCTGCTTCACTAGGGCTCTCGTCTCACTGTCTTTGGCTTATATCCGATGCTTAGGCTTATATCGGATTGCCTTTGACTGTTGTTTCGTGGGTCTGACATCTTTTTGAAATTATTCCCTGCATGCTGCAAGTCACTGAAATGTGGCCAATAATCGCCAATTGGGCTTCTCCGGTCAATTGTCAGTGATCCAGCAGGTAAATCACCACATACCTAGGGTATTTGGGATCAAATATCGCAACATATTGAAGTATTTGGTGGATTATATGATCCAAGACCTGGTACACAAGTTATCTCGCAGTTGCACCAAAGTTAACGCTGATTTCACGCTGTTGTCACTAAAGCGTGACATATGTCACATGGACGTCACGGACCTGGTCACGCTCCATCAAGATCGATGAAACTCAAATTTATGTGGCGGAAACCACCTCTGGTGTGTTTCTGAAATTTTAGGTAAAAACTCGACTTCAAGTCACCTGAGTTGACTTCAAGTCACTTGGCTTGACTCAGAAGTCGAGCCAAGTCGACGGCAGAGACTCGACTTGACCAGCTCAAGTCGACTCCCTGAAGTCGACTTGGGAGACTCAAGTCTGAGTCGCAGCAACATTACACCCATCCAGAGAATACCCTCTGCGCCGCAAGACTTGATTAACCTGTGGGATGACTATGTCTTCATGTCCTCGATGGTTGACCCTACTCCCTGGGCTGTGAGTCCTACCTGGACCGTGAGGCACATTCTCTCGCCCAGTCGCGAACTTTGTCAAATTCTCGTGGCAACAGTGGTTCTCCACCTGGTGATTCCTGGGGTCCGTGAGCTACTAGACATCACATGGACCGAGTTCAGTTGCAGTGTTCGGCCAAACGTCGCTAGCGATGTTGAACCAGTTCTCCGTGGTTCGCCCAAGGACGTCGTGAACGCATTGGTTCCACTTGAAATGCAACAAGCGGCATTCAGGGAGCTAGCGTTGAACTGTATTCACAGAGTGATCAAGCGGCATTTCCATGATGGTGTGGACGACAAAGTCGCATGGTTGGTGCCACAATCCAAAACTAACAATTTTGCTAACCCTTCGGACAGGTATTTTCTCTCGAATGTGCTTGACGAATGCCCTCCTTATGATACACTGTATCGCGAGTTTGAATCCATCCCACGTCGTGCAATGCAGTCTCAAATGTCAACAACAACCATTTAGCTACCAATTTTCAGGTGGATTAAAGTGAGGCCCCGAATTCTATTCAAGCGGAATCTAACCCAAGTATTTGTTTCTTTCCCCACGAGCAGTCCTTCAGTGATACGACACTGGCACTCCTGGCATGGTGGATACAAAATTTGTTAGACTGACTTTGGTTCCTGACTGCGGCATCGCAAGCAATCCGCGAAAATAAAGCATACGATGGATCACCTCGAATGGATCTTTTCTCTTTTTTGGTTCAAGTTATTCTCGTGCGTGTCTTTTAGCAATTTGACACACTGGGTCACAAAGAATGATCTACTCGCGGTGTAAAGCCGGGAATCTCCGGCTCCGATTCAGAAAGGTTCAGTAGAACATGATGACGAGTAATATCCGGAAGCAAAGCTAGCTTCCGCTCTTCCTCGCGAGATGCCTACATTCGGTGGTAGAGTCTGAATCAGTCCAAGAGCTGAACTATTCGAGCTTCGAGGTTAGATTTGGTATGGAGGAGATTCAGAATTCACTTCCTGATGCAGACCACGAGGCCCTGCACACCGGAAAGACAAAAGCCATCGACCCACACAACGACTGGTGATTGTCCACGACGGTAACGGGCGGGAATCTGGATTAGTATTCGATACTCTTGATTAAATCTACCTCGGTTCTATCCTCAGACAAGCGGAGCTCGTTCTGATCCTATGTGCGATCGCAAACTTTCACTTGACTCCTGACCAAGTTGAACATTTCTTTGGGCTCGAGGACGGCGAAGCACAGTTATTAGTTCGTGGTCGGCATTCCTTGGTCCAGCTTCCGTCGGAAGGCGATACGTTCGTCACTTCTGGATCTTCTCAAGAATCACAGTCGGTCCCATAGTTTCTGTGTTGAAGATTTAGATCATCGGATGGCTGTGCCTCGGTGCTTTCTCCGGAACCTTGCAGGTAGAGATTGGGGCAGACTCGCGTACGTTCAACTTGTGTGCCGAAACACTGTTTATTTTACCAGTTTCGCCAGCTGCCCACTCGCTCTCTTCATCCCATTTCTCATCACATTGTCTCCATCCACCAAACTGTCCCCGCTCATTGCACGCAGGATCCTGATTGGATTTCCTGTCAGAAGTCTGCCAATATTCGATACATGCTGTCTTGGCTCAAAGTGAGTTTCGATCAATTTGACAAGAACCGTTCTTACGCCCAGCCAGAAAATACCTTCTGTGCCAGGGGATCAGATCTAGTTGTGGGAGGACTTTCGCTTCATGTTCTCGATGCATGGCTGATACTACCTTGCCGAGTTCTCGTGGCCACCACATTGCGCCGAATCAAATCTGCAATGCTGCTCTTGGGGCTACATGCTCTGTGCTTACTTGTATTGGCTCTGAGACGTGCGCTGCGCTGTGTGTTCACTAGCGCTGCGGACTGTGCCACGAATTGATATTGGGGACGTCCATGTTGTTGTTTTCTACGTTTCTTCTTTCTTTCTCCAACATCTCCGCGATTCCTTGCTTGACGTGAGGTGTGTTAGAATTCCATTTCGTTTTCGTCATGCTCCGTTCCGTTCCAGTTTCCAAGCTAACTATGCGCGGCGCCAGACTCGGTGCGTACCTGGACTGAGCCTTGAGGATTTATGGTCTATTTGGATTTCTGTACATCTCCGAGGTCTATTCCAATCTACTGCGTTTTGATAGCCTCAGCTTTCTTCGCCTTCAGCTCGACGCTTGATCAACGACTTCACTTCTCTGAGCTGAGACGACGGGCGGCAAAGAAGATTTAATCCGCCGGTGATCCGCATAACATCTAAATGAAGAAATCGATGTGCGGATCGGGCGCGGAGCTGACCGGATTCAAAAAGATGTGGGTTGAGAACATTATGCGCTCTGAGTATCAAGTAACGAACTGGTAGAAGTTAGGCGATCGCATCACTATATTAATTCACAGTCCAGTTGAAACCCAGTTCCGATCCAAGAGATAAAGGTGGGCGTAAGTTGGCGCTAAGTGACCGCGAAATGTCAGAATTGAAGTGCTGATAGCGAAGTTCGAAAAGGCTTCGGACGGACGGACAGCCATGAGTTATTTTATAAATGAAACAAGTCGCTATGTGACATTACCAAAGCCAGTCGTGGTGTAGTAGTTCGGCCAAACGCGTTCAGGTGACGCGTGACGGCGGCCTGTGAACTCTGACAGAACCTGTGGAGAAAAAGAGCCAATGAAAGCAGCGGAAGGAGCGAAAGCCGGAGGATATCCCGCGCATTCAAATCGAATTGGCACATCCAAGTTGAGTCGAAATGTGGAGTGTCTAGATCCAAAAGATGTACATTTGAGGGTGGAGAGCACAAGTACAGTTGAAGGACGCAAAGCAGCGCGCTAGGAGCAAGCGAACGAGGGCGGGTGCGTAGATCGATAGGCAAGGATGGCTGATGAGGGAGATCGGGAAAGAGGGGGGAGAAAGAGGGGGCACAGGAGAAAGGGGCGGAGGTAAGAGGAGGGAGGGAACTTGGAACTGGAATTAGATCCAGGAGATGCGGGATGTTGATATTGTACAGGGTCTTGGGCGCTGCACACGATACGGATATGAATGCGGCTTAGGGTTTCGGCGAGGAAGTCAAGGAGCGAAGAAGCGAGTCGAGAGGCAAAACGGTAAAGCGGTATAGAGCACAGATTCAGAAGCACGAAGGCAGAGGACGCAAGATAGAGAACGTTCATGCGAAGGAGTCGATGGATGAGGACGCCGAGGATGGAGCTGATTTCGAGAGTAACGTGGTGGGAGACAAGAGTGAGCACGGGCGCTGATTGTTTGATGCGGAGAGGGGGCTCATATATCTTGGCGGCAGTGGTCGACTTGCTCTCGGCGCCGCACACGTCCGCAAGAACGCGGGTATGCAAGGATTGTGTCGGTCGCGGAGCGTGTGACATCCGCGCGCAGAGGCGGCGGACATTCGAAGCGCAGGTGATGCGACCGCAGGGAGAAAGGATCTCGAAGACGGTACGCTTTACAGCGACATGGATGTCGAGACTCGAGAGCAGAGAGCGTTCTGTGGCGGTGCCGAGTGACAGATCCGCTGATGTCGGGTGTTAGCGTGACCACGCTTTCTCTCCTCGCCACCAACGACGAGGAACGACTCGCACAGGCGGCGAGCGCTGCGAATGCTAGAGCTCGACTTCGCGGTGGCGACGTATAGCACACTCAATGTCTCGGTTCCTTCGCTGCTGTGTTGGTGTCTCTTCCGCCTGTCTCGCCCGCCGTCAAATCCGTCACCAGTTCTTCTCTATTGCGCCCACGACCCCGCTAGCCCCGCTCCAGCCCTCGTGTGGCCATATACCTTCGGAAAAGCCCCGTCTCTCATTTAGAAATCTTCCAGGGTGCCTTTCGTTCACACAAGTAAGTACCTGGATCGATCAGTGTGTCCACTCTGCGCCCCTCCTCTTCCCTCTCTCGCTCAATGCAGGAATCCTCGAGCATCGTCTCTTCCCGTGTTATCTCAATCGTTTTTCTGCGCATATTTCGATCGCACTTCTCCCTCCGAAAGTAGTTCTCCTTTAGTCGCTCCATCGGAACAAGTCGTTTGAGTCCACACACCAAGACATGCTCGGACTATGCGCAATCTTCGTTTGACTTGGTTATGCCATCCCCAAGGATGTGCTTTTCATTTGATCTCTCGGGCTATCAATGTATCCCCCTCGCCGTCTACAACGACTTCGTACGAGTACCTCACCCGCATCGCCCTCCGACAATGCAACGCCTATATACGGGCTACCTGTTTTGCAAGAGCAGCACATGGCCCTTGTCCCCCTCGCTTCCCCGAGATTCACTGTATTCCGTCCAACGTTCTTTGCTCCCGCGCCCATTCCAGCCATGCACGTCTCTTTTTCCCGTTCCCGGAGTTCGAACTCGGCTGCACTGCCTACACGAGCACTTGAATTATCCAGCGTCTCCTCTTCTCCAATCTAGGGTCCAAACTGGCTCGGAAGACTGTCTCGGCCACGCAGGATCTGCGTGCGCTCTGCCTTCAACCTCGAGTCTGAGCTGTAAGTGAGTCAGTTGTCTCCGAATCCCATAAATACGGCAAATGTCCTCGATATTGCGCGAGTTAGTCCATTGTATCCTATCGCACTAAGACATCAAACCACTCTACAACTCTACGGGCCCCGAGATTAAAAAAAACCAGGTGCGCCCGAAGTGAGTCAATGGGTCCGTTTTTTGTATCCGTATCTAACATGAGAGTCCAGACGGTTACGATTGGTTGTTCTGTGTCGTGCTGAGCCATCGCTTTGATATTCTGACCTTGGTTCACAGATATTGGAAGAGCACAACTGGAATTTCTGGCGTTATACATCCACGTTGAGCACGAATACCCATAAACAAGAGCATCAAATATGCAAAGGACTACTACATGCCATGAAATTCTATCCAAGAAGAATGCCCTGGCAAATATCTGGTCAAATTTCACGTAGCGGAATACGCCCAGAACCCCCTGATTATCCTACTCGCATTGGGTGGCGACCACCGGCAGTACATATTGAGCAATGTCGATGTACTCGCATCCCCGGCTGGTAATGAAATCCTGCACCTCCGATTCCAAAGTGGTGTAAAGTTATCCTTCCCGACGGAATTGTACAGCTGATAGAACGGAGCGGCTGGGTCGGGTAGATGTACGTCTCGGCATCGGGGGGGTGTACAGGACATAACCAGCCGCAATGGCATCATCCATCTTGGCCGTAGAGGTCGTGTAAAAATTGACCTTGGCTGCCGTCGCTCCAGAGCCGATAAAATGGGATCGTCAATTCTTCCTGGGTAAGGAAGACCAGGGCGGCAGACCTCTTGAAGGGAGTACCCAGCCGCAAATGCGCCGTTGATGAGGTTTACGTTTGTTGTATAAGGATTGGTGGTGTTTCTATAAGCTCGGTAGAAAGGGAAGACATCGACAGTATCTCCGCAGGTTGCCGCCGAGCGTCCCCGGATATCGCGGTGGGAATCAGCCTAGGAACAAGGTACTGTAGCATTTCAATTCGAAACGTACCGCAGTATCGCTGGCATTCAGTCCGGAGACCAAGCCGGCCACACTGGAAGAGAATATCGCAGGTAGGATGTACTTTATCGTAGCTAAGGAGACTGACATTCAGAAGAATCTGGTAGCGGGGATTACACACATGGACACACCGACGACTCCCCTCCCTCCGGCCGGCCACATGCGTTTGTTCATGTTCCGAAGGCGCCTGAAACCCCTGCAGGTTCATCGGCAGTCCGATTGGGTCCAACTCTCATGGATTTGCTGAACACGACGATCACTGATCCCGAGCCTCCTTCAACCACGGCTGATCTTGAAGCTCTGGAAGAGTTGTGGTTCAATCCCACCGATAATAACCTATGATCTCTCAGAGGTGGAACGTTTCGCTACAGAGGTTCCCGCCGTCCGAGCTCACGACAGCTTCAACATCGCGGAGTATGTCAAACTTGACAGCCCGTTACTGTTGAAGCTCATCGAAGGCACGGCACCGTCTCCGGACCCGGCGAAGCCATGGATGTCGACAACGCTGATGAAGGAGGAGCTGAGTGAAACGTTTCCGATTTTCTGTGAGCACTGAAACATTGTATGTCTCACGCGATTCATTGAAGCATCGAAACATAGCGTGTGCTACGGGTGCAAGGGGGAAAAGTGCTATGGAATGCGAGACGAATCGAAAACGAGGAAGTATGTTCAAGAGGAGGCAGGAGTGGCGCATGTGACCGGAAAATCAAGTGGAGCGGGAAGAAGCGCGAAATGGAGGTGGAGCGGTGACAAGTGAATGGCGGCGTGGCGCGCATGTAGAAACAAGCAAGGGGGGATCAAATGTGATGGTGGCAGGTGTAACCGAGCGAGACGTGAGTCTAACAACGGCGGATTTGAACCAACATGATGTCAGCGAACAACAACGGCAGTGGGAGCAGCCGAGCACAACGGGGCCCAAGCAAGTCTGAACAGGGTTGAGGGAAGCGGGTGCGGGGAGTAGGGTGTATGCAGGGTACACAGCAGCTGTAAATCAATGGATGCGCAGATGGAAATGCGTGAGATGAGAGAGTTCATGGGAGAAAGACGAAGGGCGTGGAAATGAGCGCAAAGCGTGAGCCTGCTCCACAGCACCTCAAGCGTGGCTGTGGTAGAGTCGCCGAATATAGAGGTAGAGGAAAATGGCGGTGGGTGCAGTAGCAAGGAGTGGAGGCGAGGCAGTGATGATGTGAGAGCTCGCCAGAGCGCCGGCATGATGGCACCACAAACTCGGAGCAACAGAAGAGGCTGAACGCAGAGGTGCTGATAAATGAGGGTAAGTGCCTAGGGTTCTGCCCAGCTTGCGGTAAAGTAATGCGCCGCGCCAGCGTGCAGCGGTGGCCACTTTGGGGATTCCGTAGTTCCACACAGAATGGTACCAGAACAGCATACACATACGCAAGTCCCTCACCGTGAGCAGCGTACAGAAGATGGGATATCCGGGGCGGCGGTGGACGCGGCGCCGCATGGCACCCGGCACCGGAAACAGCCAGCTGAGAGAGAGGGCCAGCACCGACAGGGGTACGAGAACCATACAACACAGATCGTAGAGTATTTCTGGAGAAGTTCCACCGCTATATGAGGCCCGATGCCCCCGAAAAAGCGAGAACAAAAACTGAGCACGCTGAAAGCAATTGCGAGCCCACTGACTGTTTCCGAGGGAATTTGAGCGGGGAGAGGCCATAGTATAGAAGAGAGCATGAAAGCCAGATTACAGAGGTCTTCGCACCCAGCAGCAGCTTTTATGAAAGAAATCGTCTGCAAGTACATACTGACAGTGTGACAGCCATTCTTCTGCTCTGCAGACAATTCAGACCGCAAAAGGAGGTCGAGTGGTTGATATAGAACATGACCATGGTCTGCGCAAAGGTATTGAGCCCGCAGAAGGCCAGGAGAGAACGGCGGCGGGTGGCGGGGAGGAGGAAGGAGGCGTGATGGCAAGCGAGGTGATTGTAACAGGTGCAATCAATTCGACCCATTTGGCACGCACCATGATGCGCCATCAATTGTGGCCGTCTCCAGGATCCAACGGGAGAGCATCGCCCCTGCGCTAAGGACCAGCAGGCGCATGGGCGGGTTGCCGGACGGAAGGGAGCCAAAAATAATGTATCAAATTTTGTCTCTCTCTCGAGACATTTGATGTATCAAGATGCGCACGGGACCCGTCCTCCGAGATGCTAGGTTACGCACGGGGATTCTAAGTTACGCACGGGTCGGGCCGTCCCGTAGGCCAAATACGGGCGTAATTTTCGCGCCCGTGGGCGTATCACGCACGGTTTGATGCCCTAATGGCTAGCCGGCTAGACACGGCTACCTTGCCAAAGTGGCTATGCCCGACGAGGTGGCTAGAAATGGGGCATTCTAGCAACATTCTAGCCGGCCGTTCAACGGAGTGAATAGTCACCAGGTCAACACCAGAGCCGTTATCCTCGTCAATTTAAACAAATTGGTTTCCATTTTAGCTGTATACGCTCGTAGTAGCGTTCACCGCGTACTACACACTTTTTCACCCTACGACAGTTCTTCCTGTTACTGCCGGAGCGAAGCGAGGGCAATTCTTGTCCTTTTGGACACCAATTCTCTCGGCTTCTCAAGTGCTCACTAAAAACATCATATTCTTTCTGAAAATTTCCACGCCTCGGAGGAATTCTCCGGATGGCTACCTGTTCCTATGCCGTTCGTTTTGGAAAAAAAAAAAAAAAAATCGGCACGTTGCTTTCGCTGTGATCTTTCTAGGCGAATTCACGCATGATCCATCATTGCAGCGAGCTGATATTTGTCTATAGGATTCGAGCTGGGCGGAACGCCCACATGTTGCGCAAAGTAGTCAATCGAGCGGCGTCCTCGCGTTACGCGAGTCGCGTAGAAATGCGGCCGCCGATCTACAACAAAACAGTACGTACTATCCACAGCTGGCCAACAACGTTATTGAGCTCTAGAAACGCCAGACCCGAGTTTCTGCTGTCGCACAAGACCGTTGTATTACGGGGTCCCCGCTACTGCATCTTTCCCTTCAATTCGGTAGTCACGCGTCACGCACCCCTGTGTCGATCACAAACTTTGGGCGTGATCACGCGTCACGCGGGCCGCTCTCGAACCTCCAAACCGTCACGCAGGCCTCAAAATAGCGTGGAAAATGCCAAAAAGAAGAAAATTTTAAAAATTTCCGTTCCCGAATGACGAAATTTTCCCGTTACCGAAATGTCGAATTGCTAAACTGGGTCACGCGTCACCCCCCATGTCGATTTGAAGGAAAAGATACAGTACCCATAAAGCTTTGCGTAGCACTAGGCTCAGTCAATGCCAAATCCATGTGTCACATCAGATTCACACTGACTATGTGGGGGCATCACGTTCATTTTAGCGGGAAATCGGGATTAAGGAACAAGCATTCAATTTTCGGATGCTCTGTACAACCAAAACTGACAGATGGGCGCCGATGCAGGATGATTCGGATATAAAATTGGCATCCGAGAGGCCAACCGACACATTGTGCTCCACCATTCCCCCCAGCCTAGCCATGGGACTTGCGTCAGCCCTTCACTTTGTACGTCGACCCTGACTCACAATCGCTGATGTTCATTAACCTCTGGAACCAGGAATATCCAGAGACAAGGCCGTTCCCAGCGAAGTGGCGTTACGGGCTCCTGGCCTTTGCGCTATTGGGTATTGCGGCCCTTGCCACTATCAATGTGTTTCTTGCCGGTCAGTTTGTGTGTCCTTGTAGTGAGGATACACCTATATATATCGAAGCCCAGGCTACGACGTGGTCAGTATCACGACCACGGATTTCACATCAGCCCGGAGGAGCCTTCTCTCCTGGGCCCCGGGGACGACCTTCGGGTGCGAGCCGCACCAGTTCCAATTGGGCGACACCTTTCGAACCAATATTTCTGCATTTTCGTACACCATCTTCGATATCGAACTTGGCAACACCAGTACAAGTGCGTCATTACAGGGAGGGTTTCTATATGGGAACGAAGACCTCAGCTCTTGCGATGTTATTCAATATGAGATTGAGGTCAAGCCCGGAGACCGCCTTATCACACCAAGTGTATGAACGTACAATCAGCATTAAGTGAAACCCGCTGATAGCTTTGGAAGGCGGCTATTAAATGCCCGCCGCCCCTTGGGTTCCAAGCTGTAACATCGTGGAGGCAAGTGCTTTATCTTAAAGCTTCGCACTTGTTGAAAGCTTCTTTCGCTGTCCAGCTATTCCAATCATCCGTTTCTTGGCAGCCTGTCTGCCGCTGCGTTCCCGGAGGATAGTCTAGCACGCGCCATCACAGATGGAATGCGCAATATCTCATGTGAGTCGTGGTCAAATCTGCCCGTGCAGTTCCTTTGAATCGATGTCATAGACGAGGCGTATTGGGATATCTATAGCATGGCTTACGCCACAATAGGCCCAGTGCCTGAGATGATTTACAAGGTTCTCGCCGAAGGCCCAGCCCAGTTGTGACCCAGATCCACCATTTTACTGCCACATTCCAAATTTCAGCTTGTATAATGCCATTGGCGTCACAGATCTTTCAGTCAACTCAAGCGACACGAGCATTAAAGCACATGTGTCAAATCTCGTCAACGTGATCACTGTGCTCCACGCGGCGGTCAGATTGGATTTGGGTCACTGGACTGCTGACAATGTGAGTTTAGAATCTCTTGCTGAGTTATCATGCATCATATTTTATTCCGAATTCTCCAGCTGTTTACGAACGTAACGTCCTTCACCAATTCAATTCAACCATTCGACATCCCACAAAATTCTTCCTCTGCTGCCGTTGTATTCTCGGAGAAAAGCCAGGCTTTCCGCAGTGTTGCCTCTTCAAAAGGCATGGCGTACGTGAATTTCACCGACCCACCGTCTGCAAGTCAGCGCACCGCGGCGGCCGCGATCAAGATACCCTACATATGCAACGTCATGAGAAGGAAACCGACAGGTAGTTTCATCGTCAGCGTACTATCGGCGACGTCATCCATGTTCTTGGCCGCATGGGGTGCATTACTCGCCGTTCTCTCGAGGATTGCGCGCAAGCAGCCAGGAGGTGCGTCTGTTGCTCCGGATTTGCGTATAGATTTGACGCGCCAGATTTCAGCCAAGAACACTGAGAAGTTTCCGTAGGTTGCCAATCAGTCTAGCCGAGGTTGATGGTAACCTACGGCAGGTTTGAGATGGAACAAGACAAAGACGCGGAGCAGTCCGATGATGACGACGAGTCAAGAAATTTTGTTGATTAATACCTTATGCAGCCCTACTTACCTGCTCTGTATACACGAGAAAGCTTTCGTTGAATCTAGATGAATGTGCCTTGACACTGAAAGTGTTGTGTGAACTCGACTGGACGAAAAGAGCAAGTGCGCTCACATGACTTGCACGTGACGTTTGTTGATGCATCTCCTCTTGACTCTCACCACCATCGCGTACCAGGCACAACTCGCGACTACAACGCAAACCCAACGGCCCCAGGTCCTGAACACAACGCAGGCACTCCTCCCCACAATTGGCCCTCGGATCTGTGACACGGAAGCACGCCGCTCGAGGGACATGCGAGAGGGAAGGTCGGGGGAGGTCTGACTGCGGTGACTTCGCTCAATACTTCCTTGGGCCACGAATCCAGCACTAACTGCGTGCGTTCTTTCCCTTATTGCTCAGCGCACGACCCCTGACTGGCACTGGCGAGGATCCCCCACTCGTCCTGGTTGATGCTGGCAATCCCGTGCACGTGGGATAGCTCAGGTTTGTCCCTTTTGATTACCTTCTATCATAACGTGACGCCTCACCCCCGACGCGCCGCTAGAGAGCGAGCCTGAGCCAGAGCCAGAGCTGGAGCCGAAGCCGGAGGGGGAGCTGGCGGGAGGAGGAGCACAATCATGCGCGCAAGGGCAAGAGGCGACACACATAAGCGAGGCTCGCAGCGCAAATTCGGCATGTACGTGCCCATCCTCTTTCTCCAGATCTCCAAGCTCACTCTAACTTCGATTTCTTTCACGTCCCGAGCTTCACTCGCCGCTCTTTGCCGAGAAGGACTCCGCGCTGCGTTTGCCCTGGACTGCATCTCCGCCCCCCCCCCCCAAGCATTTGCTGGATGCGGATGCATGCATGCACGCCTTACCGTCACTGCCCGACCAAATTCAGCACGGTATGTACATTTACATCTGCCGGTAGAGCGTCGTACTGACATTGCGGGCCGCTGTACACCTGCGCATACCAGTTTTATCGCTGGTCTCAACCCCTCAGCCACTAGGTTATCACGCCCGATGGCGGCGCCACATTGTTGCCGATGCATCGCGAGCGGTCAGAGTATTGTTGCTGTCCGAGTCCCCTCCGCGACTGCGCACGTCTCGCTTGTTTGCCGCCACCATTGTCGTGCACGCTGCTGCCCCGCTTCGCGTCAACCGTGCTCGCGCTGCATGGAACGTGAAATAGTGGTCATCAATGATGTCAAATTGGTCCTCACGATGGCGTGAAGCGTGCCCCAATGGGCGGGAGCCGAACAGGAAGCGTGGCCGAGGGTCGGTAGACCTTGCAAGAGCAAGGAGGATAGCTGCGATGCGTTGTAATGCGTAGAATAGCTGAATTTTATCAATTCTTTTGCCCTGCACAATCATTCTAAACATGGACGTAAATTAACCTGAGCTTCAATCTGTTGTAGTTTGGATTGTATGTTGTTTTTCCTTCTACTGCAGGTTGAACAGTCAACCTAGGCTTGGTCGAATGCCGTAGGTCGGCAATCATCCTCATCTTGGTTGTTTACACCTGCCCAAAGAGTCGAGTCGGCTATTGGTTGTTTATTTAAAATTTCCTCCTACAGAAGGTTACATCAAGTACATCCTTCACTATTAGCTTGAATAGCAGCCTCTGGCAGGTTGAAATACAATCTCCGGCAGGTTGTTTCCCGAGGTTGATCATCAACCTGCTGGATCTCCCTAGAGGAACAAGCTTGATACGAAATCTGTACCGTTATTGCACCCACAATGGCTAAGCGTTCCGGATGCCGGTGCTCGGAACTAGTCAGCTCCCTCGCAAATACTCGCCCCACGCCATCGCGGGAGTTCGCAAGAACGGCGAAGTGTGAAACTGGAGGGCATGGACTTCGGATGTAATAGCTGGGTGTGGGCCGTCGCAGGCGCGCGGGCGGTGACGAATACTTCTCGAATCGCTCTGTCACGGATCACGGAACGAGAGACTTGACTGAAAAGGCTATACTTATTTTATGTAACCGAATGCGGGCGCTGATATGATACTTATCTGACAGATAGCGAACGACGGCCTTGAGTCTTACGGGGCGGAGGACGGAGAATAGAGAGCCTTGATGCGGAGCGGACGACAGAAGACAACGCCGATGATGGAGTTCGTTTCGAGGGTGACGTAGTGGGACGATGAGCTGTTGTTCATTCGGTGGTCGATTTCACCTTGGCACTGCGAAAGAACGTGCGAATGCGAGCGGCCGTGAGGCGTATGACATCCGCGCGGGGTTTCCCATGCCAGTAGAAATGCGAAGCGGAGAGAGACGACGCGACCACGGGACGCATGGACGTGGCAGCAGAGAGGGTTTTGTGGCGGTGCCATGTCACATCTACGCTGATGTCGGGCGTTAGCGTGACGACACTTGCCTTGCCGCAATCAACGACGGCGACTCACGACTCACCCAGGCTGCGGGGATGTAGACGGTGCAGAGGTTTGGCTTTGCCGCCACTGCATCAGTCTGTCACAAGTCTGAGCCGCCCTCCCGAGCTCTCGTCGTTGCCTCCAGCGCGACTTTCGTTCACTACATAGACTACATAGCTTGCTCAGTGTCCCATCCGCGCTGCATTTTCCTCTCACTCGCTTATGTCGGCAATCCCACTCCACCTTTCGTGTTTTTTGAATTGTCCTGCAGCATGCCTCGTTCGCAAACTGGAAACAGTTCTCCTACCACAGGCTGCGGCTACCGGTTGTTTCTCCGATATTCCGGAAGAAGTTCTTGGACTCTCTCACTCGCTTAGTGTCCGCTCCGCTCCTCACCTTGCCTCTCCTCTCCTCCTGCGCTCAACCCCGGAACATTCGACTGTGGTCTCTCCTTCCCCTCCTTTCGATTCTCTTTTTTCCCTTCCGCCGCACCTATTCCGAAGGCAAAAGCAGTTCCGTTCTGCTACGCCACACGCTGCGGCTGCGGTTCGCCGGTGCACATCTCCCAACACAGCCCTACTTCCACTCTACGAGATCATTCTGGCTTCCGATAGGCCTGCGGACCGACATCCGTGTGCTCCGTTAGATGATGGACAGATCTGAGGGGCGAAGGTTTGTGGGAATAAGAGTACAGGTGACGGCGACAAACAGCATCCAAGCCACACCCGCGAGCACAAGTTAGGGTGCAAGCTTTGGCTCAGCTCCTCGCAAACACGTAGTTCGTGCATCAGATCGAGAGACGCTGGACGTTCATCTGGCTGATCTGGGTCGAACATGTCTGGCTCGATCTTCTTGAAGTACACATTCGGGTCCGAAATGGCGGTGGATGCAGCGCGTGTCGCTGGCGTTCCGGGAGGTGGGAGTTCCCCAAGGTACTAGGTGGGTGGAATGAGGGTTGACTACTCAAAAATTTGACGCTTCTCTTCAGGGGATGGGTCGAAGGTCCTTTCTTCCCACCGAGAGTAGTAGTAATCGCTGTTGTGTTGCCAAAGCACCGCAAGAAAGTCGAACTCCGGCTCTTCCTCCGGTGGAAAGTCCCATACAGCTGTAGTTCTGACGAGACGTGGTTCGGACACTGTGGAGGTCATCAAGAGAATTAAGATGAACATTGAAGCATACGCACTTCGAGATGGTGGCCAGGAACAAGGGCACCACAGCCACCGGTTGCCATCTCGTCTAAGTATCAACGGCAAGTGATCGGCTTCTCCGGCCCGTCCTGCGCAGGCTCTTGTCTCTGCATCTCCAGGAATAAGGCCAGAGGGCTGGCCAGTAGCAGAGCCTGCTACCTGAAATGTTGTTATCCATGAAGATTACTATAAATGCCGTCTTTGGTTCAGCGACCTACTGGCGGGAGTGTGGCACTGAAAAGGTCCAAGCTCGATTGACCATGGTCAAAGCGAAACTGCAAGGACAAAGCGCAACCGAGGCCAGCATTGGTGAGACAATAGAATTAACAGCGCTGCTAAAATTTGCTGACCTTTGCCAAAAATTTGCAGCTTCATCTCTAAGACCCACTAGTTAAGGGTAGCGGGGACTTTAAGGGGCATTGGAATTTGTAGGTCTTGGAGACGAAGGCCATTTTCGGTGGGGCAACGCAGGCTATTTATTGTCTCCACAGTGCATCAGATAACTACGCTTTATCCTCCTAATTTTACTTTGACCATGGGTCGATCGAGCTTTGACCGGGGGCCATTGCTAAATCAATTCAAGCTCGAAATTCCTGTCGCATTTGCCAGGCTGTCGTAAAGGACCAAGATCGTCAGATGCATGTTGGTGAACACATTTTGAAAGCATCACGACATGTACAAGACACGACGGCTAAATTCTGGATATATTATCATTGCCATCCGTGGATGCCCTCTAATTCTCTTTCAGATTTCGCCTTCATTTCCCTGAGGTACATGCGGTGGAAATTGTAAAATCGGAATCAAAGGGGGAAGGCATTTTCCGATTGTTCCGCCAGATATCCTTTCATCATTTCTGTTGCTCAAAAGTTCTCGCCTTCTCGCCCCTGCACAAATGTTCCGCTTCAATGCACTACCGAGGAATGCCGGGAAATCCACTGGAAATAAAATTTCCAGCAGCACCTAGAGCAAGGCCATCCCGATTGGAAGCAGCTGATTCGGCCAGACCTCTTTCGGTCCATTCATATCTCCTTGAAGGAACAGTTGGCATTAAAAATCCCTCGGTAACACGCTATTATATGGCCAGTCATTTCACGTTTTTCGGCCCAGGAGCCACTATCACCAGCTCTTGGCCAGAAGCGACCACTTCAGAGTTCTCAAAGCCGGCGAGGCAAGGAAAATGACGATCCCCGATACCATGCTGCAAAGACTCGCCGTATCAAGTTCTGACGAGAATCATTAGTACTCAATACTAGTAATTATGATTATGAACAATGATAGTATACGCTCTCTGAACTTCTGTTCCACCACAAAGTTGCGGCCTCCCACACGCCTTGCCGCATTGTGAATACTTATCGTTAATTTGCTGCAACATGGGGCCTCCCTCCCAAAAAATTCAAAATCTTCTCGGCTTGCTTATCAAGTCATATTTTCTCTTCGATTTTTTGTATCCGGTGTTACGGACATCTCTCTTTGTCTTGTTTTCGCATTGTTTCTGTTCGCCGTACGCAATCTCAAACGAGGAAACATCGGTTATCACTAATTCACGTGCTGTTGATGGCGGGTGAGATCCAGATCTCTGAGACCTCTTGACGGGCAGGCTAGAATGCTACCCGGCTAGGTCGCCGTCGCGGAGATAAGAGGGCCTCGACTCCGGCGTCGCTAGGCAGTCTAGGCGACCTCCATTAGCCGAGGCTAAGTTAAATGCTGTGCTATAGCTTGACGCCTTCCCTTCCTTCCACCACATGCCCCGCCTGCAGTTACTCGACCTACCCACTGAAATCCTCCTCAGTATCTTGGAATGGGTGGAAACTAAAACTCTTTACCAACTCGCATTTCTGTCTCGACGGTTAAACTCCATTGCGCTCCGCGTTTGCTTCCGCCGTCATGAGTTGGACCCCGACTCCAATTCTGTCGAGCTTACCTTGGGAACACGGGACGCTCTCTCGGCGCTGCAGATATCCTTCTTCATCCAATCTCTGGACCATATTCATTGCTGCATCCCACACTACGCCTTCCAGACCTCTATAGCCCCGTTTCTCCGGCATATCAAGCGGCTGGAAACATTTATCTCTCGTCTCACATTTGTGAGGAGAGTCACACTCCATCTCGCATCCCATGAAGGAAACTGGCGTATCAAGTTGAAAACTGTGGACGAATTATGCGCATGGTCATCACACGTCGGGGATTTGCTGAACTGCATTATTAAACGTGGTTGCCAGTGGCTCACCATCGTAGATGGCAGTGAATTTGAGCCTATTCATCCTGGTCTCATGGATCGTATTCGGCATATCATTCCTCTCCATTCCAAAAGGATTCCCGTGATGCCGCGCTTTCCCTCTGGCCAATCACAAATCACCACGCTTGTCGTAAATTCTGCGTCTTTCCTTGTGTCTCCAGGGATCAACTGGATACTCGCCGCCCTGGGCCAGGTGACCAGCCTCGGTCTCAGCATGGCATCCGGAAGCCCACGCACATGGAGCAAAGTACTACCGCGAATGGCTGCTGCCGCACCACACCTCACCGTCCTAAATCTCTCCAATGTCCCCGATTCCATGGTGACCACCATCCTCAGCATCCTTGATCGGTTCTCGCATCTCACGCGCTTGCACATACACTCCCAACGCCGACTGATACCTATTTCGACCCTGCAGCATGCACCGCACCTCCCCTCCCCATCACTGCGTCGCATCGAGACATTGACCGCGGTTTCTGAACTCGTCGAACATTTCCTCAGCCCCATAAACCCACTCCCGAATTTGCACGCCCTTCGTGTCGGGTGGCGTGTCCACACGGACCTTCGTCTCCCTGCCTTATTGGGATTCCTCGCCAGGATCACACCGAAACTTAACGCGCACCCGCGCACGCCGTATCTCAATCTGGACATCGACCTGTGTGCATTGAGCACCGACGTGGATTTATCCCTCCACATCCCGCCCGCGCTTGTGGGGAGACAAGACATCGCCGCCGGCCGTGCGCGTGTGATGGGGTTGACGTTGCATCTCAACGTTACAGAAGATGCAGATTTCATATATGCGGAGGGCATGACACAACTAGTAGCATTGTTCCCACAGACAGTGCTTCTCTCGCTGCATACTGGCGGAGTGACCCCTTCTGAGTCGGCAACGGCTCGACTCGTGGAGGCACTCGAGCAGACAAAGGTGACAGATATCGTGCTGAATGGCGAGCGTCTGTAAGTACCCTGCTTAGGCCCGAATGATCTCGCCCTGTGAGTAAGTAGAGTTTCAATCAACTTGAATGAACATTTACGTGGATAGGGCCGAGCGTCCCCACATGTTACGGTGCGCATTAACCCAAGAACAAAATGCTGTGCGGTTTTAATTCAAAACTTACTGCAGCATCGCTGACATCCAGTGCAGAGACCAAGTCGACCACACTGGAAGAGAATACCGCAGGTGGGATGTACTTCATCGTAGCCGAAGAGACTGCCGTTCAGAATAATAATTTGTGAGTTATATAGCGATAGCCTAAAGATTACAACGCCAGTGGGGTTTTGCCAAAAGACTGGAGATGAGCCAAGTTGAATTTAATGTTACATCGCTCTCTAGGATAGGGGTAATTTCCCTATTTGGACGTCACGTGGTTAGTTAGTTCAGTGGAGAGCCGGCCAAGGGATAGGGATGAGAAATACGTTCCAGATAAGGAAGGCGAGCAGCTAAAGGTCGAAAAAATCTTTTCGACCCCATATCCGATTTTCAAATCCTTGCTTCTCGCCACCATCAACGACGAACGACTTGCCAACATCTATGAGTTTTGGACGACCAAGAGCTAGGGTGAATCGCAGGTTACAGATTCGAGTGGGCGGGGACGCAAAGCGCATAATGCATTCAAAATCTGGGTGCTGACTCCTCATCGGCGACAGCGGGCTGCACAGCGCAAAAGAAGCCGTCCTGCACCTTGCTTGTTCTCGGAGTTACGCCAGACCATGTGCTCTTCTTCTGCCCTTGCCTGTCGTTTCCTGAACTTCTCTTGCCTTTGCTCCGCTGCAGATACTTGCATGGCTTCCTCCCATCCTGCTCCCGATTCTGTGCTGCATTGTCTGTGTCTCTTGGATCGTCTTCTCTTCCAAAGGTGCTTCGTAGTGGAGGTAGAATGCTCCACAATACATTGGCTGTCCACCTGCAATCGTAATTGTTTTCCAGATGCGGCATACCGAATCTACGACGCTCCCATACATCCACGCTCGGCCTGTTATCGCAGCCGTGTTGATATGTACATACCTCCGTGCCCATTGCCTCCAGAATCGCATCGCCGCTCGATCTACAAACCCGAACCTGAAATCGAACCCGAAGCTACCAGGACTGTGCCCTCGGTGTTGAATTGGTCGTCGGGGTAGAAAGGTATGTTGCATTGCATGTACTGTACTTTTTCATTCAACCCGGCAGTCACGCGTCACACCGCATGTCGATTTGAACGAAAAAGTACTTTTGCTCCTTCGACTTTCCTACAGATATTTCAGTCCTTTGGATCAGAGTCTTCCCCAGGACGTCGTCACAAAGCGTAAGCGAGAAAACAAAGTGGCTCGCCGGCACCGGGATCCTCGCGTTGGATCCACCACTGCGGCCGATTCAATAATTATTATGGGAACCGGGCGCCTTTACAAGAATGACTTTGGAACGTTTTGATGCTGTTCCGCGGCCTCCGGCTATGTACTGACTGAAAAAAACCTCTAACGTCGAATGTCCAACCCGTCAATTCCTCGCTTTTGGTCAGAAGCCCTTGAAGCCGATTCGCACCCACCCTTGTCTTTTTTCTTTCCGCACCGTTTGAACCTGTGAATTTCTGAACTGTTTACAAGAACGTACTAAATTCTGGAATCTGCGCAATCGCCACCTCGATTTGGTAGCGCCATGCCATCAACTCGTCCGCACAGCAGCTATCCAGACGATACTGATCGAGAGGCGGTGCAGTCTGATTGAAAACTTCATCCAGCGAGCGCAGCATATGTACACCTGCGGCCAGGCGTTGCAGGACTGTCACTAAGAACTGAGGCCATGATGCGCATCGGTCTCAATACATGAAGCTGGGGTCGACGGGTCGAGGTGTATGGGCCAAGGCACTGCACCCCACGGGCAATGTGATAGCATTCTTTTGGAGGACATTGGTCCAGTCTTGCACGTATCGAACCGGGAATTCCTTCATGAACAACGTCACACATTTGTCAGTCAAAAGCAAACCCAGGGAAGGATCAAGTTCGGCGGCAGCATTCCAATCACTTCTATGGAATCCATGGCTATCATGAAGGGAGCCACCTCCGAGACGAGATATGGGTAGTCGTGCTTGTTAGCATATACCGCCACTTCGACTGGGTGCTCGTCGACCATGTCTCTGCACATCAATTGTCGGCAGTCACATATTGTAGGAGTAGTTGAAGATCGCACCTCATGCGGATGTGGCAAATATTCATTGCGGGGAACACCTGATATTTTTCGGCGGCCTCCGCAAGGGTTTCCAGAACTTCGAACAGAGTGGTGTCAAGTGCGGGATGGCGTTGAGGGTACATGAATTGGAAGAGCAGTTCCAGTGTAACTGTGGTTTCCGTCAATTCCACCACCTCGTCTAATGTTGCCGCGACTCAGACTTGAGTCTCCCAAGTCGACTTCGCGAAGTCGACTTGAGCCGAGTCGAGTCAAGTCGCGGCTGCGACTTGAGTCGACTTCGGAGTCAAGTCGAGTCGACTCCGAGTCGACTCGAGCGACTTGAAGTCGAAGTTGGCGCGAAATGTTTTAAACACGCTCGGGGATGGTTTGGACGACAAAAAATGAATTTCTTGGGTTTTGATACAGCGTGACTCAGCGTGTGACACAAGCATGACATATGTCACGTTTCTGTGACATCTCTGCAAAATCAGTCTCAACTTTGGTGCAACCGCAAAATAACTTGTGCACTGGGTCAGAAATGACACAATTCCTCATGTTCTGCATTTCCGTGCTACATTTTGTCCTGAGCACTCCACATATTCAGCCTTTAACCTTAATGGTCATCAAAAAATTGGCTAGAAAGTGAAATCAGTCAACAATCAGCCAGGTTTCACTCACCTGAAGTGTGTAGGGTGGTATTGCAGAATATTGAAAAAATATGTACCTGAAGTCGACTCAAGTCGACTCGGAGTGACTTCAAGTGACTTGTAATCGCAAACTCAAGTCGAGTTGAGTCGAGTTCTCGAGTCGACTTGCCAAGTCGCGACTCAACTTGGTGAGTCGCGGCAACATTAACCTTGTCCTTGCTGGAGATCTCAGGAGGGAAGCCTTCTGTGCAGACTTCACGCGAAATAGAACACCGTCAGAGGACTTGAACGTGATGTCTGCGTCTGCGAAATCGACTAACAAGAAACTGGTGTGAGTGCAGCACACTACGATCGGGAGGGATCACCGACATCGGGAGTTCACCAGAGGCTGCATGAGCGGGCTGACGAAGGACACTTGCAGCGTGGTTGTACGCGGTGCAATCAGAAAGCTAGATTGAAACCTCGACATGATGTGCCCGTCGCTATTTCGGGTTGTTGAACGATGCCGAACATCCGAATTATCTCCGCTGATCAAATCGCCGCTGGCGAGGGGCTTGCCGACCCCCGGCCACGGCCCGCCGGCATCAAATACTGATAACCGTGTTCGGCACCGGCGTTTGGTGCGGCAGGTTCCAGTGCCCCAGGATCTCATTGAATTTTCTTCATGAACACTCAACTGGCTTCTCCCAGGGAATTGCCTTTGATGGTACTTGTCCTGTGTGAATTCCTGACCTTATTGGAAAACTTGGTGATGTCAATTTATCGCCTGAACCAAATGAATTTATGTAACGAGAAGTATACTGTCCCATTTCATTCAATTCGTAAGGTCACATGTCACAGACCCCAAAATCTACGAAAAAATTCGTAAGTCACAGCGTCACATGGGCCTCATACGAAAGGGTCCCATGAACTCAAAAATCAGTAGAAAAATGTCGAGAGCGGCCCTGCGGGGCTTTATTTCGCTGCGTGCAGAACAAAGGCCACCTCTCGCTCTTCCATGCCACACGGCCTCGTTCTCGCTCTTCCATGCCATGCGGCCTCGTTCTTCACTGGCCTCCGAGGGGTACGCATTGGCTGTCTCTTAGACACTTGACCGCTGTTAAGGAATTTTATGCACAAGAAAATCTTGTACGGCACTATCATGAACTCGGGAACAGCTTTTCCAGCAAGTCTTGAGGGATTTTGAGCAATTTTGCCTTTTCTTTAGGGTCCATTCTCGCTGGCGGTGTTAAAATAGGTGGTGTCGAAAGCAGCTGAAGGGAACGGCGAGGGAAGGAGTGTGGTAGGCGCTGGGTGTGCACCTACCCTATAGAATATACATGGTATAAATATGCTGAGCTGTCCACTGGCAGACGACCGAATACTTGCGTTGTAAACCGAATCGCCTCCGTACCGACTTGCTCCCGAATAACCCATTAACAGGCCGCGGCGCAGGCGGTGTCAGTGCCCCGAAATCCGGCTTCCAGTGGCGGGATTACGAAAGATTTTCGTAAGTCACACTTGTCGTAAGTCCCCATACGAAAGGGTCAATTCGTAAGCGGTGTCACACCCGAAATGGCCTTACGAATTGAACGAAATGGGACAGTATCCGAATAAACAGCGGGCCAACATCTATATGTGTCGTTCAACTCAATATCAACCCATTACTGTCCCGCATCTTGGGAAGATCCCTCGTATTCAACTGTACATCATCCAAGAACTTTATCGAATTACGCTCGTTGCTCAGACTCAGAGGCATGGTTCAAGAAAGATAGAACGTCATCATTCTGGATGAAATCCGAGACTTGTGATGCGAACGGTTTCATGTCCATCAAGTAAAGCTTCAAGTAAGCAGCTATTTCGCTGGCGGCGTCGCGTCCCGATCCCTCATTCTCTTCTGCACACCACCGAAAGGATTATACTTACCTATCTTTGAGTACTTCACATATGTGAGGTCGGATAAGCAATGATACGCAGGGGGGAGGCACAGGATGCCAGGATGTGAAGAGAAAAAGCTAGCGATGCCGAGATACGGGGATAGCGAAGAACGTGACACCGTGCACGTAGCGTGGTCCTCCATCGACGCGTGGCGCATTCCAGTCCGAAACCGAAACCAAACCCGGATCCGAATTCAACTGGTGGTCTCGTGAGTATATGTAAAGACCGGCCGGAGCATATTTGCACTGGACGGAGAAATAAATTCAAATCTTGATTCCAGTGCACGCGAGCGAGGGACCGAGCCGCGAGGGGGTTGGGTGTGGAACGGGAATAGGACCTAGGAAGTAAGCACGAGTCGAGTGTGGAGTGGTTGGGTAGTCGGATGGATGCACGCTGAGTCTGTTGATTTGGTTTGATTAGATACGCACATTTGATCAGAGTCGGAGTTGAAATTGGAGTTTGATTTTGAATGAGTCAAGACGGAGTTTGGGTCCAGTTTTGAGTTTGAGTCGAATTTCGAAGGCAGAGCAGGGACGGTAAGGGTGAGCGAGCCGGACAATGGTTGGGATCTCCAGAAACAGAACCAATGCAACGATCCATGGGCATAGAACGAAGGAAGATGGTCGGTTAGTCAGTTAGCTGATTAGAAGCGTTTGGTTTCACGCGGAGAAAGAACCGTTTCGGATCAGAAGCAGAACAGCGCCGGCGGGCGGGCGGTTCGAGGACGTGCACGCGAGAGCGAGCCAACGCACACTGGTGACCGTGAACCAGCGAAAGGCGGGCGTGTATTCGCAGGTCCGATTACAGTTCCAGAAAATCTCGCACATCCGGATCAAGTCGAAATGCGCGGTGTCGAGGCCTGCGGAGGAACGAAAGAAAGTTTGAAGGCAAAGCACGGATGGACATCTGGAGGAGGGAAGGCAAAACAAGAGCGAGAGTGCGTATATGGATAGGCAAGAAGGTAGGCAAGAATGGTTGAAGACGAATGGACGAGGGGAAATCGGGCCAGACATGAAAGGAAAGGCGGAGGAGGGAAGAGAGGGGCGGAGGGAAGAACTTGGAATTCGGATTCGGGAGGTGTAATATGTTGACGCCATATAGAGTACTGACTGCTGAACACGATACGGGCACGGACACGGATGCACTTTGGCATGGTCGGCTTGGGGTTCGGCGAGACGGGAGACGGAGCGGCACAGCTGTACAGAGTACAGATTTGGGAGTACCAAGGCAGAGAAAGGGGAATGGAGAATCTTGATGCGTGGTGGACGACGGACGGCGACGCCGAGGGTGGAGTTGATTTGAGGGGGGCGTGGTGGGGTGACGAGGGTGAGCGCGGGTGCAGGTCGTTTGGTGGCTATATATCTTGGATGTGCGCACGTTTGAGCTAGAGGCAGAGAAATTGGAGTGGGCGTGCGTGGATGGCGGCGGGGGGTGGCAGAATAGGGCTCCTGTACATTTGCGACCAACGAACTTGCGTGGAGGCGCGGATCCAGTAACAGAGATGAAAAACGATGGACGAGCTCGGGAAGACACGGCCTCTCTATATCACACTCAAAAGGAGAGGAAAGTGGTGACGTTGCCTTGAGAGATTGAGGCCCAAACCAGCGGCATTTGGATACCAGAGCGAGCGCCTGCAGTACGGCTACGCAGTGCACACGAGAGCGGCCACGTTCGCACATATACGGCTTGGGGTCCTCGGCGAGGAAGAGAATGAGCGAGACGAGAGGTGCAGCGTCATGAAGTACAGGTTCGGAAGCGCGAAGACAGAGGGTGGGAAATGGAGAATTGGGAATGCATAGTCTTAATGAGAAGCGCTTAGCGGACAACGGACGATGACGCTGAAAAGCGGTTGATTTTGAAAGTGACGTGGTGGGGAGACGAGGCTGCGGACGGACGCGGGTTTGACGCAGAGAGGAGCCGAGTCGGAGTGAGTACCATCAATTGATTGCGCGTCGGAGCTGAGAGTAGTAGATCGTGGTGGATTTCGTCTTGGCGCTGCGAACGTCTCCGCGAATGCGAGGATTGTGTGCGGGAGTAGAGCGTGTGAAATCCGGATCCGTGCGCGGGGCTGTGCAAACCTAATCGAAACGAATAGAAATTCAAAGTGTAGACATACGACGCGACCACAGACGGATGCAGAGACAACAGGCAGATGCAGCCATCCAGCGACATGGAAGTTTGAAGGAAAGAGCGTTTTGTGGCGGTGCGGAGTGACTGATCCGCTGATGTCGGTCGTTAGCGTGACGGAGCTTGTCTCCCGCCAGTCGACGACGACGAGGAGGAACGACTGATCCGCTTGCGGCGACGTAGACTGGCTCCGTCACCGCTCACTCTCTCTCGGGTCAAATCCCCTGCTTCGCCCTCCGGAGTCTGCCTGCCGTCGTGTCGCCACGACGCCATATCTCGCCACCAGTGTCGTCAGTCAAGCTTGGGCCAGCGCGTCTTTCGTTCACTCTCTCACTCAATACGGGAACCTTCTAGTCTCTCGTAGACAGACGCTTTATATGAACGCTCGTACCTCGCTATATAAAGTCTGTTGTTTACCGCGGGGTCCTGATCGCAGTGCACCGCTATTAGGTAATCTTAGCTAATCAGAGTCCGATTTTGTTCTCTTTGCACGGAATACTCTCAATTTGCAGAAATTTTTGTGCCTCACAACTTTTATTCAATGCTTCTAACTTTCTGCCTCCTCAGAATATCAAAAGAGAGACCAGAAATGGTTGTGCAAAGTAGCGCGTTTTGACGTGATTCTAACACGTGATTCAATCGTGCTTTTGGCAGCGTCTTGCGATGTAACGAAGAATTTGCACAAAAATCACACAAATAATTGTGGACACTCTGGGCACCTCAATTTGCCTTCAGAGCCACAAATTCTGTGCTCTCATGGCCCTGGAGGGCATAAAGCAGAAGTTTCGGCCTTGCCCGGATTAGCTAAGATTAGCTAAGCTTAGGTAATAGCGTCGCACTACGATCGGGACCCCGCGATAAACACAAGACTAGGAACCTTCCACCGTCGTCTTTCTTGGGTCTTCCTATTTCCTTCTTCCCTCCATTGCACGTAGCCGAAAGCAGTTCTCTCCCGCACGCTACGGCTTCCTGTGGCCGATCCCTCTGAGTTCGTCAACGAACAAGCTCACATATCATTTATTCATTCCTCACTCCAAGCTTGGTTCCACCCCACCAAGTCATTCTCGTGGCTAAAAGTCCTTGCGGTTTCGCATCGGCCACTGCATATTCGCCACTCCATGATGTCCTCTGCTCCTTACGCTTGGTTGTCCATGGATTCGTCTCATTCCCCGGAATCGATGTCGTCTGCAGCATCCTATCTCTCTGTGTGCGCTCTATCTAGCCGTCCTGGATTCCCTCGCGCTTATCAGCGCAGAATCTCCTGGCCATACGCGCGCAATGCTCTAACGCTCGCTATGCTGTCTCGCCACCTTCGTGTGATTCCCTGACTTTCGCTCCTCACTCCATCTCCTTGACTTTGCACTGTCTCTGTCTCTGGCAGCCGTGCGGAGAAAATGTACATTTCAACCTCCCACCTGCACCGATCAAGCTCACCACGGGCGCATGCCCTATCCGCAAAATCCAAATCAATCTGCGATCCTGCTCTTGGGGCTGGATGCTCTGTTTATTTGTATTGGCTTGAACCGTGCGCCGCGCTGCGCGTTCACTAGCGCCGCAGACTGTGCCACGAATTAATATTCGGGACGTCCATGTCTTTTTTGTTTTTGTCTTTTCTACGTCTCATTTCTGTTTTCTTTCTCCGATATCTCTACGATTCCTCGCTCGTCGTGAGGTATGTTGAAATTCCGTCTCGTCTTCGTCATTCTCCGTTCAGTTCCAGTTCCCAAGCTAACTATGCGTGCCGCCAAACTCGGCGCGTACCCTTGAGAATTTGTGGTCCAAAGTGTGTGCATATTGATAGCCTCCACTCTCCTCGCCTTCAGCCTAATGGACAGTCGATCAACGACAGCGTCAATTTACTTGACCTCTTTGAGCTGAGACAACGGGCGGCGAAGAAGACGTGATCCACCGGTGATCCGCATAACATCTAAATGAAGAAATCGATGTGTGGATCGGGCGCGGGGATGACCGGGTTCAAAAAGATGTGGGTCGAAAACATTATGCGCTCTGAGTATCAAGTAACGAACTGGTAGAAGTTAGGTGATCGCATCACTATATTAATTCACAGTCCAGTTGAAACCCGGTTCCGATCCAAGAGATAAAGGATGGCAAGAATGAACAAAACAAAGGAATAGAGAGCCAAATCTTACTTGCACTGCAGTCGCACATTTCTGGGGCTAGTTCGAGGCATTCTCGACATCGGGGGTGATTCTGACACGCTTTTGAACCGTCAGGGGCGTTTGTGTGAGAAGAGTGATGATGTGAAAAAGAAGGAAAATAACGAATGCCGGTTTCCAGGGATTATCCCGGTGCACAAAGCAAGCTAAATTAAACCATTGCCCCTGGATCTCCATGTCCAACCAGAACAAGGTCATAGATGCCATGAGAAATCCCATGTCCCACGGTACATCCTGGCTAAGACACTTCACCAGGAGAGCACCACACTTGTGAATCCAATAACGCTAGATCGTGGCCTTCAGGAACGGAAGACTACTCCGATCTACCATGGAAATGTGCCGTGCTCGATCTGAACTAACAGCTTTTTGAATGTTTGTGCCAGTAGAACAGGTTCTGTATAACCTCTTCTTTTACTGGGGATTCAAACCCATGTCCCCCACAATCACGAGTAGGGTTAGGGTGGTTCACAGCACGAGATTCCCAATACGAGAAGTGTGCCTGTTGAGTTGCGGCATTTGAGCGGCGGTTCTTCTAGGATGATCCGAAAATCCCAGGAGTGGGTTCGAGATGCATGATGCGTGTCAACTCAGAGGCCGCAGCGTGGGTGCTCCTATTGTTCCTCGAAGATTGAATGTTCAAAAAGAGTTGGGGTGAAATTTCTGGATTTTATGGCTAAATGTCTACCAGACATGAAAAAGGGGCACAGAAAGAGCAGGTGTAAACAGCCCTTGAATGCGATCCTTACTCAACTCTTCGCGATCGAAAGATCTCAATCAGATGTTATGTATGTAACATTACGACAGCTGGTCGTGGGTACATTAATGGCATATCCACTCAGCCATTCGTTCCTGTCTCCTTTTTTTTCTCCCCTTTCGCCCCACGCAAACGCTTTGCTTCAAACATGGACGGATTGCCACTCCAGCTCGGCACCGTAGCTGCCATCGCACTTCTTAGTGTAGTCTACCTCGTTGGGTCTCGCACGGCCTCTAGAGCTCGTCGTCCGCCGGGACCACCAGGCCTACCTCTTCTCGGGAATATTCTTCAAGCACCCGTGAAGGTAAGTTAATCAGTTGCCTCAAATGTATCTATGGTTGAGTGAACATACTACAGCATCTGGCCACGTACTTCAGAGGGTTATGCGAAGAGTACGGTGGATTTGTCTCGTTGAACTTGGCTGGCTTTGCAAGTATTTCTATGGGTCATTCAGTCATTGTTCCTCATCAAATCCATGCAGCCTGTCTTTCTGATTGGTGATATCAGACTGGCCAAAGAAATCCTGGACAAACGATCCGCGAAGTTCTCATCACGTCCTATCATTCCCTACCACGTAGAGTCTCTCTATTTCTCTTTTTTTGTCGCTCATTTCGGTTCCAGCATTACCACGTTGATTCAGCCCAGGTATATTGGGCATTTTCCAAACAAAATGAAAACCACTTCATTGCGCGGAGGCTTACGGCTGGAATCATGGCCGCTGTTCGAGCCGGCGAAACTGAGCCTCTCCAGCAGTTCGAGGCATTGCTCAACCTGACCCATCTCCTTGGTGATGGAGGAAAAAATTGGTTCCATCACTTGAACCGGTACCTTGTCCCACTCCATAGAAATTCAACTGATATTCGATCTCAGGGTATCGGCGAGTATGGTTCTCTCAGCTGCTTTTGGCTTGCATTGCCCTACCGGACAAGAACCTGATCTTCAGGAGGTCATTGCTGTGAATCATTGTCACATTAATTAATTTGCAGATCATTCATGCCGCGTCTACAGTGCACTGCGGAATTCGTTATGTTGTCCACCTTGTCAGCAAGCATCATCAACGTCCTGCCATTCCTTGATATCATTCCCGGCCCGATGCCATGGCGGAAACGGGCACAGACTTACCGCAAGCGTGAGGATGCGCTGTACGAGAAGCTAATTACCCGTGCAGTAACTGGCGAGGCGTCCAGTATGAATACGTATGTTTTTCCTTGAGGTTATGGGACCATACTGATAATTGTTTTTTGCAGGTGGGCAGCTGCATTCACAAGAGAAGATAAACCTGAAGGGGACCAGCGTCGACTGATGAACCAGTTCGCAGCGGTGAGTGGCTCATATATCTACACAGGGCCTTTTTTTGACACAAGTAATTATGCAGGCTGCAATTGATACTGCATGTGGTATTTTACTTCTCCTGTGTGTATTAATCAGAACGGGTTCAGACCGCAATTTCGATGCACACCTTCATTCTTGCCTGCATACTTTATCCTGAATGGATTCCTCGTGCACAGAGGGAGATTGACGCTGTTGTTGGAGAAGACCGTCTACCTTCCTTCAAGGATCATCTCCACCTCCCATATGTTGAGGCCATTGTGCGAGGTATGCATTTTTCTCCACTGCCTACCTGAAATTGTTGTGATGCGCACTGTAGAGACCATTCGATGGCGCCCTGCAGGTGACTTGTCCTTCCATTGTTCACAATCACGATACTTGACTGTTGTGGGCAGTTCGTTTCGGACTTCCCCACCAATCCACCGCTGATGATGTTGTGGAATACAAAGGCAAAGAGTACTTCATTCCAAAAGGAAGCATCATCTTCGCAGTTCCCTGGTTTGTTCTTTGCTCGTTCCGTGCATAGCTTAAGACACCGACTTTTTTATGTAGGGCAATCGAGCACGAACAGGAAAGATTTGAGAACCACGACTTGTTCCAGCCAGAGCGTTTCCTTGACGACACAAACAATTTGAAGGCGGGTTATGAAACCAGCGCTTTTGGCTTTGGAAGACGAGGGAGGTTGCTGTATCAAGCTCTATCACTGAAATCGCTGACAAGCTGATATCACAGCGTGTCCCGGCATTCCATTCGCCGAGCGTGCCCTTTGGATTAATGTTGCTATGATGTTGTGGACATTCAACATTCGCAGGTCGGACGAGCCTAATCCCAAGACCGGCTTGCCCTTCAAATATGATGATAGTGATTTGGCTTTTGGCGGAGAGGCGCGTCACGAGAAACGTATGGCCTGTGTACTTCTGACACTGATTGCGTGTTGCAGCTCACAAATGGTCCATTTGAATTCCCTGCCGTGTTCGAGCCACGTTCCGTACAACGGGCTGAAGTGGCGAGGCAGGAGTGGGCGGAGTGTGAGAAGGATCTAGATGTCTTGCTTCCACGACACAAGGAGCAATAGAATCTCCCTTCCCCGCGATGGTTGCAGGGAAGCATAAGCTAGACACACAAGTGTTTCAATCCCTCTTCCTGCTCCAACATTGGCCTAGGGACTCAAAGACCGGTGAATTGAACTTAGAATAGTAAATAGCTTCAGTAGAGTTCATTTTGAATGCAAATTGAGCCACAAAAAGTTGGTTGATATCATAAACTTCACAAGCAGAAATGAGCAAATACACGAGACCCATGCAAGTCAAAGTGGTGAGCTTGATCGGTGCAGGTGAGAGGTTGAAATGTTGATGTCTTGAAGCAGGAGAACTAGGGGATACACACTGCAGCCAATGCAGCCTAGTTGCCATAGACAGATAGATAGAATGTTAGATTCCCTCGCATGCACGGCTGCCAGAACCAGATACACACCAAAGAAACGACGAGGCAAAGAGTGTAACATCCGTCACGGATACACTCGTGCTTGGTCGGAAAGAAAGCAAGCAGACTTGCGGCAGAACGCAACGGGTATCGAGCTGAGTTGCCTTGCACAGAATTTCAGAGTTTGCGTGTGACGCAAGGAATGTTGTCGCATACCAATAACGCAGACGTAGAGCTGGTGATCCATAAGTAGTCTCGAAGCTGCTACGTGATGTCCGGCTACCCAATTCAAAATCCAGCGCATCATCGGGGCAAGAAACCCAGCTGAGAGAACATTATGGAGGAGACTTGGAGGTGATAACGTTAACACATCAGGAAAAATCGAAATATTCTATGAAGTGCAGGCGGTTATATGGGTCTTTGATGGTCTATTTTGCTCTATCAAAATTTCGGCAGGGTATGGCGGTCTATGACGGACTTTTTTGGTCTATCAATCTGAGGAATACAGTTTCGGAGACTTCGAGGGTCTATGCGTTTGCATCACCCAGGTATAATGAATTCATTCTTTGAACCTTTTCCAGGTGACCCACCACACAATAAGTATAGTCGTACAAATTGTATGTACCATCTATTACAGCCGTTTGCGGAACATTAGGCGCCGATCAAATTGTTTGTTTCAACATCAAAGCCTTGTATTTCACCCATATCTCATTCAATTCTTATCTGTTTACTATCATATATGGGCCGTTAGAATGGGGCATCAGAGGCGATCTTTTTCCCATACACAAGTTCGTGCTATTCTAACATCTTGAGATTTCAAGGTTTTCGACCGAAATTTTGTTCTCGCCCACTCTAGGTGTCTGCTGTTCTCTTCGGCTGGTGTGAGTTTCAGCTCATGCCCCCAGTTCACCGTGTTCATGGTTCCACTTGTGTGATTAAACTCATCGTTACTTTTGCGACAGCTAACGACGTGCAGACTGGCTGCGTGCGAGACTCGAAATGTCCACAGAGTCAACATCTCGAGGTTTCTTTAGTGGAGTTAAAGTTGCGTGTACGTGGTCGTCCAAGTTATTCATCTGAATCTCCTGCGTACGCTTCTGAGCTTCAGCCAATATTGTTGATCCTTCGCTACCCAGAAACATGAATTCCCGTGGAGAATGAAATATATCTCGGCCACAACACCAGCTGTACCGGCACAGATTTTCAGAGCCATTCTTGGCCTGCATTCGCAATTACGGCGCTGCTAGTGAGCGGTTTGGATGTCGGTTAAAACAAGGGGTCGTGGATGTAAGGACGAAGATACAGTCGACTGAATACAACGTTCGAGCTAAAAGGGCTCAATATGACCAGAAGTTAATCATATCCAATTGACTGGCTGACTATCGACTACATCTGAATCCTGGGAGGCGACTTCGGCTATCCCCCTAGCAAGCGGGGTCGCCAACAATTACACCCGCGATGGGAACATACGCGGTAATGCCCTCGTAGACGTATCCCCATGAGACCGCAGAGTTCTTCTCCCCAACTGAGGCTGATGTCAAAGTCAGCAAGCTTCCTCGACTAGCGAAAAACTTGATCTCACTAGTGTAAAGATGATCATTGTCGCTGCTCAAGAAAAGGCCGTACAGCGGAATGCTGTTACAGCTCTGATTGGCGTAGACATATCCTGGGGTCTGTTCCAAGACGTAGCCCTCTGCCAGTAAAGCATCTACTTCGGTTGCGCTCACGCTGGAAGGTTTGTCCGTCACGGGAGGTCATGATGGAGAAAGAACACGAACGTATAAGCGTGATCAACGACGCTGCTCTTATAAAGGCGGAAGAGGGGAGTTGACCCCGGAATTTGGGTGGGGAAAATCCCTGCAGCCACACCCTGGGGGCTGTAACCAGAAGAGCCGAAAGAGAGCACCTCGCCTGGTGTAGCCCTAAAAGGGACATCAGAAGAGGAAACACTTCACAGCATGAGAACAACAACAGACGTATAGAAATGATCGATCCCTCCGCTGTTGTAGCTGCGGAAAAGGGGCGCGAGTTCATTGCAGCTCGGGCACTGTGCCGTCTGATCAAGCGTGTCAGCCAGACGGTGGTGTGGTTTTCTATGGGAGCCACCTACCACCGATGTAACAGCAGCAAGCAGGAGGGCAAAGATAAACTTCATTGAGAGTAAGCTTCGGATGCAAGAGATGGAACTGCTGGGCAGATGAAGAGTAATGTCCCATTGCTGTGCCTTTTATAGTCGACAAAGCGTTGAATTACGTTGTGCGAATCTCAATCTACCGGGGGCTCCGTCATCCAAGACGTTCCTGTACTTGACCTGGGGTCTGTTCATGTTGAAATATCCCCGGATATCATTCGGGTTCAATATCGTTCTGCATGATTGCATTGTCACATAGCCCGGATAGAACGACATTTTGAGGATTCCAAGGGGACGCCAACTGACCTCTTGGCGGACTGTTAGAAAATGGTGCTGTGTGGATTTAAAGCTGCGGAAAATCCTCAACTATATTCCATTAGCAGGTTGGCGTCCCAAATGGTTCTTACCGAGAGTAGGCCACTGAGACCGGCACCTTAGACAATCAGTTTGAGAGACGGGCAGTTGTGCCCGTTTCGCCGTGAATTGGACACATAGTACAAACCAATACAGACAAAAGAATGGGCACCTGGGAGCCAAGTGCGTAAAATGCGTGTGGTTCACAGGTGTCCATCAATAGAACAGTAAGCCCCAGACCCTTGCGGAGGACAAAGCAAGTCTTTGTGGATCCTTTCTTTTTGGTGCCTCGATCTTTGCCTGCAGTGTTAGTATATCAAGAGCGAGACAGCTGGCCGCTTCACGGACTGCTAGATTATTTTGGCGTACATCGGTTAGTCATTCCCCTTGAGATGCGGAGAATCTCCTACCACACTCCTCTCAACTTGACGTCTTTCATGGTTCTTAGACTAGGCCGTCCTGATCGGCACCGCTGATAACCTGTTTATGAGATGGGCAGTTGTGCCCCTTCCATCAGACAACTTGGGGGGTGCGGCCGTCGCTTCGCGTGGCGGAAACGAGTACTTATGCATATAATCATCACTAGGCATCCGCTGGAAGCGCAAAATGCCGCTCAAGAAATCATCACGCTCTGTCGCGCCTCAGGAGCACATACAAATCCATCGCCATCGGAATATACCATCAGATCAAACGTGAACGCGTGAACGGTGTTGAAAATCAGATCCACGGTACGCACGTAACCATCGATTCCGAGGTCCTTCCCCCATGCACGCACACAGGTCCGTGATTCGCTCACGTTCATCCATCCGGCGCGCAGGATCAACTCTCCCCGATCATAAGAGACAAGAATGTGCCGGAGCTTCGCTCCGGCTTGGGAGGGCGCACAGGTTTGTAAAATGATTGAAATTCTGTATACACACATTGAATTCTGAATATATTACTCGAAATACGCCGATACTTCGAATTCAACACAGTGCAATCTGCAATTGATCAATTGAACTCGGAGCTAAGTCGGGGATTAGCGTAGGTCCCGTATTTGGGAGATATGCAGGATAGCTGACCTATTAACTGATAAACCACTGGATGAATCAGGGTAACGGTGCCCATGGCATTTCTTTCGTTCTACTCGCGAATTTAGTATGGCGATCATACTCTGAGATGAGACCTACCGAGTAAGCAGTGGTCATGGGTCCGAGAAATTCGAATTTTCTGCAGTATCAGAGTCATCGAAATGATATGACGGCAGCCAAAATAGACTGTAACTAGGCGAGAATTGAGTGAAATATACTGGCGTACCTCGCGTCCCACGATGGTTCTCGCGATTCTCAATCCTAAAGCGATTCCTGGATATAGAATATTGGCAATCTCGTGAGTGATTCACATGAAAAATAATTAGCTCTCCGCAGACCACTGGAATACGATTACCGACCTGCGGATGGATTCGGCGGATGTTGGGGATCTTTTTAGGGACCTGAACGAAAATAATGCGACAAACCCATGGCGTGATACCAGTCGCTTCTTCCCGTAGGGATCGTTGATGGTGTTGATAAACGTAACTGTACTTGAATCAAAACTGGGAAGGACTCCTATGAAACGTGAATCGAGAACAGCGTACTTTGGAGTCAAGACCTGCTGGAATGGTAGCAAATGTGAAACCAATCGTGTAGAAATCCTTCAGTCCTTCACTCCGAATACTAGTCGAGAGATATCTTGGTGCCAAATTCGGTTTGACCGCCGCCACAACTGAGAGGAACAGCGGCGTGGTTGTCGCAAAGATGTGAGTCATCTACTTGGGCTCTTGAGGTGTTGATGTGATGGAAGTGAGGATTATTGCGCGTTGTGGAGGATAGCGTCTGCATGTCGTCGGTCAGCGGACCGTGGGTGAAAGAATTGTACGACGGCTCGACCACTTTGGCGGCGCCTAGGCATTGAGAACAAGAGACCGGGATGCAAAGCCATCTGCGGAGGTGGAGGCGTGCGCAGATAGAGGCGGTTTGAGGGGGCGAGTGCAGTTTTTTTTACATGTGCCATTGAGCTTGAGCAGGAGCGCGGATCCAGAAACGGCGATTCACGTCAAGAAATAGATTCCAAATACCGGCAAAGGGACCAAGTTGGCACTGACGGCCCCGGGAAGAAACGGCCTCTCCGCATCAGCGCGCCAAAGTTGAGAGCAGTACTTCATCTTCTTGAGGTTGGTGGTGGCCCATATCATCTTGGCGCAGCAGGAGAACGCGGGGAATCGGGATGCGAGAATGGTGTGCGGCGGTGAAGCGTGTGGCATTCGCTCGTGGGGTTGTAGCAATTCGAAGCGTAGACGGACGACGCGACCAGGAACCCGGAGACGGCACCCTCTCCGGCGACGTTGCAGCAGAGAGCGTTTAGTGGCGGTGCCGCGTCACAGATACTGACGTTAGCGTGACGGCCTAGACTACGGCTCGACCGGCCCGCTGACATCGCGCCACGTCGCTTCGCATTTCTTCTGTCCTTCATGCACGGCGGGGCACAATGGTGCTGCTACGACAAGGCGCTCGATCCCGAACAATGCAAATCACGGCTCAAAAGCATGACACCCGATGCATTAGACCTTCAATTCTTTCGCCCACCACGCCAATGCTATCTACCCTGCGCAAAGCTGCTCGCAAAATCAATACCCTCGCGCTCTTGCCCTATTCCGATCGACCGCGTCGGTGCCTGTCGATGGCCTTTCCAATTCACTACGGAATTCTGGCACGTCATTTCCCTGCACCTCGACGACGACGCCCTCTTCCAAACCGGCGACCGCGAGGCCGTCCAAGCACCTCGCGATCACGAAGTGCAGATGTCGACAAAGGCCGCATCAATGTCCCTTTGCGCCTCCCGCGGGCGCTTCCTGCCAAAACTCATCGGTCTCCGCTTCGTCTTCGAACGACTTACGACAGACGCGCAGCTCCGCATGCCACACACCCTTGTGTGAATCTCGCTCGATTGAAATGCGATCCGTGTAGCTGCGGTTTCCAAGTACACGGTGCCCCCGGAGAAGAAGGACGGTTTGCACATTTCGCGCAGTAAGTAACCGCCTTGGCAACCCACACACGCAAATTCACAAGTGACAATGGTGATGCCGTCGCACTTCCTCCACTTCCCCGCTGCAGCCTACAGCTATCTGGGCAAACACAAACGCAGTGGTCTGCCGGACCTCACCCCGGGCAATATCGAAGAATTATTTACCATGCGGTATCAGCGCCGTACGTTCCGATCCTACACACCCCGCAGATCGCCAGGGTTCATCTCTGACGAGGAGAATATCAATCACCCAGTTCTGCGAGAAAGAAAGCGGTGCAAGCTGGCTACTGTTCCTTTGAATGAGTTTGATTTGTATTGAATAATTTGAATCTAACGGCCGGCTGGGACGGCACAATTCGGCTTTTTTTGGTGTGTATAGGAACACTACTTCACATCTCAGCAGTGCCGGAAAACCAAAATAAAATAGAAACAGCGGTGCTGCGGCGTAATGCGCAGGGCTACGTAGCGGTCAGTTTGCTTTTGGGGTACAACGAAACTGCGTTATGACGAGGAGTTCAGTGCTGTATTTTCACCAGTACTGGCAACTATTTAAAATGTGGCGAATATGAAATGTAACTATGAAACCTAAGCAACGGGAGCTTTGTACATAAGGTATGTGGAGAGAGTGTGGAGCAAAGGAATTGAAATAAATGAAATAATCAAATACCATTGACTCACGATCATTGGCTGAACGGTCCAGTATCCATGATACATGGCATGAAGTGATGAATCCCAATTTGAGTTGGCCGCGGCCCGCTGTGGGATATGCGCGCTTGAACCACTCCAAATGTGGCATCACATCTTGCACTGATCCGCATCCGCAACTCGTCTCGTGCTCCGCAAATGTCTTGGTTTTGCCAGAGGGCGTCTTTCAACGTCCTTGACAGAATTCAAGTTCGGGAAGCTCTCCGTCACTCCAAGGGTAGAGTTTCAGGATAAAATCAACGAAAGAAAGGAAAAACCGCGACGATGTTTCAAACTAGCGCCCAACAGGCGACTCATTGATTAGATCCAATCTGCCCAAAGTCTTTGTATATTTCAGGCGGTCTGTGTGATCCGCAGCTGGAGTTGGGAGCCACATGTCAAGATCCTAATCATAACCTCAGACGGCATGTTATTAGTCTCTCTGCACATGCGCAGACACTTTAGTTGGACACTTCAGTCGTATTCAGATCGTATTTCGTCCGCTCGACCTCACATCATCCCGTACACTGGCTTGTGGCGCTGATTCTGAATTTACACCCCACACGACCAACTTGAAAGCTTTGTCTTCGGTGAAATTCTCGCTAACATTGCCTCCTTACTCCACACGCGCGGTCTGATCATGTTGACATTCAAAATAGGTTTCTTGAAATGCGCGTAAAAGAAGCGTCATGCATCGTTCTTTCAATATATTCGAAATGATGCGTGCTTAGGTATAAAATCTCTGTGCATTCATGACTTTTCTGCAGCCTTCGACCTCGACAAATTACCGCGGTATCATCCACACCTTCATCTTCCTTTCTCCAATCTCACCCGCTCCGGGATTCAGCGCTTGAACATGAAGACCGCCATTTTGCTCGCAACTCTATCCACCCTCCTCGTCGACGCTTTCGCGCAAAACAGCTGCACTGCCGTCGCATACCTTGGACAAGCTCCCGCCGGCGGCGGCAGCTGCACCGGCCAAGAGCTCGGCGACGCCAGCATGAACGGACCCGGCTTCGGTGCATGCGACGAGGTCACAAACGCGGCCTGCGTCCTCACGGAGTCGTCCGAGGGCGATTGTGTCATTCATTTGTACTCGGATCCTGGGTGTGCAACACCTATCACGGGCGGAAACACGATTACCTGCGGAGATCCATTTGAGAATGTGAACTTCGGTTCATTCCAGGTGGAGTGCGCTTAGGTGGGTCTTTTGTTCTCTTGTCGTATTTGATGTGAGGCTAAAGGGCCTGTTCAGCTAGACAACTTAGCTCCTTTTGAAGTAAATGCGATTGGATACACGGTACTTACATTTTGGCCGTCGTCTATCGCTATCTGTATCATTATCAGGAATGTTTTTGAAGTCTTAGAAGCAAGCCTAAGGGACTCGATTCAAAACCATATTTCTGTCGAGAACACAACAGGTATATTGAAAAACCGACGAGCTCGAGATGTTCTTGCCTTGACTCGCCACTACACGTTATTCACTCGTCGTGAAAAAAACGCAACTTGGCGCTCTCGCGCCGACTCGGCGATCGTGCATCTGAACCCAACCACCGGTTCGAGAACCACCGATGGCTCACCGCAAACCTCCAATATCTGAGGATGATGAGGGGATTCGAATCCTCAATCTGAAGCAGGATTCAAACGCCTTCAACCAGCGTGCTCCGAAACTGGAGGGCCGTTTTCTCGGATGTCTTGTCCAATTCCGGGGAGAAAATGCCCACAAATGAGATCATGCACAGAGTACACGACGCCCGCTATTTCAACACGATATCTCTCACTTTCGTTGGCTTGAGTGCCTCCACGAGTCGCGCCATCGCGCACTCGGATGGCGTCACTCCGTCAGTGTGCAACGAGAGAAGCGCCGTCTGCGGGAAAAAAGCCACCAATTGCGCTACGCCCTCCGCATGGGCGAAATCTCCGCCTCTTGTAACGCTAAGATGCAACGTCAACCCCGTCACAAGCGCACGACCGGCAGCGACGTCCTTCCTCGCTACGACCGCGGCTGGGATGTCTAGGGATAGATCCGCGTCGGTGCTCCATGCGCGCAGGTTGATGTCTATGCTGAGATACGGTGTTCGCCGGTGCGCATTGAGGTTCGCTGTGATCCGAGCGAGGAACATCAACAGGGCGGGGAGGCGAAGGTCTGTATGTGCGCGCCACTCGACGCGGAGAGTGCGTAATTCCGGAAGGGCATTTGCGGGGGCGAGGAAATGTTCGACGAGTTCGGAGACAGCACTCAGTGTCTCGATGCGACGCAGTGATGGGGAGGGGAAGTGCGGTGCGTGCTGCGCGGTCGAAACAGGAGTCATTTGGCGTTGGGAGTGTATGTGCAAGCGCGTGAGGTGTGGGAACTGATCGAGGACGCTGAGGATGGTGATTGTCATCGAATCGGGGACTTTGGAGAGATTCAGGAGGGTGAGGTGTGGCGCAGCGGCGGCGATTCGCGGTAGTACTCCGCTCCAGGCACGCGTGCTTCCGGATGCCATACTGAGACCGAGGCTGGTCACCTGTTCTAGGGCGGCGAGGATCCAGTCGATTCCGGGAGACGTCAGGAGAGTTGCGGACTTTATGACAAGCGTGGCGATTTGCGATTCGCCAGAGGGGAAGCGTGGCATCGCAGGAGGCTTCCTGGACCGCAGAGGACTAAGGCGCCGAACTCGATCCATGAGATCAGGACGAATGGGTGCAAACACACTGCCGTCGGTGATGCTGAGGCACTGACAACCGCGTTTAACGATGCAGTTCAGCAGATCCCCTACGTGTGATGACCACGCGCACAATTCGTCCACACTCTTCAAAGTGATAGACAAGTTCTCTCCATGTGATCCTAGGTGCAATGTGACTGTCTTCACAGAGGTGAGCCGAGAGATGAACCTTTCCAGCCGCTTGATATGCCCAAGAAACGGAGTTATCGAGGTCTCGACGGGATAATGTGGAATGCTGCAATGAATATGGTCCAGTGATTGAATGAAAAGGCACAGTTTCAGCACAGAGAGAACGTCTCCTGTGCCCCAGAGTGTACACTGGACGGAATTGGAGTCGGGGTCCACGTTGTGACGGAAGAGATATAAGCGGAGAGCAAGGTGGTTTAATCGTCGAGATAGCAAAGCGAGTCGATAGAGATCTTCGTTTGCCACCCATTCTATGATACTGAGGAGGAGTTCGGTGGGGAGGTCGAGTAAGCAAGGCATGGCGTGGGAGGACAAAAACCAAGTTGACGGTTTGATGGTTGCACCGCCCGGCGTCTACGTTTGCAGTTTTTGTATCCGTCTTTCTCGTCTGTTGGAAGCCATGCCAACTCATTGATCTGATGAATTCCCAAGCTGTCGAGGAATCGGGTGGAATTTTGAGAGGAATGTAAAGCAGAAGCACAGCGGTAGGACGTCGCGGAGTATGTCGGCGGCCCAAGACATCTGCAGCTAGATCGACGAGACAGAAATGCGCGGACTGAGAGGGCTCGGGAGTACTGTACCATTTCGTTCAATTCTCCAGCGCTGTGACCTGTGACAGGCCGGTACGAAATTCCTGATCACGTGAGTGAGCAGGTTTACCTGGAGACCCTCGTCCTCATTGCTCACGGGACCACTTCGGCATTGTGTCGGACTCCGATACTGCCCGATCCGTGACTCGGAGCTGTCAGTGACTTTTCAGCCCTCTCGTCTCTCGATTGTGCGTTTCGATTCATGTTTCCCACTTTCCCTATATAACCAGGACCTCTGAAAGTACTTGGAAAATATACACAAATGGCTGTCCATTAAAATGTCTAATTCAGATAAAAACTAGTACACAAAAACCAAAAGAAAACAAACGATTTAAACAGTTACTTCCTTGCAACGTCTTCAGGGGTCTGAAGGACAATCATTCCACTTATTCCACTTTGTTTGATTGCATTCAATTATTATAGTTTCTCAATAACAAGCTCATTCAACTCATCGAGCTCCCAGGTCCTGCCAGCTCGTGAAGTCCTCTTGGGTTTAACCAACACCGGCTCTTTCCGAGATGCTGTGCAGCCTTCTCACACCTCCTTTCTGTGCTCTGCCTACAACGAGACGGTTCATATTCACGGTAAGAAGAGATCAGTGTATTCATTTGGTAAGTTATTAGTCTAAAATTCATCATAACTGCAACGGATCTCATCCCCATTTCAGGCTCCACCGAATAACCGTTTAAAATGTTTCAAACGGTTTTATAAACATTTGTTTTTGTTTTCTTTTTTTTATGGCCGGGCACAAATGAAAAACAAAAGGTTGGAGCCTTCGCACTGACGCGTGACCTCGTTTAGCAATTCGACATTTCGGTACGGCAATTCTTTTTGCATGCTTTTGCGTGACACCTCAAAAATTTCGGTATTCGGGAATGAAAATTTTCAAAAATTTAGCCTTCTTGGCATTTTTCAAGCGATTTTGTGGGCTACTTGACGGTTTGGAGGTTCGACAGAGGCCCGCGTGATGCGTGACCTCGACCAAAGTTCGTGATCGACACAGGGGTGCGTGACGCGTTGTGAGGCAACGGAGTTTCTTGATGGAAAGTCGTTATCCAAGTCGGGGGAGTTTTATCCAGTGTTGTAAGTTAAGGGTAAGGCCTCAACAAATTAAGGGCTTAACATGAAGTTAAGCTAAGGGCTTCACATCAGGTCCGTTGTGGTTAAGCCCTTAATTAAGCCTTAACCTCCTGACAGACAGTGACAGGGAACGAACCCGAATCGGAAGTCAAAGAAGCTCATATCGAGCTACATGTGAGTCGCTCAATTATGAGCCTTGGGACCATGTTTCAACTTTTTCTCTTAGGCAATAATCCAATCCAGTTTTGGGAAGTTTTCACTCTCAACCGACGAGTTTCAGAACTTGCCAAGTTTGCAATTATGCTCCTGGGACCAGTCACAAATCAACCGGGGCTTGAACGATCGCTTTCCAACTTCGTGAATAAGGAGAACAAAAACGCAATCGGCTCAGCTTAAAGACGATGGGACAACAGCTAAAGTACGATTTTTTTTCTGTTCACAGTACAGTGCTGATTTGATTTTAGGTGATATGTCACATTCGAGAGGAGCAGTACATCGAAGGCCGTTGGCAGAAGCGTGAAGGGCGTAAGAATCAAGCTGAAGCCCAGCTCAAGATCTTTCTTGCAGTCCTGCATTATGCCAATGCTATTTTGAGCAACACCGACGATGATGAAGACAGTCATCAAGCAATCAGCATTGGTAGGCTCGAAAGCAGGATGGAGAAAACAAGTGGCAAAATGGCAGGATGAACTGCTTGAATTCGATGTCCTCTCAGAGAACAGTGACGACGAAGGTTCTGCTAGATGTTTGGGGGCCCAGACTGGTCGGCGTCAGCGTCGCTGGCTTCCTATTTCTCTTGACGCACTTTTTGGCGGTAAGATCACCAGCCCTATTCATATTCATCAACTGGCTTTCACGGAGGAGAGTCTATATATGGAGCTTCTTGCAGTCGGACGGATAGCCGGAGGTCATCACACCCTCGTAGAACGTGCCCTGTGCCCTGTCACTGTTGTCGCCGCCAATTCCGAGTATGATGGCCCCCTCCTTGTGCATCGTGTTGTACACGTCTATCCCGGGAAACTCAGGAATCCAGTGGTTGGCCGATCATTTACAATGATTTCCGACGATTCGTATATCCACCCGAATACGAGGAAAAAATATCAGGAATCCAGTCGGCCCCATCAATTCCTTTGGTTTCCTACAGGAATCGAAGCATCAAAATCTGCCATATCAACTGATGCCATCTCGACTCTTTGGATTCCACTGAATATACGCCCCAGTGGATTTCGGTGTCAGCCGGGCTAGCAGTGTACCCGCTGGGGCACGCACCGCTGTAGAATGTCGAGAGCGAACCGGACGCAGCGTTCCCGCCGTGGATCGCCCAAGTGCCCAGCTCGCCTTTCACAACAGCCGTCACGAAGCGTGAGGTGATTATCGGGTTGGACGCGTTGCCAGTCTTGTTGGCTCCGGGGAACAGGCCATCCTCGAGGTCAGCCTCGATCCAGGGACCGCTGCCGGCGCCGCCGGAGCTCACCCTTCACTGAGGTCTCCGCATTACCCTAGTCGAAACAACAGTTTCCGTTGTAATGCGTGCCGTCAACGACCGCGTACATGCTCTGTGCAGCATCGCCCTTGAAGACAATCAGGTATGGCAATATGGATCCGCGGCCGCGCCGAATGCTCGCTTCGCAAAGTCACGTGCAGTGGCATGAAAAATACCGCTGATATTCGGAAGAATTCAATCTCATCCATTTCAACTCCGTTTGGGCTCCGAGTTCACAATATTGCTCCTTCACACTTGAGAAGCTTAGAGGTAAATTTGTAGAAGAATTCATCAAGCAATGACCGAGTTTTAGACAGGTCGCTCTCCGACCCGTCCCATCAAATCTTGGGACAATTTGTTCGTGTTTTCTGCCCTGCTTCACCCTCTCCCTCGCACGTGACTGAAGAATTGCTCGCTGCGCTCGCAATAAGAGTAAAAAAAGCAGACCGACCACGGCGATGCCATTGGTGGCATCATTGCGGTAGCCCGTGCCGGGCGAGATGAAGATGCCGTACGCCTTCTGTCTGTTCAGTGTGACGGGTGCGCCATCGGCGGCAGCCAAATTGTCGAAGCCATTGGGATCAGTGCCGTTGGTGGCACCACCGGGAGGAGCCTGCGTAAGATGGTTGCTACGACCGGTCCGGTCAAAGATGGTGGTGATTAGACAGGTTGTGCTGGCGCAGAAGGAGTCTTGCACGGTGGCATTAGCTACACCACCGGCAGCCAGCGGGCTGATGTGGATCGTAGCACCGTCAGAGCCGCGTTTAATTTGGTAGAGTGAGCCAGAGTATCCGCTGAATAGCGCCCGTGTAGTGCTGTGGGCGGCGACGCAGGGAGTGCCCCCGGAGGCGTAGATGTCGCAGGGTCCTGCTGAAACTAGCGGAGCAACAAGACACAACGCGAAGAGTGAAAAAAACTGGAACATTGCTATGAGCGCTTCGTGAGTGACGAACGGGCATTTAAATACGTTGACTTGGAGCAGCATGCCACGTGGCCGGGGTCGTCGAGCTGTGTTGAAAAAAGATGACTGTGGTGTTCGAGCTCCGGTACGGACGCGATACGAATAATACATCTGAGTTTGTCGAACAGGCGTAGAGTATTCTACCGCAGCGCGGGTGGATGTCCCTGCGGACCCAAATCAGCGACTGCTCCTTTCTCTCTGTACTGGATAATTCGAAGCTTACGGCCAAGTGAGAGGGCACTGTCGGATGTGCATAAGAGCATCTAATTTCAGCAACAAGAAAAACGGTGCGGCGGTAATCGTTTGGAGTTGAACGAAACGCACGGGTATTCTCTGAAACAGTTTGGAATCAGGTGAGTCATTCAGCGTTATTGGGTGGTCCGGTTTAAATAAATGTACTCCAGTTTGGGTTGGCCGCGGCCCGCGGTGGCGTCAGTGGACTCCAAAATGGGGCATCACCTGTACTGATACAATCTGCAAGTTGCTAACTCAGGCTCCACACATGTCTTGGCTTCCCCAGATGTTGTTCAGGACGTCCTCCCAGGCCCTTCGAAAGTTCATTCACCTGTCTCGGTTACCCAGACGTTCCAGTGACCCGCACTTCGGGTAAAAAATGATGGGCTGAGTTCAAGGAACACTTCCGCCCATCATTTCTTACCCGAGTTGTCAACATCATGATGGCGGATCACGCGGTCCTAACGGACCGCGAGCGGAAGTGCGCCAGAGCGTCTAGGCCACCGAGACAGGTTCACCTCAAGGGTTGAAAATTCTCAGGTAAATTGAACCCGTGCTTCAGCAAAACCTGATTAGATTACGGAGCGCTCCGGAATGCCACGTAATTTGCCCTTAGCCCACGAATCCTCCCGGTTTACAAACCAAGGGGGTGTAGAATACACCACCGTTCGGTTCCTGGCCTGAAAGCATAAATTAATGAACCCCAGTCTGTGCTGGCCGCGGCCCGCTGTGGCGTCGGCGGAGCCTGTGTGCCCGAATCACTCCAAAATGGCATCACATCCTGTAGTGATACGAATCCGTAACTCGTTTGGGGCTCCGCAAATGTCCTTCCGAATTCAAGTTCGTGAAGCTTGCTGTGACTGGAGGTAAATTGAACCGGAAGCAAAACATCACCGAGTGCAGAAAAGTTGCAAGAATATGAAAACCTTTCAATAAGGCTATGGAGTCACCGCCGAATAGCCCGAACCACATTGCCGCGAACTGCGGCGTGATCCATTTATCAATGGCACTCTATTCCGATACTGACCAAGCTCCGACGACTGTATTGACGGTGATTCATGATTCATTGGAGACCTTTCGTCAGACAGGTCTCCAGTTTGCCGTACTTATTCGTCGCGACAGGCATATTGGAACTTCACTCTGCGGACTTCATTTGGTAAGTCGGACAATTGGAATTGGATGAGGGCTCGGAAGGGTGAGTGTACGACATCCAACGGCTGCGGTCCACCGGTCCGGTGCGGTCCGTAGAACTCACGTCGGACGATGGAAATCGAGCGCAAACTCAGGTTGGCTTTGTGACCAGATTTTTGCCCTGAATGAAATGCACTCGGTTTCACTGGATATCACAAAGCTGTGAATATGCGCTGATTCATCTATCTCATTCTGAGCCTGACCAAGCTCTACTCAATCATTGTCGCAACGATGGTACTCAACTTCAGGTGCATGTGTCTAGATTTGTTTGTCGAACTCTCGCGAGAGCTTATCCGAACTGTGCTCGAAAGTGAGAATCCCTCGTTTTCAAATTAATTGCGACGATGATTCATTGGCGAAAATCCCTCAGATTTGCGTACTTATTCGTTACGGCAGGCATGTCGAAACTTGATTGTGTGGAGCTCATTTGGTAAGTCTCAGGATCGCCGTGAGCGAGTATACGTCATTCAATTGTTGAATAAGGAGGGTAAGGCCGACGAGCGGCAGAGCCCGCTACCAGCTTGTTGCTGATGTATGAACAAGTCTAAAATTTCCCAGCGGCCCAAAGCTCGCTCGGTCGACGCTCACGCGTCGACCAGCTCGCATTGGGCCGCAGCTGTATCTTCAATACATGTTATAGTCCGCACTCTAGATCGACTCAAGATTGACGTTACACATCAAAATACGTTCAATTTTCCAGGAGTCCTAAAATGTACTCCGATTTGTGCTCCCACACCATCCCGTGGTTTCCGCTCAACAGGCAATCACCCTGTTCAACCAAATTTATCATATCATTGTATCCCGACCGGAACTACGGCATTAGTGAACAAAATCTCAACAAGGATCCTAAACAAGGCATGATATGTAGTATAAGAGAAATTTTGATGGTCAGTAATCCGAATGAAATACAAGAATGTGTGCGAAACTGGGCAATGATTATATCCGGGAGGATATTGCAGCATGATATATGTCATGTATGAGGTTCGTGGGCAAAGCTGTGAACAGCGAAGGAGGTAGAGGGACAAGAATGCCCAGCAGGATCCTGGTAGACGCAGGAGAATGATGGATCTGAGGAAATATGGTGAGGCTCGGCAGCATGACGAGAACGGCGAGACAAACAGTGTAAAACCATATCAGCATCAACATCTATGGGACAATTCCTTGGGCACTGGGAGATTGAGCTGAAAATATACAGTAAAGTAAATCTGAAGATACGCAGACATCCGTGCACAGCACACTTGAGGTAGAGGAATGTGCAGGTGTCTTGACCCAAGACTGAAGCGAGTGTTCGAGATCAAAAGCCTCGCAAGACGTCACCCAGTCACGGCCAAGCACAAGATCAGATCGTAGAGAAGGCCAGAGAGAGCTGGACATTTGAGGAGCGAAAGGAGCCAGGAACAAAAGGCCAGAGGCAGATGAGTCAGAGGGAGATGCGAGAGGACAAGGCAAATACTGCAGAGCTATAATCGAAGGTTGGGGAGAACAGGACGTTGCGGAAGGTAGCAGACATGGTGGTAGCGGGGAGACGAAGCACTATTCGGAAGCAGGTGGAAATTTTTGACAGCCAGCATGCCACATCAAGACAAAAATTATGATGGCGGAGATGGCGGAGGAATTACATAGCAAGGATTGCGTGAACTGATCGTATTTATAAGCATTTGGCGTATGGGAAAGGTGCTTACAAGAAGAAAAATGACCAATTGAGCAATTTACTGCAGGACGCTGTTTTGAAGGCACCCTAAAACCCTTACCTAAAGGTAGCGGGAATTCCTGATTCCACTCCGCCGGTCCGGTGGGGTCCGCAAGTCCGAGATCTGAAGTTGATCTGTGACTGTTTCCCCCTCATTTCGCCTTGAGCTGATCGTACTTGGCTTGACTGTATATGAGTTGTGAGCTTGGAGGAAGTCTTACCCAAGCAACGGACGTTGGTTTTGGAATTGGTTCGGAATGCGGACATTGAATTTCAATCAGCAACAAGCACCTCTTGTTCATCTTTTCAGTTCGAGCAAGAAAACAATAGATCTATGTTGTTGGTTGAGAAACATCAAGTTGTAATTATGAACTCTGTTTGCGGTTCAAATATGAACGCGTGGTTGCGTTTTTCAAGGGCAATATCTGTAAACAATGTCAGTCCCATATTCCCGCTTCAGAGTTTTGCAAAAGGCACCCACACAACGGTCTAGATAATGGGGGTTAAGATCAGATGAATCAGATTGCACGACGAACGAAAGCAAATCGGGCGTACGTAGTCGGAGCTAGCGCCAACACGGGTCGCTTGATCCACGGGGCCAGTTCCCCCACAGGTCCCAGAAGTATCGCCAGGGCGGTAGGCCTATTCAAGATGGAAATTAGTAGACTCGCCAAAACCACGGAAAGCTGACACGACACGCGTACCTCGTTGCAGGGACAGTTAGCGCTGGTGCATGTGACGGTAGCCCCGCTGACTCCAGGAATGATTTTTTGGGCCTTGGACCAAGATTAGTGGAATCAAGAAGAAAGAAAGTGAAGTTTCACGCACGACAGAGAAGCCCTGGATGTTGCTGATATCGTAGTCGCTATATTCAAGTATTGAAAGACTTCCATTGATCTGCCGTTCACATCTGTTACTTACGTTTTACCGCCAATGTTCGCGGAGTCAAACGTCCACTGTTAGGGGCATTAACGCAGACTCAGTAGAAACTCAGTAGAATGAGGATATACCTCGGTCATGGAACAAGGCGCTTCTCCAAATGCAACTAACACATCTGTAAGTAGTGTATGAAGCATTATGTTTGGTTTTACCCACTTCCGCCGAAGCAGTTGTTCTGGCAGCCTACAAAAAGAAGTGAAATGGTGAGTAATGACTCTCTGGGGAAAGCGCACCGGAGTTCGGGGGGCGATCACAGATGCGACCTATTGAATTGAGCTAACCGGATAATATCTAGACCCATTGTTACTTGCCGTTCCATCTGACGGGAGGCGATGTTTGAATCTTAGCTTACTCGGCTTGACTGAAAACTACGCACCCATTTGGGACAACGACATTGAAGGTTTTTCCAGCCGCAATATTGGGAGCCGTATTCCCTAGTTCAGGTCAGAACAGGATATTAACTCAAGGAAATGCAGAATTCAGTCACCGGTGTAGGGCGGACCCTCGTTCGGGTAGTTGCTGACCGTCATCCCTACGCCAAAAGCGCAGTTATTCTTGAAACGGAGGATTAGTTGATGCAGTCGAGGCCGATATCTGCGCAGTATTGACGTACACGAAGCGTGATGGTGTGCGTTGCATTTGCAATACTAAACAGAGCAGCGGCAATAGCGAAGGAAGCGAACATATTTGGAGAGGATAAAATGGAAAAAGACTGAGTCCAGCTTTTAAAGAGGCAGCGGGAGAACCCTGATTTGGTTGATAATCCGGCGACTCACCCATGACGCTCACGTTCATATGCCTCGATTCAACTCTTTTAGAAATTGATGGTCCAGGATCAGGGGTGCAAACACATGATAAGCGGTTTGAGATGAGATTTAAATTGTTGTTGTCAATGCGCGCCTCATGAGTTTCATTTTGAAGCCCACATTGCCTTGTCTGTGATCGGTTCAGAGTCGGGTGAGTCGTTCAGACTGTCATAAGAGAGCTCGCGTAATTATTTAACGCTGGAGTTCGCCGCGGCGGGGGCGGCGGTGGCGTCGGCGGCGCTTACACAGGTCCCAAAATGTAGTGAAATTGAAACATCACATCTCTTCTGCACGAGGAAGGCTAGGTACAATCTGCAAGTTACCGTCCTGTGCCGTTCATGCTTCAGAAATCTGTTTGATATTGGCTTTGCCGCTTCAAAGGTAACGCTTGCACATCCCCTTCGGTACCGTCTCTACGTATGTCAAGCTCAATGAACTGGCTGGGGAATTACCATTCGTAAGAACTTGCACTGCGAAGCGCGAAGAAGCTGGAGTATACAATTACCAAACCGGAACCACAACGCCGCGAACCGCGGAATAGGTATTTTGATCCGTCCGTCACTAAGCTGGGTTCTGACTGCAACCAAGCTCCATTCCATCATGAAAATTGATAACAATCACTTTTGTCGGCTTTCCAAATCATAACCGCCTCATCAGGTGTGTTCATGGCGCGACCACCGTTTGAGGGAGAAACCGGAAAGGAAGGAGAGATACATGAGGTCAGCAGGGAGTGCCTCAGCTGAGGAAAAGGGTGCAATGCGCCGGAATTCACGCACTCTGTTCGCTTGGGTAGCTCCAAGGGCCGAATATCGTATCAGATTGCTGACAGTCGGTAAAACCGGCGTTGTTCGGCTGAGGCCGGCCGGAACGTAAAGTGGACCTTTGGTCCGAGTAAGTCGCATCCAAAATAACCCATTCTGGCGACTGGAGTCAGGTTGCCGGAATATGCCCGTTTTGGGTATTATGGCTAATGTCGGTGCGAGGGGTGGGCTCTCGGCATCATCGCCCTACAGTTGAATCTGTTTCAGAAATCCAACCGTTCGATTCCCACCCTCTTCGTCAACATTCAAAAGGCCAGTTTTCTGCTTTGAGTACCCTAGTTTGCACCCTCGCCACTTATTCCCCACACGTCTTACTTTCACGTCTCTTGCCTTTCAAGAATGTTCTCTTCCATGAAAACTGCTATCTTTGCTGTGATTGCAGTCGCCACTGGTCAAGCCCTCGCTGAGAGCCACACCGTCACGTTCTCCAACGGGTGGGTAGATCCATTCTCTAATTGAACGTCCCCTCATTCGCTTTCAGCTGTGGCCACGGAACGGTCGGTAGCTCTTGGAGGTTTTCGAACAGTGTCACTGAATTTCGCTCGCACAGCCCACACTCATCAGTCAAAATGGCGCCGTCCTTTCTACGGGTGGTGCATACACCTCCAATGGACCCCTTATTGGTGCCATTGCGTATCTCCAAACCGGTGAGTAGAAGCCCAACATTTCTCTGTCACTCTGTTTCCTCACGCTTATCCAGGCAGTTGTGGGTTCAACGGTGAGGGCTGCACTCTTGTGGAGACCACCCTGAAGAACCCCACCACACCGGGATCGGGCTCAAGCACCGACCTTTCCCTAATTCCCCCGCATGCGTTTTCCGTTACTACCGGTTTCGGGTAAGCGCCAATCGCAATGAGCAGTCGACGGTGCCTCACAGTCTATGTGTAGTTATCTCGGCGCGTGTGCTCCGGCTGGCGCTGACTGTGAGTTCTTCTTGAATATTCTTTTTCCTCCAGTTTCTTAATGAAAGTACAGGCACCAACGCTAACTGCAAGACCGCGTTCCACAAGTCTACCGACACTCACGTGCAAGTGCCTTGTCAGGCGGACAATGCCAACTTGGTGGTGCGTATCTCTTTCAGTTGACTACTATATTGCCCTGATGTTCGTTTCAGATCACCTTCTGCCATTGAGTGAATAGTCCACACGTCGCCGAGAACAATATCTCGGGATCATAGTACAATAGTGAAGAATGGACACTTTCTCACTCATAATTGAAATTTGCTTTCCATTTCGCTCTCCATTCGAAATCGCTGGTCAATGATTTTCGGCACGATATGAGACCAAGGAGGCTACCCTGCGCGTGTCTGAAATCTCTACCCTCAATGTTGAGATACAGTGCCAGCCTGGCTTACACCCAGCTGAATAGCGGACAACCTTGGAATGCTTCTGCAGACCGAGAATTGTTGCACCAAACGCTCCAAAAAAAAAAAAAAAGAGAGATACAGTGCCAGCCTCGCCACATGCGTTCAGGTTGCGGACCATTCCGGACCGGCGGAACCGTTGTTACACTCGAACAAACAAATGGAGGTCGTATACTCGGCCCACGGCGATTGTGAGACTTACCAAATGAGCTCCACACGATCAGCTTTCAACATGACTGCCGGATTTGGTGAGCTGCAAGTGAGCTGTCTTACTAAAGTCCCCTAGGAATCATCATGATCGTGATTCTTGAATAGAGTCGTCGGAGCTTGGTCAGACTCGGAATGAAATCATATGGAGCGATCACGTCGACGGAAATCTCCAACAGTTCACAGCAATGTGATTCGCATAAAGAACAGTGACTAAAGCTGAAGGCTTTGAACTCTTCGCTACTGCCGGTGTCAGCGCGTTGTTTTACTCCCCTTCAAAACCTTGAGAATCTTTGACCGTCGAGCTGAAGATAGCTTAATGAACTTGGATCCGGTACGGCGGATGACATCGCGTCCATGACATCCTCCGGCCAAGCGTCGGCATTCGCGGAGCGCGAAACGAGTTGTGCATTCATCTCTCTTTATAAAATTAAGCCTGTCTGTCTGAAGCCTTTTCAAACTCTGCTATCACCACTCCAATTCCACTTCCGACATTTTGCCGCTATTTAGCGCCAACCTTAGCGCCCACCATTATCTCTGAGATCGGGGCCGGTTTCAACTTCTTTAGGTGAAGTGGTGGGCCGCTTCGCGCTCTTGTATCATTCCAGGATGTGATGCCATTTCGGAGCGGTGCAAACGCGCGGACTCCACCAACGCCACAGCGGGCCGCGGCCAACTCGAATTGTCGTTCATTTATCCATAATTTCAGGCCACCACTCAAAGACGCTGATCGACTCACCATCACCCGACTTCGAACTGTTGCAGAGGACACAGTTTCGTGGAACTCCAAATGTATGACAACGGGGCTACTCTTGTTGTTCTTGTTCCCTTTGGGCGCTGCTGAGATGTGATAAAAGAAACGGTAAATTTCGGCCCGTATCATCTGGGGAAGAGCGAAAATGCAGAGGGGAGTGGGGTTTGAGAAGACGTAGTGGTGGAAGTTAACTGAGCCGGCGGGAATACTGAAGGGAGATGGGCAGATAGACGCTGGAGAGGCATCGCGCTGATGCATGGAAGAAAGACGAAGTCTGTGAACCCAAGGCAACGTTCAGTCGTGCTGGTACACTGCGCAAGGGAGGTGTGGACTTCGTCGACGTGTTGACTGTCCAAGATGAATAGCTTTCGTACAGTATGTGACAGGAATGCGCATGATTTGGTGCGCACGGCAGCGAGTAGAGATGAGGACGGGGAAGCGGAGAACATCAAGACACGATATAGGTAGGGTTCCATTTTGAGGAATCTCAATAGGCACGGTTCAAATTTTTCGACCAGCAGAGGCACACGGTGCGTCGACGACCCGTGTGCCGAGGCTTTGGTTCAATGAGCATGGTTTTCAAGGCACAAGTCCACTCGGCGGATACAAATGGTTTGTCCTTTCATTCGCGATAATATTTCGGAGGCAGTTTGAAGGTTTGGGAAATTTTCAGACAGGTAAAACTCAGCGATATTATTTCTTCAACTGCCACCAAACATGCTGGAGCTTCTCAGTTGAAGTTCCTATGACTGATGGCTTCGCGGGATCACTGAGACTCGCTTTTTTCAAAAATATTGAGACATTTCTGGACGATATTTCGAGTGTTTTGCAGACTCGGAAAATAATCCAGCCCATAAATGCACGCAGTACAATGCAAATTCAATGTACTTTGAAGGGATCCCGACCCTTCTCAGGCATTGAATTTATTGTGAATAATCTGCTTTGGATAAATCTGCGATTATTTTCTCTCTGGCCTGAGGCCTAAAGCTAACATCATTCATGAAACTTGAACTTCGGCTCCAAAATTCAAGTGCAACTTCCACGTCCCCTTTCGGAAATTCTCGGATTTTGTGGTCAAGCTGCTTCAAAAGTTCAACTTGAGCACTGAACCATCGAGAAATATACATTAACCTAAAATATTTGGTGAAACGTGCGTCAATACAGCACTATGTGTCGAGTGAGGATGAAGGTGGCGCGTAAAGGCAATCGTACGGCTGTGCAGCCAACTGCCACTCCGTCACATCAGTGACTGTCACCCATCGCAGCTCTCTTCCACCCAACACGCACTCAGCTGTAACTTTGATGGTTTTGACGCGTCGAGCCGTCACGGCGTACAAGTCAATTATCAGATGGCTTCCAAACGAAATTCTTACCACGATGATGTTGCATCTGTCACAGCAAGATCTAGTCGTGCTTTGCAGGACGTCGCGTCTCTTTCGCAACCTTGCCACGCCACTACTCTACCGCTGCGTGTCCTTGTCCACCGACTTCCAGGTCAACAGTTTCGTTCGTATGATCACACGGCGCTCCGCAACATCTCTATGCCACCATGTCCGACAGCTTTACCTCACCAAAGTCGAGTTGTAGGCGCGATTTCTTTTGCATAGATATCGGAGCTGATCTCAACTCAGGAAGCTCTCTCTTACCCTCGTCAAATCTATGACCTCTGTCATCTCCAGACTTGTGCGCCTTGAAGTCCTGGACTTGTTTCTGGGCTCTCCCGTCGAATTCACCGACCTGCTCCGCGACGCGTACTTTCCGCATCTCACCACATTCCAATACACCCTCCGGAAGGGAACCCTACTCCTCCTACCCGCATTTCTCAACCGCCATCCAACCATATCCACCCTCGGGCTCACTCGCATCGAACCTATTGACATCAACGCCGAGATTGCTCTCCTGGACGAGCCCATATCCTTGCCCAATCTCGGTTTCTACAACGGCCCCAGCGGCATGGTGCGTACTTTTGGGCCCGGTAACAGCATCAAGTCCGCGTGTCTCTTCTGGTACCCGGGCGATTCAGATACCGCGCGCCCGCTGCTGCACCTCGGTGCAATCGCAACCTCGTCCCTGGTCGCATTGATGCCGATTTGTTTGTCGGATCACCCCGCACGCGTGATGATCATGCAGAGCGCGGCCACGCACTTGCCGCACATCCGCATTCTTAAATTCGCGCGCCTGCGCGGCGTGGCGGGTCGTATCTCCCGCGTTCGTTATTTGTTGCCATTTGCATCATTGATTGATTGATTACTGTCCACAGGAAGACGCCCGCGAAATTGCCACTTGTCTCGAAAAGTTTTCGGCACTCGCGATCTTGGAACTTGACAAGCGCGAAGACGCGGTGGACAACGCCAATCTCACTCACGATCGGGAAACGATCCTGTTGTGGAGCGGTTCTTGCAAAAGCCTCTTGGAAATCGTGCTGCGTGAGTCGCTGCTACTCGTCCTCGGGACTGACTCGCTGACAGTATCCGCAGATGGACGAGTGTGGATTTCGGTGCGTGGGCATTGGCGTAGTGCATAAAACTCTACGTTGTGCACAGCGGAATCACATCTGTGCCCGGTAAGCACGTTCAATATATCCCTCTTCAATACAGCTCATTTCCGGCGTGCATCAGGATTCGTATCTTCATGGCCCACATCACCCATCCAATGTGGTTGTTGCGGCATACCATAGGTTCCAAACCAGTTACGAAGCATTGCTTTCTTTGCGACAACTGTCTTGAATTCATCGTGTGTTCAAAGCAAGATAAAGTGACTATTTCGATTATCGGATCGACTATCATGTAACACAGTTTGACTTGTTTTGCAAGTCAATCGGAATAGCTTGGGGGCGTGCTTTCCGCCAGCAGAGCGCCAACCTGTGCTTCCAATCGGCGCATTCGCAGGGCCATCGGTTCTTCCTCCCCAGTGTCTGAACTTGGTTCGTTGCCAGGATCTGCGCGAGTGCTGGTCGGAGCATCATCCGACACGGCTTCCTGTACCCAATTCACTCGCCTAGCACGTTGAGCTAACTTCGCACTCCGCCCTGTATGTTCAACTCCCGATTTGGATTCAAGGAACTGTTCAGGAACCATGGGTGCTCGGATCTGTTTCCGTCGTCTAGCCCTGAATATGAAGATGATAAGGGCGCCAATGAGGATGCCGGCTGCAATTGACGCTGCTATCGCCACGGTAGGGGCGCCATTTTTACTGGGCATAGTGAGGCTAAGGGAGAGAGCGTGAAATGTATGATTATTTACCTGTGGACAGTCTGGTTTGTCTCAGTCGGGGTGCTGCTATTGGACGTTGCGGTTAGGCTTCCTCCAGAGGAGCTTGTATTTCTGGCGCTTGAACTGGTGGGAGCACTGATATGCGCATGAGGATTTCCTGGCAATGGATGTGGGTGAACGTACGCAGTCTGTGTTGAGTCATTGATGTCTGCCTGAGCGTTGGGTGGGAGGAACGAGGTCGTTGCCGTTGGTGTCCCGGTTGGAGAAACTGTAGTGACACAAGAGGAATCAGTCAAGTTCAAGGGAGGAGGGCCACAGGGGAAGGGCAAAGTCGTGCTGAAAACATATTCTTCGTACATGGAAATGAACCATACGGATAACAACACAGTCCGGGGAAGAATGTGGTATGCACAGTTGAAGAAGGCCCACCGCCAAGTCCGAAGCAGCTAACGAAAGAGAAGAGCTGCAATGTAACGTACCGGTACCACAATTTTGTTTCAAATACTGATGAGCGGAGTCGAGCTCGGCGGCCTGGCACTCGCCTTGCATGCACGAGAACCATCTGAACTGGAACTCCGCACCGACACATTGACAACCTCTGATTCGTGAGTGAGTGCCAGTAGCTGCGGAACAAAACGAAAGGAGGAAAAGGAAACTGCACTCACGGTGTGCATCCCGCAGCCATAGCTTCGTCATGGCAAGTCGAGGCGCAGGGAGTCAATGTATGCAGTGGCCCTCTCTTGTGGACCCCAACGATCGTCGCGGGCAGCGATGAAGCATAGGCGGGTCCCTTCATGATTAGGCTTACGGAATTGATCGGTCTTTGCTTGTGTCGCGTTCGGCCTGTCTAAGTGAAGTGCGCTGGGGAGCCCGCGAAGGACCGCGAGGGCTTTCGAGAAGAGCGAGAGAAGCGAGGCGAGAAGGAAATGCGCAGCTGCTCGTCCACAGCACCCGTGAAGTTGATGGGTTGCTCTTCGGTTTGGATAACAATCTGTGGAGCAGTGCTGCAGGACGACCCGGTCTCACGAGCCATGATCACCGTGTTTTGCCTTCCATCGGGTTGTCGTTCAGTTGAGCCTCTCCCGAGACAAGCGACAACCATTCGCTGCATTCTAGAACCAAACCGCGCCCGTACACGTCGTACCCTACCCTCATACTCCTGGCCAGAACCCAGACCCGTGCTCTTCCTTAGATCATTTCACGAACCGATCGTGCGCGTGCTTAGCTCTGGCCTACAGTTACTCCGGACAGCGACACGGCCCACATATTCGCCTGCGCGTCAGACGCGCACCCGAGCAAACTCATCCACCCCGTGCGCTCATTCACAATGTGCTGCAAGCCGCGACCAATAAGTACCTGAGATAACACAGACACCCACGTCCCAATTCCCATATGACCGCCGGCCGACTGCGGCTAGACGGCAGTGATATCCGTTTCCCTTTTCTCTGTATTGTATGATTGTGCGAGCGTTTCTTGCTCCGCGCAGGTTTCCGCTTCCACTTCTCTCGCCGGGACTTTTGCTCTTTCTTTCCATCCCTCTTCCCTCTTTCTGCTGCCTTCTTCCCTCTTCTCAACTCCTTTCTTTCCTTCTTACCATCATGCAATTTGGTGACGGTGAGCATTGATCACGCCCACCTTACCATCGTGCTGACGCGATTGGTTCAAGGTATCGGCTTATTCAATACCAATATCCGCCTCTGATAGTCGAGCAGTACACTCACGCCAAGCCTATTGTGGTGGCCACGAGCAGTGGCGGCCGATCCATGGCTTGGGGGTGCATATGGTGAGCATCTTGTTTGCCTCCATCTATTTCCCCCTAGAACCACTTGAAATCTAGTCCTTGTGCATGTTCATCAATATGCTGGCGCGCTTTCGGGAAAATCGGTCTCTCTCCCCATTTCTCGCTCTTTATTTTGTGATGGGCGTGGGTTTCATCGCGGGGTGTTTGTCTGTGAGTTTCCGTTTCATAATGCTGCGCGCTTACTATTCTTGGTTCCTCCACGCATCCGATCTACTAATTGTGAGTCTGTTCTTGTATGGCAGCTTGCTACCCAGATTCGCGATGTTGGTCTACGCTCAGGGCTCACCCACAGTGAGCTGACAACAATGCACTGACGAAGTCATGGTTCGTACCTGAATTTCTCCATTCCTAACTTCTGCTTTGTTGGATTATCTTCTCACTTTTCCCATCCGCTCTCCACATCTTCATCCCCATCTGCGAACTGCGAACTCATCATATGTGCAGTTGTGCTTCAAAGTGATTTCGCTGATTTCGGTCTTGGATTCAGATTTATCTCACCTTGTGTCGCTGAATCAGCTCAAGAAGATTACCGTTCGTTCACCGGCCACCTTCTGGACCGCCGTCGTTCAGAGTATGATTTGTTTTGACGATGCATTTCAAATTCAAATTTTGCTGATCAACCCGTGTGGCCATCCCGGTGCTACGCTTATTGGCGCCAACAACGTTCGGATCTCTTTGCCGCTGAATAGGTGGATGTTACATCACGTTGCTGTGTTTCTTACTGACTGCTACTTCTCCCGCTCCTGCTGCGCAGTGGGTCCTGATCGCTATCCGAGATCACGCCGCTCGAAGAGCCGTTCACGAAGAGAATCAAAGACATGGTCATATCCATCTTCCTGAACACCTTCTCGTCCGGCCCAGAGGAATTCGTTTGTCCCTCGAGTTTCCTTCAATCTCGGCATCCACCGACTGTAAGCGCCTGTGATGGCCTTACGCCGACAGGTACGGGACACCTACCTGCGTCCCATTGCCAACGCGCAGAAGCTAATCATTGTCGGCGTCAAATTCTTCACCCTGAGTCAGGGCATCGGGGTCTCTCGACACCGACTGGCGCCGCCGAGATTTGTCAGCAGCCATAATTAGGCTACAAATGGTCACATCCGCAAACCGAGCTGATTCCTGCAGAAGCAACGCCAGCGCGAAATCGGTAGACCCCTCTCATCCTCAGCATCTGATGCGCCTCCAAGTACACTCGTAGACCACGAAGTGAACTCCCTCGAGATCCCTGGCGCCATCTCCGCCACAAGCATACTATCGAGCGTTTATCAACCAAGTAAGCACGCTGTTTGTTGTACCTGGGGCTGGGCTAGCGATCACTTTGACTGCTCCAAACAGCGCCCAGAGTGTTCTTTCCGTTCTTGGAAGCTATATATAGGTTTCGCCTTCCGTCCTCCCTTGTCTACACCCCACCCCCATTATCAATGTCTGAGAGCTCTGTGCTCGTTCAACCCTTTCTCTCCGAGTTGAACTCGGACCATGGTGACACGAGCAGGTACGGCTCAGAGAAGCCCCAAGAGTCTCTGGTCGCTGGAGGTCAGCGCAGCGGGTAGGTTCCCCAATTCCTCATGGCGCCTTGAAACCTGACATTTTCTTCAGTCCAAAACAGTTCCAGCTCCGGACCTTTCTCTCCAAACTGATGGGTCCGCCCGGAATTGTCGTCTGTGGGCAAATGATATTACTTATCACGGCATGGGGTTTCTTCGGTGCCGTACAGACTCGAAAATTCATCGCTCTACCCTATTCCGCGGCTCTCTGGGTTAATGCCCACGCCCATCTGGTTACGTTCCTATTCACCATGATATCAACAGGCCTTTCGCTGTGTTCGTCCTTGTGAGTTTATCAATTGACGATAGGTCCAGGCTTACTAGATTTCGTTGCTTTAGCTTGTTCTCCTGGGGTGTTCGTCAGTCGATTACGCTCCGCCTGCGTGGGAAAGGCATGCCTCTGGCCGAATTTATTTCCAGCGTCAAGATCTCGTCGCGGTCCCTCATTCTCGACGCCAAGAACCGAAGGTGGAGTGCGATGTCCATCACTGTACTCATCCTAACGGTGGTACAAACCTCTTGGTTCGTGGGTCATGTTGAGGGTGTTTTTTATCTCACCGTTAAGGTGCCCTCCAGCTGGTCTGGTTTGTTAACACCTGGCCAGATCAATTTCGAGGTCCCATTGAGCGGCCATGAGATCGACCTCACGAATACTCGCCTTCAATCTCTGCAAAGCACCGGAGTGCTGGATTATTGTGTAATCAACACCAGTGGGTCATAGTTATGTTTAAAGTCGCCTTTCTAAGCTCTCGTTCAGCCAATATTGCCTCATTCTATGTGGGACAAACCGAAAGCGGATACGCTGCATTGAAGGGCGACATTGGGTTGCCAGCATCGTTGACGCTGATGGATCAAACATTCAATCTTTCAACCGGTAACGTTTCATTCTTGAATCGGGGCACACCGGCTAATATCGCGCAGGTGGAATCCTGCCCCAGACATTCGAGCCCGTGAATACAACTACATGGTTCATCGGTACCGACATCACAAATATTCCGTCCAACATTGAAAGCCTTGCTGAGATCCCCAAGGGTCTTATGTTCTCGAGCGCCACAGTGTTTCAACAAGGTGAGTTCGAGAGCACTTTAGGTATCAAGTCGCTTATATCCGGCGTCCAAATAGGATTCAGTGCCGACGTTTCGTGTGAATTCCAAGATCTTCCAGCAGATACAACAGTTCAAAATTTTACTGCTCAGGATATTCAGGTTACCCAATACGAAATGAGTTCAACTTGTGTTTCTCCTACGATACCTCAGGTCATAGGTGATATTGGCGTTTTTCTTGTAGGCTGGGTACTAATGCGCAACAAAGTCAATTCTACCATTGTGTATACGGTTGGTGCTTCCCCCGGCTACATCTTGATGGTTGCTTGTAGCGGAGAATCGAACACATACAGTGCGTCCCAGACTACCTGGAATGATAGCCGACAAATCTAATCCTTCTATAGCCTTAATCTTTCAGGGCGTCAACGAATACAGTTTCATGAATACTATGGTTTGCACGGTCGAGCCGAAAGCAACGTCTGTGCAAGTGGATTACTCCGCCACTGGCAGCATCAACTCTACACCGTTAACGGATGGAGTTGCCGTTGATGTTACGGGTCCTGCTGCCTTGACCGCGGTCACAACGATCTTCGAAATGATCACATTCGCCCAGGGCATAAGCACCAACGTTGTCGGAGACGAGATAAGCGCGGTGATCGGAGAAGTAGACCCTGAAGTGTACACTGAAGTCCAAAGTCCTATTGTTTCATTCGCTGCCGTGAGTCACTGGTGTTCTACATTATTTTTTACGCTCATCTTTCCGCAGCAAGAGTATATTCGCGGTGTTGTGGAATACAGTGGATCCGTAAGACAGCGTTGCCTTCCATTGTCGTCGTTAATGAGAAAATTGTCAGGTTCTACGCGCCTGTCTCACTGCTCCGAACGGAGCCTTTGCTGAGGGTGTTCCAACTGACATGGTCATCTCCACTGAAGGAGTTTTGCGGGGACAGATCGTGGGCTGGCGAGAAATCTCTCTCGATACGTTCTACGTGATGATTCCTGGAACCCTGGTCGCCATCGTCACGATCTGGGTTGTACTGTGGACCTTGGCTCATCATGCAAGAGATTCGGAGGGAGGGCCATTTGATCCGGCCGACGCAATGCACATTGTGACTGCCTCGGCAGCTGGGGGGTTGCCAAACGTCTTCACGGGGCCACAGGGAACGCCCACGATGCGCGCAGAAAATGCCCATGTCATTCTCCAAAGCCTTGCAGGGCGTCCGCCCGCGCTATACGTTCAGCCTGGCAGGGTATGATGGTACAGGGATGCACTATGTATTTAACTTGCTTGAAACGTTTGTAACATACCTAGACCAATCCTAATTTCTGCAGTTCAAGTCACTCCGGCTCTAAGCAGTCCACGACGAAGCGAGTCAGAGGTTAGGTCGAGTGGACAATGAGTTCGGGCAGGGCGAAATTTGGAGAACGATTTGACTCAGAAGGATTTCGAGGCTTGTTCTCAGTCGAGGATTATGAGTAGGATCATGGATTTCGAGACGGGGTGTTGTATTTGGTCTAGTCAGGAGAAACTGGAGGTAGACGTAGTGACGTTGAAGTGGAGTCCAGGAGGCTGCGAGGCGAGGCGAGGCAAGTCAAGGTGAAGGGAAGGTTGCGGACACAGGAATCCGGGAAGCAGTGGTCTTAGATCGACGTCGTGGGCGCACCGTAAGCGGTGATCGCAGAAAGGAACAGCGAAAGCGGGTGGGCAGAGCAACTCAGAGTGGGCACAGAAAAATGCGGAGCACCCTTGATGATTAGACAATCGGCAGTCGAGATTCGAGGCTACAGTCGACGATAGGCTGGCGAGGCGGGGCACGGGGACCGAGCGCGAGCCGGCCGGCACAAAGAAGTCGGTGTTTTGACGCGCAGCGGAGCGGGAGGAAACAGTGTTGCGACCCGAGGATCTACAAATACTGCGGGTTGTCAGCAAGGAGAGGGTGCATGACTGAACGCACGAGGAAAGTGATATATACGATCCCGATGACGACGGCTTTCTCCTCCTCGCACGCAGTTGATTTGGATCATGAATGCACCTTTGCGTTGACTTGGATCCAGGTGTCTGGTACTACAGCTCGGAGACGCTAGGACGCGAGGTACTAAGAAAGACCACCATGCGTGAGCGACAAGGAAACATCAAAGATATGAGAGAATACCGCCTCGCGCCATCGCCCAACCCATCGGATCCGGTAACAGCGAGCCCAAGCTCGGCGTTAGTTCGTGCGTGGGCGCAGGAAACAGAGAGAAAGTGTGTGATGTCATCGCGTGATGGATCCGCTGATGTCGGGTATCACGGCATCCAGCGCTTGCTCTCGACCACCGCCATATGCCGTCTCTCGCTCTGTCCCACGAGTCGTCGAAGGTGGCACTGGCGAGAAACGAGGTCGTAACTCTGGTGCGGCTCCTCACTACCATGCGCAATGGCAATGGCGACCACTTGCTCTCGACCGCAGTGCATCTGTGACCTGACGTATTTCTCTGTCGTCAGCTTGTCGGATATATGCAACTTCCTGGACGACTCCTCACTATGCAAGTAATTGAAGGTCCTAATCCTACTACCCCTCAACATCTCTTTTGTCAGGTGAGTTCCACTTCCCACTTAGGAGTGACTGGCGATCAAACACCCATAATATTCCGTATTGAAAAGCGATCAATCCCTGACCGAGCCAAGCAATCAGAATTCCACCTGCCCGCTCAGAATGAATTGAATACGCCTGGCGTATTCCTTCTGAATCTCCCTTTGAATACTAGAGAACACCATTCTGAGGCCCCTGTCGCAGGGACTCGACCCCAATGTTATAAAGGGATCGCCTGTTGTGCATCTTCTCCCCACATTGTTCGCCATCATGTCTGGAGTCGCCGTCGAGAACGAAACTCTCATCAAGTTCTTCCTTGGCCCATGGGTAGGTTTCCAATTCTCGAATGTCAATAGCAAGACTGACGTGCGCGGCAGCTCATTGGTTCATGCATTGACCTTGTCCTCATGGGTGTTCTGTGCTGCCAGGTAGGTTCCGTTCAGCGTTCGGCCGCCGTCGCTTCAACTTATAACCATGAAAGGTGAAAAACTACTTCGATTCGTACCCGGACGACGGTCGCGGCTTCCGGATCGCTGTCGCAGTTCTTTGCGTCCTGAACCTTCTCAAATCCGGCCAATGTTTGTGCGTAGTGCTTCATTGACTCTTGTTTCGTCTTGGCTCGGGCGCATCTGATAAATTCCAGCGCTTCTTTGTGGATCTTTTTGATCAACCATTTCGGGGACATACAATACGACCTCGGGCTCAGCGCCACAGGTTGGTGGGATTTCGGTAGTCCATTGATGGTACCGCTTTCACGTTCCCAATTCGACGGACTCACTCTCAGCCTCATAGGTAGCGGTCCTTGATTTCTACGTGCAATGCTATTTCTGCACGCGGCTGTCGGCTGTCTCCAGGAAGTGGTGGGTCGTGGCCCCAATATTTTTGCTTTTTGTCTTCGCTATGTTGTCGATGGCTATCGGGGTACGCCGCGCAATGCACTTATCGTCCAATGCAACAGACTTTGTTAACTACCGCAGACATACTACATCAAGACATTACAAGAACAGCAAGTGACGGACTGGTGTAAGTTTTCGTCGACGCGTATACGGGCGATACGCTGACTTATGTTGCAGTTGCTGCGCACCTCTGTTCTGCATTCGGTGAGCTCGCTTCCTAGTTGTGGTTGACCTGCTGATCATTGACATTGTCGCCAACGTATAGCGGGGGATGTCATCCTCTCTGCGACCACGGCGTACTTTCTCATCAGGACCAAGAAGACTGTGCTCAGCACGCAAACCGCCGAACTCATTCGTGCTCTCATACCTCTGACTTTCGAAACCGCTGCTCCAGCTGCCATCATGTGAGTTCTTCATCCGCGCTAACCCTAATGTCACTCACGAATTATATGCGTCGCCCAGTGCCATGTTCAACCTCATCTTCACGCAGATGCATCGCACCAGTCAACCGCTGCTTGGCTATGTTGAAATTGGATTTAACGAAGTGCTGCCGAAGCTGTATGCCATTTCGATGATGTACACGCTCAATGAGCGCCGCGCCATTCGTAGCCGCGTTTCGGGCAGCCGGAACGGGAGCAGTACCAACGAACCGTCGTTGGGCGGGCGAGTGCAACAGCGGCACATCAGTGTAGGTTGTCCTCCGTACATGTTTCTTCCGGAGCTGATCACTGTTGGAACGCTACAGGGCGACGTGGAACTCGGCCGGATTGAGGTATTCACTCAGAAGGAGACGACACGGCATGTCGATGTGGGTGTCTTTACTCCGGTTGTGGCCGTATACTGAATTTGACTATTTGTGCCATAGGTCACCGATATGTTCGCCACAACGCACTCAATCGAAGACAGCAAGCTCACAGTTTCGGGTTCGGAATAGGAAATTCAGTGCGGCATGGAACAATAACAGCCAATGGAAAATAGCTCGGTTACGAACTCATTCTGCTCTTTCTTGTCGAAAAAGCCCAATGAGACTGAAATATTTCGTCTTTGAGGTTCTGAATAAGCCAATTGCAAATAAAATATGCGAGACATTCAGCGCCGTCACACGTTGCCCAACTGTGTGGTACTGTGCCATTGTCTATCTCCTCTCGCTGTTTAGACTTGCCGAGTTCGCACGATCAAATTCGGCCTCTCTTCTCACAACCTACAATTCACAAGAGGCAAATTCTGTTTTGCTCATGAGGACGCTGCACGCACACAAACGATCGCGCCGCTAACTGACGACTCAGTGAAGCCAACATGGAGCTATTGTACAGTAAGTATATAAAACTGAAATAATTGCTTTTGCCACCCAATGAGAGCTGATCGAGTGAGGCGGTTCAATGAGGAAAAGTTAAATGCGAAATTATCCGAGTACTTTAGTAGTCGTTTATAAGATTTGTGCGCAGCGAAATCGCGCAACCTCAGGTCCGCTCTCATCCAAGTAATAAAAATAGTGGCTGTGCTAATTTTCATTAGCTTTTTGTGATTCTCGATCAAATTCATTACATTCGGGTTAACATTGACATGAAAACACCAGTCGTGAATCTAATGGGCTTTATGCGCTGTCATCATACAGATTCCGATTTTCTTTTCTCAGGTTCAACATGTAATTTTTTGACTGATTTTCTGGAGCCTTTCACTCTCGCTTCCTCTATCTATATCTTGCCCGGTCTGTTTCCTCAGTGTCGCTGACAACCCCGTTGTTTCGTTGTTCCGCAATTCTCTGCTGATATCCACCTCACTAAACTGGAGAGAGCACCTGAACAAACCTTCCAGCGTTGCATGAGAGGAGAAATAAAAGGGATTCCCGCTACCTTTAGGTAAGGGTTTTAGGGCGCCCTATTTTTTAATGCCCAGTGCAAGGGGTTTCCAAAAAAAAAATTAAGGATACCGTGCCGGATATAGCATCAACTGCCCATTGCTGACCCCCCCGCCCTTATATGCTGTCCGTAGACCCTGATAGACCCTGATACGAGATAATGCGGACATATTAAGGTTGTATAGCATCCTGATACGGTCTGCTTTTGGTCTGATTCGACTGCCAGGCCGGATCAGCTAAATTGAGATTTTCCTACACATTTTTTGGTAGCAACGATCACGGGAGGAATATGCCGCTGACCCAGAGCCCCGAGCCTGTGTGAAAACCGGTCCATTTCAAGATGAATTGAGCACTCCGTATGGAAGTAAGCGGCGAGTACTTATTTCTGCTTTGGATAGCGACGGCCTGCAGCCACCAGGTAAATTAATACCAGAATGTCATGTGACTGGAGTCAAGAAACGACACTTTCTGCGGAACCGGCGTTAATGACTCCGGATCGTGATTGGTATCTACCTACCTACTGCGAACACTGAAGTAGCCGCTGTGTGATGCATTGGGTGGGTGATTCGTTTACGGCCTTTCAACCGCGAGACGTGGCTATGATACAGAATTGTCCCGATCGTGGTGTATTCCCGGCCCCATGCCTCCAACAACGTCTCTCACGTTGATCCCAACGTCAAGGCTTTTGTAGTGCTGGCTGGTCAACTGCGATCGGCGGGCCAACTGCCCTGATCGCCGTCGGATAAGCAAAACTTTCGCAGCAACTTCGACACAACATAGTATTAGACCGTGTCGCTGCTGTCTTTTTAGGCTATGACTTCTTCCTCTCCACTATCTACCAACCGCTGCTGCAATCAAAGTGCCTGAGCTATCCATGGTCTTATTTTGACGCTGCACTGGATTGAACGGCGATCTATCAACGTGGCTAGTGTGCGATCGTCAGCGTCCCATTTTTGCTTTGTTCCTGACTTCCTATCATCCGGCTTGCTCTAACCTTTGTCGTGGTGATCTTCCTCTCAGAATTAAAAAACGCACCTGGACTCTCTTCCATTTTCGCTAGGACATACCCAACTTTCTAGCCATGAAGTTCGGGTTTGAAGAATGATGGCATCCCGCCGCTGAACTACAATGATGGTTGTCTGGTTCGAAAGATGATTATCGCATGAAACAGAAACATGTCGCCGTTGAATATAACTTCAAAGCGACATATGTGGACGAGCCCTGCCCTTCTAAGATGTCCTCGTCGACCCGCTTGAGCTTTCCAACGGCCGTCCCTACGTTGACTCCATGCACCTCGACGTGCCTCAACGCAGCTGGGGCAGCCTGTCCGTTCGTACCGTCCCTTTCTCCGTGCTTTCGCGTTATGTACCAGTTTCCTGGCGCTCACTTATTCAAGCAGTGATCTCGCCTCCATCTGCCAGTGCATCGGTGCCAACTTCCAGCTCAATTTCTTATCCTGTGTCCAATGGGAATGCCAAGCCGCCGAGCTCGCCACCGCTCAGCACTTCCTGGCTAATCAGTGCGGTACCGGTACGTGCAATCCTTATTCCATCTGTTCTGTGCTCTTTTCCCGGTTGGCGTCCGGTAGCCTTCATGTTGGGCATGGGTCTTCATACTTTTGCTTAGTCGCTTTATTGGCTTCCTGCATGCAGCTGATGCCACACTTCATCACAGTGTCCTTGAGCATGACAGAGACAGATACCACGCCATTCCTCCCGTCCAACCACAACGCAGACATCAATAAACCATCGCAGACTACGTGCGTTCACTCGCAATCGTTGTTGTCGAAACCTCAACTGATAGCATTGCTCCCGCGCCAGAAATGTTGGTTCTTCCGGCGGAAGCTCAACGACCATCTCCAGCCACGCTCAAACATCTGTCCCTTCAAACACCGGTGCAACTCGAATGGTGCACAGGTAATGGCCTATACATTTCCCGCTCTCCCTGTGTCCCTCACCATGTACCACAGAAATAGCGCACGGACGGCGGCTATCGCAACGTCAGGTGCTGCCGGCGTCCTCATTGGCGCACTTGTCATCCTCATGTTCAGGTTGAGGCGACGACGACAGCGGCTTCGGGGAAGCAGGATTCCTGACCAGTTCCTCGAATCCGAGTCGCGAGTTGAACATATCGTGCAAATCAAGCCCTCATTTGTCGTTGCCGCAGCTGCCAAAACAGCTCAGACACAAGTCGAGCAGATGACAAGTTTGGAGCCGGGACTCGCGTTGAATGAGAATCTAGCGGACACTCCTGGGGATTCTGATGGCATACTATTGGCAGGCAGGCCAATTGTTGCACCAGAAGTTGCCGCACCCCGTAGCGATCCAGCAGAGGCTATCCGGGATGCAGAGACAACGAGTCTGCGATTACGGCGATTAGAGGCACAGGTGCGCGCTCTGTTGGCGAGTGGGTTACCGGAAGGATCTCCCCCGAGCTATTGCGGTTGACTATCAGGAAATTAGCTTGTCGGTGATATGGAATGAGTATGCTTTGTCTTCCAACGAGAACAACTTTCATCGCACTATATATCCGCTCGCAGGGTCATTCTATTAAATCCAAATCCCTGTATCAAGAACCTGTATTCGCCAAAGCAACAACAATGATGCTTGTTTTAATCGACACATCCTCGAATAAAGGCCTACAAACAATGTTCAAATTGAAATGAAACTCTGAGCTTTGGATAAGTCTTAGCGAAAATTATATGTTGGACTCAGCCACCTAAACTGACCTTGGCGTACCTACACAAACCTTGCGTAATAATCTGCGCAGACCTTGACAGGGACCACCACGTGCACATCGCCACAATTGCGTTAAGGTTGGTCTCTGTTGCCTATTCAGGGCCTGTGTAGTCAACTAAGCTTACCTTTACAGACATGCATCTAGCCAAACTGAATTCAGAGGTAGCTTTAGCGCAGTGATAGCGAATTCAAATCATTCCTCATACCATTCGCGTTCAAGCTGGCGATGGGAGATTTAATCTGCAGACCACGGTAGACGCAGAATGGAGAGGTCAACTTGAAGTCTACATGTAGCGAGCAAATGACGCCAGGGCAGTGGAGGTTTGGTTTTCGATCACCGCGGATCTTACGCCGCAATGCGGATTGAATATGGGTAGATTGGGATAGGAGGTCTGACGGTGCAGAAGAGCGAAATGCCCAGTGGTGGACGGTGGCAGCTGGCTATACTATACTGTACCATTTCGACCGTAGGTTCAGTGATTTGCAAATTTTCGATCACCGGGATGGCCGATAAATTTTCTTTTGAATAAAGGCGATTTTTGCACGCATCAAAAAAAGTCCAGTGTGACCTGTGACTGAACCTACGGTCGAAATGGTACAGTATGCGACTGGGTAGTCGGCCATTTCTAGGTACTCGGCCACTCAAGATATATAGCACCACCGTTTCAAATTGCGATGGGGTTAATATTGCGGAATGAAGTACGAACTGTAGGGCAGGTCCAGACCAAATTTGGACGAGTAATAGTTCGATTGGTCTAATTAGATCCCGGCCCGACGAAATTGCCGGCGTATGTCATACGTGTTTGTAGTGATCTCGGGCGGCCTCGCCGCTCTTCCCACGAACTCTTCAGCTCTTGCGCACCCCCTCGTGCAGTTTCCGTGTCACACCGCGAACGGGGTAAGAAATCATGCCCGCCTGTGCTCTCGTCTACATCTTCGGCCGGAACCTCCCTCGCTTGTGGACTGTCCTGGTGAAACGTCGGTGGACTCCATCATACAATCCCGCCAGAAACATCCCACAGCTGGAACCAGAAGTCGTCTGTTTTCTCGTTTCTCTTGCATCCTTCTCACTTCCGGAACTTGGTCTGATTCAACCTATGCTCTGCCAATTTTCCCGCATTTTTTGTCACCGACTTCTGTTCTTGCTGTACTCGGAATCTTCCGACTTCCCCCGCTCCAAAGGAGCAGTCCCTGAGCCATTTGCAGGGCTGAATTGGTCTTCAAAGCATGCAATTTCGCTTGCTACTGGTCTATTTGTTTTATTCATTGCCGTTGGCTGGTCTTGCTATCTCACTCAACTTACACCAGACTTGTTAGCTGGCGTAGCCATTCTTGCTGATGCTGGACAACTCAATAAGATTTATCTAATTCTACGAAGTCAACTGCAGTTTTTCGCATTTTTTCTGGATAAATATTGCTTTGCGGCTTGCTCACTAGCCGACACTTTCTATCCAAACGGGGTGAGTTCCCGAGCCATTCTCCGAGCCAGAGAGGTAGGTTTCAAGGGTCTTCAATATATTTTCGCTTGGAACCTGCATAGGTGCGTTCCCCAAACCAGGTGGGTGCTTGAGAGTACCGACCCGCACGGAAATAGGACACTTGTTGCGTGCCCTCCGACGTGCCTTCCTACCTCATGTCCGACTCTGAGCCTGCTGCAGTAGTCACTTGCGCGCTCTCGGGGAGTTATCTCAACATCCTGAAACTCTTCTTGCACCACCAATAGTTCAAGACGCTCTCGAGGTCATTCTTTCATACCTCTCTCAGCGCAATGACCACAATATCACACCTGTTTCCCCTCCTCCCCGCATGATAACACCTCCCCCAGACCCCGTTCCTCAGTCCAATATTCAGTATAATGTCAAAATCAACACTCGGACTATGCTCGAGAAACTCTACACCCATGATATCGACACCTTGATCGAGTTCCCCGAAACAAGCTCCTCTGGTTCTATCGGCCATCTTTTCCGGATGAAGCCTGGCACCTCTTGGTTCAACCCTGCTCGCAATTTCGCATATTCTCGTGGGGAACCAAGTGGATCGACTGGGAGAAAGCCTGCTTTCTGCAATGTTCTTGTCGACACACTGGGTAACAAGGTAGCTTGTAAAGAATCTCATAAAACTTGTACGTTAGATAGACCTGTCAATAAAACTATTTTTCTCTCTCTAAATACATTCTAGAGGCCAGGGAAGCAAAGCCTGTCCCCAAGCTGATATTAAAAGCTTGATTCGACCTCATGTTACCGCATCCCGACAAGACATCGCCGCACGACTTCGGCAGGCTCAACATGATTGTGAGAGATACTCCTCGACACAGAGTATCTTGTTTCAAAAGACTTTGGCATATTTTGCTGCCCTCTCGAAGCAGGGATGTGGTGCTCCCCCTCACGAACCTACATTTTATTCTGGGGAGGAACTCGAGCATCGGGAAACATGGTTGAATCAACAAGACAAAATTCGTCGGGGCCATTTCCCGAAGCCGTCTTGTGATGGGCGATTGCTTTTTCAGTACGACAACCGGGGGCAAGCATTCATTCGGTGCGTGAACTCTCCATTTAAAGTTTCTCTTCGCTCAAACACTGTAGCTGTGAACATTATAATCGGACCACCAATGTCGATCACTTGATCGACTGGGACGCCGGTCGAGGGCTGTATGATACTCGTTACCTGGAAGCCTTGTTTTCAGACGATGCTGATGTTATCGCTGAATACGAAGAAGACGGGCTTGCCGTTTCGGATCTGGGTCCCTTCGCTGTTTGTTCCACGGTAGCTAACTTCTCCTCGATCAAAGTAAATTGCCGTGAGTGCTCAGTCTCCTTGATTCTATTGTAATGCCTGAACATTTTTACTTCATAGCCCATGAGCATCGTGACGAGAATGGAAATCTGGCCCTCCTCGAGATGCAACATCTCGAATGCAAGAGCAAGTTTCGGATCTTTGAGCCGTTTGAAGAACAGCGCGAGATCTGCCCCTATATACTCGTGGTCTGCCATGGCGCCCATACCCATCCTATACCCCTGCCAACGAAAACATCCCCTGGGATTCGAGATGAGATTTTCGCACGTTTGAGCACTCTCGACCATGACTTGCCGGACTTGACCCCGCGTCGATTTCTTCGGCATCCGACCACAAATGTTTTTCTCCAGAAACGGTTACCCGGGGTAATCAACCCGACGCTTCTCGACCTCCATTCGTCTCTGGGTAATTGCGACCACATCCGAACATATATTCTTCAAGCACAAGAGAATATTTTCCCTGACGGCACTGGTTGGGAAGGTTAGTAAATATTCAGCCCCGGACTTGCCTTCGCAATAACTTGATTCTAGGTCTACTTTACTTGAAAAAACAACAGGACGAGCAGCTCCCTCCCGAGGAGGCTTATATTCGGTATTTGGCAGAGATTCCGGCAGTCGGAATCACTTCTGATCCATCTGAGGATGACGATTCAGAGGAGTTCGATCCGGATGTTCCATTCCGAATTGCCGTTTGCATGACGAAAGAGGGAAGTATCCGCCTCTTGCAGGCCAAATTTCTGCAGAGTGATATTGCGTTCCGGCGGATTGTGGGCTTCAAAGAATTTGAGCTTGGGGCACTTGAACGTCCATCACGAACGAGTATGTTCTGACTTTCTCACAATTTTCCTATTTCCTCACCTATTCCAGCAATCGTTTACTGCCGAATATTTGTCAACCGACAAACCGCGATGGCCCACCAGATTATTTTTCAAAAGATTCACGAGATAATTTTCACGGACACTGGCGAGCATCTTAAATGGTGACATCTACATTCACCAACGATCAGTGCGGAAGTTGGAATCCTTCATTTTGTTGTCGACCAACACGGCGGGCAAGCAAAGGGTGCGCGTGCTAAACTTGAATATTCCGCATACTGATATTGTTGTCAGGCCTGGGGCTCTATTTGAAATCACAGGCCCAGGGACTTATTGGAAAGTACGACTTGCATGAGCCGCATCGGTTGCTAAGCAGCCTAGATGAGTATGATCATCTGCGCCGCCTCCTTCGTCTCTGCACGTCGCACATCTTCCGAAATATTAAAAAGTCAAATGTTCCGGAAACTGTTCGAGGCTTGATGCGAAGCTTGGTCTGTATTGAACATCCAGATTGGGAGAATACAATTCAAAAAATTCAAGTTGATGGCGGAACTGCAGGGGCAAGTAAGTCACTTTGATTCGCTGTTGAGGTGCGACTCACGGAACTTTTGGAAGACTGGATGGCCGATAAAATTCGAAGCAAGTTCGCACTTCCAGCGATGTGCTGGGAAAAGAGTTTTATTCCCAAGTCAATTTGGCAGGTGGGTGACAATACGAGCAATATTATCGAAAGTGTCCACGCAGATGCAAACCGGGAAGGTATTTCATGCACACTGGTTGGCGGCGTCAAAAAAGGGCTCCATCTCGATAGCTTAAAAATGAAGACATTGAAGGTAAGAGAGTTAGACGTCCATAATCCGAATTTTTTGACTTGTTGTTCACAGAATTGGGAGATGACTGGAATACGACCAACATATGCCCGCGGACACATTTCCGAATCAACATCCAGAAGCTTGAAACGCAAATGTGAGTGTCCAGACATATCACAAAAAATGATTGTGAAGCTCACCTATTGTCAGCGAGCCAACACCATAAATCGCTTGCGAAAGAAGACGCACATATTGACAAGCAGAACAAGAGATTGCGTACCGCTGATGATGCAAAAATCCGGGCTGATGCAAATTTATATGAGCTATATGGCCGCGCCGGTAGTCAAGCCCAACTTCAGAGGGCACAAAATGCAGTTGACCGGGCAGAAGACGGGTATGTAAAAGCTCTGGTGGCTAGTAAAGAGGCGGCTGGAACAGGTTCGGGCAAAGTGGGACTGTTACTGCCTTCTAACTTCTAGTTGTGTTTCGGTTACTGGGATAAGTTGAATGTATCACATACCATATTGCACTGAGTTTCATGCTTGTTTTTGAGATCAAATGCCCGTCATGTGAAACGGTCTATCCATGGACCATTTTTGACGCGTCGTGTCGCGTCACCTAATACCTAATACAGACTACGACTATATATAGATAATACCTTCTTGATTTTCCACAACACGGGGCTCGCTCACAAATATTCTGGGATTAACTGCACAACCTCTCAGAGGAGCACTCTTCCTGTAGAATTTATTCCTGCCTATGGGTGTTCATTGATGCTCCAAAGACTCGAGGACCCCGAAAGGCAAGTGATGCCAAAAGTGATTTTCTTTAAAATTTTATTACACATGGGGGCTCTCACTATTCAGCACCAGTAATTCAAAGAAGCTCGATTCGAAGAGGGCTCTTCCATGTATAAACTCAGCTAGAGCTCTGGTCCCGTGTCGGCTTTCCAAAAGATGCGTTATGAAGTGTGCGTTCAGTTGTTTCAACAAATCCTCGAGTGAAGACACAATTAACTACCTGCATAAACATTACCTTCTTAGTTTCCACTGTGATTTTCTACCGTGACCATACGAGGGTTCCTCACCAGTGTTGTAGAATTTATTGCAAGACATCTCGAACAAAAAATTTTCGATCTAATTGATTCCCTCCAATAAGAGCTCATCGACTTCGAGAGACGCGGACAGTGTCCATGACATTTTCAGCGCGAGATGTAGTTGACGGGTCGACAGACGAAAGCTGGGCCTCGAGTTCTAGTTCCTCCATGGTTGCTGGCGTAGCTCGAGACTCTGAGTCATATTCACAGCTAGCCTCGTTCGACTGGGCCTTTCAAATGAGCTCTGGCACTTTGGGCGATTCGCCTCCAGGTAGCACAGAGCTGTTTGGAGCATGGAACTAGAGGTTTGCGAGCACCTGAGAACCTCGTGGACGAATCCCTGAATTGGAACGAGGTTGCCTCGGTTGAAGGCGTCCTGGTCGCACTCAAGGACTCATTCCAGGCGTGATTTTCTTGGAAAATTTGTAAAACAAGAATATTGTTTAATAATCGCATCACACACTGGTGAGGACGAAATTTCAATTCAACTATGTAGATAACTAAAGTGCACGAAGGATGTATGGTAATTTTGAGCTGTATGGGTCACCAATAGTATATACATTAATTATTACGTGCAAGCAATGTAAAGTAATTTTGTAGTCGATCAGAGAGTGAGAATTTAAGGAGAGTGTGAATGTGAACTACTCGTCATCTCGGGTGAGGTCAATGATTTCCGGAGCTGGGTTATATAGAGGTCGACAATTATGGTCCTCAAAGGCCGAGGTAGTTGTGTATAATTTGTATAATGAGCAGCGGACAAACAGCTTCTTGAACTGCGTTTCGGTAAGGCCAGCATTGGTGCTCGCATCAAGTTGCATGAGCATAGCAAAGGGGCTTGCAGGCACGGGGAGTGGCTCCGGTGCAGCGTTAGGAACATTGAAAGGATTGACGGGGCCTTGAACCGATTTCAGTTTGGGATAGACTTAGAATGACGAAAACATACTGGAGCTCCCTACTGCAGTTTCGCTTGAATGGGATAGGCGGCGGCGCCTAGTGGGACGGAGTGGTGTTGAAATATCGGAAGAATCACTCCATTTGCGACGCGAGCCAACCGCTGGGGAGGATCCACTCACTTGCAGAAATATGTTAGAAATAACTTACAGGAATGCAAGTTCATCGTACCGGAGCTGGATGGAGTCAGCGCCACCGATGGTGGCTCATATCCGGCCGGTTCAAGGGGCAGCTCTGGGGGGCCAGCCATCGTTGGATCTATTAGAGTTGAGAGAAAATAGAAAGAGACAAGCAACCAACCTACCTCTAAGTGGATATTCCTGAACAGGCTGTGAGCGCTTTGGGTACATCCTTTCAATGAGAACTGAAAGCAGGATCAGACAAACGGATAACAAACAGATATCACACGAAAAGATTGCCCACCCCAGTACTTGCATATGCTGCGGGCACATGCAGCAACGTAGGTTCCGGCGAGAGGGCCGTTTCTGACCATGAACACCACAGCCTCCGTAAAGTGCTGGGGATCCGGCTCATGGACAGAGCAGAGGCAGCACGGATAGCGGAACTCATGAGTTTTCCGGTGCTCCAGGAATTCAGTGGGTGTAACTCGTCGACCACCCTCGACCGGCCTAATCAAAGACAGTATTAGAAGAAATAGGCTGGATTGAAGACAGCTCACCAAAGCCACGGGACCAGGCTTTTCGTCTGGTTATCCCACTGGATCACAAGACCCTTCGTAGCCCGGATGCGGCAGCGGAATGGGAGAAGACCATGAGGATCCTTGGGGGGTGAACTCAGGCATATTGTTATAAATTCGGGGGAACTCGCTCGGGACTGGCAGTGCCGAACGAGGCACCAGCATGCGGCGATGAGTGGGAGTTGAAGGCTGAGACATGAGAAAGAAAAGAGAAAAAAGAACGTAGAGGTGTGAGGATAACTGTTAAGAAACCCACCTCTACTTATAGCCGTTTCATTCCTCAAGGCGTATGGACTTTGAAAAATCTTGTGGGGCAGACAAAAAATTTATTTGACTTTCTGGGTATTGAAACGAGCTAGCGGCGACCACAGACCTTCGGGTAGCAAACGAGCGTGCAGGGTCGGTACATTCCGTGCCCAGGAAATCACCGAAGTCAAGGCTGAAGCGGCGGAGAAACAATTACAAGTGCATGCAGAACATGGTACAAAACAAGAGAACTAGCGCTCAGAGCAGCAGAAGCACCCAAGACATCGAGGAGACTGCCAGAGGGCGGCTAACGGCGCATCAGGTTGCCGGCAGGCGCATCATCGACAACGGCGGTTCTCGCGTAGGGCGTTGATGCAGATGCATTCGGAAACAGGCAGAAAGTGGAAGGCGGAGGGGGTGTGTCACGCAAGTAAAAAGGTTTTTCGGAGGCGGGAAGGAAGAGGCCGGAAGCGCCGGCTACGGGCAGTGCAAGAGTCACGTGCAACCCTTCCGGGGAAATCTAATTAGACCAATCGAACGGTTCCTCAAATTTGGACAGAATCTGATGTGTCCATCAGAAGTTACGGCGTCATCACCATCCGAGACGTGGGAACGCCGTTTCCTTGCCGTCACCCCGCTGCGATCTCTTGGCTTCGCTCGCTCTGCGTCAAATCTTCACCAATCCAGGCCGTTCTGGGCTCATTCTGTTCTTCTCGTTTGACCGTTTAATTATGGGGAGCTTCTGCGCTCTGGCATGCATAGGTATATTTCCCAGCGGTCGAAGAAGAATAGACACTCTTTTCCAGCCAGCAAATGTCGGCACTTCAATATCTTACGGCCCGTTGATGATTCAAGCCTGAATCTCGGCAAGGGCCTTCTGTATTGGTACAGGCTCACCATGCACCACATATCTGTTTTTTTATTGACACAGTCTTTGTGCATTTGCGTCAGCCATTGAAAATCACTCAGAATCCAAGCCCAGGACTCATGGATTTTTTCAAGCGGACGTGAGGGTTTGGGGATGGATGTTTTGCGTCGTATGCAATCAGTTACTTGTCAGTACTCAATATATACAAAAATTTTGACTGTTTTGCACCTTTCCGGCTTCGTGGCAGTCACACAGTCAGGAGTGCTCGTTTTCGGCCTTTGGCTGGCTACAAAATCAGATTTTTTCTGCATCCCTCCGAGCATGAACATATAAATAAAGCATCCAGAATACATCACCCATGTCCCACCTACAACATCTGACTCACTCCGGCCGGCATATGATGCAATAAGCGCGTATTTTAGCTGGTGGCCGACTACCCCATCAACAGCTATTTCGGGACCTTTGCCAATAAAATATTCGCTATACCCCTTCAGATCTTGACGTAAATACGGGGAAATATACTCAGTCCATTCCCAGGTTGCCTGTCCTGTTCCCCATGCCAGCTGACCCCGATGCGGTATCTGTTGTCCCCGGGGATTCACAAGAAAGACTAGGGTGGCCGACTACCCGGCGAAAAATAGTAGTGTTTGAGACTCGCAACGGCAGTCTAGCGGCGAGAGGCCAAAGAAATATTCCAATATGTACATCCGCTGATCAGGTATAAAAGCTATTTTTTTTACCTAAATTTCCTCAGTGTGGACCGGCACCCAAGACATGCAACCGTCGCGCTTAGACAGGCGACTTGAACACCAGGGAGTCATCCTTCGTGCTTCTGTCTCGAGAAAGATCGGAGGTGACCCCCGATGCTGATTCGCTCTTGCTTCGTTCAGCCATTGGGACAGAAATTGCGATTGCGTCTTCGGCATCCGACACATCATTCGTGCTGGACGGAACATTGGCGGTGACCGGCGCCCGGAAGTGTATCTTTGTGCTCGCGACATGCGTCGCTATGGCAGAATCGATCTCGTTTCCTTGCGCGACGCGCTTGATAATGAGTAGCTGGGCAATGCCCTGCAGACGGCACAGATATATACGTCAGAAGTACGCAGTCGGACGAGTGTCCTGCGTACCTGAATAAGACAGTTCTCAAGCAGAATGAGATTTTCGACGTTGCTGTGGATGGAGAAGGTTATGACGAAAAGCACGTCAAAGACAAAGTAGAGCGACGCGGACTCGACGAGCGTCGCGGTGACAGAGGTGTAGGTCAGGGCGTGTTCCGGGCCGAGGAGGCTTTTTATCTGGTTGCGCATGCTGAGGAGGCGGACCGACACGAGGGTCGTGAAGAGGAGATTGAAAGTGCAGGACATAACGAGGAAAGCCATCTGGGCGTCAAGGTTGAAGAACACGGCGGAATTACTGGCGGAAACCATGGTGGCGGTAGTGAGGCCTGGCATGAGTTGAGTGATTTATACAGGACTTGCGCAGAAAGGAGGGTAAAGAAACTTACCTATAACAGTGAGATACACACAGGTCATGAGAGTTACCACCCAGCGGTTGTAGTTCCAAATGACGAAGCAGCGATACAGGAGCAGGAGGTTCATTAGCCACACCATGACAAGGTTTCTGGCCACGCAGGATCGTTATCAGCATCTTAATTGTGTCATGAAGAAGAGCATCTATACGGACGTGTCGACTGCCAGGCGATTGTACCAGAAATCAAATTCGTTGGTGATCAGGAATACCGGGTCCCAATCCGGAGTGCCGCGGAAGTTGATCCAAATGTCCTCCGTGTCTGAGATCATTCAAACACGCTTCAGCTGCAGCGTAAAGGTCCTAGGAAAACCGAAACATACAACGTGCATTGGCCGCAAAGCCCACTGTACCCAACAGGAATGTAACCACAATATAAGCCATCAACCCGCGGGCTCGCCACTTGCTCAGCTTCGTCCGTGTGGTTTGTGCCCCGTTGTATACTGCCATACCGGCTTGAATGGTCAGCAGGAAGAATATCCCTACAGTTCCGGGTGAATCACTCTCAAGGGAGATGGGATGAATCTGCGGAAAGACAAACCGTAGGTGAAACCATCGAGTGTCATCCCGTCAAGCCGGGACCGCTCGAGCCAGGGGTCTTGTGGGGCAATGGACATGCTTTCGGTCGGAGTTGGATTCACGGGCACAAGGGAGAGCTACTTCTAGGAAGGGCTGAGAGGGGAAAGAGACTGGTAGAGTATATATGCGGCAAAAGAATCAAAGAAGACGCCAAATAGATGGTTATCACATCTTTTGACATCTGCCCAATAGGTTTAAGTGGTTTTTATGACAGAGTCTGTCCCAGCGCCTGTCTGCCTGTACTATTTAGCAAGACATGAGAAAACCAGTAGAGGGAGCGAGGGAGCCAACAAATTGGAAAGTCCAAAGAAGAAGCCGAATGGATTATTATCACGAGGTCGGTGGCATAGTGGCAGAACATCGGCGAGCATCTTCTAACATCTCCCTAATCGGCTCGAGTGGTTCTTATGACAGGGGATGTCCCACTAACTTCACCCTCTTCAATAAGATTAAGCCTGTCTATCCGTCTGGAGCCTTTAAGTTCCGCCAAATTCTCCGCTGATACTCCGCTCGTGCCGTTAGTTGCCATTCTCCTACTGAACGACCGGCCATCAGGCCATTGAACATGCCGAACCACGCCAGTAAGCCAGCATAGCGGCTACTTTTCTCACGTTAACAACCCTTGACGGACATCGCCTCGACGCCAATATCGGATGAAATGCCCACATACTTCGTTTTGCAAGTGCATCTCAATAATACTTTCGGAGAGGGAGACTTTGAACTCGACATTTTTTAGCCAAAGCGGGGAGCCGCTTCGCGGCCCACCGCGCTCTTGTTACGATTTAATATATGTTGGTAGGGCATAAGAAAACAATTCGGACATGGGGAGAAGGAGGCAACAAGATGGATTGAGGCAGGGTGCATGCGGAATGTCAGGGAGAAGACAGAGACTGCGTGGCTTCATCAGAGGTCGCGATGCGAAATTGAGTCCAACTGTATAACAACTATCGCGAAGCTGAGATGCTCGTACTGATGAGGGGGTGTCGTCGTTGCACCCACCCAACACCATGACCACGAGGTCGTGATTCCAGCGGAATTGCGCGCTGGGGTTGGCCGCCAGAGTGTCATCGCATTCCAGTCACTGTCATTCAGGGATCTGTCAAATGATGTTGTTGGGAGTTGAGATCACCGGTATAATTCTTCTTTCTTCCTGATAAGGGAGTATGCCGCGGCCAGCAACAGAAGTTCAGGAGCAGATCAGTTGAGATGTTCATCTTCCAAGTGAAGTTCTTCTTGCCGTATTCTGGATATCACAGCTAACAGGGGCACCATTGTACTCCCCGAATTCCAGGCCTCCATGTCACTTCGTTCTTGCGTTGTTGCCGTGGCCTTTTCCGAGGGTATATCCGCTGTAAAAATCGCCCGGAGATGTGGGTTCTTCGTACCTTCCGTATGTCACAGCTAACAGGGGCGCCATTTCACCCCCCGAAGTCCAGGCTTCCACGTCGATTTTGCGCTGTCGAACAAGCAGGAATTCAGAAGCAAGCAAGCGGAACATCGATTCCGCAAAGAAGAGCACGGGAACCAGATCAGATTCATGGCAGGCTTGGGACCGGATGTGCGTGAGGGTATGATCAGAAGTGTATGTGAAAACGGCACAAGGTTTCAGGGTCAGACAATTGCTTCTGCGTATCCGTCGTCTTCCGTAACCCTGGGCATGCAACAGCGAGAGCGAGCCCAACCAAGAGACGAGATGATACCAAAGGAGGGGAAGTTCTAGTTACAAAAAGCAAGAACGCGTGCAGAAAAGTTTGGCGAAAAGGTTCCCCAACGTCCACGAGAACCTAATCGCAAGCCAAGCCTAGGACTCATCGAATTCCAATGTGATTCAAGAGGACCGGCGGCCGGTGCCACCCTCGTAGTAAAGAGAAACTAGTGGAATCTGCCGTTCGTTCGTCTGGCGCCTCGGGTCGGTGGTGGCAAGGTGGTGGGAGGTCGGGACCCGAGAAGAGGAAGCGCTGTGACAGTGACACCGGCATCAGCGGATCTGTCATAAATGGCACCGCCACGCTTCCCTTCTTTCCCTCCGCTGCGACCACCTCCATGAGCGGGAATGCGTCGCCGCGTCGGGCTTGTCGCTGATCTAGCGGCCGTACGTGATTAACGAAAGCTCGTTCATTTCCAGGACCCTGGCTTGCCGCTCGCGCATGAACGACGTCATTGGTTTCTCGCTTGTCCCAGCACGAATATACTGGCTGTAGTACTTCCAACGACCACACGCCTTGATTCAAGTGCGTAAAGGCGAATTCATGATCCAAATCAACTCAGTCAGAGGGGGGGAAAGCCATCATCGTCGAGAATCGTGTATATATATTCTCAAAGTTCTCTGCCATGGTACTCGTGCGTTCAGCCATGCACTCCTGCCTCCTGGCCCTCATGATGTTTGGCATTTACACCTGGTCCCGTTCCGTCCCGTCGCACTCCGCTGCGCCTCAGAACACGACTTTCTATACCGCATCCTCTGCTGACTCCCTCGTTCCCGTCCCACGCTTCCCTCGACCTAGCCACCCCTACACCTTCTCCCTGGCCGCCCCGCGACATCCACATCTCTTTCGTGCCTTCCCTCGCGCTCTCTGCAGTTCTCTACCACTCGCTTTCCCTGTTCCCCTATGAATCGTTGTAAATAGAGTCGTCGGAGCTTGGTCAGAGTCGGAGTGAGGTGCGATTGGTGGATGCGTATCAGTGCAGGATGTGACGCCATTTTGGAGCGGTCCAAGCGCGGGACTCCACCGCAGGCCGCGGCCAACCCGGGGTTCAATTCTTCATTCATGGTTTCAGACCTCCAATGACGCTGATTGACTTAATTACCTGACTTTGAACTGTTTCGGAGAACAAGAATCCCGCACGCTGCATTGAAATTCAGAAGCTAGTTCACAGCTAGCCGTGTGTATTTACATTACCCCCGCACTACCGCTGTTTTTCGAGATTACTTTCGGCGCTGCTGTTCTGATGCACATTCAACGAGCAGTCTCATTCAGCCGTAGGATTCCAGTACACAATACAGTGAGAGGCCAGCGCCGGCAGCTCAGCAAGCCGTACAGTGCGCCAGGTGACTCGGATGCAACACCTGCTCCAGCGGTTTGTGGGGCAACATGACCTCATGCGGTGCTCGGAAGATTTGGCGTAATATACAAGGAATCCATCTGTGGAGCAGTCTCAGTCGACTGATTCACTGGCTAGCAGAGTGCTCTAACGGTATCGAGTTATCTGGCGGACGGAAAGTCCACGTCGTATGGTCGTAGAGACCGGTGATGTACATCACTAAATGTATGTGCACCCTACACAACGACAAAACCCTGTAGGGTATTACTAAGGTGGCATGCTGTACAGACTACTGCATGACTCGGACTCTAATGTTATCTTGCCTGATGCCTTTCCCGTTGTGAGCGGCATGAACGCATAGGTTCCATATAAAAACCCCTTATTCCACGGCAAGCATCACCCCAAGATGACACCAGAACCAGAAACTGTGGCCTTGACCGATATTGCGAGAAAACCAGAAGGTGCCGTTGTGAGGTCGGGCGACGAAGCCACTCGTAGGACTGAAGGTGCGTCTTGCTTTTATAATCCTTTGGATGACCATCATCTTTTAATCAAGTAAACTGGATATAGCAGACGCCCCCCACGGCGTTGCTTCTCCTTCGCTGGAATATCCGCCAAGCCTTTCCGACACACTAGAAGTTAGCACCAAGCCTCCTCTTGCAAACGGTAGAACGTTAACCTTCATCAATGATCGAGAAACGGACGCTAATTGCCGTCGTTCAGGGAGGTCCTCACCGCCTCTCAACAAAAATGGAGGCAACAGTCGGCTTAAATTTTGCTGGCAGCATATCCATGGCATCCTTGTCATCGTGACTTTGCTGGGTCTATCAATCGGAATTATTGTCACCGGATACCTGTTTTCAAAATCTGCCCAAGCCAAAAACGACATGGACCGACGTGGCCAAACTTTGAGTGTGTCCATACAGATCCCCTACGTCCTTTCTTCTGATGTTCTCTTGTACTAGACATTTCTGCTTCCCAGTTTTTTCCCGACACGGAGCAGGCACACAATGTATCTTTGGAAGGGACGATGTCGCTCAACGATTTCACCCCAGTTACTGGAGTGAGCTTCCGCTTCGGAATTTCTGTCCCGTCTCTGCTTCGAGTCGACTCATCTCACCGCAGTTAATGTCTACTATGACGATCAACAACGTCAGCTTTTCGTCTGGAACACCCGAAGCACGCTATATTTGTAAGATTTTCGTTCATTCCATGGAGGTATGATTCTGACCTACAGTTTGCTTTTATTTGTCCAATGACCCAACTGAGTCGAATGTAACCTCGGGGTTTCAGACGCATTCGCCGCTTGGCTCCAGCGCTAGCGTGGCTCGAGCTACTTCGGACCCCGTATGTGTTCTATTTCGAATTCTTGCTGTATTTACATGATCATGCTCTCAGATAGGACAATCTCTAAGATATCCTTTTGATACTTACACCTCTACGATCGATATCTTGGCGATTTATCAAGTTCTTGATCCAAACAGCCGGCCTCGTTATCCTTGTCGCAATTATGTCAACTGGACAACAGCTCCGGACTGTAGCCTTACGGTACAACAAAGCCTGGAAGGCTGGCACGCAAGTGTGTTGCTTAATCAATCGAGCCCTATTCTCCAGATTACTGTGAAGAGGGACGGTGTTATTATAGGTCTTGCTTGTTTACTCTTCGCCGGTTGGTCGCTTCCATAAACGCGACAACCCTCAACGTTCAATCGTCAATTTGCAGTTGCTTGGTTACTCTCCCTGGCTGTGTGTTTTATCACAATGTTCGTTATCTGGCACAGAAACGAGCCACGATTCGATTTGGTGGCTACCTGCGCCACCTTGCTCTTCGCTCTCCCTCAATTACGGAACGCAGAGCCCGGAATTCCCGCCACCCCAGTCTTGTTCGATGGTCAGTCTCTTCACCTCAGCGCTGTGGCGTGTGACTCATAAACCTTTCTTCACTAGCAATCGGGTATCTTTGGAACATAGCCATAGTAGGGCTGAGGTGGGTCCTGCATCTCTTGATCGGTGGAGGACGTGGGGATCCAACCTATTATCCACAGCATGTTGTCTCTGATCCTCTATTTCGTCGCGTCTCTGCTAAAGGTACAGCTTGCTTTCCGTTTCGGCGCTCATGTCCAAATTACATTGTCTTTGCAGGTCAAAAATGCCAAAGAAACTGAAAAGAGTGATCCTGAAAGAGAGTCGTTATTGGATAACAGAGAAGAGAATGTATAGAACGTTCGATGGATTGAAAGCTTACAGTTTAGCTAGTTGTCAAACAGAAGGATATAGCATATGTTGACTGAAAGGAATCTATAGTATGAAGTTTGATTAATCAATAACTGTCTCAGCACATATGGGCGAGTTTCCATAAGCGTTTCCATTTCTTACGAATACGCGCTAATGTGTGAGGGGCTTCACGGCGAACGCTGAAGCATTCTTACTGCGGCTCACACCTAGAGAGCAAGTTATTACTTTTTGGCGAAAATTCTGGCGAGCATGTATCCCTCAAAGGCCTAGCTATACGCAGACTTCCACTGCTGTCTCACGACCCCTTGGCCCTTAATCTTGCTTCATTTGAAACATTTCTTACGCCAGCTTTCCGAATTCGCCACTCTGCCTAAATATATCTTACTCCCCTTTCCGTGTCCATCCAGAACTGCTCGAATACATACAATTCCGGAGAAAAGTACTCGCTGACTCCCCGTCTGAAAGACGCTCAGCAACTTCCCCTTTCAACCCCACCAGAATTGCACCATCGGCATCTTCCTCCCGTCGTCTGCTATCACTTCCGCTTATTGGCGGAGTCCCTTCCGCCATCACAGTTGTGAGTGCCGAGCCGTCAGACGGGTGCACGGCATGGTTCGGCACTGCCGTCGATCAAATGGTTGTCGGTGGCTCTGCCAGAAACTTTCGACTTCGGTTCACGCGGGACTCCGGGGTCGAGTACTCGCTTGATTCTCGGGCGCCTGGCAGGCACATGAAAGCGGCGGCTTGGAGCCCTCGGGAAGTCACCTTCTAAGGCTCAACACATTAGGAGACGAAGACGTTACGGGCGCATTTCCTCCCTCAATGTTGGCAATATGAGCGCCGAGGCGATGTCTGTCAGAGCGTGTGGAAAGGTGACGGAAGCAGGGGTTACGGCGCAGATCGGCCGATACATGAGGGCTTGAACCCGGAGATGCGTACCAGCTCCCCATCATTGAGATTCATACCAGGTGTTAAAGTTGGATGTCAGCCAAGGAGGGTCTGTGCGTCTATAAAAAAAAAACCGGCTCTGGCGACTAAGGAGCAGCAACTCAATCACAAAATACTGTATCTTTTCCTTCAAATCGACATGGGGTGTGACGCGTGACCTAGTTTAGCAATTCGACAGCGCCTAACTACATTACTTCATGGATCCACTCATGCTTGCTGGGATAATACGCAACAATTATGTATGTTTGCCAAATGGGATTGTGTTGCAGGTTTGGAGGGTGAAGTATTCATATAGTCTGCATGCCTCTGCTCTGTCTCATTTGACGCCCTACTTCCACCGAGCAACAATAAACTTTATTGTGTTCAAGAGCCACCTACGCACAACGGGAAGCCTATACAGAAGTCAGATCATCTTCAACATGAACTCTGAAGTCGATTTCTTCATCTGGAACAGTGCGTTCACTGGCCCAGTCGCGTATACGATGATAGTCCCGACAGACATGCACAACATCGTCCCTCTGTTCTGCCTCTTGCAGCTTTTCTGACCACTGCCAGATGACCGGGGTTGTGTCTGCAGAGCACATCAGTGCTTGTCGAATCGCCCCGATACAATGCCTAACGTGGACATCGTTGACGTGACTTTCATTGTAGCGAGGATACAGTTGTTTACGCAGAATGTCCTGGATTCCTCCATCAGCTCGCCCGCCATGCCGGTAAAAAATAAGGACAAACTAGACAGTGGATTTGATGGAAGACGTCAAGTGAAATCAGATACTCTCCACGGCTGCTGGGACCCCACAGCGGCCATGTCTTGTTGGGCATCTTCATGGCCATGGATCTGGATATTTTTATTGGCGCAACTGCATATGCCAATTGCTCGGTCAAGACGTTCCAGTCCGTCCAAGAAAGCAGCTCACCGGACCAGAGCTCCTGCCAGGCTGCATCAACGGCGTTCGATGGGCGACGTTCATAGATTGGAACATCTTTTGCAAAACCGCGGGTGAACTTGACGAGTTTATCTGCGACGATGTCCTCGGCCGGAGCTTTAAAGCTTCGTGTTAGGTGACAGCATGAGTAGTCAATGCTAACAGCGCACAGTAAACATGGGGTCTATTCGCGACCGATGCTACTGTATCAGGTCCGGCACGTTCAATTGTCTGCCACAGGAACCAGAGGTTGAGGATTATGGATACGATGCAGACAGCTCGCAACAGCCGAGGAGAATGTGAGGACACTCCCTGTTGCCCACGAACGTTGAGAGGCTCATAGTAGGTCATGGTTTGGGGGAACCGATGTTGTTTGGTGATTTCAGGATATCATATGTTGTGCCATAATTATGTCAGAGCTGCGAACTTCGCGCACCGCAAATTGCCGGCGACAGCACTGAAATCTTCAGCTTCATTAGATGCAAATGAAACACTGGAGACTGCTCCCGTTCATTCTGACTATCTAGATCTTCGGGTCGTCCGGGCCACATGTCTTCTCCCGCTGTGACTTGTATGATGTGCCCGAACCGAACCCACGCTCTAAATGTGAAACACTGGACACGTGGACAGGATTGTCGTTTGCAGCCGCTCACAGCCTTCCGTCTCTCTCGCCATGTCGTCCACCCTCCTCAGCCTCCCGGAAAAGCATACCTCGCTCTATGAACCACCTTATGCCTTTCAACTCACACAAGCCTCGGTCTTCAGTCATCTCAATCGATGCCGTGTGCTTGTTTGGGCGCTTGTAGTCTCAATTCTCGGCTTCCTCGTCGTTGGCCGTCCTCCCTCCGCGCAAAATCCTTTCTGCTTCAACATTTTGCTTGTGAAGGGTATCTGTCCAGCTGTGAAGAATGAGACTGTTTCGTATGCCGTGCATATAGGGCTTGATGGTGATACTCATCACTCCCCAACACGCTCCTTCTTTTGGTTAGTGGGTCTCCTTCAGAAGTGTGTGGTCCTTGTTTCAGAGATTTTGTAGGTATTTTGAAGCGGAAGATAATGCTGCAAATGCACCGATAATGCGAATGGTTTCTCAGCGGTGTCTGTCCGCTAATTACCTGCCCTCAGCCTGACTGTCGGTGGAGGGCCCGAAACCAGCGGAATGATGAATCCACTTTTTGGACAAGCTCCATGCACAGCAGCCACTTACGGACTGGTCCCCAACCCACGACAATGGACAGAGCATCACAACGTAATCGCACTTGACCATGTATGTCCTAGGAATAACATTCTTTAAAAATCACCCCATGGTGCCTTGGCCAATGGGTGTTGGGTTTTCTTTCGGATCGCGCGTCAATAGTAGCCGTGCTGCAGCCTACGATGTTTATGATTTTCTCCAGAAATTCTTTTTTTTGTTTCCTCACCTTGCGCGGATGAAAAGAAATAAATTGATGAAGGTTCTTACGGGGGAGTTTATGTCCTACACATTACTACCGTAATTCAGCAACAAAACATGCGCTCAGCCGCTAATCAAGGACGGAAGGGGGCAATTCCAATCAACCTCGACGCACTCATTCTCAGCAATCCATTCTCTAAGAAAATTGTGCTGATGACCGCTCGCTTGATACCGACCCCTTGATACCAGGATCCAACCTCCCACTTCAGATGGCTTCTTCAGTACCGGTGTATGGGCCACCAGGTTTTGAATGAAACGGACTGCAGACGTCTCTATCTGTACCTTCCTATTTGCCTGGACAATATTGACCTGTTTTGTGCGTGCGCTGGCTTGGAGTGTACTTCATCTTCACGCATAATTTACAGGTTGTGGGTGACCAACCAGTGTTGGCGAAACTGATAGTGGAGCAATGGGTGGCAAATCAGTCGTTTTGGATGATCACATATGGCCGAACTAAGGAGGTTTTGGAGAAATTTTCTACTGTATCACCCTATTGATCTCTTCCTGTAATCATCCATGTCGATGGAACATCATCTTTAAACTTAGCGCAAAATCAGGCGCTGAATCGTGCACCCGAACACCTTGCCACATGCGGTGGCTCGGCGACACGCGGGCGAGAAGTGAGGCAACTCAAATAAGTTGATTAGAATTCAACGCAAATCGTTATCATCGCGCCCTCCTCTTTGAACAAATTGGGCAGGAATTTTGATATCTGCATATAAATATGCTCCTGTTACACACTGATTTCGGAATGCAACTTCGTCGGTGGGATGGATATCAGTGGCAATCACTGAACTCGAAAACGCCGACTGCGTGACTTTGCCGTTTGCGAAAGACGAGCTTTGCAGCACGTGCTGGATTCGGGATCATCGAATTGGTGATTGATGAAATTATGGACCTTCACAGGGCAAGGTGATTGGGACGAAGATGACAAAGATCGTGCCGGAAGTATTGCCTCTTTGCTATTAGGATGCGATGTTCCGCACTGCGGCTGATTGTGGAACTTCAGAGTGGATTAAGAGAGTTGAGTCATGAGTGACCCTTCTTCCTCTTTAAAAGGGTCTGGCTGTCGATTTTGGAGTATTCTCCTCATTCTAGTGTTCAAGCCCCACAATAAAAATGCTCGGTCGTCTGTGTCTGCTCGTCCTTGTCACCATTTCCGCACTCTCGCATCCCCTTTTCGGCGAGTGTGAATAATTGTTCAACGCAAGCCTTGCTGACCACCACGCAGTTCATGGACGCACAACGTGTACGATTATTTCCCCATACCTCACACACCTACATTCCTATTCATCTCAGCAGTGAATGTCAGGCTCGTGGGGGACGGAGCGGTGGCCCAGCGCATTCCTCTGATTTCTCAGGGGGCAATAACGGAGGTCAAGCGTTCCATAAAGGCGTCAGTCGTCATGTTATGAGTTCTCACATGCTCACCCACTGTCAGTCGTGAAAACCAACCGTGGTTCCCCCTCTTCTTTGTGGCTTATGCCGACGATGAGGAGTAGGCACTGTCCCTGTTTTGTTTGAGGTCTCCATTGACATAATTTTTCAGCGAGGTAGAGACACCCAAGGGGGAGGACACATTTATAGATGAGGTGAAGAAGTACGCGATGCTCGCTTCCATTCCATTCTCCTACAACTGAACAATTAATTCAGCGATGAGCCTGAAAATGGCGGTGATCGGTGAAAGTTGTACCATATTACGTACCTCGTTGAGTTGTGCTGCCCGCGCATCGGTTCATGGAGGAAGTTTGTTCATCTTCAGTAACTATTTTGATAAATATCCTCTCCGTTGCTATTTGAAATATTTACCCACTGTTTCATCCTCAAGACACCGCTCCGCACAATTAGCATAGATCTTTTGTACCCGTGGGGTAGGAAGATTACATGGCATGGCCCGAATAATGACCGCAGGTTTCCAGGAGTATGCCCGGCGACCAAAGCGATTCAAGACACACCTTCATCCCTGGATTCATCGTTCTGCTAGACGCGACCATGCCCAGATAACGAACTGCCGGGATAATCAGGACTTTTCACGGAAGATCATCATTCATCCCGCTCTGTCATACGCATTCGTGCCCAGATAGCGAGCTGCCGCACACCAGACCTTCTCTTTGGCGAGTGGCGCAAAGATCGGACGTTCATAAATACGGGGCACGTATCTCACAGGGCTGTTGAATTTCATCACAAATTATACACACCTTGTTCAGACTATCGAGGAGAGCAGATATGCAGATTGGTGCTCCGCCTTCGAAAGATGGTGCAACAGACTTTTGACACAGATCTTTTGATCTTCTACAAGCCTGAAACAGACCCGGAAAAAGACCCGAAAAGACGCGTAAAGACCGCAACCTCACAAGACGGCATTTCTGGCTCAAAGTATTAGGGGTTTCCGTACATTTACCCCCATCATTAGGTAAAGATAAGGCATGGATGGTACCTGCAATGCATTCATAGCCACCATTTTGTGTAGGTCAATCACTGGCTTTTTGTGTTTTTCAATCCTGTGAGCTTGGCGCCAAGATGAAAAACCAAAAGATGATAAGATCTATGTCAAAATGCTGATGTTTATGACCGGACTCCCCAGAGGTGTGCGAGAGTTCTGTTCTGGCTTGGTTGTGGTGCTGGAAATTCCATTGCTTTAAAGCTCCCGCGGAGATACCCTCTCCCAACAAAGGACCACCATCCAATGAATAGGAGCAGATCGCTGTCGATATTGACGACTCGCCGTGACGTCGGAAGGATGGGGGTGAAATGTCGGCGGAGTTATACAGTGCGGAGATCACTGTAGTGATAAACTCGTATTTATATCCATCGCCACCTTCTAACTCGATTAGTGAGCCTCAGTTCGTGTCTTCTCCAGTCCCCTGGGATGTCCCTGAGAATAACACTCCCACACCGGGCGCCGAGGTATACTCAAGTATCACAAAAACAACCAAGATTCGAAGTCAATAGCTGATCTCCCGCCATGTCTTCCATCGATGAAATCCTTGCAGTCCGTGAAGTCTATCTACAGATCACTTTCGTAGAGTTGTTCATGAATGGCGCGCCTCTAAAGCTCAACCGTAGTCTACACAAGCTAACTCTCGCGCCTTTTAGGAATTTACACAGTTCTCTTCGGCTTGACCCTCTATGCAATGAGTACGTAGGCTATTTTGCTTGAGTGGCGTCAAATTCCGACGACTCTTTTTCGTAGTCTTTAAAAGAGCAACCCATAGAAACAATTTAGGGCTGTTTCTCGCCCTCATTATGATGTATACGCTTTCGACCATTCATGTCGCCTCCGTGTGGATACTCGTAAAAACGGGATTCATTAATAATGGAAACACTCCACTTTCAACGTCGCTGTATCTCCTTCAACCGCCATTGTGGCTCACGGTGCTGGCAGCAACCGTATTCACAGTCAACACGGTCATCGCCGATTTCATCGTGGTACGCACAGTAATGATGATACACAGAGCTTCACTCACCAAATTACACAGATTTGGAGGTGTTGGATAGTCTGGAACCGTGATTGGAAGGTCGTCGTTCTGCCGGTCATGTGCACAATTAGTGGAGCAGGTAGGCCTTTTACCACTTTCGACGCCCCTTTATCAGATGAAATATCTGGGACTTAGCATTGGGGTCTCGCAGTATTGCAGAGCAGGCTGCTTACGTCCTCAATCCAAATCTGGACCGAAGCTCCTTTGTCGATTTTAGCACACCTTATTTCGCTCTATCCCTCGTCACCACCTGCCTATCGACAATCTTGGTCATTTGGCGCATAATTTCTATAACCGAGAGCTCTACCAGGACATCAAAAGGATACGGACGTGTCATCGAAGTTGTCGTTGAGTCTGCAATTCTATACTCTGTCTCACTGGTCGTATTCCTGCCGTTTCTGGTCAAAGGGTCCACCAACGACGGCTATCCTCAAGCAGTGCTGGTGCAGATGACAGCGAGTTATCAACCTTTCGTTTGGCTATCATTACTGATAGCTGACAGGGCATAGCTCCGACATTAATCGTCGCTCGAGTGTCCCTTGGAATAGCGCGTCCGGACGCGACGTGGGCAGCGCCGCAGTCTTCGTTGAATTTTGGTAGAAGCGTTAGCACTGGACTTGAACTGCGCAGAGGGAGCGCTCCGGTATATAACATCGACGCCCCTAACTCTGCCCCTGCTGCGAAAGAGTATGGTCAGGTGGATGCATGACTCGGATTGAATGTGCTGAGGCTGTTACCGACCTTCCAAAATATTGTTGTAAAAGCAAAATAAGGCCAATGGATTTCTCGTTATTGAGCTCGGAGATACATAATAAGCATGTGGTTATCCTTGAATACTTGGCATCGTTTGTTCGGCGGTATTCATCATCCTTTATTCCGCCACGAATGTTTGGCATCTCAATTGTCGAATATTCTTCCTCAATGCAGTTCGATACCACATGCACAGAGGTCAAGCAAACTTTTGCACGGAAGAGCGCAGAACCACGCTGCAATAGAGGGCCTATATAATAATTGATCCAAGTCCGACACAACGTCGCCTGCAGTATGATCGCCTGGGGCTTCGAGCAAATTTGAGGGGGTAGTACCCACCTTCGTCACTTCGTTACTTCGTTTAGGATTCAGAAAGTTCGTGAGTTTGATGGGAAACCGTGAAAGTTTGTCGTTTCGTCGGATATCTGAGAAAGCTCGTTACCTCTCGGCTAAATTCTGGTGAAAGCTCGTAACTTCCGCGCGCACATTGCGCGCACACACGGTGAGTGTATTGTTTGGTTACGGAAAGTCGTGGCAAACCGTATCCTATTCATTCTTACCACCATCCACACCCGCTTCGCAGTCGCTTACCCTATCGTTATGGACTACACCGCATTTTTGAATAAAAAAACATGGTGGCACAAAAATCAGAGTATGTTGACCCTCCCATTCCTGAAAACGGATCGGTACTAATACATTCGCAGCAATTGAGCAGAACAGAAGCGCCGATGTCTTCATGCGTTCGTTTTGACATTGCAACTGAAAATCGACGCAGGCTGGTGGGAGCACTGGGCACGATTGGCTTCTCCGCAACATCATTAAATGCCTGTCCAACATCGACCCTGATGCCTGGCACATCATGGAGGACCTGACAGACTTTGGTGAAACTCAGCACGCGGCGAACAATGCAGAAACAGGAATTGGGACGGGGCTTGTCCAATCCTTCATAAGTACAAGTCTATCGTCTTCTCTTCATATGTTGCCCACTACTCGCTCCAGACACGAGGCTCTCGATACCCGGCACGAGGGCGTTTTGTGAATGGATGCAATCTCCTTGTTCAGCCAAAGATTTTGTGACCAAAAACACGAAAATATTTGCGCATGCTGTTCCCTATACCACGACTCGCCCTACAACCATGACGACTGAAGCTTTATCAAATCCTACTGGGTGGTGTATCATTTTTCCGTACTACCTATGAAAAACTTCGATTTCGACTTTGCGTCCGATGTGAACAACCCACCTGTCCCTTCACCAATAGTTACTCAACCTCTGTGTCGAGCTCCGGAGTCCGAACCAGGTCGTTTGACAAGCTTCTCAAAATTGCATCGCTCTCTTGGGCCAAAATCATCAGTTGCTCAGCATCCAGTCTGTTGGAACAATATTGCGACTGCATCACATCATCAACAGAAACATAAAGAACCGTTCAGAGCCTTGCCATTCATCGGAATGATTGAAGCCACCAGAAATTGTTTTGCTTTCGGTTCTCTGTTGTTGGAAGCAAACCAGCCTTTCGAACCTCGGTATTCGTTTGTCAGGTCATGCTCACGGTTTTAGCGTGTGCTCGACAGGTCAAACGCCTTCTACATTTACCATCCAAGCATATCGCATTGAACGCCCACAACTCTACGAAATAAACCAGTTTTCAGTCAGGTATCGGCTTCGTCCCAAATCGAACAGGATACCCACTGAATTTCCAAGAAATTCCAAGCGCAACAGCGTGTGCGTGCGGCAATCAAGCACCGAGGCTTCCTTGAGGCTTGGTGCGCACCTGGGCCTGTGCTGAATCCTTAGGGAAGTCAGTCAACGTCGACGATACTGAGATAAGTAAGAAAAAAGCACCTGACAAGCGTGCCAAGGCCTCATCCCGAATCGAATTGAACAGGATACTCACTAAGCTGTTTAACCTGCCGAGTTTCGCATTGTGAAGTGGTACGGAGCATCCACAATAAGGCCTTCTTGAAGTGGATCTGCACATAAATAAAACCAAAACACGGAACAGCTTTATAAATTCTCGAGCCCCCCAATCCGTGTTTCTGAAGCCAAATTGGGAACATGCACAACGTGTTCAACATTCTTTCTGAATAAGACAACTCAGAAATGTATTTTGAGGATAAAGAGCCTGTATTGCGTGCGATGTTCACAGCAAAATAAACTGCAAGTGATATACATTACATCAAGGGAGGACCCGTCAAAGCCCTAGGTGAAAAAACATAGTTTCGTGTTGTGTCGCGCTCGGTGTACTGCAGCGTCGTAAAGAGCGATCGGAGCACGCCAAATACTCACCGGTAAGCTTTGACAATGGCTGAAATACGACTTTGTCCGGCAGCGAGGAAACAGTTCAGCGTGCTTCACTTGGGAGTGGGTAGGACCGCGAGTCGCAAAAGAGAAGTTCAACGTTACCGGAACAGCGTACGATCTGTGCAAAGAGATTGAAACAAAATCAAAACAATTAACGGGCCTTGAGACCGGAATTCTGAGCGTCGTCCAGGCTATTCCGTCGTGTCTAGATACGAAACACAACATCAGCCAATCGCGCACCATGAAAAGATGAGGGATACACAAGCAATCATGTCGAGGCAATAAGGCCTCGTTCCGTTGTGCTTTGTGAGGTCGACCCGAGAAATTGATGAAGTCGCAATCCGGGAGAACGAAACGTCGAATGATGGTCCAGTACGCCCGAAACACTCGAAACGGTCGAGGGACCCCAAAGGAAGTATGCGTGCGGACCGTGATAGCAGCTGTAATTTTGTGCTGGAATGGAAATTAGAATACGTACGGCGGTGTTGCGTGCGCTCGACACAGAGAACTTGAGCTGAGAATCGCAAGTAACGTGAGGATCGGAATCTACTCTCTGTATTGGAGTTTTTGATGGTTTGGCGTTGACTAGAAGAGACGCTGGCAAATTGAATTTTGGGATACCACGGGGACTTGCGAAACTTGGTCCCTCACCTGTAGAGAACCACTGGGAACGCACGATGAGAATCGCACGCGGAAAGCTTGCACCGATTAGTTGCGGATTAATTGATTCATCAGAATCGACTGGAGTTTCTGTACAGGGAGGCGCGGGGACAGTCGTCTGTATGCCGGGACGGGGAAGGGAAGGAAAGGACAGGTTCGTGAATACAAATAGCTTCCTTTTGAGCGAACCCTGACTTGGCCGTGACCGCGCGACTTGTGGTTTGTTCGATTTCGACAAGGAGTGGTGGGCGAACGCTCGAAAGATTAACCGCGATTGCTTGAATAAAAGAATATGGGAGTCTGCGTAGCGCTACCAGAAGAAGTGAGGGAAAAGACTGGAAAGATGCGGGATAGAATCCGAATCCGCGAATACTTAGGAATGAGTTGAAAATTGCGCGCGATAGATTTGTCGGACCACTTACGTTTCGCTAATGTGCGTGGCTACTCTGCTTTCAACCTGCTCAGCGCGCTTCCTACTGCTCTTTTGGCCCGGCGTTCCAGTACTCCAAGAGAGCGCGCCCCCTTAAGCGTTTGCGTTCCTGTCTTACGTTCTTCGAGCAGAGCGGTGACGAGGCGGCCCGCGATCTTGCGTAGGAGGAGACGCTTGGGTCTCGTAACGAAGCAGGCGCGTGCGACGGCGGTGCCAACTTTAGGAGAATAGTCCTCGGCAGGGTGACGAGCTCGCGCGCATCGTTGGCGCTGGGTTTGCTCTGGACGGCAGCGCTCTTCGTGAACGGTACGTCGAGTTGTCGGCGGCAACTCAGCGTCGATGTCAGGTCGTGGCCCTGGGACTGAAGGCAGTTGGTTGGCCGGGTGGCCCGGGATGGTCCGTCGTTTTCATCGGCGGCGATGAAGAAAGAAGGAACGGCGAGGGAGCAGCGGGTATCTCACGAGTAACGAGCAGGGGCTAGCCCAGAACGAATTCATTGCTCAGAAGCGCCTCTTGAGACGACTAGTTGAACGGAGAGCGAGCGTCGAGAGAATGCGGTGGTGGTCGGGAGCAAGTGCCGGAGACAGTGACCCGACATCAGCGGCACCGGATCACGATCTGTGACGTGACACCTCGCTTCACCTTGACCTCGCCCTCTCAGCCATGATGGCGTCGTGGGTGCGAAGCCCTTGCCTTTCCTCCAGTGGAAGACATCCCGGCTTCTTCCTCCGTCCCCGATCATGCGCCCTCGATCCTCAATCCTCGTTGACGACGAAAAGACGCTTCTTTTCAAACGGCGACCAAAACTCAATTTTCATTTCAAGGGTCAGAGGCTCATCGTCGAGCTCCACGTGAATTCGCCACTTCGCATCTTGACGTTAACGACTCCCTTGCCCTCTGGTTCCACCCCTCATATATGTCTTTGATTGCGAACACACGATAGATGTCGTCGCCGCCGGCCCCATTTCTCGTCCATTCATTCGCGCGCTGCACTGAATTGGACGGCAATTCATCAACCTCAAGTGCTCTGTGATGAAAATCGCCAGCATTGGCCGTGTAATGCTACCTTATCACCTAACAACCATTCCTCGCTCTTTTCCTGGCTACGCTACGATTAGGCTTCCTTGCTCGTCTCCGGCGGGATTGTTCGTCCTCTCAGATCTAGCTCCACTCTGACTCGCTGCTCATTCCACCATAACTTGCCCGACTTTCGGTTTAGATGTGACGAAGTCTCCGAGGGTCTATGTCACGTCACTGCGTTTAAGGGCCGGTTAGACATGCCCATCATAGGTGGCTAGACATCGGCAGTTTAGCCGACGGCTGTCTTGACGCTTCTAGGTGGTTGTGGGTTCGCAATTCGATTCGGGACACCAAAATTGGCCGAAATTCAGATTGTTCATCCATACCACCTGAGCATAATGATATAAAAAAAGGGCCTCAACTTCGGATAGAGAGCCAACCATAGCACAGGCGATGGATGGGACTACCTAGCCTACTCCGTGTCGAGGCGCATCACGGTATATAGACTTCCCACACTCTAGGCGGTCGCCATGGCACCTCAGTGGGCCTAAACGGCGATCCGGCTTGGCAGCTAGATATGGCCACGGCTTGACATGTCTTGACATAAAGCAGTGCCTAGACATGTCAAGCCGGCGCCTGGATGCACCTAGATTTTGGCTCGTCTCGGGTCGGGTTTAACGCAGTGTCTCTGAATCGCAAGCCCACTCGGAAAAAGGACCTCCGGCTCGAAAGATCGTTTTCACGCAGCAACATATCGGCTTGAAATACATCCTCCATTACGTGATTTGAGCCTCTTTTTCTTCCTTCACCTCACTTACTCTACCCGAATCCAATCCCTCATCGGCGCCCGCAAGAGCCTTTAGACTGAGTGCATGCGCCTCGACCTGCTTCATCAACGCGGAAAACGTGTGCGCGCTGGAATCCATAGGGTCAGTTTCCTCTCTTGCGCGCTGAGTTATTTGTGCACCGAATAGGTGGTGCCCTGATCGCCCCTGCACCAACCCTAACTTCCAGTTCGATTTGTTCTCATGCGTGCAAGGCGCATCCCCCGCCGTCGAGTTCGCCGGCACTAATCAGTTTATAGCCAGCCTCTGTGGCACCTGTACGTACCATCGTGGCCTCCTCGATTTCATTCACCTCGCACTTCCGAGTCGCACCTATGGCTGAACTCCGACTCGATCTATGTTTTAATCATCTCCAACTGCCTTCCGTTTATATTGCTGGTGCTGACTTGCGAGAATTCAGCTTGACTGATCCGTGCTTTTCTGCCCAGCCTCCGCAAATTGTGTTTAAAAGACAAGTCACACGCCATCTACTAATAATCATCTGACACGGATAGTGTCAAAACATATTCTGAGACCGGATCCACTTCAATTGCTAACCTTGCCTGCACGGTTTGAGGGCAATGCCGAAATTCTTTGACCATGTCTCGCTATCTCGGACCGTCTATCGAAATGTCGAATAGGTCAAATGAAGTCACCTCATGTCGATTCGAACGAAAAAGTACGGTAATTTCTATTCTGAATCCCGGACTCCCCAAAATAGGTGAAATATCATCAGCTGTGGCACCCTGTCATGCATATCGTACATTATCCGCGACTACAATTTTAATTTTCTTCCTGATCTATGTCACTGCGCTGGCTGGCCATCAGGTGCCTCGCGATCTTGTAAGCCTTTTGTATCTCTGCGCAATACATCTCGAAATCGACTGCATTACCACCTTGTGATTTAGCGGCGCTGGCGTATCAGACTTAGCCGAGTGGCTTGCCAAAATGGCTTGCGCCGCTTAGCGGAGTTTAAATTCGCTGTGACGGGCTTGCGTGGCTTGGCTTGTGGCTTGCCTCTACTTGTGCTCGGCTACACTATGTCTCCCCACTGTCCCTATTGCTACTATTTCTCGGCAATAAAGCTGTTCTGGCCCCTCCTGTCTTCACAGTTGTATCCCCAGTATTCGGATCAACCTTGTCGCTGTCACTGATCGCATTAACGCCAATTGAACCAGCGACGACACATTCAGCGCAACAACGCATAAACCTTCCTTCAAAAGTCAGTAAGGTGATCTCCCATTGGTACAATCTGGAACAGGCTGACAGGGAATCACGTAGATAGAATTAGCTCAACACCGAACTTTCATATTCAGGGACTACTTGCATGCACGAGTGCATTGTCATGTAAAGCCGTTTCTCGTGGTGTCATTTACCTGGAGTATGCAGATTGCCAAAAGCCAATAGTCACATTTCCAAAGTCTCAACAGTAGTGCAAGGAATTGATTGGGACATGCATTGCGAAGAGTTAAACATGAATCTCCCAATTTTCCTGTTGGGTCTTCTCTACAACGCTGCCACCGTTCATTACACCATTTATATCGATGTCTCGAAAGACATTGATCGCCTATATTTGGTACCTTTCAACCTTAACGCCAAATTCAGCTTCCGTTTTGACTGATCACGACTGGCAAGTCAATTTTCCCGCCAAATAGTATTCAGGACCTTGCTAGAGTCATTAAAAATATTGAACACGTTAGAAGATGTTGCTAAGAGGTCACATAAGCTCCACTTGTAACTCGCTTGCCATCGTATTCGCCCCAAGTCAAAGCCCCGCCCGGTTTGATGCCATCAGACAAAATGGCTTGTGATGGCTTAAGTCATGTTCAACCCCACCCAATACGTCGTTAATTAAAAAGAAGTTGATTGAGGGTTAGTATACAATGCTAGATGGAGGGTATATGCAATGGTTGTCGGCTCTACCTTTGCAAATTTCCGTACTATTCACTGCAAACAGTCAGCACGCCAATTTTGATGGCATCAGACAAAATGGCTTGTGCAAGCCATCTTGCCTGTGGCAACTAGGACGAAGAAATCAAACCAATGAAGCTTTACATGGGTGTATTGGGTTCCTTTGACATAGGATACAGTCCAGCTACATTTTCCAGCGAGAATCAGGATTATGCTGAACACAAGCCAAATGGACACCAAGCTGGCTTGTGATCGTATGTGACGTGTTCAACTCTCTCCAACAGGGGATTGTTTTGACCCAAATCCATTGTATAATGATTTTAGTGCGTGAATGAGACAGTTTTTATACCAGTAAGACCTTCTTCTCACACAAATACACCTACTTGACGACACAAGCCAGCCCAAGCCCAAATTGATGGCATCAGCCAAAATGGCTTGTGCACGCCATTTTGTCCAGAACGATGACTAGGCCATCCCCTGCGTTGTGTTAGGCCTAGCTGACTGTCTTACATTCAACTGAACCCATATAAGCCATCTATGTGAACAGATTCAAGTAATTCAATAATTTCTCTGAATTATTCGGTTGAACGTGGATCCTAACGGTGACAAAAACGAGAACCGGCTCTGATTCGTTTATATACCATTGCTAGGAGGACATATAAGTTCAATCACTTGAAAGGTATGGTTATTTTCAGTTCGAGATAGCATATACTCTTGCCTTAGTGTAAAATTATGTAAGTTTCATCGAAGCTGGCTGATTCCCAGTATATTTTGGGCAGCTTTGATACTGAGTTCTATGTGGATAAATGCTTTGAGATTTAACTTATTTACTGACCTTAACAAGCCAGCTGGCTTGTGTGCCGAACGGGACATTAGGTCATGATCAACAGCATCGACGATGAGTTGTACGGAAATAATTGAATTTCAAAGGGATTGACGTGCCAGGGATCTTCATTGAGTCGAATGCGATGTATCTACCATACAAGATTTGTATTCTGAAGCTTAGGGGACGTGTTAGAAGCACAAGCCACATTTTATTTTTGGCTGTAACCTAGGCGACAAAGTGGCTTGCGCAAGCCGACAAAATGGCTTGCAAGCCAATTTGTCGGGCTTGGGCGGGTGATCGCTGTCAAATCCAAGCCCAAGCCAAAAAAAGCCATTTGGCGCGGGCGCAAGCCATTTTGGCAAGCCAAAAACGTCACTCTCGCTGGCGTATTCAGTAAGCAGATACACAAATTCCGATGTCTTCAGATATTTTATGTCCACGACTGAGAGGTAGGCCACATCTGCAAAGTGGATTATCAGCTTCGTCTATCGTCATTTCAGATACCTACAGCCCAGAACATGCTCATACGTTTCGCTGAATTCATGATCGCCGAGGTTCCATCGCCAGAGCTATCGTCATCATGTCAAATGTAGAGCACAGTCCAAAAGGCAAAGATGTTTTCGACCCACCATGACATCCAAGCGAATGATCGCGCTGTGGTGCATGTATATGAAATACTTTTTCTCCTCCTTCTTTCCAACGGAAGTGTTGCCGAGGAACATGCTCAGGGCCGTGTTGACGATACCCTGAAGATATATCTTGCTCAGCCAATTCGGTGGCTTCGGAGACGCCACAGAGATGATCACCTTGAAGCCATCCTTCAGTGCCTTCTTTGTGGGATCATTATCGTCCCCAGTGCTGAAGAAACTGTCAATGGCTTTATCGACTTCTTCGCTGGGCTTAGACGGATAGCTGTTTGACTTAAGTCGATACAGGGGGGCAAGGAAGTGGTACCTTTTCTGATATTTGAGCAGTGGAAAAGCGCAGCTTGTGCAGAGGACGAATACCGGGTACCTGTCTTCCCGGTCTCCTCCGAGTTGAGAAATTTTGTAATTCAAGCTCGATCAATAGATATTTAAGTGCGGAAAGCACTGACTCACGCATTGAGCTCTGCCTCAAACATGTCGAGTTGACTGTCGATTATCCTCTGCAACATTTCGAGAGCTTCCTTCTTCTTTTGCGCTGCAGCATCGTTGACTTTCTCGAGCTCGTCTCTGGCGCTGGAAATGAGTGCGCCCATGGTGATGGCAATGAGTGAGTCGAACGAGGCTTGAATGAGCAAAGATGAACACCTTAAGTCACCCCGGCCGAAACGCCGCCGGAACAGTGAAATTTCCGCCCAGGCACCAGGAGACATTGACAGGGGTGCCATAGTGTCCAAGAAGCCGGTCAGATTACGTCGATAACTTCAGACGGCACATCTCACCAAGATCGATATAAAAGCATCCATTTATGAACCCCACGCCCTCGCAAAACATTTTGCCGGAGAAAGGAAATTACTGAAGACTACAGACCGGTGTGGCATTTTGTCTTTCCCTGCATTCGAAATGTCCCGAACGGCGGATCCGAAAACTGAAATGAAGCTGCCTTCCATACGGATAAATACCATTCCTGTCTATCCGTCCCGTTTCCGAGTCGGGAATCGGTCATGGCCGTTCGCCGAGAGACCTGGTAGACAGGTACGGCTGGAATGTTGAAAAAGGGAGGGGTTGGATCGGACAAATGGAATTCAGCGTCAGCAAGCGGTGCTCACCGGGAAATACTGAGACACCGAGGGTGGGTCGTTCCAGCGATTTGAGAGCGATGATAGGAAGCGGTGCCAAGGGACGGTGACATCTGAGGTGCGTGCGGCGGGAGAACGGTCGGAACGTAATGAAATCGTAAAGGTTGATGCGCGAGGTGTGCAGTAAGGTGAGGGGTCTGCGATGCGCGGACGAAGCAAAGGGAATAAAGCGACGCGCGCGAGCATAGGACAGGAGGAGAAGACGTGTGGATGGATGTTGAATATAATCAGAGCAAGTAGAAAGGGAGGAGAGCTGAACGCATGGTGATTCCCATCGCACACCTTTAGAATATGCATACAACAATCGACAGCAACAGTATTCCCAGCACTAGATGGTTTTGAATGCGTGTTGGCTGTCTTTAGTCAAGACGTGCGGTGGTTGGGAGCACCTTAGCTAGGAGATTCCCATGGGGAGCAAGAGACGGGACTACCAGATTGATGCGCGAGCGGCGAGGCCAGAACCAGAGCACAATGGGTGGCTTGCGTGATTGCCGGGACTCGCCGGGGCACTCGGAGCGGCCAGTCCGAGTATACGCTAGTTCGCGAACGTCGTGGCGCGGAAGGAGAGGGTGGCAGCAGAAATGTGGCAGCGCCGATGTGACAGATCCGTTGATGTCGGCGTCACGCCACAGCTGTCGCTTGCCTTTCGCCAAGGGGCAACCGGGATTAAAATTTCGTACGTGGGGTGGGAGGGGGGGAGTGGGCCGAAATTTTTTTCTGAGCCCACTTACAGAACAGTGTTGGAAGGCTTCAAAACAATGTGTTCTCTGCTTAAAATGGATCAGGGAACATTTTGGAGTGTTTTCAAGCAGCCTCTTCACCTTGTGTTCACTACTGGCACCTCATTCGAACAGTACGTTCACTTTGGGATCAAATCCCAAACATGGAAAAACAAGTTCACTTTGGGCTCGAAAAGCCATAGAACAACTTCCGAAGGTGCTAGTACATTGTAAGATCACTGTAACCATTCAATATACACCACAAATTGCATTTTCTTTATTTTACGGAGTTGCCTGACCTCGGATCAGGCGGCCCGGTGTCAGGGGTGGGAACCTCCTTCCCTATATGGAAGGAGACAGGGGGGGAGGGGTCCGGCTGAAGGCTGAAAAAAAATTTATCGACCCCACGTCTTTTTTTCGAATCCTGGTTTCCCCTTGCCTTTCGCCACTACTTATCTACGACTGGACCTTAATTGTAGATCGGCCTTGCCGCTTGCGCCATTATATCGGACTGTCAATTGATGAGTGGGGAGGGCTTCCTCATATGCAGATTTTAAATGGAAGAATTCACTTCGTTCGCCACCGACTCACGCTCCCTTGTGGCGGCTGTTGTCATTCTTTCTTCGCGTGCGTTGCTTTTGTTCTAACCGCCATCGCTCTAGATCCTCAAACCAGGCTGGACCGGTGAGTCGTCCTATCAGTCATATTCGTCAACTTAGCGAACAAGTGAGCTTCAAGCCTCCCACCAACAGATACTTAGGTGCCTGCCGCACTCGCCTCATTTTCTGAATACATGCGATTCGCCCCAATACCCATGATGATTCTGTCGTTTTTCGTTGCAGGATTGACAGAGGCCTCGGTTCTGGATACGCGGACGCGTCCAGATCCACACCTGCAGCAATGTGAGATGACTTTCAGTTCATGTTCCTCATGCGCAGCGCGGTGGACACATCCGAGTAGGTATTTATGCGCTCAGTTTGGACTTTGTGTGCCCTAATCTAATTCCTTGCAGATGCGCGTAGGTACTCCTCGGTCACCCTTCTTTGAAGGGTGCTTCTTATTCATCCAAATTCTGCTCACTTTCAACTGATCATTCACCCACCCCGAACTCGCCTGGGGAACCCAACTTGGATTTTACTTCCGTAGATGCCATCAACACCGGCATCGGCAATATTCCAATACTGCTTGTTGAACAGGAACAGGAACAGGAACAGTGGCCAGTGGTGACAGCAGGACCAATGCGAATTCCAACAACACAATCTTTGACAACTGGAATGCCCGCCGTCAGCTGTGTTCTCTACGTCCTCTGAGTGTACCATCCATCATTCACACTGATGAGCCCATGATGAGCAGCTTCTTATCTTATTTATTCTTTCCTTCGTCTCGTCAGTTCCACAAGGGAACAGTCTAGGCGCTGCTCAACGTTTAGCATAGCGCTCGGCCGCGACATTCCAGCGTACTAAATATCCTGCATTTCAGAACACCACTCGACTGTGAGCTCGGGTACGGACATTCAGGGCCCGGAGCAATGATGTAGTTACTTGCTGCGAGTACGTCAGGGGAGTTCCTGGAAACTGGCATTCATGTTGTGGAATATGATCGACCCGCCATGGACGTGATCTGAGCTGGCATCGGCCGTTTGAATACTCCGAATACGCTACAATCCTATAAAGCTAGCACTCTTCGCGTCCTGGTCCCAACAACCCTAAGTACTTTCAGCGGCTCTGCACCGCTGTTCCTGTAAGACCTCTTGATAATCCCTATGCCTTCACTCGCCGTCTTCTGACTCAGGCGACGATCTCACAGCCCGCTATCCAACAACAGTTCGATGAATATAGAACCTACTGTAAACCAGTATAATGGCGAGTCTCTGTCCCTCATGTTTACGCCCAAGCTGACTACCAGAACCGCACATAGGGTTCACCAGGAAATCCACCAAAACGGTCAAGCTTGAGGCACCAGGCCTCGATCCAGAAGAAGACCCGGTGACCTTCAAGGTGTACGTATACTCAAGGAATCCCATACCCGGCAAGCCCGACGACGACCGAGAGTTTGTTTGCTTGGAGAAGAATGGCGATTACAAATTCATGCTCCTCGGCGATCTGAGGGACAGGCTCCTCTGGACAAAAACCAAAACGGGGAAACTCGTTCCTCCCGACTGTTATGAGACGGATAGGAAGGGTAAATTGACTGCCCAACTTTGGGAGAGGGAAGGACACCTTTGGGAACTTCCAAAACAGAGCGGACTTTGGCAAGAGTGGTTCAACCAGCCCACTGATATCGCTCAATGGAATCAATGGAAGAGTTCGTCGTGTCTTCACCAATCGCCCGTTGTAACTAAGCGCCTCGCTCAGTCCAAGCAAGGACAGCTGAAGCAAACGAGTATGATGGCGAGTCTCTGTCCCTCAGGTTTTACGAGCAATCTGATTACCAAAAACCGCACACAGGATTCACCAAGAAATCCATGGAAACGGTGGCACTTGATTCACTAGGGCCCAATCAGTGGGGTCAAGAAGAACCTCCGGTGACTTTCAAAGTGTACGTATACTCAGGGAATCCCTTGCCCGGCAAGCCCGCCGACGACCGAGAGTTTGTTTGCTTGGAGAAGAATGGCGATTACAAGTTCATGCTCCTCGGCGATCTGAGGGACAGGCTCCTCTGGACAAAACCTGAAAGCGCGGAGAAACTCGTTGCTCCCGGCTGTTATGACACGGATAGAGAGGGTAAATTGACTGCCCAAATTTGGGAGTGGGAAGGCGACCTTTGGGAAGTTGAAAACCCAAAAGAGGACCAACTTTGGCAAGAGTGGTTCAACAAGTCTACCAATAGCGCTCAATGGAATCAATGGAAGAGTTCGTCGTCTCCTCGCTATTCACCCGTTGTAACTAAGCGCATCGCCCAGCCAAAGCGATGACAGCTGAAAAATCCAACTCGTTCCTTGGATTTCCGAAGTTCGCTCGCTTCTGGAACCCCAAAACAGCTGCTCACTTTTTTTTCGAACCCGCCAATACTGATCCGCGTTTGAAGCCAGCGCTCGATGCTGCTATCTATGAGTTAAAGCTAAAATGGAAGTCTTGTCCACCGTGCGATGTTGTTGAATATGGCAAGGGCGGAGGTCCTCGGGTCCTTTGGGCCACTGATTGTTTCGGATTTTACAATATCTGGGTTTCGCCTGAACACCACAAGGCTCTTAGCATAGAGCGACAAGTTCATTCGAGGTGGACTCCCCCTAGCGATTCCAGAGCGCTTCTCATGGACAGGAACACATGGGGCAAGACTGATACCAAGCCAACTTTCCTTGCCGCGGAAGAGCTACAACAGTCTTCAACTATCTCAAAGGATAGGATGGAAAAGGCAATTGGCATGAGAAAATTCGTCGACGACCAGGGTACTGTCATGCATACGGGACCAAGTGAAGTTGGTCTTTACTATCCCACGTGACTAGATCCACTGATCTCGTTCCTAGATGTACGAAACGCTTTTGGGTCAACCTGCCAAGCAACTCAAGAACGGGCTGTGGCCGGCTGAAGTATATTTATTGATATTTTTGGCGATAATCCTCTGACTTGGCTTGTTGTAGTGGCTTCATCGCTCAGCTTTCAGCTTCGGCGGCTTAGGAACGGATGGCAACTTCAAGAGCTCTCAGACGCGCACCAATCTTGTACTAGGCACATCAGAATCGAACACTTACATGCTTTTGTATGCTCTCCATTATCATCAGGTGAAACATACTGATTCCAGTTCCAGGCTTGAAAACACGATTTCGGATTATGTAACTCGAACCAATAAATCTGGGACACTCACCACAACTATAAAAAACAATTACACCAAGGATCCCAATTCTACACCCTGGAAGGGGGATAGATATACGTGGTTGGCGCCAACGTTGGAATATAAATTCAGCCTTACGGAACCTATCATATTCAACACAACCCCACCGACTTCGCCGGTGAGTCGACTTTGATCTCTTACAATCATGCGCTAATGTGTGAGAGCAGCTTTTGGGCTTCACTGCGGACGTTGAAACATTCTCGCTGCGGCTCACACCTAGCTTGGAAGCCAGAGCAAGTTATTACTTTTTGGCGAAAATTTTGGCGAACATGTATCCCTCAAGGACCTAGCTATATGCAGACTTCCACTGCTGTCCCACGACCCCTTGGCCCCCCAATCTTGCTTCATTTCTTATGCCAGCCTTCCAATTTCGTTACTCTGCCTAAATATATTTTACCCCTCTTTCTATGTTCATCTACAACTATACAATTATAAAGAAAACTCCTTGCTGTCTCTCGTCTGAAAGACTCAACAACTTCCCCTCTCAACCCCGACCAAGCCCACCAGAATCGCACCATCGGCATCTTCCTCCCGTCATCTGTTCGCTCTGCGGATCACTTCCGCTTACCGGCTCCCATCCGCCATAACTGCCGAGCCATCAGATGGCTGCAAGGCATGCTTCGGCACTGGCACCTTCGAATCTACTGTACCAGCATGTATGGTAGCAACCGTAACGCTTCCGGAACATAAACTACTAACTTTTAACTCATCACGTGGCGTAACGCACCTCAGGCCGTTGCCTCCATACATGCCGGTACAGTAATGTTTACGCCAGAAACCTTCGGATGATTTCCTTGCACTCCACTGGATCATCATTACATTACAACGGTTTTTAACTTATGATGGTGGTTCAGCGCCATAATTGAGCCGGATCTGTCAAGCTCTCCGCTCATGAACAGGTAAGACCCTTCAATTCTTCTGACCGACAGACAATGATTCGACCCTGTCTCCGCACCGGCAAGTACTCTGACCACCAATATAGTATCGGGGTTCAATTCATGTTGAAACAAAAGAATGTATTGGCTCTCAGGCAAGCCTGCATTCAAATCTCATGCATTGTGTATTCAAAGATACGATATCCAGGGTATCGAGTTCAATGAGATAATTCGGTGAGGCTGTGTAGTAGAATTCGAAAGTACTCTATTCACTCCGTGGTCGGAACCGACTCGACGCATGCAAACCCACTGCAGAGGAGGCGCGCGGGCAGTTGTCTGTATGCCGGGACGGAGAAGGGAAGGAGAGGAGTGGAAAGCAGAGGTTCGCGAATACAGATACCTTCCTTTTGACGAACCCTGACTTGGCCGTGGCCGCGCGACTTATGGTTTGTTCAATTTCGACAAGGAGTGGTGGGCGAACGCTCGAAAGATTAACCGCAATTGCTTGATTAAAAAAATACGGGAGTCTGCGCAGCGCTGCCGGAAGAAGTGCGTGGGGGAAAAGACTGGAAAGATGCGGGATGGAATTTGCGAATGCTTAGGAATGAGTCAAACTACGCGCGACAGATTTGTCGGTCCACTTATGTGTGTGGCTGCTCTTCTTCTCCGCCTTCTCAGCGCGTTTCCTACTGCTCTTTTGGTCCGAAGTTCCAGCACTCCAAGAGCGGGCGCCCCTTGACCGCCTGCGTTCCTTAAATACGTTCTTCGAGCAGAGCGGTGACGAGGCGGGCCGCGATCTTGCGTAGGAGAGAGAGACCCACGGGTCTGGGCAACGGAGCAGGCGCGCGACGGCGGCGCCAACGTTAGGCAAATTGTCCTCGGCAGGGCGACAAGCTCGTGCCCATGGCCGGCGCTGGGTTTGCTCTCGGCGGCAGCACTCTCCGTGGGCGGTACGTCGAATTGTCGGTGGTAAGCGCGCCACCCTCGTCGGTAGGGTGCGCACCCACCTTGGCCTCGATGTCAGGGTCGTGGCCTTGGCACTAGCGGTAGTTGGTTGTCCGGGTGGCCTTGGGTGGTCCGTCCAAGGTCCGTCGTTGTCATCGGCGGCGGCGGAGAAGGAACGGCGAGGGAGCAGCGGGGTACCTCAGGAGCTAGTCCATGACCAGTTTGTTGCTCGGAAGCGCCTCCTGAGACGACTGGTTGGACGAGCGAGCGTCAGAGACTGCGGTGGTGGTCGGGAGCAAGTGCCGGAGACAGTGACCCGACATCAGCGGCACCGGATCACGATCTGTGACGTGACACCTCGCTTGACCAAACTCTGACCTCGACCACTCAGCCATGGATGGAGTCGTGGGTGCGAGGCCCTTCTCCTCCAGTGAACGATATCCCGGCTTCTTCCTCCATCCCGATCATGCGCCCTCGATCCTTCCATCCTCGTTGTCGACGGAAAGACGCTTCTTTTCAAACGGCGACCAAAACTCAATTTTCATTCCAAGGGTCAGAGACTCGGGATTTATCGTCGAGCTCCACATGGATTCACTCATCGCATCTTGACGTTACCAACTCTCCTGCCTTTTGGTGCTACCTCTCATGGGTCTTTGATTTGTGAACTCACGAGAGATGTCGTCGCCGGCGGCCCCATTTCTGGTCCATTCGTTCGCACGCTACACTGAACTGGACGGCGATTCAAGCGCTCTGCAATGACAATCGCCTGCATTGGCCGTGAAATGCTACCTATCCACCTAACGTCGACCTTTGGCTCTTTTTCCTGCCTACGCTGCGATCAGGCTTCCTTGCTAATCTCCGGCGGGATTGTTCGTCCTCCCAGGACTCCACTCTGACTCTCTGCTCATTCCACCATAACTCCCCCGACTTTCGAGCCATGCGGCTTAGATGCGACAAATACGACTGCACGACTCAGTCTCCGAGTCTAAATCGCGTCTCTGAATGGCAAGCCCGCTCGGAAAAAGGACCTGATGGTCGTCCGGCTCGAAAGATCGTTTTCAAGCAGCAACATATCAGCTTTGAATACATTCTGCACAACGCGACTCGACCCTTTTTTTCTTCCTTCACCTCGCTTACTCTACGCGAACGCGATCCGTCGGCGTCCGCAAGAGAGTCCTTAGACTGAGTGCATGCGCCTCGACCTGCTTCACCGACGCCGGAAACGTGTGCGCTCTCGAATCTATGGTGTCAGTTCCCCCTTTCGCGCTCAGTTACTCGTGCACCGAATCGGTGGTCCCCCGATCACCCCTGCACCAACCCCAACTTCCAGTTCGGATTGTTCTCATGCATGCTGCAGCGAATACCAGACCGTCGAGCTCGCCGGCACTAATCAGTTTATAGCCAGCCTCTGCAGCACCTATACCTACCATCGTGGCCTCCTCGATTTCATTCACCCCGCACTTCCGAGTCGCACCTTTGCCTGGACATCGACACCATCTACGTTTTGTTCATCTCCAACTCCCTTCTGTTTATATTGCTAGTGGTGTTTTGCGAGAATTCAGCTTGACTGGTTCTTGCTTTTCTGCCCAGCCTCCGCAAGCACTGGACTTACGGCGACAACTTCATTCCTCCCGTCCAACTCCAACGCAGACACGAGCAATTTGGCGATCTAGACAAGGTTAATCGGTAACTGGCGTTCAGTGCCGATGAACTAGTACCGCAGAACTTACAACTACGGTATCGCCGTCCGCATATGTATTTTTAAGTACAGCCCCACCTCAAGGGTAACGTGTCATATAACTGTGGCTTCCAGTTTGTTGAACCATGGGATCAGTTCATCCACCAATACGAGCACTCCAACTCAGCCTCCCCACACGAGGTTGTAGCCCACAATTTTCCCTCCTCGTGACTCATCCTGCCCCACACGGACCGCAGCTATAGCAGTGTCCCCCCATAAGCACCGTCATTGTGTTCACTCTCGCAATTGTCTTCGCAGATCGCGCCTCCGAGAACGCAGAACACCAGAACAATTCGTCGACTCTCAGGAACACATGATGCAGATTCCCCCAGCGAAGACATTCGTTACCCCGGCGGTTATCGAGTCAGCTCAGACGGAAATTGATCAGCGGAACTCCTTGGACGAGACCGGGCTTAAGCAGTCCACACCAGCGAATGCGCGCGCATGTATTTTTCTGCCGAGAAAGAGTTGTGTGAATTTCGAGAGTGTTGCAATAATATTGCAACGGTGTTACTGTCATACGGACTTCGTTGCGTCGGAAATGAAAATCCGACCACGCGAGTCTAATTAACCCCCCCAGATTCAGTAATCTCCATCCTTGGGTGTTTGCTTGGTTCCATTGAAGTTCATGCTGTCCTAGATATCTTTCACTATAGGAGAATGACTGGTCAGTGCACGAACAAAAAATTGTGTCAGATCCTATTTGAATTGAAAGTACCGGGGTACATCGCACTTAGAACGGCCGTTTCGAAACGGAATATTCAACTTGGTTGGTATGGGCCGATGCTGTGCGCGGCATTTCCGAGTACTTATAAAGTTTGTTGGTCATTTGGTTGTCTGGCAGAGGTTTGTTGCCACAAATCAAGAATTGAATCCCTCCGCTCATGTATGAAGTGATGCGGCAGCATGTTCCATTGCAAGGTGGATTTGCCAAGATTGTGGCATTTGGAAATAATATAGCAGCAAGAACTGGTGAAATCGGGATTGGAAAAGTTGAGGTCAGAGCGTCGAAATTGAACTTGCGTGAAATAACCAGGGTCAAGTGGACCAAAGCTCGCTTAGTTGACGCGCAAGCGTTGGGACCGGCGGGATGGCGGTGTCTGAATTTGATCGCGTTGGCAAGGCGATGAAAGTCTGAGGGCAGAGACATGACGGATCCAATGACTTCAGTTTTAGCTCGAGAATCGGGCTGAATTAAAGGCCCGGAACACTCCGGCATCACTTGCGTCGAACCAAAGAAAAAATATGGTGAAATAATTCAAGGCCCGATGGTCGACGTTCATCTGTATACAGCCATACAGCCATTGTGAGAGGTCATGGAAGCAGTCCCTAGGTCATTTGAATTTTTCACGGCCATCAACGGATCGATCAATTTTCCGCTGTTCGGACAGTGATTTTGCGAGGTTGTCAAATTGACTGCGTACAAATATTAAAGAACGAATACTTAAGTACTCGTGATAGATTACCGGACATGGCATGTACGTAAACTCGCGATACAAGAGTGCAACGCGGGCATTGTTTGAAATCTCTCACAAGGTCGTTGCTGTCCAAATCGTCAACCAAGCACATTTGAATAACGGCACTAACCACTCGTCTCCAGTGGACCATCTGCATCGTCACATTCGGCCAGTCGGCGACTACATTTTAACGCAATATCTCGAGATGTCGACCGCAGAAGTTCAAGTGGAAGCAATGCCTGTAAGACTTCTGGAATCGGACCATGAAGCACTTTTTCATCCCGGCCATTGCTTGGTCGAAGACTGCAAATAATTGTCCTGAGCTCACTCCATGTCATGTCCAGGAAGCGAGGTAAATCCCGAAGTGGGAAATGGCGAAGGTCCAATGCCACCAGAACCTGACAAAGCTCGGGACTAGGCGAGTCTATGTGCTTCACCGACCAATTGTGATGTTCCATCGAGGACATATAGATGTAGTCCTGCCACAGGTCGACTAAGTTGGGCGGTACAGAGGGTATTCTCTTGAATGGGTGTCAGCAGGACTCTCGTCAAGGGGCCGAAACTGACGTTGAGCCAAGACAGCATGGCGCCAAAACTATAATGCGCTAGGCTGAAAATGCATCCAGGCTCCATATGTGCAATAAAGGGACACAGTTCAGCAGATGGAGGAAGCGAGGTGAGAAATGGTATTAGCTGATAATGTGGGTGGCTTTTCAAACTGATTAGACATTCGGTGGCTCGGAGTGAGTTTGACTTACCGTTGCCCATAATTGTGGGACCATTCCGGTGGATATCGACCTGCAAAAAAGTCGGAGAAAATGACGAGCCAGATCCATCTTATGGTCCAAGTGACCGACAAAGAACTGGCGGGATCGATTGGGATTTTTGAGGAAATCCAGAAACGATTCATGGTGGAAGGATATGAACCCTAAGAGATCCTGTGATGGTAGCTGAAGAACGGAATGCAGTCCCCGCAGTAATAATCGTGTGTCTCCGTTCACCAGCCCAAAGAGCCGATCAATTCCAGCAAGAGTCAAGTCGAAATGCGTGATAGCACACAGGATGGGTAAGAGCTCAGCTTGCCTTGGAATAGAATTGAGAATGTCCATGTATAGCTGGTCGAGTAATATGAATGCCGAATCGGACCCAGAGCCGCCGTCTACGATACTTGCTAGCTGTTGCGTCGGCCGATAATTTTTGTTGTCGATGAATTTCATTACGGTAGCTGCGTAGATGAAATGACCGGAGGACTGTTGAACCAACTTTTCCAGTATATCCAGCGCTGGCCAGGGTGGTGGAACGCTTGTCATGGTGCAGTGCTCGCGATAAATGCGTGAAAACTCGGCGTAGAGATATATGCGAACGTCATGAAATGATGGCTCCACTTGGAAGGAGCGATAGTTGCCATTGTAAACCGGCGAGACAAACATCTCGCGGATATGCGGTTCTGGGCGACTGGCAATGATAAACCGAAGGGGAATGGGGTGGTTGAAGGTTGAGCTCCTGATTGTGCGAAGTATTTCCTGTTGAACCAGGTGATCTTCGCATTCGTCGAGGCTATCGATGAGGATTGTTACAGGATCACAATTTTTGTGGGATCGACAAGGCTCTGAAATTAGCTTGTCCATCTGGGTCTCGATGTTCCGTCGAATAAGCAATGGATCAGCTTCGACAATTTCGGAAATTGGACCGCGCAACCATGGAGCAGCGAAGGCGAGTTGATAAGCGATTGTTGCAAAGAGGGTCATCCCATTACTGCGTGTCACGTCCCCTCGTTTGAAAAAGAAGCAGCCGCCTAACCGCCCCGCATCCCGCAGTTGTCCCGCCAGTGTTTGCATGATCGCGGATTTGCCAGCACCTACGGGGCCATACAGCCAAAGGATAGTGGCCTCTGGATCTATAGCCACCGCCCAATCGTAGAGATCTTTGAGCATGCTCGTGCGTGTCTTGGGATAGCACTTGGGTTGCGGGAAGTTCTCCGCTGAGTCGTGAATGGCCGCCGATACTACCGCGTGGAGCAGTATATCAATCCCTGTAAATTAACGTCAGGATATGGGATGCCGAGCTGCCTTTGTAACATTCCTTTGTCCCCGTGATTGTGAATATTCTGTTGAATGTACGGGGTGTCAATGGCATTCTGAATCCAGTGTCAATTCTCCGCTGCATCGAAGCCGTTGCTATTGCTGTACTTGGATATGTTGATAAGGAGGATGAATCTATAGATGAACATACCAATTATTAATGTGCAGGTTATTATTCAAGCTCAAATTCCTGGTCTGGATTTCGAGACTCAGACTGGCACCCATCCCTTGACCTCCAGCCCCACCTGAGCCGTGTCGGCTCTTTCCTCCAGAGCCACCCCGTCCCAACAACCATATGAAGTTTGTTTAAACAATTTGCATCTCAATGCAAAATCAGGTTTATCCATTGATTGATTAACAGTCACTCTAAATACACCATAGTATTGGGGCACATAGAGACAAGTCCTGTTCAACAGTTAATCAACTGATTGTGTTTTGTTAAACAAAAACATTACCCTTCTGTGCTGTGTACCCTTCTGCCTCTTGGACCTGTCCAACTGCTCTGTTAATCCCTGTTCAGCTAATCATGGTTGGTTAATCAGTGTTGTGTTTTGCTTAACAATGGATTACTTACTTTTTGAACAGCCAACTATGGGTCAAGTGCCAACATGACACTTCAGCCGTGACAGATAGACTGCACGGCAGGTTCCGAGTGGCTGAGTTGGTCACAGTGTTGTATGACATTTCAGTCTTTGTGATCGAAATGATGTACCTTGGGTGGCCCACCGGTGGGTCTTCCAGCCCACCCTACCAAACACTGTTCTGATCAACAGTTAAGCAGTGTTGTGATTAACAACTGTTTTGATAAACACTTCAACCTCGAAGTTGCAAACCACAGAAGCAGGAAAGTGATGAAATTTCACCCTGGCATTGACGGATCTGTGGTAAATGCAATCGAAGTGCATGAGAGAGGAGGAAGTTGCGAACTAAAGGTGAGGCCAATGTCATTATGTACCTTGATTTTGATCTCCAATTTGGGCCCATCATAACATGTACAGCTGTTGGGCTTCTTGCACAGATCTTTCTATTTCAGAATCTTATGCCTTGCTTTTCTCCAGGCATCAAGCAACTGCCATGCTCTCAGACTCAGACTCATTGGCTAACACTCACGAGTTATGATATTACTATCATAGTCTGAAAAAATCAGACAACTTGCAACATTGTCAGTGGATGGACAGTGTCTGTGAAAAAGTTGATTTTGAAAAGTTTATCATCAAAAGATTTTGTTTTTTATTAGAGAACAGTGTACATCACTGCTAGAGCTCCCTACTGAGTGCCGGAAGTGACCAGGTTCATTGGTGCATAAGTACATACCCATTTCATTGGTTGAAACACCTTCAAAGTATCACTTCTGGAGGTGCATCTATGCTTCAAGGGTGCTTCAGAATTTTGGGCTTCTCCAACAATTTAATGTTTTCTTGAAGCACTTTTGAAGCATGTACCCAGTTCACATGTGAAGCACCCACTCTGACTGCCCTTATTGTCAGAGCCTGTGCCATTTGACAATTAGCCCTGCCATATAAATTTTAATCTCCAGTTTTGCAGCCAGTGTTGAACAAGGCCACAGTGTCACCAGTATTGTGTTCAAGGACACACCCCAGATCAATAGGGGAGCTCAGACCGATTCCTGCTCGATTCTGTCTTTGATTCACGTTCTATTCCAGGTGTGGGTTTCATGCAACAAAAATTGATTCCAGCCCTAAGAATTGACAAGTTCGATTCTGGATTCAGAATAGCAGTTCCTCCTCCTGGGAACTGGTTCTCGATCAATTCTGTAACTTTGATTCTTGGTCTATTCTTGACAAAAATCGGATCAGAATAGTTTCAGAATCTACATTAGAATTGAGTGAGAATCACTCACTTTGACCTCCCTAATGTGGAAGGCCTGAACTCTATCTATTAATGTAAACTTTTCAATGCAGCAGATACCATCTGTTTAGATCTCAGAGAACCCTTCAAAAATATTATAAACAGTCCCCTATCATCTTCGGAGTCAGTCACAATCCTGCAGGTGCAGATTCAACTTCATAATCAGAATGCAAAAATTGCAATGCCTTGTACTTCCAAGGGTTTCTTCCATGCTGGGAACTATTTATTTCAATGCCAGATGATCCTCTCAACAAGGTTCTCATGGTCCACTACCATTCCCCTCTGTCTTCGGAGTGGCACAATCTTGTGAATGTCACAGCATTGATGCCAGCCGTGATACAAGCGCAAAAATCGAATTCCTGCCACCATGAAGCTGTTTGCATGCAGAATATAATTTATTTCAATAGTAGATTATGTTTTCAAGATATTCACCATTGCTCTCAAGCATTTGGGTGTGCCTTCAGAGTGGCACAACTCCACAACCAGTGTACATTTGAGGCCAGACACACAGATGTAAACATGGCATTTCTGCCATTGACATCATTGAACTATCCTGACATATCTATGGGGCTTCAGCTGATCTACCTCTGCTTCCGAAATGGCACAACCCCGTGAATGGTGCAGGTTCAATGCCAGACCTGCAAGTACAAATATGGCAGAACTCAACCATACATGTTCCACTATTGATATAAACAATGCTTGCCTTAAAACACATTTTTCTCATCTATTCTTGCGTCAACGTGATGTGACATGTAAACGTTGTATCATGTTTTGCCCACCCGAAAACACCCGTTCGACAGCGACTACAGATCCTAGAACAGTTGCGGAAATTAAATGAATGGCAAGTAGAGGGACCAATACCAGGGATGGACATGATGTCATGGGCTAGTGGATATAAATGCGGAAATTCCGCTTTTCTTGTATCTCACCACTGAACTGGGTCAGCCTCCAATTTCATGCAGGGTGCATTGACTTCAATTTTGGAAAAGATTGACCAGGGGGTAAGTCCCGGCATTCCACACCACAATGCCGGAAATTTGCTGTTAAAATGGCTCTGATGCACTATTTAGACCCCATTTCCTTTCTGCCCTCCTTAGCACATCATGTTATCCTTTTTTTCTGTGAATAGCAGAGGACCGCAAGCGGCCTTGAGTTCCTTTCCAAAGGTATCAACGTGGTGTTGAATCATAGTTGCTAATGGAATGTTTAATTTCGAAGCTTGATGGACATACTCAAGGAGATGATGCAGTTTGACCTGTTCCAACTCCTGAAATGGTTGATCACAGGCAACCAGCCACTTGACAAGAAGCTGTTTGAACTTCACTTGATACCATGATCCCTAGAATTCTGAGTGAGTCAAATACAATTAGTATGGGTAAAGTATATCACAGCTCCTTTATGTTCCTCTATGTTCTTTTGTACCCCATACTTTGAAGGTTAAACAGTGGTTAATCAGAACAAAACAGCTGTCAATCTGACTTAGGGGCAATCCAAAACAGGTATAGTTGGCTGGTGAGCCACACAAGGGACATAACTTCGATGATGATGTCTCATGTTTTTACACTGTACTACAACCACATAATGGCAAACCACCCTCTATGTAAGTGTCACTGCTCACACTCTGGTGTCTCCTTTACTTGTTTGCCTGTTCTATGGAAAACTGTTGCAGCTATATAAAGCTGATTAACAAAACAGTGATTTGTTTTTGGTTGAACAAAACCCGATCAGTTAAACAGACTTTCCAGCACGCATTTGTGTCCGGCGGGACACACAACATCTCTCTGAAGCATGGCTGTTTAATTAATCAGTCGCTAAACAGGATTTTGCATTGAGATGTGAATTGATTAATCAAACTTCATATAGATTCTTCCCGTCCCCCTGCGAAGCCTCAATACCGAGAGTGAGCTCTGAAAATTTTCAGGCCTCGCACCGCCAAAGTAAAACTTATTTGTTTTCTTGGAGGCGTTTCAGCCAAGCAAACATAGTGAATGTGGACTTGTGGTGAGGAAAGTGGAGCTTTTAAGTGCAGTGTACAAAGAGGGCAGTGACAAGTTGCAGAGCGTAGTGGGAGGGAAGAGTGAGAAATGTGCGCGCTATGCCGTAAGAGAAACAGTGGGCACTTTCGCACGTCGAAGTCCCGCACAGCTGTACCATTCTCCCTGAACTATTATTACTCGTATATCAAGCAGATGTCCTGATTTCGTATGCAACGTGTCTGTGCCTGCTGATTTCTGATGATCTGCCTTTTTTTTGGGTTCGGTTTCGACGGAACGCTCGAGGGCGCTTACCATCTAACTATTGGAACTTTCGATGGGCTATGCAAATGACGTGCAATTCATTTTTAACCAACCTCATCCTGTTCATTCACGCGCTCAACGGCCGCACAAAAGAGCTGTTGACATGCTGTGCCTTTCTTCTTGACTTCAAGATCGTTCTCGTCCTCAAGATGTCCTCTAGGCATGGAGGACCACAACACAGCACGTGTCTCAAGATCGCTCAAAGCTTCACCCACGCAATTCTCTGTGGAGACTTCGAGATGAAGCACACTTCAAGAGTCAAACCCGCAAGCCTGTGTTTGCCTTGACATGGCCTTGACCAATTTGATGACAATGACGCAATGATTGAATCAAATGTGCACAGCATCGCGCCTTTCTCTTTCGCCCCTCATCCTGCTCGTCTCGCCGTCGCTCACCGTGCAGCAAAAATGCTTGGATAAATTCTAACATCACTCTAACGCCTATATACAGCTTCCCGAGCAATTTGCCCGTCATTGGCGTTTTTAAATTCTTGTTGATGCCCACTGCTTGAATATGAGGGTCAGAATGTACATTTAATCCTCTGCAAAACTTTTCGGAGTGTTCGGCCGTTCCGCAATCTAAATAGGGTTCTTGATACCAACCCCGCAAAAAAGACAGGTGCCAAGAGTTTCATTCGTTTTGCGGGGAAATCGGTGATTCCCGCAAGATAAAATTGACCGCCCGCAAAATATAGCAGCGACGCGCCCGCAAAACATTTGGGGTCGTCCGCAAAACTTCCGTTCGACTTTCGGCAACATTTCTTGAAATTCTTGGACACATTGGATATACAGGGCGATCAACTGAGTAGCTAGAAGGTATCATATTCCAAGGTGCGGCAAGTCAATTGATGCTCAAGAGGTGGCCTAAGGAGCAAAGATGATGATGAGAGCAATAGCTTGGACCAAACTGAAGGCATAGCCGGCAGTGTTACAGTGACCACTTTAACTAGGAGCCTCGTGCGAGTCGTCCCCGGCCAACTGTCCAGATATGAATACTCATAGCGGAATGATGCAATGGCGAACGTGAGATGGGTCAAACAGTGAACCAGGGCGAGCAGGAAGTGAGATTAAACCGTGGGAACCCCTCGGCCATCCCAGCAATACCGGAGATTGTAGGGAATAACCAGGCAAGGCTTTTATCGTTTGCAAGCTGAGTAGTTTTTTAGTCGCCAATCAGATCCTCCAGCAATGTCACTCTAGGAGCCAACTAGTTTCGAGTCTGGTATGTTCCAGTACAGAATGCTCTGAACAGTAAAGCTACCGGTTGGGAGATCAAAATCAAATGCAAGTTCAAGCTCAAGCTCAAGTTCTTAACTGCATCAAAATACATTCGAGTCATGTTCTGTCTGGAGATGTCATGCAGGACATCGGACTACCCATATGGATCACTGAAATGGTGAGAAAGGACCTGGATTGCAGATGATTGATCCAGCAGCTGGAAAATTCAATGCTTTACTGCAGCATGTACCCTGCAAGTTGAACATCCCCGAGATCACCGAGCAGCTGCACAAATGCAGTCTATACCCTGGATTTCTCATTAGTTGGACATCAACCTGCATGTTCCTGTCCAATGTACGCAGCCAAGCAAAATCATAGCAAACCTGCAATACCCCCAGTATTCCTGTTCTGATTCAGAATGTGTGCCTAGGACTGCGACAGAACTCAAGTCTCAACCACCTGCAAAGTTTCCACGGCTGTTCACATAATCCGAATTGTTTTATGACCAGCCGTTCGGTTCAGCTCAATGGAAACAGTGTGAAATATGTGAAGCTGAACCTAAATACATGTGGGATTGGTCGTCCTCGAGTGGTATCTCGTCTCAGGTCATTTGGATCGCCAGACCAGTGAGTGAAACAGTTGAGTTTCTCAGCTTCTGCACCCATCCCAGTGGGAACAAGTAGAAACAGCTTGAAACAAGTCATTTGAGATCAACATGAATCTCGATCCCTAAAGGAGGTTGAATTCATTGTCATGAACTGGCATGACTCAGCATCACAGATATCCTTTTTCAGGATTCAACCACATTCCTTTCTTGGAATAACCTGTCTTCTACTTGGTTATTCCCTGGCAGACAACATCCCAACCATTATTCAGAATCCATTCAGACATGGATTTCTCACTACACTACAACCCGGGTTGTTAGAGCTATAACCCGAGACCCAGCACACACCACTCTGGGTTCTTCATGCGGATAACCCAGACCCCTCTATGTTGGAACGGTTCCTAACCTCACTCCTTTCTGTTGGGGAATCATCACCCCTTGTATCCACTGCCGAGACGACTATGCTCCTGAACTGCGACAAGTGTTGCGCTGGCCCCACCTGTCAGCTCCTTTATGCCTCCCTATCCTTCATGACCCCTTTGTGCCTGCTATGGACTCATATTTAGCCTACGATCAGACCCCCTAATAGCTACAGTATATAAACCTAGTAGAATCTCCCTGTACAGTAGATTCTACCTCGTCTAATCTCAGGCTTTGCTTTGGCTGGATTACCTGGTTCTTGGACTTGAGCCTGGAGTGCTCTTGCCATCTCATTGTTCTGGCCTTGTCTTCGCTTGGCAACACCAGAACTCCTATTTTCTATTCTTTGCCTTGGGGTCCTGACCTAGCAGTGTAGGATCAGAGCCCCTTGCAGGTAGCGACAGGAAGAGATGCTACCTACAAGGTGGAAATAGATCCCAACACACTAGTCCCCAGGCAGAGCGGTATCATAACCCATCTGTGTTGGGTTTTGGATATGGACAGGACTCCTGTTCGGGATAGGGTTATCCCTCACTTGGGGCCCTATGGAGCAACAACTACCCCTACTCCAGAACCCGAAGCCCCTATGCTCAGAACCTGGAACCCCTATCACTACAACCCAGAAACGGGTTCTTCACAGTAGGGTCACTGGTCCCTATTTACCTCGCATTCTTCCTTTCAGGTTGCTTGGATTATTCTCATCTATGGATATTGGCTGGAGGACATACAGCTGGCCAATCTGTGCACTGTGGATCCCTGATATCTGGTCATTCATCATTGGAGTGGTGACAGATTCACTCCCAACGCCTAGGGTTGGCTGCTGATGTGTTATGCTTGGATGATATCCAGCTGACCTAAGAGCCGTTGCTGACATTCATCATTGTATTTTGTATTGTCATGAAGGATCATACAACCAACAGCCTGTGTGGGTGGATATGATAATGTGCTTCTGCTGTTTGGTATTCACAACCTATGAGGGTCAGAATGCACATTTAATCCTCGGAGTTTTCAGTTGTTCTGCAATATAAATAGGGTACTTGACGTTAACCCTGCAAAAAAGACAGGTACCGAGAGTTGCCCTATGTTTTGCGGGGAAATCAGCGATTCCCACAAGATAAAGTTGACTGCTCGCAAAATATAGTGGCGATGCACCCGCAAAACATTTGATGTCGTCCGCAAAACTGTTCTTTGAAAACTCAGATATGTGTTGAATCTGAAGTAAATGGTGCACAGATGGTGTGGACAGATTTAAATTAATTATGGGCAGTCATTTCCGAGTGTATAACTCTTCAGACAAATTACAGAGTCACTAAAATTCTGTCCTTGAGATGAGGACTGCTGCCTACGCATGCTTACCAGTTCTCCAGCACCTGTGTCATTGGGTCCGTTTCATCAAACTCTGGTGGTGTATGAGGGTTAGAATGCACATTTATTCAGGCCACAAAAGTTTTCGGGTTTTCGGACATTCCCCAATAAAAATAGGTACTTTGACGTTATCCCTGCAAAAAACAGAGGCACTGATCACTCAGTTTATCTTGTGGGGAAATCACTGATTCCCGCAAGACAAACTCGAACCGCCCGCAAAAAATATGCGGTGACACGCCCGCAAAACATTTGAATCTTACAAGATATGCCTTCACTTTGCTTCGGCAAGAGCAGCAGGCATCAAGGTACTGATACGTAGTCGCGATTTTTTCCCTGCAGTACCGGCCTGCATCGTGAATGGTTTACTCAAGTAGTCCAAACTCAATAACTAAGTTTATGAAATGTGATTGGAAAGATGCTTCGTGCATCATGTTTGCTCAAAGACATGGAATGCTCGTTGCTACCCATCTGCCAAGAGTTGTTGTAAACGGTACCTGAATCAGTTGTGTTGCAGTACAAAAAAGTTAGTGCAGTCCTAACCGGTGAGGAAAGGTGAACTAACAGTGTGTGATGTGAGATCAGAGACAAATCTATTGATTGAAGCATGGCATCGCGGTGAATGGACAGGACCTGTTCTGCAATGTAATCGAATCGAATCCAAATCAAAATTGAAGCTAGACGAACCTATTAGGGCTTCCGATTTTTAACTTGAAGACCAGTTGCCATTGCCCTGAGCTTTGAACAAAAATAATGCCTCAACGTTGCATGGTGGGGAAGGTAGAAGTGAGGTTACCAAGCTGTTTTATAGATCATGTTGACACTTGTGGTTAGTCAGATAGATTCTTTAATATAATACTAAATAAGTAGTCAGTGAGGCAAGGTTAGCTACACTGATAATGGCCTTTATAATACACTTTAACAACTGCAAAGACTTGTGTTTGCTCAAGTATTTTGCATTTTGTGATGCAAGGAAGTATCAGACAAGAAAAATTCTTATACAGTTAGATTTGTATTGAAGAGGGCTACAACTTCAATTTTAGTCCATTTTTGGACTACTTGCCTTTTTTGGTAATAGAAGCTTGCATTTAGGCAAGTACTTGGTATTTTGTAGCTGAATGAAGCTTTGGATAACAAAACTGTTTGTACAGTCACACTGACCAAAATATGGGTAATCAATTGACCTCAAGTTACCCAGTTGTAGACTTCAATCCATTGATCAAATGACCTCATTGACTCCAATTAAGTGATCTATCCACTTCCAAGTCAGTAGATCACTGACTTGAAATCAGTAAATTCATTGACTTTATTGACTCTAATTCACCAGTCTACTGATGTCAAGTCAGTAGCTCTATTGACTCCATTGACTTCAAGTCATTAGATCCATTGATCTTATTGACTTCAATTTAATAGTGTATTGATTTGAAGTCAGTAAATCCATACGAGCAGTTTGAACCTGATGGTTCAAACTGGTGTGAACCAACTGACCTAGACATACAACTGGTTCAAACCATCAGGTTCGAACCAACTGACCTAGACATACAAATGGTTCAAACCAACTGGCATAGAGACTACCTGAGGTACAAGCGGTTTGAACCTGATGGTTTGAACTGTGGTTCGAACCAGGCCTATCATTGGCAATGAGATGGTTCGAACCTGAACCACCCTACAGTACTCTGTCTCGGTACACTCTCTCTCCACGTGGTGATGCGATATCAATGCTACTGAGCGTATTCAAATTTTCAGCAATGGCTCCACAGGTCAGCGTCGGGGAGGATCTTTTGCATCCAGAAAGCGATGAGGTCCAGCGGTGGATCAGGGAAAGACTGTTCATAACAAGGAGACTTATGTCAGATACCTTTTGAAATACTGTCATGTCTCACCGTAAGCCAACGAAAAATCATTGTGGCAAATAATAGCTGTTTCGAAAGGCCTGACTTCATCACGCAATGTGGGATGCACTGAAACTCGCGATACAATATATCGCAAGGAGGGCAACGTTCGAGCACTGCCGCAAGATCAATCCTGTCCAGAGGGTTAACGAAATGGTTCATTTGAATTATCGCACCAACCATTCGTCTACGTTGTTCATTCCATCACCATCCACGCAATGTTTGACCATCCTGCGGACACATCTCAAAGCTACATCCCAACATGTCCACCGCTGAAGTTCAAGAGGAACCAATTTATGGATTGTGTTCATAGCCCAGCCACGAAGTCAGGATTCATTGCTGGTAATGTTTGGCCGAACACTGCAAATGATGGTCCTGAACTCGGTCCATGTGATGTCTAGGAGGCGAGGGACCCTCCAGATGTCGACCAGGAACATGGTGGCCATGAGAACTTGGCAAAGTGTGGAGCTAGGTGAGGTTATGTGCTTCACATAGCAGGTACCTCTGCAAATCAGGGACATATACATATAGTCATCCCACAGTTCGATCACATCCTGCGGCGCAGAGGGTATTCTCTTCATGGGTGTCACCAGTGTACCAGCCAAAGCCATTGAAACGAACCTTAAGCCAAGACAGCATAGATTCAAAATCCCGGGGGTATTGGGCGAAAATCTGATCAGGCTCCAGGCGTAAAATGAGCGGACACAGTGCAGGGGATGGGGGCAAGGAGGTGAGAAATGGGATGAAGTGATGAAATGGGCGGTGTCTTTTGGTACAGTTAGGGCGTGATGTGTTACGGAGTGAGGTGGACATACCGCAACCCAACAGACAACTCATTGGACCGATGTTGGCCCGCATATAATCGGAGAAGACAGCGAGCCAAATCCATCCGACAGTCCAAACTGCCGACATGGAATTTGCGCGGCCGGGTGGACTCATTGAGAAAATCCAGGAATGAAGCATGATAGCAGGATATGGTGTCCCACTCATGCTGCATTAAGGGTACATGCAGTACAGAATGCAGCCTACGCAGTAGTATATCAGGAAAAACCAGATCTGCCAATTGGTGCCATTTGGTGCCAAATGGCGCCATTTGGCAGAATGTCACAAATTATCCGATATAGAAGGTCCCTATAATCTGCTGCCAATTCTTGCCGAATATCTCCGAATATTTGACATTTGTGAGCTTTGTTGCCATTTAGCTCGGCTTTGTGAGCAATTACATTTGATTCGGTGCCATTCTGTGAGCAATTGCACTCAGGTTGGAGCAAGATGTAAATTGAAAATGAAATGAAATTGACTATATACAACAGAGGTCTATAACAGAAGTCTCGTTACTGACTACTCCGCTTGCTACTCCACCTCTGAGGTCTTCTATAAATGAAGTAATACGTACCGATCCCTCCGGCCTCACCAACACTAGATAGTGCGATGATTCATGTGTCCCGGTACTCAATTAGTATGCTGAAGAAAAATTGACAAGACCTGCGTACCTTGTACTCGTCTGGACACCGTCGCATTGCGCATTGTGTGGACTGGAGAGTCGAGAGCAAAGGCCGGGTGTAAAAATACTAAAAGACATGTTATATGTGGTCAATAATGTAGCGTACGAGTCAGAATCAGTAGAACTTACTGTTATTCGCCAAGAGTTACCTTGAAACTTGATGTCATCATTGAGAATTGTCACAGGAATAACTCCATGAAGGCTGACCTGAGTCTGCCGGGAATTGCTGAAAGTATCGGGTGCCCAAGATGAGACACGTTACAGTCAGAGAAAAGATAGGGTCCTACCTATCCTACGATCCACGAGGGCTAGAGCCTAGAGGGACAAAGATGAGTAAGCGAATAATGTGATTGACGAGACAACCAACCATAGGTGAAAATAAACGAGGATGCTGGCCTGGGAATGACCGCGAGTGAGTTTGGGGACGGGGGGCAGTGGCGCTTGTCTCGCCGAGCAAGCCGTTACAGAGATTGGCCGGGACGTGGACAGACGATGTAGTCGTATGTCAGATAAGGGCCTTTGTGGGCAGCGCGGCATATGCTGGGCGCGACGGGAATCAGCACCAGCAGTCTGCCTGCTGAGCAACGTTAGCACGGTGTGGGCAAAATGGATATGATGTGTGAGTACCAGAGTGGGCTGCAGGAAACATAGCTAGGTGATTTTGAACACTGTCAAACCCCCAGTCGACAGAGACAGGCACAATAGCAGGGAGAGGGAGCTGCGACGAGCGTCGAAGATGGGGGGAAAGGAAGAGCAATGTTTGAGCTTGTTGTGACTGCATCCGAAATGTCAAAAAATTTTCATGCTGGCAGGCACTGACGTGTGCTTTACGGTTAGGTTACGGAAACTTCAGGGCAAGGCTCGGCAAACGCGCTTAGTGACTTGTCTTGAAAGCAAGCTTCATTCCACTACATCCTGGATACAAACACCTACATAGCTGCTGCAGAGTAGCCAACCAAGTATAACACCTTTCAAACACTTTGTGAAGTACTTTTAGGGAGACCACTGATCTAACTTATTTGAGATTCGGCTAAATTCATGAGCAACATTTTCTCTGATGAATTCGGCCCTGTCGCACCCTGTGAATGGACAAGTCGAAATGTCATGGACCACTGCTCTCCCTCCTATGTCAGTCCATGGTCTAACCGGCACACCTACATTCATGGTTGAATAGTTTATTGTATTTTATGGAAATGTATGTTATTCGGTTTCATAATATACAGGAATGTTGCCAATTGTCGCAGAATGTTGACCAATACATCAGATTAGATGATTATCGCCAATTGGCGCAAATTGGGATAGGAATGGCGGATCCGGTTTTTCCTGATGTAACCGTGCTTCTCCATCCGCGAGATCAATGAGCTGATCAATTTCGTTCACCGTTGAAACGCTTGCTCTGTGTCTAGGGTGGAATATATGTGAAATGGAGTATTTGCGGAAAAGGTCTTCGGAACACAACACACACACTACACTACACACACAACACACAACACACTTGTTTGGTTGAGTTCGGGGTTCCAGTCCAGTATAGACTGCTGCAATTTAGCTAAACTTCCTAGAGCGAAGTCCTTTTCAACTCTACAAGACAGACAAATGACTTCTGATCACTTCTAGGCGCTTACGCGTTCTAGAAACAAAGGGAGGTTGTTTAAAGGTTTTATCGATTGTATAGGTAGTTTTGGAGAAGGCAACTCCGTGCAAAGCGTTCGAGTTCGCAGTATTTCTCTCGCAATAGGCTTTTCGCGAAAAGTCAAAAGACTTCAAATCTCGCTAGAACCAAGTTCTCTCATATCCAAATCCAATTCACGCGCTCCGAAACCGTATTCGTTTAACTTGTTCATGCGTAAAGGAGATCTGATCACAATCCAACAATGTATTGCAAGAAAAACAACAGAAACTTTATAGCTTCTAGAGGTTTCTCCGAATGGCCTGACACAATCAGATTACCACAGAAGTTTCCAGCAAAACTTAACTGCAGCAACAAGAGGGGTCCAAACCACTGGCGTCTCTAGAGCTAATACAGGCTTTATATATGCTACGACGATTTCTATAAACGGAATATTGTACAAATAGATGACAGAACATAAATAACTTCCTGACTGCTTAATAAATAGAACAACCGATGAATAAGAGAGAAAATCTATAATCAGCACGCTTTCCTGCTGCGCTGCACGAGTCTATTTGGACTCGCAAATAAGTTAATGACCTTTGACGTCGCTAATCCACTAGCTGACATCAATATATGATGTGATTCTCGCTTGAGTCACGGAACTTCGGAAGCCAAGCCCCGGTAGCTAATTATAGCCTCCCGAACGGGCGCAACAGTCCTTGGCACACCTTCGGCTATCGTTCCTCATTATTCATGTATTTGTGCAGCCACCATGCTGTTTGTACATCATGACTCGGTTGATCAATGGAACCAAGTTTAACTCGAACTCTTTTGATGGCTCGGTTCGTCTCGTCTGGCCCAACCGGTACGTTCCTCCGGTGCTAATCATGTCGGATACCTGCCTCGTAATGTTAATTCCATCATGCCCTTGGTTTATGGGACGTACGGCATACCCCAATCCGTCTGGATGGTTGAATACACCTTTCGCGAAAAGTCTTCTTTGTGTTTCTTGAAGGACTCCGACTCTTTTCCAGAGCCGTCACGCCTAGAATACACTGACAGAGTTCCACGCTACGTTATCTCCCTTATAGCTAACTACCCAGGCCGGTAATAGCTCCCGTATTGAAATAATAAGCCATTTATGCACAACTTCATATTTAAATGGTTGTCCTTAGCTAGCAAAATGAAAAATTGCTAGGGTGGCTCGGTGCCAGGCTCATCACTGTCCAGTCAAAGTTCGAGATAGCACACAAGATGGGAATAAGCTCCGCCTGCCTTGGAGCAGAATTGAGGATGGTCATGTAGAGCTGGTCGAGTGCATCAAAGGCCAGCTCGGGGCCAGTGCTGTTGGCATGAACTATTGTCAGCCTTTGCACTGGCCGGTGGTTTTTGTCATCAATGAATTTGATTATAGTGGCTGCGTAGATGAAATGACCGGAAGACCTTTCAACCAGGTCATCTAGCAAGTCGGATGAAGGCCAAGGTGAGGGAACGGTTCCCATGGTGGAGTGCTCGCGATGAATGCGCGAAAACTCGTCACTGAGATATGTGCGAACATCGTCAAATGATTGGTGCACATTGAACGAGATATAGTTGTCAATGTAGATTGGCGAATCGAACATCTCGCGGATATGAGGTTCTGGGCGACTGGAGATAATAAATCGAAAGGGGATGGGGTGATTGGTGAACGAGTCACAAATCACACGCAGTATCTCTCGTTGAATATCGTGCCCCTCACATTCATCGAGGCCTTCAATGAGGATTGCTATGGGATCGCGATTTGGGTGGTCGCGACAAGGGTCGGAAATGAGTAGTTTCATTTGCATCTCGATGGATCGGATAACAATGGAGGGATCCTTCTCCACGATTTGGGAAATTGGAGTGCGCAACCATGGTATGGTGAGCAAGAGCTGGTAAGTGATGGTCGTGAAAAGCGTGTTTGCGTTGCCACGCGTAGCATGGCTGCGTTTGAAGAAGAAGGATCCACCCAGTCTTCCAGCATCCCAGAGCTGTCCTGCAAGAGATTGCATGATGGCAGATTTCCCGGTGCCTGCTGGGCCATAGAGCCAAAGAACATTCGTTTCTGAGACCGTAGAGCCCCAAACTAGTCGTTGAAGCCCGGATAGCGCCCAGTCACGTAGATCCTCCAGCATTTTTGTGCGCGTTTCCGGATGGCATCTAGGTTGCGGGTAGCTCTTCGCAGAGTCGTGAATGGCTTCCAATGCCACGGAATTTTGCAGGATATGAATGCCCATAACTCCACATCAGCTTCCTGAGACATGTGTGAGGTCCTGTGCGACATACCACTTTCGCCATTGTGGTACGCATTATTCATGATCACGTCCCCATGAATGTCGCAATTCAAGCTGGCGCCCATGCCGCCGCCGCCCGAACCCCCCAAACCGTTTCCGTATCCCGGCCCTCCCGCGCCTCCGGTGCCTCCTACGGAGAATCAATGACAAAGATAGGTTATTACGACTTCACGCCTCGCATCGGCGAAGTAGTTGTTCATGAAGAGGTGCAGCGGCCAACACCTAAGGTATGTAGGTGAAGCAGAGACCCGCGGCGTCAAGGCAGCGAAAGCACAAGTGAGGCGGTGCAGAGCCGCCCAGCACGCAGGCCCTCTTTCCCACGCCGTCGGCCGCAGAACCGAGCCGTTCTTTCCCCATTCAGGTTGCTCCATCCGGTTTGCTTTTCGCCGACGTTGGCCATACTTACTACCGTCAAAAACTTCGTGTAAGCCCGTATCTCTTGCGGTAACCCTGGAACTTGCGACTGTCCTGCACCCAGGCAGTAAATGGTCGATTTCTTTGCAACTTTAAAGCTTATTTTACGATATCGTGGGGACTGAAACTCAGATTGCTGTCATTCAAAAACACCATCGTCGCTGGCTTGACCGAGTTAGAACATTGGTGAGCCGTAAGCAAGCATATTTTAGTCTTTAACTGGTCGAAATCGGCTTCCTTGCTATTTTTTTTTTCCAATGGCTGCCACGCCACCTACGGCGAGCCAGGCGCGACCCAAAGAATTTCGGACGTAGTCGGCGAGATCCACGGTGTCAGATAACTCGCGTATCGTCGCGTACCTATCGCAAACCTATCGCGTAGTTCAGAGAAGCCCGCGTCGCCACTGAAAAGCAAGTAGCGTGTAGGGAGGGCGAGCGGTGGGGCTAAAAGACGTAGTAGAGGCGCAGAGTTACGACACGGGAGGCATCACAGGCGTCAGCACACCGACACGAAGGAAGGTATGGAAGAAGGGAAAGTGGGTGGCAGGGACTGAAGGAAAGAAACAAGAAGCAAAGGGAGAACAAAGCAAGGGAGACGAGACCAGGCACGAAAGAAAGGGATACGAAAAAGACAGACATACCTTCTCCTGTGCCGCAGCTAGTAATCGGTCGGCGCACGCGGTCTTCGAGCCTCTTGTCATTTTAAAGTCACCTCGCGGCTCAGCCCACGAGCAAGGCGGGATCCTGCAGCTGGTGAGGCGAGGATGGGGTACGTCGGGCATGGCGGGCGGGCAGCACATCGACGGCTGAGAGTATATCCAGCAGCACAAAGGATGCGAGAGTGTGGGAGCGAATAAAGCATACAAGCCCCTACGCAGCCGAGTGATTCGAAGAATGGGGCCTAGTGCGAGAAAGATAGGATACGCGCCAATTAAAATCTACACGCACTTGCTTCTCCCACCCACTCGATACCTCATTGATTCGTTCCTCCGCGGTGGGTTTGCCCTTTCCAAGCCAGCAGGAACGTTCAATTCGGATGGCGAATAAAAGGGCGATCATCATCATGGTCGTCAACTAAGAAGAGGATGTGTACAGCACATGCTACACCGCGGCTGATCTGCCGTGGGCCGAGAAGTAAGCAAGCCGGATTAACAAGCCTAGAATAACAGGTGCAGGGCAATCACTACGACCTCATGCCTCTCCTCGATGAGTCTTGGGACGAGAGTTAGAGATGTCGCTTTGATGGTCATGGTCGGGAGCAAGGGCCAAGATGCGTGACAATCACACTTGGCACCGCCACATTTCTCCCTGCTCTCAGCCTCCATCCCGCTCAGTCATGGTCATGGTCCATCCAACTCCTGACACTGCTACGCTCAGGACTCCGCAGACCCGACTCTCTGTACTTTCGCCTCCCATGCTGCCGATTCCGTCCATCGCATTGGAATCGCGCGGCTCGCTATTAGTGATTTGCTGGCTTGGCTTGGCCCAGAAACCATGGCTTAGGCTTGGCTTGACCTGGCTTCGGCTTCAGAAATCTCAAGCCAGGGCCAGGGCCAGGGATCCTGGCTTGGTCTGGCTTGGCCTGGCTTGAGCCATGGCTTGAACTATCAAATTACAAGTCAGCATCCACTCGTCTATGTTGCACATATATGATGCCTGATTGCATTGAATTGTTCTGGCCTTTGGAAAGAGCATTGGAGACGGATTTTACCGCCTTTTCAAGTGTCATTGAAGGAGTTCAACTTGGCGACGTGATATTGAACATACCATCAAAATCCAAACATGCAGCGCGAAAATGTGGTGGTGGTCCTGGATATGAGTGGGTACTAAATTCCGCATATTTCACCATTTAATGACTGACTGGTAACCTTGAATATCGCTCAGAATGTACTGTTATACACGTCAAATGAAGCCATGGCTCGCTGGCCTGGCTTGGCTTGAAAAATCTCAAGCCAGAAGCCGAAGCCAGCTCAAGCCAGCCATCTGGCCTGGCTTGGTTTGATGAAGCCATGGCCTGGCTGGCTTGGCTTCTGGCTTGAAGCCCAGGCCAGCAAATCACTACTCGCTATTCGGTCTCTGTCCCGTTTCTCGCTGGTCGGAGTCTGCGTGCCGATGGACAACTCGCATTCTGTGCCTATCCGTATTACAGAATGACGGCCGCATCTTTTCTCCCGTTCGCGACTCTGCTTCTCCATTCTCTGACTCGCGCATGGCTTCTCCGCCGCTACAGCTCAACTCTAACTGGCCAATGTTCTCTCATCTTCCATATACTTCTTCACCTATTACTTCTGGTCATTGCGCCTCGTTCAGCCTCCAGCTGCAATCGTTGCTGTGGGATTGCATCGGCCTTTACGTTGATGAATCGCTCAATTTTTCGAGCTCAATGAAAGATAAATGAATCGCAGATAGCACGGTGTTCGAGGGTGATAGCTCTACTGGGATAAATCAAATTCCAATGAGTGCGGGTTTCTCATGTGAACATTTATTCACAAACGGTGCAGCATTATCAATGCTCTTCATGATCGTCACTATGCTTCAAATTCCATGAGCGATGGCGTTCATTTTCAGATTCATCTCGGGTGAGGGCCCCGATGCAGTTGATAGCACTACACATAGGCAGCGTTGCATGCAGTTTGTAAGTCAATTGTGTGTAGGCGGTGACAAAATAGACTTGATCGATCCTTACTCAACTTTTTTTGATTCGATGATCTCAAACATGGGTTATCTATGTAACATTACGACAGCCGGTCGTGGTTAGGCTTTATAGCATATCCGCTCCGCCATTTGTCCTCACTTCCTTCGTTTCTCCCCCTTTCGCCCCACGCAGACGCTTTGCTTCAAACATGGACGCATTGTCACTCCAGCCCGTCGCCGTAGCTACCATCGCACTCCTCGGTGTAGTCTACCTTGTTTGGTTTCGCACGGCCTCTAGAGCTCGTCGTCCTCCGGGACCACCAGGCTTAACTTTTCTCGGAAATGTCCTTCAACTACCCGCGAACGTAAGTTCTTTGGTTACGCCAAGTATATTTATGGTTGAGTAAGCATACTACAGCATTTCGCCACGTACTGCAGAGGGTTATGCGAAGAATATGGAGGATTTGTCTCATTGAACTTGGCTGGCTTCGCAAGTATTTCTATGGTCATTCGATCATTGTTCCTCATCCAATGCATACAGCCTGTGTTCCTGATAGGCGACATCAGACTGGCTAACGAGATCCTGGAGAAATGATCTGCCAAGTTCTCATCGCGTCCCACCCTTCCCTACGTCGTGGGGTCTCTCGATTTCTCCTTATTCGTCGCTCATTTCGCTGCCAGCGTCGCCACGTTGATCCAGCACAGGTGTACTGGGGGAATTTACGGGCAAAACGAAACCCACTCCATTGGGCGGAGCTTACGGCCGGACTCATGGCCGGTGTTCGAGCTGGCGAAACTGAGCCGCTCCAGCAGTTCGAGGCGTTGCTCAATGTGAACCATCTCCTTGATGATGGAGGAAAAAATTGGTTTCATCACATTGACTGGTACACTGACCACTGATCAACTCTATAGAACTTGCACTGATAGTTGGTCACAGAGTCTCGACGAGTATGTTTCTCGGAGCTGCATTTGGCTTGCATTGCCCTACCGGACAGGAGCTCGATCTCAAAGAGGTCATTGCTGTGAATTTATTCTCACATCATTAGTTTACAAACCACTTACGCCGCGTCTGAATCTACAGTGCAATGCAGAGTTGGTTAGGCTGTCAGACCCTTCAGCAAGCATAATGAACATCCTACCGTTCCTTGATATCATCCCTGGTCCGATGCCGTGGCAGAAACGGGCACAGACTCACCGCAAGCGCGAGGATGCGCTGTACGATAAGCTAGTTACCCGTGCTGTATCTGGCGAGGCATCCGGTATGAACACGTGTGTTCTTCCTTGAAGCTACAGGAGCATGCTAATAATTATCTTTTGCAGGTGGGCAGCTGCATTTGCAAGAGAAGACAAACCTGAAGGGGACCAGTGTCGACTGATGAACGTATTCACAACGGTGAGTGGCTCGTATATCTACACAATCAGGCCTTTTGTCGACACAAGCATTTATGCAGGCTGCAATCGAGACTGCATGTGGTATTTTATTTCCTCCGTGTGCGTATTGATCAGTACAAGTTTAGATCGCGATTTCGATGCACACATTCGTTCTTGCCTGCATAATTTATCCTGAATGGATCCCTCGTGCGCAGAGGGAGATTGACGCCGTAGTTGGAGAAGACCGTCTATCTTCCTTCAAGGATCGTCCCTGCCTTCCATATGTTGAAGCAATTGTGCGAGGTATGCATCTTCTCTCCCCACTCTCATTGTTGTGACACGCACTGCAGAGACCCTTCGATGGCGCCCTGCAGGTGACTTCTCTCCCCGTCATCCATAATTTCGATGCTTGACTGCTGTCGGCAGTTCGTTCAGGAGTGCCCCCACCAATCCACAGCTGACGATGTTGTGGAATACAAAGGCAAGGAGTACTTCATTCCGAAAGGAGGTATCATTCTCGCAGTTACCTGGTCAGCTCTTTACTTATGCCGTGTATTGCTGGAGACACCGACTTTCTTGTGTAGGGCAATCGAGCACGAACCGGACAGATTCGAGAACCATGACTTGTTCCAGCCAGAGCGCTTCCTCGACGACGCAAACAATTTGAAGATGGGTTACGAGACTAGTGCTTTTGGCTTTGGAAGACGAGGCAAGTTGCTTCGTCAAGCTTTATAATTAAATCGCTGACAACGTCATATACCACAGCGTGTCCTGGCGTTCCGTTTGCTGAGCGTGCCCTTTGGATTAATATTGCTATGATGTTGTGGACCTTCAGCATTCGCAGGTCAGACAATACTGAGACGATAGTGATTCGGCTTTCAGTGGAGAGGCACGTAGCGAGCAGAGTGTTTATACTTCTGATGCTGATCGCGTGTTGCAGTACTCGAATCCGCCATTTAAATTTCCTGCCATGTTCGAGCCACGTTCCGTGCACCGAGCTGAGGTGGCGAGGCAGGAGTGGGCGGGGTGTGAGAAGGATCTCAACGTCCTCCTTCCGCGACACAAGGAGCAATAGAATCTGAGACCCATGAATTACAACAATTCCTTTTCCCTGCGATGGTTGCAAGCAAGCAACATCTGGACATAGGATGCCAGCGTGACCTGCCTGTCCTCTGCTTCGAGTTACACCCTACACGCTCAATACAGAAACCGTTGATCAGGACTAATTCATCGAGTGAGTAAACTTAAGTAATGATCCAAATGCTTAGAAATGGTCGCAAGCGACTCGGAATGAAATACGATTATCCGAAGTTATGCTCGGGAGCAAATCACTCGTCTAGATCACTTGACAATGAGACCCTTATAGAACCCTGTTTCTAGAGCACAATAAACTACATATTACTGGAAATCCATGCCACGAAGAAATCTCGATATTCTTGGAAATGTGAACAACTGCTTCCGACTTCGACTCTGACTAAATTCTAATTTGCATAATAATATCGACGGCCAGGATCCATTCTGCGGCTGCATTCCGGGCAAATGCCGTTGATGTGGGGATCTATTCTCAGTGAGCAGAGTATCAACAAACAAAGCCATCGGAGGCGCACTGTATTGCTCGGGGAATCCATGGCTGTGAACATCCCAAACTGCGAGTGAATATTCGTCATTTGCTGCAAAAGCGGAGGCCGCACTATTGGCTACATCTTTGGCGGCAGAAAGGAAGAACACAGTTCTTCGGGTGGTTCGGGCTGAATCTGCAGTGTGTACTCGCGCACTTGACCTGCGACAAGATGTTCCGTTAATTACGCAGAACCTTGCAAGAGGGGAACATACCTCGATGGGCAGCTGAGGAAGAAATCAGAGACGACACAATTGTATTGTGCCACAAACTCACGAGGGTCTCGCCGTGGCCACAGCGGAGGTAAATGTTTCGGACGCTGAGTTTCGTGCACGAGGTGTGGCCAATGAACATGCAACTGGCTTTTTACTTACTGACGCCAACGGCACATGGTTCACGGTACGAGTGACTTTTGGGGTGAATGGGCGGGCGGTCGAGCACCAATAGAGAACCCGAGGGGCGACTTGAAACTGAAGAAAGAACTCCTCTTTTAACGTTCCTAGTGGCTATTTGTGTTCCATTTCATGTGCTGCCCAATACATTCTGTAGCGCGGATTTTTCTGCTCGGGTCTGGGTTCACTGGTTGCAGCAGTCTAAGCTCACTTCAAATTCCGATGTTTTGAACCTTAAATGGGCATTTGATGGTGATCAAGAAAGCTGTTCAGCCACTTTCAGTGGGTCATAATTGGCCTGCTTCGGCCGTTTTATATCTCTCTCAGAGCCATTTATTGCTAGTGGTTAGACGCCGACCGATGCCGAACTACATTAGCCCAGGGACGATCTGTCCACGGTCTGTACGCAGGGCCGCACGTTAAAGGCAAAGTTATGTGGGCGCTGGTACTCGGGGACGGTCATCACTGGTAAGTATCCTTCGAGCCACGTTTCGTTGTTACAACACCTACCACATGGCGGTAGGCAAGTACATAAGTCCTACTTCGATTTATTTATCTACCTACCTACCGGAGAAATCACCCTTTCGTTGCTTCACTCACGGTGGCTCACCGTGACGTCATGTTATTCAATCTCTCGTCGTTCATTCAGAAGATAGAGCGAGAGAAATCTCGAGGTAGAATATGATTAATGAAGTTCAGTAGTAGTGTCGCCAGGGAAAGCGTGACAATTACAGCGTCAGAAGAGTCCCATAAATACTCTCGCTATTTTCTTACCAGACCAGGTTAACATGTGTCGAGTGCCCATACTGTAATGCAGGTCCCGGGAATCTGAGGGAAATCCACCCAAGGAACACAACCGGTCATTGACTTCCTGACGCCAACCGCACATGGTACGCGGGGACGAGTCATTCTTGCGGTGAACAGGTGGACGGGACTCGAGGAACAAGAGAGAGCTTATGAGCGGTCTGAAACCCAAGAGCGAACTCGGATTTGGTCCTCCTTTAAGGACGGTCATTCCCAGTGGCTATTTGTGATACAGTTTACTCACTGGCCCATACATTCAACAGCGCGTTAGAGAAGAGTGAGATAAGTTCAGATTTCTGTGCTGTACTCATGTCTTGCCCAGGTAGCTCCTGCTGAAGACGTTTATTTTGACAGCATGGATTCTTGTTGCTCGGGTGTACGGGTATCAGCGAATGTGTTGAACCTTGAATAAGCAATTTCTGGGAGACAAGAAACGCCATTCAGCGATAATCTATCTGCGTCGCTCATGCGAGATCGTATATCTTATGTAGGTGTGCATCTGTGACGCCGACTCAGGATTTTGGTGATGATTAGATCCCAAGCTACATAACCGAAGGACAGGAGTTACTTGACCTGATGATTAATTAGGTGTTATCAGAGGCACGATTCTTTGGGCAGGCCGCAGGTTGAAGGAAAAGTTAGGTGGGCGCGGAATCTTCAAAGATTCTATGCACAATTAATTGATCTTTCTTCCGTTTTTCTCATTTAAGCTTGCTCCGCTCCGTCGTTGGCAATCGTTCTCGAAATTCGGCGCAAAGCCTTCATCTACCCTTTTCACTTTGGAAATCATGTTGTGCGGATGTTTTAGCGACTCTTATCTGCGCACTAGAACAGCCACCACGAAAGAAGGCTCGGGGTTGTACCCAGCATTGTTTTGTGCGAGAAGGGTGGGAAGCAATCGATAGGCCCCGAATCGTAGCGACGTTGCGTGGTTGCAACGCCTACTACAACGCGGTAGGCAGGTAAATATGTAGCTTCTTCTCCGGAACACAAGTCTGGGAAATGATCCGTTCGTTGCTCCACTCACTTCATGATATTTAATGTTCCGTTTACCCAGAGCAAAAGGGAGCGAGCGAATTTTTGAGAAGAAGGGCGACGCGGGAGATGATCAATGAAGCCAAACAGGAGAGTGACATTTTGGTACGCCAAAATCGCTTCCGCCTGCGCTTTTTTTGGGTGCGAACGTTGATCACACACATTCTCACGCCCGACACAATGGCTTGCAAGCCATTTTGTCGCCTTGGTACCAGCCAAAATAGAAAGTGGCTCGACCCTTTTATCGCATACCTTGTATAGTATATACTTCCCATTCAACCATCTTGCACATCAGATTTGTTGTAGATCAATTACTTCAGCAAAACCCGTCGCAGACGCCGTTGACGATGGGCTCAAGTTCGCTTTGGCATGCAAGTCAGCTGGCTTGCAAAGCCAAACTTACGGTGGTTTTCCGAAATTGCCGATAACCCCACACGAAACTGGCGAAGTGTGCAATGATCCCCGAAATCCAGACTCCGGAGCAGTGGGAGGCGGTGTTAGTGTTGAATAATCCTACTCAGAAGATGCGAGTTAATCAGTCCGATTAACAGCAGGCTCCGAGTTGGCTCCGAGGGGAGGTGTTCGAGGTCGACCATCCACAGCCGCGACTTCCGGGCTTCAAAATTCCTCCAACCTCCAGACTGGGCGCTGGGAAGCTGCGAACGAGGAAATGTGTGCTTTCCCACGCTATGGAAAAGGAAGGCCTGACGGGGCATCAATGATGGTGGTTGGGTAGGTAGGTGTAGGTAGCTGTAGGTAGGTAGCATTACACGGCACGGTCCGAGTTCGCGCCGAATTGCGTGACGCCCGACATCAGCAGATTTGTCACCAAAGGCCGTGCCACAGTGACACGCGCTCTTTTCCCAGTGCGCTGTCCTGCGTTTGTGTTTTGGTGTTCTGGTGCCTGGCTTGCCGCTCGAGCATGGACGGAATCCGGGAAAGATCCGACAGTTCTTGTTGTTCGAGCCACCCCTCATCTTCACTGAAACCAACCTGCCTTTCAAGTCAGCGCAAACCCAACAAAGCGTATCCAAAGCACATCCAAAATCCCCCCTGTGACGGAAGCGAGAAACGTCGAGTTCCGGCACGCATTCAGACAGCGAAGAACTGGCGTAGATGGTAAGATTGACCCAGGAACGTATCTACTGACAACTAGGTATTTATACTACGGAACAGAGGCAGTACATAAATTGATAAAAAGCATGTGGAATGTGCGGCGGCACGGCATAGGCATAAGAAATTAGCGAAAAGTAAGCATAAAATAATAAGCAGGCACCCCTCGGGCCGCACGAATGAATATTTCCGTTACACCCTGCGGCTAGGAAAATCGTCGTCGCGGATCATCGTTGTGCACTCTGCAATGTCCCTCTGTTCCTTTCCTCTTCTCAAAATTTTCACTATTAGCATCTCATCCTATCTCTTGTCCCCGCTGGTCTAGGCTCGTTTCCCCGGCTCTTGGTGCGGAGCGTGCTCACCGTTCCGCGCCCGCCACTCGCTTCTTCACACCGACGACGACCTTGTATCGCTCCTGCTCATGAAAACGGACCTTGGCCCTGAAACAAAACCCACCTGAATCCTCGCCTCAAATCAACTTGGGCTTGTTGACGCAGCCAGGAATTGGACCTATCCACTCCATCTATAAAATTCAGCTCTGTTCGGGGTGCTTGGAACAGTGTTGATCATGCGTTCGATTAAATCCGCGCACACCTCGTTGAAAGTGTTTGATGAGGCGAGCCTGCGAGATTCCTTGATGAAACAGCAAGACATTGATGATTCAGTAATTATCTTCGCATCATGACATTGCCATCGCTCGAAAAAATACGAAGGTCTGAGCGAGTCGTGATGTTAGACCCCGCGACGAGGACATTTTCGGTGGTGCCGTCGAGATATTCAGTTACACTGGAGAATTATGAGCGTGATAAAATGTCGAGGCTTAGCTCTCACACTGTGTTATCAAATCCGACGGTTGACGCAAAACTTTGAACACCAGTGGGTACATCTTCCGTCACGATCAAAAGAAAATCGACCTGGCGTACACCACCTAAGCCGAGCGTTAAAATGTCACCCGTAGCCTTCACCGTCCGCACACCCCGAGACTGTGACCACAAGTGACTAGCATGATCATTTCTGTTTCGTTGGATCCCTGGGCTTGGAACGAAGCAGTATGAGATGCGAGGTCTTGCTGTGGTTCAGGCACGGGAGCCGGCTCCGCTTCAGTCGCATCGATTCGCCCGCCTCTAAATGGAATGGCGGACCCTCCGCAGCCAATGACGGCGTTGACGTGATGTTTTCTAGCCTTACCATTCTTTTGTTGTGGGGATGTTTCCGGGGATATCTGGTGATGTCCGACAAATGTGTAGACATCCAGTACAAAACATTTACGGAACATTTTTGCCAAATGGTGGTGTAGTGTCCGAAAACAAGCTCTTGGTCGGTGTTTTCTTGGTCTGATACCCCGCACACGATCTCTGTTGCATCCTGAAGTTGACAACCCGAAGGCCAACGTGTCACTGAGCCCAGTTTCACTTCCGTTTGTGACGAAATTATGGAGCGGTGGCATTGGGCGAAACATTCCGTACAATGTGAATACCACGGGCCATATTCAAGGGAAGCGATCACCAACAGCTCCTGGTTTGGCCCTCGTAAGGCCTCGATGGGTTTGGGTGGTGGGGGCCGCACCGTGTACGGTGTCGAAGATAAGAATGGTCCTGAGGTGGACCGAGGTATGTCCCGGTCGTGCTGGAGGGGGTGCTGAGCCGTACAGCCAAATACCGAGGTGCACGATCACGGAGAGTGCTCTAAAGATAGCAGAGTCAGTAATATGATTAATAGAATGTACTCAGCTCCTTGTAGATGAAAACTCCGATGTATGCGCGAGGAATCCGAATAAATGAGTAGATTACGAGCGATACGTGGTGGTGGTAAGCGAATAAAGAGGTAAGTAATGATCCGGGCTGTCAAGGTAAATAAATATAAACCGATGTATGTAAAGAGTCCATGGCACGAAGCCGTAAGTATGCTAAAATCCAACCTTTGTCAACAGCAATCCGGGAGGTGCACAAATACGGATAGGGAGATCATTGCTGCCCCGCTCAGCATCGAATGGTTGCCCAGGCCAATTCGGGATCAATCCCCGGTGCAGTCCGAGATGCCCGAAGACTTGGGTTGAATCGTCGTGTTGCTGTATGTAGAGAGATAGATATGGAGTCTGTGGGATATAGCAAATGAGTGAAGGTAAGACTTGAAATGTATAATAACAAAGCATTTCCGTTGTAAATGACTGAGTAGAGCTCGGGTGTTGAATATATTGGAGAAAATGTGAAATGCTTGAAAACAGTGTCACGGAATGGGAGTCGAAATTTTGTGAGGATATTTGTGCTATGCACACGATGGCATCGGGATGGGAAGGCGATGTGGAAGGCACGTCGCACTTCCACAACGGATCAGCTTTCTCCCTTCCATTTTGGTTGGGCCTAATTCCACGCAGAGTCATCACCACATATCCTGGGGTTTCAGCTCAGAATAACGGGCCTGGGGAACACATAATGAGGATGAATAAAGGACCTCCTCGGTCGGTGATGGAAGACTCGCATATTCGTACGCTTTCTGTGGGGTTATATGGAGAACGAGAAGCCACGCCGGACTCACAAATTGGATACATAAATGAAACTGACCGTGTCCAGTTGTCCGGAGCTTCATAAAAGCTCGGCGCAAGGTCACCTGACAGCCAAATTTGGAATATCTCATTAAATACCAAACTCAAGTCTCAATTGCCTTGTCAATGTACAAATTTATTCAAAAATCCCCAGTTTCAAAAGAGCGCGGGAAAGCAGGTGTTGATGGACACTGTAGTACTGCCTGGGCAAGTGATTCCCGCTTGGAACATCAGCGCTCCAGTCGATCCCTGTGACAGCGTATCAGCATCGCTTGGTGAGAACGTGAAGACTTTGGATCGAGGAAATAATATTAGCAGACTAACCGCGAAGCAGCATACTTCGCCGGGCCCATAGCTATATTCATGCAAATATAAGCATGAAACTCAGAGCCGCAGCTGAAGGATGTACTCACTAGCAACAGACTGAAGCGCCTGGGACGGGAGCCGTGGTCAAGACGACTGGGCCTGGACAAGTCAAGCAGCTGGATTCAATGGCTTGTGCGCGCGAAGTCAGAGCGAGCGAAAGCACAGCAATGACCGATGAGATAAACAGCATGTTGGAAAGAATGTCGCTGGAGTAGCTTGAAAGCTAGTCTAGTTTATAGAATCTTTATAGAAACACAAGAGAAAGAGAATTCACAGGATTTCAGGGCGACTCGGATTCAAAGAAGTGCCTTATGGCTTGCAAGAGACATAGGGATGTTGCCAACAGTCAGACCAGCGTACCTGACAAGAGAGGTGACTCAGCTGAGAGGAATACGACTCAGTTGAGCGGAATGTAATCCGGCTGCGAATACCAACCCACACGCCCTTCTAGGAGCGGCGTGTGGCTTGCAAGAGACATGGGGATGTTGCTCAGACCAGCGTGCCTGACAAGAGAAGCGAATCAGCCGAGAGGAATGTAATCCGGCTGCGAATAACAATCCACGCTCCTCTAGGCGTGCCTGATGGCTTGCAAGAGACATGGGGATGTTACCATCAGTCAGGTTAATGTACCTGATAAGAGGAGCGACTCAGCTGAGAGGAAGGCGACTCAGTTGAGAGGAACGTGCTCCGGCTGGGAATACCAACTGCACGTACCCTTCTAAGAGTGCCATGGCTTATAAGAGACATAGGGATGTTGCGAACAGTCGGCCTAACGTACCTGACAGAGAAGCGACTCAGCTGAGAGGAATGCGACTCAGTTGAAAGGAATTCATTCCTGCCGGGAATACGCTTCTCCTGACGGCAAAGCGACGTGACTATGTCTTTTCTGAGATACTCGTAGTCCGGAGAGAGTTTTAGCGCCGCCTTGTCGTCGTACTACAGCCACGGAAAGAAGCTCCCAGCCTTCAAAAATAATCATGGCTTTTACCGCACGTTTGACCGCAGCGTACGGAACATAGCGCGGAAGTTTGCCGAAATGGCACCCATGATCCCTATGTCATGATACACCTCTTGACGCGACAACTCAAGCCAATGGGAGGAGCAACCGGCACTCGAATGTCGAGAAAACTCCACCAACAAGGTGTAGTCGCCGGCGATTAACCAGAATATCCGGAGAGGATCATCGCTAGAAAGCTCGGGCTTCGCTCGCACAGACCTTGCCTGGATTCTCGGCAAGAATCTGCCTAGCAATCTGTTGAGTCTGGGTCTACAGTGCAAGAGTTGAAACATGTGTTGTGTGTTGTTCTCCGATGAACACCGAACGGCGGCCGTGTCAAGTAATACGGGACAAGTCGGGTTTAATAGGAACATTGTGGAAAGTTCGCCGCGGCGGTTAGTGATGACTTATACAGACCACATAGACCGATAGACCGCCAGAGGTTAGCCAGCCGATAGATACAGACACACTTAGCCGAACGAAAGTTACGAAACGAGCCAAGATGATCTTAATTCTTCCCAGGTGCATAGCCTGGGCTCAATGCACTCATCTCAATATATTCAAGTTTCAGCATCAACGGATATAGGCGGCGATTTTCAACGCCATGGCTCAATACATTCAAGTTCAGCACGACCCATCCGGAGGGCCATGAGGTATTTATGTTGACTTTTGGTCCCAGCTACTAACATGCACATGCACCAGCATTCCCCCCGAACATGTTCCGTGCGGGACCCGAAGGATTATTTTAGGACCCAGAAGCAGCTGCTCGGCCTGCAGACATAAATAACCCGAACGAAAGTTTAAACGGGCTTAGGCGGACAGAGTAACGTAATTTTACAAAAGACTTCCATCTGAATCGCCGAAAGGTCAGGATGTAGAAGACTCGGATGTACAAGCACCCGAGTCATCGAACGAGGAATAATTGACCCCCATGTTGCTATGGGGGACTCGCATCACTTTTCATCGCAACAAACTAACCCTTTGTAAGGCCTACAGTCTTGGGGTAACCGGCCATCTCACAGAGACTCTTTCCAGGTGAGAGCAACATATAGATCCCCTCTATTATACCAAGACCTTGCCACGGAAATTACACATTTACGACATCACGCTGGAGAACATCGGTGCCACTGCGGCAGGGTGAGACATGAGATGCCAGCGTGGGAAGAGCTAAACTCGAATCCACAGCGAAGTAAGTCCCTTTGACAGGTATCAGTGCCTGGTTGTTCGTATCTGCTCAACAATGTCAAGGGCGGAACAAATTCGCGGTGGGAGAAAGAACAACTCAGGAATCAGACGCTATATTTGCCAACGTCTCCGACGTTGACAAGTCTCGAACCTGAGTCGTGCCGCTTCCCGAAGTTCCCCTCACCTCTTCTCTTGCCCGTCCCCGCCGACCGCCCTTGAACCAATTGCTATTGAATTCATTGAGAATCCACCGCGACGAAAGAGCCCGGGTGGGGTATCAACGAAAGGAATGCAAATTCGAAGTTCCCCGCAAGTTTCAAGCAAAGACCACGAACGTTTCAAAATTCACAGTCGTCAGATGCTGAGCAAAACCATAACTCGCACGCCGAAGGCACAGCCAAGAATGGCGAATATTCGGCACTGATACACCGAGAAAGAAAACTTGATCAGTTCAGATCGAAGTTAAGAAAGGAATGGATGAATACACAACAGAGAACGAACGTGGGACGTGCTGAGTTCTGATTCGCACACCACACTTGCCAAGATGTCAATGTTGGTGGGTGTATGATGATTCGCCTCGTCTTCCGGGATGAGGTCGATTGAATTAAGTACGAACCAAATGAACGTTTTATTCCGGACAGCGCTAGACCGAATCAACGCAGCGAAAATTACGTTTCGCAGCGAACATGACATTTCGTCCGCACATGCACTGCACGGCCTCACCCGGCTGCAATTCAGCGCCAGCGCCAGCGGCGACAGGGGGGAAGCTAACTCATCGACTCACCCTCGACTCTGCGTAGCGCGGTGAACACATGTATGTTCGGATACCAAATCGAAAGCAGAGGGCGTCCTTTGACTTGCATGACGACATCGCCTTCGAATTTAAAGAAGTGAGGCGTAGGTAGGATGAAGCGAGAGACAAGAGTGATATTAAGCGCTGCGCTGGTATAGATACAGCATAGGAATGGGAAGTAGCGTGTACGACGTAGGTCGAATGTCAAAAGTTGAGGTTCTAGCCAGGGCGAGTCGGTATTCCAGGGAAAAGAATGGGAAACTTGAATGCAGATCGATATCGAGGGAGGGTCGAAGATGGGGTACAAAAAGTATGGCGGAGAGGGAATTAGCAGCGATCACTAGTTGAGACGAAACAGTCGATTAAAAGCGCAGCGCGAGGATTGCAAGCGGGGTAACCTCATAGTCGTGGACCGAAGGAGGAAATCGTCAAGGAAAATGAAAAATTAGGAATCTCGAGGTGCACTGGAACGCAGGCAGTGGGAGGGGAATGAGGAGTATGCGGTATGTTGTGGAAGGCGTATGAGATGAACCGGTCGAAGGAAGGGAAGGATCGACGTACAGGGCGGAGCGCTGGTGAGCCGGAGTGTGCTAGAAGACGACGAAGGGGGACGGGTTCGGGAGATGCGATGAGACGATGGGTCGAGGAGGGAGGAGGTAGAGAGAGAGGGGCTAGAATTCAGAGCGAGGAGAAGTGGCGAGAAAGGGACGACCACGTTGACGGCGGTGTATCCATGGAGCGCCGAACGCAAATCGTCTCGGATAAGTGCAGGAGGTCGACTGGGGATAGCAGCGCCCTCAGGTCCAAGTCGCGACATGATTAGCGTACAGCGCATGCAAGCGCGATGTACACGCCTGGTTCGACTTGCAGAGGCGCGCCTATCCGGAGGCTTGCCTTAGCCGTCCCAGACCCGCCCGAGCAATGCGACGCCGGATTCCAAGACCGTCAGGGACCGTAAACCGCGCGGGGAAGGCCCAGTCGCGCACAGTTTGAAGCGTAAAACGCACTAGATTCTTTTTCGGAAAGTCGAGAAATTTCCCCAAATGAAATCGGGCGGGGCGCAGGTCGGATGGTGTTCGGAGATGCGAGTCGGAGGACGGGACGGGGCCAAGGACGAGAGGCCGGGGAGGCAGGTGAGGCGGGGATGGAGTGAGCGGGAGGAAGAGCGGCGGGGGAAAGAATGCCGGTGTGCGGTGAAACGGTGAGAGCTTGAGAATTGGAAGATAGGCCTAACCCGATGCGATCGAGAGAAGGAAGGGAGGGGGGAGGGTGATGCTTGAGAAGGCAGTGGCAAAGAGGCCGTGAAGACGGGCGGAAGAAGGAGCGGGGGAACGGGCAGGATCCGAGATGTCGAAGGAGGTGGAGACGACCGCGGTGGCGAGGAGCGGCGACGGCAATGCAGGAAGGGCGTTGATGCGTGCTATCTGCCCATGAAAATAAGAAGGGGAAAAAGGAAAGGGAGCGGAGTCCAAACACACCGAGCCGCCGTTGTCTGCAATGCGGCAGCGTCATTCGCGCTCGTCCACGCCCGCCTAATCTGTTCCCTCCGCCCGGCCCAGCGGTGTACTCGTATGTATCCATGCATATTGTCTCCCGCCCGGCCAATCGAAGCCACACGGAAGAGGAGGTGCGGCCGGCGGAGGAGTAAGAGGAAGAGGGATGTGGTGGCGCGGAGGATGGGTCGGTAGATAGGGCCGGGACGGGCGCGAAGGACGAGGAGGCGAAGGTCGACGAGAGGAGGTGCGGAGTTGAAGCCGGACGTCGTGCCGGCTGGGTGCACGCGTATCCCCATCGCTCTTGTCGGCGCCGAGTGCGCCTCCCTCCCACTCCCGGACCAGCGCACGTGCTCGTTATCGTGTCTCGCCTTCCCGCGTCTGAGGGCGACGCTGATGGCAAAGGGTTTGACGAGCTACGCACGACCTTGCAGTGCTCGGCGGTGAAGCCTGAGCGCCGAGGCAGACGGCGCGGTCGATGCGGAAGACGCGCCGTATGTGGCCGCCTAGCGGTACCACCGACACATTCTTCGTGACAATCGGTGGCATTCATGGCCCGGCGGATGAAGCAGAGCAACCAAATGAGTCAAAAAAATGGGCCTAGTGCGAGACGAGACAGATAGGATAAGTACGCACCAATCGGAATCTACACGCCATTGCTCTCCCCCAGCCGCCCAAATTTGGATCAAATGTTGTATATTCCTACGCGGTGGGTTGTTTTCAGACCAGCCGGCGATCATGGTGGTCCGGGAAGAAGGAGGATGTGGCTGTGTGCGGCAGATGCCGCCATCAAAATTGTTTCCTAATCAAAAACGCTCATGAGAGTTTTTGTTGGCCTGTGTTCTCTGTACTTGAGGCAACGTCTATGTGTCTATTATTGTGCTATTCGATCACACGGCGCTCCTGGCTCACACGGAATATTAAAAACTCTCCGGAATGGCCGTGCTTCGCCGAATGTTATTATCTGCTCGAAACCGTAGAGTTGCCTTAGAGCAAACGGATTCTTAGGCCAACGAAAATCAGGCACTCATATCGGTGGATTTCGACTTTGTGTCTCTTCCTTACTTTGCTGTTGCTACAGAGATACGCTATCTGCGTCCCATTGCGACACAATGTGAAATCTGGTCTATCGAGTCACTGGCGCATTTCGGGAAGGGTTGTCCGCACTGCTGTGCTTCAAGGACGCTTCTGTTGATCACGGAAATTCAATAGCAATTGGGTTAGAATGGGAGATCAAGATTTCGAGGGCCGGATGTCGCGGAACTCCCAATAGCTCATTTTCACGTTTAATCGTTGCAGGTCCCCTCCATCCAACGCTCTGCAAGGATAAACCTGATTCTCTTGCCGGCAATTGGTTTTCGTTCCGCCCGCTAATCCACAAAATATTCCTACATCTATCCTGCGAGATGTGTGTCGGAAGGTTATAGTCTGGCCGATCACTCTTGTAGTTATGTAGCAGGATCGATCCTGTGTTCTAACTCATTTCGGCTATTCCAAGGGGTAGCTCCATCCCTAGATATTTTGTTCCAGTCCCATGACAGTATGCCTAGGAAATCCTAAACGCCCCTTGTACAGATTACGATCTCCACCTTGCCTGGCAGGATCCGGCATTTTGTCCTGTCTTATCGTAGCCATGATGTGTGGCTCGATCCCTGCCCCCTGGGCTTTTGGCGAAGAACTGAACGCGCAAACAGCTTATTATGCCCTACTACTCTCCTGTGCATTTATTGGGTTCACTGCCGTCACGAGTGTCGGTCTTTGCAATCTTCATCATTGACAGCCGTGGCAACACGCGAGCGAGAGGGAGAGGCGGGGCGGGGCGAGAAGAATCTTGGCCCTTGTTGTCAATCGTACTCGGCGATCGAGCGAGAGTAAGCAAAGCAGAAAGATTCCGCGTGCGCTCTCGGCGCTCGCCAGCCGCTGAAGAAATAGACGACATTTCGGTAGCTGCCGAATTTTTGCCGACGATTTGCGCATCCCATGCCAGTGTATTACATACGGCATGCGCATTTGACTTCTGAGATTTAATCACCCTTCTATCGCTCGGAGAGAAAAACCTCCAGATGATCGGATGAGTCTATACCACCCTCGTCACTTCGTCAGTTCGGCTAATTTTGAGTAAGTTCGTCACCTGATGTAAATTTAGCAGTTTTGAAGATTGTTCGTCACTTGGGACTCCCGGCGGTGAATGTTCATCAGTTCAGATTCTCCGCTGTGGAAGTTCGTCGGTTCAGCATTTTTGTCACACAAAGCACGTGGACGTTCCATACCACTGCTGTCACCCACCTTCTTTGTTCTCCGACCACCACGTTCCCTCGACCAACCGTTACACGCCATCCACGATGTTGATGTACCCCAGCAGTATCTGGGTTGAAGGTCAGGCACTTGAAGCACAGATGTGGATGCAGCAGGGTGCTAACAGCAAGTGAGTGTGCTGCGAATGCACTGGTGGAGGTGTCGTCCTAATAATGCTGCCAGTTTTCTAGATATTAGCTATGAAAACTTCGAACCTACCGCCGACTGGACCCTGACGACACCAAATAACTGTGCCCTTGCGTTCTCATTCAATGATTCCCCATATTTTAGATCTAACATCACTTCCGACGTGGCTTCATTCAATAGTACTCTTCTTTTTAACCCCCAAGAAGATGGCTTGATCATCCCCTCAAACATGGTCTTTTCAGAACAGGTAGTTTTGTCATTAATCTGTGGTTATACACTGGAGAGATACAAATATTTCCCAGCTTCCATTGAATGACGGGTTCTATCTGGGTGCTGACGCCATGTCGAAGGTCCCGGATGCTTGCGACAACTGGGAAAGATTCTGCGGCCCGGTCACTAGTATCAACGGCGTGTCGTGATGAGACCCTCAACCAGATCCTTTGTCTCTAATGCCCGATAACTCTGCCTCCCGCCCCACTTCAGATTCATTACCGCCCGATTTCAGTCCCTCCGAGATGTCAGGGCACCGTGACTCTCATATTTGATCCAGTGCGATGGCGAGCTTACCAGACTCGTCATGCCCTCTCTGAAAATTGTGAGCCTGCCGTTGATATGAGCGTGTATGATGTATTGGGAGGCGAGGTGGCGACGGCTATGGGCTGAAAATGGACGAAATCAGATGCAGTCTGGCTGGAGGACGATGTGTCTTTCAAATCACACATTTTTTGGCAGGATTCTTGGTGTCCTCACATATGAAAATCTTAATTCTTCTACCTTGAACATGTAACGGGCTTGGCGTCGCAAATTTCGATCACCGTTGAACCGACAGGTTTCCTCATTAATCTCACGGGTATTCCCAACGTCGACAGTGGAACGGTTGACATGGTCTTGAAAGATCAAGGATGCCTTTTGCCTAAGTATAACGTGAGAGTGTTGCGAGCATCAAATTCCAAGTTCTCCGCTAATTCGGGCGCCAGGTTGTTGAAGAAACTCTAGGTGTGATTTCCTGAGGCAGCAACAATGCAGCATGGAGTGGTATGCCGTGACGATGTTGAACAGAGCCCATATCCAACCCATATAGGAGTTCTCATGGAGGTGGGAGAGCACTTCCCTTGCAAAGTTGACCGTACTTTGAGAATAGAAGAGGTGTAGTATAATAGAACTGTCAATTTACTCTCTCTTCAACTTTACACTGGTTTCGATTGCTTTTGACGCACTTGTGACCAGGTCATGTGCAAGTGACAAGCGCGTACAGCCTACAGGTTGTACGCGAGGGTCACACGCACATGACCTGGTCAAGTGGCATGGAACGGCCATGTGACAAAAATGTTGAGCTGACGAGCTTTCACAGCAGAGAGTCTGAACTGACGAACATTCACAGCCAGGAGTCCCAAGTGACGAACAATCCTTGAAACTGCTAAATTTATATTAGGTGACGAACTTTCTCACTATTAGCCGAACTGACGAAGTGACGAAGGTGGCGCGGACTCTGATCGGATGTATGGCAAAACAGCTGGTCGGTTGTTCTTCAAGCTTTGTTCGCTTTGCTGATCATAATCAGTTCTCGCGGGAATTTCGCCGAACCTAAATAGATAGGATGCGCATGGGCCGCACGCGGCTTTCGGCACTTGCGCAAAGCCGCACGGGATTTTCCATCTTTTGCTGGTAAAACATGATTATTATACATCTACACTCCCATGCCACACCTCCAACTTGTGCATATTGAGTACTGTTGAATCTGTTCATGAGGGCGAGCCTGTGCAAGCCGTTCTTCGATGACATCACTCCCGCGGTCTTTTGTCTTACCGCCAATAGCCGCCAATCCACCGCATCGTTGATGCTGCATTGCAAATCTGGAAACATACTGGGACGCCCATGCGGCTTTTGCGGATCCTATCTAATGCCCTGCCTATTTTTGGGGGAACTTTGTTTCGTGGCCGTAGCGCGGCTACGAGGCGGTATTGGTGTCACGTCTTCTGAGTCTTTGCGCAGTTTATCCGGGCTATTGGCAAGGTCCGCTCTATCTGTAGTTATCATGTTCGTGTCTGATGGCAGGAGGAAGTACTAAATGCCCCCCTGGCGTATATTGCGAATTCCTCTTTGCCTGGCTGGATCCGGCGTTCTGGAGCATTTTCACTAATCGTATCCCTCACGGAATGTATGCCTCAATCGCGGCACGGCAGAAGAACTCAACGCACAAAGAGCTTATCTGCATGTGCAAGCTGTGTTGAGTCTTCATCATTAATATTGACTGGCCTTGAGCGCTCGCCTGATCGCACTCTCGCCCCTTGATAAATTAACTACCGTCGCGAACATATCACCCGCTCTCTTTAGATCATCCGGCGCTAGTAGAACGCCGCGAAACTCGTTGAGTTCGGATATTCAGATACGACTCTCATTGAATGTTTCAGCGTTCCTTCCCGCAAAGCAACTCTCTGCCTTTGCCGTGTCCATGCCTCAGTAACGGTTGGGTTCGATTAATGCACTTTCAGATATGCGTGCCGGTCTGTTTTTCTCTGCGCATACCACGGACCTTTGATGGTTCTCCCGAGTACCGTTTATATCTGCGTATTTTCCCCGAGCGGGAGGTCGGAAGAGAATTCAATTCTATGAGCTGTGTTCATCGGTTCGTTTTCCCTCCAAATACCACGGACCTCTGATGGCCTTCCCAAGTACCGGTCATTAGACAGGATGCGCATGCGCCGCACGCGGCTTTTGGCACGTGCGCAAAGCCGCACGGAATTTTCCGTTTCTTGGAGGTAAAACATAATTATTATACATCTAAATTTACATTCTATGCCTGCAACTTATGCACGTTCAATGTTGGTAAATCTGTTCATGTGGGCGAGTCCGTGCAAACCGTCATCACTGCCGTGGCTTTTGTCTTACCGCCAATCCATCGCATCATTGATGCTCCACTCCAAATTTGGAAGCATACCAGGATACTATAGACCTGAATTCCATCTTTTCTATTGAAATACAAGAGCGCAGTGGGCCGCGAAGGTTGAGATCCAAGTGGGCGCGCGATTAGGTGCTTGATTCGCCGCTAACTCTAAAGGTGATGTTCCACCGATGTGGAATAGATTAACCAAAAGCGGGCGTGAGAAGGCCAGACAGACACGGATAATTTTATAAAGAGGGAGAAGCAAATGTGGCGCCCTGGCTAAAAATCCTGTGTTCTTTGGCGTGCGGCTTTTGCGAATCCCGTCTATTTATGTATTTCCCACGAGTGAGATGCCGGATTCGATGAATTGTGGCCAGCTTGTACAGATTCAGATTCCAGAATAGCTTCAATTTCGTCAAAAGTACCTTCATAAACTGGGTCTTTGAATCCATCATTGACCGGCGTGGTATACCCTGAGTAGGTAAGTAGGTAGGAATGCACGGCACGGTCGTAATAACAATCTCTCCAGCGCTCTCTCGATCGCACTCCCGCCCCCTTGATAAATCAACCCTTCACTGCGTTTAAGGCGGCCCAAGACGCCGAAATGCCGAGGCCCACTCAGGCCAACTAGACACGTCAGGATACGTCTAGCCGACGCCTCGACGCCTTAGCCGATGCCTAGATAACCGATGTCTAGGCGCCGGCTGTGCGTCTAGGCGTCGGCTTGACACGTGTTGACGTGTCTAGTTGGCCTGAGTGGGCCTCGATATTTGACAGTCTAGGGCCGCCTTAAACGCAGTGCTTCTTGCTAGAACATATATATCATCCGGTATCTGTAGATTGTTCGGTGGAAAAACGACAGACTCATTGAATTCGGAAATGATACAGGATTCCTTCCCGTCAGAGTCCTCCTGGTGGCTACATGACTCGACAGAGGGGCACAAACAATGGCACGGGCACGATTTTTGGTTTCTGCACGGAATTTTTTCTGTCAATTCAAAAGCTGGTCATCTCCGAGATCGATCTGAAACCGGGCGATCTGTGTGTAGTCTTGGAGATCACTCAGATACAGATTCTTCAAGCTACGCACAGTGCTGATTACTTACCATATCATCGCTATTTTCCCCGCAATTAATCAGTTGATCCATATATTCTGATACTTGATGGTGTTTCAACAACAAGACGAGCTGAACAAAACCAAGGCTTTCGGCGTACAATCCACCGCTTTTCTTCTCTTTCTCTACTCGCTCCTATTGTGCGATGCGGCGTTCTGGGTTCATTTACATGTGGCTAGACCTTCTCCTGATTCTGGGCAGCCTGGTGGCGACTGGCGGCACCGAATATGTCCCATTTTTGCAGCAGGTGCACTATCTTGATCAACTCGTATTCAGTCCTCTAAGAACACCTCTCCAGGGCTTTTTGTTTGATTATAACATTGCGACACAACCTGTACCCATTCCAATAACAGGTCCGTTTCTCAGTCGAATCCTTTGGCGGCAGCTAACGGAAATTTTTCAGAGCAGTGTGAAACGATTCACATTAAGTGGAGCCGGCGTGAGTTGTTCAATCTGTGTCTGGAAATTGCCAATTGAAAGCGGGAAATTAGAGGGAGCAATCGGGTACGCATATATGTCTGCTTTAGAAGTTCGTCCTGATTCTTTGTAGACCTAATCCGGTGGCGCCATATTCTATGGTCGTCTATACCTCGTACATCCACATTCCATTATTTGGGTATCACACTGAACGAGAATCAACAGCACATTCATCACGCCGTTCACTATTGGGATGGGGTCTGGCCAATCACTCGTATGCAAACTCTTCTCGACCGCAATCTGTGATTGATTTCCGACAGGATTGGGCCGTGCCATTTGCGCCTGGGACCCAGGTGCGCTCATTGATTCGTTTCTCTTGTTCTGCTTACTAACTGTATCGCCAAGTATCAAATTTGCATGGTGGGCCCCCTGCTCCTCAATTAAACCTGGACTCAACTCTATGTAGTGGGATAGCAATGGAGTTCCTGGCGGATGCCAGGCGATGTATACGGTCATACAAAATTCAACCGTGGCCAACCCGACGTATGCTAAACCTCATCTACCTGGAATGACTCTTGATTATTCTTTATAGCTGCCAGAACATCACGTTTCCGACCCTGTTGGACGTCGAGGCCACGGTGCCAGGGGGGCCGATGTCACAATATGGATTCATTGACCAGGCGCGTCTGTTGCTGAATTTGCAAATTTGGTTTCTAAGCCTCTTCATCAGTGTACCGACCTTTTTGTGACTCCCAAGTCAGGAAAGCCTCCATTCACCCTCACTGTATAATTATGTTGAGTATGGGTTTGTAATGGCGCCTGACATCTGGTTCGCAGGTTGCTCCAGCGCTGCACCCGCCATACAATATCACATCCAATTCCATGGGAACAATAGATTGGACGGTGTCTCTGGTATGGCCTTTCCTTTACCGTTGCACCGCCATTGAATTTCCCAGTCATGGTCATTTCCTTTTTTCCTATCACTAGCCAGTGCGGACGGCCAATTGTGGTCTAACGGCCCACTACATGCAGGAGGCTTTGGTCCGAGTGATTGCTGTGAGTTTTTCTTTCCCCTTTCTTTCGTTTTCCAGCCGACGATCGACGATCTGACGCGATGTAACCTCCGCAGTGGCTCCTGGGACAATGTCGGCTAGGTCCACCTGGTATATGACGCAATGCTGATATCTCCCTACAGCCCATCCTTGAAGGCGCACCGTATCGCGGTTGGTGCCGGTGTAGGTGGTGCATTTGCAGTCGGAATCTTTGGGGTCCTTGCGACCTTTCTATATTTCCGTTACCGCGATCGCAAGCGCCAGGAGCTCCCCAAGATTGAAGCATTTGATCACAAACCGAGCCCTGAGCTGACCCGCGCGCAGATCAATTCATTCAATTCCATTGATACGCGAAAAGGGAGAGGGCACTCGCAACCGACTGTAATTCAGTCGCGGACTACGCTCTCGGACCGTCGTACATCTCAAATAATCTCGCCAAGCGTTCGCTCTCCAGAAATTCTGTCACCACCTCTCCAGTCATCTCCAGAGGTTACCCCAACTGTCCGCTCACCATCGCAGTCTGCACCACCAAGTCGCGCATATGTCCTCCATCACGACGCTGGACGTGCGCCTATCACAGTGATCACGAATGCCGAAGAGGTGGTCGAACTTCCCCCGCGATACCGCCGGGAGAGCGATGTTGCAAGGGTTCCACCCATAGGTGAGAAGGCCCAACCATTACCATAACGGCCAATGCGCGATGCATCTACCCTCTTCCCTGGTGATCATAATCACGACTCGATCAGTCCATGATGGAACAGGAAAGAAAGCCAAATCTGGATTGTATATTTATGGTTTTCGTAACGAGGCGTACGTGGCCTTCGGCTGTTTTGAAGGGAGGTGTGCAAGAGTCTAACGGGGGAGCAGACCATCACATAGCGCGGCAGGAAACGAGTCCTTATGTTCTAGTTACTATTTGTACCACATCATCACAACTTATAGGCACTGTGTTCTCTGTGGGGTATCCACTATTATCCGACAATATTCAATGCATTGACAGCGAAGATATCCGCAATGGCAAATAGCTCAATAATCCGTCAAACTATCTCCTGCTGTCCCCAAAATTATTTCAAAATATTGCCTGTGGTAGGTGTCTTGAGTATTCAGTCTTTCTTTTGAGGATGCGTTTTGGATTTAGAGCCCAACTCCGCCGCTACGTGCTGCAGTAAATATCCTCCTCTCGATGTCTGTTCTTCTTTGTACTCCCACGTGCTCTGGATTCCAACGCCGACGCCGCCACACCATGTCTCTCAAGCACCAAGGTTCACACTTTCATTCACGCAGCGATGATCATCCCGAGTTCCAGCGGACCTGATTCTCCCTCCCTCACCGGTTCGCTAGATATCTTTTTAGTCAAGGATTGATACATATGCAATAACTCAAGCCCCAATCATTCTCGTTTGTCCAATGAGTCTCCACGATTCCGCCTGTTGCACTGTCTCCAAATTTTGAACTCTGTCTCGGTGGGGGCTTTCTCTCCTTTGAGGTAATGATGCGATTACGAATATTCACTGCGTTCAACCCCATAGTAGACCGAGGTTGGCCTACCTTGGCCTACCTCGGTCTACCCTCGGTCTACCTTTGTCTACTCGGGTACACCTACGTCTACATCAGGAAAAACCAAAGTCATATCATAGACCCAGATAGACCAAATGAGACGTAAAAGTCATCATAGCAGAGGGATGTCTATAGAGAAAGGTGGGACCCCGGTGTTTCGCCCCATAGACAATCATAGACATGCTGAGTGCTATCATAACTACATAGTCATTGTAATCCAGGTAGCCCTAATAGTAGTGATACTTGATTTCCTCGTATTTTTCATGCGCTCAGAACATGTAAAAATGGCAGAAAAAATATATTAAAATGATAGTACAAAGGGGAGACAACAGTTAATGAACGAATTGGCAGACTCAAGCTCTCACGCTGTTATGCGGAACGTAGTCGACACTGAGGAAAGGGAGGAAGCCGGAGCTTGATTATATGAACACTTGGAGGAGGGATGAAGGTGTTTGACAAGCTTGAATCCCTCGGCACAATCAGTGAAGGACAAAAAACCACCAGAGTAAAGACCATGGAGCGAGAACTCTTCAAGTGACCTGAGCGACATTTGACAGCGACCTGAGTAATCCATGAGAGCAAGCTATTGAACTTGAGGGACCAGAAGGAAATGAAGTATTTGCATTGACTTGTAAATTTGCGCTTCAGAGTTGACTTAAGATAACTTGAGTTACTTATAGAGGACTCTCGAGGACTTCGTCAGCGATGAAAATCTTGATCAGCACGGCAATAGAGGATGAGTTGCAATAACTTTGAGATCTTGAAGCTTGGGACAGAGCGGGAGCTTGGAGGTCATGAATGTGAATTCCGTACAGAGGGGAGAGAGTGGGGGAGAAAGAGAAGTGGCGACGTGGCTTTGTTATTGGCAGGCTGTGAATGTTGTTTGGCGATCAAGTCTGCTGGAGTCTCGGTACTTGCTCGGTATCATACTCGCCTCGGGTCACTTGTCAAACGAGTCAACGACTTCAAGTTGTGCTGTTGCCGTCGTGCTACTAAACACCCGCTTCTGACAGACACCCACTTACTGTAGTACCCACCACAATCAGACGGATTACAGAAATGGGAGGTTTAGATCTGCACTGGTACTGGATAAGTTTGAACCGCGTATTTGCAGGGAACCTAGGGGACTACAATCCATTCATAATGTACTACCCTACATAGAAAGATACCAATAATGATAGCTGTTTGTAGAAAGCTTATATGCCCTGAAATCAGTTATAGTACCCCTCCCGAACCAATAGACCGAAAAAGTCCACCATAGACACCAATAGCCGGCTGGAAATTTAATAGATCATCAGAGACCATTATAGCCGCCACTTGCGCTTCATAGCATTCGGCTTTTTCCTGATGTACCACTCAAAGTACACTGAGGTTGGTCGACCTCGGCCTACCATGGTGTACCATGGTCTACCTCCTCGGTCTACCTCGGTCTACCCCAGTGTTGGCGGGTACGCCGACCTCAGCCGACCTACAATAATAATCTCAACTCGCTACTGCGTTGACAGTGCGAAAACTGAAAAAACTCAGAACAATATCTGATAAGATACAAGACGGAGACAAGGTTCGACAATCATATGGCTGTGCTGCACGTGTATGCAGATCGACACGCCGAATCGGAACGAATCAACGTTCCCAATGATTCAATCAAGGGATCAGCTGTGCCGACAACTTGAATTGAATACTCAAAGCGAAAGCTTGCGAAAAAGGCACTCATTTAGGGCTGCCCAGGTACGTGTGCCTGTGTTTACATTGGTGTACCTTGGGCGAGGTCCGTCTACCTCTGTCTACCAAGGTAGACCGCGTCACCTAGGGTATAGACAGGTAGACCGAGTGGTTCTACCCAATGTGGACCGAGGTAGACAACAGACATGTCGGTCTACCATGGTCTACCTTTGTTGGAGCTGAGTCAACCCGGCATCGTGGCCGAGGTATGACCGAGGCTTCGAGTCACTGCAAGTCAGAACAAGTCAGTAAGAGTCAGTACGAGAATCATAAAGAATAGTATAGAACATTATGGAACATTCTAGTTAGCTTGGACATTTAGTATATAAGTAGCACGGTTTCCAGTGTATTTCTCAAGCGTTTGCAGAGCTCAGTCAAGCGCTAATATCATCTGTTATCTATTCCCTGAAACCGCGCACATTTGTCTGATTCTACCATCACTAAATCCAACAACCTTGGTAGACGGACCATCGGTGTACTATGGGGTTGAACGCAGTGAATATTAATCTGCCAAGGTATTCGAATTTGCAGCCAAAGGTCTATAAAGCGTGAGGGAGCATCTCTCGCCTCCAGAATGCGACGAGTTCCAGTTTTGGATCGCGGAAGGACTGGTCAGCGCAAAAAACAAAAGTTTGCCTCAGATCCCGTTTGAAACCACGGTGGTGCCTCACCTCAAGCCACCGGAAAATGTCTCTCATAGCCCGTCTCAGTAGGGTGGACCGTATCGCAAGACGTGGGATGTGTTCAAACTCGCGATAGAGTCTGGGGCATGGAGGGGAAGCTGTGAACGAGATCTGGCCTGTCCACGGGATCAACAGAATTGGCTGCTTGAATATGTAAGGACACCAACCAATCATCAGCATAGCAATTGTCAATTCGGCCAATAATTTGTAAAGCTATATCTCGAGGGGTCCGCCACTGAACTTTACGTGGAACCAATACCACTAGGACTTGATGGGCTGACACACAAACTAACTGTCAATGAGTGGCGTTATCAGGTCTAACACTGCGAAGGATAGTCCTGAGGTCATTCCATGTCATGTCCAGTACGTGACGGATGCGTCGGAGCCCGTAGTGGAGAAGCGTTGGCAAAGTCCCAGACTAGGGGAGTCGACATCCTTCACCACCCAAGTGTTCTGCTGAAACACTGCAGACATGTATATATAGTCTTCTCATAGATCGATCAAGTCCTGCGGCGCAACAGGTATTATGTGAATGGGGATGTCAGAACCGTGCAGGGCCGGGGTGTCGGAATCAACCTTGAGCCAAGAGAGCATGGCTTCAAAGTCAGGCCAAAAATACAATCCGGCTCCATGCGTGCAATAAGCGGGCATATTTCGGCGGATTCAGATCGAGGCAAGGAGATGAGGAATGGGATCAAGCGGCTGTGTGGGCGTCTTTCGGAACTGGTAAGACGTACAGTGATTTGGACCAATTTGAACGCACTGAGAAGCCGCATCCTCGCAGCACGACTCATAGGACCACCGTGGCAGCGGTCGATTCGCACAAGACCGGAGAAAACACCGCGCCAGATTCATCCGATGGTCCGAACTACCGACATAGAATTGATCAACCCGACTCCGATCATTTAGGAAATCCAGGCATGATGCATGATTTGGCCCACGCCTCCCCCAGTCTTAGTTGCCCAAAAAGGAAGTCTCGTCCAACGGCTAGCTTTCAGGGTCAGTATTTGAACGATATCTGTTCCCACTTCTGTCTAGTGGTTTAAGGTGCTGGATGACATTGAAGTGTTGCTGGTTCGAACCCGCGGCCTGCATTTTGTTTTTTTTATTTTTATTTATTTTATGCGTTCCGTACGCCTGCTCGCGGGAGATTACATAGAGGGCAAACGACGCGCGCCATGTATATATCTTATCAAATTTTGAACTTGGGAAAAAAAGCCCGAAAAAAGCGGGGAAAAAATATTTTAAAAGCCCCACACGGTGAGCCCCCGCGGCAAGCGGATGCACCACGCAGTGGGCCCAGCGGCGAGCGTCAAGGGGGGTCCGCGGGGGTCTCCCCCGCGCTACAACGATGATTTACGGAGAATAAACTTAACATTTCCAAAACTAAGAATAAAAAGTTGTGTGATTTAACTCTGACATGCCGTCAGGCCAAAGGAGGAGGGTCTGGGGGGAACTAGGTATATTTTTATACACCCTCAAAATGCCTCATCATAGGTACTGCAGTCAGTAATAATATCCTAAACATCGTGGGACATAAGATGTAAGCAATTTCCTTTTCGGGAACTAAGACTGGGGGCGGCGAAGGGGGTTTTGATGCATGGTATGAGGAGATTCCAGAAGGTAGCGGGAGGGTGTTTGGTGATACATTGAGCATTGAATGCAGACCCCGCAGTAAAAGCTGCGCTTCTCCATCTGCATACTCAAAGAGCTGATCAATTTCGGCGACCGTCAAGTCGACTAGGGGGGTGCAGGCCATCGCAAGCGCGTGGCAGTCATGAATACTTTTATTTTTGTTCTTATTTGAAATTACCGACACACGGCCAGCAACAGGCTGGTTTGAGTTTAAACCACATCATTGCCAACGATAGGTGTGGTTTGAACCAGTGGTTTAAACCAGTGGTTCGAACCTGGTTTAAACCAGGTTTAGTGCCAGTATGAAGGGGCTTTAGCAGAAGCTTGAGCCAGTTTAAACCATGGTTCAAACTGTGGTTTGAACCAGGTTTAAACCAGGTTTAAACCAGGTTTAGTGCCAGTATGAAGGGGCTTTAGTAGAAGCTTGAGCCAGTTTAAACCATGGTTCAAACCGTGGTTCAAACCATGGTTTAAACCGTGGTTCAAACTGTGGTTTAAGCCGTGGTTCAAACCGTGGTTCAAACCATGGTTCAAACCATGGTTTAAGCTGTGGTTCAAACTGTGGTTCAAACCATGGTTTAAGCTGTGGTTCAAACTGTGGTTCAAACCATGGTTCAAACCGTGGTTTAAGCCGTGGTTCAAACTGTGGTTCAAACCATGGTTCAAACCGTGGTTTAAGCCGTGGTTCAAACTGTGGTTCAAACCATGGTTCAAACCAAAAAGTGCATCCCATAGGTGTTGTCTTTGAATGTGTCTTGGATGGATTTCACAGCCATCAAGGCCCCCAAACAGGTTTAAGCTGTGGTTCAAACTGTGGTTCAAACCATGGTTCAAACCGTGGTTTAAGCCGTGGTTCAAACCATGGTTCAAACCAAAAAGTGCATCCCATAGGTGTTGTCTTTGAATGTATCTTGGATGGATTTCACAGCCATCAAGGCCCCCAAACAGAAACATTTGCAGTCTGATATTCAGGCTTAAAAGCATGATAGGACATATTATCATATTTGGGTGCTGCTATACACAAGTATATGATAGATAATGCAGTGAGATAAGAGAATAAAATAGACAGATATGACTTGCGGACTAGTCCTCGTCCCTGTTGAGGATGACATTGTGAGTGTAAGAAACATATTACATGATAGATAATGCAGTACAGTAACAATGGAGCAAGACAAGAGAACAAAATAGACATACATCTCGCAGACTACAAGTCCTCATAGAGGACGATGCTGTGAGTGTAAGGAACATATAAGCCGTGGTGCACAGAATGATTCCCAGAACTGACACAAGACAATGGAGTTGAACAGAACCATCTAGGCACAGATATCAGGAAATGGCATCAGCAACAACAACACATTTGTCCTCAGGTCATCCCATTTGTGGTAGCAGAACCCCCACAAATCACCTGAATGGGAAAGGTTATTCATGCCCTCAGACTTCACTAGCTCTGAACGAACCAAACTCGGCCTAGACACACTGGAAAAGGAAAAATTATATAATGCACCAAAAGTCTACCTGAAAATGTGAATTTCATTTTATATTTCAGATCTACAGAAATTAGGAATATCTTTGTGTCTGAAAGGTGAAATGAAAATATGTATTTCATATTCTATTTCAGACTCACTGAAAAAAGGACTTTTAATGCTCATGAAATGTGCTCTGAAAGGACTACTTTCAGCATGCCTTTCAGAAGCACTGAAAGACCTATTTTCAGAAACAAAGAAAGTCAGATAAAACAAAGACAATTATCTGAAAATAGAACTTTCAATACTCCTGAAAGGTGTGCTGAAATTTGAACTTTCAGTGCAACTTTCTTTGTTTCTGAAAATAGGCTTTTCAGCACTTCTGAAAGGTGTGCCCAAAGTGGTCCTTTCAGAACACATTTCATAAGCATTGAAAGTCCTTTTTTCAGTGAGTCTGAAATGGAATATGAAATACGTATTTTCATTTCACCTTTCAGACACAAAGATATTCCTAATTTCTGTAGATCTGAAATATAAAATGAAATTCGCATTTTCAGGTAGACTTTCAGTGCATTATATAATTTTTCCTTTTCCAGTGTGAGAGTCTTTAGGAGCAGAAGAACTCAAACTATAGCAATGTGAAGCCAATGATGCTTTACATAGCTTGTGTGAGCACATCCAACACAGTCAGGCACTCAAACAACACAAGAATGCTTGTAATAATGCTGTTCATGGCCAGGCAAAGAACACATAGGCTGTGCAAAAGATTAGGGATGTCCAAACCAAGATCCAGAATTATGTTAAAAAATATCGCCATGCTTGTACTGCAATGATTGCTCTTGGATGCAACCCAGAAGATCCTAAGTTTGGATTTCCAAAGCTAAAAGATGAGGACCTTTACACAAAGAATGTGAATGAACCCCACAATCTACAGTCACGGCAAAAATTGTTGCCCATACCATAATTGGAAATTTCGTGATGGCTTGCAATAAATGGGTGGTATGCCTGCTATTAACCAATCCCTGGCCAAAGGAGTCTTCCAATGTTACATATAATTCAAAATGTATATTACTTTGTCATAGACTTGGCCTTGGATGCATAATTACATGGGCCATCAGAGTGTCACCCAAATCACAGCAGAACAGTAATGTACATGACTGGATTACATGTATTTTGACTCAAATAGACCACATAGACCACCTTCTACCCCAAAACTATCTAATAGTGGGTCCACCATCCATTTATTTGCCAGCCATCGCAAAATTTCCAAATATGGTATGGGCAACAATTTTTGCCGTGACTGTAGGTGATGGGAGGAGGGTTGAAGGGTGGATCTAGCGAAAGGGCTATTATGGCAACATGACTGCTGAAGAAGAGGCAGACTATGTTTTGAATTGTGAGCAAATTTATCTTATAGATTGTTTCAAATCTGATTACTTTGTAGCAGCATGAGTTCAATGGCACTGAGCCTGTGCAGATATGGAGCGATGGCAAGAACAAGTTGAAATTATGGGACAAGAGTTCCGTTGTGCCATTCAAGGATTCAACAAAATGGGGGTTGTCTGGACCTCTCTGGCCAATGACCATGAAAAAGAGCCAGGAAAAAGGGCTTATGCATTAAAAGTGGCAAGCATGTATTGCCAGATGGAGAACAATGCACAGCAACAATTTGCCAGGGTGGGGGGGCACCTGGCCCAAGGATGGAGTCAGTCTTGCCCAATATATCAAATTGGAATGCCCAGATCTGAAAATTGATTGGGCAGCTGTTGTAGTAGAGGACAACTACATATGATAAACTTCTCTGATTTGAAGCATTATTGAAAGAAACTTGATACTGCTCATGGAGATCAGTGATTTGGCTCAACCAAGGTCAGTTGAATAACTTTGGTTCAAACTTGATATGCACTGGTTTTAACCTTCAAACTGGGTTAAACAACCCTTACCTCTACTCACAATGGTTTGAGCTGGCTTAAACCGATGGTTTGAACCAGTTCAAACCATCTTTACCTCTACTCATAATGATTGTGGTTTGAGCCGGTTTAAACCATCAATGGTTTGAACCGCTGGTTTGAACCGATGGTTTGAACCATCACTATCTCTACTGTATACTATGGTTCAAACTGGTTTAAACCACTGGTTCAAACCAATGGTTTAAACCATCTCTATATCCACTGTATACTATGGCTCAAACCAGTTTAAACTGATGGTTTAAACCATGCCTATCATTGGCAACGATGTGGTTTAAACCAAAACCAGCCTATGGTACACACGGCACGACAAATCGGGGCTCCAGCCCCCGCCTGTTTCAATACGGTGACTTCTTTCTAAGTAGCGCTGAAGTGCCATGCAATCACAGCCCCCGCGCCCACATCGCGCGCGAGCGCTATCCGGCCCACAGCACAAAAGATAAAAATGATACAAAAAGATTTATAAAGCGGAAGCCGAGAACAATAAAAACCAAAGAAACACTCCATCAGGAAAACTACACGTTCGTCTTGAAACAAGTACCTGCACTGATGCTAATGAAATAGCTTTTTAGGTACATACTCCTGGATGTGATCAAAATCTTGTGCTATGTCTTTATGTCTTTATCCAATGTGCCCTGTCTTTTGCGTCTTTAACGAGGCATTGAAGAATGCATTATGGAAGATGTCCAATGGAAAGATGAAGACCTGCTTCTCAAGGACAAAGACCAGCTTCTCAAGGACAAAGATCAGGAAAGATGCATTGCCGAAGACCAAAGATGCCTCGGAAAAGACGAAGACTGAGAAAGACACTTTCCAAAGACAGAAGACGCCAAAGACAACCTTGCTGTTTTACTGATGTCACCGTATAATAATCCTCCATAGAGGAGGGTGGGAGATTGACGCAGCGTAGTGCGAAATTGGGAAGAAAGAGGGTAAGGAGCGTCGCCCCTGTCTGGAATTAAGGAGGATCAGCGGGTTGCCACAAGTCAAAGAGGGACCTTGTACGTTGACACACCCACCGTCCGTTTCGTCAAAGTGTCCGGACTCCTGCACACCAGCCCTGCACTGTGCAAATAGAGCAAATAGACGAACCTGCTGGTGACTGCTCTGTGCTAGCTACACCAGCTCCTGGGACTTGCATGTGAATAGAGAATTTGCGATGGAGCCACCCGGCGCCACTGGGTGGCTCCTCAGGCATGCGGTACTGGGTGGCTACGTCACCTGGTGGCTGTTCGGGAGCCTGCACGTTATGGCGTGTATTGAGCGTGTAATACGTCGGTGTATACTACTGCTCTCCCTGCCTATGCAAAAGGCTATTCTCGAGCCCTGAACCTACGTCAGTGCCCTTATATTCCTTGTCCTCGCTTCCTTCTCTGTCTGTGTCCAAATTGTTGTTCTTGGAGTTCAGAGAAGAGCTCGGGGAAGTAGTTTACGGCACTTTGCGAATGTCTTGCGAATTGTTCATAGTGAAGCTTCTGGTCGAGACCTCGAAATTGAGAGTAGGACCTATGCCACGGCCACCCGCTCCGCCATTACCAGTTCTGGCAACTAGCCCTTGCCTGGGCAACCGTCGACCCATGACGTTCTGCAGACATTCAAGTCGGGAGGGAGCTGTGGAAAGGGGGAAGCAGGGAGCAACCTACATCTAGCGAGGCAGCACAAACTGTCACACGTCGACCACGGCGTGGGTGCCAACACTATTGATAGTAACTTGAAGCATTTAAAGCAGCGGCATCAGCGAGCGACAGAACAAAGGATTGTTCCATCCATCCAAAGAGGAGAGCGCTGAGGAATTTGAGGAGAAAAAAGCAAGACAAAACCAGGGCGAGACGTTAGCTCTTTCAGTGTTCTGAATATCTTTGAACATTACGAAAAATAGGAGTAGATGGGTTTTGGGAGAGGAGTGGAAACCGAAACCCCATACTCACGATATCAATGAAACTTTCCAGTCCACGAGAATCACGGGAGAGGAAAATTCAGCAGGAGAAATACGCCCAGTCTGCATACATAGCAAAAGCTCTCCTGCTGCGCCTTCCCGGATTTGCCGATAACCAAAACTGAAAGGGTCGCGGAAATTCTGACTTTCTGTACGACAAGGGGTGAAGGAGGTATTTTCATGAATCAACAAAGACGTATTGAAAGGGCCTCTTTCATACGCCGTTCGCGTCCCTTCTGCTCGTCGGGAACCGTACTCAGTAATCAAGCGAAGCGAAGAGATAGCTTAGCGAGCAAGCGATGCAGTGGGATCTCGCGGACCGCTCAAGAAACGAACGCGAATTTGGTGCTGAATCAACAAAATGCAATCATACACACGCGGGAGCATTCAACCGGCGCACTGCGCGGCATAAATATACACCCACCTTCTGTGTATTCCGGAGCCGCAACGTGCGAGCAGGCTAACGAGACGAAGGTGCCGACGTAAAAAGGTGATGTGTAAAATCGTGCGTTGAGCGGATGTGCCACCGAGCGTAGATCGACGATGTTGTGAAAAGGCGGAAGAAAGAAAGAATGAAAGAGCGGAGGACGATGAAGGCGAGGCGGCGAAGAAACGGAGAAAGGAAAGACAGGGAAGGCAAGGCAGAGGTGTCGACGGAGAGAGGTTAGACAGAGCACTAAAACCGCGTACCGGTAGGGCTTGCCGTCCGTGACCGTCGGCACGGTTCCACGGCACCCGTGGCACGGGTGCCGTGCCCGTCCCGTCGAGCATTTTCTGTAGTGAACGACGGCACGGTTACGGCACGGCTCACAGCCCGCACGGGCCGTGCAAACACGGCCGTTACGGCCGTTCCACGGGTGTCTCACTTTCAGGCACAATTACTGCACTTCAGCGATGATATTGTGTGTTAATTTACTTATTAATCCTCTTGTATGCAACCGAGGCTCGCTTGATCTCATAGTGCTATGTTTGGCGTGGTTCAAGTCATTGAACCAAGCGACGAGAACTTCCGAGAATGATGTCGGAGTTCGAATTTGAGCAAGCCCATTCGGTATCTTTGTTCCACCCAGCAGAAAGCTAGTTCTTCCGTGTCAAAAACTCAACGGCAGGCATTCGACAATTTCCCGAGTTTTTGGGTGCTCAAAAAAAAGCTCTCTTTGATTGTTTTGACCGCCCATAAAAAGTAACTTTTCATTATTTGGACTCATTAACCATACACAATCCATAGAACCCTTTCTTTTGACATGACTGAAGGTTTCAGCATCTCAAATCGTAGAATACAAAGGAATTCTCGTTCAAAACTTGTCCAAAACTCGAAATATACCCGTGGACATGGCCGTCACGGCCGTGCCGTTGACCGTCCCGTGCCGTTGAGGATTTTTTTGTGGGCTCGACGGCCGTATACCTCACGGCCCGTGCCGTGCTACACCCGTGGATTTGACGGCCGTTGCCGTCGCGGGCACGGGTGGCAGCCCTACGTACCGGTACGCGTACATCGACTCCATCGCAGTTAACTAGTGCGCCATCGAATCAGCGAGCAAACGCAGCGGCAAGCCGCATCGACGAGACAAGTCGAGACGAGGCCGCCGCTTAGTGAGATTGAGACCCAGAATGGAAGCAATGAAAAGAGCGAGCCGCTGGATTGAGAATCGGATATAAGCAATCCAAGAGAGCGTCCGCCGTGAACCGCGCCCGTGCATGATGGCAACGAGCAAAGCGCGCACTGGCGTGACATCCGACACCAGTGGATCTGTCACGAGAGGCACTCTTTCTCAACTCTTTCTTCATTCCCAAAGCGATGTCCTCGATCGAGCTGGCGTCGGGCATCGTGCGTACTGGTCGCAATGAACGACAGCGATCATTTTCTTTCGTCCCACTGCGACGTCCTCGACCGAGCTGGCGTCGGGCATCGTGCGTGCTGGTCGCGCCTGGGCACCCGTGAACGACTGCGATCATTCAAACCCCTTGTTGTGTTCTGTTCCTGGATCGCCGCTGGCACATAAGTCCTAGTCACTCCTGCAGCACTGTTCCGAACTCCCAACGCGACTCTACTCACTATAGTACTTCCAACGACCACATATGGTAGAGTTGCTCATATGGAATACCATCTGGAGAGGGTCTAAGGCTATTCCATATGACAGATATTCCACATGGAATCACCCTCTTTATAAAATTAAGCCTGTCTGTCCGTCCAAAGCCCTTAATCTCTGACAAATTCTCCGCTGATACTCCGCTCAGGCCATTAGTTGCCGTTCCGTCACCTAACGACCGACCATCATGGAATTAAACATGCCGTACCAGGCCGGTAAGCTGTATAGCGGCTGCTTTCGTCACCTTTCTAACAACCTTTGACAGACACCGCCTCGGCGCCAATGTCGGACGAAATGTGCACATAGTGTAATAAGTACTATTTTAGCCCCTGATGTGGAATCTTTGGTGATCTCGCGGGCAAATGGAGCTCTATTCTTTCAGTAAAGAATCTGGGACACGTATACATACCATATTCATTGACTGGCAAAATATGGGCCCAATAGAAGACCTACAACGGACAAAAGAAATGAAAAGGAAGATTTTGTGACATTCTGTGACACTGCCAAACTGCCCGCCTAAATCGATTCCACATGTATGGTTCCAACTTCGGGAGGTTCGTATCTTCCACATTTCAGATCTAAAAAAATGAAAAAATTATTTCAGGGAATAGAAAAGACCACAATGTACTCAAGAACCACTGCCGAGAGCAAGAGAACAACAATGTATAAAGTTATTGTGCGCGATCAATGGTGTGGAGGTAAAATAGTACTTTCGAAAGGGAGACTTTGAGAACTTTGAATTCAACTTCTTCGCCTTAATTGCCAACACCGCACGGTCTAGGAGAGTTGTGTACATTCTCTGGCACAGGAATCCCCGTGCGTCCAGCCATGCACCCCTTACACAGGGCACATAACACAAAAACCCATGAAGGAATACTTGAAAAATAGCCGAGAATTAGTCTAAATAATTTAGCCATATTTTACTATAGAATACCTAAATAAATTTTGAACTTTTTTCCACATATAGAATGGTGGAAGACTTGAGGGATGTCTTTCATAGTTTCCATGTATCTTCAGCATCTTTTTCATAATGTTTTCAGCCTAATCTTTAGGTCTTGTGTAGGCCAATACCATAAGAATGTTTGAAATGATTCTCGTGTATTTTATCATGGGAGACTGGAATGATTTTCTCGACATCTTTCATATATCTTTAGGGTATTCTTCAACATGATTTCCTGCTATATCACCATGAAAGATGCTGAGATGTCTTTGATGCATTCTCTGTATTTTCAAGATATTTTACGCAGTTTTTTTTGAGTTTCCTGACATGAGATATTTGGAAGGTGTTTTGAATGTCTTTTCCCTGAATCTGCAGAACAATACTAGGGGATGAGTGTGAAATGTCACAAAATGTTTTCTAGGTCTGTTCAGAGTGTACTTTAGCGGGATTTTCACAGATTTGCAGTGCTTCCCTCTTCCTGGAACTTGTTCCAGAGGTCTAGGGCCGTCGAATATGGGAAGCTGTGTTCTCGTGCGGCACGGCTGATATTATTATGGGTTTGTATGGCCCCAATGAGACGATTTTTCTTGGGTGAGTCGTGTTGTCGACGGGTAGTTTTCAGGGGCATTTGGTGGTAAGAGATGAGTGGAGTAGAGATAGGGGCTATGATGTAATACAACCATTACCGGTTACTTTTGATGATGACGAGTATGTCATTCAAAACAGAAGACTGAGTGGTTACGTGGAAGAAATTTGAAACACTTACTGCATAAAGTAGGGAGCAAAAAAGCAGGAGAATGTTTTATATAAAAAAGGTCCACCAAGTTCAATGAATCCACTGATTTCAAATTGGTCTGATTGAGTTTGATGAGTCCACCAACTTCATTGGGTTCATCAAGTTCAAATTGCTGTGCCCATTCAATGGGTCCACCAAGTTCAATAAGTTCACCAAGTTCAAATCAGTCCACTCATTCAATGAGTCCACTGAGTTTGATGAGTCCACTGATTTCAATTGATCCACCAATTTCAAATTGCTCCACCCATGCAATAGGTCCATGAGTTCAATGGGTCCACTGAGTTCAATGAGTCAACTGATTTCAGATTGGTTTGACCGAGCTTGACAAGTCCACCGATTTCAAATTGAGCCACATATTCTGTCATGTCCTGTCCAATCTCGCAGGACTCCAGACCAACTTGGCAATATATCTCTCCCCATCTCCCTGGCAGAATCCCACCGGAAACTTGAAATCCAATTACCAACGCTATTATTGGTCCTTATTGTCTAACTTGATTCTTGGTCATGAGATCGGTGTCGGTTGAAGTCTAAATTGTTTGAATTACTTCTTCATCTCTGTATATTCACAATTCGCTGTTTTTATTGTTTTTCATTGGACAATCTTTGGAACTCCTGGAATATATAATCCTCTCATGTACTCTAGATACTCAGTTTAAATATCAACTCAGTTGGACCCTATCTCTGTCTGTTCAACCATCTCCCTCTAGTCTGTTATTTTTCTCGGAAATTGAGCTCTGGGCGTAGCAAAGGGCACAGCGCACGAGCTGAAGCCAAGCCTGTTCAAGTAGAGCTGGACTCCTGCAGACTCTACTGGAACTCCTTTTGTAGTCCATCCAGCTTATTTGGGATCTGGTACTTGACACATTCATTGAGTTCACAAAGCTCAAATCAGTTTATCCATTCAATGAGTTCACCAAGGTCAAATCTGTCTGCTCATTCAATGAGTCCACCGAGTTCAAATTGGGCCACTCATTCAATGGGTTCACCCAGTACAATGAATCCACCAATTTCAAATCAGTCTGCTCATTGAATGAGTCCATCAAGTTCAAATCAATCCACTCATTCAATGGGTCCACTGAGTTCAGTGAGTCCACTGATTTCAAATTGCCCCACCCATTCAATGGGCCCACCAGGTTCAATAGGCCCACCAAGTTCAATAAATCCACTGATTTCAAATTGGTCTGACCAGGATTGATGAGTCTGCCAATTTCAATGGGTTTCCCAAGTTCAAATTGTTCTGCCCATTCAATGGGTCCACCAAGTTCAATGAGTCCACTGGGTTCAAATCTGTCTGCTCGTTCAACAAGTCCACTGAGTTCAAATTGGTCTGCTCATTCAACAAGTCCACTGAGTTCAAATTGGTCTGCTCATTCAACAAATCCACCAAGTTCAATGAGTCCACTAATTTCAATGGGTCTGCCAATTTCAAGTTACTCCACCCATTCAATGGGTCCACTGAGTTCAATGAGTCCACCAGGTTCAAATTGCTCCACCTATTCAATGGGTCCACCAAGTTCAAATTGCTCTGCTTATTCAAAGCAGGTGAATGTTTTATATAAAATTCAAACTAAAATGCGAGTGCTGGTCCACAAAAAACTGGAAAATGCATGGAAAAGATTTTCAATGGGACTTGGGTATTGTTTATTATCAAATGAAGCAGATTACTAAAGAACAATTTTGAATGAGGAATGAATATTGTTCAGGGTAAGGCAACAGAAGGTATATAGAAAGTGTTTTGAAATAACATATCAATTCACCCATATCAGGTATACTATCACTTTACTGAAGTTGCAGTGAACCCACCAAGTATGTTCTCCATCCTTTGGATATTTTCCCCTTTGACAGGGGTTTGTGCTGCACCCCAGTCTCAGTCAGGCACATCTAAACATTGTTGTCACTACAAATGAACTGCTCTGTGTGGCTACTCAATATTGTGGATTAGGACAACCCATCAAACGCTTTTGTCAAATGCAACTACAAATCTTGACTAACTCTACTTTGTTTACCTGCTTGCTGCTCAATGTCAAATCATGTGCAATTCAACAAGTATGGGTCCACCGAGTTCAATGGGTCCACCAAGTTCAATGAGCCCACCAATTTCAAATTGGTCTGCTTATCCAATGAGTGCACTGAGTTCAAATCAGTCCACTCATTCAATGCATCCACCAATTTCAATGGGTCCACTAAGTTCAAATTGCTCCACCCATTCAATGAGTCTACTGAGTTCAAATCATTCCACTTATTCAACAATTCAATGAGTGGACTGGTTTGAAATCAGTGGACTCATTGGAAAATTGTCTCTGTCCAAAATCATGCTGAGAGCATGGCACTGGAATTTCTGATTTGAAATCAGTGGAGTCATTGAACTCAGTAGACCTATTGAATGGGCAGAGAAATTTGGAATTGGTGGACCCATTGAAATCAGTGGACTTGTTGAATGAGTGAACCAATTTGAACTCGGTGGACTCATTGAATGAGTGGACCAATTGGAAGTCCATGTCTGGCACCCTAGATCAGGTCTTGAGAGCTACAACAGCCTTATCTTAACAAGATCAAAAAATCTAATCTTTCCCTGATTCCAAGAGATCCCAAGGTCTGATAATGGTTCTGGATGGTGTCCCAGTATATTCTAGACCATAATAATCCTTCTAGAGCAAATTCACTTCACCTCCCCCTCACAGGCTTAAGAGTTACACTGATCAAATCTGAAAAGTGTTTTGATGATATTTCATCTTGCCCAAGGTCACAGGAGTGCAGCCCAGTGTATGGAAACAATATTTCAGCCTATCCAAAGCATCTGAGAACAAGAATTCGCCCAATATACCAATTTAAACATGAGTTTTGTTGAGTGACATTTTTCGCTTGTTTGCTGAATAGGAGGCCAACCAGACCAGTGAGGGTAAAATGGAGGTCAGAAATGAAAAGAGGCAATGAAATACTACAAGATACAGCTTTGGTTGAAGTGATTTGGCCAAGATTCTTTTTGATCCAATGGCTGGTTGGCCTGCAAAATGCAAAACAAACAGTACTTTTAAACCACCCTAGTGGTTTATTGACTTCAATAGTGATTTTCAAAGCTAATAGACAACCTTCACTGACTTGAAGTCAATACATTACTGAATGAAATTAATACATTACTGACTTGAAGTCAATACATTACTGACTGAAGTCAATACATTACCACCTGGAAGTCAATAAACTACTGAGTGAATTCAATGAAATCAATATACTACTGAATTGAAGTCAATAGATTTACTGACTCAAATTCAATAGATTTACTGACTCAAAGTCAATACAATACTAAATTGAAGTCAGTAAAGTCAATGGAGTCAATAAATCTACTCACTTGACATCAATAGACTGTTGAATTGAAGTCAATAAAGTCAATGGATTTACTGACTTGAAGTCAATATAGTACTAAATTGGTGTCAAAGAAGTCAATGAATTCGTTGAGTTGGAGCCAATAGAGTGAATAGATCTACTGACTTGATGTCAATAGGCTGCTGAATTGGAGTCAATAAAGTCAATAGATTTACTGACTTCAAGTCAGCAGTCTACTGACTTGTAGTTAATAGACTGTTGAATTGGAGTCAATGAAGTTATTAACTGACTTCAAGTCAGTGTATTGAAGTTAGTAGATGGCTAACTAGAAGTCAATAGATTACCTTTACTCACATGAAGTAAATAATGTATTGCTGGTTTCGCTGACTTGTATTGTAGTCAAGAATTTTGTTACAGGTATCAAGGGCCATCAGTGAAGACACTAGATCAGATCAACCTGGAGTCAGTAGTCTCCTTATCAATTGTCAGTTGAATTGACCAAGTAAGCTTTTGTATTAGTCAGATTAATTGACTTCTAATAAGGTGAGGTTTCTTTACTGATATTAGATCATATTGACACTTGTGATTAGTCAGATAAGGGCCTACATACTATACTAAGTAAGTAGTCAGTGATATAAGGTCAGCTGGTCTGATAATAGCCTCTATAATACACTTGGACAGCTGGAAAGACTCACGTTCGCTCGAGTATTTTGTGTTTTGTGACACAACGAAGCATCCGATAAGAAAAATTCTTGTGCAGTTAGATTTGTATTGAAGAGAGCTACAACTTTGATTTTGGTCTATTTTTAGAACACTTGCCTTTTTTGGTAATAAAAGCTCGCATTTGGGCAAGTATTTGGCATTTTGTAGCTGAATGAAGCCTCTGATAACAAAACCATTTGTACAGTCACACTCACCTGTTGAAAGAACTGAAGGTGTGAAAGAATTAAGTTCAATAATGAGTACAGTACAATTCCAAGTATTTATACTATTCAGAATATGTTCTAGATACTTCTGTCCGAAGCTGAGTAAGTGAATGAGTCAGAATATGAGTCAAAGGAATATTCTACAAAGTTCGAGTGGAGTTCGAACATTAGCGATCAATTAGTGATCGCTTAAGGCATCTCGGTGATGACCGAGGTTTGCCGAATCTCAACACTCCCCCTCAAACTCGTGTCATCCCGAGTTTGCAGACTTGTTCCTCATGCTGAAGACGAGGCAACGGCTTCGTGAATATGTCTGCCAAGTTGTCTTCAGATGCGCAGTGGTGAACTGTCACTTCGTGAGAAGCTACGGTGTCACGAATGAAGTGATGACGGATATCAATGTGTTTGGATCGCGCATGATACCCGGCATTGAATGTGAAGTCGATGGCACCGCGGTTGTCAACAAAAATGGGAGTTGGTGAGGAAGGGGGAAGGTCTAGCTCAGTGAACAGTGAGCGAAGCCAAAGATTCTCGCGGGCTGCGTGCGAGAGTGCAATATATTCGGCTTCCATGGTTGACAGAGCAACTGTGGCCTGTTTCTTGGAAGACCAAGTTGTAGCTCCCCCTGCAAGCATGGAGACGTATCCAGAGATAGATTTTCTGTCATCCAGCGAGTTGGCCCAATCCGCATCATTGAACACAGATAGGTCGGAGAAGTCCGCATGCATTCCCACGGTTGTATTGGTTGCCGCAGAATAGGTGATTCCGAGGTTGATAGTGCCTCGAAGATAGCGATAGACACGTTTGACAGCTGTGAGATGCGATGGACCAGGATTGGTGGTGAATTGGGAAAGGTTTTGCACAGGAAAAGCAATGTCAGGTCGTGTGATCATGGCGGCATACATCAATTCGCCAACCATAGACTGGTACACATGCTGAATCTTGGGATATGATTCATTTGCAGGAAGTTTCTGGAGCTTCACATTTGGATCCATAGGTGATGCAACAGGGTTGCAGTTGGCCATGCCGTGCTGTTCAAGAATTTTTTGGATGTAGTTTGTTTGAGTGATGGTGATGGTTCCCTGTGCTCGATCACGATGGATTTCCATACCCAGCAGCTGTTTGGCATCTCCGAGACGGGTGATTTGGAATGCTTTCTCAAGCTCATCCTCGACACGTGTGACAAGCGCAGGAGAAGATGCGTAAATGGACATATCATCGACGTAAACGGCAATGATGGTGATGCCGTCTGTCTCTCGTCGAATGTAGACACAACGGTCAGATAGAAGTCGAGTGAAGCCAAGTTTATGGAATTGAGCATCTAGAGTCTCGTTCCAAATGCGTCCAGCTTGTTTGAGGCCATAAAGAGATTTGTGGAGACGAAGAACTCGAGCTGTGCCATCTGAAAAACCTTCAGGTTGTTTCATGTAAATTTCGTCCTGGAGCTCTCCATTAAAGTATGCTCCCTTAACATCGACTGTGCGCATTTCCAGGTCATAACGTGCTGCGAGTGCGAGTAGAAGTCGATTGGTTTCGGCACGAACAACAGGTGATGAAATCTGGTCAGGATTATAATCTGTTCCGGGAATCTCGGTGTTTCCCATGATGACCAGGCGTGCCTTTCGGCGTGTGATGGCACCGGTCTCGTCGACCTTGTTCCTGTACACCCACTTGCACCCAAGTGCTTTCCGTCCTGGTGGCAAATCTACCAGACTATATGTGCCCAATGCCTCAAGTTGGCAAATTTCCTCCTGCATGGCATTATGCCATTCTTCAGCTCGCAGATGCTCCATGGCTTGTTTGTATGAACTTGGTTCTGCTTCGACAGCAATATTGGCCACGTCTTCAGTGGGAACACGATGTCTCCAAGCATCTGGCCTGGCAGGAGATTGATTGACAGGATTACGAAGTTCACGGAAGTAAGTGTCGGCATTGTAGACTTTTGGACCTTGTGCGGCTTTCCTTGGCTCGCGCGGCTCTCGGGGAAGTGGAGCGGTTGTCTTCCGCGGCTGTGGGGTTCGCAAGGGATCGGGGGTAGACTCTGTGGCTGGTTCTGGCGCCGATTTTTCGGTCTGGGGAAGTGCTGGTTCAGGGGTAGGTTGGGATGCAGACTGAGTCGAGTTAGGCTCGCTATTGGCCTCTCTCTCCCCCTCGAGCCGAATCGGGTCAGTCGGGATGGCTGGTTGTGATGTATAGTCGCCATTCGATGTCTGGAACACGACATTTCGAGAGGTAAGGATTTTTCGTGACTTTGGGACATGATAGCGCCATGCACGTGAGTCCTCAGAAAGTCCAACAAATTGGTAAGGCTTTGATTTCGGTGCGAGTTTGGACTCGAGCTGACCCTGGTTTAACACCCAGCAGGTCGTTCCGAATTCTTGGAGGCTTGAAACGTCAGGTTTGGTACCCCAGAATGCCTCATAAGGCGTGATATCTGCTGTGAGAGCTGTGGTAGGTGACCGATTAATGATGTATGCGGCATAAGTGACTGCCTCGGGCGAGAGAAAAATGGGGAAGATCATAGGCTGCAATCATTGCGCGTGCGCGCGTTCCGCAATTGTGCGATTGAGGCGTTCAGATACACCATTTTGGGAAGGTGAGTAAGGTGCTGTTTCCTCGACTCGAATACCCTTTGCTGCTAATTTTTCCCGTAGGGATTTCGATGCATACTCGCCTCCGCCATCGAAACGAAAGGCTTTGCACCGTTTTCCACGCTGCGTGAGTATAAATTCGATGTAGTTTTCGATGTGTTGATCAGCTTCTGATTTCTTCCTCATCAGTGCGATTTTCTTGTGCCTGGTTGCACCATCTGTAAAGGTGATCATGTAGCGCTCACCGCGTATTCCAGCAGTGCGTGTGGGACCCCAAACATCAGTGTAGGTCATTTCTCCGATATCTGTGTATTCCCGCTGTGACTGTTTGGGAAATGGCTCGACATGCTGCTTGGCTTCGATGCAGGTGGTACACTGCTCCATTTCAGGCGATGAAGGTGCGATTTTCATGCCGTTAACCATTCCCTTGGCTGCTAATTGTTTTACAGCATCTGGGCTGAGATGCCCGAAAATACGGTGCCAAGATTGGAGTGTGCGTGTGGGTGTAGCTGCAAAAGCAAGGGAAGGTTCAGAGGAGGTAGAAGTAGCGGATGAGACGTTCCCGAGTGCATAAACATCGCCAATGTTTCTGCAGTGTGCCAATTTAACTCCCCCTTTGGAGGTAATCTCAACATCAAGGGAATTAGATGGGAAAGTGAGTTTGTAGCCAGCGCGATGGAGTTTTCCGAGTGAAATGAGGTTGTAAGGGGATGAGGGGAGGTAGAGTACGCGTTGCAGTGTGACAGTGGTGAGTCTCGACCCTATCCTGAATTGCAGGCGAACTGACCCTTGCCCTTCTGCAGGCTTGGAGCCAATTCCGACAATGTGGTGGTTATCCAACGAGGTGTATGAGGAAAAATAAGATTTATTGTTGGTTATGTGAACACTGGCTGCGCTGTCTAAGAGCCATGAGTCTCGGGTGAGTCCGCGATGTTCATCGGCCATGAAAACAACATCCGAGTTGTGCTTCTCCTCTGCCAGATTGGCTTTGGAGGTACTGCTGTTACCCCGCTTTTTGAAGCGTGAAGAGCGGTCGTAATTCTGCTGTTTCTCTTGTTCTGTATAGCTTTTCCCATTCTGCTTGTCGCGGCACTCGTTGACACGATGGCCGGGCCGACCGCAGTGGAAACATGCATCACGTCGATTGTTGCTATTATTGAAATGTTTACCCTTGCCTCCGAAGGCCGGTAAAGCCATGTCGTCAGCGTCAGGCTTGGCGTGGGGACGTCCTGCTTGTTGGAGAATGCGGGCGATGATGTCCTCCGAGTTGCGAACACTGTTTAGATCAATGCCGCCAACCCAGTTGTCCCACGAGTCAGGAAGCGAGGTGAGGATTGTGATGGCAAATTCAACATCATCAATGAGACTGCCATATCCCTCCAATGTGCCCCGTATTTCTGTGAGTGTCCGAATGTGCTCCTCGATGTTCTCTCCCTCGGCACAAGTTGCACGGAAGAGTTTTCGGCGAAGCCGAATGATGGAGATAGCACCTTTGGGTTGATAAACCCGTTCCAATTTTTCCCATGCCTCGGCTGCTGTTTTGGCATTTTGAATGTACGCCATTGGTCCTTCCCCCACCCGCAAACGGATGGAAGACAACGCCTTGCGTTGTGCCTTCTTCCACGACTCCAACACTGCAATCTGCTGCACGGATGGATTCTCCGAGTCGACGCAGGTGCAGTTTTGCTGTCGCCGATGACATACTTGTCATTGTCTTGATCTGTCAAGATGTCTAACATCTTGGTGGCCCATGCGGAATAGCCCTGGGCACCCTCGAGTTGCTTAATGCGGTATGCACTGTTGCTGTCCGCCATTTGTGAGAATAGATGTGGAGGTCGAGTGGAAGTGGTTTAGGAAGTGAGAGCGCGAGAGGAAAAAGAGATCAAAGATGTGTGATTCAGTTCAGGCGGGCAGGGCCCATAACCTGTTGAAAGAACTGAAGGTGTGAAAGAATTAAGTTCAATAATGAGTACAGTACAATTCCAAGTATTTATACTATTCAGAATATGTTCTAGATACTTCTGTCCGAAGCTGAGTAAGTGAATGAGTCAGAATATGAGTCAAAGGAATATTCTACAAAGTTCGAGTAGAGTTCGAACATTAGCGATCAATTAGTGATCGCTTAAGGCATCTCGGTGATGACCGAGGTTTGCCGAATCTCAACATCACCTAGATGTGCTCTACAACTTTGGTTTTTTGATCTATTTTTAGCCATATTTCGTTTTTTGGCAGGCCTTGGTGTGGCAGAGCACCACCAAGTCCCAAAATTATTGAAAGTTATCCAAATGAGCCTGGGACTTGGTCTTACAGCCCTCAGACCTCAGAATTGAAAGTTATTGAAAAGTTATTGATATAATTATTGCAGTGAGCGCTGAATTGCCAGGACTGCCTATAACTATTGCTGTGGATCAACTCCGATAACCACAATAATTAGTGGGAATTTCTGGGCTTTATAAGTGTGAATGAGTGAACCAATCTGAACTCACTGGACTCATTGAATGGGTGGAGCAATTTGAACTCGGTGGACCCATTGAAATTGGTGCACTTATTGAATGAGCAAACTGACTTGAACTTGGCAGACTCAGTGGACTTGTTGAATGAGCAGGCCCATCCGAACTTGGTAGACTTGTTGAATAGGTGGAATAATTTGAACTTGGTGGACCCATCTCACTCAAACCAATCTGAAATCAGTGGACTCATTGAACTCAGTGGACCCATTGAATGAGCAGATCAATTTGAACTTGATGGACTTGTTGAATGAGCTGACCAGTTTGAACTCAGTGGACTCATTGAATGACCACACTGATTTGCAATCAGTTGACTGGTGGACCCATTAGAGGGTTTCACGAGGTTTTTCTTGAGGCTTTTTTTCAGACCTTTTTTTCGAACCTTTTTTCGAAGTTGAATCTGATTGGCCAAAAGTATGCAAGATTCTTTTGTTGCAGTCCAACAGTGACTGACGTTGCACTCATTCGTCAAAATGTTACTGTATTGAGTCCCCATTAACATGAGCGACACAAACAGACTTTTTGTGAAAAGTGTTTTTGACCGTTTAGGCCATGGTTCCTGAGCTGTGGGTCACAGAACCGACTTCTGAAGTGAAGTCCTCCTCGAGCTGACATATGCGAACCTCGAGGGTAATGTGCAGTGAGTGTCAACTCAGAAAGTCAAGGGAGCACAACCAATGCAACCAAGACAAATTGCTGAAGCAAAGATGACTCCAATCAATGTTCCAGCTTCAAATGCGACTTATTCAAGCGAATCCCCTCGCAGTGGGCTCCAGATGATGCACTCGACTTGGAGGCAGGCCTGGAAAATGAGCTGGTTGCTCTGGGATGGAAGACCAAGTGTGACACACTCAGAAATCCAACCAACTACAACACAACACTCAAACCAACACCCAAATCGCACACTTGAGTTTGGGGATTCCAACCCAGTATAGGCTGTGGCAACCTAAACAAGTCTGCACTTATCAAATCGAAGCAGAAACAAGAGATCAGTCAATGCGAGACTTTCGCGAAAGCTGTCTATTGGTTTCCCAAGCACTCAGCCAAGTCCAGGGACTCGTTGGAATGCAAAAATATAACAGTTTTTGTCGCTGTGAAGCGACGGCGAGAGTAAAGAGTCAAAATTGAACTTGGTGCACAAGTTCACACAATTGTTTTGATTCAGGCAGTTCAAATCCAGGTAACAAATGAGGTCCGACCTCTGTATATCCACGCATACATATAAGAAAAACGAGGTCCATGGCATAAAAGGCCCTGACCCCTTTTATGCCCAAATTCGAAAAAAAGGAAGTTTTTTTTCGAGATTTTTTTTCGATTCACCTTCGAAAAAAGGTTTGGAAAAAAGTTCTGAAAAAAAAGACTCATCAAACTCAGTGGACTCATTGAATGAGTGGACTGATTTGAACTTGGTGAACTTATTGAACTTGGTGGACCCATTGAATGGGCACAGCAATTTGAACTTGATGAACCCAATGAAGTTGGTGGACTCATCAAACTCAATCAGACCAATTTGAAATCAGTGGATTCATTGAACTTGGTGGACCTTTTTTATATAAAACATTCTCCTGCTTTTTTGCTCCCTACTTTATGCAGTAAGTGTTTCAAATTTCTTCCACGTAACCACTCAGTCTTCTGTTTTGAATGACATACTCGTCATCATCAAAAGTAACCGGTAATGGTTGTATTACATCATAGCCCCTATCTCTACTCCACTCATCTCTTACCACCAAATGCCCCTGAAAACTACCCATCGACAACACGACTCACCCAAGAAAAATCGTCTCATTGGGGCCATACAAACCCATAATAATATCAGCCGTGCCGCACGAGAACACAGCTTCCCATATTCGACGGCCTAGACCTCTGGAACAAGTTCCAGGAAGAGGGAAGCACTGCAAATCTGTGAAAATCCCGCTAAAGTACACTCTGAACAGACCTAGAAAACATTTTGTGACATTTCACACTCATCCCCTAGTATTGTTCTGCAGATTCAGGGAAAAGACATTCAAAACACCTTCCAAATATCTCATGTCAGGAAACTCAAAAAAAACTGCGTAAAATATCTTGAAAATACAGAGAATGCATCAAAGACATCTCAGCATCTTTCATGGTGATATAGCAGGAAATCATGTTGAAGAATACCCTAAAGATATATGAAAGATGTCGAGAAAATCATTCCAGTCTCCCATGATAAAATACACGAGAATCATTTCAAACATTCTTATGGTATTGGCCTACACAAGACCTAAAGATTAGGCTGAAAACATTATGAAAAAGATGCTGAAGATACATGGAAACTATGAAAGACATCCCTCAAGTCTTCCACCATTCTATATGTGGAAAAAAGTTCAAAATTTATTTAGGTGTTCTATAGTAAAATATGGCTAAATTATTTAGACTAATTCTCGGCTATTTTTCAAGTATTCCTTCATGGGTTTTTGTGTTATGCGCCCTGTGTTAACATTCAATATCCACCCACACCTAGTCTTCTCCCGCTTTGGATCTCCACTCGGTCCGTACGTCGCAGCACCCTCCCGCGATGGTAAGATCCATTCTCACCTGCGCCTCGCCTGCTCCTCGATCTTTCAGACTTCACTCCGCTGCGACTCCTCTACTGCCGCACGCACCTCACACCTCACCTTCTTCCCACCTCCCACCACTGAACACACCGCGCACATATACAACGCGTCCAACACCGCAAGCTTGTCAGTGTTCATTGACACCCTCCGCCTCCACACTTCCCCCGACCTCTTTCCCTGCTCCATTCTTGCAGCTTGGAAAACACCACTTGGAATTCTCACCCGCACGCAAAAATCGGAAAACGTGTCAAATTCGTTTCTCGCTCAATTCAAAACATGGTTCAGAACACATCAAATTCCCCGCCAACAGGAATACTCTTGACTACGAAATCGGCGTCAAGGCAAACGCCACCTCAACACGCTCTCACCAAATCCCAAGCTGTCTGCAATTCCTCGTTGGCTTAAAACGAACTCCTCGTAATCCTCTTTGATCCCGAGTTGTATCCCCGAGTCGCGCGAACTCGTCCTTAACTCCAATCCCCCCTCAAGAAAGCGAATTGCGTCTCGGAGCTTGTCAAAATCGCACTCAAACCTTCCTCGACTCAAACCACGGCTCAACCGCCGCCGCCTCCAAATCGTTGCCGGCTTTCAACTACACCGCACTTCGCCGCTGTCAAGCAGCCTCAAAGACCTCCGCAAGTCGACTCAGACCGGAAATCCAACTCGAGTAATCCTCGTTGCCTCAACACGCATCTCAAACCGACCTAAAGCATTGAAGAAAATATTCTGACCTCTGATTCAAAATATCCTAAATTGCCAGACTGGTAGATAGCACGTCTGACCATCCCTAAAACATGTTCTGGGTGAATACACCTCGCAGCACGCTTTCTTTCGAGCTTGTTGCAGAATTCGCCAAATTTGGCAAGAGCTTTTATCACCGTATCGCATGTCCTCTTTGCTTTCTGCACTTGCACACTATTGTCTACGCCATATAATGTACTAAAATAAGCAGTAAAGCCATAAAATCACTGCACACACCTCAATTCTGACACAAAATCTCGACCTATCGCGTACTGTCGCGCAGTGCGTCACACGCCCAATCCAGCACAAAATCGAAGGTGATTTTTCTTGATGACAGAACACATTAGAGCAAATATTTTTGCTGGGAGACCTGTTGTGATTAGCCCTCCGCATGGATCGAGCCCATAAAATCCAAGGAAACAAACGAAAGCTGCATCTGTCTGACCGAAATTGATGGGAAAGTTTGGCAACAAGGGTCTCGATGTAATAGGTAGATTTCTGCGATAGTATCGAATGAACAGATTACCAGCTTACACCAAGTGAATTGGATCAGAAATGAGAGAGCAATTCCGCTCCGAACACACCCCTTGTTTTTTGGTGTTTGTAGCAAGCCTCTCTCCGAGAATCACCGGCTCGCCGGTGCGGAGAGGAGCTTATTCCGAACCCAGTTTCGGAGGTGGTGGTTGGGAGCAAGTGCCATCGTTCTCTCGTCTTCGAATACTTAATTCACTAGCATCTAGTTTAGTACCAAAGCCTCGCCTGCTGAATGCAGCTCATTTCAAGTTCATTGAAGCTTTCTTTGGCGTTCCGAAATCCCTGCTTTCGATTTTCGCAACAAAGCCGCGCTCCTCGGTTCACTCACTTCCATTCTCTGCTCTTCCTCAGCCAATCTTGCGTTCTCGCTATTTCATTTCAGTGGAACACGAAATGTTCGACTAATCAATGCTTGCCAAGTTCCATCTTCCTCCATGTACGTTCGACATTCAGCTTCTACAAGTGCGCTCAGGAAAAGCAGAGGGGCAAATCAAGACACAGAAACACAAAGGCAAATCAGGAAACCAAAACCCAAAGCTGCCCCTGCTCCTGAATCGTGGGACTCTTCCCTCGCCTTTTTAGGTTTCGGAGCTCAGTCATGAAGTCTAGTACGTGTCCCATATCCACTTCCTCGGATTCTCTCTCAATCCTATCAAATTCCGCTACAGCTACACAGTGTGCTCCTTTCCTCGACCAAGTGCCACCTCACATGCGAATTCGGTTCCGCCGCAAAATCCGGGACCCAGCTATCATACCACCAACCCGATTTCTCCGGCTTTCGTGTCTGTTCATTGAACTGATTCACAGCTTCGCTTGTCGCGGTCATGTATTCTCCGGACATTCGTGATTAATCCATCTCTGCAGTGCCGACGCCGGTGCTGCTTCTTGTTTTATTTCTCACTCCGTCTCAGGCGGCTCTCTCCATCCGGAAGCTCACCGAGTTCAGACGCGGCGATATGTCTCTCATAATTTCAATGTCACACTGTCCTGGGACATTGCTGTCAACATTCTTCCGTCAAGTATCGATCAATCCGACCACTTTTACTGTTCTGGGCTGAGCTCGCACCCATTGCGGGTGCTCCTGCCTACGGTTTGCCCCGCTTCAAAGTCAGGCCTCCGCTGTGTTCCGGCTGTGTGTTGGTTTTTTTACTCAGATTGTGGCTCCTAGTTTGTCTCGTCGACGGTGCGGGCAATATTTACATGGAGCTCAGCGTCGTCCCTGCCGCACTAATTATCGCGCTTGCGAGTCATTGAGTTCTTTAAATGTTTTCGGATATGAATACCTAGGCCCACATGCATTCATCGTCGTCTAGTTCTGATACCCAGCTGTAGTCCGGAGACGAGTGAAAGCTAGTTATCTTGAGGCGTGGCCCGCCGCGCCTCCTTCCACATCTGCTCCCATTGGGCGGCGACAGGGAGCATCTCCTGCCTCCAGAATTCGACGAGTTCCAGTGTCGGATCGTCGAAGGACTGCTTATGGTGAGGCTGTGTTAGATCTCTTTTGAAAACACTGGGGGCCTTACTTCGAGCCAATGAAAAATGTCTGCGACAGACAATCGCAGTCTCGAAAGTCCTGACTTCATCACGCGACGTGGAATGCATTGAAATTCGTGATACAATATATCGCAGGGTGGACAATGTCTGAGCACGCTCGCGAGGTCATACCTGCTCTAATGGTCAACGAAATTGCCTATTTTGAATCAAGCACCAACCACTCTAGCCACACATCAAGACCGTCGAGTCCATCATGATCAACGAAATTTTTGATCAGTCTGCGAACACATTTCAACGCTATGTCCCGATATGTCCACGGCCGAGTTTCAGGTGGAACTAATGCCTGTAGGAGGTTGTCAAGCGACCCACAAATGGCTTGTTCGGCGCTGGCAATGCTCGGACGAACACTACAAATGATAATCCTGAGCTCAGCCCATGTAATGCCGAGTAGGGAACAGACACCGCGGAGCCCATAATGAAGGGACTTATGGCCACAAGAACTTGACAAAGTTCCGGACTAGGTGAGTGGATGTGTCTTTCTTCCCAAGTCTTCCGTTCCATTATATACATAGTCTTCCCAAAGTTCGATCGAATCCTGGGATACTGAAGGTATTTTCTCGATGGGTGTCAGAGAAGGAGTATTGTCAAAAGTGTCGAAACCAACTTTGAGCCAAGACAGCATAGCACCGAAATTGTCATAGTCCAGAGCGAAATGTAATTAGGCCCCATGCATGCAATAAGTGGGCCTAGTTCAACAGATCTAGATGGAGGCAACGAGGTGAGAAAAGGGATCAAGTGTGAACGTGGGCATCTTTCGGAACAGGTAAGACATGTGGTGTTTCGGACTACGTTGCACATACCGTGAATTCCCATCGGTGCAGCGGTCGGGGCGATATCCTTGGTTTGCAAGATGTCGCAGAAAAGACCGTGCCAGAACGAGCCGATGGTTCAAACTACCAACACAGAACTGGCGAGATCGACTGTGATTGTTGAGGAAATCCAGAAAAGACGCGTGGTGGGAGGATATGAACTTCCAACCTTCTTGCTCTGAGGGTATCTGGAGCACGGAATGCAGCCCACGGTGTAATAAACGTGCCTCTCCATCTGTAAGCTTGAAGAGCTGATCAATCTCAGCGACAATCAAGTCAAAGTTTGCGATGGCACACAAGATGGGAACGAGCTCTAGTTGTCTTGGAGCGGAGCCAAGGATCGTCATGTAAAGTTCGTCGAGAGAATCTAACGGTGATCCGAATCCCCCTTCGGTCTCGTCTTGGACAACTATCAGTCGCTGTGTTGGCCGATAGCTTTTGTCGTCAACAAATTTGATTATGGTAGCTGCGTAGATGAAATGACCAGAGGACTTCCGCACCAACCGCTCCAGTACGTCGGGCGAAGGCCACGGTGGTGGGATCTTGGACATGGTGCCGTGCTCGCGATGGATGCGCGAAAACTCGACGCCGAGGTATTTATGAACATCATCAAACGACTGCTCGACATTTAGCGAGCGACAGTTGCCAGCGTAGAACGGCAAGTCGAACATTTCACGGATATGTGATTCTGCGCGACTGGCAATGATGAAGCGAAGGGGAATGCGGTGAGTTAGGGACGAGTTGCCAATTGCGCGAAGTATCTCTGTTTGAACATCCTGCCCGTCGCACTCATCGAGGTCATCGATAAGAATTGCCACGGAATCGAGATCTACATGGGCAGAGCAAGGGTCCGAAATCAACCTCTTCATTTGCGTCTCTAGTGACCGGACGACGAGGGAGGGATCATCTTCTACGATTTGGGAAATCGAAGAACGCAGCAATGGAATGGCAAGAGCGAGTTGATAGGCGATGGTGGCAAATAGTGTCTTCCCGTCTCCCCGTGTAGGATGGCCGCGCTTGAAAAAGAACGATCCGCCAAGTACCCCATCATCCTGGAGCTGTCCTGCTAGAGTTTGCATGATCGCGGATTTCCCTGCGCCTACAGGGCCATACAGCCAAAGGACGGTGGTGTCTGGATCAGAGTCCATTACCTATTTGTGCAGGTCTCCAAGAATTTTCGTGCGCGTGTCGGGATGGCATCTGGGCTGTGGGCCCCCGTCGGCTGAGTCGTGAATTGCTGCCAGCGCTACCGCACGGTGCAGTATATCAATACCTGTATCAATTGTTCAGAACAAGATATTTGATGAGGGCCTGGGACGCGCCTCGATCGGCATGTTGATGAATATTCTGCTGTATGTACGGTCTTTCAACTGCAGCTGAGTGATTTCCCAGCGTCTCAGAGCCGTTTCTGCATGCGGCCACGTCAGACGATGGAAAGGATATGGGGAGGACATACCGATCCTCGATATGGAAGTTATTATTCAGGTTCAGGTTCCTAGTCTGGATGTCAAGACTGAGACTAGCACCCATCCCCTGACCTCCCACCCCGCCAGCACCGTTGCGACTCCCCCCTCCGGACCCACCTGTTCCTCCTGCGAACAAGACGCATTTAATATTGGTGATGAGTAGCTGACATTCAGACCTCGCACCGCCGAAGTAGTAATAGTTATTTCGTCCCTCGTGGCGTTCGTGCCTGGAAGCCATAGTGCGGACGTGGAATTGTGGGGGGCGAAAGTACGGGCCTCAAATGAGCTGGCGCTATGCGAGCGGCGAGACTGAGCAGCTGGCAACCCACGTGGATTCCAGACAACCCGCACTTTCGCACGTCGAAACGGATTTTTCCTGTCTCTGAATGGTATCAGTTACCTAAAACGAATCAATGAATAGGGCGGTGGCGTTGATCAACCGTCCGTCAGGCCGCTGGCGGAAAGGAACAATCTCGCACGGAAAACCGCTACATTTCGAGTGTTCGAAAAATAGTTCTGGGACATCAATACATAATCCAACAATTAGCCTTACATAAATTCGGCACAACGTGTGGGGGCGGGAGGCTGGGCCTCTCCCTCTTTGTTCCCCCTCCCGTATCTCTTTGTCGCGCGAGAATCGATAAAGAGTCTGTCAAGAGAGACTATCCCGTATCCACCTCGAATGCTCTCGCCGCCCTGTGCCTTGCGCTGTGCCGAGGCAGCCGATGCAGAGGCCTGTCCGAATGTGAATCTGTTCGTATTGTTTCCTTCATTCCCCTTTGTTGGTGTGGATACTCAATCCCCAAATCAGCACTGTCCTTGTGCCCTCTTGCTTTTGCACCAATGCCGACTTTCAGTCGAAGGCTTTCTCATGTATCCAAGGCGAATGCCAGGCCGCCGAACTCGATAGTGCTCATCAGGTTCTCAGTAGTGAATGCGGTACCGGTACGTGCCTTCGGACCTCCCTTGATTCGATTCGTTCTCTCCACTTGTCCAGCCTACCTAGATTTCGGTCTTTTTCGCGATTTCAGCGCCCGAATGTCGTGCGAATATTTTCCGAGCGCCAGTTACTTTGCTCTTCTCGCGGGTTTTCTTGTGCGGTGTCTTTGCGTGTGGCTTGTCTCATTTCTCCGATTTCACTGCAGCCTCTCCGATAGCCTCACCGACGGCGACGACTCCGTCTCTCCCCTCTAACGCCAACGCAGACATCAACAGCCCAGCACAGACCAGGTTGGTCCGCGAATTCATGTTTAGCTCTGCGGAAAGCTTACGTTTAGTAAGTTTCACTGGCATCAGTTCGTCCGGAGTAACCTGGAAGCTCAAGTAGCAGAACAACTACATCTCCTGCTGTATTCTCTCAAACCGTATCTTCAAGTACTGCTGAGACAACAGTGCACAAGTGAGGAATCATATAATCCCCATTCTCGCCATTTGTCTCACCATGCCCAGCAGAAATAGCGCGCGCACTGTGGCTCTAGCAGTCTTAGTTCCGGTCGGTGTCCTCCTCGAAAGCGCCCTCGTCGTGTTCATCCTCTTGCTTAGGGCTAGAAGACGCCGACAGCGCATGCGGGGCCGCATGATTCCAGAACAGTTTATTGACTTCCCAGAACACATTGTACACACGCGACGGGTGAAGCAAGTCAATACTCCAGCGGATGCCGAATCAGCGGAAGCCAACCAATCAGAATTGGTGGGAGCGCTTGTGTTGGCTGGGAACCAGTTCAAGCACAACGTTGTAGCACCGAGCCTCGGGGCCGACGCCGACAACGAACCATTGACGGCTGGTACGGTTGTTGCACCAGGAGGGAGAGCAGCAGCTCAAGGTGATCCACAAGAGGCTGCGCAGGAGAACGAAGAGACAATAACCTTGCGGATGTCAACAGAGCGTGTAGCCGTTTTTCCATACAGCGTAATACAGTCTCTTCATTCCGCGTAGCCTGCTGTGGATGGTTGTGTTTGAACGGCTTCCACTGCTGTAACTCCCTCATTGTCCACACGCACGTTCCGACACTCGTGACCCCATCTAACCTGGTTGCCCCCATCATATGCGACTGCTCGAATTCAGCGCCCGCTGGAGCAGTTCCCTTCCTCGGCGGCGCCTTTTGCAGAATAACTTGGCCGGGCGATTCGAGGAGCTTACCCTGCAATTCGAATCTGCTGTCGTCGTCGTCGTCGTCGAACACGAATAAGACGACTGAAAGAGCGATAATACCGATGGCGCTTCCCATGACCGACCCTGCTATAACCTCCGCACGTAGACTGTTTCTGTTTTACATGGTGAGGCACGGGGAGAGCAGGAAAAATATGGTCCAGGACCTGTGAGCAGTCTGGGTTCTCTTTGAGCAGGCCCGTGCAGAACCTCCCTTCTTCTAGATAGCCTGCAGGAGGCACAAAGTCAGATCAATGCGGTTAACACGTGCGTGCCAGAAAAAAAAAAAGAAAAACCCGCTCACTGAACTGGGCGTAGATTCGGGTTGGAGAATAGCACCTTGGCAGCGGTGCAGTCAGCTAACACGTCGATTGCTGGGGTTCTTGAAAGTAGCGGCGTAGCGGAACGTGGAGAAGAAAGAGAGTAAGGCTGACGTATTGTGCATTTGTTTCGGTAGTTCACGCTGTCAGGTGCAAGGCAAAGTGCGGTTTCTCTCTCAAGTATGGCGTTCAAAAGGTACATTTATTCGACCGCAAAAGGTTTTCGGGTTTTTTGGACCTTCCGCAAGTTGGATCCTATCTCCGCAAAAAAACAGAGGCGCCAATCACTCGGTTTATCTTGCGGGAAAATCACTGATTCCCGCAAGATAAAGTTGGTTGCCCGCAAGATAAGTATAGCGGCGACAAGCCCGCAAACATTTGGGGATCCGCAAAACTTCTGGCTGAGAAATTCTCCAACAATTCGGAATATGGTCGCACAATCCCAAGGCATATGTATTATCTGGATGGATGTTGCATCCTATCCAATGAGACGTAGAACTCGAACTCACTGGGTGTTATCTGATCAGGCTGCCGGTGAATCGAACGAAGAGTTGGAACGGCAAGCAATGTATCATGCACATTGGACGCTCAGCAATAACCACGCTGTTCAGAACCGCTGAGCACTTACTTGTCTGCAGATCCGTTTTGTGAACGGGGGCTCTGACTTTGGGTGAATCTTCCTGCATCAAGGTGACGTGGTGATTGGGATAAGGCGAGCATTTCGACTTTTGAAGCTGTATTTGGGAAGTAACGTGGGTGTGAGAACCGAGTTCGCGGAAAAAAACTTACGCTTTAGGCTGCATTCCCACAGCGCAATGAGCAGTAGGTGGCTGCAAAAATAAGCAAATACCCTATCTGGATGTCAATTCTCGAGACGCTTGGAACTATCTATTTTTCATCGGAGCCGCAGTTTCTCACTTGCAGCGAGGGCTTTCATATATAACGGTAACTGGGTGGGTAGCATCCCATTCCTTGACTTCACAAAGAACTCAACAAGTTACACCAAGCCTCGATTGACATGAACGTCGCTCCGGTGTATCCGTTGCCGGTAGGCTTTTTTATTCTGCATAATATGAAGCTCTGGGCTCATTCGTGTTCCTGATCAGTCTGCTGCGGAATCGGAGGCAGAATTTTATCGGTAGGCGAGGCGTCGTGGCTCTCCCGTCCACAAGCTCAGGAGCAGGTCCATGAAGCCTCGAGACGATGCATGCTTCCATCGCTCAATATTTAGATTGTAAGCTCTGTCTTGCACCTCTTGCCGAAGTGCATCCGCAAAAGATACTCGAACTGGGGTGCGTACCGAAGCTATCTGGAAGAATTACGTATGATGAAGGCGAGACAGATGCGGGAGTGGTGCTTGGTAATGTCAAATCAACAATGGAATATGCTGAGTTTAAATTCTCGCCAGGGCAATTCAGGCTGCGACGGACTTTTCGGAGGCCAAGGTCACAGCGATTGATATATCCCCCTCTTCCCAATCGGTACGTGCATTAATCTGGAAATACTTCTCCGCAAACCCAACTTCCAGAACAATTCCTGCGAACATGACATTCAAGCTTGCGGACATTTCAAAAGATCTGCCTTTCGAGGAAGCATCATTCGACGTGGTCCATGCGCGTTTTGTCATGCATACCGTAAACTACACTGTTGTCTGTTTGAGTGGCTTATTTAGCCTAGGATAGGTCACGGACGCGGTAAGTGCCATTAAACGAGCAGCGAAGGTAGTGAAACCGGCGGGCTTCCTACTCCTGGAGGACTTCGACTTCAAATCTCTCGTCGAGAGTGGAGGGCCTGCCATGCAGGAATACACTTCCGATTACCTCCAGTACGCCGGAGCCCGTGATGTGGATGGAGAGATAGGCAGAAAACTGGAGGGCATCATGTCGGAGCTTGATGGGTTCGGGGCTGTGGGTGTACAGAGGGTGCAGGTTCCTCTGAGTGAGTCTGACTCCGGTGAGACTTCAAGTCTATCTTTGTCACTAGTTGACCGTTATGTTGCAGGCGGCCCTGATGCTTCACTCACTTCTGCACTGAAGGTATTCTTCATCGGGGCGGTAGAAGGAGTGAGCAAAAGTCTTGGATATACTCACGGCCTCTCAGAGGACAAGACCGAGAGGTATCTGCATGAACTCAAGCAGAAAGACTGTCAGGGAGTGTTCGATATGTACTTTTGCTGGGCACAACGCGTATGAAACAACGTGAATTCTGGATAAACATAGGTCCTATAGTCTATGTAGTTCTTGACGCGAGTTTCGTATATTCAATCCGGGGTCCCGGCCTACCTTGAACTATCGGTTGTAGGATGCCGCCCTCGGCGAACCGCTGGCTGCATCTCGCCCGCTGCGGGCATGAGAGCGGACGTCAGTTCGGCTGCCTATTTCCATCACCGGCTCAACGACGGCGCGATCGTGCTTTCGGGTGTAATTACCTCTATCAACCGCGGTCTTCAGAGTGCCGGTCTTTGACGCGCGAACACGAGCGGCAGACCAGGCAGGCAGAAAGGATGAAGCCGTGAGGGACAGTTATACCCTCAGCGGGCGGAGGTATGAGGACAGATGACACGGTGAGCTTCTAGTACCGGTAGCCTGCAGAAAGAAAGCAAGCAGATCTTAGACGGTGTCCGACTCTGTCGGTGCTCCAGAAGCCACTGCTTCTGCGCGGGAGTGGCACTGGACGAACAACCCGAGAAACGAGCCTGGATAGCTCCATAGCCGTGGCTGCAATGAGCACGAGCACGACGCCGACGAGAAAAAAGGGCACTTGAAGTTAAGAATGCGGCACCTGAGCCTGGCACCGGCTGGCTCCCTCTCGACTTCGCCGCTTGCGCGCGCGCTGGGCGCAGGTCTCTCGGGTGCATTCGAGGATTCTGTTCTGGTGCTCCGTTTGACGACTGTGGCCCTCATTCCTACGCCGCGTGCTGCCCGCTGCACCATGGGTTGTGCACGCGTGCATCCACCGACCAGGCCGTTGCATTCAAAACGCAGACCGCGCTGCATGCACTTCACCTACGCGTCCACAGTTGCCATTCAGACCCTCCCGCGCCGAATCGATTCGTTTTGCGTCGCTCCTGCGTCTCGCTGCAACTTGCTAAAGCCCCTCCATAGCTAGCTGGTCCGTCGGCACACACAGTTCTCGCTGCCCGCTGCCCTGCACCTTACATGCGCTGATACCCACCCATGAAAACGGGCACTCTGCGTTGACGCGTTCTTCCATCTCTTTTTTTTTCTATACATGTGAGTTACAGATAATTATAATCCTTTCCTTCTCTTTTTGTTTGGCGGCTGATTACCGCGGTATCGCACCTCGCCCACCGCAAAACATCCCATCGACGGCTGCGAAACCGTCGCGGAGTTGGCCGTGGCCGTGGTGTGATGCCCGGAACGTATTTCCGACTGAACTTGAATACGATTCTGATTCTGATTCTGATTCTTACCCCGGTGCAGCTGCCTACACTTCGTCTCCAGCTGTTCTCTGGACGGTAGCTTCGCAAGAGGTGCGATTATATGCTCATCCCATTCATTTTCAATCATTTCCTCATCACCACAACCACGTCCATCCAAGCATCCATTGTCCAATCAAGATCAGCGACGCTTTACCCCTTCCTGGGCGGCATTACATCTCTTCCATCTTCATGCACAACGGTCTCGGGTAATCCAGGCTCAGCTAAACCGCTGGCGGCGCTGACAAATTGAAAATGCTGAGTTGCACCGCCGGCATACTGCTGCGGTTTCATGCGCTCTGCAAAGAGTGGGTTGGAGGTGGTGCGTCTGTGATTGTTCACTCTCCCCACGTATGTCGGCGAAGGTCCTGAACCGAATTGCAGCATCTCAACGATTCGAGGAGAGGCTCAATCTCCAACCACTCCGAAACCTACCTTCCCCTCACTGTAAGTTGATTTCTTTATCTGCTGCAAACGAGGCAACCTAACGTACTGACAGATCTAGATTCTGGCAGAAGTATTTTAACGAACACGATTCCGAACACGCGTGCGTGCCACTCGTTCAATTATGCTGCCCAAGTTACAGCTTATACTATTTCCTCTGGTCATCCGCCTCTTTAGATGGATTATCCAAGACCGAGGCAAGCTAGGCGGAGGCAAGGGAGTGCGTCGTTCCATCGTTCCGTACAATGTAAAGGAGTTTTAATTCTTACAAGAGCGCGGGGGACCGCTTCGCGGTCCCCGCTTCGACTGAGGTTTTCGGTGCTAGACTGCTATGTAGTTGTTGGCCGCGGCCACCATGAGGCAGTCCAAAGTTTGTTGGAAAGGTGCCGTGAAGGTGACGTCGTGCCGTCAATGCCAGCTATGTGATTGCCCGTGGGCGAGTGGCGGCGCAGAGGTGAAAGAACAGAAGGATGACGACATGTGAGCGGAGATTCAAACTCATGAAAGCGGAGATTGAAAAGGCTTCGGACGGACAGACGGACAGACAGAAGTTATTTTATAAATAGGGTGAAGTCGTCATCATTCACTTCTAGGATTCTTAGAATCTCAGCGCCGTGTAGATCGTCTTTCTCTGGTGCCGGAGGCGCTCATAGAAGGTTGTCCGCCATCCGCCGCTATCACGCGAGCGAGCTTATTTGTGCGATTTCGCTTTCGCACGGTTGTATTTACTCAAAACTCGGAGGAGCTGCATATGAAGTGCGTTCACAGTGAAGCCTATTTCTGGCTACATTTTAGTCTGTTTCTCAAATACGAATACTTAGTCGTTTGTGCACATCCCCTCTTTCAAAATCCGTTCCCTAACTAAAATTTGATTTGATAGATATTTGAATTGGCAGTCTCTCCGGATAAACTCTCCTTCAAACAGTGTGCCCCGACATTCGAAGCAATTCTCGCCGACGTTCGTCATCCAGTGTTTGCACAGTCGTCCCATTCAACTTGATTTCTGTCACCTTCGTTTGTTTGACCGCCTCCACAAATCGAGTTACCGCAGCTTCAGATGGTGCGAGTCCGTTAGTATGTAGTGATAGATCCACCACCTCCGGGAAAAACGCCACCAAGCGGGCTATGCTCTCCGCGTGAGTGAAACTTCCGCTTTTTTCCACACTCAAATACAGTATCAGCCTAGCCACACGCGCACACCCGGCCGTGATGTCCTCGTTCATCATGAACTCGGGTGGGAGAGAAAGACCCACATCATTGCTCCACGCCCACAAGTCTATGTCTAGCGCAAGATCCGGCTTTTGCGCACGGTGCACATCGTTGAGTTTCGCTGTGACCTCGGCGAGGAAGACCAACAGCGCGGGGAGACGAAAAGCGGTATGTACGCGCCATTCGAGGCGGAGAGAGCGCAATTGTGGGAGTGCGTTCGTGGGGGAGAGGAGATGCTCGACCAGCTCGGATGTTGCACTGAGTGACTCGATGCAGCGCAATGACGGGGATGGGAGGTGTGGTGGGTTATGGGGGGTCGACCCCGGAATTTGTCGGCTATAGGAGTGTATGTGCAGACCTGTGAGGTGCGGGAACTGGTCGAGGGCGCTGAGAACGGGGATTTGCAAGGAATCGCGGACGTTGACGAGGAAGAGAAGCCTGAGGTGCGGAGCAGCTGCAGCCATGCGCGGGAGTACCTCGCTCCATGTGTCCTCGCTTCCGCGTTCCATACCGAGACAAAGGCTGGTCACCTGCTCCAGGGCGGCAAGTATCCAGTCAATCCCCGGAGACAGCAGGAACGTTCCGGAAGTTATAGCAAGTGCGCTGATGTGTGATTGGCCAGCGGGGAAGCGTGGCATCACGGGAACTCTTTGGAAACGGATAGTACTGAGGTGTCGAATACGATTAATAAGACCAGGACCATACGGTTGAAACACACTGCCGTCTGTGATGGTGAGCCACTGACAACCGCGTTGAACGATGCAGTTCAGCAGATCTCCGACGTGGGACGACCACGCCCATAATTCGTCCACGCTTTTCAACGTCATGGCCCAGTTTAAATTTCCCCCATCGGATGCGAGATCGAGTGTGGCTCTTCTAACGAACGTGAGGCGAGAGATAAAGGTTTCCAGCCGTTTGACATGCCGGAGAAATGGAGTGATTGAGGGCTCGAAGAAATAACGTGGAATGCTGCAGTGAATATGCTCCAGTGATTGAATCAGGAGGGATATTTGTAGCGCCGAGAGAACGTCCCTTGAGCCCAGCGTACATTCGACGGAATGAGAGTCGGGGTCCACGTTGTGACGGAGAAAGTAAATCCGGAGAGCGAGGAAGTTTAATTGTCGAGAGAGCAATGCGAGTTGATAGAGAGATTCAGTTTCCGCACATTCCAGGATACTGAGGAGGAGTTCGACGGGTAGGTCAAGCAACCCGCGGGAGGAGGGGCATGTTGTGGGAGGAGTCAAGTCACACTGGCGCACCGCCGTTTGCACCGCCTACTCGACGTTTTCATATCTCACTAACTTGGCAAGATCCACTGAATACATCGCCGGTCCTCTCCGAGATCAGGTACATCCCAAGTCCTCGTAATTTGTCCAAAATCTCCACAAATATGAATAGCCAAGATGTATGTCATACATGAACTCGAGGGACAGCGAAGTGGTCCCCACTTCGGTTCACGCGGGACTCCAGGGTCGAGTACTCGCTTGATTCTCGGGCGGCTGGCGGGCACATGAAAGCTGTAGCTTGGAGCCCTCGAGAAGTCACCTTCCAAGGCTCAACACATTTGGAGACGAATGCTTTACGGGCGCATTTCCTCCCTCAATGTTGGCAACATTAGCGCCGAGGCGCTGTCTGTCAGAGCTTGTTGGAAAGGTGATGGAAGCAGGCGTTACGGCGCAGATCGGCCGGTACATATGATGGCTTGAACGCGGAGATGCTTACCAACTCTCCCATCAGTGAGATGCATACCAGGTGCTAAAGTTGAACGGCAGCCAACGAGGGTCTGTGCGTCTACAAAAAAACCGGCTCAGGCAACTCAATTCCAAATACTGTATCTTTTCCTCCAATTGAACATGCCAGTGGGGTGTGACGCGTGACCTAGTTCAGCAATTCGACAGCAGCGGATAACTACGTTACTTCAGGCATCCACTAATGCTTGCTGGGATGATACGCAACAATGACGTATGCTCGTGAAATGGGATTGTGTCGCAGGTTTGGAGGGTGAAGTATTCATATAGTCTGTGTGCTTTTACTCTCTGTCTAGTGTTCCCAATGTTCGGTTCGGTTCAGCCATTTCTATGAACCTGAATTTGAACCTCAAGTTCAGGTTCAGTTCAGTTCGAACAGGTCCGAACCTAGGAAATGAAATTTTATCACTGTGAGCAACTTGTGCAGCAGGAAAATATCTGGACACCATACCATAATCATTCGCAAGCTTCTGGTGCATTTCGTGTGCCCGCCAGCAGTGTAACTGAGCCTCCAGAAATATTTCCATTGACATGATAAGAATTCCTAACTGCAGAATTCACTGCACTCCCATTACTGTATCTTTCCATTCAATTCGGTAGTCACGCGTCACGCACCCCTGTGTCGATCACGAACTTTGATCAAGGTCACGCGTCACTCGGGCCTCTGTCGAACCTCCGAACCGTCACGCAGGCCTTAAAAGTGCTCTAAAGGTGCAAAACGGGCGAAATTTTCGAAATTTCTCGTCATGAATATCGAAATTTTTTGAGGTGTCACGCAAAAGCTTGGCGGCTACCGAATTGTCGAATTGCTAAAATGGGTCACACATCACACCCCATGTCGAATTGAAGGGAAAGATACAGTAGTTTCGATCAATAGCAGCTTGAGGGATGTTTGGTGGGAATTCTCAATTTATATCCAGCCAACACACTCACAATCGTAGCCCAAAAGCGACAGATTGGTCTAGAAATTGGCCGCTGCGGTTCAAAGTTCGGTTCAGGTTACAGTAGAACCTCCCAGAGTGCCGGATATAAACTCACTTTTCATCAAATATTCTAGGGTCGTGTTTGAGGGTCCTTATCGGACAAAACTTGGGCTATGATGTTTTCTGAGCATATTTCCTCCATATTTTTAAAGAATCCTCAAGATCTTCAAAGATTTTGATCAATTCTTGCCGATGCTAAAGATCTCTAAAGATCTTTAAAGATCTTTAAAGAAGTGATCTTTTGATGTACAGCCACAGCATTAATATCTCTACAGATCTTTGGGAGCTGACATTTGCAAGAGAAATGACAATTCATGTTAAAAATGCCTGGGGCTTTTCGAGATATATAAAGATGATCAACAACGCTTTGTCGCTGCATGTCTTTTACTTGGCCGCGATGTTCCAGTGATTGCCGCATCGGCAAACTGCCAGCGATCGCCAATTGGCCGATCCGCCACCTGTGCCGCTGACTCGGAGACAACCGCGGTATTTATTCCATCTCTGCTGTCGATCGGTCGCAGCAGCGGCAGACGGAAAGGCCCAGCCTTCGCAAACACGGTGAGATCTGTACACTAAGTGGACAAAATGATTGACCGGTGTGTTTTCTGCGAGTTCTCCACGACCAATGGACCTTTTGATGCAAACTAAGTTGTCACCTCGTCCAGACAGTCGGCAGAAACATTTCTCGCATATTGATGAAATCATATTTGTTTGATCCAGCATCAAAATCGACCAAACGCAGAAATCGGCGTTTTTCAACCTGAGGGATTTTTTTGGGTGGAAGTTGAGTAACTCATATTGAAGTTCAGGCTTCCCTCTTTGACTTCACAAGTTGAACCGACCAAAAATATACAGGGGATAGCTTGCTATAGAGCCTGCAAAACTGCTATTTCGGGCTGTTTTTGGCCATTTTGCGGGCTCTATAGTGAGGTAATCCCTGTATACTTTTACATGGTTCGACTTGTGGAATGCAAGGGGACATCTCAAGCTTCAATATGGGTGACTTGGCTTTCCATTAAAAAAATCTCTGATCCAGCTGAAAAACACCAATTTCTTTATTCGAACCGTTTGATTCCGGATCAAAGCACGCTGATCTCATCAATATGCGGTAAATGCTGCCCCCGACTATCTCGACTGCCTGACATCTTATTTCGCGTTGAAACATGCCTTGGTTACCGAGATATGGTATAAAACCCATCGGTCAATCATTTTGTCCATGTAGTGTATAGATCTTCAAACTTGAATGCTTGAAGCTTTGCCTCGACTTCTTTAAAGATCTCGGCGGCAAAGCACCTGTCTGGCATATTTAATGATCTTTAAAGATCTCCAGAGATCTTCAAAGAGCTGGCATGATACAAATATTGTCTATTTCTTTAAAGATCTTGAAGATGTGATCACAAAAAATTACCACTTCTTCAAAGATCTTTAAAGATCTCTAGAAAGTTGGCTCTTCTTTAAAGTTCTTTAAAGATCTCTGAAGATCTTCGGCTAACGACTTGCAAAAAGTTCTTTTGTCCAATAAGGACCTTCATAGTCGTGTGTGAAAATGTATATTTCTCGATGATTCAGTGCTCATCTTGAACTTTTGAAGCAGCTTGAACAGTAAAATCATTGATGGGTCCATAGTGGATAGTTAATCGCCAGGGCACATCATTCACTGCGTTCAAGGGCGACTTATGTAGACTAGCCTGTTGGCTAAGCGCTTAGACATCGGCAATTTAGCCGACGGCTGTCTTGACGCTGCTAGGTGGCCATTGGTTCGCATTTCTGTTTGGAGCACCAAAATTCGATGAGATTTGAATTGCTCACCGAGCATAATGATCGCCAAATATACTCACAACCCCCGGTAGAAGGACAACTATAGCATAGGAGAGGTGAGGGTCTGCCTAGCCGACGCTGTGTCGAGGCGCGTCAATGTACGTAGACTTCCCACAGTTTAGGCCGTCGCCATGGGACCTCAGCGGGCCTAGACGGCGAGCCGGCTTGGCAGCGAAAATGGGCCACGGCTTGACGCGGCTTGACCCAAAGCTGTGCCTAGACGAGTTTAGCCGACGCCTAAGCGGACCTACATAGACATGGGCAGGTTTAGGGACCCCTTGAATGCAGTGATTGATAGGTCCATAGTGGATAGCTAATCGCCCGTTGCGACAGTGACTGGCACCAGGAGTAGTTCGTCCGCAAAGTAGCTGTTGGTGAATCACTATCTTACTGTCGTGCCTCTCAACATACCCATGTCTGCTACGTATCATATCTCCTGTCATTGTGGGAGCGGAATCGTATCTGCCCATGCGGAGCATTGGCCTAAACCCCAAGTCGGCATGCCTGATCCAAAGAAGCAGCTGCGCTTTCCCGAGGCCGTTGACGGTTGAGAAAGGTGGTTCAAACCATCCAGTAGCATGACAGAGACGCTCAGCATCAGGGTATCAGAATGAGGCTTGAGCCCTCCCAGACATCCCACAATACTTTACATTAATCCGGCGAGGATTTAAGAATTAATGCAGATTCCTGCAGCATAGAGGACTATATAAAGCAAGGCAGAGTATCATATGTAACGCTAGGCAGAAAGTCGTTTGACACAAAAAATCAACTGTTAGGCTTCCTTCTCGAGGTTATTGGAATCGCCTGATTTCTCCGTATGCGCACCGCTCGAGATGAACTCCCTCTCGGTATCTATATTAGGTACCGGTCCCTTGAACCAATGGACACCTCCAAGTTCGTTGAAGGGGAAATAATATGCGACAAGGGACAAAAGAACCCACGCGCCAAGGCATGCGCTTGTATAGTTCATGCTGATGGACGAAACTATGGGTGTTGCTGGGAACATAAAGACTATCATCATAAAAACCATCCAAAAGAGAGAGAAGATTGAAATCGGAGCACTCTGAAGTGAAACGTAAGGATATCGCGTTGAGAGAGAAAGGTTCAACTCACGAGACGACCAGTATAGAACGGTCCAGGTGTGAAATCGTTTTTGAAAGCGAATCGGCAGAAGATGGGAATGATATAAGAGAGGTATTGCGCAACAATGGGGAGAGAGAAAATGGTGGTAATAGCAGTTGGTCCAGCGAAGACAAGGAGAGTGAGAATGAATGCCACAGCAGTGACAACCCAGACTGCGTTGATCGGCGTTGCGCTGAACTTGTTCATCCGGTAGATCCAGAAAGAGAATGGAAGAGCACCGTCTCGAGCGAAAGCAAAAGTCTGGCGTGATGCAGCCAAAGTCTAGGTAATAAAACCCAGCTCGCGATATATCTCAGAAGAGTTGTCAACGTACAAGGTTGGCTTCAGTCAGGAAACTGGCAGGCTCATAAGAAATAGTACTCCATCGCAAGAAACACAACTCACAAGGCTAATGCAATAAAAGTGAACATAGCAATCGTAGGCCTTGGTCCCAAACTATTATGCAGCACCTGTATAAAATGCTCATGTAAGGTGCTGTGAGAAAAACGGAAGCTCGGTTGTAGCTTGCCGTTGCGAAAGGTTGACCAGTGGGGTCAGAAAGTATGGACAGAAGATCATCCCCCATACAGAATGCGACGGCGATGTTAACCGCTAGCCCGAACGTTGATCATGGCATTTGAACGAGAAACGATAACTTACCGACACCGGTTAGGACCGCGAGACTGGTAGACATCGTATTCGCCCATGGTACAGCAAAGTTGGCATTGGAAGCTTCCTCGCTAATGTGAGCAGTCACATCGAATGCAGCTGGATAGCAAGACCGCTGTTACTAATGGAATCTTTTTCATTCGACGGCGTCATACCAATAACCCAAAGCGGTGTGAGGAAACTCAAGCAAAAGGCAAATCCGTTGGGCCAGCCGTTGACTACGTCACTGAATTAGATGGACGGCCTTCGGAAGATGGGCGGGCCAAAAATCGCACTGTTGTCAAATTTACCCAGAGCATATCTCGTATCGTTCTTGAATTCCTTCGGCGTTGCAGCTGGAAGAGATATGATCACCACCAATATTAAACTATTGATGTATTAGTGACAACATCCCAGAAGCCTTTGAGCGGAACACACGCGAAGTTGACAGCAACGACGAAGCTTTGCAAACGGGCCATGATACGAGTAGCAAAGCAAGCGACCAAGGCTTGTGTTACCAGCACGGCGGTAGATATACCACTGAGCGCCGAGTCAGATTTCCAGGCGTAATGATGGCAAGGCTAGTGGGGACTGACAAAAGCTGCGCAGTGGTGGGCGCCCATGTGAAGTTCGATTCGATGGTGACACAAGCAGCAATCTGGAGCGCAATCGACCAGGCAACAGACGCAACAGCAGCCATGAGGTATATAGTGTTTGAATCTCATCATTTGTGTTAGTCGCAACTCTTGCAACGGATACGAAGTACTCACAACCAACGATCCACGAAAGAAGATTTCGGCATCGCGGAGAGGCATACCGGTAAGTCCAATAGTACAGCCCACCAGCGGTAGGAGCGGCAGATGCGAGTTCCGAGACTGCAATGCAAACGAGAGTAATAAAAAATCCAGCAATTAACCACTGATGATTACGATTCATTAAGCGAGGTCATAGGTAGATATATAGCACTCACTCCCCAAATCATTGAGACCGGTCCACCATTAGAGACAGAGATGAAAAATACCGAACTATTGACCCTCATCATCAGAAAACCAGCTTGCCCACGATGCTTACGCGATGCCAGGCACGACGGTGACCATGCTAAAGGAGAGGCCAAACGTCTCCCACAACGTGAAGTGTCTTTTGAACTCTTGCTTATAGCCCAGCTCAGCGAGACGAGCATCGTCACTGTTAAGACTTTGAGTGGTAGCCATGATGGAGAAACCTCAGAGAGAGAGCTCCGAGACCCCCCAGGAAGCAGCTCAACTTCTTTTAGATACAAGCGGGAATCCGAGCAACAGCATTTCATCGGAAGAAATAACTATGCCGTATTGATACTGAAAGGCCTTATGACCTTCATTTCCCGTGGATGGTTTAGGGGTTAGGGCGGGAATTCGAAGAATAGCATTCAGTCGGAAGAAATAACCACGCCGTATTTTACGTACTTATATGCCACGGTTATCGGAGCGTCGCTGACAACCCTGAACTTCGAAGGCCCGATAGGCCTTATGACCTTTATTTCCTGCGAATGTACAGGCTTTTACGGTAACGGCGTCCAGCCATTACACATGCACAAACACTCATGTGCCCTTCCTCTAACTCGATGAGGCAAGTGGTGCCAGCTTCTTCAAGTTGGCATTACGTCTTGAAAAATTCCGCGAAAATCACGGAGGATTATGAGGGCCGCTTAAATCTCTCGTCAATCCGAGCAAGCCAAAATGGGGGTTCTCTGGATAGACTACTATCAGCTCCTAAACTGGTTCCGAAAGACGACAAGTCCCTTATAATCTCGGTGGCTCGCATGACAGGATTTCGCTCTCATAGCACATTCCACCACCTTCAGACTATTCCACCGAAAAATGGGTTTGCTCTCGAACGAGACACGTCTCGCTTCCCTTCTGTGCGCATTTTTTGCAGCCGTTGTCTATTTTCTTTTGCGCAGCAAGGAAGCTCTTTCCAAACGTACTCGTCTCCCGCCAGGTCCAAAGGGATATCCAATTATTGGCAATTATTACGACCTTCCCGCCGAGGGATCTCATCTTCAATATTCCCAGTGGAAGAAAAGTTATGGTGTGTCCAGTGGCTTTCCTGTCGACCTTTCGTGTTTATCCCACTAGGTGATCTTATATTCCTCAGTATCTTTGGCCGAAATATACTCGTCTGTAACTCTCGCGAAACGGTAATGGATATCCTACACAAACGAGGTGCAAACTCGGGCGATAGACCCAGAATGCCAATTCTCGAGCGCTGGTAAACTCATTCTTTCTTCGTTGTGGGATAGAAAATTTTCTGATATCATTACGATATCTAAGGTGCGGACTTGGCTGGGCGATCTTCACCTGGAAGTATGACGGTGAGATCCACGATCGGCGCAAGATGATCTTCCAGAGTATCAACAAGAACACGATGCCTCACTACGAACAGCATATGCACAAGGAGGCCCTTGATCTCGCTCGCAGGATATTAGCAACACCAGAAAGGTTTCTCTTCCTAATAGACCGGTTAATATGGGTCGAGTTCTGTCAAGGTTCCTCGTTTACGAGCATGCTAGAATGACTGGAACCACGATTATGCGAATTGCCTATGGACATGCTGGTTCGTGCTTTCGATCTTTCCTCGAATGATCGGCTCACCGTTTTCTCTCGGTGTACAGTCTATACCGAGCACGACCAGTGGATCGGGTTGGCCAACAACATGAATCACTCCTTCCGAGAAGCATCCAAGGCTCTAGGTACTCACATCGCTGAAGTTCTCCCCTTCTGTACGTCTATCCTCCCCCAATCAGCCTCGAGTGTGACCCTTTCCGTCAACTGCAGTGACGCTTTTCCCCCGCTTGGATCTTTGGTCGTAAAGAAGCCAAGGCATTCAAAGCCTGTTATGACTCCGTGAGTGATATGGTGAATCTGCCCTACAATATGGTCAAGAAACAAGTCGTAAGTCCTCTCACTTTTCACCATGGAATATTCACCAAGGCATCGCCCTGGGTCATTAGGAGCGCCAAGAAGCTGTCCCATCGATGGCCAGATGGTTGATCGAACAGAATATGAACCCGGATGGTAGTATCGCGAACGAACACATGATCAAGGAGATCACAGCGGAGTCGTTCGCGGGTAAGACTACTTCTCTCCTTCTTCACCATTAGTCTGATTCATTAGGGGGGGTCAAAGTTCGCTTAACACGTCGATTCAGGTGTCGATTCACACGTCGATTCAGATGTCGATTCTTGATCAAGAATCGAAATTTGAATCGAAGATTTTCGTGAATCGACATGAATCGATGAACCTCCTCCAGAGGAGGTTCATCGATTCTCGGTCGATTCGAATCGAATTCTGAATCACCTTGTTAAGTTGTTATTCCTCGCTTATGGAAAGATCAATTATATATGTCTAGGGTGCCGAATAGAATCACTTTATAATAAAACCAGAAACTCGTCTTGACATAAAATTTTTCATTCCTTAATCATGCTGCGTGTGATCGCCAAAAAACAAATTCCCTGCCCGCCAGCCTACCGCCGCCCTGCAAAAGAAAGCCCACCGAGAAGGCGAAGGATCAGCAGAAGGCAAAGAGAAAAAACCAGGAGAGCAGTGACGATAGCGGGACCGATGTCGAGGAGACTAGGACTAGGTTTGACATTGAGTAAGTCTATACTTCAAGATGGCGCGCACGTGGGCACGGCGCGATAAGAGCTGAGGCATGTGTTCGCCACTGTTGCCAGTATTAAATATGAATCAAATAGAACAAAATGGTCTCACCTCACTACTCGTTGCATGTGCTGGCAGTGGGATGAGATGAGGTTTTATTTCACACGTGCCAATGAAAATAAATAGAATATATTATTGAAATTCTTGAAATATAAGTCTCAAGTATAAGACCAGAATCCAGGTAGAATCAACCTAGACAATCAAGGTAGAATTTGGGGGCGGTCAAAGTTGACTTGATTCGCATGTCGATTCTATGTCGTGAATCAGATCAGAATCGATGTGTGAATCGACGATTGAATCGACCTGCTAAGCGAACTTTGACCCCCCCTATTGGGTCCAGCCGGTGCTGACGTCGTAAGCCATGATCCTCCGGATATAGCTCTGATCGTGACCTCTGGCTCCTGTAGACAGAATCTATGATCAAGGTCTTTATTCTTGCGATGTTGGTCAATCCCGACATCCAGAAGAAAGCACAAGCATACATCGATGCAGTTGTTGTTGATGGACGAATGCCAAATTTCTCCGATCGTCCTCTGCTGGCCTACATTGACGGTATTTTGAAGGAGACTATGAGGTGCGACATCTCCGCTTGAACTCGTTCAGTCATTCTGATGACAATCTCTCGAAGGTGGAAAGTCGTAGCGCCCATTGGTAAGTACTATGCGATGTCCCGCGCAGAACATTAATCGGGCATAATACTCCAGCGTTGCCCCACCAGTTGACCAACGACGAGGAGTACAACGGTTATTTCATCCCTGCAGGAACTATGGTCGTTCCCAACTCCTAGTAAAAAAATCTTTTGTCCCCTGACGTTAACTTATGGCTGCACCTACACCGCTAGTGAATGCGCCAGGGACGAATCCATATTCCCTGATCCTGAAGAGTTCCGTCCCGAACGTTTCACAGATGGGGTTGAGCTCTTTACTAACATCGTCGAGCCCCGCGACTTTGCATTTGGATATGGACGTCGGTTCGTTTTTCGCTGTTGTATATTACTTTGGTTTCCCACCTACTTCCTCTCAGTGTCTGTCCTGGCCGTCAAATCTCAGACTCGACTCTCTGGATAACGATTGTTACAATGTTATACGTCTTCGACATTCGTAAAGCTATTGGTCCCGATGGTCAACCTATCGAACCTGATCTCGTCCTGGCAAACTCTACAGCTACAAGGTACTTGCCGCTCGTAGCACTCACTTGTTCCTTCTAATGTGCCTCTATCCACACGTTTAGCTTCCCCAAGCCGTTTGTTTGTGACTTTATCCCCCGTTCCGCTCAGCATATCGAAATCCTCAATGCCACTTACGAATCCGTTCTTCCTAATGCTACAACCAAGCCCGTACCGAATACGGTTTAATTATTTGCTTCCGTAGTGCTTTTGCAATGACTTCCACTCCCCATTGTGATCGCGCTAGGAACAGTAAGCCTGTGCGGTCGATTCTTCATTCTCCGGCGAGTCCGATTTTCGAGGTAAGGACTATATTGCCAGGCGATGATTATCTAGGATTCATAATTTTTGAGAAGATACGTCTAAAGCAGGTGGAGATTTGAAAGGCGACGTATTCAAAGTTGAAATGTGGGTATTCAATCTGAGGCATCGGATGTAGCTGTCCCCACCGAGCAAGCGCTGGGACGCCGGAGACTTGAAATCAAAGCCGCCATTGAGTGAGAATCTATCAGATTTGGTCATGAAAGCACCTCGGTAGCGGCTACTCGCGACCACGGGCCAGTCGACCGATTTGAGCGGGGATTCGACTCGGCGAAGATCTCGAGGGGGATTGGATTCCGACGGGCACAGATGTTAAAGCGAGGTCGAGTGATCGGGGGGAGCAGAAAAAGAGACGAGGAAACGTCCGCAGCGGGCTGAGGTACGTGGTGCCGGAATTTGAGTGAATTTGAAAGGCGGATGCGGGTCGATGAATGGATGAATGAACTGAGCAAGGTGCGGGACACGGAAAGCGACAAGTGAGGCATTGCGCTAGGCGATACGTGCAAGAATTCATTCGGATTACCGTGTACCAGGGAGCAGAGTCGAGGGCGGCGCCGAAGCGAGGGAAAGAGAAGGCTATTGCAATGTCTGGAAATGAAAGACCACGGGATAAAGCAGGTGCATAGCTGTCCTTCGCCCGCTTCGAGTTTTGATTTGGAATTTCGGATCTCGTGGAGTTGGGATGGACAGGAATTAGCGACACGAAACGGGAGCAGGAGGGATATGAATTCGACGTCGATGTCAAGTGGGGAGCGGCGCGCGGAACGGTGGGCAAGCTCCGCACCTATCTCAGATAGGATTCAACATTAATTTGGAGGCTACAGAGGGAGCAGAAGGCATATAGATGGATGGAGGCAAGACGGAGCGAACGGTGGGACGGGAATAAGAGGTTTCGAATGGAGATCCGGGACGAAGGATGCAGCTGTAGCAGAGGATGGAGTCAACAGAGAAGGGAGGGTTACGACTGGGAGACGAAGCGGAGCGTGAGCGTAAGGAGAAAAGATTAGACTAGCGGAGGTACGATATGGGATGAGGTGCGTTGCGTACCGAAGGTTGTTAGCGTAAGAAAAGGGGGACAAGAATGAGGCCGCAAACATGACGAATGCGGTCAAGGATGACGTGGACTTGCAATTCCGTCCGTGCGCGAGCAGCATGCCACGGCCAGAAAACGAAGCTAGGCTTGCGTCATCGCCATCGACTATCTCCTCCAGGAGGTGTTCGCTAGATCAGCGACCAGCGCGACGCGAGCTCGTTGAGGTCGTTGCGGAGAGGAAGAAGTGAAGTGTGGCGGTGCCACTCGTGACAGGTCCGCTGATGTCGGGCGTCACGCAATTTGACGCTTGCTCCTGACCACCACCATCGACCACCATCGATAGTCACCCGTTTATCATAGAACGCCGTACCCAATCCACGTACAAATCATCTCATTGTTCGCAGCCTCTCCGAGATCGCTAGCCCCAATTCGGATTTCGCGAGATGGCTCGTTAATCTGGCGCTTCAAAGTTGGCACGCCATCGTCGTCCGCCGCTCGTCTCGTACCGCCACTCTGCTGCGCATGGATCTGCGTGCTGAGGTGAGGCTGTACTCGTACGTACCCGGTGCTGTGACCTCAGGCGACTCCCCCTCTCGCCCTGCCTTTCGCCGTTCTTTCTTGCCGGGAGCAAACTCAGTGCCAACGACACACCGGCACTCGCCACCGCTGCAGAGGGTCAGTCGCGCAACGTCGGCACCATCTCGACGAGAATCCCGAGCGGCTCTTCCACTCTCATGTGCGGGATTATGGGGCACCTAGTCATCCACTCTTGAAATGTGCTAGAAAGCGAGGACATACAAATGCAAACCATTCCTATGCACATCCCATCCCACTTCTAAACTCAGCTGTAGATGGTTGCATTCAATGAGATGGCAGTTCGGGTGCTGACGTTTTCCCGCACGCAATAATTCGTGCATTTAACTCGCCGTTCATTTGTTCCTCCGTTTTGCCATTTTGGCTTCTTCCTCTCCAGCACTTTATTGGATTTTTTGTCTTCCTCAGACGCTGTCCGGATTGAACTGCGATCTATCAGCGCGGGCAGTACGATCATCAAAGTTTCGTGTGTCGCTTTTTTTCCCGGAGCCAAACCGCAGCGTAGTTAGGGCCTGACTATGCTGCGGTTTGGCTTCAGTGATCGTCTCCCGCACGGCTGTTCCTCTCTCCTGCTGGGTAAACGGGAGATTAAATATCATGAAGTGAGTGGCGCAGCGAATGTATCATTTCTTCGGAATTGGGTTCCGAAGTGGGACGTCTATACCTGCCTACCGTTGTATAGTGGGCGTTGCAACGGTAAGACGTGGCTATGGTTCTGGGCTCGTGAATCACTCCCACCGGTACCCTCTCTTGTCTCACGCTGGGCACAACCACAAGTCTTCTGTCGTGTTGGCTGTTCTACTGCGTAGATCAGAGTCACTGGAATCTCGGTACAACAAAGTCTTCGAAGTGGAAAGGGGCTTCGCGTCAACGTCCGAGACCGATGGCCTATAACGGAATGAACAAGTTTGAATGAGAACAACGGAGACATCAATTAATTGGGCATAGAATCTTCGAAGATTCCACGCCATAACATGTCCTTCAACCTGCGGCCTGCCCCCAGAATCGTGCCTCTGATAACACTCAATTAATCATCAGGTCAAGTCACTGATAAATTGTCCTTGGGTTATGTAGCTCGGTATCTAATCACCACGGAAATCCTGAGTCGGCGCCCGCGCGCGAACGATTGACAAAGGCTCTCCTACCTATGATATCGACCTAGCACGAGCCAAGCCCAAGCAGATCGATTACCACTGAATGGCTTTACTTGTCCGCCGGCAATTGCTTATTCAAGGTTTAAAACACTGGTTAAACCCGGAGCAGCTTGACGTGAGCCCGGCCAAAGGGGGAGAGGGTCCCTCTGATACCCGTGAACCCACAACCCGCGTAATAAAAATCCATGCTGTCAAAATAACGTCTTCAGCAAAAGCTACCTAGGCAACACATAACACAGCACATAGTAATCTGAGCTTTACATTTATCTGACTCTTCTTTAACTGTAACGCGCTAGTAAAAGTGAGTCAATTGGAGGACAAATAGCCACTGAGAATGACAGGTCCTCAAAAGAGGACCAAATGCGAGTTCGTTCTCCAATTTCAGACCCCTCCTCAAGTTCTCCCTCGTTCCTCGATCGCCCATCCGTTCGCCACAATAATCACTCGTAGCCGTACACCATGTGTCGCTGGCGTCAGTAAGCGAATGGCCTAATATGTTCTTAGGGCAAACCTCACGAAAATCAGTGTCCGTAACATTTACCTCCGCTGCGGCGATGCCGAGACCCTCGTGAGTGTGCGGTACAGTTCAATTGTGTGGGCTCTGATCTCCTCTTCAGCCGCCAATGGAGGTATACTCCCCACTTTTTCATGTTCTTCCGCAATCAACGGGCTATCTTCTGGCAGGTAAAGTGCCCGAGCACACATTGCAGATTCAGCCCAAACCACCCGACGGAGTGTGTTCCTCCTTTTTGCCGCCAAAGATGTAGCCAATAGTGCGTCCTCCACTTTTTCAGCAACACGAATACTCACCCTTCGGTATTTTCATAGTCATGGATTCCCCGAGCAATACAGTGCGTCTCCGATGGCTTTATCGTTTGTTGCCAATGTGCTTACTCGGAACAGATCCCCACATCAATGGATTCTGCTCGGATTGCAGCCGCAGAATAAAGCCTAGTCGGTATTGAACTAGAATATAGAAGATTCGAAATGAGGAAAGGGTGATGCGAGTTTCCTCATTACATGGGGTTCCAAACATGTGTAGTTTCTCGCCAAAACAGCGACTTATGTAACTCTGAGTGTATATTGGGTCAGCATATCCGTCAAACGTGCTGCCAAACAAAACTACGAAACCACGAAGTTGTTTCTTCTTCTGGAATGAAACTGGTTGCCGGACGAGCGGGCCGCAAGGTGGAACTGATCCATAAAAGGGTCTGATAGATGCCGATGGTGTGGACCAGGCTACGTGGTCTCGCGCTTGCTTGAGGGAAGGAGCGGAGTGGGCAATTGTAGAAGGAATTCTAATTGAGAATGTGCAGCAAGTTCCGATGACATGGCGCACGGACCAGGTGGCTGAGTTCCGGAACAGAATCCATTCTCTCCCAAAAAGGTCGAGGAAGAGCCTCACGACCCACAGTTTTAGTGTTTTTTGTCTCCTGATTTGTCTTTCTGCTTTCCCTGGCCGCACTTGCAGAAACTGAATCTCCCACGTCCATGGAGGAAGGTAGAGCCGGCAGGCATTGAATAGTGAAACATTTCGTGTTCCATTGAAATGAAATAGCGGGCACGCAAGACTGGCTGAGAGAGGACGCAGAATGGAAGTGAGTGAACCGAGGAGCGCGGCCTTTTGCGAAAATCGAAAGCGGGCGAAATGGGGATGCGGACGACACAGGGATCTCGAAATTGCCAAAGGAATCATCAATGAGTTTGGAATGAGCTGCATCCAGCCAGCGGGCGGAACGATGCGGTGAGGCAAGATGTTATAGTGCGTTGCACGCGAGGCGCACTGATTGACTGGACGAAATGTGAGGAACGGGGAATCAGAGAGAAGGCTGTTGATTCTGGAACTGCGAGATATTCGGTGGTAAGATTCGCCTCGGAGTACATTTTTCCTTCGTGGAAATAGAGTCCGAAAGTACAGAGAGGCGAAGTGATAGCGAGAGCGAAGGAGGGGAAAATGTATGTAAATCGGTCTGCCTTGGTACATTACGTACATGGGAGACCGAGTGGGAGATCATTGCTCGGGGAAATCCTGTCCGGTGCGTTGCCTCTATTCCAAATTTCAATCGAGAGTTTGTCCCTAGTACACCTAGGTCAAACACTGAGTACTTGGTTCACAAACAGAAATTGTTCTGTATGTGCCTATTTGGGGGGTTTCAAAGGGGGGAGTGTCAAGAATGTCCGCTTTTAGCTTATGTAAATCGGACGGCCCCGGACCGCTGCCGGCTCGCCCTTTTCCGGTGGTCTGGACCATGAGTTTGATGTAACCCAAATGCGACCCAATGCGAGCTGGTCGACACGTCAGCATCGACCGAGCGAGCGTTGGGCGCCCATCTTCGAGCTCATGAAATTCTATAGGCACACGAGGCTTCAAATTATTTGATGAACTTCAATGTTCACAAAAATTCAAGAACAAATCACAAGGTTTGCCAAGGTTTATGAAAGGAACTGACTTTTTTAAAACCTCACTGGCAAATTGTTCTGTTCAAGTTCTGTTTGTGCCACGCCGCTTGCCGGCCTCTCCCCAAATCATCGAGATGGAGGTGGTTCGCAGCAAGAGAAAGGAACGTGGCGGTGCCTGATCTGATCTGTGAAACATCTTCTGATGTGCGGTGTCACGCATTTCGGCTTTTGCTTCCGACCACAACCATTAAACGACATCCGCTCTCCGCCGAGTTGTCGAAAGAGGCGCTTCCGAGGGTCGACGTCGTAACTTATTTGCTTGCCTAGCTCTGGCTTGCTACTCGCGAGGCACGTCATCCATCGCTCGTCTCGTCCGGTTGATTCAATATCCGCTTAATGCCGTGCTTGCGTTTGCTGCTTGTTGATTCTCTGGTCGGATGCGGACCACTCATCCCAGGCAGCAACGACGGCAAGTCATAGGAATATTCATCCCAACCCACGCCTCGCACCTGACAGACGAGGGCGGCCCGGACCGCAGTCAGGTTCGACAAACCCAATGGCGATGACACGCGTGTACTCGCCACCCTTTAAGTCCCGCCATGTCGGCACCGCCGGGGTATCTGCCCCATGCATCATCGAGATCTCCCTGCGCGACATTGTGGGCCACTTCATCACATTATCGGCACGCCACAGCCAACGGGTTCGGGTTATCTAGTGCTGGAAATCTGGAGCACAAAGTGCGAAGTGGAGAGCGGCGGCTAGACTAGGTGGATACCCAACTCTGTCGCTCGGCTTAGCAAGTCATTTTTAAGCACGCGCAGATAACGTCCCGCTTTCATCTTCAGATGTTTTCGGCCTTCGTTCTGCCCTCTCTGTCCGGCAGCTTTACAAAGACGCTTGTAATCCCCATTTCCTACAAGCAATCGCGGTTGAACGCTCGACAATGGCTCATTTGCAATTTTAAACCGACCGACAAAGCTCTCCGTTCCCTACAACACCCGCCCTTTTCCCTTGCTCAACCTTCCGAGACATTCCCTTGCTCCAACTTTCAAGACGTTGGGAACTCCCCATGGCGAATCAAATCGAACCGACCACATGCACGATACATTCAATCGGCGCAACTGCGGTTTTCAATTGCCCTACAGCGGCGTGACCGCGAACTATTTTGCAAACAGGAATAATGCCATCTCATTCGTACTCTGTATCTTTCGGCGTTCATAATCCCCAATTCAAGTCACCCAATTCGCTCCCCCATTCACGGTGACGTGCTATGACGGCTTCCCCGGATCCCGGAGCCGGACGAAGACGCGCTAACGAACGGAGCGCCTGCATTTCTTACCCAAGGCGTTTGCTGGCTTTGTCGTGTGTCTCACCTTCACTTTCCTCTCTTCCCCTTCCACTTTCTCCTGTTGTAGAATCTAGCCTGGTTCCCCCCCAAATACAGCCAACAACCCGGCAACACGCCGGCCAATCGCGGCTCTTGCTCGTCCAGTGCCGCTAAGCAGAGCGATACATCCCAATCGTTTTATGTACGCCGTTCGTCATGTCGATTCCATCCATTCATGCAGCCATTATTGTATTGGTGTGGATAGCCGTCATGCTCTTTCCTTATAGTTCTCTACCTCCCGTTTTGGACTCCTTATGACGTCTGGAAACGATACTATCCAAGAGTTGTGGGTTGCAGTACTTTGCAGGAGACTGATGATTGTCATTGTGCGATCCGTAGTAGAACAGAATAACCGATAGCACGTGAACTTACAGCTCAGGGTGGAGAATTCTGCCGCGTTGCCTCCACTCGCCTGGGGAGACGTACGAGCAAAGAATAAGTGAAGTAATCCTTTCAGAGTGGACAGGCGGCGTAGGATTTTGCGCAAAGATAGATATCAAGACTCTCTTGACGTCGGCGTCCTGGAAGGAAGGATCCTTTGGCGGCAATCATTCTCACTTGCTCTTTGGAAGCAAATATTCGAAAGCTGTGGCGGAAGATATCTGTCAATCAAGGACGTTTTTGTTGATCTCGGTTTCTCGTTAAAACGATGATCCCGAGGTTAATCGCCTACAGGATACGGAAAAAACGGAGCAGGCGAAGAGATTCAACTCAAGTATGTGAACCATCCAGTCTTTGTGGCTTCCATTCTGCTGTGCTCAACCAAATTTGGCGGAGAGTATCCGCCGGGTGAGCCGCCCACGAACATCGAGCAATAACTCTCTTCTGCGGTTCTCCCGCGTCGATGTCGGAAATTGATTTCTTGACTTATAAGCGCTGTCAAATAGAGGACCCACCTTACACAGCCCTGACAAGATAGTGGCCGGTTGCCAAGGGCTTGCAGCGCGTGGGTTCCAACTTTTGTTTTTTTGTTTTGAATGACTGCTGCCTTGTAATCTGCTATACACATCCAACTTGAGATACCCTGGGTTTGCTTTTGGCAGCCCTCAAATTGCTGTCCATGGCCTGGATGACGAGAAATAGATAAAATATTGTGGAGTATCACTTTTCGTATAAGCTCTCGTAAGGGTCCAGACCATTATGGCATTATAAGGCCGTTGCATCTGCAACGCCTTATAGCCAAAATACAATTTTCTGACACTGACGTGTTGCGCACTGATGAACAGTGTCAGGACAATATACTCGCATTCTCTATTAAACGGGACGCTTTGTCGAGCTTCAGTGGCCTACATTCTTTCCCACCGACCTGCACCGCGGGGTCCCTGGGCTCGATGGACCCCCTTGATCGTTCTCTCACCACTCCTGAAGTTGACGGTGAAAGTAGCGACAAGGCGACTGCCTCAATTGACGATGACATACCCGAGGCTGCTACAGTCCTGTTGCCTATGGCGCAGAGAGGTGACAAAGTGGAAACATGTGAGCAACACAGTTCTTATATCCTTGAGCAGGGCCAAAAACGTCGTGGCTTGGTACGACAAAAACTCTCAGAACATCGGCTTTCATTCTGCACTCAGTTCTGATCGGCACACATCTCCTTCTCATCGGGATCAGGGCGGCGAACTTGCAACATCGGATTACGATACCTATAGAACACCAAGATCTGGCGTCTTACCTGATCACCACAACCACAACGACTTTCGGAACCGTTCGTACCTCTTTCAAAGAGCATTATATTGAGCTAATTCACCGAAGATCTATGCGGCGGCGTTGGTGTTTGTGACACAAACGCTTGCAACACGACACAGTCTCCAGATGGATCAAATGTTATCAACTACTCACGACTATAGTGAGGCGTGGGCGGGAATCGGCGGCGCGATTTCTCTCCTGTGGAATCGAAGAAGAGCCTCTACCAGTGGATCGCGGATGGGAATGCTGGCTGTGATCATATATCTTACAGCCATCCTGGGGCTTCACATCACATCGTCCTCGCTATTTTCTGTAGCCGCATTCAACTCAACTCGCACTTTCCAGGCCGATACCCAGGGCCTTCCGGCGTTCAATGGAACCCCCTAATTACACCACTCAGTGAGACAACTTCACGTTCAAGATGTTGATATCTTAATGTCTCGCCTTTAGGAATGATATGTCTTCGTATGCTGTGGGGTCCCTGTACTTTCTCCCGTCACTTTTTGGAAGTGGATCAAACCAAGGGTTACATGGAGGCACATTGTATGATGTGCTAGACATTACATCCACTGCCCCTGGTAACGCCACAGTGTCTGCTACCGGCTTCAATGTCACCTGCGGATCCTTGGCTGTGTCAGAGTTGATATTCTCGACCGAGAGCCAAGAATATTCCGGCTCAGGTGTATGGATCAGTTCAACTCGTGAGTGTTTTGTTGTATTGAGTGTAACATGCATCTTTACTCCCAGTACAGAACCCGGCATGATATCCACATCACGGATGACTGCCGGGGGTAACATTTCTTTCTACAGCACCATCCCAATCATAGATTCCAACGGCGCACAAGGACAGCTAGGCAAACTAAACCCACCCATGAATACCTCTGTTTCCACGATCCAGATGTTCCAGTGCTCCCTGTCTCTAGTCCCCCAAATTGCAGTCATAAACAGTCAAACCAACCAGATTATAACAGTGGAGCCGAATTTCAGCAAAACTATTTCCAAGTGGACACCATACACGGCGATCCCAGAGGTTTTGGGGAACTGGGTGTACGCAAACATAACTGGGAATATGTTTATCGACCTAGTTCGTGTCTAAGCATTCGTTCTACCTGCACTCATTGTAGAAATTTAGTGGCAAGTTTGGTATCGGGCCCTCCCATCATCAGACTTCTACCTCGATTATTCATCGCCCTCTCCCAATGTGGCATCCGTTGGGGACATGTACGGCCTCAAACACGTTAGGATACTGACATTCATTGTTACTGCAGATATTTGATCCAGAAATTGAATCTGCCGGCTGCGAGGCATAGCGGTACACGCAATATCACACTTCACGACTTGGAAAATGCCCTATCATCGCTTGTTGCATCCATGTTCTGGACACGTAAGCTCCAGAGATTCGAGGGTCGACTGTAGCTGAATCGATGTCGAGTGGGACATGTACCTCCACCCTACAGAGGCAACGACGAACTAGGTGAATCGGAAGTGGTCAACGGCACCAGGGGGACCGACCTGGACGATGTTACCACCCCCCCCCATTCTGCTTGCCGGAAAGGCCATCGTCATCGAAGTTTTTGCAGAAACACGCCTAGAGGTACAGTGGCCAACGATTTCTCCTCTGAGTTGAGCTAATCGTTTACATTGCAGCTAAGCATAATCGCAGTGCGTATGATTGATGTACAGCCGTTGATGTTGAAGTCAATAGGTCTCAGGTCTATACCGGCCTTGTGGTATCCGTGGTGTTAATGGCACTGGTGGTGGCACTTTTGCAGGCGTCTCGGGCTGACAGAGATCTCCCAGTACACGGAACCGGGATTCTTCACGCCATATGGCTGTACCGCAATCACCCCGATCTGCAGAGAATGCTGGAGCAAGTCGAGCACCCCACCGATGAGAATCTGAGGGCAGCGGGAATGGTGCAGACGCGGTTGGTTGGCGAACTTGGACCAGTTAACGAGGAAAAGACGTTGGGAGGGGCCTAGACCACGATATATCGGATATCATACACCAGAAAGGGGAAAAATTATTCATGCACAGCAAGTCAATCTGAGAGAGAGTTGATATTAGATCTGCTAATTCTCCTGAACATACCAATTTCATGGTTTTCAACAGCAGATCAGGAAGACCCTCTTTCACAGTCGTTTTCAACGACTTCGAGAGAACAACTTTCATCGGTGCGTCATTCTTGAGGTTTTGACACGGGGTCTTTCCATTATTCCTCCAGAAACTCTGGCAATCGCACTTTCGGTGAATACATGATATCAGTTCTTTAGAGTGACTTCTGTCAATATGATTTTTTCCTACTGTACTTTTTCGTTCAAATCGACATAGGGTGTGACGTGTGACTTGTTTTATCCATTCGACATTTCGGCAACTGCCAAATTTCAGCGTGACACCCGGAAATTTTCGACATTCGAACCGAAATTTTTCGTTGTTTTTTGCGCCTGTTCTAAACTTTCGAGCAATTTTGGGACCGCTGGGAGGTTCGACAAGGCCTGCGTGACGCGTGACTCCGACCACAATTCGCGATCGACACAGGGGTGCGTGACGCGTGACTGCCGAATTGAATGAAAAAGTACAGTATTTGCAGTCTGTCATTGATCCGATTTCGGATTTCTTCCAAAAACTTGTTCATCCATTTTCTTCAGCCATAGTACACATCCTGCGCTGCAATTTCCCAAGGAATTCAAAGAAATAAGGACAATCGCCAAACTGCACGAAATCAGTATCGCGACTCCGATTCACGAGAACGGAGATTGATCAGGCATCAAACACTTGAATGAAGCGAGTCTGGGGGAAGGGATTCGGGTTTAAATAGCCCAGGACGCTCGATCGTATTCAGGCTTTGCTGTCAGGAAAACATGTAGCTAGGGATCTCCACCGTACCGTATACGGCTACGGCCGTAAGGTTTACGGTGGTTTATGGGTGCTGAACCGGCCGTAACCGTAACCGTAAAGTTATTTCTCCAACTCCCACCATATAAATACGGTGCATTTTACGGCCATTTACGGCCGTATACGGCCGTAAAGTCTTCCCACGCTCCGCTCAATCTCCGAAACGGTTGTGGTTACCACAGTATGCTCCCGACTGTGTGTCGGGACCGTCAGGGTTACAGTATGGACGTCTCTGCAGTGACTGGAATGTGGGAACAGCATCATGTGAGTACATCCACCCATGTTACATGCAGATCTCACTATTGTTTTGTTGCGCTGATTTTATTTCATGTTTTATCCCATTTTTGCATACATGAGCGAAACGGCGGATCATTTTGATGGGAATGATTAGGAGCGTCGGGAGGCGGCCGGCCCGACTCGGACTGCTGCCTTTGACGACGTCCTCGTTCATCTTTGATAACCGGAAAGCCTGCCGACAACCAGCCGGACTGCAGTTGGCACGGTCCACATAGTCGAACCACACTGCCCGGAATTACGGCCGTAAAGTGCCGTATACGGCCCGTATTGTTACGGGTTCATACGGTGGACGGTACGGGCCAAGCCGTAACCGTAAACAAACTCTCCAGGAGCCATGCCGTATGGTTACGGCACACCCGTATAACCGTACCGTATTACGGTTGTTTACGGATACGGTGGGGATCCCTACATGTAGCGAGTTTGGATCAAATAGGCCATAGCCCGGTGGACGCGCCTGGGGTGAGTGGATGAGTTATGCTGGTCCGTGAAGGGTTCATAAACATTAGTGTATGTTAACAAACACACAGAACAACGGAAGAGGCTTACACGGCAAAAGATGGTGCAATACAGTTGGATACTCCTCGGATAGAACTGTTCCCTCATTGAAAGCAATGACGAGCCTAAGCCAGGGGGAGAAGGAACGTACAGCGCAGGGCATAGCGTGTTGTGCGGTGTTCTGAATCGGAACATGAGTACGAGTATTGATTTGTCGAAGAGATTCCAGTTGTCAATGCCCATGCAACTCTGCAAGGGTTGTGACGTTTGGACAAAACATAGTTATTTGGTGGTGAGTTTGACTCATCCAGTCTCCAAGTCAATTTCAAGTCCGAGTCCTAGGGTTGAGTTCAAGCTTGCTTGTGAGTTTGAGTTGGGAGGCAGAGTTCAACTTTGAGTTGATGTCAAGGTGATGTCGAAATTCCGAAAGCGGTGGGCACAGATGGAGAAAGCGGGGGGAGCGGCACGACTCGGTCGCAGGCAAGGTAGGCGGTCGCTCCGGGGCGACGCGGGGAGGAGGAGAGAGAGGAGGAAGTGCAAGTGCTGTGCACCCGCTGGAAAGATAGAAGTGAACAAGGTGTGTGTGTGTGAGTGCGGGGGAACGGCCGACTGGCTCTCGAGCGGGAGTACGCGAAAGAGGGGAACTCGGAGCGGGAAAAAACGGATTGCGGGAACGGCCAAACTTGTATGCAAGAGGCACGACAGTCCGAGACGAGATCCAGAGTTACCCAAGCGTGAGCCAGGAAAAAAGAGGGGCTGCGGCCGAGAAGAGCAGAGAGTCGGGGAGGTGCCAGGAGGGCGTTGACGAGCGATCAGAGCAACAAAGTGTGGCTGTGTAAATTAGGTAGCTAGCTATCTAATCTACACGACGTGACGGTGACCGTGTGCCCACGCAGGCGAACCTTGGCTGCGCTCTCGACTTGTCAGTGTGGGAATTGTGGCTGTGCTTGATGTGTGAAGGATCCGCTGATGTCGGGTCACGGTGTGACGGATTTCTGCTTGCTCCCGATCACGACCAGCAAATTACATCTCTCGCTCTCCGTCCAACCAGTCGGCTCAGAAGGTGTACTATTTTAGCCCCTGATGTGTCCTTGCACCCTGATGTGGAATTTTTACTGATATCAAACACAAATGGAGCTCCATGCCTCTAGTAAAAATCTGGGACATGTATAAATACCACAGCTATCGGCTGGTAAAATATGGACCCAATAGAAGGTCTGCAGAGGACGAAATAAATGAAAAGGAAGATTTTGTGACATTTTGTGACCCTGCCAAACTGCCCGCTAAAATCGATTCCATATGGGGGTCCACCTTCGGGAGGTCCATATCTTCCATATTTCAGCTTCAAAAAACACAAAAATATTTGAGGCCGTAGAAAAGACCACAATGGACCCAAGTACCACTGCCGAGAGGAATGGTGTAAAAGGGCATAAAGTTATTGCATGCGATCAATGGCGTGGACACATGGGGGGCTAAAATAGTATTCGAAGAATGGCAGCGCTGCTCTTGGCTCGGAACAACTGAGACACGTCATCTACGCCTTGCCTCGTCCCGTCCCGTTGATTCCGCTTTGTGCTGTGCGTTTGGTGCGTTTGCTTCCTCGTTGCTCCGCTGACGCGCCTGACCTCGAGCGTGCGCGGCGCTGTGGCATCGCCCAGTGGCGTCACCCGCGATCTCTCGCCGTTCTTTCTCCCATTGCCGCCGCCGCCCTACACCAATTCTTCAGAGGGCCACGACCCCGACATCTAACCTACGCCGCGCACCCGAAAGACTCGGGCTACGCTGACCGCTAGCGGGGGAGTACTACCATCGAAAACAGCTTGCCACGCCACAGATGACGAGTGCGCCACATCGACATCGCCGTTGCGCCCGCCGCGTGCTTCATCGACAAGGACCACGACCGTCTTCTACTCCACGAAATCTCGGACCACCTCGCCAACTTCCGCAATTTTCTTAAGAACGTGGGAATGAAAGGGCGGCAGCGAGAAGATGCTAGTGTACCCTAAGTGAGCGACTTTATTGTGCCGTCGTTTGCCAATCATCCACGTACTTTTTTTCTCCCGTTCTCTCCGGCAGATTTGTGTGAGCTCCCATGTGTTTATGTGATTCTTGTTGTATTCAGACAATGGGAAACATATTTTATGGAAGCAATCACGAGTTATAGTGGTTTCGAACGTCTGACCGCTTCATTCTCCATTCAGTGGCGCAGACTGTGCGCATCTTTTGAAAAATTCCAATGACTATCTCCATCGCAAGCAAAGCACATTCATTGTAACATCTGCGGCTTAGTGGCGTTCGATCCTCAATTGTCGTACTCCAGCAATGTTCCCCCACGATTCGAATTCGCTGCGGTTCTCTGCAACCCAAGGACTCAATGTTCGTCAACTTTCGACGCGTGGTAGCAGAATCGATTACCGAGCATCTCCTGCCAAAATCAGTGACCATGGCATCCAAGTTCGTGCCGAGCTATCGCAAAGCTCAACTCCAACTCCAACTGCTCCTGCGCGTTCTTCCCTTCCGCAGAGGGGCATTCACACCAAGTTCTTGCGACATCACTGGACCCTTTGGTTCCCCCGGTTTGCCATTCATTTTCTCCAGTCGACTCCGGAATACGCAACGCAAATGGTCTATCCATCGCCAATGTTGTCTGTTCTCGTCAATTACGACCCCTGGTCCTTGCTGTATCCACCCTCCATCGTTTGCTCGCCCGTTTCTGCCAAGCGATAACAGACGCTGAATCCATGTCGTAGCGCATCCAGGCACCGCCTGAACGATAGAATATTCACAGGTGCAGTCGGTCGATCCCTTCTAAGTACGTCGATTGTTTTGATTTTATTTTCGTCCAGTTACACACCCACCGCACATGTCTTCGCCTCGTCCTCGATCTGCTTTATTTGCGCCGTTCTTACACTAAATTCCACATTTTAGCTTCCAGCATCGGTACGTTTTCCTTTTTCACAGCGGGGTCGGTGCGGTGCTTTTTGTGGGTGCTTTTCGTTCTTGCCGTGAGACCTGTGCTGACACCGATCACCGAAGGTCCTAGCACCACCATTGAATGATAGATCAGCTTCGTGGATAAATAATGGTGTGGTTGGTTCTGCACGGATCTCCGGTTGAAGCTCTCGCCGGCGTCGAAGACAGAACGACTCGAGTGGTTGACAATCCAATCGAAAGCCATCGCGCGCGCGACAAGCGTAAGGTGAGCGTAAAGATGCGCATACTAATTCGAGATATTCCTTTGATATCTCCGCTCTGGCTCTGATGTTGGAATACGACTCCACCACTCGCTATGTCCGACATCGTTCGGTGTCGAACTCGGACTACAGGAACTGTCCTCCCCTGTTCGTTCCAGCTCCTTGTCGTAATTATTGCTTCATTTATCCTAATTAGCTCTAATTATTTGTGCCGAAGTTTGTATATCTAGCTGAAGACACATGAGCGAAGCTATCCCTTCTCACTTATATCGCCTCGACGTAAGTTTCTTCATTGGTCAAGTTGGTGACAGATCTTGAAGGGCACCCCTGGTAGTAGAATCTTCACCGCGCCGACTTATCCACGTACCCAAACAAAAATGAGCGACACCGTAGTCTCCATCGTCATCGCGATCTTAGCTCTCGTCGGCTCAATCGCTTCAGCGAGTGTGACGGCATACATAACCCTGCGGTCATCGCGGCTTGCAGACATCCGGCAAGCTCGGACTATTCGCTTCAAATATCACAACCCGATCCTTCTCTCCGCGTACCAACTCCAAGGCCGCTTCCACAACATCGCTTCTAACAATCTGTACTTCTACCGTCCCCGGTACGATGACTATGTCATCCGGCATACAATCTACCTCATCGCTCAGTATTTTGCATGGCACGCCATCCTTGAAAAAGAAATCCAGTTCCTGGCGTTCGACCGCTCCCAGGATACCATCGCCTTCCGCGACAGATTCCTTACCATCCGCGAAGCGTTCAGCTCGGATCATCCGAAATACGGCACAGAGCTCATGGTTTGGGCGGGTTATCAAACCGCCATCGGCGAAGTCATGATTCGCAAGGAGGAGGGCGGCCAACGGATGTGCATGACTTACCCCGAGTTTTGCAGCGAGTGGGATAACGCCGAGGAGTTTCGAAACTGGTTCCGGGCGATCGAGGCCGATTTGCGTGTTGAGGGACAGGACTTTCGGAGGATGCGCCATGTACAAAATGCGCTGATAGATTTGGTGGAGGTGTTGGATCCGAAGAAGGAGCGATACGGAGAGGCGGCGTTGAAACGGTGCAGGATTGACGGATAGGACAGTGATCGTCAAACAAGTATTATGCACCAAGAATCGTTTGCCAGTTTGTGCGTTCATCCGTGAATCCTTCTGCAGAAGATTCCGAGGAGAGACCCAAGTATCTGAGTTGGAGGGTGGATGTGTCGGAAAGCTGGGAACCTAGAACCGAAGCCCATTTATGCCAAGGGAACATATTGGCATACACGATGTTGTTAAGCAAGAGTTGCGAGCAACGACATGGTGGTTGCGGGCAAGAGGAAAGTGTGGCCGTGCCGTCTGTGACAGTTCCGCTGATGTCAGGCGTCACACAATTCGGCGCTTACTCGATTACCATCGATGCTATCGTTGGCTGGGTTCGTTGCTCGCGGGGCTCGACATCCACGATGGTGTCATCGATTCGGCTGATCCCCCGCATTCTTGTTTCGTGGGTATAACTTAGGTACATGACAGAAACTGCTCCACTTACTGTACTTATGCTAACCGTCAACTTGGGAGGGCCCACAGAGGATGATGTATTTTGCTCTAAAAGCATGCTGGAGCACGTACATTGAAATAGTCCGTGGAACCGGCGTTTATAAGTTGGACTTGAACCTACCGAGGGTGATAGCTCCATCGGGATAAATTCGCTGTGAATGAGCGCGGATTTCTTTTCTATTAACATTTAATAGCGCACAAACCGTGCGGCATTATCAATGTTCTTCGTGTGCAGGCTGAGTCCACCGTAAGCGGTGACAATAGATCCGCATGTGAGAAGTCTTGATCGATCCTTACTCAACTCCTCGTGATTCAAGAATCTCAAACATACGTTATCTATGGAACATTACGGCAGCCAGTCGTGGTTAGCATTTAAGGCATATCCGCTGTCCCATTCCCTTCATTTCCCCCCTTTCACCCCACGCAGACGCTTCGCCTCAAACATGGACGGATTGCCACTCCAGCCCGTCACCGTCGGTGTCATCGCACTTCTCGGTGTAGTCTACCTTCTTAGGTCTCGCACGGCCTCCAGAGCTCGTCATCCTCCGGGACCACCAGGCTTACCTCTTCTCGGAAATATTCTCCAAGCCCCAGTGAAGGTAAGTTCATCGGTTGCGCCAAATGTATTTATGGTCGAGTGAACACACTACAGCATCTACCCACCTACTTCAGAGGGTTATGCAAAGAGTACGGAGGATTCGTCTGGTTGAATTTGGCTGGCTTCGCAAGTATTTCTATGGCCTGTTCGATTATTGTTTCTCATCCAATCCATGCAGCCTGTCTTTTTGATTGGCGACATCAGACTGGCCAAAGAAATCCTGGATAAACGATCTGCTAAGTTCTCATCACGTCCTATTATTCCTTATGTCATAGGGTCTCTGAATTCCGCATTTTTTCGTCGCTCATTTTACTTCTAGCATTGCCACGTCGATCCAGACCAGGTGTATTGGGCATTTTCCAAACAAAATGAAAGCCACTCCATTGCGCGGAGGCTTACGACTGGACTCATGGCTGCTGTTCGAGCCGGCGAAACTGAACCGCTCCAGCAATTCGAGGCCTTGCTCAGCATGCCCCATCTCCTTGATGACGGAGGGAAAAATTGGTTCCATCACATCGACCGGTACACTGTCCACTCATTAACTCCATAGAAATTTAACTGATATTTGGTCACAGGGTATCGGCGAGTATGGTTCTCTCAGCTGCTTTTGGCTTGCATTGCCCTATGGGACAAGAGCCCGATCTCAAAGAGGTTGTTGCGGTGAATTGTTCTCACACTGATAGATCTTCAAATCATTCACGCCGCGTCTACAGTGCCTCGCAGAGACGGCTAGGTTGGTCAACCTCTCAGCAAGCATCATGAATGTCCTGCCGTTCATTGATCTCATCCCCGGTCCAATGCCATGGCGAGAACGGGCACGGAATTACCGCAAGCGTGAAGATGCGCTGTACAATAAGCTAGTTACGCGCGCCATATCTGGCGAAGCATCCGGGATGAACACGTATGTTTTTTCTCGAGGCTATAGGAGCATACTGATATTTTTTTTGGTAGGTGGGCGGCTGCATTTGCAAGAGAAGATAAACCTGAAGGGGACCAACGTCGACTGATGAACCAGTTCACACATGTGAGTGGATCGTATGTCTGCAGGATCGTTGACATAAGTAATTATGCAGGCCGCGATCGACACTGCATGTGGCATTTTATTTCACCGGTGTATATTGATTGATCAGAATTGCTTTAGACCGCGATTTCGATGCACACCTTCATTCTTGCCTGCATACTTTATCCCGAATGGATTCCTCATGCACAGAGGGAGATTGATGCCATCGTTGGAGAAGACCGTCTGCCTTCCTTCAAGGATTGGCCCCGCCTTCCATATGTTGAGGCAATTGTGCGAGGTCTGTGTTTTTCTCCGCCGACTCCATGTCATTGTTGTGACGTGCACTGCAGAGACACTTCGATGGCGCCCAGCACGTGAATTCTTTCACCATCGTCCACACTCATGATATTTGACTGTTGTGGGCAGTTCGTTTAGGAGTTCCCCCACCAATCCACCACTGATGATGTTGTGGAATACGAAGGCAAAGAGTATTTCATTCCGAGTGGAAGCATCATCATTGCAGTCACTTGGTCTGTTCTTTCCGCACGTCATGTATTGCTCCAGACACTGATTTTCTTTGTACAGGGCAATGGAGCATGAACAGGAAAGATTCGAGAACCATGACTTGTTCCAGCCGGAGCGCTTCCTCGATGAGACAAACAACTTGAAGGTGGGTTACGAAACCAGTGCTTTTGGCTTTGGAAGACGAGGCAAGTTGCTACATTGAGCTCTACGACTGAAATCGCTGACTGGCTGATAGTGTGTCCCGGCATTCCTTTCGCTGAGCGTGCCCTTTGGATCAATATTGCTATGATGTTATGGACCTTCAACATACGCAGGTCAGACGAGCCCGATCCCAGGACCGGCTTGTCCTTCAAATACGACGATAGTGATTCGGCTTTCGGCGGAGAGGCGCGTCACGGAATCATAGGCGTGTGTAATTCCGATGCTGATGGCGTGTTGCAGTTCACAAATGGGCCATTCAAATTCCCTGCCATGTTCGAGCCGCGTTCCGTGCAACGAGCTGAGGTGGCGAGGCAGGAGTGGGCAGAATGCGAGAAGGATCTGAATGTCTTGCTTCCACGACATAAAGAGCAATAGAAGCTGGGGATCATGGTTTGACAGTACAATGTTTCCACTTCGGTTCCCGAAGTAAGTGCATCGAGACAGTGCGCAAGTTCAGAATATCATCCCCACCTACAATACCCTACTAACCGGGCTAATTAGCCGTGGAGATGTATGCTGTCTCCCCGGCTAATTAGCCCGGGTTTGAGCTGATCCCGTACGGCGTGATAATTACGCACTAATTATTAACTTTATCTTGTACAATAAAGTTATTAGCAGTAATTATCACGCTGAAGGGCGGGAGGGCCGCCCGCACATCAATCTCCCCATCGCTGCCATCAAAGATGGACGGCGACGTCGCGTCCCGACAACCGCCATCAACGCCATCAATCTGTCCGCCGTCCGCGCATAAGTCGGCCGTTTTGGCCCCAAAAATACCCGTAAAATCGCCAGAAAATCAGGGTATATTCTACCAAGTGAGAAAAAGACATTTGCAGCTACATATGCACCATATCTATGTGAGGCACCCTAGCTCAACACAGAAGGTATTCCGTCTTTTCAAGGCAAGGCCCTTCCGCGCACTCACAAACATTAGTACTTCAGACCCGAAGTGGAACCATTTTGTCTGCATGGACAATCAAACTTCCCCGCTCTGTCGCGCCGTCGCCGTGAAGGGCGATGAACAGGAGGATGTCGAGTCAGATGACTAACCCCTGCTGGACCCCGACTATGACTGGAACCAAGTTGACATCACCTGGCCTCCAGACCCACTCGACGAGATCAATGAGGAATGGCCACCCCATGATCCGATGAACAACGTCGACGACCTGCCTGATCAGCCTTTGAATGGGAACCTGGGCCTCCAGCACTTGTCGATGTCTCGGGCCGCATCTTTGTGGTGCTGGCTGGCCAGCCCAGTGACCCCTCCTACCTCGCGTCAGTCAACTCCGCCTACCAGCACATAAAGACCCTCGGTGCCGCCACCTACTTCCCCGTGGCGATGGGCAAACATAGACACGGCGTTTTGCCGCAATCAATGTCAGTCTGAATTTTAGCAAGAGTGCGACTGCTCCAGCATAGCTAGACAACAAAAGGTACACACCCTTCGCCACTCAACTTCTCGCCGAGCTGAACATAATCCGAATGCCTAATTTCGCTAGCTGTGTGTCAATTTTTTTAGTTTTCACTCGCACTGATCCAGATCAATGAAAGTTGCGTTCACCTTATGGGCCCCGAGGCTTTACTCGCTCTATGTTCAGAACAACGCGCAGCACCTTCCGCATCTGAATTGCCCGTTTCCTCATTCCGTGTTTGCTTGTGCGATGTTTAACTTCGGCCCCAGGGTAGGCACGTTCAGGCTCCATGACATGTGTAACCTTGCTTTTGGATGGTGTGCGGTGCAGGGGCTTGGAAATTTTGATGCAATGAAAGGTGGCCACCTCATCCTCTGGGATGTTAAACTGGTCATCAAGTTCCCCATGGGTGTACTGATCTTACTTCCATCCGCGACGTTGTACATTCGAACATGCTAGTTACAGGCCATGAGGAACGCCAAACAGATCTCCTTCATGCAATTCAGTGCAGGAAACCTCTTCAGATCCATTGACAACGGCTTCTGTAAGTAAGAGCAGCTCGCCCCCGAAGACCCTTTGGAATATGAGTGCTCGCTGAAAGCGAAGCAGTTGAGGACGGACTGAGGCTCTGTAGCACAGTTGATGAACTGCTATAAATTTACCTACACGCTACTGTAGTCGAACCGCTGCATTTGAACCGCTGCATTTGAAATACTGCATTGGACTGCAAACATAAGAGCAAATGAATTTCAGACACGAACTGATTTCAGTCGTGAACTGATGAACCTCCTTTCTTTTATATCCTGGATTCTACGACGTAGATGCCTGAGATTTTGACACAGACAGGTTCGGCATACGTCAACTACATAGTCTGATTTTTTGTAGGACTACAGGTCTTAAAATTGCAGATATTATTTAGATCGCGAACTGATATTAGCAAAGACATCCATTTCTGACTTGAGGCTGTACCCCATCTTTCACTTCCGACTACCTCCCACCTGCAAACATTTCTTGGCTCCTTCAAGTACAACTCTTCAAATCTTCTTCCTCAATACATGAACTTACTTAACTGCAATTTCCAGGACATCACTGGTGGGCGCAGAGACAGAGGAATGAAAGAAATGATGACTATTTTATATCGCGAACTGACACTTGATGTTGTGGGTGGAAATGGTGTGCGCCTCCAAGCTCAGTGCCGAGAACGCGCGCAACATTCACTGGAAGCTCAATAGTGGTGAGATCCATTGGGTTGCACTGACGAAGTCGCAACGCAAAGGAGATCGAGGAGCATCATGCAAGGCCCTTTGAAGCCGTGCAAGCAGCGGTCCAACAATGGAATGGAACGTGGCCCTCAAGACAAGACCGCTAGCAAGAATGCTGCCCAGGACGGAGATACGCCTGCCGTCGCGAACAGTGCCTTCTGCACTGGCGCTGCTTCCTCCACTGCAAATGCTGCTGTTTCCAACGCCGCCGTCCCTTCCATCGCCTCATTCGTGGATGCCATCGTCACTGCCGCCACGAAAGCCACCGTCCCTTCCATTGCAAATACCGTGGACCCTTCAACGTTGCGAATGCCGCCTTCTCTTTTACTGCGAACGCCATCCTGTTCACTGCTAATGACACGGTTCCCACCACTCCAAATGCCACGCCGTCGAACACCCCACACGATCACCCCTCTATCACCACAACCATCGCCGCCCTCGACAGCAGCTTCTTCAACAACCTCACCAACTTCGATCTCAGCTTCGACGCCCCTTCAATTCTACTACACGGAGCTTGACTTGTCGCTCGGCTCCCTCCCGCCCCCTCCCGAGGACCCACACTTCCCAGACTTGTGGCTCAACACCAGCAACATCGGCGATGGCGCGGAATTCAGGGCTGAGCCAGCCGCAGCCCTCACCATGACTCCGTCGCGAACGCCACCCCGGCCGCCGGATTTAGGGTGTTCTCTGTGAACACAAACAGACTCGTCCGCAACACGAGGAAGAGACAACGTGAGATACTACAACAATAGTGTGGCTCTACCCTCCAAGAAACCGCAAAAGAGAGCGCGTGGTGGAAAGTGCGGCATTGTCGCACCCAAGCCGCTGCGCAAGAAACGCAGCGACACCGGCATGCCATGCGCGAATCGCGCCGAATAATTACGTGCGGGCCCATCCGTCTGTCGCGTACCGCTCGCAGCAGCACCCGGACACTCGCCAAACGCCTCTCGTACCTCCCCTTCATTGCACAGATTCAAAAGCATGCCGTTCATTTATACCTTGAACTTTCCATACATCTTACTACGATAGAAGACAAGACTGATTTGATTTCGTATTTTATACCTCAATGTTCTTTACATGCTTATTGAAATATACTTCGGCTTTTTTTTGAGACTTTATGAGTATTTTTGATGTATGACTTGTGCGTGAGCAACGGGAGTATTGATGGCGGTGATGGCAGTGGTCGTTAAATTCGTCATTTCTGACAAGAATGCCATCCATGGGCCCGAGAGAATATACCCTGATTTTCTGGCGATTTTACGGGTATTTTTGGGGCCAAAACGGCCGACTTATGCGCGGACGGCGGACAGATTGATGGCGTTGATGGCGGTTGTCGGGACGCGACGTCGCCGTCCATCTTTGATGGCAGCGACGGGGAGATTGATGTGCGGGCGGCCCTCCCGCCCTTCAGCGTGATAATTACTGCTAATAACTTTATTGTACAAGATAAAGTTAATAATTAGTGCGTAATTATCGCGCCGTACGGGATCAGCTCAAACCCGGGCTAATTAGCCGGGGAGACAGCATACATCTCCACGGCTAATTAGCCCGGTTAGTAGGGTATTGTAGGTGATCATCCCTTCTCACTTATATCCCTTCGCCGTGAATGTGCACATTGGTCAAGTTAGTAGTTACAGATCTTGAAGTGCACCCCTCGCAGTAGATCTTCACTGCGGCGACTTATCCAAAGACCCAAATAAGAGTGAGCGACACCGTAGTCTCTATCATCATCACGATCTTAGCTCTTGGTCGAATTCAATATACACTCTATAACAGAGACAAACGAGATTCCCGAGAGTTCATCCGCAATAGCTTGGAGGCGATCCTGGTTCCGGAAATCCAACCGCTAATAGAGCGTCCATCCGTGCCACCTGTGCCTCTAAACGACGCATCCGTAGGGTCATGGTTTCCTCATCTGATGCAACCTCTGTGACTCCTACACTGTCTTCTGGTGCAACGACGGGACCGTCTGTTTCCGGTAAGTTTTCATGGGCGCGAAAACTCGCTGGCGCAGCCTCGTTCTTCAGCTGGCTCTCCTCCAATGCGAGTGCCGCCGCCAATTCTGATGACCGATCGAGTTCGGCTTCCGCGGGTTGGGTATCCGCAGGGACATCGACTGTATTCGCTCGCGGCGTCTGCACCATGTGTTCCCGAAAGTCGAGGAACTGCTCGGGGGCCGCGTGTTCTCGATCTCGCCGTCGCTGTCGTCTACATCGCAGGAATATGATGAGGGCGACAATAAACATGCCGATTACGACGGACGCTGCTAATGCCCCGGCCAGTACACCGTTGCTGTTGGGCATGATTAGGGAAACTGCGGGAGTGAAAAATATATGTTTCGTCACCTATGCCGCGTCTGTATTGTGCCTGGAGTTGAGGTGGACGTGCTTGGCTTGCTGATACTGGAGGTTGCATTTCTCTTGCATCAAAGAAAGGCCGGTGACAGCTATACGGTGCATACCTGTGGACCGTCTGGCTTGGGACTCCACTTGACGACGCCGGTTGAGACAGTAACCGGGTTGCAGATTGTGTAGTAGGATCATCCGAGATTGAGGCCGAGCTTGTCAGTGGGTGAACCGACGCAGAAGACTGTGTTGTTTTATTGATGTCTGCGTTCGTGTTGTCCGGGAGGAAAGAGGTCGTCGCCGTGGGTGCTGCGGTAGGGGACACTGCGAGGAAACGCAAGAAATGAGACACGCTGAAGACAGAGGAACGAAGCGGCAACGCGGCAACACCTGACAAAGGGGAAAATGAAAATTGCGCGCCAAATGGGGAATATTAATGGCAATGCAATATGGGCGCAGGATCCGCGAAGGGGATAAAGGAATCCAACCAAGAAATCCAAGCAGTGAACCAACTCGGGAGTGCGGATACAGATCAACCTGCAGAAAATATGGAAGCACGTACCGGTACCGCATTCGCTGGACAGAAGCTGCTGAGGATCGTCCTGGCATTCGCCTTGAATGCAGGAGACAGCTTTAAACTGGAAGTCGGCATTGTTGCAAAAGCAAGAGTGTCCAGGGAGAGGGCTGTTTTGGGGGATGAGTACCAGCGACTAGACATTGAAACCAAGGGAGAATGAAGGAAACACTACGGACTGACCATTTTGCTGCTAGTACAGCTGCCTCGACGCAGCTCATGGCACATGGGCTTAATTTAAGCTGTCTCCTTTGCGAGGCGCTCCCGGGCAATGACAAAGCAGAGCTATAACCCCTCATTGGGCTTGCGGGATCTCCGAGTCTTTGTTGGTGTCGCCTTTGGATTGGATAGTTTGCGAGGGACGGTGAGAGTATTCGAGGCGGGTAAGAGAGGGAAACGAAGAAAAGAGGCCCAGCTGCTGGTCCCACACACGTTGCGCCGGATTTATTTCAGGCTGATAGGTTGCTATTTGAGCCGGAAAATGATCACTTGAGCACTACAACCATCCGGTCCGTGTACAAAGCTCGCACTTCAGCACCCGGAGAGTAAGGTAGAGTCGCAGTCACATTGTTCATGGCCAACTCCACCCAGATGCGGGGCTCGAAAGTGGAGCAAGTCCTGGTGAAATGGAGGGAGAGCCCAGGATTATGATCACGCGGGACGTAATCAATGATGCCGACAGGCAAGCTAAGAAAGAAAGGCCAAAGATGGGACGCTAGGGATCGCAGAATGCTCGAAGTTGATGGGTTGCTGCCGTTCGATCAGGCAGTGCTGCCAGTGCTGCGTGCGAAGGCGCAAATTGAAGGCTGAGGGATTCTTATCGCTGAGCTCCACCTGGGACATGAGATTTGACGGAGCCCCGTTCTCCATACCTCAATTGCCAGGTTTGTACATAGTACAAATAGGGATTGAATGAGCAGGGAGTTAGAGTGGGTTGTCTGGACGGGAAGAATACCACGAAATAATCAAGGACACGAGATGGTAGTGTAGCCAGGAAAAGAGCGGAAGATGGAATTCTGACATCCGTAACCGCAACACTGCTCGAAGCTGATGAACTGTCATTCAATCCAGGGCAGTGCAGCGTGTGAAGATGCAGGTCCAGAGCATGTCAATCTTTGCGTGAATTATTGACTCGGTGAGCGGACGAGAGAGCGAAGCCACGCCTGGGAAGTTGTAGGGGATTCAAATTCAGTACGAATCAAGCATGAATCTCAGCATGAGGGAAAGAAATTTCAAGCAAAGCTGAAAGTCAAGACGCAGGAGCAGATAGGCACATATCCGAGGTCCGATGCACGCGCCGCCTGAGCCAAGCTCCAGGCACTGGACTGTAGAGCACCGACAGGAACTGATGGGGCGTGGTTTCACAGAGCGAGCGAGCGGCATCAGAATTGAGCGAGGCCGACTGAGTGAGTGAGAGCGAGAAGAGGTCAGAAGGAGCGCAGTTTTGTTTATTTTGCTGGAAAAAGAATGTCAATTGCCATCGAGAGGCAAATGTAGGGAATACAGAGTTCTTGCAGGAGGCCTCGAGGATGATTTGAAGACAGAAAACGGGCGGGGTCGCAAGAGGTTGATTATTGGAGGCAGTAAGTATATCGCTGACAAGAGAACGTTCGCCGGCGGTGACTGCTGCAGCGAAGGAGGCTCTATCGAGAGGAAGCAGCATCGGACGCTCTGATTCTACAGTTACTGTAATTTCTGTAAGATATTAGATTCCATCGCAGGGTTCGAGGGCGTTCGTCCGTGAACGCTTTCCAGAGATTCTGGGAAGACAGTGTCCAGATCGTTAGCGTGCCTGGAAGGCGAATGCGATGGGAAGCAGGGAGTCTGGAAACGCATTGATGTGGTGGGAGCTTGTTGGTACACCCGTCGATACGACGACGCCGTGCGTGAGTCCAACGAGAAACGAGATGGTGGTGCGGTAGGAAAGAGATGTGGCGGTGCGTGATGTGTGACGGATCCGCTGATGTCGGACGTTAATGTGTTTTGACATTTGCTTCCGACCACCGTCCAACGAGTCGAAGGAGGGAATGACAACGTGAATCATCTGCACTGCATCCACGTAACGCCTATTAGGGCAAGTCATTCATGACTCGTCTCGCCGAGTTGACCTGCTGCGCCTCCTTGTTGCTTCACTGGATCGCTAGTGCAGAGGGCTAGGTTGCTGATCACTGGGTCGATGTTATGAGTTGCTGTTCCCCGTCCGTCGCCTTTCTCTCTTGACCTCTCACTCGTCCCGCTCGTCCAAGCGTCAACGGGGAAACATTCCACGCAGGTCTCACACTCGCACCCGCACTCGTCTCCCCAAGACAACCTCAATCCGCCTCTACGCCTGTGAAGGGGATATGTGCCACCCTCTACGTTCGTGTACGTCATACGATCCCTCCGGTGTGGCTGAATGACTCTCGTTCATGCGATCCTAGCTTCTAGCTCCGGATGTTGACCAGTAGGCACGACAGGGCCCAGGCGATTCAGATAACTTTATGCTGTTCGATACGGGTTCAACGGCAACTCCCGACTCTCAATGCACTCGGGCCAATCAAACCATCTCCACGGTTCGGAGGGGGCGAACAAAGTGAGTTTCCCCATCTCTTCAATTGCTTATTATGCATTTGCTTTCGTTTCTCGCACCGTACTTCTTTTTCGAATCCTTCTCTTTCTTTTTTTTTTGTATCCATTTCCTTCCCGTTTCGCGTCTCGCATCCGAAATTCCCACAGAAAAGCGCAGTCTAGGCATCACACACTTTCCCCCTCTCAATCATTCCGCGCGGCTTCGCCGGCGCTCGTTCGTTCGCTGCCGCTGTTGTCGCGCTTTCGGGGTCACTTGGGGAATCGCGATGCATCGTGTTGTTCCGGGAGCGCGGTGCGCGTATGTAGTATGTACGCCGTTCGTCGTGTTGATTCATTTAGCTATCGACTCAGTATCAGTCTGGAGAACGACGGGGAAATGGGGAGCTTGCGAGATGCTCTGCTGCGCGTTCAATATTTCTTTTGACCCCGGCTTGAACATGTACGACCTCGTTGTCGGTTCTTGCGACGCTGAACGGCGTTCCACCGCAGGGAGGAGCGCGAGGACCATCACCAAAATTCAACCGAATGGAGCTCGACTGTGCATGCACCAGCTCTTCAAGTTGTTTCGGAGTACCCCGAGTGAGCGGTTTCACGGAAACGAACTTTCTCTTCATCCTGCCTTTCAAGTCCCGGTCCCAATCAGGGTTCTACTTCAACTTTTTGCTCGACGTGAAGTGCGTTCGAATTTAGTTATTCACACTTTGCCGCTATGGAACAGAGAACAAGTACCACGGGGCATTTTGGGCATTGAACCAAATCAAGTTACTCATTGGCTGAACCTTTAGGTTTAGCTACTCTGGGGAAGATGGATTCCGTGCTATTTTGCTACAAGTACAAACAAAAATCGTCAGCTGAAATTGGTCATCATCGAAAATCAGAGCAGCAAAGAAGTGTGCAGAAGATTTCTTGTGCCCATACAATAAAAGCACTTCTGAGGTGACCACTCTCATTTTCTTGGATTCTTTTTGTCTGGTGTACGACCAGTCAGCCCTGAAGTTCCTGCTCAGTTGATGTGTCACTTTTGTTTAGTGTTCAAGCTGGGTATCATGTGCCATGTCTACGAGATCAATTCATCTCCGTCTCCTTGCCGTCTCCTTGCCGTCTCAAGATCAGGGCGGAGTTTGTACTGAGAGTTTCATGGAGTCGAGTATGAGAGTTGGCTGTAGTTCGAATATCTCTCAATTTGCATTTCTTGGGTCGCTTATACTAAATTGGTTCGTTCTTCAGAGCTGTTACGTCCCGTGCCGGTCTCGGCTGCTAGCTTGGAACTGATGAGAACAACACTCCAGCCGGACTTATGCGCTTTAATGCAGTAATATAAGCGGCTGTGGAAACGGCACAGTCCGGCACTGATCGGCAACAGCAACGACTGGTACTCCAGTGAAATCCAGTGCGAATCCGCCCCCAAAATGAGCACCACTGGCGTCCAGTGTTGTTCAGCGGATTCCAGCCAATCTAATTGATTCCCTGGGGGCACACTAATTTCCGACACCGTGATGATGCTGGCTTCCAACGCAGCCCAACGGATTCTACCGGATGGTGCGGTGATCTCTTGCTATGTCAATTCATATTTGGGCTCCCTGCCTTGTTCCAGCACCGTGTATGACTGGGATTGAATATCCAGCTCCAGCTGAGTGACGGAAATTTGTGAACGTGGGAAAGAGGGAATAATTTATGACCGCAGTAGCTTGCCTAAGTGAGTGTCATAAAATCGCCATTCCCTTCTCAATATTTACCTAGCTCCTTCCTAGAAGCTGTCACATTGGTTTGAACTTACACGGCCTTGTCCTGTTCAACCAGTTACCTTGGTTCGAAGATGACCACCGGCTCATCAAAGATGACCAAAAGCAACCAATAAATTCGGGGAAAACATCAACCTACAGCAAACCCGAGCAACGGCCAGTGGAACATGGTGGAGGTATGTCTAGACTCTTGATGTCCGCCAAGATACACCGGCAGCAACTGGTGTCTACCAATAGACCTTCCACCGGTGATTATATAACTCCTTCAGTGTGGCAGTATGGCACTGTGAATATCATATGAGGGCAATGCTCAATTATTTGAGGGTTTCTGCAGGCTCCCAAAGGTTCAGCCACCTGCCTCGAAAAGGCCTAATCCCACATCATCTGCTTTTGATTGCCGGAAGGGCGGGCCGCAGATTCGAAGTTCATGCGGAACTGAAACTGAATTCTGGGGATCAAAAGCTTTTGTATTTTGCACTAGCAACAGACTATATACACAGCTGTAACGAGGTGAATGCGATATAAAATGTAAAACATGTGGAACCAAGGGAAACAGGAGAAATATGAAATAGAAAATGGAGCAATGAAGAGAATGGGAGAAAAAATAAATAAGCTGTGGTAGTGGAGCTGCAGGGAAGGAGCCGGGGAAAGAGGATATAAAATAGAGTAAAATAAAATAGCCCTCTGAGCATCCCTGGACCTGACTTGACGGTCTTGTCCTTCGCAAGGCTATGGAATCCTGGGAGAGGCTTAAAGTGCTATATGCATGAAAGAGATTCCATGGCTCAAAGATTCGCTCGGTCAATGTGCAAGCCTGTCGACCAGCTCACATTGAGCCTTGGCAGGTCTTGGATAAAATGTTCAAAATATCTTGGCCAATAAGTCTGCCGGTTTATTCCGGCTTGTTATGTTCTGGCCGGGAAAACCATTTTTTGCGATCATCAGTCGTTTTACAATTCGCTTTTCAGACCTGGACCCCAAGTCGGGTTCAGGAATACTGAATGGATGCAAGACGTGTGGACACGACGCGACGCGTTATTTGGTTCGGAAGGGATCGCCATCGTGATCGGGCGACATCGTGCTTGGCGCGCAGCCATGTGCGACACTAGTGTTGGAAATGGAGATCGCGATGCGCCGCTCGCACGCGTCACCCGGTTACCCCCCTATCCGTCATCCCAAGACCTCCCAAGACTTGTATATAAATCCCCGTGTGTCGCACCTTTCAGTAGTCTTTTGTTTCTTCCCGCGCTCGTGTTCCCCGCACCCGAATACATTCCCCTGCGACTCATCTTTGTGCAGTGACCTGAGTTTATCAACTAGTCTGCAAGACCGCCGCGGAGCTCGCATTACGACATTAATTTATTTTGAAATCGGATACAGAAAGGTCCGCGGCAGTTCGACATGTGAAAGTGCCGGCTGTCTGGAGGATGACCGAGTCACACGGGGTTTACACCTCGCTCGGTCTCTCTCCTTACAACTCGCACAGCGCCACTTTCGAAGCTGATACTGTACTTTTTCATTCAAATCGACAGGTGGTGTGACGCGTGACCCATTTTACCAATTTGACATTTCGGTAGCTGCCAAGTTTCTGCGCGACACTGGAAATTTTTCGACATTTGAACCGAAAATTTTCGCTTTTTCGCACCTGTTTGACAGTTTTGCGCAAGTTTTGGGCCTGCGTGACCGCCGGGAGGTTCGACAAGGGCCTGCGTGACGCGCGACTTCAACCAAAATTCGTGATCGACACAGGGGTGCGTGACGCGTGACTGTCAAATTGAATGAAAACGTACAGTACTTTCGCTCTCGATCTCCACTCCACAATGCTCACTATGTCTTCCAGAGACAAACGCCGCGAGGGCCCGGGAAATAACTATTACTTTGGCGGTGCGAGGCCTGAAAATCGTGTGAGCCCTCATTTTTTTTTTTTTTTTTTTTTTTTTTTTGAATCCTTGTTATTTGCCCCTCGCTGCGAGCGGCATGTTAGGCATCCTCTACCCTACATATACGCAGTAGCTATCTATCGATGATGTTATGTGGTGACTACGAAATCCTGCCCAACTGACCTAACTCTAAGGCTGGTGCAAACATGAGCCCATTAGTGTGGTTTCTAGAAGGTGAAGTGAGTAGTAAAATATATGGATATAGGCCTCCCCCGAGGGGCAAGCACTGATGAGTAAGGTTTCAAGATTAAAAGGAGGAGTGGGATACAAACTAATAGTGAGGCGCATTGTGTGGGGGGAAAGGGTACGGGGCAGTCGGCACAGCGGTTGTGTCGTGTCAAGCTTGGACAGCATTCGGTGGTGCTGGGGCAAACGGGTTGGCGGAGTGCGGATGTTGCCAGGGGATCCTTCTTCAGGCCAGCAGGTGTCACTGGGTCAGGGTGGAGCAGAGGTAGACCTGGGTGAGGAATCTCAGGGCTTGGCAACAAAGTGGGACACCCGACATCACGACCCGAAAACAAGTGCCCCATTCTTTACTAAAAATTCTGCCTCTGCTTGTGTTTCCAACAATATCCGCAAAGTTCCTGTTTCTCCAGTACAGAGAGGCACCTGCTTGCCCATATAAGACACGTGCATGACATTGCCCCGGAAACCACCTCTACGAAGCCACATGTACGCAGGTTCATAACGAGGTCCGTCAGGTAGCAACATCGGGGCATCGTGGATGACAACTGAATGCCATCGTTCGCCGCAGTCAATCCGAGGGACAGGGCAGTCTTTGGGGAGATGGAGAAGAGGCTCGATGCGCTTCCAGAGGGCAGAAGAAGCAAGGTCCATAGCCCCGTCTGCCGTATACTTGTCGTTGTGTATGAATGTGATGGTGGGATTTCCATTACGTGTCCATCGGACTCCTGCTACCTGAATATCTGGTTCAAAAGGCTTGTTCATGAGGGTAGCGTAAAGCGCTGTCGGTGGTAGGCGAACACCGGGCGGCGATGGGAGAGAGTCGATGCGAAGGACTATAGAGTATATACAAGAAGAATGGGAGTGGGACTGGGTCACTCCCATCATCAGCTAGCCGAGTCCCATTCTTTGCTGCTGAAGGATGGGACTCGAGCTGATGATGGGACTCGCGTCCCCTCCTGCCACCCGCCGTCATGTCCACGCGAATCACAAGTGATCCGCCGTCGTCACACCGTTTGACATCCGCAGTACTACTACAACAGGTGTGGTACGGCACGGCGGGGCCGATGTCTGAAATAACACGAGTCGTAAGTATGTTGAGTCAAAACTGGCATTTTACCAAGTCATATGAAGGTAAAAGAAATGAGAATGATGCTCTGGCTGTTCCGTCAGCATAAGGCGAGTGGAAATAGTGTGTAAATGAAGCAAGGTTAAGTTCATTGTAACGTGAGGTTGGCGTTCTTCTGGGGAGATGTTCGATCATGGCACCAGATCATTATGGACAAACACCTTCATTGCATGCTCAGAATTTGCTCAGAATGCTCTGATATCCTGGGTTTCAGTTCATTCAACACCCTACTAATATTCCGGGCTCAACACACTTTGATAAATATCATCCAGAAAACTGGAGAGGGTTTCAGTCCCTGTAACCCACCTCAAAACTATTCAAGACCCCCTAGACCACCAATTCATTGTATCCCTGAAATTCCCTCCCTCTGCGAGGAGAAAGATCTTCTGCAACCCGAGCTTTCCAAGAACGAGCACCCACACTTCGAAATCTGCACAAGTAATTTCACCCAGCAAGTGAGGTCGTTGATGGGAGTTTGATCCCGTATCTTCGACATAAATAACAATTGTATAAGGAAGTTCAATTTTGACTTCATGCTAGGTGATTACGACTTCACGCTGGGTAAGTTTCAGGACTGGTATGAAAAATCATTCAACCAGATTAGCAGATGCCTTCGACCATGCATAACCACACAAATGCACCGAACCTAGGGATTACCTTGTTTGCGGTTCCGAAACAAAGGGTTGAACCGCGCAAATCACCATGCCGATTCGGCCAAGGTGTTCAAGCTTCGCAAATAAAGCCCTAATTTCTGTGTTCAAATCTGCTTCAACAATTGCTGGAACAGAAATTGCAGAAAATGACGAAAATGTTCAAATTCAAAGCTGAGATGCCTTTCTCCAATTTTGTCCTTATGTGCGGACTGTGAATTTAAATTGATGAGATCAGTGGTGTACCAACTTGAGCCTCTGAGATCTCTGTTAACCGCATGCGAGAGGCTGAACTTTCACTCAGAGCAATTGCTGTTTGCCTGGTGCGCAAGAGATCTAAATGCATTGTGCTCAAATGAATGGCAAATCCCGGTGGAACAACTCCTGTGGAGCGCCTTACAATATTGGCGTTAAAATCAGACACATCTTGAATAACCAGCCACTCGGAGGCCTGTTGGTACGCTCTGACCCCCCGATCCTGGTTTGCAGCACGCTGCCAATTGAAAATATAATCTCAAGAATTGACCTGGTTGGAAGAGAAGATTCTCAACTTCAACTCGAAAACAGACCACTAGAATTTCGAAGTCAGTGATTATATAACACTGTGCTCCGAGGTGAAGGAATGCGCGACTTTTTACCGCTGAGACGAAATCCCTCCATTGCCCGACAATTCAGAAAGGCGAGGACCAGGATCAAAGTGCCATAACTCGCTGAAATGACTGGGGGTCCATCTAAACACACTCCAAGACAAAAGTATGTCTTAACACACAACTGAGAACATTCCTGGCTCTGCTGGAAACAATGATTTTCAACAATGCACAAAGAGAAGGATTCACCTCTTAAAGATGTGACTCGTTGATCACATTCAGTTTTTCCCTGCAAGTGTCGAGGCTGCTATCAACCATAAACGCAAGCATGAAGCCTCACATTTTAGAGGATCATGCAGATTGAAGGCAGGAGGAACCAACCGAGAATCGCGCAGATATGCGTCAGGGTTCACGAAATATATATTGCAGTAGGCATAATGTCCTATGCATGAGGCAAATCTCTTATATACTAAGTGCGTGATAATTGGATGGTTCACGCAGACTAAAAAAGGCTGAAAAACACAGCAAAGCAGTGGGAATGCGGGCCTGAGGCATCAAGCGATGCAAGTTGAACCGTGAGAAATAGCCCGTTGATTGATGAGACCAAAGTGCTGACAAGAAAAAGAAATTATATGTACAAACAGCCTATACTATTTGATTTCTTTCTGAGACGCATCTGCGGCGGGCTCAAACATGGTGGGATGAAGCAGATAGGAGATGTGACCGATTTGGGATCAACCCCGCCTGACGGCGGGTTTGATGCGATGTGCGAAGCGAGAGTCACACATCTGATGATTGTTGTGATTGTACAGATGTCCTGAGTCCCATTATTAGTGTGCGACTCCCATCGTTTGATGGTGAAAGAATGGGAGTCGTGCACTGATGATGGGAGTGGGCGAGTCCCACTCCCATTCTTCTTGTCATCCCTCAGGACTATATCTGGTGCCGTGCCAATGCGGTCACCAGGTTTTGTCGTCTTGGTTGTATTGACCTTGTCAGCGTTCGCTCCGGCTCGGTCCAGAGTTCCAGCTACGGCATCTGCATACGTGGCAGTTTTGGTGGCTGTCGAAGGCGCTGGGGGTGCGCTGACGAGGGCTGGAATGGGGCTAGGAGTGGGGCTGCGGCTGGCAGCCACCATAGTGCGCTGATATAGGGCGTGTAGAACATCCGTTGTGTGGGCTGAGAAGGTCGTAGTGGTGGCAGTGTCAAGGATCAATGTCACCGTAGCTAGTGCGGAGTCCAGCAGTGATTCGAGGCGATAATGGTGGGCAGCTAGATGGTCGATGGATGGCAGCCAGTCCCCTTCTACTGGTTTTGGAGTCCTAGAAGGTGTCGGGGGCACCAGAGGGCGGCCTGGCGCCGTTTGATCGTGGTGGTAGCTGCGTGAGAACATCCCCGTGAGCCCCTCGTTATTGATGCTTCAAGTTGCCAGGTGGGACAGGTGGCGCCGGAGGGAAGACTCACAACGGTGCTGGCGGTGAGGGAGGTCAAGGGACGGGTGCCAGCCTGAGCCTCGAGATCCAAACCAGGAACTTGAGCCTGAATAATAACCTCAGTATTGATCATCGGTATGTCAGTTCATAGATTCATCTTCCTCGCCGTGATATGGCTTGCAGGAATGGAAACCCCGTCGATACAGCAGCAAAGCGCCGCCCAACTGCGGTTGATAGACCGTACATACAACAGAATATTCACCATCACGGCAATAGAGGCGGGTTCCACACTCTCGACAGACATCTCAGTCTCAATATTTGAAACAGGTATTGATATACTGCACCATGCGGTAGCCCTGGAGGCCTTTCATGACTCGGCGGAGATCTTTCCTCAGCCAAAATGCCATCCCGAAACGCGCAAAAAAATGCTTCAGGATCTCCGCGACTGGGTACTAGACCCACATCCTGAAAGCACCATTTTGTGGCTCCATGGTCCCGCAGGCGCTGGCAAATCGGCGATCGTGCGAACTCTGGCGGGACAACTCGAGGATGCAGGGCGCCTCGGCGGCTGCTTCTTTTTCAAACGAGGGCATGCGACACGGGGAAACGCAAAGGCGCTGTTTAGCACGATAGCTTACCAACTCGCACTCCACGTTCCCTGGCTCAGGACCTCGATCTCACGAATTGTGGAAGACGATCCATCCGTTGTTGCGCGATCCCTCGAGACCCAGATGCGAAAGCTGATTTCCAAGCCGTCTCGCTCCCACCAAAATTGCGATCCTGTAGCAATCCTCATCGATGGCCTGGACGAATGTGTGGGGAACAGCACTCAGGAAGGCATACTGCGCGCAATCCGGAATTCTTATGAGCACGTCATTCCTCTCCGATTCATCGTGGCCAGTCGACCAGAGCCTCATATCCGCGAAATATTCGACTCACCACTCTTTGCCAAGAAGTATCGGTCATTGAACGTCGAGCAATCCTTCGAGGATGTCCGCAAATATCTCAGTGATGGATTTTCGCGAATCCATCGTGAGCATTGCACCATGGCGAATGTTCAATCACCTTGGCCTGCTGTCGACGTCTTGAACAACCTGGTTGAGAAGTCGTCCGGCTACTTCATCTATGCAGCTACCATCATCAAATTCATTGATGACAAAAATTATCGGCCAACCGAGCGGCTGGCCATTGTCCTGGATGGCAGCCAAACACCTGAGTCGGTGTTTGATGCACTCGACCAGCTCTACAGGGACATCCTCGGATCTGCTCCAAGGCAGACGGAGCTCACTCCTATCTTGTGTGCTGTCGCGAACTTTGACTTGACTGTTGATGAGCTTGATGAGCTCTTTAATCTCGCGCATGGAGAGACAAAATTGATACTGCGGGAGCTGCATTCCCTGCTTCGACTATCGTCAAAGGACGAACGGTGCCCTGAAGGTGCAAGGGCATTGTCTCCCATCTGGAGTGATATCACAAACTTCGTCTCACCCCGCCATGCATCATTTCTGGATTTCCTCAACAATGACAGTCGGTCTCGGCACTTCTATGTCGGTAGTTTGAACCATCGGATGGATCTCGCTCGATGTTTCCTGCGAGGCCAGTATTGGATGCGTCGCGATTTCAAGCCACGGTATGTCCAACTCATTCTGAATAATGTCTGGCTTACTAGTTCCCGAAGACACCCCCATTCCCACTTGATCCCGTTTCTCATCTCGCTGCCTCCGTCTGCCGAACTGTGTTCGCTTATTGCACGCCTGGATCCCGGTTGGATTTTCTACTGGCTGAAACATGACACTTTGGAGGCCTTACTGCCTTGGCTCAGAGTTCGTTTCGACGCCCGTGACCGATATACTTCTGACATGAACCTATTCAGAAAGTAACCCCAGTGCCACAGGACCTGATTGAACTCTGGGAAGACTATGTGTATATGTGCTGGATGACCGATCACCGGTCGGAGCATACCTTAAAGCCTACTCTCCCACCCAGTTCAGAACTTTGGCAAGTTCTCGTCGCATCGGAGAAGGAGGGGATGCTAGTGCGCATCCGGAACAATCTGGACATGACATGGGATGAGCTCAGAACTGTTATCTGCAGCGGTCGGCCACACGTCGGCCCCGCCGACCTGGTCGTCCGTGAGCCGGGTCATCCCTGCGGGGAGTCAATCATTCCGCCTGAAATCAAACAGAGGGCATATCGGGATATAGCGCTGAAATTTATTCGCAAAATACTCAAGCATCCTGGGGATGATAATGAACACGCGTGGTTGGTTGCGAAAATCAACGCAGGCAATTTTGTTAACCCTTTGGACAGGGATCGGCTCTCGACGTGGCTCCATGTTGGACACCTCCCTCCTTGTGATATACTGTATCGCGAATTTCAACGTATCCCATTTCCTGCGGCGAAGTCTGCCCTTTTGTGTCGGAAATGGGCCATAAAGGGGCTTTTTCGCTGGCTTGAAGTAAGCTTACCCCATTTTCAACTATGAACTGACACGATTTTCCAATGAGCAGTCTTACGGTGATCCGACACTGGAGCTTCTCGAATGCAGAGAAGAGATGCTCTTTGAAGCAGACGAGTGGATAAAGTCATTTTATGACTAAAACATATAAAGGTGGCACTGCAAACGTTTACAATAACCCGTGTAAGTGTAAGTCCGAGTCTGGCATGGGTGATTTTTCGTAGAACATAACACTCATTTGTAATGGGAATTGCCTATGAGATACTTCTTTCCCTGCGTACGCTTCGAATGAAGAGCAGAAAACTAGGTCGAGGACGCAATCCAAAGCTCGAAACCAATGTGTCACATGTGGACCTGTATCTGCATTGGAATCGGGGAAGGCACTGAGGCAATTAATGAGGAGCCTAATTAATCATTGAATTTAAGGGACGAACACGAACAGGGATTCTGTGGACGGGTTGGAACGCGGATTCTTCCAAGCTAGTGCGGCATTAGTTTTGGAGTGTTTTTTTTTTATGTGCGCACAGCGGCTTCAAGTTCCCGTGCTGCCGAATTGTGCACAGGGATGTGGAATTTGATTCAATAAGATTCCGTGCCGGGAGAAATACGATTTGTACGCGTACGCGCGAGTTGGCTAAAATCACAACATCGCATCGAAGGGGTATGAGCTGGTGTAAGCAGAACAACACGGCATTTGTATCTGGTGGATTTTAGCTTGTGTGGGAGGGGGGACTGTAGCCGAATTCAAATTTAGTGGGGATTGAATCACGAGGTGAATGATGGCACGTACCCGGGCGGTTCGCCGCAAGCGCAACTAGGTTCCAAAATTCATAGCGCATCGACGGGGGATGGAAGGAAGAAATAAGGAAGAACATACGAGGACGGTTTAGTTTTTATGGAATGAACCTCGTACGTCGAATGTCGAATTAAGGGAGGAGGAAGGCCAGTGAGTCGAACTCGTTGCAGCTAGTGAGAAGTGGCGTCCGATGAAGCGTATTGGCGGACTGCGTTTTGACAGAGGGAGCGGGCGTGTGCGACTAAGGGAGAGCAGAGAGTAAGTTTTGATTGCTTCGTTGCGCAAAATAGAACACAGGTAAATGAGACGTGAATTCTGTGAATTTTGCGCTATATAATCAAACCATGGACACTTCATGGTGGCCATCGCGACCGAAACAGGTGCCGTGAGTAGATGCAATGAATTTGAGGGAAGTCTATATATAGACAATGAGAGAACATTCGCCAGCGGAGAAGCCATGGACGAGCTCGAGAATGGTTTGACAAGCAGCATCGGAGACAGCAAAGATGCAGCAGGGGCTCTGCAATACGAATAGGCATTCTATTCTGGTTTTCTATCGGCACAGCAGCGATGCACAGCAGCACGACCAAACTGCAGAGCGGCGACGGCTGCGGAGTCCTGCGCTTGGCGGTGCGCGATGCGCTGCCTAGAAACCCCTTGACGCCAAGGGGACGTTGGTCAGGAGTAGTATGGATGACCCGGCTGTCGAGCGAGCAGCGGAATGGTGGTTCGGAGAAAGAGGGAATGTGGTGATGCCATGCGTGACAGATCCGCTGTCAGGCGTCACGCATTTCGGCGCTTGCTCCCGACCACCATCAACAGCGACATCTCGCTCTTTCCGAGTCGCCTCTCGAGTCGCCTTCGAGGGATGGCGTCACGATTCGCCTCGTTGATTGGCGAGGCCCTTCTCTCGCTCTCGCGGGTACGTCGTCCACGCCTCGTCTTCGATTCGGCGGTGCTGCACTTTTTGCTCGTGCGTTCTCGGGTTCACTGGGTTGGGTCGATGTTCTCGTATGCACGCGGTTTTGGTGTCATCGCGAGACCGGCCCCTCTGTCTACCGACACTTGTATCTTTGCACTAGCTCTCCGTCCCACTCGTCCACGTCCAGCGCCTGCACTCCTCCCCGCCACCTGCGTCTCCCAGCACGACCGTGGATCTCACGACCCTCTTGCAATTGCTTCGTCTCCATGGATCCGGCATACCCATAGCTGTCTGCTCTCCCGCATCCACCTACGCCGTCTAAAATACCACCCGCTTTCTGCTTGGTACAACTTGCGGGTGCGACATCCCCATCCTCATCGTCAACTCCAGATCGATCGCGATTTAGGTCTCCGCAGAGCGAAGACGCAATGGATGGATTGAAGCACGGCGAGCGAGCGAATGAAAGTGAGCTCCTTGGCGTTCCTGCTTTCCTCACCTTCCCTGTTCCGTCCGTAGCTTTCCTTTACCTACGCTTCCCATCATTTGCTTCGACTCCACTTTCCATTCCTTTCCCGCCCTTCCATTCTCTTTCCCTCTTTCTTTCCCTCTTTTCTCCGCTCGCTTTCCCTCTCACGATATCACGCTTTATTATAGGTCGATTCACACTGCGCGCTACATCCACCCAACGCACGACCACATGGATCGCGGCCTCACACCTGGCGAACGCCTGCATCAGCCACCTCGTCTCACTGGCTCGCTCGCATGTCGCACAGCTCGCGTGTTCCTAACACGATTTTAGTGCTATATATATCTCTCACGCACGCTGCTCTCGCATCGGTATATATCGATTTTGTTCATGTACTATTCAATACCAGCGCTAAATTCAGATCCTGTTCTTGATCCGCCGGCGGGAGCGCGGGATCTCTCCGCTTTGCCCACTCTCCAGCCCATCTCATCGCCTTGTTTGATCGCTCAGCACGATTCAAGATCGGCAAGACCAATATCGTGCGTAGTTGGGCCGGCCTGCATCACCGACTTTATCGAGCTGCCGAGGCTGGACCGCGCGCCGGGTCTCCGGTGATTCTCATTCCATTCTGATGTGCGTGTTTTCGGCCTGCCGTCTGGCTCTCGCGTGGCTGTCCCCGCGTCGATGGCATTGATCTGGATCGGAATCGCAACATCTGACATTTCGACTTGTAGGGCGCGGGGCGGAGAGCTTGGTCGCACATCCCAGACGAGGAATGCCCGTTCTTTCTTTGACGTAGATTGTGTGTACATCCTTATCTGCTGGGACGAATTTTAATATTGTGATTTATTTTCCGCGAGTGGAACACGCGACGACGACGCGGGCCACGTGGGAAGCAATACCTTGTATTTGGTCCTTTCTGTTCTACTTGCGTTGAGTTCCAGCACAGTATTAATGTTTTGCAGAGACCTGAGTAACTTTTTGATAGCGGGAAGGCGGGAGCGCATTTACCGTTCAGGGGCGTAGGTCGCTCTGCCAAATTGTGAGTGCATCTCTCTGCTAAATTTCCTTTGTTATACTTAGTGTGCGTTTCTGTCAACCCAATATATATATGTTTCTCATCTGATGCGCAGGGTCCACAGGGAATGAGAAAAACGGGGACGTCGTAGGCCATGGATATTATCATGCTTTTATTTGCATTCTGAATCGACTCGGTTGTGATCTTAATACCCGCAGGATGTCCAAATGTCCCCGAAGATGGCGGTTTCATGCTCTGCTATTCGGAGACAACATGCTTCGTGCGTGTTCGCGTATATTTAGGACAGTACCCTTATACCAATTTAATATCAGATCTCGCGTGTATTCCGCACCATGATATGCGTCCATCCTTTCCCGGTGGCTGCTCTCCATCCTGCTTTCAGGGTCCGGTCGCAATCATGGTTTCACTCTAGGCTCCTGCTCAGTGTGAGGTGCATTTGAATCCATTCGAGTTTCGGCCATTCTTTGTTGCTAATGGAGTAGTGAACCAATGAGATTCGAATCTCCGGCTGCCAAGAGGTGGCGAGCCACGAGCCGTTCCGAGGTGCATTTTGAATTTAATCTCCGGCTATTGAGAGGCGGCAAGGACTTGTAGTTGCATTACAGTAGTCTTGCAACTTAAGGCCGAGGAAAATCGACATAACGTACCCCGTGGCATCATTGGGAGCGGCATTTGCGCGAAATGATCATCATGCAGTCTTGAGGCGTGTTTTTGGGAGTGAGGTTATGTAAGCCGGTGAATGGCTTTGAATTGAGTCGTCGAGAAGTTTGACGTGACGAGTAGTAATTCTAGCGGCATGTTTGAGCGAGCCGTGAAAACAGGGGGGTCTGAATCCCATTAAACAAGGCAAATCGATAAGTACTTGGTGCACATCCTTAGACTCAACTACGTATTCGATTCAGTTTTTGGCGTGCTCCTCGTGGCTGCAATGAATTTTGAATGAATGAATGATCCGGAAGTGCACAATGCAAGCACGACGAAGTCGTGGCATCGCTATCAATAGAGTCGGGACTCACACTCACCGCGGTGGACGTGTGAATTGTAACGCCTCACAAATGCCTCGTTGCAACTTGGTCACCGTCTCGTTCTTCTCCTCCTTCTCCTATCCAGAGCTTTCCCCTGACTTGAATGCCTGCAGAACGTCGTCGATCGAGAGGTGCCCAGGCCAGGGCTAGTGGCCGTCAGACAATGGTTAATTACATCAGCGGTGCGACCTGAAGACCTCGGAGCTCGGTATGTTTACTGATCCTCGTGCAGGAGGTAGAGGAGGCGCTGGCGGTGATAGCTTCGGAACTGGCGGAGCAGGTGGCCATGGCATGGGTCCCACTCTGAATGTTGAAGTCTCGACCAGAAGCTTCACTATGAATAATTCGCAACAAGACGGGGGAGAGAGGTGTGCCATCCAGTATAATAAAATCTCACATGCTGAAAGCAAAGCTATAGGGATTGAGATTCTTCATCGTGCGGTTGCTGTGGAGGCCATTCACGACTCTGCTGAGAGCTACCCACAACCCAGATGCCATCCCGAAACACGCACAGAAATGCTGGAGGATCTACATGACTGGGCGTTGGACGACAATGCACAACATAATATTCTCTGGCTGCATGGCCCTGCGGGCGCAGGGAAATCGGCCATCATGCAAACTCTCTGCGGCAATCTAGAGGCTGCCGGGAGATTGGGAGGTTCTTTCTTTTTTCAAACGTGGCCACGCCACGCGCGGCAACGCAAACACCTTGTTCGCGACAATTGCTTACCAGCTGGCATTGGCTGTGCCACACTTGCGCAGCCCGATTTCTCACATCGTGGAAAATCATCCTTCCATTGTTGTCCGATCCCTCGAGACTCAAATGAAGACACTCATTTCTGTCCCTTGTCGCGCCCATGCAGGTCACGACTCTGTGATAATTCTCATTGATGGTCTCGATGAATGCGAGGGGGAAAATATTCAAACAGAGATACTGCGCCTAATTCGCATGTCATCCCTCAGTCACACCATTCCCCTTCGGTTTATCGTGGCCAGTCGCCCAGAACCACATATCTACGAGATGTTCCACTCATCTGTCTATGCTGACAACTATCGCTCATTCAATGTGGAGCAATCCTTTGATGATGTTGAGAAATATCTTGGCGATGAATTTTTGCGCATCCATCACGAACACAGCACCATGGCCAAAATACCGCTGCCATGGCCTTCGTTCTATGTCCTGGAGGACTTGGTTTCCAAGTCTTCCGGCCACTTCATCTACGCAGCTACGATAATCAAATTCATTGACGACAAGAACTATCGGCCAACACAACGGCTTGCACTGGTCCTGGGCAGCGACAGTCATGGGTCGGCATTTGGTGCACTCGACCAGCTCTACATGGACATCCTCGGATCTGCTCCAAGGCAGTCCGAGCTCATTCCCATCTTGTGTGCCATTGTGAACTTCGACTTGAATGTTGCCGAAATTGATCAACTCTTCGAGTTTGCGGAGGGAGAAACACAATTGATATTGCGTGGGCTGCATTCCGTGCTCCAGTTACCATCAGAGGACAATAAATTCATATCCACCCACCATGCATCATTTCCCGATTTCCTCAATGACCACAGTCGATCTCACAATTTCTACATTGGTAGTTTGAACCATCGGATGGATCTGGCACGGTCTTTCCTTCGACTTTGTGCAGATCAGGATCTGTCATGGGATTGGTTCTTTGCTGATAAGGATGAGACATGGTATGTCCAACTGATTCCAAAACACTGTCTGTCTCACCAGTCCTGAAAGGCGCCCTGGGAACCACTTGATCGAATTCCTCACCTCGTTGCCTCCATCAATTGAACTGTGCCCACTCATTGCACGCATGGATCCTGAACACATTTTTGCCTTGAACAATAAGTATCTTAAAGACATGCTGTCATGGCTCAAAGTCAGTTTCATTTCGACACCTGTGACAAGAATTCTTCTGACACGTATTCAGAGAATACCCTCCGTGCCGCTGGACTTGATCAAACTGTGGGAGGACTATATATACATGGCTCCATGGGGGATGTTTGGTGGCACTCACTTGGTGAAGCACATCTACTCCCCCAGTTCTGAACTTTGCCAAGTTCTTGTGGCAAAAGTGCCTCTTAATTATCGTTACCGCAGTATCCTTCATCTGCTGGACATCACATGGGACGAACTGCGAACTGTCATTTGCAGTGTTCGACCAAGCATCACTGAAACGGGATATTCGGCAACGTCCTATGACTTTTTCCGAGAAACCACTCTATGGGGAGATCGGTGCCAGATATATCGGGACATTGCGTTGAAATGTATCCGCAGGATTGCGAATGCTCCTGGGGATCGCAGTGGAATGAGTGGCGAATCCTACGACTGGTTGGTACCATGATCCAAACAGACAATTTGGCTAACATTTTGGACAGGTATTTTCTCGCCGACTTGCTCACATGGTGTCCATCTTGCAAAACACTGTATCACGAGTTTCAAAGCATCCCACGTCCCGTGATAAAGTCTTACTTCAATGGGTCATACTGGCATGCCAAATTCGCAAGAGAAATATCCCAGTGGCTGGAAGTGAGGCCTCACAGTGTCTTCAAATCGGATTCTGACGCTGATGTTGTTCCTTTTGCTATGACTAGTCATTCGGGGATCCGACATTGGAACTCGCTGTCTTCTGGAAGCAAGAGATCCTCCCCCTCACCGCCGCAAGTTCTCTTTGGGATACCTAGGCATCACCGCATTGTCACCGAGTTCGAGAAAGCGAGAACATCAGCGCGATGAAGGCAAGGCGGAGTTCAAAACTTTGGAGTGAGAGAATTAGGTTGTTAATTGTAGACGGCCATCGGACAAATGCGACTGATTACGGGCTCGAATGATAAATGTTCATACTTCATGGAATAAATATTTAGTGTAGCATACCAGTGACAGAGGGGTGTCCGCCCCCGCACTGACTGGAAGAGGGCTATGGGGAGAGGTGAAAATGGAAGTAATAAAAGGACAAGGATAAAAGACAGAGATGACGACTTGAAGCATGAGAGACAATCAGATCTGAGACAGATAATTCGAGGCACGTTGAGGATTCTGAATCTCGCGGTGTTGAGTATGAGTCGGTGAAGGTTTCGAGGAGCGTTCTGAATCGTATTTTGACCTGTTGAGGCGTTTTCTGAATTTCGGGATTTTTAATTGGGCTTGAGTCGACGAGGGAGCACTTCAAGTTGATGCTTGGGTTGCGAGGCACGGTTTTTTGAGCAGGAGAGGTAAAGCCAACGGAAAGCAAGTGAGTTGGTACGAGCCCGAGGAGGCCTTGAGTCGTGGAGAGGATGTTGAGGTGAACTCGAGCCATGCGCACACGAGCGGCATGGCAAAGACGGGGTGGAGCGTGAACGAAGTGCAGGCGAAGGAATTTAAAAGGCAGGTGGATGGCCAATCGAACGGCCGAAGAGGTTGCAGGAAAGGGGCATTCCCGAGCGAGTGATGCGGTCCGTGGAGTGGGACGCACCGTGGGTGCAGTACGGTGCGCGTGGGAGATGGCTGCCAAGCGAGGCGAGTTGAAAGTGGAAGCAAAGTCGGAGTCAGACTTGAGAGCGGTGTGCAGGAATGCCACGAACATCCGTGTCTCGTAGGCCGCAGCAAGGCGGGCGCCACATAAGACAAAAACATTGAACAATTGATTCGTCGAGGGGTTTGAATCGTGTTTGGGTCGAGTTGAATGGGATTTCGTTTTGAGTTACCTGAGGATTTAGGACTTCGAGTGAGATGCTTCGAGTATGCAAGGATTTTGAGTCGGCGAACGCTGCGGCCGTGTTTTGATTCCAGGGCCAGGGGCTTTGGGGGCGCGTTTTTCGTCTTTTATGGGTTTGGACTTTTTGGAATCGACGGGAATGAGTTAAACTTTGAGCTGCTTTGATTCGGGATTCGACCCGGCACGGCGAGGATTGGATTGTATTGCTGCGCCGGGATTCCGATTCGAGAAGGCGCGTGGCAGCGCGTGGAGCGGTAGTTCATTTCCCTCGGAGTGCGGTTTTTTTTATTTTTGGACCGTGTTTCGTGCGGACGGGCGCGTTGATTGGGAGGCGTGTTTAGGTGGGAAGAATTCGAGTGGGCGGGGAACTTTGAGTCGTATCGCTGAAGATTTTGAAGGGCGCGAGTTTGTGAGCGGGTGGAGTTTCCGAAACGCTGTTTACGCGGCAGGGAACGGAGTAGAGGTAGGAGTCGGGAGAAGTGGGTGGTGCATGGTGACGAGGTCTCGGTGCAAGATGCGACGTGTGAGAGCGATGGCGGGCGGTGCCGAGGTAAGTGAGGTCGGAGGTGCATGGAGAGGAGATAAGTTCGTAAAGGGTCAGTCGCAGGCGAGGCCCATATGGGATCGGGAGGGGGAGGAACGAGAAGGGCGATGCGATGTGCGGACTAAGTAGAGTTGGAGGGAAGCGACGCGGGGAGATACGAGGCGAGAGGATTCAGAGCAAGGTGAGAGGGTACTAACGACGGTTGCCACGACAGACAATTCGGAATCAGTGCGCGATCAGCCGATGACGGCTTTCCCCTCTTCGCATGGAGTTGATGTGGATGATGAATGCACTTATGCGCCGACTTGAATCGAGGCATGCGGTCGTTGGAAGCAAGGACAGCCAGTAGATTCGTGGACTAATGACGTCGATTGATGCGCGGATGGCAAACCCGAGTCCAGGAAATGAACGAGGGTCTTGCGTCATCGCCATCGTCCATCGCACACACTCGCTAGATCAACGACCAGCCTGACGTACGCTCGCGGAGGTCGGGGCGGAAAGAAAGGACCGAAGTGTGGCGGTGCCATTCGTGACAGATCCGCTGATCTCGGGTGTCACGCTGCTTGCTCTCCGCCACCCACCAGGTCCACGTCCCGCCTCTGCACTGCGCTGCCGCACCTCGTGTTCTTCGCGTTCCTTGCTCGGACGCCTCTTTTGCACGTCCACATTCATGGACGACGCCGATACCAATCATCCGCCCTGCTACCCTGCCAGCCCGTGCCGCCTCCCATATGCTTCTGGCGCGCGTCCGCTCTCCCGTCTGCTCCGGATATGGTCCACTTCCTGCGCCTGTTTTTGCGCAATCTCCATCCCGCGCTCGCTTGCTTCGGAATTCCCACGCGTTCGAGGGCAAAAACTCCTCGTTGAACCGTGTTGTCCTCTGCTCGCATCGCTCCACCTCCTCCATCTACCTTCGGCAGCGACACTTACTCCAACCCCCTATCATTCGGCGCCTGACAAACCGCAGAATCTCACCCCGCTTCAGCATCGATACGGCCGAGCTGGTCAATTGCAATGGAGTGACTTGTCTGGACTCGGTGCCTACAGCGGCTTCTGCCCTCGCACCTGAGCACTCCAAATTGAAATCGGAACCCAGTGCCTTTGCCTTGCTTGATCCCCTGCGTGTCGAATGCGCCTCAACTCCGACTCTTAGTTATCACTATATGATTCCCGAGAGAACTACAATAGAGAGAGGGATGCGGGCGGTTGGTCACGGTGCGTGTTTCTCTCGCCCTTCAGCTTCGTTTCGTTCCTTCATCTGCGCTCATGTTGCTCCTTCATGCCATGCTCTTTCCCCCGCACCTGTCCCCCTCGATCCGCAGCTGCGACCCGTTTTGCACTCCCGCCTCACAGTATTTCCTCCACAGAGACGCTGCGCCTTCGGTGATGTACATACATTCAGCCGCCCACCACACGTGCTCATGCCTCGTGTCGCTGTGGGGCTATCTTTCTCGGTATCTCGCCGCCGCCGCCCTCAATTTTCTCGGCATCCCGCCGCCGCCGCCCTCTTCCTCATTCTCACTCACCAGCTTTCAATACTCCATGCAATAATCTCGCTCTCAGCCTCAGCGCCGCATCGGCCAACAAAACCACCGTCGCGTCGGTCTGCCCTCTTGCCGGCTGGTGCTGCTTCAGATTCGAATTCGCTACACTTGTTCTCTGCGCTGCGAACGACGATCTTCGAGGGCTTCGTCCGTCGGTGATGGGGATAGATCACGGATGTCAGGGATGGCACAGAATTTCAGCTTCCCACGCTAGGTTCCCTCATATGCGAATCACTAATTGCCCGCAGGACGAACGGTACGGCAGCTATCAACATCAACTAATGTGACGCGGGTATGAATGCGCAGTTTGACTGCCATCCTCCATACAACACAACCGCACCTCCTTCCAATCTAGTACCCCGCTGCTTCGTCTCGTCAAGAGAGGCTGTGGTTTCTTGAATTTTCGACAGCGTGCTTTTCGTCCCTGCTTGCTTTCCAAGTTCGCATTCGGGTTCCCGTTTCGAAGAGGTTATACTGGAAAGAGCGACCCTGGGGATGCGAGCTCGAGCTCGCGTTGCGATGCGTGGTTGAGAGGCGAGGAATGCGAGTTTGAGTTGGCGTTGAAAGTCAGGTTTGAGTTGGTGTTGGAATTCGAGTTCGGGTAGGCCAGAAATTTGATTTGTGGGGACGATTCAGAGGAGTTTGTTTGAGGAGGGGTGGGCGGGGGTTGAAACTTTTGATGTTTGAGGAGATTGAGCCGAGAGAGAGCATGAGGGTGGTGAAGCATGTGCATCCTCTGACTCAGAGTTGGCTTGGCGAGAATTGATATTATGGGCGAGATTTATGAGTGGCGAGAATTATGGTTATGATGGGATGTTTTGAGCCCTGTTTTAAGCCGGCAAAGATTAATTTTTGAATGGGCTCGGGGAAGTTATTTCGAGCAACGAGCATTTTGTTTTGCGGCGGGCCAAATTTGATTTGCGATGAGCATTCCAACTTTTGAAGCGGCTTCCGTTCGGGTCGGAGTGGGGGGCGAGGACGAGAGGCGGAGGGAAGCCAGACGATGTCGTTAAAGCGAGGTAGAGTTGGACCAAGGCAGAGTCGAAGAGATCAGTTCGAACGGGAAGCTGATGGATCACACTGCGGTGTGCTCGGTGGAATCATGAAAATCCTGATTGATAAATATTTGAATTCGGAGGCCATTTCGAGTCTGAATCGCCAGGAGCTGCATCTTGCATTCAAACTGTTCGACTTTGAGGCCTGTTTTCTTCTCCATTCTTGAGTCGAAGTACAGCGAGTTCGGGTGAGAGTTAGTTTGGATTTGAATTTGGAGCGGATTTTGAGACCTGGTTTGAGGCGGGATCCGAGTCGACTTCGGGACCTGCATTTTAAGGGCGCGCGTGTGTGTTCAGGAGGCGAGGATTCGGACGCGTGAGGTGAGGTTACGAGCTGCGAGACCACTCACCACATGGCTACTTCAAGGATGCACTGACCGATGGCGCACGAATGATGCGTCACTATAGTAGCCTGACCTCTGCGCATTCCGTTCTTCGAAGCTTGCTTCTGCCGACACAAGGACATTGCACCCTCCGGATTCAACGCGAAATGGGCGATGAGAAGACGAACATCGCACGAACAACTCCTGCTAGAGGGCTTCTGGATCGCGCCGAGAAAGAGATAGGCGGGTTGGCCGGTGCATGAGATACGCCCCAATCCACGGCCGAGCAAAGAGCGTACGTCCGCCCTCGGCACTTACGGTAGCTGAGGCTCATACTTATGTTATATTCGCGGTCGTAGTAATAGCTTTATCATTGCTTTATCATTTGTGTACGTACTTACAAACTACAGTGATAGAGAACGAAACGCACCTTTCGAGCACTAAGACGGGCCAGCCATGAGGTGATGGATGGTGCGTGAAAAAAAGAAACAAAAATATTATAGCGCGACCATGCTTCATAGTGAGGTGGATCATCGAGCCAGCACGGGACATATATGCTGTACACTTGCACTCACAAGATACGTATGCACGCCCGGCGATCGCGCTGGGACCGACGGCGACGGCAGACTCAAACTCCGATTTGGTGTTTGTGGGGACAGAAGGAGGGAGAACTTCAAATTCTGAGTCATGGTTTGAGCCGACTCCCAAGTTGTTTTGTGTCGCATTTCGACCCGAAACTCGGATTTCGAGACGTGATTTGAATCGATCTGGGAACAAAACAAGCAAAGAAAAACAGGCGAGAGGGTGTGAGTTCGAGGAGGCATTGAGTCGTACACGAAGATGTCCTGAACAAAGTCGAGGCGAGCACGGCTGAGAGGCGGGCCGAAGATGGGGTAGAGGATGTGTGAGGGCTTCAACGACTGAGGAACTTGCAGGAAAGTGACAGATGACCGTTCCTGAGCGCGTGATGGGTCCATGGGGTGGGGCGGTACCGTGGGTTCAGCACGGTGCGTGTGAGCAATGAGTGCGAGAGATGACTGAGAGCTAGGCGAGCCGAGAGCCAAACAGAGTCAGAGTCTGACTCGGGAGCGGCGCAGAGACGAGCGGATGTGAATATAGATGCGGTCTTGTGGGCAAGTGTGTGGAGGGGTGCCACGAACCAGTTTCTCGTAGAGCGGAGATATAGAAAGAGCGAGGCAGGCGCCACATATCAAGGCGGCCGAAACATGGGATGGCAAGGTGAGCTGGATTGCCTGGAGAGGGGAATGGGAGACGCGTGGAGGCAAGATCCGTTTGCGTTGCGTTCGAAGGTTGTGATTGGCGAAAGCGAAATGCGGCTGTGGGTCCAGCGGCGGGTGCGGACGGAGATGAAGCACGAGCTCAGATCTCAAAAAAGCACCCAAGATACGATATTTGATATTCGAGGCTATGACATGGGGGGAGGTGGATGGATGGTTTATAAGCAAGCGGAGGACTGTGGCACGGGGGATTGTGGACTGGGAGAAAATGCAGGTGCGTCGGAGAGAGGGAAGGGAGGGAAGAGGAAAGCAGCGATGTGACCAGAAGAGGCGGGGCGAGACACGGGCACTTCGAGTACTGGAGGTTGTGAGAGGAGGGATTGGGGTACATGAAACACAGTGAACGCACGACGACGATCTCCGGCTTTCCTAGCATCCAATCGATCTTGAATGCGTGATGCGCTGAGTTGAATCTTGAGGCAGGCTGGTTTGAATCCCGTGAAGATGAGGAGCAGGCCCAGCAACAGACACTCGAGCAACGGCAACCGCCGATGTCGATTTGAAATTCCGTCCATGCGCGAGGGGCAATTGGGCCAGAGTCTAGACTCCAGCAGAGGGATTCGGCCACGACCGTCTTTGATCGGGTCCATCGGCGCGTAAAGCCACCGCGTCGAGGTCGTTGCAGGAGGAACCACGATGTATCCCTGCCCAAAACCAGCCCTTTACTCTCATCGTCGAATGAACCCAAGAGCCACTGGTGGAGCTGTGTGTACAGCTTTGGAGATGTTGGGTTTTCTGGTTCAAGGAGTTCAATCCTTAATTTCACTCAGTATTCAGGTTCAATCCAAATAAGATTTACACGATGGCAGTGAAGCCGGGTGGTACAAGCTTGTGAGGAAACCCCCTCAGTAACTACGGTATTTATACTAAAGTAAGAGTCCATCTGAGTCATAATAAAGATGTTCCATAATATTCTTGCATGTTCTCTCATATTCTTCAGTGTTCTTCCTGACTTGGAATGAGTCGTCCGTGGCTCCGAGCACAGCCATGACTCGGCTATGTGCCCGAGTGCCTAATACGCCAACAGGAGAAAGGCCTGGGGAGAACGCCAGTCAGTGCCGCGTGAGCGGCGGAGGAGAGCGAGGACAAGCGAGATGGTGGTTCGGAGAGAGACCGAGGGGGAATGTGGTGATGCGTGACAGATCCGCTCTCCCGTGACGGATCCGGTGATGTCGGGCGTCACGCATTTCGGCGCTTGCTCCCGACCACCATCAACAACGACAGCTCGCTCTTTCCGAGTCGCCTTCGAGGGATGGCGCCACCTCTTGACTGGCGAGGCCCTTCTCTCGCTCTTGCGGGTGTCTCGTCTTCGATTCGGCGGTGCTGCAGATTCTCCGGTGCGGTGGATTACTGGCCATCGCACGTATGCGATTTCGGCGTTATCGCAGGACCGACTCCCTCTCAGGATGCTTCGTTCGCTCCCCTGTCCCTCCGTCACTCATCCACGTCCAAGTCGACAGCCCACTCAGCGCCCGCACTCCCCGTCACCTGCGCTTCCCACCACGACCGTGGATCTAGCGACCCTCTTACAGTTGCTTCGTCGCCGCTGATCCTGCCCATCTATAGTCCGCATCCACCTATGCCTTGTGAAATACCACCCGCTTTCCACTCGATGCAGCTCTCCCGTCATAACCTCGCTATCGATCGCGATTTAGGTGTCCGCGAAGACACAATGGATGAGGACGAACGGTTGAAGCACGGCGAGCGAGCGATGAAAGTAAGTTTCCTTTCCGTTCCTAGCCACCTTCCCTGTTCTGTGCGTAGCTTTTCTTTGCCTCCCCTTTCTTCGAGCGACTCTGCTTTCTATTCCTTTCCCGCTTCTCCGTTCTCTTTGCCTCTTTCTTTCTCTCTTTTCTCCGCTCGCTTTCCCTCTCACGACGTGACGCTCTATCATAGGTCGATCCGCACTGCGCGCTACATCCACCCAACGCACGACCACATGGATCGCGGCCTCGGACCTGCTCAACGCCGGCGTCTGCGGCTTCGTCTCACTGGCTCGGTCGCACGTTGCGCAGCCCGCATGTTCCCCGCATGATTTTGGTGCTATATATACGACTCCCGCACGCTGCGCTGGTCGAGTGCTCTCGCATAGGTATGTATTGGTTTTGTTCATTTACTATTCAATGCCAGCGCTAAGTTCGCATCTGTTTCTTCGGCGCCTGGCAGGAGCTAGCGCGAGATCTCGTCGCTTTTCCCACCCATCAAGCTATCCCCTCGCTGCGCCTGATCGCTCAGTACGATTTACACCGACCAGTGTTCAAGATGGGGTAGAGCAATATCGTGCGTAGATGAATCATCACCCTCGCTCACCGGTTTTACGCAGCTGCCGAGGAAGGACCGTGCGCGCCGGGTTCTCGGCAATTCTTATTCGATTCTGATGCGTGTGTTTTCGCCCTGCCGTCTCGCTCCCGCGTGGCTGACTGTACGTCGATGGCATTGCACTGAATCGGAATCGCAATATCCCATATTTCAACTTGTAGGGCGCGGGGCGGAGAGCTTCAGTTGCACATCCCAGACCAGGAGTGCCCTTTTCTTTCTTGGACGTAGATTGTGTATACATGCGTATCCGCTGGAACAGATTAATATTGTGATTTATTAGCCGCCAGTGGAATATGCGACGAGGCGAGCCACGCATGAGAAGCAATGCATTGCATTCGTCTTTCTCTCCGTGAAGCTTCTTGCAGGGTGGTACAGATGCGCTTCGGGTCCAGGATGTCACCGTGTCGGTTTCTACTTCCCGATGTAATATCAATTTCGCGGCTTTCCCAGATATGTAATGTCCCCACTTTGCTGGATACATAATTTCCCCACCAGAGCAGTTACTTTCCCCGCAACGCGAGATGAAAATGGACAGAATGCGACAGGAAGATAGACGGAACACAATGGACAGGAAGATGGGTGGATCGCAGGATGAGAATGTTGCGCCCTTTAGCTTGCGTCAAAATGCTGCGGAGGAAAAGTATTGCGAGGCTCGTTTTTTTTGGTTTATATTGGAATCAAGGACAACAATTCCAGATAAGCGGTGAACCCGTCGCAAACGCACGGGAATTTATTAGACAGGACGACGTAGTTAAGGAACTAATTAAACCAAATGGAACTATATTTATCAAAAGGTGCCGCAGGACAGAATAAATTCAGGGGGAGGGCACGGTAGCTGTGGCCTGAATATAGACAGCTAAATGAGTCGGAGATAGCGACCGGTGAACTCAATTTCCAGCAATTCAGTCATTTGTTTTACAGGGAGAGAGCAGGATTTGATTTTCCGGGTGATTCAAAGACACGTTCAAGATATCTGTCTGTTCGTAGCACTGAAATGCAGTGAGAATTGCGATGTAGATATTTTTGAATTCTTTAGCTAATATGGGTTCAGAGCCCGACTGAACGTCGTTACGTCGGATCTCTAGGATATTGTCATTTGTTTCATTCAACCCGTAAACAGAGTTCTCTTTGCAAAGAGCATCTGACTCCACGCCTCGAGCGAGCGCGAATCCACGACTCGCGCCCAGCGTTTCGCCCCTCCGTATTTCCCCTCAATCCCTTCTATTTCAGGAACAAGACGGCTGTGCAAACACTTCGACGTGTGAACGTAGAGGCTGTCCAGCGCCACAGCCTCGTCCAACCTCTCTCTTCTGCCCCCCACAATCCTCACTTGCTTCCCACTCTGAATTACACCACAAGCCGCTGCACGCACAGTACCTGTCGTGGCACATCCGTGTCATCATGTTTCCCGACATCCGGATGATGAATAACTATATCAATGGTGCGTGCGGGACTTGAAGCACTGAAGAGTCCGGGGCGATAATTTATTTGGGCATTGCAGGAGGCAGAGGAGGTACGGGAGGGCGAGGTCATAGAAGTGGTATAGGTGGTGCTGGAGGCCACGGAATGGGACCTAGCTTGAATTTTGATATTCGGCCAGCCGGAAACTTCACCATGAATAACGTGCAACAGGGCGAAAGAGGTATGTTATGCCCTCATCAGATATCTGTAGATTGATTGTAAGCTGCAGGAATTGACATACTGCACCGTGCGGTTGCGTTGGAAGCCATCCACGATTCTGCAGAGAGCTACCCGCAACCCAGATGCCATCCCGAAACACGCACGAAGATGCTTGAAGATCTGCACGAATGGTCGCTAGCCTCGGACTCAGAAACAACCATTCTCTGGCTGTATGGTCCTGCTGGGGCTGGGAAACCTGCGATCATGCAAACGCTTGCAAGGCAACTCAGGGAGGCCAACGTACTTGGCGGTAGCTTCTTTTTCAAGCGCAGCCATGCTACCCGAGGCAATGCCAAAACACTATTTGCCACAATCGCTTACCAACTCGCACTTGCCATTCCGTGGCTGCGTGCTCCGATTTCTCAAATCGTGGAAACTGATCCATCGCTTGTCCAACGAAACATCGAGACGCAGATGACCAAGCTCATTTCCGAGCCTTGTCGCTCTTGCAACAATTGTTATCATGTAGCAGTTCTCATCGATGGCCTTGACGAATGTGAAGATTCAAGAGTTCAACAGGAAATACTTCGCGTGATCCGGAATGTGACCTTCAACCACCCCATTCCCCTCCGGTTTATTATCGCCAGTCGCCCGGAACCGCATATCCGCAAGAGGTTCAACTCGCCAGTGTACAGTGGCAACTATGACTCCTTCAATGTAGAGCAATCATTCAATGATGTTCGGAAGTATCTCAGCGATGAGTTCTCGCGGATTCATTGCGAGGCACTTCACTATGGCCAATATCCCGTTGCCATGGCCTTCGTGCGACATCCTGAAGGACCTGGTTGACAAGTCTTCCGGTCATTTCATCTACGCGGCTACCATAATCAAATTCATCGATGACCCAACCTATCGACCAGCGCAACGGCTTGCAATGGTCCTGGGCAGCAACAGTCAGGGGTCGCCATTTGGTGCACTCGACCAGCTCTATATGGATATCCTCAGATCAGCTCCAAGGCAGTCTGAGCTCATTCCTATCTTGTGTGCCATTGCAAACTTTGACTTGACTGTTGTGGAAATCGATCAGCTCTTCAAGCTCGTGGAGGGAGAAACACGGTTACTATTGCATGGGCTGCATTCTGTGCTCCAGTTACCATCAGAGGACTATTATTTCATATCAACCCACCATGCATCGTTTCTCGATTTCCTCAATGATCACAGTCGGTCTCACAAGTTCTATGTCGGTAGTTTGGACCATCGGATGGATCTGGCACAGTCTTTCCTTCGCCTTTGTGCAGATCGAGATCGGTCATGGGATTGGTTCTCTCCTGATGTGCCACGGTATATCCAACTTGTTTCAAGATGTTGTCCATCTAACCTATCCTGAAAGGCGCCCCTGGGTACACTTGATCCCATTTCTCACCTCATTGCCTCCATCAATTCAACTGTGCTTGCTCATTGCACGCATGGAGCCTGATCACATTTTCAACCTGAACAATAACAATTTTGAAGACATGCTTGCCTGGCTCCAAGTCAGTTTTGTTTCGGCACCTGGGACAAGAATGCTTCTGACACCTATTCAGAGAATACCCTCTGCGCCACAGGGCTTGATCGAACTGTGGAAGGACTATGTATACATGGCTCCGTGGGGGACGTTCGATGGCACTTGCTTGGTGAAACACATCAACTCACCTAGTTCTGAACTTTGCCAAGTTCTTGTGGCGTCTCTTTATTATGGTCTCCACAGTATCCCTCATCTGCTGGACATCACATGGGATGAACTGAGAACCATCATTTGCAGTGTTCGACCCAACATCACTGGCACAGGATATCAGGCGACATCTGGGGAAATTCTGCAGGCGATCATTCCATGGGAAAACCAACGCTGGATATGTCGGGACATTGCGTTGAAATGTATTCACAGAATTGTGAATGCTTGTGGGGATCATGGTGAGACAGGGATCAAATACTATGAGTGGTTGGTGTCATGCTCCAAACAGAATATTTAGCTAACTTTTTGGACAGGTATAATCTCGCAAGACTGCTTGAACACTGCCCACCTTGCGATGCACTGTATTGCGAGTTTCAATGCATTCCACATGCTGTGATAAAGTCTTACTTCAAGGAGGGGTCATACTCCTTTGCAGTACTAATATTACAGTGGCTGGAAGTGAGGCCATCCCAGTGTTCTCAAATCGGATTCTGATGCTGATGTTGTACCTTTTGCTATGACTAGTCATTCAGTGATTCGACATTGGAACTTGCTGCCTTCTGGAGACAAGAGATCCTCCCCCTCGCTGCCGGATGGCGCATTTCCTCTACCTAGCCATCATCGCATTGTTACCCAGTTCAAGACAGCGAGAGGACATCAGCACGATGAAGGCAAGGCAGAGTTCAAAATTGAAGCAAGAGCCTCGGATCATGAATTTGGATGGCCATTGGACAAACGCGACTGATAGTGGGCTCAAATCATAAATATTCATTGGCTGAACCGAAGGTTTAGCTAACATGGATTTCGCCCACTTTTGCTACAAGTACAAACAAGAATTTGGTCATGTAAAATCAGTCATCATATAAAATCACGGCGCTGAGACATAAATCCCAACTTTCCATATATCATATTTACAGGAACTTCACTGTCTGTTCTATCTCTATTTTTCTGGATTTATTCATTACATCCAAAATTTGTAACCATTTAAGTCCCATTCGCTGAGTGTGTCATTCTGCCACTGTCATGCTTCGGCTCTGCGACCAATGTTTCTCCAGGATCAGTCACCATATCAACGGCCACGTTGACGAAACTCTTTCTCCCTTCTTCCTCCACGTCGCGTCGTCGCAGACTCGCAGTACATCACCCACTATGTTTCTTGCCACCTTCTGCGAGGTTCCTGTGTCCGTTGTGTTCGACATCAATGCCATGGGCTCCTCTGTTTCTCTGGATTGGGTAGTGAACTCCGGGATTCGTTCTCAGAACTCTCGAGCTTCTGGCATGCTGTCACTTCCGAGCAACACTGGCGTGCTTTCGGTCTCAATCAACGTTATTCCCGTGGCCGTTTCCTTGCCATCTGACCTTGTGCTTGGCTTGCAATGGCTTCAATTCATCTCGGGCTCTAAATCTGGAATTGTCGTGCACTTGACCTCCGGCCCACTCGAGCTTCGATGGCCCCCTCTTGCTGAACCTTCATCATTGTTATCCGCAGGCGTGTTACAGGTTCTGCGACGCTTCGTTATATATTTATCTGTTCTCAAGGCCATTGTCTTCTCCCTTGATGTCGCGAGTCAGTCCGAATACCTCATCCCGTGCAGGTATGTTAACATTTCTACTGAAATCTTTCCGTATGCTTATTCAGTTTCAAATCATCATCTGCTATGCCGGTGAATCGGCTCTTGTCATTGTCCCTGGGGGTTGGGCCTGATGAAGTACTGAACCCCTTGTCTACACCTCGTACGAGAGGTGTAGCACCTGCTAGTACGCTTGCAGCTTCCCCACCCCGTACGCGAGGTGTTAATGTGAATAATGATAACGATAATGAAAATATGCATGATCCCTTTGTCCGCTTGAATGTGCGTGAAAAAATGGCTGTCGTACGTTTCCTGATTGTCGATCAGTGTGTTCCTGTTTCAAGAATGAGAAAGCTCATTGTCCGTCATCAGCATATGGTTGAATGAGGCGAAGGTGACAAGAAGAAAGACGCCAAAGTTTTACACACAGAGTTCCTTGCCCACCAATGTACAGAAGCATGTCTCATATTGCAATCTGAAGCTACTGCAGCTGGGGTCGGAACAGTTACGCTTTCACCTGATGTGCTCCGAGATTGCGAACTGATTCTTGGCATTCGAGCCAAATCAAACTCTCGGAAGAGAAAAGGAGTGCCGCTATCCGAGAATCGTTGCAAGATTCCGTGCCTATCTTTGGAAACATCTGCAGCCAGCCTAGATTTTCCGATTATCCTCCCCCAGAGAAAAATCAGATTGTTCAGGAATTCCGTGACGCTACCAACAATGCTTCACTGAAATGCTATGGATGTTCTTTTTGCGGTGTATTTGAAAATGCAAGCCAGACAAACATGAAATCTGTTGATGAACTGGATATATCTCTCCTCAATGAAGCTGTTGAAGAACTTCGTACCCTCTGCCGACAGCCTCAAATCAAATTGTTTAATCCTTCATCTATTATCAACAGTGTTGGCCATAAGGCATAAGGGCTTAATGAGATTAAGGCTTACTAAGGCCTTAAAGAGCGAGGCCCGAGACGTTAAGGCCTTAAGACTCCGGGCCGGTAGCCAGCCGGGATTACCCGAAGGTAGCCGAGGGCTCGGATCTGTAAGCTCAGCAAGCATCCTACCTTCAGAACACTAGGCCGAAATGCCCGCAGCATCATGGTAGTAAAACTTCGCCAGCTCATTGTGCACTGTGCACTGCCCCTTTCACATCCTACCACCCCTACCACCTCAGGTTGGCAAGTGATGCTCATCCGATTAAAGAAGGGACTGGTATTCCCCCTGACATGTGTTCTCAGAGCTTTATACACCTGTTGTACACCTGGCTTTCATCGGTCATTGCCTTGTTGCTCAGAGCCGATGCTGCTAAGCCGGGCGGGAAACTATTTCCGAAAAAGGAAATTAAGGGCTTTAAGCCCTAAGGGCTATGTAAGCCTTAAGGCTTAATAACCCTTAACCATCCGGGAGTTGGATCCATAAGCCCTTATTGCCAACACTGATTATCAATGGTTCATACGTACTTTGTCATCTTTGCCAATCTGCTGTCAGTAAAAATTCTTTTCGCTCAATTCCTCTGCGCAGTGATGTGAATGGTCTTTGGATCGGCAATGTTCCAGACGAGCTCAAGGACTTGACATTCCTCGAAGAGCAATGCATTGCACGGGCTAGGGCAACAAGATGTATGTATAAGCTCACATTAGGACCGTCAGCTCAACTTGCTGCTTGAGGAAATGCCTGTATTTTGCCTCAGGACTGTGCATTTTTCATGTCTGCCATGCCTGTACCCCTGTCACAGTTGCGCAACGAGATATGTGTCATCCTCGTTGGCTCCTCTGATGCAGAGGTTACCCCTGATGTGCTGAGGAAGTCGCCACTATTGGTTCGCCAGGACAAAATCCAAAAAGCTCTATTCATCATAAACAGCATTGTCCAATGTCGACAGTCTTCCTTCAAATGTCAGCTGGCTACCAACTGTTCATGGTTTCCCATCATAAAGAAGCTCATTCAGCAGGTTGACACAGATACAATGGCTGGTTATCAAACAAAGCTGGAACAAAATTCATTTGCAAAACCCAAGACCGAAGGGGAGAAGGCAGCAGCAAAACTCATGAAATATCTCAGTTATGTATCTGATCACATTCCGGGATCAGTTGGCGACGTGAACAGCATGAAGCAACAACTTCATGGCAAGATTATATGTGATGGCCTGCCGCATATTTTTGGAACCGTAAATCCGGCAGAGTCTCATAACCCAATCGCACGAGTTCTTGCGGGAAGTGAAATTGATCTGGACAAGATTTTCTCGACCCTTGGTTCTGCAAGCAAAGAGTCCAGCATGCATGCAAAGATTTTGGCTAAAAACCCTGTTGCAGGTGCCCAATTCTTCCATTTAATGGTCACAAAATGTTTGGAGATAATCCTCAGTACAGATCGAGCTTCAAAAAATAGGAATCCTCGCCTCTGGACATTGATGGTGCTGAAGACAAGACCCAAATGAGCCGTTTGATGATGGTGAAAGCCACAAATAAACTTGTTGGCAAATGCGAGCTTAGTGGTCAGCAGACAGCCAGCCATCTGTTGGTTCGGAAGAACCGCTACACATCAGATGAGTACCAAGAATATTGGTGGTCCTCACTTCTCAGAAATATTGCTCGGGACATATTTGTGGAGGAGCCAAGAGCCCCGGTAGATGGCGATGACGATGAAAATTTGGAGGACGGTGCTCAGCGTCTAATTATTCTGGATGACAAGGATGATTCACTTGTAACTCTTCTCCCCGACATGTTTCAATCCACCGAAACTGGGCCTACCATTGCTGAGAAAAAATACTCGAGACTATTTAATGACTATTTTTTCCGACCGCCTGAGCTCGAGACCACCTATCTCTGGGATGTCCTGAGAAAGTACACCTGAGAGAAAAAGCCAATATCGAAAACACAATGAAGCATATACCTTGATTTCAAACCAGGACATCCTCAGCAGACTACTCACTGCTTAAAAAAAGCATGCAACCCCTGTTATACCGGTGCTCATGGGTTATCGAGTCCCTCGCAATGACACAGAAGCAGATAAATCAAAGTATGTGGCGGTTATTCTAGCATTATTTCAGCCGTGGTTACCAGTCAAGTCCTGACCTCGAGTCCTCACATACACCACAACTTAGCCGACGGTTGACTTCCAGACGCCATGGCCACACAGGACAATGGTGGTTTGAGGCCTGTGAATTACCATTGTTCCGTTTGAGAACCATATGGATAATGTTAATGTCAGATCTGTGCCTATTGTTCTGCCTAATTCCGTACGCATCCACCTGCTTGAATCAATGTCCATCAATTGATGTTTTCCATTCGCTTTGCGACCTCAACCCGTGCCATTCATGTGCATGTATGCCCGGCAAACGACTTCACGGATTTCCGGCAAGATCCAGGTGGATTCCAGCCAAGTCCATCAGCCGCCACAGACACATTCTAAATTATCGTTGCTCAGAACTTCTGGTGCTTATTTCTTTGTCGCAGCATAGGATGGAATAGAAATCATTGCATTCACTGTCTACTCATAAACAAAATTCCTCGCTAGAACTTCCTGCGGCGAAAAGTCTGGATTGCCCTTGTCATCGAAAAACCGGCCTACACAGTGCAAGGTCGCGAGCGCCTCTGCGTCATACTGCATGTTGTCGACAACGGCTTTGACCTCGGCCCATCGTGAATCGTGCAATGAGTGGAATACCTTGCGCAACCCGACTCAGCAAGGCTAGTGTTTCGACCTCTGCTGCATTCGGAAGACGGAGTATGTTGTGCTCCCCGGAAACTGATGTCTGGCGACATGTCTCCACAAAGGTCTCGGCAGCATTCCTCTCGGCCAGAGTTAGCAACTGACCTCCGAGCTTCTCTTGAAGGTGGGGCTTGACTGCCTGCGCGTGATCCTCTGCTGATCCCCATAGCTTCAGAATGGGGAACTCAACATTGACACATTCTGCTTCTGCGCGTAGGAGGCGGTCTGCCATGGTTGAAAAATCTTCTGTGGGCCTAGGAGAACTGATCTTGTCTTCAGTGCCGTTGTCGTAGGAGTTAGGATGGAGATCTGGATCAGTGCAATCCATCAGCTTGTCCGAACCTTGAATATCTGCGTGATATTGAATCGATGAGAAATAAATGGCGTGCTGCAAACCAGAAAACAACTCACCATTGCTAACTTCCAGCTGTGATTCTGTGAATCCAAAGAACTGTGTGTCGGTGGTTTGAGAATTGAGATATCCGCCATCCTCGAGCAAGTCGGCACTGTGCCACCGGGTTAAAGGTGGTTTAAATTAAAATAAAGACCTCACCAAGCATTTCTGGCCCTCAAGGATGATATTCTTGGTGCTCTCAGTGGGCTTGCACCGTGTTTTTGTTCCATGTTCATTAACTCGAAACGTTGTAGTGGAAGAGAGATGAATCTTATCGCACGGCCACTGATAGCACAGCCACAATGCTCTGGCTCGAAAATGGATTTCTACAGTGTGTCACAAAAATAAATGCGCACCCTGCTATTTGTCATAATTCGGCAACCACTTGAGATATTGAGCCAAACTCAAATGTCACACTGTCGAGAGAACCGGCGCCGATGTTTTGCATATGTTGATCGCATCATATTATCCTGATGTGCCATCAGACGAGGCGAAATATAGAAACCTGTATTTTTTAGCTTGATAAATAATTTTTTTGGAGAAAATCTAGATCACCCAAATTGTAGCCTGGGATGCACTAAGCAACTTGCCAAGTTAAATCATGCAAAAATATACAGGCAATAACTCACTGCAGAGCCCGCAAAGTGGCTAAAAACAGCCCAAAATGCCCAAAACAGCGAAAAAATAGCCAAAATAGCCATTTTATGGGCTCTGTAGTGAGTTATTGCCTGTATATTTTTGCATGATTCAACTTGGCAAGTTGCTTAGTGCATCCCAGGCTACAATTTGGGTGATTTATATTTTCTCCAAAAAAATTATTTATCAAGCTAAAAAATACAGGTTTCTATATTTCACCTCGTCTGATGGCACATCAGGATACTGTGATGCGATCAACATATGCAAAACATCGGCGCCGGTTCTCTCGACAGTGTGACATTTGAGTTTGGCTCAATATCTCAAGTGGTTGCCAAATTATGACAAAATAGCAGGGTGCGCATTTATTTTTGTGACACACTGTAATTCGCTAAATTGAAACGGCACATATTACACTCATTCTAGTAAAGGTTGTGGGAACTGGCGCTGTCCTAAAATATTATCTTCTTCCTCAGCCTCTGCAGCAGCCGCTTTTTCCAGCTCCTCTGCCTTTTTCCTTGCGGTAGCTGCTTCCGCTGCCTTGCATTGAGCCTTGTCCTGGCGATCCTTCCGTTTCTTTGATGTCAAGACACGCAAATTGGAAGCATGCTTGTCATGCATTTCCTTTCGCTTTTCAGTATCCAAGATGGGAATCGGTCGGGTAAGATCACGGGAGAGGGTACGTCGAAGAAGGTGGGCATTGTGAAAGGCTGACGTGTTGATGATGTATCGAGGATGCTCTGTAATTGTTGCTTCAGTGAGGTCTGTTTCCTCACGTTCTTGTTCCAGCTGCCGCATTCCCGTGGCGGAGCATTTTCCCCCGATACAGTCATGTTGTGCATTGAATTCAAATAAGATATCCTATAGCTTATTATCAGCACGACCTACAGGGGATGAAGCAACTCACTTTTGCCTGAACAATTTGGCTTGCTTGCTCATCATGCCGATGAAAAAGCTGAGGCATGCCGTAGACACTATGCCTGTGGGCAGAGATCTCGAATTGTTCCACGACCACAAATACTGACGTCGCATCAGGAGCTGAAACCAGTAGCTCGATGATATGGCCGACAGCCATTTCGGTGGTCTATACTGCAATATAAGCAAAATATCTGCGAGTTCAGATGCATAGATCACAAACCGAGACGTTGTAAAATACCCAAGAGTTAATCGAGCACTCTTTGCTATAACTGTCTTGCCGTAATAACAGCCACTCTCAATAGCAGTGCGATAATCCGGAAAGTTGAGAGACTTCCACGCCTGTGTGATACCGACATTAATCAACTGTCGCTGGGGTCGCGGCATCCCAACCACGCGTGGTGGGAGGGCTCTGAGTGTGGCCGAGCCTAAATAGAATATTCTTTTGAAAAATGCGATACCATCCATATGAATTTGATACGTACCTGGCTGAGGATCGTTATGTGTGCTCAAACCCAGCATTTTCTTCAAGTTGGGCTGTGCGTCCATAAAACCTTTGAGTGCTGGCCCGGCTGATAGCCATTCTTGTGAATCGGTGTCAAACCACAAGCTACCAAGAGCCAAAGACCGGACTCCCTCCTGGCTAGCCAACTGACGAGCAATGTCGCGGCTTGGGGCCCGATGATTTGATAAAACTGATGCTGCTCGGAAAACTGCATTGAAGGCTTCAAAAATTTCTGTCACCACACCAATCAAAGGACCGAATGACTGCGCATCATCCGGAAGATGGGTCAGGAGATGTGATTTGATTTTCAGGATCATCTTTGATGGGTCAATGTCTGCAAATGCGTCCAGAACATTGTCCACAGCAATTTCAAGGTCAGCCTGAACGAAATTGTATCAGTTCTCGGCAAGATTGATAATATAGGAAGTTTTGCATACACAATACTGTGGCATGTTATCAATTTCGGGGACCCAGAGTAATGCTGCAAGGTCGCCGACTGCTTTCCAGGCAGTATAGTGAATCTCATCAACAAGGTCGTGCATATAGAATACTCCAGTTTGGATGATCGTTTTGAGCTGGCGGCCAATGAGGGAGTTTGCATATTGCATGATGTAGCTTGCACGAATTGGCGGAATGCTAAGTCCATCTATGTCCGTGGCTTGGAGTCGTTGGGCGTAGAGAGTCTTGTTCGACTCCTTCAATTAATTTTGACACGATGGACGTACATGATCAACTTGCGAATATCACAGAACTGCTCGGCCACTGTTGCGTGTTGCGAAGTTGATATGAAGTGAACATGCGCCTCTTGTTGATGGAAATGTCTTGGAAGATTCGCATGTGTGAAATAACAATTGAAATGTTTATTCCAGGACTTAGATTGATTCCCCGAGACGTTGTCTGAGAAGAAATTGACCAGACTGGTGTACATTGGCCGACCTTCTGCAATTTTGCGCAACGGATTTGGCATTTGGTCAGGATGCCCAGAATCAACAGCTATCACTGTCAGGATATTAGAAAAGCGGATCTAGAGATGATTCTTTCTGCTTACTTGACCAAACCGGTAGTTCCCCCAAATGCTCAAGGTCATGGAAATTTCGTACAAGGTCCGCTGCAGATATGGTGGTGGCTGCTTCATCCATCACAGTTGCGATGCCCTAGGATACAAGGTCTTTAATAAATTTTCAGAATTGAAGGAATAACTTACATCTTCATCCACAAGCACGTCATACGCATCTGCGCAAAGTTGCCCATGCTGTGTAATCCAGCGAAGTGGAATGGTGAACTTCCCAGATCGCAACTTGGCTAACTCATTCACATAGTAGTGGCGGCCATTCGGAGCAGCATACATAGGGCTCAGAAGAGTGGTGTCGAGACATTTTGTCCATTTGTCGGCATGCCAGATCTCAGAAACGACCCCATTTGCAGGGACTTCTGGGTAAATACGGATATGTGGCCGGGTATACAGATTACACCAGTCCTGGAATTTGTAAGTTTGGGAAAAATGAGTGTTAAATTCCCTTACATTTGCGACCATCTTCCGAATATCATTAATATAGAAGATCTTGCCTTGAACCGATTTGCAGTGGATGGTTGGCACACCAGAACCATGTCCACGAAGAGAAGCTTGAAACTTGCGGAGAGCACCGATACTTGGAACATTCTTCACGCCAGCTTCCTTGAGAATATACAAAAACAGCTTCATGAGGGATTCGGAGATTCGTAACCGTCCCAGATTATCGGCAATATCAAGTAGAAATAACTGATAGCTCGAATCAGGATAGGATAGAAGATAGAATAAGATATGGACTAGCTTCGAAGGATAGGAAAACCAGCTTGAATCAGTTTCGCTGCAAGCATTCTCGGAATAGCCGCCGGAAGCTGCAGAAGTGATTAATTTAGAATGGCGGATATCTGGCCCGACGTTACATAATAATGCCGCAAGCGCATCTTCCATTTGCTGTTCATCGTCGCGAGCTTGATTTTGTGCAAGCAAGTCCTCTGCATCAAGATTTCGCTCAGCCCCAAGCCCATACCCAAGTTCTGTGTCATCGAAATCGCCAAATGCATCCAACTCCTTCCGAATTTGCTCTGCCTCTTGCGCTGCCAAGTCAGCAGAACTCGTGTCGAAGTCAATGCAGAAATCGGAAGAGTCTGCATCGAAGTCGGCCCAGAATTGTTGAGTCGCTTCATCCACAGCTGGGGCCGGCTCGGAGAAGTGTAACTCTGCTCTAGGAAGGCGAGCAGACTGTTCTGGTTCTTGGCGTGCTGCTCGAGCTGTCTCGGCACGTCGCTGCTGTAAGAGCTGTTGCTGCTGCTGTTGGACTGCTCTTGCATGGTCCTTCGACTTTGAAACATGACTTGAAGCACTTGTTCTCTGCATTGGCTCTCCGGGAGGAGCAACCATGGCACAGGCGACACAAATCACCATATCATTTCCCTCAGGACTGGAAATAAATCCTAAGTCTGTATCAGGCTGCATTCTCAGTCAGGTTTCATTCACTGTACCCTCTGGAATTTTTGGTGGCTGCTTTGGAGGCATGTTTGCGAGGTGAGACAGTCACATGCAAAGTGGTCCAAGCATAAAAACACAAGTATACGCGTGATGTCACACTCGATTTTTTCGTCTATTGCCACCACCACCACCGCTTTCGCCCAATTCTCATGTCTTCGAGATCACCCACCGACAACCAATCTGACGATGACGAGTACGACAACATGATGCGGTCCAGTCCTTCCGAACCAGCTTCAAGACCACCGCGTGGTGTCATCCGTCAGCGCGAGGAGGACGATGACCCCAATTTCTTAGCCCCGCGCATGCCACCTCTCAACCTCCGGCCATTGACCATCAACCAGTCCGATCTGGCCGACTTGCAGAATTTTACTCGTAACAAGAAATTGAAGACTGAACATGTGCAAGAGGTTGTCAAGTTCATGAACGTGAGTGGCATTCGTTTTTTATCTATACTCGTCACTGGCTGTATATTAGCTTCCATCAGGGCCTGCCCTCCACGAGGGCTACATGTTGCGATGCAGTTATCCAGCTTGGAAGAAGTCAGACGAGTTGTGACTTCGCAGCCAGCCTGGGTTCCCTCAAAGGATCTCACCGTATGTCCTCACTCACTTGTACTTAGTATTGCTAATCTCGACCCAACTTCGAGATCAATATTCGTGGCTTGTGCTATGGGGTTCTGCTGTCAACCTCGGCGCGTGCATATAAAGGCAAGACCCTCAACCAGAATGTCTCGGCACGTCTTTTTATTATTTTACCGAGTTTTGTTGCTCACAAGTTGCTAGAAAATTGTTTATGAGCGTCGCTTTGATCTTCCGCACAATATTGCCACCACTCCTGCTGACAAGGCCAAGGTTGCGAATCTTATTTCGGGTGAAATGACTGAGGCCCGCTCTATGATTAAAAAAGATGTATGTCCTTGCCACTCGTTTCCTTTCCCTCGGCCATATCTGACGCTTCCTCATCGACTCCGATAGGTTGGCAAAAGTGTCAATTACGATTCAAAGACCAATCCTCGCCCAACGCTCAAAGATGCCGACAGCCACTTGGGCCTCAAGGAGCTAGCTGATCTTATTGCGCGCCATCTTGGGGATGGATTTGAAATTACTCCCTCCTTCTGCGCTCGTGTTGCACTTCTTGTGAGTCATGATCTACGATGACCAAATTTATTCATGCACTGATCTTAACCTTGAATAGTGCCACATATATATGAAGTTCAATGGCAACGACCTTTGGGACAAGCTCGAGGAAGACATTGACAAGATCCACAAGAAAGCCTCCAAATGCAACGAGGCCGGTCAAGTTCCGAGTGCCGACAAGATCACAGCGAAGGTTACCAAGTACGTGATGCTTTCAACTTGCTTTCCACGTCTATTCCCATCTCATCGTATATGCCAGGCTCTTCAAGAGCATACTCGAGAAGGATCGCAGAACCCATGGCGACGTGCAGGCCAACAACTCCGATGGAATTGATAATCTGGCCGACGGTGCAGACGCGCTGCAAAATATCATTGATCGATCACTCGCTGGTACGACGCCAGTGGCAACACCAGACCCACATGTGGAAGGAGGATCACAAACATCAAATGGTGCGAGAGGCGAAGGCGAGGATGAATAGTGATTAGTTGCTCTATTATGTATTATCTGAAGCTGCACGGAATTTATTTCTTTTCGGTCTCTTTTTGGTCTTGCGAGCTAGCTGAGAATATTGTGTGCTTCGGAAACAATTCAGGTCGAGATCGTCAGACTAACGGCCAGTGATATATAGTTGATCCTCCCAAAAATACACAGGAAGCCATGTTCACTGGACAGGTGGAATCCATGGGTCAGTATCTCATGCCAATAGCGTGAAGACAGCGGTGGCAAGCACACAAAAGACAATACAGTATCTTGATATCAATTGCATGGAGAGATTGCGAAACAATGGTATGTTATTTGGGGGACAATGGATCCAGTACGTCTCCATTCAAGATCAAACATGAAAAACAGGTGAATTCCGGATCAGATTCAAACAATGGGCGAATGGTGGCCACCATTGTATCTCCAGCTGATGACTGGCTGGTGGCACATTTGTGGTGTAGTTTGTCACTTCGTAGGATCGTGGAAGTTCGTCACCTGGTGGGCAAGTTCGTCAGATGTATAGGACTTGACTTGTGGAAGTGCAAGCTCGTCAGATGATAAGTGAACTGTGGACAGACTGGTGGAGCGCTTGGCGAGAGCTTGTCACGCCAGTCACATCCTGTCACAGGCCGGAAACACGGCCTGCGACGCGTTTTTGATGGCCGCGTCCAAGCCGCGTCATATACGTTTGGTGGATAATTTCGAATGACCGGACTCTCGAAGCTCTGGTAAAGTGACCAACAACGTTCAAAAAACCCTATATTGAATTTCATCATGAGAAATTACTAAGACCCCATGATCTACGCTTCTCGAACGCAGAACACGTTGAACATTCCGGAGCGGAGAATGGAAATTACCACCGCGCGAGGTAAGGAGTGAAGAGGAACTGATGGTGTCTGTATTGCCATAAAAAACTGAGTAAGCAGAACACTAATAATCAAATAAAGTGCTCATCTACGCGACCAAACAAATTTCACTTCCGAGAACCCCGAGGGGTGGGCGAGTTGGAATCGAATATCATCGCGATTGAGTGACGCGGGAAAGAAATAGCCGCAAAATCAATACCGTAATGAATTCGACTCAAATTTTGATTCAGAGTGCCTGCACTACCTTTAGGCAGGGATATCTGAGCGACGGTGCCTCCAAAAGGGCATCATCTATTGGGAGAAGTGTTCAAAAAGGAGATCAGAAGAATGGATATGGACTTATTGTGCAGTAGAACAGAGCGAGCCTGTACAGGAGCTTGTGCGACTCGGAGCATTCAATTGCATAAGTTACCCTACATCCTGAAAGTACTCGAACTACCGCGAAGGTGCACATGCTTGCGCAATATTTATTCAATGAGTAAAACTGGTCTGAAAGTAAAGAACTGAAATACCCAAATGATACTCAGTCCATGAGCACCCTGAGTTCAACTTTTCAACAGGTTTCGCCCAAAGAACAGAATAAAATTGTCAAAAGTCGTGTGAATAGTACTAAGACCGAGAGCAAAATCTGAATATCCCCAAGTGAGGCCAACGATCGAAAGATTGTAGGAACCCGTAACTTGGGATATCAAAGATCAGCCAATCTAAAAACAGCTCCAAAATGAGAAAAAGACCATTGCATCGATCTGTCAGCCTCGTAGAATGAGAAACAAATAATATGTTTTATCGAGTTGGACTTGAGGTTCAGGAAGTCAAGTGCTTGGGGCCTTCGAAGTATTGAACTGAGCTCGGCGACCACGGTGAAGCCCAAACTCCGTGTCACCAATTTTGAAAGGCAGCCATTAAACTCTAACACACCATCATCTGTAGCCGGGGGACTGGGCGGAGAAGAACCTGCAAGGAGATAGCCGAGAAGCCAGAATAAAGTTCTTCATTCTCTAGTGGACGGAGCCTCCTCTCTAATATTACAAGAATTGTCGTTGCACAACTCAACATGACTCTCTCGCTTCTGAATTCTTTCCGTTCCACGGGATCCCGAGCGTGGCTTAGATTCAGTGTACTATGCTTTCAAATGTACGCAAATTGGTTCTACGATATTGTGGTCCTGCGTTGGACTCGTACGACAAAGATTCCATGCACTCAAACAAAGATCTTGGGCGTTTATGTTTTTCCTCAAATGTACACATATACACATAGCTATGCACCAAGTCAGTACTTCACGCTCCTGGCACTCAGATCAAATGCAGAAGCAATAAACTTGGATTCTATAAGTCATTCGCACATGAAACAAGATCTACCACATAGCCTGTGCAAGATATCAAAGGCAATTGAGGTGGCGACGTTTGTGCTCCTTTTTGTAAGGCTAGGCAAACTCTTCCAGATCGTACTCAACTCATTCCCTCTTCGCAGTCAGCTTCTTGTGTCCCCTACCCAGCCAGCGTGTCCTGTGTTTGGGAAAAGGAGACAGCGTTGACTTTACCTCAATATAGTCACCGGTTGGACTGCCTAGCGGTGCGATTAGGATAGCGATAGGTTACCTCATTGCGCGTATGTAGTCCGAGGGATGTGGATCCGTAAGCCTCAACAGTATCAATCCCATGAGAGGTGTACCGTGAGTTGCCGGAGGTACCGACGTCAGTATTTTCCTACGGTTTGATTTCTGCCTTTTCGGATAGAAAATTGAATGAAACAATTCGGTGGAAATGTAAATGGTACGTACCGAAGAAAAAGCATCATCATCTGGGAAGCATGACGCCGGAACGGATGGAAATTATGAGAATTGATTACTGACTCAGTCAGCTCATCGGGTGAAAGGAACCCGAATATTATCTAAATTCTCCATGGCTAGAGGTAGAAATTCGGCATCCAAGCGGGAAAATTGTAATAAATGTGAATCTTACCCATACCCATCAGGGCCATTACCCACGAAGTTACATCTATGGACGGCGGTTGGACCGGCGTCGACTGAAGCCTTGATGCTGTACAAAGAGCCTGTTAGAATTGATTCTAGCATATGGAAGTGAAATCACCATAGCGGGCCTCCACTGAGGGATTGTCTCACTTTGCAAGCGGCCCATTTGGTTGCTGCGACAATTGGGGTAACGAAGGGAACGGCGTGGTCGCGGAAATGCGGGTTAACGGCCAATAGGGGCGCTCAATTGTTAGGTCGACCTGGTCGGGTCGTCAGATAATTCGAAAAATACAAAACTCATTTGATGGCCAACAACGTTCCATCAATCTGTTCGTGATTTTTCACTTTCCTGTGTGGTTTTCAGGCGTGAAAAATTCTGTGCAGCTAGGGACCTGGCCTTGAGACTTTTTTTTGGCTCATTTGTATGCAGCTTTAGCCTGATTCAGTGATAATAGCTGTTCCAAGATCATGGTATCGTCAACAAGGACATGAGGGTTGATTACTTGCTGATATTGGATAAAAACGGCAGAATGGAGTCCTTATCATCGTTGAAGGCATGGTCAATTTTTATGACACCCCTTTTCCTTACTTCTACCTTAAAATGAGGTTCGTTTGGACCTTCCCATTCCGCGGCGCACAGCCGAGACACCGGGGATCAAATGATTTTTGTATTTTTGGAATTATCTGACGACTCGACCAGGTCGACCTAACAATTGAGCACCCCTAATATGCGAGGTGTTCGGAAACAAATCTGGACCAGTTGTTAAACTACAGGAAATTAGAGGCGGAAGCGATGGTGGGTTGTCAAAACCAACAAAATCAACGACCATTGCTGACACCGAGGCCCATGCAAGAAGTGCGAGAAAAGCTGGGAATCGTCCATCACCACCCTCAGGAACGATGTCAGTGAAGAGTTCAGCAATAATCGTGGCATGGGACGCACAGTGAAGCTCTGCGGACGCGGTGGGTGGGATAAGATGATGGTGGTACAGAGGAAAAACGTTGCCGTGCGCAATCGGTTGGCCAAATCCGGACTTCTGACGAACTTGCTCATCATCCGACGAACTTGCATGGTTTTTTGAACAAGCAAGAGCTTCTGACGATCTTTCCCTCGCTTAAACTCTATCTGACGAGCTTGTCCCATCAAGTGACGAAGATCCGCCATCAACCGACGAAGATCCTCATCTTACGAAGTGACGAGGTATACTACGACTCCCTCCCATATACTTCTGCCTCGAGTCCGCTCTCCAGTCTGCTCCGGATATCGCGGAATCTTCGTCTCGTGCCTCCTTCCTTCGGAACTCCCCCGCCTTTGTCCGCGAGAAACTTATCGCAGATCCACCTCTTTCAGCTTTATTGTCTTTCGCCTGCATCGCTCCGACCCCTTCGTCTAAGTTTTGGGAGCGACATTTACTCCCACCTCCTATCTTACTACGGCTAAAAAATTCTCCGCATCTGCCCTTGCTTCCGCATCGATACCGCCACACTGGTCAATTGTAATTGAGACACTCGCCTGGACTCGGCGCCTACAGCCGCATTAGCCCTCGCATGCGAGCAATCCCAAATCTAATCCCAATCCCTTTGCCTTGATGAATTCTTCCACGCGTCGCTCCAAGCGCACTAAACTCCGACTTCAACGCTAAATCGAGTCATAACTATCTGATTCCTGAGCTCCCCTGAGAAAAAGACCAAAATAGAAGGAGGGAGGCACGCAGGCGCTTGTTCACGGTGCGCATTTTTCTCGCTCTGCAGCTTCGTTCCGTTCCTTCATCCGCGCTCATTTTGTTTCCTCATCCTATGTTCGTTCCCCCGCACCTGCCTTCCATCCGCAGCTGCGACCCGCTTTGCACTCCCGCCTCGCAGTCTTTCCTCAGCAGGGACGCTGCGCCTTCGGTGATGCACTTACATTCGGCCTACCACGCGTACTCGTGCCTCGCGTCGCTGAGGGTCGGTATCTGGGTTCCGCCGCCGCCACTTTCCTCGCCATCCCGCCGCCGCCACCCTCATCCTCATTATCACCCACTAGCATTCATCCGCTTTCAATACTCAGTGCAATAATTTTGGTCCCGTTAGATTCAGCTTAAGTGCGGCGGCATTGGGCGACAAAACCACGGTTCCCTTCTTGCCGGCTGGTGCTGCTTCGGATTGGATTGGATGTGGATTCGTTGTAGATGTTCTCTACGCTGCGGATGACGATCTTCGAGAGCTTCGTCCGTCGGTGATGGTGATAGCTAACGGATGTCACGGATGGTACAGAATTCCAGTTTCCCAGGCCAGGTTAGCTCGTGCGCGTATCACTAATCGCCCGCAAGAGGAACAGAACGGCACCTGTTAATATTAAACAATTAAACGATGGTGCGCGGGTATGAGCATGCAATTTGACCGCGGTCCGCCATACCAGGTGACCGCCTCTCCTTCCTACTTGAGTGCTTTCCTCGTACAAGAGACCCCGCCGTTTCTTGAATTTTCGACAGCGTGCTTTCTGTCCCGGCTTGCTTTCCGAGTTCGTATTCGGGTTCCCATTTCGAGGAGATGATCATGATACCGGGAAAGAGCTAGCTTGGGGATGCGAGTTCGAGCTCGGGTTGCGATGCGTGTTTGAGAGGCGAGGAATTCGAGTTTGAGTTGGCGTTGGAAGTCAAGTTTGAGTTAGTCTTGTAATTTGAGTTCGAGTTACCGAGGAATTCAAGTTTGGTGGCGAGGATTTTGTTTTGTGGGGCGGTATTTGTGGCGGTGAAAATTAATTCTTGTTCTTATGTTCGTTCAATTGTAAGAGGAATGAAACCAACAGCATTATATTGTGGATGCAGAGAAGCGATCGTCGCTGGCTCTGGGTCGCAGAACCAATGGGATTTGGGAGATGAACCAAAATGAGCAAACCCAGAGGAGGCAGAGCCGTCGGCTTTGGTTCCACCTGAAGTCCAACGGTGGACATGTCGGGATATAGCGTTGAAATCGTGGGGAAGGTAAAGGTTTACTATCGTATCGTTTCAGCGCTCAACATGTGCCTACTTGCGGTGATACGCGGCAAAATTGGCGGCCAATGAAATCCGAGCTCCGTGAAATCCAGGTTGCCTCCAGAATACCAACGGTTCCAACGTGGGACCTAGGCAGGACTTCTGGATAAAGGTCTTGTCAACAACACGGGATATGAAATATTGAATGTACTTCACTCAAGTCACTTAAAAACATCGTCCAGGAAAATTTGACTGTGAAAAGAATGAGCTTATCTCGGGAGATGTGATCAGAACCAAAGTTCGCGATAGAGCACTGGGCATGGAGGCAAAAATCTGACCAGATAGAGAAGCGCGAAGACGGCGCTGTATCTGCTAACTGGTGAATTACCAAATTGTTTTGTATTGAGGGCACCCTCGCTTCCAATAGACTGTCGTCATTGGAATGCTGCTTGAACATATCGGTACTTCGCAGAGCTAGGTCCCGACATGTCGGGGAAGAACCTCGGCCTGGTGTCGCAGTTGAAAAGCCCGTTCATCTTGCGCGCAGCTGCAAATAATCTGTCTGAGCTCGACTCATGAGAAATGCACCGGAGTGGTGTCCGGAAAAACAAGGGTGTTACGAGAACGGGGATAGCTTGTCTACTCGCGCAGATGGCGGGAGTGTGCCACCAATAACACTAGGATTTAGCCTGCTGTCTAGGACTTAGCCAAGAGATCTGTTATCTCACGCTGGGCCTAGCCAATGCATTACCCTGTACCCCGTGCACACGCAATGACCAACAATCGAAGCTAGCGTACTCTGCGGATGAAATGTAACAATAATCGATTTAGACTCACTATTACAAGAGTAGCCTCGGCGTACCCACCGAACGCGTTACTCAACGAAACCCCCAAGTTGTTTTGTTTTCCTGGAGATCCGACGAGGCGGGAATATAATGTCGATAAAAGCCGCACCCGCGACGAGACGTGGATTCACGCCTGCGCAGAACAAGTGCGACTGAGGAGCACTGCAGTCGAGTTCTTCGATCATGAGCATCAAATCAAAACCAGCAGGTGCGCTGTCTAGCTCGAAGCAAGTGACGCCTGCGCAGCGCGTATGCAGTGAGGCGAAGAAGATAGCAGTAGCACAATGCAACAAGGAGGAACGTACCCATTGAGTCCGAGCGAGTCCTGGTGCTCTTCATGAAGCTGCGGGCAATATAAACAAAAGGCAAACTACACAGGCTGGAGTATAAATTCGTCATGAATAAACGAACATCGAGGAGACCGACATAACATGGACTTTTGAAGAAGCTTGAAACTTGACGTAAACGTGCAAGGGGCGGGAAAGCGAGGAGGTGGTGCAAGCGCGCACGAGTCCTGATGAACAGGTTCAGAAACTTTGCAAAAAAAAAGAAAAACGGGGAAAAGCTTGGGGTGTTTGACTTTACTAGGATGAAGGTTACATGCGCCGGAGCAGTGGTGCGGGTTTTAACGAATACTGAGAGGAGATTGCGCGCGACGACCAGGAAGAAATGCTGCTCAAACCTGTTGGCGAGAATAGAAAGATCCTGTTACGAGTACTTGTGTATACTCGTTCTCTAATTTTTGTACACTGACAATTTTCCCGACCTCATCTGATTACTGTCCGGCTTGAACGTGTAACAGAAAATAGTGGCTGTGTTTCAAAATTGTTACCTTTTTAGTGGCTGTGTGAAATGTTCATTAGATTGATCAGCATTCAATCAGTAAACGAATCTAATGCCTCTTTCGCACAGCCACATTTGCTTATGTCACAGATTCCGATTTTCCTCTCACTCACTTACAATTCAGTGTTCCAACCAAATATGTAGGGGTTCCAGTTTTTGCACCATTCATCTACTCAGTGGCCAGTGTCTCTCTGCCATATTCTCAATAATTTCATGGTTTTGCTGCAATATGCATTGTCTGTGCTAGCACACTCATAGCACCAGACAGACGCCTGGAAAAAATTGCCAAGGATTAGTACTTTTTTCTTTGCAAGGAGCTTCAGTCAAATGGCTGTCCAGTGAAATTCGAACTGAGAAAATCAAGCGAACATTAAATGTGCATGGCCGGATTCGAACACACGCCTGCCTGCTTCTATGATGGGGCTTAGTCATGAATGGATTTTTTTTCTCTTTGTCAGCCCTTGCAAGCTTTCCAGTGAATTTCAAACAGCAGAATTTAGGTTCTCTTGATGGTTTGAATTGGGAGTGATCCTGCTTCAGTCCCAACTCAGGCCAATTTAGGGTTGCTGCCCGACCGAGGGCACGGTTCCACTACAATTAAGCACACCTGGTTGTAGCGTGCTCATGAGGGGCTATATTTGTTCAATTCTTGCCCAGCAGCAAACCATGCCAACCCAAATGTTCAAAATCAAGGGGTTGAGCCTGGATGCAGTGCTAAAACCTTTGAGTGTCATTTGGCTTTGTCTTTTAGATTGCTATCGCAAGATACCCTAGCTATCAGCTCAACTCCCCGTATCAAAGCCAAGAAGCCAATGACTGCAAAAGCGTCAACACCACATGTTAGCCCAAGTTCAAACCAAACTTCGATGCTCTTACTTTCTGAAATTAAGCTGTCAAGAGCAATCCCTTTTTTAAGTGTGGAGCATTTGCTGGCCAATTGACAATGGTAACCCTTTGCCAAAAGAGTGTGTTGTAGCCACGTGTCTCGACCAGCTGCCGTGTCTTGAGTCAAACACGGCACATCCCTCGGAACCCACAGACATAACTAGCCGTCGGTGCCGAACACCGGCATCATACAAACTATCCATTATTATTGCCACCTCAAGAATTTGTGGTAAAAAAGAGGAATGATATGGATATATTTACAAGGCAGACCTACTCAAAACGAAATTACTCTATGTGAAATTCGAGATGACGAGAAATACACAAAATCTAATGATATTGGGTAATGAAATCCCGGCAAGGTGGCCGCGCAGCAGCCTTCCAATATTAGTGCAGATGTGTAGATTTATTGGCATCCAAGATAGCTGGATTGCTTGAGGAACTAGAAATAGGATGTTAATGGCTTTTTGCACGGCCGCCGCCAACATTGATTGGCAAAATGAAGGGAAAAGACTTCAGCAAAGAACCGAAACTAGAGCAACAACCCAGATATACTGTGTCATGCCGGCCTTGTAAACAGGCTAATACAGCTATTCGAACCCAGAAAGTGGGTTGTCCGAGCTGTCTCTGGTTTCAATGTGGGCGCAAGTCGCGGGTTTGATGTGGGGCAGCTCAGCAATGTTCTACTTAGCAACATATAAAGCTCTTTTTAACGCACAAGATATGCCGGAGCTTCGCTCCGGCCGAGTTGGTTGAATCCAAGAAATCACTATCCTTGCGTTGGTTGATTTGGTTGAGAAATGTCGAAGTACTTCCACGAAGGTGTCCATGTTGGACTGGAACTCTGAAGTACAATTAACAACTACGATTATACTACAGTACGTGCTACATTCCCAACCCTTACTAGATTCGCTGAGCAAACTGGAGGCCGAATAAAAGCTCCTCAGATGCATGAAGCATGCTCGCACACGGCCTACATGGAGCCCCAAAATTGCACTGTCAATGTTCGGTTCATTACAATCATTATAGCAGACATACTTGCACGAATAAATTTTGGTTGCCACGGTTTTCAGACGTCGCGAGTCAACGAAGTACTGACGGCCAAGATTAGTGTAATGGCATGGGAGCTATGAAGGAGCGTCACCAGTTTTCGACATCCATTCTTCTCGAAGTTGAAGTCCATATCGAGCTACAACGAATAGCAACTAAATTGGATGAGTGGGAGGCGAATAGAAACAACGGCGCACCTTCAATGCGGTAATACATCAAGAACAAAACAGTGATCAGCGCGACTTCATTCTAAACGAAGTGGTTCCAAAAATTACAGAACATTGGGGGACATCCCTGTGTGAACCATCTGGGAGATATCACTGAAAAGGACAGAAAACGAACCGACGACACGGAACAGCTCACTATAGTTCATGAAATTCCTGAGCGGTAGAAGCTTGAAGTACTGAAACGATTCTGATCACCAGCAGACTCTAGAGAAAACGAAGCTTACAGCTATCACACAGACTGGAACGAAGGGTTAGAGTCTGAAAAGTTCTGATCAGCTCACGAGATATTGTTTAGCCACATGGAATTAAGACGCACAGCTTTTCATACAGTAAGCTCGCCACATTTCCTCCGAGCGTTGAGGTTAGTTGAGATGTTCAGACTACCAGAGAAAGTACGCTGCCCGGAAGACTTCCAAAAAATAGACGTGGGCAACTGCTCTTCGAGAGCCGTCCGAAATTGTGCAAAGGGATACCATGATATCTTGAGCCAATTGAGATGCATCTTGCAGCGAGCACGATGGTGCCGACACTCGTCACATCCCGCATACCTTGAATAGCGCGACCAGCCACCGTCACTTTGAAACAGTTCGTCATAACCTTGCATATCCAGCCAATTGACGACCTTGAGGCTCGCAGACTTGATTATTGCGGTCTTGAAACCTCGAACAGAGTCTTGAAGCGTGTCAAGCCAAGCTTGACGATCTTGAGGCAGGCATGCTTGATCACCGCGGCCTTGAAACTCGAAACAGCGTCTTGAACTCTTGAATAGGGCAAGGGATTGAGTATTGACGTGGAGAGTGCCAGTGTTCATGTTAGATGGAGGCGGGAGACGCATCGAAGAACCCATGGGATGGTGGGGAAGGAAGAAAAGGAACACCGGACGGATCTGGATAGCCTTTCCTTTTGAACGGCCCTTGAGCGCTGTAAATTGTGGCCATGTGGACGACTTAGAAAGGGAATGATGTCATGATAAAGAAGCCTATGCGGCCGAGATTTGATGCTGAAAGTTAAACTTGAGCGCTAGGTGAGCGCTCCGTCGAAAACAAACAATTGCATCCTCGGGATTTGGCGCGACGTGGGAGAAAAAGGAAGAACGTAAATATGTGCATACGAAATCAGGACATCTGCTTAAGATACGAGTAATCAAAATCGATTTGCATTGCGAGGAAGATTTGGACATACAAAGAGCCCCAGAATCCATCAACTATGCCTTGAAATTGTTGGCTGGCCCCCGTTCAGGTGCCTGTTGGTGCTGTGCGTGCCTGGAGCAGAAGGCACTTGAGTGATGATGGTGGTAAGGAAACAAGCTAGGTTAGGGTACGTGCCGATCTCGGATGCGCATTCGAAAATAGAAAGTACCGCCTTTGGTTCAAAGATGGCACATGGACGGGAATGTGTTGTGTTTGTTGCAAATGTGTCGTGTTTGCAATGTTCCTGCACTACGGGTTTTGTATACTTATCCTCTCATTGTAGTTGCTTGCCATCATCATCCTGGGAGGTGCGACGCTGCACTCTTGTTGATCACTTACAAGTACTCGTGAATGCCGTGCATAGCATCGGCCCATACCCACCAAGTATTAATACAATTACAATGGAGGACGCAGGTGTGACCCGAATGCCTTGGGGACCCACGGCGTTGGGTCGGCGCACGAGTACCCGATGACCTGGTCTTGGCTGCGCTTGTCGGTGAGTAGCTAGCTGACGAGGAACTGCGCGTGCTGGGTAATGATGGCGGCAGGCGATTCCAACCCGCACGCACGACGAGACGCGGATTGCGGTTGAAGATAGCGTGTGGTCTGTGTACACGGGATACGTTGGTAGACATCGGAGCAGCGCGGCAGAGTGGCTATGAACCGAGCAGGGAGATAAACGAAACTTGATACACTGAAATATACGAGATATGAACGACGGGGGGATGGACCTCAAACAATACTTCGCACTGACAATTGACAGACGATGATACTGGAGTTCATCGATAAAAGAGGAGAAAGGTTGATATATGCGTAGCACGGACTGACGGCAAGGGAATACCTGTTACCGGAAATGATTAAATTCTTCGCACGATGAAGGTGAGTCGGGGATGGAAAATGCAACATGCCGCTTCATAGATACGAAAACCAGCCAGAGCGTGAGAACGAATGCGGAGGAAAGCAAGGCACATCCGTTTGGAATCCGAGGAGGTGAGTGGTTGTATGCGCTTGGAATTTTCTGGGAGTATAAACGATGATGTGTGATACAAAACGAAATCGAGGGTCAACTTACCAGAGGAAAAGAAGATTTGCGCAATTCGAGCAGACCACCAAACAATCCTGTGGAGAGCCAAGCTCCACCGTGGATAAAATACGGAATCTCGCTGCGCAGAAGGTATGTGGCCAAGGTTACCGCGCAGCCGCGTGAATGTGGCCGTTAGTGCCGCCCTAGCTTTGCGATAACGTAGCACTTGAGTATCCAGCACCGACCTTCAGAGACGGATCCGGAAGCAAGGGCCGCAGGAGAAAACTGACGAAACGGCACCGAACATAACGCAGAGGACTCTGAGCCGCGCCCTGAATGCAAGACAGAAGCACGCTGCGCAGAATGATTGCGACTACCCAGCGCGTGGTAGGCTCACGCCGTCAGGGCGAGAGGCACACGATGCGCTTCACTGCTATGTGCGACGCCGGGGTGTGTGAGCAGAACACGTGCGCTTGAGGATACCATTCCGCATGCGTGATCCAACGGCGGAGCCGCAGCGGGACGCATAAGACGAGGCGCTGGAATTGGAGGAGAAAATAATATTGAGACAATGAAATACGCGAATCTGAATAAGGGAACGCACCGTGAGAGTTGGAGCCACAGCATCCCTTCTCAACCGACTGTATTTGTGTTAAAATTTCTGATGGTGGTAAAGGGAAAGAAGAGGAAGAAAGACTGCGTAACTTCGAAAGAGGAAGAGAGAGAAGAAGCACCGGTCGATTTGCTGGAGATGAAGGGGGTCAGCGCAACGCAGAGCTAACATAAGAACCGTGCTGCAGGAATACCAAAACCGGTCAAGACAGAACGAGGGAGGCAGCACGAAAAGAATAAATGCACATGGTCATAGGACGCCTGCAGAATAGACATATGGCCTCTCTTGTGTCGTAGGGTGTACTGCATGGTAACTCTGCGTTGGAAAACGAATCTGAGACGGAGAGATCAAGTAGGAGCGAAGACGCGCCATAAAATCACACCAAAAAGAGGAAGGTAGGAGGGATATTCAAACGCCCAATTGCAGGACACCGGAAACGACGCGGGGGATCCGAGCCTCACCTTTAACGAGACGCAAATTCGCGTCTGCGTAAAACGAGTACGGCTAAGATTCGAACGGCGTCTGGGGAAACAGGGAGTATGGGCCGCTGCAGTTTGAACCGAGAGCGCGACTTTGAATGAAAGATCGCGGAATGGAGAGTTTGGAGAAGTCATGTTCGAACAGTGGTCGAAGAGAAGAAGCGGGCGCCAGGCACAGCATCGGGAGTGTTACTTATGCGTACTATCGGGTTGAGATCCAGCGGCCCAGCGAGTCGAAGTGGAGCGCAGGAGCAGGCGGAAGGGTGGCGGTGCATGATCTGTGACCGTTCCGCTGATGCCGGGCGTCACGCTTGCTCCCAACGACGACCGCCAACTGACAGCGAGCTCTCGCTCCCTTCGAGTTGTGCTGTTTAGAGGGATTCTCCATGCGCACTGTTGAACCGACTTGGAACTTTGCTCGCGAGACACGTCATACCTGCCACGTCTTCGATTCAGCGGTGCTTCAGATGCGAGCCCTCTGTCTGATTGACGCACGCCTCCCCCACAATGACATTGCCTTAAAAGGCTAATCTCATCTCATCGGACCACGTGTGTGTCTGGAAACGGCGCCAGCCATGTTTAATCTGCTGATTTTTCCTGCCTCTTGTGTTGTCGGCTTGCCGTAGTGGTTATGGGTGCTGAGTGCCCAGCTGGTGATGCCGGTTCGATCCGTGTGTGTGCGATTCACTTTTGCTCTACCTTTATTTTGTTTTGTGTCCGGCCCGACCCAGCACCACAGTGGGCCCCGCGCCGAGTGGAACCTCTGCAGTGGGCCTAGCGGCGAGCGTTACGAGGGTCCGCGAGAGTCTCCCCCGATCGAAAAAACCTCAGAATTCAAGAAAAAAAGTGGAATACACGCCGAAAGAAAAATTCTTGAGCACCACGCAGTGGGCCCAACGATGAGCGTCAAATGGGGTCTGCCGGGGTCTCCCCGTGTCAAAATACTTAATATCTGTGTATAAACAGTCTAAATCCCCGAAGATATTGAAATAAATAGTAATACATATAGATGCGCCTTCAGGCCCAAGAAGAGGAGTGTGGGGAAAGGGCAAGGGGAACACTCTTCCCCCAGCTGAAATACGATGAAAATGTCTTTAAAACATATCTTTTATCGACGCGTCGCATTTACACGTGATGTGAAACCATCACGTGCTGTCATTGCGGGGGAGGGCAACGGGATTTCCTCTGTCTCAAGACGCTGTCCGTCCGCCACGCTCGTCCACGTGCAAGTCCACCTGAGACATTCCACGCAGCGCCCGCACTCATCTGCGCTTCCCAGCACGAACGTGTAACGACTCGCTTGCAATCGCTTCCGGATCGTCGCCGCTGATCCTGCTGGTCTATAGCCGTCCGCATTCACCTACGCCTTGTAAAATACCACCTGCTTTCTACTGGGAGCAATTCCTCATCAAAAACTCCCGATCGACCGCGATTCAGGTGCCACAGAGCGAGGACACAGCGGATGAGGACCAATGGTCGAAGCACAGCGAGCGAGCGAATGAAAGTAAGCTCCCTTTCCGTTCCTGCTTTCCCCACCTTCCGTGTTCTGTCCGTAGCTTTTCTTTGCCCCCCTCCCCCCTCCCTTTTCTTTGGCTGTGCTGGTCGAGTACTCTCGCACAGGTATGTAATGATTTGGTTCGTTACTATTCAACGCCAGCGCTAAATCTACTTCTTCAGTGCATGGCAGGAGCTAGCGCGGGATCTCGTCGCTTTGCCCGCTCGCCAAGATATCTCATCTCCTCGCTTGATCGCTTAGTACAATTCACGCCGAACAGTGTTCAAGATCGGAAAGAGCAATATCGTGCGTAGGTGGGTCATCGTCCTGCATCACCAGCTTCATGGAGCTCCCGAGGAAGGACTGCCGGGTCTTCGGCGATTCTTATTCAATTCGGATGCATGTGTTTCTTGTGTCTTCGTCCTGCCGTCCCGCTCCCGCGTGGCTGTCCGTGTGACGACGGCATTGACCTGGTTCGGAATCACAACATCTCAGGGCGTGTTGGTCGCAACAATGCACTTCGCTCGGACGGATTGTGAGTGGGTATCTATAGTTCAGGGAATTGTGATTTATTCGCCACCAGTGGAACACGCGACGACACAGGCCACATATGATAAGCAATCCATTGTATTTGATCCTTTCATTCTATTCTACTTGCGTTGAGTTCCAGCACAGTATTAATGTTTTGCAAAAACTCGAGTGTGTTGTTGATTGCGGGAAGGCAGAAGCTCATTCACCGTTCAGGGTCGCGGGTCGCTCTGCCATTTCGTGAGTGCATCTCTTTGCTAAGTTTGTTTCTCATCTGATGCGCAGGATCCGCAAGGAATGAGAAAGACGGGGACGTCATAGGCCATGGGCTTTTATTTGTGTTCTGAATTGACTCGGTTGCTCATCCTAATACCCGCAGGATGTCCAAATGTCCTCGAAGATGGCGGTTTCATGCTCGACTATTCGGAGATAACATGCTTCGTGCGTGTTCGCGTATATTTAGGACAGTACCCTCATACCAATTTAATATCAGATCTCGCGTGTGTTCCGCACCATGATATGCGTCTATCTTTTCCTGGTGTCTGCTCTCCATCCTGCTTTCAGGGTCCGGTACCAATCATCATTTCACTCCAGGTTCTTGCTCAGCGTTAAGTGCATTTGAATTCATTCCAGTTTCAGCCATTCTTTGTTAATGGTGAGCCAATGAGAAATTCGAATCTCCGGCTGCCAAGAGGCGGCGAGCCACGAGCCGTTCCGAGGTGCATTTCGAATTTAATCTCCGGCTATTGAGAGGCGGCAAGGACTTGTAGTTGCATTACAGTAGTCTTGCAACTTAAGGCCGAAGAAAATCGACATAACGTACCCCGTGGCATCATTGGGAGCGGCATTCGCGCGAAATGATCATCATGCGGTCTTGAGGCGTGTTTTTGGGAGTGAGGTTGTGTAAGTCGGTGAATGGCTTTGAATTGAGTCGTCGAGAAGTTTGACGTGACGAGTAGTAATTCTAGCGACATGTTTGAGCGAGCCGTGAAAACAGGGGGGTCTGAATCCCATTAAACAAGGCAAATCGATAAGTACTTGGTGCACATCCTTAGACTCGACGACATATTCGATTCAGTTTTTGGCGTGCTCCTCGTGGCCGCAATGAATCTTGAATGAATGAATGATCCCGAAGTGCACGATGCAAGCACGACAAAGTCGTGGCATCGCTATCAATAGAGTCAGGACTCACACTCACCGCGGTAACGTGTGAATTGTAACGCCTCACAAATGCCTCGTTGCAAGTTGGTCACCGTCTTCTCCTTCTCCTCCTTCTCCCATCCATACCTTCCTCCTGACTTGAATGCCTCCACTTCGTCGTCGATCCGCGGCTGGCCATACCAGGGCTCGCGGCCACCGCACAACCATCAACATTAAGGGTACGCTGCCTGAACACAGGCTAACCTAGCTAACCTAGCTTTAATGGCCTTTTCTTCAGGAGGTAGAGGAGGTCGTGGTGGTAATGTTCGCGGAAATGGGACCGGCGGAGCTGGAGGTTGTGGCATGGGTCCCACCCTCAATATGGATATCTCGGCCAGAAGCGTCACCATGCACAGTCTGCAACAGGACGTCGAGAGAGGCATGTCGTCCACTGCGATAAAGAATCTCGCACACTGAAGGAAACTATAGGGATCCAGATTCTGCACAGTGTGGTAGCGAGAGAGGCTATCCATGACTCTGCAGATAGCTTTCCCCAACCGAAATGCCATCCTGAAACACGCATGGAGATGTTGCAGGATCTATGCGGATGGGCCCTTGATCACATGGGTCAGAGAGCTGAAACCTCCATCCATTGGCATGATGGCCATGGGGATCTGGGATGCCCGATTCTTTGGTTGTATGGTCCTGCGGGCGCTGGGAAATCTGCCATCATGCAAACACTTGCGAGGCAACTCAGAGATGCCAGCAGACTTGGCGGTAGCTTCTTTTTCAAGCGCAGCCATGCTACCCGAGGCAATGCCAAAACACTATTTGCCACAATCGCTTACCAACTCGCACTTGCCGTTCCGCGGCTGCACGCTCCGATTTCTCAAATCGTGGAAAGTGACCCATCGCTTGTTCAGCGAAACATCGAGACACAGATGACCAAGCTAATTTTGGAGCCCTGTCACTCTTACAACGATTGCCGTCATGTAGCGATCCTCATCGATGGCCTCGATGAATGTGAAGATCCGAGAGTTCAACAGGAAATACTTCGCGTGATCCGGAACACTACCTTCAACCACCCCATTCCCCTTCGGTTCATCATCGCCAGTCGTCCAGAATCCCATATTCGTGACATGTTCAACTCACCTGTGTATGCTGGGAACTATTTCTCCCTCAATGTTGAACAATCGTTCGAGGATGTTTGCAAATATCTCCGCGACGAGTTTGCGCGCATCCACCACGAGCACGGCACCATGGCCAAGGTCCCATTGCCATGGCCTTCATACGATGTCCTGGAGGGCCTGGTTGACAAGTCTTCCGGCCACTTCATCTATGCAGCTACCATCATCAAATTCATCGATGACAAAAACTATCGGCCAACACAACAGCTTGCAATGGTCCTGAGCAGCAACAGTCAGGGGTCGCCATTTGGTGCACTCGACCAGCTCTATATGGACATCCTCGGGTCCGCTCCAAGGCAATCCGAGCTCATTCCCATCTTGTGTGCCATCACAAACTTTGACTTCACTGTTGCCGAAATTGATCGGCTCTTCGAGTTCGCACAGGGAGAAACACAGTTGCTATTGCGTGGACTGCATTCTGTGCTCCAGTTACCATCAGAAGACAATCACTTCATATCCATACACCATGCATCATTTCTCGATTTCCTCAATGATCACAGTCGGTCTCACATTTTCTACGTCAGTAGTTTGGACCATCAGATGCATCTGGCACGGTCTTTCCTTCGACTTTGTGTAGGTCCAGATAAGCTATGGAATTGGGATAGTCCCATTGTCTCATGGTATGTGCAACCTATTCCAAAACAATGTCCATCTCACCAGTCTCAAAAGACATCCCTGGATTCACTTGATCCCATTCCTCACCTCATTGCCTCCATCAATTGAACTGTGCCAGCTCATCGCACACATGGAGCCTGATTGCATTTTTACTCTGCACTCTGGCAATTCCAAAGACATGCTGTCCTGGCTCAAAGTCAGTTCCATTTCAGCACCTGTGACAAGAATCCTTCTGACACTCATTCAGAGAATACCCTCTGTACCACAGGGTTTGATTGAACAGTGGGAGGATTATGTATACATGGCCTCAATGACCCTAGGTGATTGGTTGGTGAAGCACATTGACTCACCTAGTCCTGAACTTTGCCAAGTTCTTGTGGCATCAAGGCTTCTTCATTATGGTCTCCACCTTATCCGGTGTTTGCTGGACATCACATGGGACGAACTGAGAACTATCATCTGCAGTGCTCGACCAAGCGTCACTGAAGCAAGGTATCAGGGGACGTGTTGCCAGATTCTGCAGGCAATCATTCCATGGGAAAATCAGCACTGGATATGTCGGGACATTGCATTGAAATGTATCCGCAGAATTGTGATTCTTCGTGGGGATTGCAGTGGAATGGCCGTCGAAACCAACAAGTGGTTGGTGTCATGCTCCAAACAGATGATTTAGCTAACCTTTTGTACAGGTGGCATCTCGCCAAGGTGCTCGAACACTGCCCACCTTGTGATACACTGTATCGCGAGTTCCAATGCATGCCACGTCCCATGATGTCTTACTTTGAAGACGGGGACGAAGATGTTGCAGAACCAATATCCCAGTGGCTGGAAGTGAGCCCTCACAGTGTTTTCAAATCGGATTCTGATGCTGATGTTGCACCTTTTGCTATGACTAGTCATTCAGCGATCCGACATTGGAACTCGCCGTTCTCTGGAAGCAAGAGATCCTCCCCTCCCGCCCCCGCAAGTCCTTCTTGGGATACCTAGGTATCATCGCATTGTCACCGAGCTCGAGAGAATCAGTGGGACGAAGGCAAGGCTGGAGATCAAAATTGGAGCGAGAGTATCGGATCATGAATTGTGGATGGCCATCAGACAACTGTGATTATTTGGGAGCTTGGATAATAAATATTCATACTTCATTTGATAAATATTTAGTGTTGTGGAACAGCAAAGGAGTGAAGGAAGGATACCTACCCCTGCACTGACTGGAAGAACACCGCGGGAGAAGTGAAAGTGGAAGTAATAAAAGGACGAGGATAAAAGACAGAGATGACGACTTGAAGCATGGAAGGACATCCGGATCTGAGACAAATAGTTGGAAGTGTGCTGAGGATTCTGAGTCTTGCGGTGTTGAGTCCGAGTCGGTGAAGGTTCGGAGGAGCGCTCTGAATCGTGTGTTTACTTGTTGGAGCTTTTTCTGAATCTCAGGATTTTCAGTCGAGTTTTGACTTCAAGTTGACGGCGAGGGAGCACTTCAAATTGATGCTCCGGTTGTGAGGTGCGGTTTGTTTTAGTAGAACGAGAGGCAAACGCAACGGAAAACAAGTGAACGGATGCGAGCCCGAGGAGGCGTCGAGTCGTGGAGGAGGTCTTGAAACAAAAGCGTGCATGAGCAACAGGACAAAGATGGGGTAGAGAGAGTAAAGGAGGTGGAAGTGCAAGCGCAGAAATTTGAAAGGCAGACAGACAGCGAATCAAACGGCCGAAGAGGTTGCAGGAAAGGGGCATTCCCGAGCGAGTGATGCGGTCCGTGGGATGGGACGCACCGTGGGTGCAATACGGTGCGCGTGAGAGATGGCTGATGAGCGACGCAAGTTGAAAGCGAAAGCGCGGTGCACACAGGCGCCACGATGACTCGTATCTCGTAGACCAGAGCAAGGCAGGCGCCACATAACACAAGAATATTGGATAATTGATTCGCCGAGGGTTTGAATCGTGGTTTGCCTCGAGTTGACTGGTCGCCTCACCGAGGATTTTGAGGGACAGGGAGGACTTCGAGTGAGATGCTTCGAGTTTAAAGGACTTTTCAGTCGGCAAACACTGCGGTCGAGTTTCAAGTCCAGGCGCTTTTCACGCACCTTTCTCCTCTTTTATGGATTGGAGTTTCTCAATCGACGGGAGTGAGTTAAACTTTGAGTCGGTGCGGTTCGGGGTGCGACTCGACACGGTAAGGATTAGGAGGACGAGTCAGATTGTATTGAGCCGCCGTGATTTGGATTCGAGAAGGAGCGGAGTGCTTTTTTGGCTTTTTGTTCCTTTTTGACGCGTTTTCCACCCGGACGGGTGCGTTGATTCGGGCGTGTGTTTGGATAGGACGCACTCGAGTCGATTCGCTGAAGACTTTAAGGGGTGCGAGTTTGTGAGCGGGCGGAAGTTCCGAGACGTCGTTTACGGGAGGCGAGAGAACCGAGAGTGGGGGCAGGGAACGGAGTAGAGGTGGGAGTCGGGAGCAGTGGATGCATGGTGATGAGGTCACGGCGCGGGACGCGACGTGTGAGAGCGATGGTGGGTGGTGCGGAGAAAAAGCGAGGTCGGAGGTGCGTGGAGAGATTCGTAGGTAGCAGACCAGGTCGAGTTGCAGGCGAAGCCCGCATGGGATCGAGAGTAGGAACGAGGAAGGCAGTGCGATGCGCGGGCTAAGTGACGCGGGGAGATACGAGGCGAGAGGATTCAGAGCAAGGTGAGAGGGTACTCACGACGGTTGCCACGACAGACAAGTCGGAAATAGTGCGCGATCAGCCGATGACAGCTTTTCTCTCCTCACATGGAGTTGATGTGGACGAGGCAGAGTGCAGAAAATGAATGAGATTTGTATCATCGCCGCCGTCAACCGCGCATGCCACCTAGATCAGCGACCAGCTCGACGCCCGCTCGCGGAGGTCGCGGCGGGAAGCAAGGAGCGAAGTGGGGCGGTGCCATACAGCGTGACAGATCCGCTGATATCGGGAATTGAAGCCAACACAGGCTCCTTCCTTTTTGAGAATCTCGCCTATCACGCATCAAAGCTCGACGGGACGCGCCGCGCCGTTGTCCTTCATCAGCTGCTCACCCCTTCTCCTACCACCACCACCATGCCCCCAAGATTCGCTTTCAGCGCATACACCACTGCCTCTCATGCCGCCACCCTGCCGTCCCCCTCCTCAGAGCTCCTGAACTTACGCAGAAAGAACCTTGTGACCCTGTCACCTTATCAGCCTTGCTGTCGATGACTGCCACCCACCACACTTTCCCGCATTTCGCGCTAGCATTCCACAGTAGCATCATAACACACTGCCCATACTGTTCCTGTCTAGAAATACACTGATGGAAACAATTTGCCACCTTCGGTAGCAGTGTGCGTGCCGCGGCGCGCCCAGATACTTAATACAGGCGCCTCACTAATCCTTTCGTATTCCTTGGTGTTAATCCAAAATTATTTAGAATCCACAATACTACTATAATGAAGAGGGAATTTTAAGTAGATTCAACTTTGTGCGAATATCTCCGCAACGTCACCAACTTCGACTTACCACTTGGTCATGTTGCGGAGCCTCTCGCGATCAGCTTCCCTTGATTGCCGTGCCTTCCCAAAAAGGCAGGTCCCTGTGTCGGCTTAGACTCCCTGATATCGGGCGTCACGGCGACGGTGCTTGCTCTTCGCCACCACCACCACGCCTCTGCACTGCGCTACCACATCTTGTGTTCTTCGCATTCCTTGCGGTCGCCTATTTTCACGTCTAGGTTTAGACACGACGCTAATACCAATCGTCCGCCCTGCTACTTTGCAGCCCCGGGCCGCCTCTCATATACATACTTCTGACGGCGCGTCCGCTCTCCCGTCTGCTCTGGATATGGTCCGCTTCCCGCACCGGTCTTTGCGCACCTTGCTCGCACATCTGACAGCGATAAATCTGTCGCAGATCCGTCTTTTTCAGCTACGTTGTCTACCGCCTACATCGCTCCACCTCCACCTCCTCCATCTACCTTCGGCAGCGACACTTACTCCCACCTCCTATCATTTAGTGCCTAACAAACCGCAGAATCTCACCCCGCTTCAGCATCGATGCCGCCTCGCTGGTCAACTGCAATTGAGAGACTTGGCTGGACTCGGTGTCTGCAGCCGCGTATACCCTCACATCCAAGTAATTCCAATCCAAACCCTGTTCTTTTGCCTTGCTTAATTCCCCGCGCGCGTCGCATGCGCCTCAACTCCGACCCCGAATCATGATTTAATTCCCGAGAAGAAGACCAAAGTGGAAAGACGGAGGGACGCAGGCGTTCGGTCACTGTGTGCGTTTTCTTCTCGCCCTTCAGCTTGGTCCGAGGCTCATTCCGTTTCTTCACTCCATGCTTGTTCCGTTCCGCAACTCGTTTCCTTCCATCCACAGCCGCAACCCGCTTTGCACTCCCGCCTCACAGTATTTCCTCCACAGGGACGCTGCGCCTTCGGTGATGTACATACATTCAACCGCCCACCACACGTGCTCATGCCTCGCGTCGCTGAGGGGCTATCTTTCTCGATGTCTCGCTGCCGTCGCCCTCACTTTTCTCGGCATCCCGCTGTTGGAGTTGATCGAGCCGAGGTCCGAAGTCAATTATAGATTAGAATCCCATGTATGACATCACACCTTTCACACGTTGTTTTTGACCACCACTGTCTCGCATCACGCGCGTCGTTTGCCTTCTGGTACTTGATTCCAACAGGTTATGGGCCTTCCGTGCACCACTGCCTAAACAAATCATCCACTGGTCCGCTTTTCTGTGTCTGCTGTTCTATCGGAATAGCTATCTGGTCTTTGTGCCACTCATCTCATCCTCTTTGTCTATCACCCCAATTTCGACTCTTTCACCATGGTTAAACCCTCAGACATCCCTAAACTTACATCTACCAACTACTGGACCTGGAAACCTGATGCCGAAGCTCTGCTTATGGCTGAAGGTCTCTTTGACACTGTCGACCCCAACCAGGCTGTTCCTGCTGGTGTAGTCCAGCTCCGTAAATGGACTGAGAACAATGCCAAGGTCTATGGTCTACTGTATCTGGCGTTGGATGACCCTGTTAAAACCAAGGTCAATAATGCCAATGTCCAGAGGAGTGGTCGCCTCCTTTAGGGTACACTCGAGTCGATTTTTACCACCCCAGACCCATCCAATCACGCTCTTCTCATGACACGCTTCAACGGCCTCACACACGACCTTTCCAAACCCACTGATACTTTCCTGCAGGCTGTCGTTACAGCTGAGAGAAATCTCGCTGCTATTGCGGTCTTGCTTCCTACATTCACGGTTCAGGACAAAATCCTTAATGGTCTTTCATCAGTTTATTCCCCCATCACAGCTATTCTCCAGAACGAATCTCCTCAGCGTGACGTCCTGTCGATGATCAATGCGATCAACAACTGGGAGAGCACGGATCTTCAGAAGACGGATTCTCTCATTCAGGCTGCGCATTTGTTCAACACATCATCCCTTGGTTCGAATCCAGGGAGTGTTGGGGCTGAAGATCCGACTGCCTTTGCTGCTCGCGATCGTCCTCACCGCTCACACCCGCACTCGCACTCACGTTCTGCTTCCACCCTGGCCTATGACTGGACGAACACAAAGAATCGCACCGACGTTTGCTACAGGTGTGGCCTCCCCCGGTCATTTTGCGCAGTATTGTGTCTCAGAAATGCCTGACAATGTTCGACGTCGCATCATTCGAGAGCGCAAAGAGAAGGCCAGTGTCGCTGTGGACTCTGACAATGATTCGGATGTGGAACATGTCCACTTCGCAGCACAGGACCACTTTGCCGCTGCTGCTTTGGATCTCCCCACTGAGCTCAATCTCAACACGATGGATCATGAAACACTAGTTGGTTTTACCAACTCCCTTCCCAACACCATCGCGATTCCACCCATTTCAGTGGCCGACTTGGAGGCTGGACACACAGATAAGCTTCACAATGTGCTCCTCACTCATGTCCAAGCACAGCGCTCATCGTCCCCTTCCATCGCTGACACTGCAACTCCATCTGTCCTCCCAGCCATCTCTACACCTGCATCCACGCCCTCGAAGAAGAAAAAGAAGAAGTCGAAGAAGAAGGTTCCTACCTCACCACTGCCAGTTTCTGCGGTGCAAACCGCACTGCATGGGCTCGCTTTGATGGACGATGAAGGAGAATATTCAATGTAGGGTTTCAGGGAGTGTCTCGGCTCAGGGAGTGTGTTGGAGTTGATCGAGCCGAGGTCCGAAGTCAATTATAGATTAGAATCCCATGTATGACATCACACCTTTCACACGTTGTTTTTGACCACCACTGTCTCGCGTCGCGCGCGTCGTTTGCCTTCTGGTACTTGATTCCAACACCCGCCGCCGCCACCACCGCCCTCATCCTTGTCCTCACCAACATTCATTCGCTTCCAATACCCAATGCAAGAATCTCGCTCTAAGCCTAAGTGCGGCATCAACTAACAAAACCACTGCCGTGTCGCTCTCCCGTCTTGCCGGCTGGGGCTGCTTGAGACTACATTTGTTCTCTGCGATGCGAACGACGATCTTCAAGGGCTTCCTCAGTGGTGATAGCTCACGGATGTCAGGGATGACACAGAATTCCAGCTTCCAGGCTAGGTTAGCTCGTGCGCAAATCATTAATTTCTCGCAAGAGGAACAGAACGGCGGCTGTGAATATAACAATTAAACAATGGTGTGCAGGTATTAATGTGCAGTTTGACCGCGGTCCGCCATACAACGCGACCGCCCCTCCTTCCTACCTAGTACCTCACTGCTCCGTCTCGTACAAGAGAGCCTCTGGTTTCTTACATTTTTGACAGCGTGCTTTCCGTCCCGGCTTGCTTTCCGAGTTCGCATTCGGGTTCCCACTTCGCAAAGGTGATACTGGAAAGAGCGAGCCTGGGGATGCGAGTTCGAGCTCGCGTTGCGATCTGTGTTTGAGAGGCGAGGAATTCGAGTTTGAGTTGGCCTGGGAATTTGAGTTCGGGTAAGCGAAAAATTCAAGCTTGGCGGGTGAGAATTTGGTCTCGTCCCCATGTTGCGCAGCCCGCGAGTGACCTGGGTCAGCTCGAGGCAAATACGTCGTGCGCGCGTCGGTGTATGTGTGTGTATTCGTATTCCATTTGTTGACTCAGTATTCTGTCAGCCCTAAATTGACGTTCGTTTCCTGAGTAGCTGGTAGAAGCCCGGGGGATCCCACCGCTTTGCTTACTTGCCAAGTTATCTCTCTGCCTCGCTTGATTACTGAGTACAATTCTCAACGAGCAGTCAAGCATCAAGAACGATGCCTCGAGTGGGTCATCGTTACCCATCGCCGGATTTATGGAGGGAATGCGGATGGCGTGTGCTAGATGAAAGAGGCCTTTCCAATAGGTCCTTTTTTATTCGTGATAATAATTCCTTCACCCCTTTGGCGCCCTGAAAGTCGGATTTTCAGCAACCTTTCAGTACTGCTTCCGACTGGCTAACCGGCCACCTTAGGGGTTTGGAGTATCTTACAAGCGAAGGAATTGGCAGACTGGTCATTTTTTCATACCAGAACGTAGTCTAGGATGTTATGAGTGGATTCTGTACCGAGACAGCTGATCGGTGATGTGTTGGTTGATTGGCGAATATTTTGCCGCGGCAAGGTCCGAAAACGGCCAAAACGGGCTAACCGGCCAGGCGTGGGAACCGCTTGATCAATCTCGCTCTCGCGCACGCTGAGCTTTTGTTTGGGAGCTGCAAATGCAACTGGCGAGTGCTAGGGTTATAAGAGACCAGAATGACGCCGGGGATGGTTCTTATCTACCTCAAACTCGCTATTAAGACCGAATTTTTACATAGATTTATGGAAGTGATTTTTTAATAGATTTTCTATATTGGAATGGGTCGATAGCTCTTCACAGCTGCGCTGGCCGTCCAAGCTTGGAAGGGAGTGGTTTTATAGAGTCATGAAGGTGTTTCAGAGGCGCTAAACCCACATTCCGCCACGGAATCACCGGGACCGCCATCAATCCGGCAATAGGGACGATGGTGGACAGTCGAAGCGCGCCCGTATAAGGGCAAATGTGATCTGTATGGCTGAAATACACGAGTTGCAGGTCTAATGGATGTAAATGCGCGTACTGAAATGTCTGGACTCATGCTGAATCCTCTCGGTCCTTTCAAAAAAATTTCAAGTTTTCAGGCTGTGCAGAGTGATGGTTTGGCATAATCGGGCACGCTGACGGGGACAAAAAAATTCATAAAATTGTATTATTGTCAGTGAGGTGGATCAGCCATTTAAAATGCACACACCAAGTTCCAAGACCGTGGCCAGACGAGAGAACTAGATACATCGTCGACGATAGCAGAGCCTTCGAAAGCTATTTTCACATTTTGATGCCAGTATTCAGGTCCCAGAGATCGTGGATTGAGGACGGAACTGTTTTTCGATCGCTTAGACGTGTAGTCATGCTCTTACCGAACAGAATGAGCCCGGAACCGTGTGGATTGATGCGGCGGTCGTGGAGATAGTGGTGGTTCTTTCCAGCCGGTGCTACGGCCAAAATAAGAAATGCTGTGTTCGCTGTTCCCACCCTGTCCGGAAATCGCCACAGCATCACGTCAGCTCCATCAAACCACGCCATTTTCGGTGTTCAAGGTCGTCCATACTTGTCTTTCAATATGCGACCAAGAGCTAGCCAAGATATACATGCTACGCCCTTATATTGCGCAAGTGGTCGGTTACCCCGACTGGCCGGGAAGGCAGTTGGAAGTAGTACTGTTTTCTTTGCATCATGAAAAGGCCCTCGAAACTTTTTCGATTTCACTTTCCAATGAAATGGGACCGATACTTCCATCCAGGTTCAAAACTTAAATTCATACTACATATTTCACGCTCAATTTTTTGTCCATCACAACACACTACTACATTAATTGTCTCGTGGTTGGCGTGTTCAGACCCGTGGTTCTGAGCTGCACTTTGAGATGCTGAAAATTTTGACGCGACGGGGCTAGTGAGCCGCGTGTTGATTCGACTTGCATCTTACTTTGAACCGGGGAGGACTTTCAGTCCGAGGATTTTCAGCCGCGCGCTTTGTTTGGCGCAGCAAGCATTCTGAGGCGCGTGTTTAAGTGAGTCTGCGGAACTGCTGATTCAACGAGGAAAGCCCGTTAGACGCAGCGAGGGATTGGGACCCGTTTTGAGCCAGCGAAGAGTTTGAGTCGCGTGGTGGAAGCGTGCGTCGAGTTGGACTGTTGGATTTTGAGACGCGCTGTGCCTTTCAGACGTAGTTTGAGCCGACAGGGTGTGTTTGGAGACGCTGGTGAGGTGACGCTTATGAGTTGACGATGAATTGAGGTTTCAGGTTTGCGTCTTGAGCAGTGATTTGAGGCAGGCGGATAAGGATTTTAAGCCGTGTCTTCTGTCTGCGAGTATTTGGAGTCCGCCAGTATTATGTGTCAAGGAAAAACGTCCCCATTGAATCCAAGTGCTCTTCATGCAACTGCGGGCAATATAAACGAAAGGCAAACTATCCAGGCTGGAGCATAAGGAGGTCGTCATGAATGAACGAACACTGAGACCGACATAATACGGACTTTTAGATAGAATCAGGGGGAAAAGAAGCTTGAAATTTGAAGTAAACAGGTAGGGAGCGGGAAACCAAGGACGTGGTGCAGGCGCGTGACACGCTGCGCACGAGTCCTGATAAACAGGTTTAAAAACTTTGCAGAAAAAATTAATCAGTAACCGCGGGGGAAAAGCCGCACGTGTGTTGCACAAAGGTTACGTGCGTCGGGGCAGTGGTGCGGATTCGGAACGAATACTGCGAAGCGATTGCGTGCGATGACCAGGAAGAGATGCTGCTCACACCTACTAGCGAGAACAGACATCTCGGATTTATACGACTGCAACGGAGAACGCAAGTGGAACTCGAATACCTTAGAAACCCACGATGTGAGGTCGGCGCACGAGTACCCGATGACCTGGTCTTGACTGCGCTTGTCGGTGAGTAGTTAGCTGACGAGGAACTGAGTATGCGGGGCAACGATGACGGCAACCGATTCCAACCCGCACGCATGACGAGATCGGATTGTGGTTGAAGATAGGGAAACGCTGCTAGACATCGGAGCAAGCGGCTATGGACCGAGGAAGGAGATGAGCGAATATTAATATAATGAAGTATAAACAATACTTCACACGGAAAATTGACGGACGATGATCTACGATGATACTGGGGGTCATCAATAAAAGTGGAGAAGGCACTGCATTTTGAGGGCTCGTAGGCACGGGGTCTGCCTACCATAGTAGGCAGAGGTCGGCAGACCCAGTGTTCAACACAGTGTGCTCCCGCTCCCAATGGTCCAAATTCATGCTAGTACACTTATATATGGCCTAGATATCACTTATATCGACGGTGGATCGACTTACGCGCATTTCGGCTCGCATTTCGGCACTTACGGCACTGTACGGCATTTCTCAAAACGCGCGAATCAGGCTCAAATCCCGACTATGTTTACAAGGGAGGACACAAAATGGGTTAGACACAGCCATAACTGACACTAGGTAAGCTCTTGAGCATCAAAAAACCCCAGGTTGAATTATCTCGACACTATTTCTACCATTATTAGATCAATCCATCAATTAAATCTGTTAATCTCGGCAAACTCGGTTCAACAATGGCATAGAAACGTCTCATATAAATAGGGAGAACAGATATAGACTGCGTCTGAGGCACCGAAATAGGCCCAACCAAGTGAGGAATGAGTATGAGTGCCGCTCATTGATTATATAGGGGAGGTCGACAGACGTGGACAGACTGCTAAACCCAGTTAGGCAGAGTCTTGATCGGCAGACTCTGCCTAGCGGCATTTGACATGATCGACCGACCTAGACCCACCTAAACCCAGTTAGGCAGACTGTGCCCACAAGCCGTCAAAATGCAGTGAGGGTTGATATATGCATGGGACGGACTGACGGCAAGGGAATACCTGTTACCGGAAATGATTAGATTCGGCGCACGATGATGGTGAATTGAGGATGGAATATGCAACACGCCGCTTCAGAGATACAAAAGAGTAGTCGGAGCAAAAGAACGAACGCGAACAGAAGCAATGCACATACGTTTGGAATCCGAGGAGGTGGGTGGACGTATGCGCTTGGGATTTTCTGGGAGTATAAACGATGATGTGCGATACAAAATGAAATCGGGTATCGACTTATCAGGGGGAAAGAAGATGCGCGCAATTCAAGCAGACCATCGCGCAATGCTACAAAGAGCCAAGCTGAACCACGGATAAAACACGAAATCTCGCTGCGCAGAAGGTATGTGGCCAAGCGTAGCACTTGAATTCTCCCGGTGCAAAATGAAATCAAGCACCGACCTTCAGAAATGAATCCGGAAGCAAGGGCCGCACGAGAGCACCAACGAAACGGCACCGAACATAACGCAGAGGATTCCGAGCCGCGCCCTCGATGCAAGGCAGAAGCACGCTGCGCAGAATGATTGCGACTGACGCAACCATCCAGCGCGTGGTAGGCCCACGGCGTGACGCACACGATGCGCTTCACCTGCGCTTCACCCGCTAGATGCGACGCCGGGGTCGGAACGTGTGTGAGCAGAATACGTGCGCTTGAGGCTAGCATCCCGCATGCGTGATCCAACGGTGGAGTCGTAGCGAGCCGCGTGAAACGAGGCGCTGAATTTGGGAGGAGAAAATAATGATGAGACAATGAAATATGCAAATCAGAATAAGGGAACGCACCGTGAAAGTTGGAACCACAGCATCCCTTCTCCACAGACTGTATTTGTGCTAAAATTCCTGAACGTGGTAAATTGAAAGAAGAAGAAGGACTGCGCACCTTTGAATGAGGAAGAGAAAAAAGAAGCATCGGTCGATTTGTTGAAGATGAAGGAGGTCAGCGCAACGGAGCGCTAACACAAGAACCGTGCTGGACAAGTACGAAAATCAGTCAAGACAGAACGAGGAAGACAGCATGGAAAGAATGAATGCACATGATCATAAGACGCTTGCAGATTAGATACGTGGCCCCTCTTTTTGTTAGGTGGTGTATTACATGGAAGCTCTGCGTTGGCGATCGAATCTGAGATGGAGAGATCAAGTTGGAGCGAAGACGCGCGATAAAATCACAGGATAACCTGTCAACTGGAAGCGAAGGTGGGCGGGATATCCAAACGCCCGATTTCAGGACGCCAGAAACGACGCGGGGAATCCGAGCCGCACCTTCAACGAGACCCAGATTCGCGTCCGCGTGGAATGAGTACGGCCGAGATTCGAAGGGTGCCTGAGGAAACAGGGAACTGCATCGTGTTACCTATGCGTACTATCGGGTTGACATCTTCTCGACGCGCCAAGGAGGGATGGTACCAACGGCCCGGGTATCATCAGCGAGTCGAAGCGAGCAAGAAGAAGGGCGGCGGTGCATGATCTGTGACCATTCCGCTGATGTCGGGCGTCACTGATTCGGTGCTTGCTCCCGACGACGACCGCCAACTGGCAACGAGTTCTCACTCCCTCCATACGCGCTGTTGATGCGGCTTGGAACTTTCCTCGCGAGGCACGTCATCCCCGCCACGTCTTCAATTCTGCGGCGCTGCAGTTTCGGGGTTCTGCAATACGAATAGACATTCTATTCTGGTTGTCCATCGGTACAGAAGTGGACGATGATGCGGCTGTCGAGCGAGAAACGAGATGGTGGTTCGGAGGAAGAGGGAATGTTACATAGTGAGCTATTCAAGTTGGCAATTTTTAGCATTTTTGGCCATTTTCCAGTGGCTGGAATAGGTCTACAGACACTTAGCCCTTTTAATTTGCTCTTTATATATTTAATTTATACTGAGGGCCGAAGAAGTTTGGTTCGGGCGTTCGAACGCCGGAGAACGCCGAACTGAACCTGTTGAACCTGAACCTGAGGTTCAGGTTCAGGTTCAGAGAAATGGGTGAACCGAACCGAAGTTCAGGTTCGGCGTTCGGGAAAAAGTACCCTGAACCTGAACCGAACCGAACTTCGGGAACACTAGCCGAATGTAGTGATACCATGCGTGACAGATCCGTGATGTCAGGCGTCACGCATTTCGGCGCTTGCTCCCGACCACCATCAACAGCGACAGCTCGCTCTTTCCGAGTCGCCTCTCCAGTCGCGGGACCGGCCCCTCTGTCTACCGACCCCTGTATCTTTGCGCTCGCTTTCCGTCCCACTCGTCCGCGTCAACCTCCACTCAGCGCCTGCACTTCTCCCCGCCACCTGCGTCTTTCAGCACGACCGTGGATCTCACGACTCTCTTGCAATTGCTTCATCGCCGCTGATCCCGCCTATCTAGAGATACACTGAGAGGGAATGTGGTGATGCGTGACAGATCCGCTCCCCGTGACAGATCCGGTGATGTCGGGCATCACGCATTTCGGCGCTTTCTCCCGACCACCATTAACGACAGCTCGCTCTTTCCGAGTCGCCTCTTTAGTCGCCTTCGAGGGATAGCGTCACGACTCGCCTCGTTGACTGACGAGGCCCTTCCCTCGCTTTCGCGGGTACGTCATCCACGCCTCGTCTTCGATTCGGCGGTGCTGCACGTTTTACTCGTGCGTTCTCGGGTTCACTGGGTTGGGTCGATGTTCTCGTATGCACGCGGTTTCGCTGTCATCGCGAGACCGGCCTCTCTGTCTACCGACGCTTGCATCTTTGCACTCGCTCTCCGTCCCACTCGTCCACGTCCAACCTCCAATCAGCGCCTGCACTCCTCCTCGCCACCTGTGTCTCCCAGCACGACTGTGGATCTCACGACCCTCTTGCAATTGCTTCGCCTTCACTGATCCGGCATACCCATACCTGTCTGCTCTCCCGCATCCACCTATGCCGTCTAAAATACCACCCGCTTTCTGCTTGGTACAACTTGCGGGTGCGACATCGCCATCCTCATCGTCAACTCCAGATCGATCGCGATCTAGGTGTCCGCAGAGAAAAAACAAAGGATGAGGGCCAACGGTTGAAGCAGGGCGAGCGAGCGAATGAAAGTGAGCTCCCTGTCCGTTCCTGCTTTCCCCACCTTTCCTGTTCTGTGCGTAGCTTTTCTTTGCCTACACCATTTGCTTTGAGCGACTTTATTTCCTTTTCCTTTCTCGCTTTTCCATTCCTTCCTCTTGCTTTCCTTCTCCTCTCCGCTCGCCTTCCCTCTCACGCTTTATTATAGGTCAATCCACATCACGCGCTACGTCCACCCGACGCACGACCGCGTGGATCGCGGCCTCACACCTGCTGAACGCCTGCAACGGCAGCCGTGTTCCGCGGGCTGGCTCGCATGTTGCGCAGCTCGCGTGTTCCCAACACAATTTTGGTGCTATATACAGTAGTGCTCTGTAAAAATGCATCATGGTGTACCACTATGTTGGGACCACCCAATGACTCTGGACAACTTGTAGACATGAAATATGGATGGGAAGAAGGGTTTCTGGCATCTTTTTAACTTTCCAAAAAAGGAAATCCCCTCACAATGTTCAATTTTCTGGTGGTTTGAAAAATGCACTATTTTTAGGAGGACCATGGGAAAAATCTGAGCACATAGCATGAAAGGGCTTGCTAAATGGACCTGATTCACATTTTGAATGGTGTAATTTGACTCACTCAATCCTTCACAAAGTGGGCTGCAAGTTGGTGATTTTGACCCAAAGTGCCTGAAAAAGTGCTAAAAACCATGAAAATTGCCAACTTGCAGCCCACTTTGTGAAGGATTGAGTGAGTCAAATTACACCATTCAAAATGTGAATCAGGTCCATTTAGCAAGCCCTTTCATGCTATGTGCTCAGATTTTTCCCATGGTCCTCCTAAAAATAGTGCATTTTTCAAACCACCAGAAAATTGAACATTGTGAGGGGATTTCCTTTTTTGGAAAGTTAAAAAGATGCCAGAAACCCTTCTTCCCATCCATATTTCATGTCTACAAGTTGTCCAGAGTCATTGGGTGGTCCCAACATAGTGGTACACCATGATGCATTTTTACAGAGCACCACTGTATACGTCTCCCGCACGCTGCGCTGGTCGAGTACTCTGGCATAGGTATATATCAATTTTTGTTTATATACTATTCAATGCCAGTGCTAAATTCGCACCTGTTTCTTCGGCGCTTGGCAGGAGCAAGCATGAGATCTAGTCGCTTTGCCCACTCGCCAGCCTATCTCCTCGCCTCGCTTGATCGCTCACTACGATTCACACCGAATAGTGTGCAAGATCGGAAAGAGCAATATTGTGCGTACGTGGGCCACGGACCTGCATCACCGGCTTCATCCAGCTGCTGAGGAAGGACCGCCCGCACTGGGCCTTCGACGGTTCTTATTCAATTCTGATGTGTGGGCTTTCGCCCTGCCATCTCGCTCCCGCGTGGCTGACCGTACGTCGATGGCATTGCACTGAATCGGAATCGCAACATCCCAGATTTTCAAGGCGCGTTGGTCGCACATGCCACTTTGCTCGGACATAGACTGTGAGCGAGTGTTTATAATTTAGGGAACTGTGATTTATTCGCCACCAGTGGAACACCGCGACGACACAGGCCACATATGATAAGCAATCCATTGTATTTGATCCTTTCATCCTATTCTACTTGGCGTTGAGTTCCAGCAGTATTAATGTTTTGCAGAGACCTGAGTGGGTTGTTGATGGCGGGAAGGCGGAAGCTCGTTTACCTTGCATCGCTCTGCCAGATTGTGAGTGTGCCTCTTTGTTAAATTTTTGCGTGGCATTTAATCTGTGTTTCTGTCAACCCAATATATGTTTATCATCTAATGCGCATGCAAGGGAAAGGCGGATATTCATATATTGGATTTATTGGAGGATGATTGTGTAGAATAGTGGAATTTTTTACAATTTCCTGGGCATTTTTGAGCCAATTTTCGGCGAGATTTAAGGTCTGATCCAGAGTCCCGACAAGAGCCAGATATCGCTGAGGTAGAAGCCGGAATCCCGACACCATTTTGGACCGGCCGCGAACCCAAAGTCCCGACAAATTTTTTTGGACCCCAAATTTCGGGAACGGACCTCAAATCCCATTATCATCGGTCCTACGTACCCCGAGGCATCATTGGTGCATTCGCGCGAAATAATCATCATACAGTATCGAGGCGTGGCGTGTTGAGCTGGCGAGGAGAAATTTTACGCTTTAAATTTTATGCAGCACTTGTTTGAGCGGCGTTTCGAGTCATCGAAAGATTTTGACTCGACGAGGACTAGTGCCTCCAGTGGCGTGTTCGAGTTTTCGATCTGAGAATATTCCGTCACGTGGTTGAGTGGGCAGAGAGTTTTGGGCAAGGAAGATTTCGAAACTTCGCCGTTGGGCTCGGCACTCTTGGAGTCCACACAAATACTGGATACTTGAATCGCTGAAGGGTTGGAATCGTGATTTGGGCTGCGTGTACTTGAAATCGGGCCGGAGATTTCGAGCCCATGCTGAGATGGTATTTGACTTTGAGCCGGAATCTGTTTTGAAGCGCGTTCTGAGTTGCTGTGGATATGGATGCGTGCTTGAATTCGAGCGGCGTGTTTTAGGTCGGATTTCAGTTGGCCGGGAAGTCTGAGGCATTCCGAGTCGGCAAGACATTTAGTTTTTGAGCGGGTTGATAGGCGGCGACGGATCTCGGAGACGCATGAAGATATTGCCGCGATAGACAACGTTGACCTCGTACGGACTTCTGTGAGAAGGTGAATGTACTTGTGCGCTGCCTTGAATCGAGGCGGGAACACAGAAGACACGGGTTGCAGGTCCGCACAGGGGTATGAGGCGTAGCGTCCGGCGGGTACGAGTACGGTATCCTATTTCAGACACCCGCCAATACCGTGACCCGGGCCGTGGCCCGTGTCGTGGCTTCGCTATCAATAGAATGGGAACCCGCAATCACCGCCGTGGACTTGTGAATTGTACCGCCTCACCAATCCTCATGTCAGTCACTCGCACTGCCTGCTTCCCGTCTTCCTCTCATCCGCAGCTTCCTCCCGACTTGGATGCCTGCAGATCGTCGTCAAGTCGGAATCCAAGTACTGCATTTAGAGATATTTATCACAAGATAATGACAAGATAAGAAAGTATTGTATCTATTCAGCTTGGAGTTGAGGCTGCGAAATTCTTGGCTCATGAAACATCTTCAGTAAATATCACAGGCTAGTAGTCGCACCTGGTATTGTGTGGTCTGGGACAGTTCCATTGTCAAGAGATGTTGATGCATTCAAAAGTCACAAGTTCAAGTTAATTTCTTTGTGCACAAACAAAACAAAAAGAATTAACAACACCTGGAGTGCACAAACATGGCACACCTGGTATATCCCAATCCAAGCATAGGACATGGCTGGCCATGGTGCATCAGGTGAAACATGGCATAGTGCCTGCACAGCTGTTGCTGCCAGAGAGCAGCACAATTCAAAAATAATCTTCAATGTCACAAAAACTACAAGTGAAACTTGTGTTTAAGAAGGAAAATATATTCACAAGATGCACCCATTTCAATTGCCAATCTGCTTTGTTTTACATGACATTTGAGGAGGAAGAAATATAACTAGAATATTTGTGAAGCGGCCCAGCTGGTAATGCCCTCCTTAGGGGTGTGCACATGTCAGTTGGCTGGTTGTAAGCGGCAGTAAGAGTGCTTGGGGCAGTGAAAAATGCTCAGCTGTGAAATATGCTACACCAGGTGGCCATATAGATACACAAAGTCGAGGAAAATGACTCAGGGAAAATTATGGGGCTGAAAATGAGAAACAAAAATTTACTAGGTTTTACCAGCGCCGTATGCATACCAATGCAAGTCTGAGCACCCAGGTCCCAGGATCAATTGGACTGCTGAGGTAGAACCGGATGGCTAAATGTACTTGTTTATTTCAAATCAACTTTTTTTTTGGTTGACACATGGCTTAAAAGTTGGCTTCAAGCTGGCTTAAGCTGGCTTCATGCTGGCTTAAGCTGGCTTATGCTGGCTTCATTCTGGCTTAAGCTGGCTTACGCTAGCTTAAGCTGGCTTAAGCTGGCTTACGCTAGCTTAAGCTGGCTTAAGCTGGCTTCAAGCTGGCTTAAGCTGGCTTCAAGCTGGCTTCATGCTGGCTTAAGCTGGCTTCATTCTGGCTTCATTCTGGCTTCATGCTGGCTTAAGCTGGCTTAAGCTGGCTTTAAGCCGGCTTAAGCTGGCATGGCTTAAAGCTGGCTTCATGCTGGCTTAAGCAACGTTGACATTGGCAACGTTGTGGCTTAAGCTTAAGCCGCACCGTTGCTGCAGTGAGGATTCCGAGTCTCGCGTTTTGCGTCTGAGTCAGGGAAGGTTTCGATGAGCATACTATATCACTTTTTGAATTGTTGGACCATGTTCTGAATCTCAGGGTTTTTTGTCGAGTTTGACTCCAAATCAACGACAACAGAGAACTTCAAGTTTGATGCCTGCATTGAAAAGCCCCATTTATTGGGCACGAGAGGTAAAGCCAACAGAATACAAGTGAGAGGTGAAGTATCGAGGCGAACTCAAGCCAAGCGTATACGAGCGGCATGGTAAAGACGAAGTGCAGGGTTAAGCAGGTGCAGGTGCAGAAATTTAAAAGGTGGGTAGACGACGAATCGAACAACGGAAAAAGCTTCAGGAAACGGCATTCCCGAGCGAGTGATGCGGTCCGTGGGGCGGGACGTACGGTGGGTGCAGTATGGTGCGCGTGGGAGATGGCTGCCGAGCCAGGCAAGTCGAAAGCGGAAGCAAAGTCGGAGTCAAAGTTAAGAGCGGTGCACACGGGTGCCACGAACGCCCGTATCTCGTAGGCCGGAGCAAAGCGAGCGCCGAATAACACAAGAATACAACAAGAATATTGAATAATTGATTCGTCGAGGGGTTTGAATCGTGTTTTGGGTGGGATTTCATTTGAGTCGCTTCACCGAGGATTTGGGACTTCGAGTGAGATGATTCGAGTCTGCAGGCATTTTGAGTCGGCGAACACTGCGGTCCTTTCTTGAGTCCAGGAGCTTTTGAAGCGCGCGGCTTTTCTTTTATGGGTTGAAGTTTCTGAATCGACGGGAATGAGTTGAATTTGAGTCGGTGCGATTCGGGATCCGACTTGACACGGCGAGAATCACAAGTATGAGTAAAGATTTTATTGAGGCGCCAACGTGAAAAGGCGCGTGGAGCGGAGTGGATTTGTTGCTTTTTGTTCTCTTTTGACACGTGTTCCACGAGGACGGGGGCATTGATGTGTCGCCCAAGATTTTGAAGGGCGCGAGCTTGTGAGCGGGCAGAAGTTTCGAGACATCGTTTACGGGAAGCGAGAGATCCGAGAGTGGGGCAGGGAACAGAGTGGAGGTGGGCGTCGAGAGAAGTGGGTGGTGCACGATGATGAGGTCACGGTGCAAGATGCGACGTGTGAGAGCGATGGCAGGCAGTGCGAAGAGAAAGTGAGGTCGGAGGTACGCGGAGAGGAGATTCGTGGGTAGCAGACCAAAGTCGTAAAGGTCGAGCCGCAGGGGAGGCCTGGGTGGGATCGAGAGGAACGAGGAAGGCGATGCGATGCACGGACTAAGTAGAGTTAGAGGGAAGCGACGCGGGGAGATACGAGGCGAGAGGATTCAGAGCAAGGGGTGCGGGATACATGGGACCCACGACGATTGCCACGACAAACAACTTGGAAATAGTATGCAATCACGACGACGACAGCATCGAGGCGTGCGGTCGTTGGAAGCAAGGACAGCCGGTAGATTCGTGCTGGGGCAAGAAAGAAATCAATGACGTCGATTCATGTGCGAGTGGCAATCTAGCATGTAAAATGAATGAGAGACTTGCGTCATTGCCGCCGTCCATCGCGCATGCCAGCTAGATAAGCGACCAGCCCGACGCCAGCTCGCCAAGGTCGCGGCGGGAAGCAAGGAGCGAAGTGTGTGGCGGTGCCATCGGTGACAGATCCGCTGATATCAGGCGTCACGGTGACGTGCTTGCTCTCCGCCACCCGCCACGTTTTGCCTCTACACCGCCATCCCGCTCTCGTGTTCTTCGCATTCCTTGCGCCGCCTCTTTCTCACGTCTAGTTACACACGACGCTGATACCAATCGTGCGCCCCGATACCCTGCAACCCCGCGCCGACTCCCATATACTTCTGGCGCGCGTCCGCCCTCCCGTCTGCTCTGGATATCTCCCCTTTCCCAATCTTCGTCTCGCGCCTGCTTCCTTCGGAATCTACGGGCCTTTGGCAGCGAGAAACCTGTCGTAGATCAACCTGCATCACTCCGACTCCTTCGTCCGTGTTTGGGCAGTGAGACGTCGGCCGGAAAACCTCAGAATCCTATCCTGCTTCGTTATCGATGCCACTGCATTGGTCAATTTCAGTTGAGAGACTTCCCTGGACTCGGCGCCCACAGCCGCGTCTGCCCTCGCACCCGAGCAATCCAAATCCAAACCCAGTTCCTTTGTCTTGCCGAATTCCCCTGCGCGTCGAATGCGCCTCAGCTCCAACTCCTGTCATGACCATTCAATTTCCGAGAGCACGACCGAAATGGGAAGACGGAGGGACACGGGCGGTTGGTAATGGCGCGTGTTCACTGTTTTTCTCGCCCTTCAGGTTCGATCCGGGCTTATTCGGTTCCTTCATCAGCGCTCATTTCGTTCTCTCGTCTCATACTCGTTCCCTTGCACCTGCCTTCCGTCCATCCGCACCTGCGATCCGCTTCGCACTCCCGCCTCGCAGTATTTCCTCGACTGGGACGCTGCGCCTTCGGTATCTCGCCGCCGCCGCCACCACTTTTGTCGGCATCCCGTAGCCGCCGCTCTTATCTTCATCCTTACTTGCTAGCATTCATCCGCTTTCAATACTCAATCCAATAATCTCACTCTAACTCTAAGCGCGGCATCGACCAACAAAACCACCGTCGCGTCGGTCTCCCCCTCTTGCCGGCTGGTGCTGCTTCAGATTCGAATTCGCGACATTTGTTCTCTGTGCTTCAGATGACGATCTTCGAGGGCTTCGTTGCTGATGATGCTCGTGCGTGTCGGGGATAGCACAGAACGCCCCTTTGCTCCCCCGGTTGGGAGTGCTCGTGCGCGAATCACTAAGAGTGGGAATCACTGCTCGATTTCCCGCAAGAGAAACGAAATGGCAGCTGTTGATATTAGATAATTTTAAAACAATGGTGCGCGGGTATGAACGTGCAGTTTGACCGCGGTCCGCCATACAGCGTGACCGCACCTCCCTCCTACCCAGTATCTCACTGCTCCGTCTCGTACAAGAGAGGCTGCCGTTTCTTGAATTTTCAACAGCGTGCTTTCCGTCCCGGCCTGCTTTCCGTCCCGGCTTGCTTTCCAAGTTCGCATGCGGGTTCCCGTATTGAAGGGGCGATACCGGGAAAGAGCGAGCCTGGGGATGCGGCTTCGAGCTCGCGTTGCGATGCGTGTTTGAGAGGGTTTGAGTTGGCCTTGGAAGTCAAGTGTAAGCTAGTCTGGCAATTCGAGTTCGAGTGGTCGAGAAATTCAAGTTTGGTAGGCGAGACTTTTGTTTTGTGTGCACGATTTAGAGGAGTTTGTTTGAGTTTGAGGAGGCGCGCGGGTGGGGGTTTGAGTTTTGGTCTTGAGATTTGAGATTAAGACGAGCCGAGCCAGGGCCCTGGGGTATCGAGCCGTGTGGGTGGTTTAACTTAGAGTTAGCTTGGCGAGAATTGATGTTATGGGCGAGATTTATGAGTGGCGAGAAATATGATTATGATGCGATCTCTTGAGCCCTATTTTAGGCCGGCAAAGATTGATTTTTGAATGGACTCGGGGGAGTTATCTCGAGGCAACGAGCATTTTGTTTCGAGGCTCGCTTGGTTTTGTTTTGCGGCGGGCGAAATTTGATTTGCGAAAGGCGAGGTAGAGTTGGACCAAAGCAGAATCGAAGAGACTACTTCGAACGGGAAGCTGGTGGATCACACTAGAGTGTGCTGGGTGGAATCATGAAAATCCTTCTTGATAAATAGCTGAATTCGGGGGCGATTTTGAGTCTGAATCGCCAGGGGCTTCATGTTGCATTCAAACTGTTCGACTTTGAGGCCTGTTTTCTTCTCTGTTTTTGAGTTGAAGTACATGGAGTTCGGGTTTGGATTTGAATTTGGAGCGGATTTTGAGACCTCGTTTGAGGCGGGATCCGAGTCGACTTCGGGACCTGCATTTTGAGGGGCGCGCGTGTGTTGAGGAGGCGAGGATTCGGACGCGTGGGGTGAGGTTTCCGAGCTGCGAGACCATTCACCACATGGCTACTTCAAGGAATGATGCGTCGCTATAGTAGCCTGACCTCTGCGCATTCCGTTCTTCGAACCTTGCTTCTGCCGACACAGGGACATTGCACACTCCAGATTCAATGCGAAATGGGCGACGAGAAGAGGAACATCGCACGAACAACTGCTGCCAGAGTGCTTCTGGATCGCGCCGAGAAAGAGATAGGCGGGTTGGCCGGCGCACGAGGTGCGCGCAATTCATAATGTCGATTATCGGCTGACGACAAGTTAGCAGCGAAAGAGAAAGAAAATGGTCGAAGATTACGAACTCGAGATCCAGGCACTCAAAGATCAAATAAATAATGCGCAACAACAGTCCTCGGCCGTCGGGGCTGGGGGCACTGCCGATCACACCGAACCGACGACAGTGCTCGTTTGCTCATCTCTGTGGCCCGGTTCCTCGTGAAAATGACCGTGAAGATACCTGTGAACGCCATTACTGGTGATATTTAGCAACAATAAGCTGTCAACGAATGAGTTCGGAGCAGGGGGGCACGGAGATGTGCCCGTACGCGCTCAAACGTACAGGCGACGTGACGCTCAGGCTTGCGCTTGCCATGATGCATGCTTCCTTGCGGCGCTCTTCGTTCTGCCCGCATCCACGGCCGAGCAAAAAGCATACATCAGCCCTCATCACTCCCGGTAGCTCCTACTTATGTTATATTCGCAGTCGTAGTAATTGCTTTATCATTTGTGTACGAACTACAGAGATAAAGAACAAAACACACCTTTGGAGCACTGAGACGGGCCAGCCATGAGGTGATGGATAGTGCGTGAAAACAGAAACAAGAATATTATAGCGCGATCATGCTTCATGGTGCGGTGGATCATCGAACGGGCACGGGACATATATGCTGTACACCTGCACTCACAAGATACGGATGCACCTCCGGCGATTGCGCTGGGACCCAGGGCGACAGCAGACTCAAATTCCGATTTGGTGTTTGTGGGGACGGAAGGAGGGAGACCTTCAAGTTCTGAGTCGTGGTTTGAGCCGACTCCCAGGTTGTTTTGTGTCGCATTTCGACCCGAAACTCGGTTTTCGAGACGTGATTTGAGTGGATCTGGGAACGAAGCAAGCGAAGAAAAACAGGCGAGAGGGTGTGGGTTCGAGGAGGCATTGAGTCGTATATGAAGATGTCCTGAAGGAAAGTCGGGGCGAGCGCAGCTGAGGGGCGTGGCGGGAGCGGGGTAGAGGGGCTCCAACGACTGAGGTTGCAGGAAAGTGACAGTTGACCATTTCCGAGCGAGTGATGGGGTCCATGGGGTGGGGCGATACTATGGGTTCAGCACGGTGCGTGCGAGTAATCACTGCGTTCAACCCTATAGTACACCGAGGGTCCGTCTACCAGGGTACACCAAGGGTACACCAACAGGTCTGCCTACCTTGGTTCAGATTGGTAGAACAACTTGGTCCACCTTTGTCTACCTTGGTACACAGACATCAACCAAGGTAGACCAAGGTATACTTACATTTTTTTCGAATTATTGGAGAAGTCGAAATAATTATTACAGGTCGACCGATGTCTGTCTACCAACTAAGAATATGGTCGACCGAGGTAGACAGAGGAGGTAGACCACGGTAGACCATGGTAGGCCGAGGTCGGCCAAACTCGGTGTACTTTGAGTGGTAGACGTAGGTGTACCCTGGTAGACGAAGGTAGACCGAGGGTAGACCGAGGTAGGCCAAGGTAGGCCAAGCTCGGTCTACTATGGGGTTGAACGCAGTGAATGAGTGCGAGAGATGAATCGATGATTGAGAGCTAGGCGAGCCGAGGGCCAAGCAGAGTCTGAGTCTGACTCGGGAGCGGCGCAGAGACGAGCGGATGTGAATAGATGCGGTCCTGTGGACGCGTGTGTGACCAGTTTCTTATAGAGCGGAGATATAGAAAGAGCAAGGCAGCCGACACATGGGATGACACGACGAGCTGGATTGCCTGGAGACGGGAATGGGAGACGCAGGGCGGGAATCATAGATCGAGACCATGAGGTAGGAATAGGCAGTTTGGCATTGCGTTCGAGGATTGGCATTGGCGAAAGCGAAGTACGGCCGTGTGTAGATAGGGTCCGGCGGTGGGCGCGAACGGAGATGATGCACGAGCTCAGATTTCGAAAAGCACCCAAGATACGATATTTGATATTCGAGGCTATGACACAGAGGGAGGTGGATGAATGGGTCGTAAGCAAGCGAGGTGACGCGAGGACTGTGGCACGGGAGATTGTGGACTGGGAGGAGTAAATGTAGGTGCTTTGGAGAGAGCATTTTGGAGGGGAGGGAAAGCAGCGATGGGACCAGAAGTGGCGAGGCGAGATGCGGACACTTCGAGTACTGGAGGTTGTGAGAGAATCCATGAAACACAGTGAACGCACAATGATCTCCGGCTTTCCTAGCATCCAATCGATCTTGAATGCATGATGCGCTGACTTTGGAATTGAGGAAGGCCGGTTTGAATCCCGTGAAGATGAAGGCAGACCCAGCAAGAAAGAATCGACAAAGACACCAGCAACGGCAACCGCCGATGTTGATTTGGAATCCCGTCCATGTGCGAGCGGCAATTGAGCCAGGATCTGGACTCCGGAGGGATTTGTGCTACGGCCGTCTTTGATCGGGTCCATGGGCGCGCGAAGCAACCTCGTCGAGATCGTACCAGGAGAAACCACGATGTATCCCTGCCCGAAACCAGCCGTTTAAGTACTCTCGTCGTCAAACGAACCCAAAAAGCCACCCGTGGAGTGCATGTACAGCTTTGGAGAAAGGCCTGGGGAGAACGCCAGTTGGTGCCGCGTGAGCGGCGGAGGAGAGCGAGGACAAGCGAGATGGTGGTTCGGAGACTGAGAGGGAATGTGGTGATGCGTGACAGATCCGCTCCCCGTGACAAATCCGGTGATGTCGGGCATCACGCATTTCGGCGCTTGCTCCCGACCACCATCAACAACGACAGCTCGCTCTTTCCGAGTCGCCTTTGAGGGATGGCGTCACGATTCACCTCGTTGATTTGGCGAGTCCCTTCTCTCGCTCTCGCGGGTTTGTCGTCCACGCCTCGTCTTCGGTGCTGCACATTTTACTCGTGCGTTCTCGGGTTCACTAGGTTACTGGCAATGGAGCCGATGTTCTCGTACGCACGCGGTTTCGGTGTCATCGCGAGACCGGCCCCTCTGTCTACCCACACTTGTATTTTTGCACTCGCTCTCCGTCCCACTCGTCCGCTTCCAACCTCCACTCAGCGCCTGCACTCCTCCTCGCCACCTGCGTCTCCCAGCACGACCGTGGATCTCACGACCCTCGTGCAATTTCTTCGTCTCCACCGATCCGGCATATCCATAGCTGTCTATTCGCCCGCATCCACTACGCCGTCTGAACTTGCGGGTGCGACATCGCCATCCGCATCGTCAACTCCAGATCGATCGCAATTCAGAGGTCGACAGAGCCAAGACAAAGGCGCACCGGCGGATGGAGACGAACGATCGAAGCAAGGCGAGCGAGGGAATAAAAGTAAGCTCCCTTTCCGTTCCTGCTTTCCCCACCTTCCCCGTTCTATGCGTAGCTTTTCTTTGCCTCCCTTTTCTTCGAGCGACTCTACTTTCCATTCCTTTCCCGCTTTTCCACTCTCTTTCCCACTTTCTTTTCTTATGCCGTCCGCTCGCTTTCCCTCTCACGACATGATGCTCTATTATAGGTAAATCTGCACTGCGCTAAATCCACGGAACGCACGACCACATGGATCGCGGCCTCACACCGGGCGAACGCCTGCATCAGCCACCTCGTCTCACCGGCTCGCTCGCATGTTGGCTCGCTTGCGTGCTTCCAACACGATTCAGGTACTATCTAGACGTCTCCCGCAGGCTGGGCTGGTCGAGTACTCTCGCGTAGGTATGTAATGATTTTGTTCATGACTGTTCAATGCCAGCGCTGAATTCACATCCTATTCTTGATCCACCGGCGGGAGCGCGGGATCTCCCCGCTTCGCCCACTCGCCAATATATCTCATCGCTGCGCCCGATCGTTCAGTACGATTTACACCGAACAGTGTTCAAGATCGGGGAGAGCAATGTCGTGCGTACGGGGGTCATCGTTCTGCATCACCGGCTTCATTGTAACGGATATGGACGCGCATTCGGCCATCACGCGGATCCGGTGATCTCCGGATCCACTAACTGCTACTTGCGGTTGCCAGTTCAACGCTGCGGCCGTTGTTCCATATAAAGTAGGTATTGTTTCAAAGACAAGGTAGTTTACATTCTCAGAACAAGGTACATAATACAAGGGCTTTAGAACAGTATTTAATTAGATAGACGTAGGTAGTTCAATAGCTTTCTTGAATCGACACTTCAACCACTCACTTGGTTTGAACTCTATTGATTTGGGAACGCTCTTGCGGGGTCAGCTCGGCTTCAAGTCTACGCGGACCTCACATTCATCCAGCTGCCGAGGAAGGACCGCCCGCGCCGGGTCTCCGGTGATTCTTATCCGATGGTGATACGTGTATTTTTTCGCCCTGCCGTCCCGCGTGACTGACCGTACGTCGATGGGAATCGCAATCGCGATATCCCAGATTTCGACTTGTAGGGCACGGGGCGGAGAGCTTTGGTCGCACATCCCAGACGAGGAAAGCCCTTTTCTTGGATGTAGATTGTGCGTGCATGTTTATCCGTTGGAGTAAATTGATATTGTGATTTATTTGCCGCCAGTGGAACACGCAGTGATGCATCAGGAAAACTCGATGAAGCTATGGTTACTATGCAGCACTATGCAGCACTGTCCAGCTCTATCCAGTGTTGCATAGCAACCATAGCTATGATTGGTTTTCCTGATGTGCGGGCCACGCATGAGAAGCAATGCATTGTATTTGTCTTTTTCTCCGTGAAGCTTCGTACAGAGTGATACAGATGCTGTTTCTTGTTCAGGATGTCACCGTCTCGGTTTCTAGCTCCCGATATAATATTAATTTCGCAGCTTTCCCAGATATGTGATTTCCCCACTTTGCTGGATACATAATTTCCCCACCAGAGCAGTTACTTTCCCCGCAACGCGAGATGAAAATGGACAGAATGCGACATGAAGATAGACGGAACACAATGGACAGGAAGATGGGCGGATCGCAGGATGAGAATGTTGCGCCCTTTAGCTTGCGTCAAAATACTGCGGAGGAAAAGTATTGCGAGGCTCGTTTGTTTGGTTTATATTGGAATCAAGGACAACAATTCCAGATAAGCAGTGAACCCGTCGCAAACGCACGGGAATTTATTAGACAGGACGGCGTAGTTAAGGAACTAATTTAACCAAATGGAACTACATTTATCAAAAAGGCGCCGCAGGACAGGATAAATTCAGGGGGAGGGCACGGTAGCTGTGGCCTGAATATAAACAGCTAAATGAGTCGGAGATAGCGACCGGTGAATTCGAATTCCAACAGTTCAGTCATTTGTTTTACGGGGCGAGAGCGGGATTTGATTTTCAGGGTGATTCAAAGACACGTTCAAGATATCTGTCTGTTCGTGGCAGAGTGCAGTTCTCATTTTATTTCGGCCTTTCGGAGGCACTGATGCACTCACTGAAATGCAGTGAGAATTGCGATGCAGATATTTTTGAATTCTTTAGCTAATATGGGTTCAGGGCCCGACTGAACGTCGGATCTCCAGGATATTGTCATTTGCTCCACTCAACCCGTGAACGGAGTTCTCTTGCAAAGAGCATCAGACTCCACGCCTCGAGCGAGTGCGAATCCTAGACTCGCACCCAGCTTTTCGCCCTTCGCATTTTTACTCATGAGCAGCCCCCTCTATTTCAGGAACAAGACGGCTGTGCGAACACTTCGACGTGCGAAGGTAGAGGCTGTCCAGCGCGCACAGCCTCATCCGACTTCTCTCTTCTGCCCCCCCACAAGCCTCACTTGCTTTCCGTTCTACATTACTCCACACGCCGCTATACGCACAGTACCTGTCACGGCACATCCATGTCATGTTTCCCGGCATCCGGATGATGATTAATTACATCAATGGTGCGTGTGGGATTTGAAGGACTGCAGAACCCGGGGCGATAATTTATTTCGTCGTTGCAGGAGGCAGAGGAGGTGCAGGAGGCCAAGGTCACAGAAGCGGCATAGGTGGTGCTGGAGGTCACGGGATGGGACCTAGCCTAAATTTTGATATTCGGCCTGGCGGAAACTTCACTATGAACAACGTGCAGCAAGCTGAAAGAGGCACGTCATACCCCCATCTAATATGCATGGATTGATCTTAAGTGCTAGGTATCGATATACTGCACCGTGCAGTCGCGCCAGAAGCGATTCACGACTCTACGGACAGTTTCCCGCAACCCAAATGCCATCCAGAAACACGCACAAAAATGCTCAAACATTTGCGGAATTGGGCGGTGGATCCGAATCCTGAAACCACGGTCCTCTGGCTACATGGCCCCGCAGGTGCAGGAAAATCTGCCATCCTGCAAACTCTGGCCAGCCAACTTCAGGATGCTGGTGCACTCGGTGGTTGCTTCTTTTTCAAACGCAACCACCCTACACGAGGAAACGCAAAGAAGCTGGTCACCACAATTGCTTACCAACTCGCCCTCGCTGTTCCGTGGCTGCGCGCTTCAATTTCACAAATTGTGGAAAATGATCCCTCGACTATTTTTCGATCCATTGGGACCCAAATGAAGGTGTTCATTTCTGATGCTTTTCGTGCCCACGTGAATCGCCGTTCCGTGACAATTCTCATTGATGGCCTCGATGAATGTGAGGGGCACAATATCCAACAAGAAATACTACGTGCAATCCGGGATTCATTCTTCAATCACCCAATTCCTGTTTTGTTTCTCGTTGCCAGTCGCCCAGAACCACATATCCGCGAGATGTTCGACTCACCACTCTATGCTGGCCACTATGTTGGGTTCAATGTGGAGAAATCCTTCAATGATGTCTACAAATATCTCTGGGACGAGTTTTCACGCATCCACCACGAGCACAGCACCATGGCCAAGATTCCACGGCCGTGGCCTTCGTTTGATGTCCTGGAGGATCTGGTCGACAAGTCTTCTGGCCATTTTATCTATGCAGTAACAATAATCAAATTCATTGACGACAAAAACTACCGGCCAACACAACGGCTTGCAATGGTCCTGGAGAACAGCAGTCAAGGGTCACCATTTGGTGCACTTGACCAGCTCTACATGGACATCCTTGAGTCCACTCCAAGGCGATCCGAGCTCATTCCCATCTTGTGTGCCATTGCAAACATTGGCTTGACTGTGCATGAAATTGATTGGCTCTTCGAGCTTGTGGAGGGAGAAACAAGGTTACTATTACGTGGACTGCATTCCGTGCTCCAGGTACCATTATGGGACAATGGATACATATCCACCCACCATGCATCGTTTCTTGATTTCCTCAATGATCACAGCCGGTCTCACAACTTCTACATCGGTAGTTTGGACCATCAGATGGATCTGGCACGGTCTTTCCTTCGACGTTGCGCACGTCGAATTCAACCATCAGATTGGTACCGGTTACGGTATATCCAACTTTTTTTCAAAATACGGTCTGTCTCACCAATCCCGAAAGGCACCCCCAGGAACACTTGATCCCATTCATCACCTCGTTGCCTCCATCAATTGAACTGTGCCCGCTCATTGCATGCATGGAGCCCGCTCGCATTTTTGCCCTGACTAATGCCAATTTTAAAGACATGCTGTCCTGGCTCAAAGTCAGTTTCGTTTTGGCACCTGTGACAAGAATCCTTCTGACACCCATTCAGAGAATACCCTCTGTGCCGCAGGACTTGATCGAACTGTGGGAGGACTGTACATACGTGACCTTGATGGCTACAGTGGATACCAGTTTGATGGTGAAGCACATCAACTCACCTAGTTCTGAACTTTGCCAAGTTCTTGTGGCATTGCGACTTGAATATGGTCTCCACAGTATCTCTCATCTGCTGGACATCACCTGGGACAAACTGAGAACTATCATTTGCAGCCTTCGTCCAAGCATCACTGAAACAGGATATTGGGCAACATCTTACCAGATTCTGCAGGCAATCATTCCATGGGAAGATCAGCGCTGGACATGTCAAGACATTGCATTGAAATGTATCTGCAGAATTGTGAATCCTTCTGAGGATTGCAGTGGAATGGGCATCGAATTCGACGAGTGGTTGGTGTCATGAGCCAGACAGACAATTCAGCTAATCCTTTGGACAGGAAGTATCTCACGGACATGCTCACACACTGCCCACCTTGCGATACACTGTATCGCGAGTTTCAACGCATCCCACGTTCCATGATAACATCTTACTTTGAGGATGGGTCATCCTGGCATCACGACGTCATCGCAAAACCAATATTCCAGTGGCTGGAAGTGAGGCCTCACAGTGTTTTCAAATCGGATTCTGATGCTGACATTGTACATCTTGCTATGACTAGTCATTTGGCGATCCGACATTGGAACTTGCTGCCTTCTGGAGACAAGAAATCCTCCCTCTCACCACAAGGCTTTGAGTTGCATATTTGTATGCTTAGGCATCATTGCATTGTCACTGAGCTCGAGAGAGTGAGAGAGTATCAGCGCGATGGAGGCAAGACAGAGTTCAAAATTGGAGCGAGAGTATCAGATCGTGGATCGTGGATCGTGGACGATGCTTGGATAAACACCAGATGGCGGGTTCGAATAGTCGATTGCCGAATATCAATACTTTGTTGCATAAATATTTAGTGTAGTGGACCAGTGAAGGACTGGAGGAAGATGAAGGAGGAAGATTTAGGCCCACACTGACTAGGTGAATGGCGACTCCGAGAAGTAAACTGGAAGCGGGTAAATGGAACGTGGATAAAAGACAGAGATGACGACTTGAAGCATGGGAGACTTGGGGGGTGCGGGCCGTCGCATGGCGCGCGGCGGAAACGAGCACTTATGTTAAATCTTGGATGTCTGCAGTTGTGCCAGTTCAAACCAGCACTGTACAGTGTGAGCTTCACGTAAGATTTGACTTCAACGCTCGAGCTCCCGAATCTTGGCCGAATCTGCCAATTTGATTTGGATGAGTAATCCCCATCAGCAATTCCGAGCAGTCTTGCGTTCGATTCTCGATGTCTGCATTTCGGGATTCTTTTTTGTTTCTCAGGTTAAGCATTGCTGGGTGAGCATTTGAAGCTACAGATGAGTATATTCAAATTGATAGTTGTTCCTGTGACGCAGTTGCCTTTCTTAAGGCAATTATCCACGAGCGCTCAACCACATCAGGGAAACCTTCCTTTGGTAATCCGCCCGGATTACCCGGAATTTCCCCCTAATTCGGTCGAATTCCCCAGAATCACCTCGATTACCTTCATTACCTCGCTTATCTTTTTTACAATAGTCCCAATTGAATTCCAGTGGATTAGGGTGAATTATCCAGTATTACCCCAGCATTACCACTTGATTACCGCTCAGTTATCTTCATATTTCTCGCAAGGTTTGGAAAATAGTATGAAACAAGTGTATTTGAGCAGCTACTTTCTAAGACAACATAACTACTGGACAAGAAATACAGCAAACTATTCCCCAGTGCCGTAGCCTCCTTTGTGATTATACTCAAGAATGGAACAGACAACGTACAACCCCGAATCTCCGTTGCCGTGTCTCCTCTCTCGGCATGCACCAACCCACAATGTAGATGAACCCATTACTTAGTCTCGATAAAAAAGACTTGAGTACCTTAATAAATAATTAGGAATAGCAAACGTGTATTGACGAGCAGTCACATTGTTGGGGCTCCACCATGCTGAGTGCGTGCATTCAACCATACCTGATGCTGGAGAGGACTGAGCGGTAGCATACAAGAATAAAAAGGAGTATACATACATTGGTCTCATGCTGGTTCCATGCCGACTGTGGGCATAGGACACTGGATCAGCATGTGCTGGCGCTGCCAACGGTGCCCTGGCGCAGAGAGAGAGAGGGTGTGGGCGTTTCCAATGCCCTGCCAACCGGATCCCATCATGAACAAGTGCAATTATGATCGTGTATTAAACTCACTGTAAGACAAGACCCACACGCCACCTGAGAAATCTTTGTCTCGTCATTGTGTGTTCTAAATGATGGCGAGAAGCACGAGCGCGAAGGGAACGCGCATGAGGGGAAGCGGGGTACGGAGGCACACACCGGGGCAATGGCAGCTGTGCTTGTTCAAGGGAGACAGCGCTGTTGTTCTGGAGTCTCGAGCAGTCAGGGGAAGTTGCCCAAGTAGGTAGATATCACATACCTGAGTATGCTGGCGACAAGCCAGTGATGTGGCTGGGTATGTTCTAAGTCAAGACACAAGAGACAAGAACAGAAGACGTACCTTTAGCTTGGTACCAATGCTCCTGGCCCGCAGATGCGAGATGGCCATTGAGCGCAACTGTCGGATGTTGTAGAGACAGGAGAGTAACCTTGGAGCACAACACCATCTCAGCGAGTGAAAGAAGGAAGATATAAACTCACTGCAGGGATATTGTACGCAGAAGATAGACGTCTACGAGAAAAGTGGTATGGATCGTCAGAAGGGGTGTAAGAGGCATTCAAGAGTATGGAATACCTTCAAGATGCATGCCATGTTTGTGAGGGGAGGAGAGGATGTGACGGATACTTCCAGTCGAAGGAGGATGGGGGGAAAGGAAGAAAGGTATTTGGCGTTATTGTGGTTACATCAAACAAACCAACACGCTACGTAGCATTCATGATGTCTCGGCTATGTTCGGCTAAAGACTTTGAAACTTTCGTCTGTCTTAGCTGTGTGATGCTCTACCGAATAGTCCGCATCGGTGTTCGTCAGTGAAAAAGTGGAGAAACTAGCATATATCTGGCTGAACCTTTGGGTTTAGCGGCTCACATGTGCAGAGAAGATCAATTTTAACCTTCTTGACGGATATAGGGATGAATAAGCCAACCGACCGCAATTATTGTTTGAAGACCTCGAACTGCTGTAGTCCCAGGAACAACCAATTCAGATTTGTTTTCAGAGTTTTGTAAACGGGAGAACCAGGAATGAAGGTAATCTAGGTAATTTGGCCAGATCATCCTCCGTTACCAGCCATTAGCTTCCGTTACCCTGAATTACGGTGATTAAATAGCCACTCGGCAAATTCCCTGAATTCCGAGGAAATTACCAAAGGAGGTTTTCCCTGATGCATTGTTCTTGTGGGTAAATTCGTGCATGATGTCCTCGAAGTATTTTATGCGACAGAAGTGTACCGTAGGCGCAGAAACTGAACGGCTATTTCCAGGTTCAAAATTATGCTTCATTCTGTTATCTAAGCTCTACCGTGGGGCATGGGGGAACCTATGGGGTCTGCGAGCTCGGTTTAGATGACAGGATGGAGTCCAGGAATGAAAGTGTATTTTATATTAGCTTGCCTTGTACACTGGGATAATTCCTGGACCCGGCGTTCGTTATTCGGACTGTGCTGTGTAATGCTACCTACCTACCTACCTGTATCTTTGACATAACTCTCCTCAGTAGGATACAGGAATTATGAGGTGAGAAACCAAACAACAAGGGCAGAACAAGATATCAATAACAGACAAAAAATAACCTGGAGAAAGTGTAGATAAGGGAAGTGAAAATGAAAGCCTCACCATATTCAACAGTAAGGATCTGTGTTGAGGCGGCAAAACCAGAAGTGAAATCTGTTACCTAAGCATATTGTGGCTGTGCATAATGCTCATTAGATTCGTTACTGATGTTTTAAGGTCAAACATGACCCGGATCTAATGAATTTGATCGAAAGTCACAAAAAGCTAGTGAAAATTTAGCACAGCCACTAAATAGTGTACTGTAAACCCGTGTAGAGGGGAAACTTTCCCACGCTGTTGCACAGCCACCGCTTGTTCCCGAACGGAAACCCGCCGAAATTCACCGTGACGCGGGGTGGAAACTGGAAACCAGTGCAGTAAACTGGGTGTGATTGTGAGGGAAAACACCAAGAAAATTTTGAAAAGGTTCTCAGTCTCAGGGAGCTCGTAGAATTTATTTTATTTTATTCCATTTTTTCGGTAATTTTCGGCGGATTTCTGATCCGTCACGCATTTTTGATGGAAACCAGACCTCCGTGACGCAAATCGTCACGGTATTTTGGAAACGAAACTATAGGCGCGTTACCGTGACGGTTTCCCCTCTACACGGGTTTACAGTAGTTGGAAAAAATGGACAGTCACACCGGGAATCCCGAAATTTCCGGCATCCGAAAGTTGATCCCAACAAGTAAAATATCGGGATGCGAATCGGTGGAAGGGAAATCAGAGCCGAAATGGTGCATATACGCTGGAGCCGCGCTGGCGGCGCGTCTCCGCGGCGATCACCTGTCATGTCGTACTCTACACTCAGCACATTCTTACCTTCTACCACATCTATGCTATAGCTTGGCTTGCCTGCTTTCTGCCCCACCACCGCTAGGACCTCTCCAACGCCCATCAATTTACTATATAGGGTAAAACAGCGCATTTCCGGGTACGTGATATGAAGAGTTTCGGCCATAATTTCGGTGTAACTGATGTGTATCCTGATATTTCAGTGGTTAGGATCAATTTTCGGACCCCGGAAATTTCGGCATTCCCGGTGTGAGTGTGTTGCGAGGTCGATGATTTGGCTGTGAACAAATATTATGAACCATTACATAAGTACTCGTAACAATCAGATCTGAGATAAATAATTTGAAGTGTGCTGAGGAATCCGAGTGTCGCAGTTTTGAGTCTGGGTCGGTGAAGGTTTCGATGAGCATTCTGATTCTGAACCGTATTTTGACTTGTTCGGGCGTTTTCTAAAGATGATGATTTTCAGTTGAGCTTTGAGTCGACGAGGCAGCACTTCAAGTTTGATGCTTGGTTTGCGAGCCACAGTTTTTTGAGAGCACGGTGGTAAAGCCAAAGGAAAACATGTGAGTGGGTTCGAGTATGAGGAGGCGTTGAATCTTCGACGAAATGTTGAGGCAAACTGGAGTCAAGTGCACACTAGCGGCGTGGCAAAGATGGGGTAGAGAGTAAAGGAGGTGCAAGCGCAAGCGCAGAAATGAAATTTGAAAGGTGGGTGGAGGGCGAATCGAACGACCGCAGAGATTGCAGGAAAGAGCGTTCCCGAGCAAGTGATACGGTCCGTGGGGCGGGACGCACGGTGGGTGCGGTATGGTGCGCGTGGGAGATGGCTGCCAAGCCAGGCAAGTCGAAAGCCGAAGCAAAGTCGGAGTCAAAGTTAAGAGTGGTGCACACGGGTGCCATGAACGCCCGTATCTCGTAGGGTTGGAGCAAACCGGGCACAAAAACATTGAAGAATTGATTCGTCGAGGGGTTTGAATCGTGTTTTGGTTCGAGTTGACTGATCGCCTCACCGAGGATTTTGAGAGGCGACGAGAACTTCGAGTGAGATGCGTCGAGTCGGCAGGCATTTTGAGTCGGCAAACATTGGGCTCGGGTTTTAAGTCCAGGCCAGGGGGGTTTTGAGGCGCGTTTTTCTCTTCTAGGGGTTGGACTTTTTGAATTGATAATGCTGAGCGCTGGGAAACTGACAAAACTGTTCCATTTAAATGCCGAAATTTTCGATTTTTAGATGCCTGCGGGACACAAATCTGTCACTCAGTTCAGTGCCCCCAGTGACCTATGACCCAAATTAAATAGGTTCAGTTCAGGTCGCATTGTGACCCGTGACTGAACCTACGGTTGAAATAGTACAGTACTCGGCGAGGTCGCTGCGAGAAGGAGGAAGCACTGTGGCGGTGCATCTGTGACAGGTCCGCTGATGTCGGGTGACGCGCAACTCGGCGCTTGCTCCAGACCATCATCAACAACAGCTCGCTCTTTCCGATTCGCCTCTAGTCGTGCTCCTTCGAGGGATGGCGTCATGATCCGCCTTCATCCGCCTCATTGATTTGGCGAGGCCCTGCTCTCGCTCTCGCGGGTACGTCATCCACGCCTTGTCTTCGATTTGGCGGTGCTCACTTGCCACTTGCTCATGCGTTCTCCGGCGCACAGGGATACTGGCTTTGAGGCAATGTTCTCGTGCGTACGCGAAATCGATGGCATCGCAGGCAGGCTGCTCCACACGCTCGTCCGCGTCGACGACCCCGCACTCTCCACCACCTGCGTCTCCCAGGAGGCCTTCGATCCGCGCTGGAGCTGAGATGCGGGATTGTGGCCATGCATACCCAATTCCCTTGTGGGCAACCCCATGTCTGCCTTGGCGCACGACTCTTATGCAATTCCTTCGTCGCCGCTTACTCCACCTATGTGTAATCTTTTCCTCCAGATCTGCGCCCGCATTCACGCACGCCGTGCGAAATCCCACCCAACTCACACTCGGTGGATCTCGTATGTGGGCCACCGTCATTGTCATGCTCCCGCGAGGCAGAACAAGGACAAATGCGAACCGCAATAGACCAGACGAAACGAGTCGAAGGAGCGAATGATCGTGAGTGCCCTTTACGTTCTGGAACTTCCCGCCTCTTCCTTCCTATGCGTGGCTTCCTTTTCCCTGTCTTTTCCCTCCTTTTCTCTGTATGATGTCGCTTTTAGTTCCTTCCCTGGCTTTCCTTTCTCCTTGCCTGCCCTGCGTCTACCTCCTTTCTCACTCTCCCCTTTCTTTTCCCCGCTCACCTTCCTCGAAATTACGCTTTATTATAGGTCGATCTGCGAAGGGTTGCAGCATCTGCTCGCCGCACGACCAATCACCGCCTCACAGCTGAATACCTCCTCTCGCCAGCTCGCGCGCATGGCATACGTGCTGCGCTAACTCGATGTATCGCATGCTGCACGGTGCGCTCGTCAATTGCTCCCGCGTATGTACGTATTTCTATTGTTGATTCGGTATTCAATTCCAGAGTACTCTGGTTTAACTACTTTCTGCAACAGAGAAAGACAATCCATACAGAGGATAGCCAAGATCCCGCGCCACATCGGGACTCTCAGGATCGAAGCCCTTGTCTTCATGGAATTTTCGTGGTCCAGCATAAACAGCTTCATCCCAGAAGGCGAGACCAACTTTTGTGCTGAGACGTATAGATGGGAATTCCAGCCTTGTTGTCTCCTCTGGACTGAGTGGGCAGGTGCCAGACGAATCGAGTGACCAGAAGCTGGATGATCGGGCCATTGAAATGACCCCGGACTAGTCTCGAATTCTCTTGGGGAACACACAACTAAGTAAGCATCTGGAGGTTTCTCCTCAGGCGCGGAGATTTCGAGAAAGAATGTGACCGATTCAATGAGCACTGTGAGGAAGCAGCACAATTGAGTTGTGGGGAGAGTAGAGACATTATAGTGAGTGCACCGTAGTTTGTGTAATTGGACGGAATTCGAAATTGGCTGAAAATGCAATGTGCCTGAGCAAACCAGGGGGCATAGTCCGGGTAGGGATATCTGATCATATAAACTTCACTATTGAATACGTCGGCGGACTTGTACCTGGAAATAATGCATCGTGTGTGCGAGGACATACCAGAGATTGTTATTCTCCGATTGACCGTGGCACCAGCCTTGGGAATTGAAATGAGAATGTGGGGCCGACGCAATCATGGTGGTGTCTTCAAACTGCCAGCCTGATGGCCACCAGGTTATTATACCTAGTTTCACCGTGCTTTGCACGGATATGTTGCTTCTTCGATACTGAGTGAGAGACATATGACAAAGGAAGTACCATTGGCGAAATCCAAGAGAAGCAATCACGCATGACTCCTGGTTTAGATCATGGATGACCTGCATGCTCTCGGGTGGTCGTATATCCCTTGTTGCTGTCGCAAAGGCACCGAGCTTTCTCGATACATCAAGCGCGCTGAGGTCGATGCAAGGATGCCTCGTCGAACGG